>CM050416.1:629253-3029253 GCA_027564155.1 Gymnocypris eckloni scoliostomus | reverse complement strand
TACTTACAAAAATTATATAATTATGATCTAATAGAATTTAAACCATTATTTTTCAGTTGAAGGCCTGGTTTCCGTCTAAGTTTGCATAATCACTCTGTGATTATTTGATCCTTCCATGTGACACTCTGTCCTAGCCTGTTGGCCTGTGTGAAAATGTGTGGATTCAGATCAATCACTTCCTCTGTGTTTCCCACGCCCCCTCAGTCCACAGGTGTTAAAGTCTTTTAGCTGCCCAAGTGTCTGACGGGTACTTTCATTCATTGTTCTGAGAGATGGGCCAGTGCTGTTATTAAAACAATTGCTGTCGTGCAGAGAGGGGAGAAAGTAATTACATATCATTCATTAATCACATGCACATGTTCACACGCAGACAGCACACACTGGGATCTCTGAAAATTGCACACATATTTGTGTGTGTGTTTCTTCACATTAAATAAACGAAAAACTGAAATTTGATCTAAAACCTTTGATTCAGTTTTTACATTTCAGTTTTTAAGTAGAAAAAATATGAATGTTTGATTGAAAATGAAAAATAGTCATCCAGCTAAATTGATCAAGGAATTTCCTGATTTATCAGCCCAGATTTTCAGTATGTTTAGTGCAGTTGAGTCATTGGTGCATGAGCTGGGTTTCTATGACAGCATGATGTTAAAGGTGTGTATTGTTAGTTCGTGGAGGGAGAATGTTCAGGCAGGTGGCCTGACACTCATCACCACGGCAACATCCCAGACAGCAGCCATTGCCACGGTAACAGTGGCTTTGATCTTTAGGAGCTCTGTGAGCGCAACCTTTAACCTAGGAGCAAACACACACAAGCTGGGTTTCCACGTTTTTGGGGGACTTTCCATAGGCATAATGGTTTTATAGTGTAACAAACTGTATTTTAGATCCCCTTACCCTAATCCTACCCCTAAACCTACCCCTCACACAAAACTGTGTGCTATTTTAGATTTTCAAAATAGATAATTCTATACGATTTCAAACCTTACTTCCTTATGGGGACTTAAAAGATGTCTTGCTGGTAATATATATTGTCAAAGTTGTGGCCAAGTGCAGTATGTTTCTTTACCAGTATTTGTTTTGTGGTTAGATGTTGAATGGGTAAATGTCACTGAATTATGATGGTTAGGCCTAATACAGGCGAGGAAATGTAATCTCTTTATCAGCAGGTGTTCTCACACACACAGTGTTTTTTTTCCTTTTTCAGAAGTGCATATCTGTGGCACAATGAAGCATATAAGTATAAACTGTGTTGGAGTTTATATTTCAGGTATTTCAGATTTAATCAGCATGTCATATCAGATTGCATACTGTGAATACAGAATCTTACAAATCTAATACACACAAACATTAATCCACCAGATGCCACTGATGGCCCTCAGTCATACTGTGGTTTATGGTAATTACCATAATCTCTTCTCTTCTCGTCTTCTTTTCTTTTTGCAAGATGTAGGAGAGTGGTGGAACGGTGGGGAAGAACGTTTCAGTTTCAACTGTCGCTTAAATGCTTTCTTTTTCTTTATTTTCTATTTTCCTTTTTTGTTTGTTTAAAATATCTTAATTTGTTAAGTTAGATTTTGGTTTGTGTCGTTACAAATCAATTGGCGAGTGTGAGAATGGCGTCGCTCCCAGGTGAGCGTGCGCCATCTCCTTCACTTCGCCATGGCGTTAGGTGTGTGCCGGTGTACCGACGAAACATGCTACCTATCAGATCGTGCTACCAATAATATATTTGTATTATTTTAAGGGTAAGTTTGGGGTAAGGGTAGGTGTGGACGGGTAGGTTTAGGGTAGGGGTAGGTATGGACATTAAAAAAAGCCTCAAACCACACGAATAAGATGCTGGTAGCACAATCTGATAGGTAGCATTTTTCGCTTTCGATTTGTGCTACCTATCTTTTTTAATGGGAGGTAGCACAATCTGAGTGGTATAGCACAAATCGTCAGAACAGGTGTACCGACGAAACATGGAGTTACAGTATCGTGGAAAGTGTGCTATTAACAGTAGGAGAACAAATCAGTTGTGAAAATATATCTTCAGCGTCTAGTATGAACAAACCGGTTGTTGTTTTTCTTAAAGAGGAGCA
This sequence comes from Gymnocypris eckloni scoliostomus, assembly GCA_027564155.1. Classification (NCBI taxonomy): domain Eukaryota; kingdom Metazoa; phylum Chordata; class Actinopteri; order Cypriniformes; family Cyprinidae; genus Gymnocypris; species Gymnocypris eckloni. The sequence goes on along the minus strand of CM050416.1, from coordinate 3,027,166 downwards.
ACTTGTTGCGCAGCTTATTGAGAGTGGCGTTGTGATTAATGGAGGTTTTTGACCAATCCTTACTTTAGCTACGTTAATGTCTAAGGTAATTATTTTGAATGTGCCGCCGTTCATCCCCAATGAAGTTATTGAGAGAGAACTTATTAGGTTTAGAAGGATCGCCAGCCCGTTAAAAGTCATATCACTGGGTTGTAAAAATTCGGAATTGAAACGTGATGTCGTTTTGACGACAAGTTTTCATGTTTTTAAAAGAGCCAACGTTGGATATATCGTTCCGGGTCATGGAAGAATGTAAGTCGTTTATGATTTATGCTTCTACCTCTGGATTTCAATGCTTTGAATCCAGTGACATCGGTCACAAGCGAACTGCTTGTCCTCATAAAGTTCAAGTGAACATGAATGAGGAGGACAACGTTGATAATGTAGTATCTGACGTAAATGAGCTTGAGCTGGTTAAAATAGTCAAATAGAACGAACGGAAACGGTAACTCAACAGGCTATAGCTGAAGGACATGAGAGTGATAACGAAGGAATTGAGGTTCAGGAAAATGCAGTAACGTTACAAGATGAAAGTCAGTCTGTAGTTGTACAAGATGATATGGATGAGAACGTTTTGAGTTCTGAGATTGCAAGTGATAGTGGAGTTGGAATGCTAAATCAGAGAATGGAAAGTACTGTAGAAGGCAGTACTTGTCAGGTTTTTCTGAAACAGGCTCTCAAATGAAAGATAGTAATCTTTATTCTCTACAAGAGATACATTTTCTTTTGGATGAATCATTTGGAAGAGCAGTAGAAATTAGAGACTTTTTTTCAGATACTAAGAAATATGTGAAATCCATGGTTAAATTACAGCGTACTGTTGGGTTGGATGAATTGAATGAAAAAAAGAGATTTAGATTGAGGAAACTGCTTACAAAATTAAGAAAACGTAAAGGTTTGTTTAAAAAAATAGTAAAATGAGTTTGATAAACTGGTTTTTTTCTGTCCTATCTTTTTCTGATCTTTGCTGTCTTTTCCTCTTTTGTTAATTATGGGGCATATGAGAATAGGCTCTTTTAATATAAATGGAGTGAGAGATCAAAATAAAAGAGTTATACTATCAGAATTTATGAAAATTATAAAAATTGATATTGTTATGTTAGAAGATATTCATTCTGATATGTCTAATGAGATAGAGCGGGGCTTATGGTTGGAAGGAAAATATGCACTCAGTCATGGTTCACAAGTTCTGGAGTTGCTGTTCTGTTTTCAAACATTTTAAATGTTAAAATTTTCAAAATTTAAGAAGTAGTAGCTGGAAGGGTGTTATTTGTCCATGCAGAAGTTGAAGGAATAACATTTTATTTATTAATGTCTATTCACCAAATATTGGGTCGGAGTGAATTGAGCTATTTTCAAAAATAAAGAGTCATATCTCACAATATGATTAAAAATGTTTGCATAGTTATGGCTTGAGTTAAGGGGGCTAGATTAGATAGGTTTTATATGAGTAATCCTTTAATAATAGAGTGATGGATGCTGTTATTATTCATAGTGTTTTTTCAGACCATCATATTATAACTATAGATATAAATAAAAACATTTAGATCGCAGCATTTTAATAAAAAATGATTATATAATAAGTTATTTTGTGAGAGTTTTACTCATCTTCATATTTGGGAAAATTGGAGGTTACAGAAAAATAATTATGAAACTAAAAGTCAATGGTGGAGGTTGGAAAGGTGCATATAAAAAATATTTTACAAGAGCAAGTAAAAAATGCTTTAATAAGGTCACGTTTTTGTTCTGTTAAGGATATGGATGCTCCCAGTGCTTGTTTTTCAAACTAGAGAGAAATTTGATGCAGCATAATCCTATGCTTCATTTAAGAGGTCCAGATGGGACAATTACGGACAATCCAAATTAAATGAGAAAACTTGCTGTTGAATTTTATTCTGGTGTTTTCAATGCTGAACAATGTGATGATGAGAGTGCTGCGGACATATGTCAAGATCTCCCTAAGTTGCAACCAAAACAGAGAGAAATTTTGGACAGTGCCATTACTTTACAAGAGCTCACAGATGAAGTTAAACAAATTTCATTGAGACATTCGCCTGGTATTGATGGAATAACCACAGACTTTTATCATTATTTCTGGAACGTTTTGGGACAAGATTTCTATGAAGTAGCAAAAGAGTGTAGCTGCCGAAGAGCAGTATTGTCCTTGTTACCTAAAAAAGGGGACGTGGGATTTTTGAAGAACTGGAGACCAGTTTCAGTTCTATGTACAGATTATAAAATGTTGGCAAAATATTTACAGAATAAGTTTAAACAATATCTGGACACAATTATTCAGTGATCAGACGTATTGTGTACCTGAACTGTCTATTATGTATATTTTTTTCCTTTTAAGAGATGCTGTTGATTTGAGTTTCAAAGAGAACATTAATATGGGTTTTTATCAATAGACCAAGGAAAAAGCTTTTGATAGGGTTGACCATGGATATCTTTTCAGTGCTTTGAGATCTTTTGGTTTTGGTGAAAGGTTTATTTATTGGGTAAAACTGTTATATCGAGATGTTTCTATACTGGTGAAGGTGGGAGGAGGGTTGAGTGCATCAGTCACTGTAAAAAGAGGAATTAGGCAAGGATGCCCACTCCCCGGACAATTATATAGCATTGCCATTGAACCACTATTGAGAAGAATTAGAATAGATCTTAAAGGGTTTTCAATACCAAATGAATTTAATTGTAATAAAATTGTATTATCTGCTTATGCTGATGGTGTAACTGTTTTTATAAATGGACAAGAAGATGTTATCAATCTTACAAAGAGTATAGAGGTATATGAAAGGGCATCTACTGCAAAAGTGAATTGGAGTAAGTGTGAAGGATATGCAGTAGGTCAATGGATAAATCAAAGGCTTCCAGATTTACCGGGAGGGTTAAAGTGAGGGAGAGAAGGTTTTAAAGCTTTGGGTGTTTTTTGGGGGTTCTTCTAGGTTTCAGGGTAAAAAAATTGGCAGGGACTGCTGGAGAAGGTGGTGGCCTGATTAACTTGTTGGCGATGGCTATTTCCACAAATGCCTTACAAGGGGAGAGTTTTGGTCATTAATATTTTGTCTGCGTCCAAACACTGGATTCGTGCTGCACAACTTTATTTGCCTCCTTGTGAAGGAGGACAAGGATTGATAGACATTAAGAGCAGAATTCAAGCTTTCGGTTGCTTTCAGCCCAAAAAACTTTTGTGTAGAAAAGACTTGGTATGGACTCGCACCGCTGGTGCAATCCTGCGAAGCACAGAAGGGTTGAACTATGATTTGCATCTTTTCTGGATACAAACTCAAGAGATGGACTTGACAGAGATCACATATTTTAATAAATCAGTATTACAAACATGGGTTAAAACATTCAAGATTAAAAGAGTCTTTGAAATCCCAAAATACTGGGTGTTGGAGGAGCCACTGTTTCATAATCCAGTAGTTCACGGTACACTGATGTCTTTAAAGAGTGTAGAGGAGAACATGCTGAGAAGAAACTGTACAAAGTTAAAAGAGTTGTTCAGTTTGGATGGATGGAAATCTGTGGAAGAGATCACGGTTTTCACTGGACTGCGATCTTGACGCTTGGCTACTCGTTTTTTGGAGGAAATATGTTTTTTTTTTTGCCAGGACATTATAGAGAACTTATACAATGAGAAGATCTGAACGAACAGACAGACGTTTCACCTCGGAAATTACTAATTTCGTCAACGTGTGACATCAGTGTGTTAGAAGACCAACCTATAGAGGGCTCTGAAACTTTTGAGACACGGACAGTTGATGAAATGTCTAACATGGTTTTGTATAACTTATGTGTTAAGACTGTTCATAAAGAGGCACTAAAGGAGCGGCAGCCGTTGAAGTGGATAAGGAGGTTTGGGCCAAACTTCCCCTTGAGAGATCAGTGGAGATCCCTGTATAAGTTTCCACTAGAGAAGTGGTCAGGGGATTTGCAGTGGATGATTATTAACGGGGCAATAGATACAAACAGATTTGTGTCTCACCTTCATCCAGCAGTTAGAGGGGAGTAGGGTTGTAACGATATACCGGTATGACGGTATACCACAATATAAACTCGTACGATTTTCATACTGTGTACATTTGCTTATCTACGGTATTTGGAGAAAATAAAAGATGCAGTATCTCACCTGTGCCTAAGCAACAACTTTCCACTTAACTATTCTCTTGCTCCACTCACACGTGCAGCAGAGACAACATCAGAGACAGAGGCCGGTATCTCTAATCTCCATCCCACGTCAAATTATAAATAAAAATTGGTAGTATGAGAATACTTTGGATATAGAAAAGACAAATGCTTATTTGTCCTCGAGGATAGACAATGTTCACAAAAACTGGTCGCAAAGCAGCCACAAAAAGAGGAAACACATCGAACATGTTTACCTATATTTCAGAACACCATCCCTCTGTGCAGATACAGTTATGTCCCATTTATAACTTCAGGTTAAAGCCTTGTGATTTCCATGATGCGGAGAGAATCCCAGAATACAGTCATGACAATGAATTTACAATACAGATGTCACATAAAACGTGCGGTTTGATGGATTGATGAATAAATCAAAAACAGAGCTACATGGTCTAGTGTCTGTGATTTATTAAAGCAAAAAAACACTGCTATATAAAAATATAATCTGTTTGTTTTGCATGTCTCTCTGTGAGTGAGCAGCGTTGTGTCGTGTACTACATACTCAAGTATGCGTGCTGGCGCCGCTCATAGTGTTTAACAGCGCCTGCTGTCTCACTATCTGAGGATGAACACTGAGAGCCTCACTGACACTGAAAGAACAATGAATAATACTTTCATCATTTTATTTGATAAAACCATTGTCAAATACATGCAAATCTCTTCACTACTACCTTCTTCTTCTTCTTCTTAAAGCATAAAAGGATCAAAGTTATTTTTATTTGATTACATTTTAAAGCATTAATTAAATTGTTAAAGCTTTATACATTAATTTCATTACCACCATTTTTGATAGTATATTTATATTATGTCATAAAAATACAGAATCCAGAAAAATTCAGTCAAACCAGAATTTATGAATTGTTAAGAATTATTAATGATGAATATAAGTAGTTAAACTAATATATAATCAATGATGAAATCTACTTGAATGTTTTTGATGAATTCAATTTGAATAAACACATGCTTTGTCAACCAAAAAAACCCTGTTTTGATTGTTTAATACTGTATACCATGATACCGTGAAAGTGTGATATTTTCTTAGACGATTATTATACCGTCAAAATCTCATACCATTACAACCCTAGAGGGGAGTGCGGGTTTTGTGGTGAAGAAGAGACTGTGGAACATTTGATTTTGAATTGTAAATGATTGGAAGATCTTTTTAAAGTTTTGATGAAAACCTCTGTTTAGAGGTTTTGGTGAAACTTTTTCAGAAAGTGTTTTTATAGGGGATGTAAAATATAGAATGTCAAAAAAGACAATTCTTGGTCTCATAAACTATGTTTTAGGCACAGCAAAACTGTCAATTTTGAAGACTAGAAAAAACGAACTAATAGATATTGGTTGAATGGACCCAGTGAAAATGTTGAAGGGTTTAATTGCAAATAGATTGAAAATTGAATTTTCTTACTATGCTTTGGTGGGAGATTTAATAACTCAGAGAAAAGTGGTGTGTAGGGGACATTTTATGTTTGTACTTATGAAGAACAGCTTGCTCTTAATTTTTAAAAGACTGTTGTTGTAAGTGTGTTTTGGTTTTATATTTGACTAAAAGATTAAGCAAAGATGTCATGAATGAGGATTTATTGTATTAGTAATGATATACTGAAGGAAAATTGTATTCAGTAAAGTTGTGTTTAAACCTCTCTTCTCTTCTCAGTTTTTTATTAAGTTGGAATAGATTTTGTATTTATCATGGCAATTTGTAAATTAAATTTATGAGTGGTGTTGAATCAGTACATTTCAAACAAAAATACCCTTTTGTAAGCCTGTGTTAAAAGTAAACGTGAGATAAAAACTAATTTGTTGAAGGAACTATGCTATTTAAACGTGCCTTTGAGCTCTTTTATCATGACTTGTTTTTACAGAATCCCAGTGAAGTAGCAAAAGGTGAGCTACTGAGCTAGGTAATTAAATTATATAAAAGCCAATCTGGTTATGTGATGCAAATGTCAAAATGTGTTAGTTTACAAATCGTGCACTATGGTAAAAGTGTTTTAGGTCATACAATAATATTGCAATGGGACTGTACAAGAATAAGTCTTTATTAATTGATAATCTGCCCCCAGAAGTCCTTTCAGCTGTAAGCTGTGATTTATATGTATAGGTACGTTTTTCGAGTTTTACCAAAATGTTTGCCTTTTAAAATGTGCTTATGTTGCATATATTCCCTCATTAATTTACTTACTTTTTCCTTCAGCCATTTATTTTACTCACACAAACTTTACACACTCTTTTTTCATTGACTGTTCTATTTTATTCCATTTTATTCTATATTTATCTCAAGTTTCAATCCAGTAATCGTGGTAATGATGTGGTAGAGTTCAATTAATTAAATGATAATAATTCGAATACAGTATCTGCAGAATTAACCCATAATGATGGATGGGATCAGGATCATAGTGAGTCCACAATAATTCAAATATAACCTTGTAGTAAATTAACTTTAGCAGGGCTCTAGATTGCGAACAATTTAGTCGCACGTGCAACCTAATTTCTCAAGGGTGAGACTAAAAAAAATCTGAGGGCGCACCTGTGCGACCAGCCGTTCGAGAAAAGAAAAAAAAAGTATCCGCGACTCTTAGAGTCTCCCTGTGCTTCAACAACAGACACACATTAGGCTCATATCGTTGTCTATCGTGGTGTATATAAATAAAAAAAAGTACAGATAAGAATACCGTTAAAGTACCGGATCGATAAGAGGAGTAATACCGTTAAAACCTTAACGATACCCATCCCTAATTAAAATACAGTATGAGCACAGACAGACCAGGTGTTTTTTCCCCTCTTTAAATACTTTTTTTCATAATGTTTAGTGTAATTATTTGGTAGTCTGAGGTGGGATGGGGGTGCCAGATTTTTTAATAGGTTTAGAGGGAGGTGGGGGTTGAGAAGCACTGCACTAGAGCATCCCTTCATTCAGACACAGTGGAAGATCTGATCAGAATCAGTGTGGAAGATGTTGATGCTAGAGAGAGTGTGGCCAGCTGGTTTATTCAATGCCAAAGATCAAGAAGTACAAACTACAGGAGTTGGCTATTCGAGGGGCATGTGACTGCAATAGAGGATAGTCCATAAGACATTGAGCCATGAGATGTTCAGTTTGACGCCCTTCAAACACTTAATTTAGATTTTATTTTTATTTCATTTATCTTGAGATGTTTTAACTTTAAGCACTTTAAGCACCAACACTTTTTCAGTAAGTTACCTTTCTTGTAGAATTGTGCTTCAAATAAAGAACGTTATGGTGACCACATTGTTAGTTAATCGTTTATTAGTCAATATTGCCTATACGAAAATTTGGGTGCACCTAACTTTTGTGCTGGTGCACCTAAGAAAAAAAGTTAGGTGCACCAGTGCAACCAGTGCAAAAAGTTAGTCTAGAGCCCTGCTTTAGGGAAATGTGTCTGCAAATGTTCATTCATTCAATAATTCCTCACTCACTCACTCACTCACTCACTCACTCGTTTGCTCACTCGCTCACCCTTAATGTGTTGAGCAGTGCACTGAGGTTATGTTGTTAGAACAGGTTGGGGAACTATTTTATCCTGGCTAAGGTTCCATCTATTTCTGTCAATTGTCCTGAACCCAGTGTCTCTCCAACAATAACAGCTTTAATAATAGGATTGAAGGTTAAGACACTCAGATGAATATTTGAAGCGACTCAGATTTCACCTTCACCAGTAGAACTCACCACAAGGATCCAGGGGGCTAATGTTTGAGTGAATGGGAATTTTCCAGTGGTGAAGAAATAGCAATTTTGGTTTTGGAGTGATTGATGAAAACTGAAAAAATAAATACTCACACATGCATGCCAGGTCAATTAATTATAGAGCCAAAATGTTTTTCTCTCTCTCTCTCTCTCTCTCTCTCTCTCTCTCTCTCTCTCTCTCTCTCTCTCGTGTTTTTTTCTTTAAATTCAAATAAGCTTTACTCACAGGTATACAATGCTGAATACAAAGAAAGAGCCACACAAATTTGCACAGACATATGGAAGGAAAAGGTATTTTAAGGGAGGACGAATCCTTCTTTCCCTTCATGGGAACTCGAACTGCGTCCCCTAGGGGTCGCTACGGGAACGCCCTCAGCGTGACTCGGTCTGAAGATACATATGAAAAACACCACCTGTTGGCGGCGACAGCCCATGACGTCACTACCGGCGTACCACAATATAAGTGCGCCGGGAGGATACATCATCAGCTTTTTCGTCTTCACTGACTGGTTTGTTTGAAGCGTGCAGAGTGAATCTGGTAAGAGTACAGTTTTCTAACTCTACTATGGCGAGCACTAGCAAGGCGTTTAGGAAGTGTGTGGATCCGTGTCGTATTTTGACACCCGATGACACACACGACTGTTGCGTCTTTTGTTTGGGCATGGAGCACGCAACGCGATGTCCTTGAGGGGCGGTTTGCGTTGTGAGCGGCTCTCTATGAGGAAGCTCAGCTCTCGCCTGTCCCTCTTTTCGAGGAAAGAGGGCAGCCGCCTGCTTCCAGCGATTCAAGACCCACCGTTGCCGAGGCACGGAGGCGAATGAAATCGTGGGGTTCGAGTTGGTGGTGGCCGATAAGCTGGAAAGGGACCGCCCCTTTTCGCAAGGCGTCGGCCGAGAACGAGAGTGAGCTGCTGGATTGTGATGATGCGATCTTTCTGACATCATTAGATGCAGCAGCTAGTGCTCCGCTGCATATGAACGAGTTTTGGAGGTTATGGATTATAAAAATAAATTTAAATAACCCCAGCTCGAGTGAGCCTTCCTTTCTTCATAAATCTCGATGTGGAGGTTGAGAAGGAGTGGAAAGCTAGTTTTTTCTCAGTATTCATAGGTTTCAGCATACTAGTTATGCTGACACTGAGGATGCGTGAAAATGGCTATGAGGGATGCCCCTGTGCAAGAGATGATAACCAGCTTATCTCTATGGCGAGACATCCTCTCTCAAGGCTCCCTCCTGGCCATCTAAGCCCCTGAATCTCGCTTAAATGGCAGGGCATATGCAGCAGCAGGTCAGACCGTCGCTTCGTTGCACCTAAGGCGTACCAGACTGACCTGCTAAAAGTCCTGGATAAGGTCCAGGTCTGAGCCCGAACAACCAGGGTCCTAACCCATCTCGGTCTGAGGATCAGAGATGGGCTTAGAAGGCTAGTCTCGCGACTCATGCCCCTCCCCTCCTGCGGCTAGGGTGAGACAGAGCGTGGGTCAGAGAGAGGCAAGCCTCTCATTCCTCTCTAATTCCCCTGTAACCACCGTAAACTCCACCGACCGAGGTTAGGTGGAAGTTTCCTGCCTAGAGGCGCTCCCTTGTGGGCGGCGGAGTTCCCTCTCATTCTGAGGAATGAGTTCTCCGCTCCTCAGAGCTCTGTGATAGGTCGCCTCCGTGCTGGTCGAGCTAGCATTGCTCCCCTCACTATAGAGGGTTATCTATGAGCATGCCGCTCCCTGCTGAGCGTCTGAGTTCCTTCTCATTCTGAGGAATGAGTTCTCCGCCTCCAGAGCTCGATATAGGTAGCATTATAGGCTCTCATTCTGAGGAATGAGTTCCCAACTAAGAACTGCAGTCAGGTGGACTTATGATGACTTCAGGCAGGTTCTGTATTCTCGAACTGCCTTACTGATGGTCTGGACGTGAGTCCCTCGGAGGTTTCTGCGGATCCTCCTGGATCTTCAGTCATTCTGGTCACCACTGCAAGGGTAGAGCCAGTATTACTCCCCTCACGATAAGAGGGTTACCTATGAGTATGCCGCTCCCTTCTGAGCGGCTGAGTGTCTTTTCATTCTGAGGAATGAGTTCTCCACTCTCCAGAGCTCGTTATAGGTAGAGCCAGCATTGCTCCCCTCGTTAGAGGGTCACCTTTGAGCATGCCGCTCCCTGCGGAGCGCCTGAGTTCCCACTCATTCTGAGGAATGAGTTCTCCGCTCCTCAGAGCTCTGTGATAGGTCGCTCTCCTTGGGTCGAGCTAGCATTGCTCCCCTCACTATAGAGGGTTACCTATGAGCATGCCGCTCCCTGCTGAGCGTCTGAGTTCCTTCTCATTCTGAGGAATGAGTTCTCCGCCTCCAGAGCTCGTTATAGGTAGAGCCAGCATTACTCCCCTCATTAGAGGGTTACCTATGAGTATGCCGCTCCCTTGGAGCGTCTGAATGTCCACTCATTCTGAGGAATGAGTGTTCCGCCTCCCAGAGCTCGCTGTTGGTAGAGCCAGCATTGCTCCCTCACCCAGAGGGCCACCTATGAGCATGCCGCTCCTTCTGAGCGGCGGAGTTCCCTCTCATTCTGAGGAATGAGTTCCCCGCCTCCAGAGCTCATGGTTGGGCTCGACGCTCCCTCTGAGCGGCGGAGTGTCTTCTCATTCTGAGGAATGAGTTCTCCGCCTCCTCAGAGCTCTATGATAAATCGCTCTCCTGCTGGTCGAGCTAGCATTGCTCCCTCACTATAGAGGGTTATCTATGAGCATGCCGCCCCTGCTGAGCGGGAGTTTCCCTCTCATTCTGAGGAATGAGTTCCCCGCCTCCAGAGCTCATGATGGGGCTTGCCGCTCCCTTCTGAGCGGCGGAGTGCCTTCATTCTGAGGAATGAGTTCTCCACCTCCAGAGCTCGTTATAGGTCTCACTCTGAGGAGTGAGTTCTCCGCTCTAGAGCTCCTCATTGGTAGCTGAGTTCCTCTCATTCCGAGGAATGAGTTCTCCGCCTCCAGAGCTCGCCGTCGGTAGAGCTAGCACTGCTCCCTCAACCAGAGGGTCACCTATGAGCATGCCGCTCCCGTCTGAGCGTCCGAGTTTCTCCGCCCCCAGAGCTCTGAGATAGGTCGCTCGCCTGTTGGTCGAGCCAGCATTGCTCCCTCAACCAGAGGGTCATCTATGAGCGTGCCGCTCCCTTCTGAGCATCTGAGTTCCCTCTCACTCCGAGGAATGAGTAGTTCTCCGCTCCAAGGCATAGAACGTGTTCTAATAAGTGCACACGCAAGACTTTGGGCACTTTTCTAAAATCCACTTAGTGGTAAGTCCGCACATTAAAGATTCTGCGTCTTTCTAAAAATCCCGTAAGGGTAGGGTTACGCACTGCTTCGTGCCCTTTTTGAGCTGGTTAAAGCCCCGGTTTGTGCCTTGGGCCCCGCCTCCCCTGTCCCATATATGTTGGGTCCAAAAAGGGAAAGGGGTGTACACTACCAAGAGGTCTGTTGAGACAGTTCCTCAGTAAGCTTGGGAGAGCAGGTGGTAACCCCTGAGTGATCGGCCAGGACCTGGTGAGCCAGGTGCCTGGCCATATCCCCTTGAAGGAATCTTTTCTGATTCCAAGACCTTGAGCTTTACCCTAGGCCCGGTAATCCCGGCGCCTAACAGGTAAGTACTAGGGTATGCAGCTCGGGCCTTTGGTCAAGGGATAATATCACTGACAGCCATCAGCCGTCCCGGGAAACTTCCTTAAGCCGGGTATAGTTGGCTTAGTGCTCGCCTTTTGCGAAATTGGCTTGCATTCCCTCAGCATGGTGAAGTGGGTATAACGTTCCCGTAGCGACCCCTAGGGGACGCAGTTCGAGTTCCCATGAAGGGGAACGCCTCCAGGTTACGTGATAACCATGGTTCCCCAGTGGGGAACGAGACACCGCGTCCCCTGGGCTTTGAGCCATGCTGGACGCAAGCTTCAGGCGAAGAAGCTTGATGATGTATCCTCCCGGCGGCACTTATATTGTGGTACGCCGGTAGTGACGTCATGGGCTGTCGCCGCCAACAGGTGGTGTTTTTCATATGTATCTTCAGACCGAGTCACGCTGAGGGCGTTCCCGTAGCGACCCCTAGGGACGCGGTGTCTCGTTCCCCACTCGGGGAACCATGGTTACATACGTAACCTGAGACGATTTCTATTACAGTAAAACTCTTCCACAGGTCCATGTGGAAATTCTTTTGTAATGTGTTTCCCCAGAGAAACATGATCATTTCTGTGGGGAAACAAAGCTGAGATCTTCAATGATGGACTGTGAATCTCATCTCATGTTTCAGCAGATGTTCGCTGCGAATGACTGGAATAAGATGTTTTAAAACTGGTAATGTAGCCTTCAAAGGAAGCTAATAGTGGACAAATGCTATCTTACACACTCTGAAGGTCTAATACTGTCAAAATAACCCACCCCTGAAACTCAGTCTGCATGACAACCTCTTCAATCTTCTCAAGCAGATGCTCCATTTAAGAGTCAGCGGCTCATCAAGGGCTCTTTGTCATCATCTGATACATGGTTAGCATTGGACAGGGCTGATGAAAATAAGGAGTCACTCTGTTCTATCTTGAGACAATAAAAAGCGCTGAGACCGTTTAATAGGTCAGCTCTTAAACCTGATGGATGGTGTGCCCATGCATAGCAAGCTTTTCATTTGCCCAATGATGTTTTTATTCATCCAGACTGCGCCATCTACTCCATCTTGCTAAGATATTCACATAGCATTTTACATCTAATTGACTGGTGACGCAGCAGCCACATGGGGATTTTACAAGTAAATTAAACTCAGTGTTCTTTAAGAGAGACTCAATGTTGAAGGTCACAAGGCTATAAATTTTGTGAGATGGCGTTGAGTGTGGATGTGTTAGCCGTTAACAGGCTTGATAGGTTGAACCCCTTAGCAGCAGACAAGTAGCAGAAGAGTTGGTGTTGTCAAAATATATTACGGTGTAGCTTCATCTGTGTTTAGCATTATTGTGATGTCACAAGAGACTCCGCTGACTCTGTGGAACAGTTTTGTACAGTTGGAATGGCGCTCTGGAATGGTGGAAAATGTAAATTAGGCTGATATTCACTGGCCCATATTCAAACAGGTTCTGCAGTGGAAGCAAAACAGGAACATTAATAGTTTGGTAATAGTGTGCACTGCTAAATGGTTGTAATGAGATCATTGCCCATAATGACAGCTTGAATTAGCAGAGCTATCTGTCAATAAGCTATGCACACTCCTGTCTTTTCCCTCCTGATGTGTGAAATGTTGACTCAATCACTGCATACTCCATATATCAGCTGCTGTGTGTGTGTGTGTGTGTGTGTGTGTGTGTGTGTGTGTGTGTGTGTGTGTGTGTGTGTGTGTGTGTGTGAATGTGTTCATTGTAGCAGCAGATCTGTGGAGGTGTCAGCTATGTTTGTGCAGGACATTGAACACACTGAACACACTATTTGCTGCTAATAACAGGCCAGAATTAATATATAACTGAAACTATTGTTGACAAACAAAGTTAATTTATTTGAAATTTATGCTAAATCATTTTAAAGAAAGTAATCAGAATCCTGGACCTTACTGTAATGGTAATGTACTGCTATAAAGCAAAAGCTGATTCACTATTAAAAACCAAGTGCCTCATGTATAAAACTTTGCACTGTTTTTATACTACAAATATATATGTACACCAAAAGATCAGTTAGTGAAAGATTGTATATATATATATATATATATATGCACACACAAACACACAAAGCCTCATCTACATTTAATTTATATATGTAGGGCCTATATTTTGCCAACCAGACTTATCATACTGTTTAACTAAACTTGAAACTAGAAAATAGGAAATTATACTGATTGCACATGTCACCTATGATTACACTGCCAAATCATGTTGTTAATAAGAGTGTCTTTATCCTTATGATCACATGTTCTTTTGTACTCTAAGGAAGAAAGAAAATCATGGGTTTGGAACATGATGGTAGGTAAATCATGACAGATTGTTTTCTTTTTAATGAACTCCACTTGTGCTTGCGCATTATAGGCAGACTGTCAGAGCGTTAGTGATGGAAAGTGACTTGAATGAGTCTTTGAATCATTAAGTTTACTGATTTGTTCAAAAACACTGATTCCTGTAGAAATTAAACAAGTAGCTGTCTTTAGGAATGAGTCATTTAATCATTTACTCAACTATAACTAAAAATAATTGTCATAACTTCTGAACAGTTTGATCAGGCAAAATTAAATTTGATGTTTATCTTCTTCAGGGCATGTGCTAACTAAGCCAAGAAAAAAGTCAACAAAAATTTGCCCCAGCAGCAAATAAAATGTTTGAGTGTGTGGCCCTTAATGACTTAATTACTTATTTATTGTAACCAGAGTGTTTTAATTCACACACATGAAAAAAATTATTCTAATGCATGCTTCTGATGCTGAAACTAAAACAGACTCACTTCAAAGCTTCAAAATAAATCTTCACTCAACCGTCAGTGTTGCAGCTGATGTCACAACTATTTTAAATGTTTCAATAAGACATTACTGAGATTGGCTGTACATATGGAGTATCTCTTCATGAGCACTAGTCTCACGTAGCAAGACTTTCAGACTGACGGCAGAAGGTCTGGGAGCCTTTGACACTTTGAATGGCCAAGGACCGACCAAGAGACCATATGACTGATAGGTAAAGCAACCAATCATGCTTTGCTATGTGCCATGTCATGTTAGGGATGTGGAAATGTCACCACAACAAACGACCGGTGTGTAAAACTCTTGGATGTATTTTAAAGTCTGTGCGAACTTTACATATGTCACATACTTTTGAAAATTCCTTGTGTAGTTGATCCTGATAAGAGCTCACTGTCACAGTTGTGAACACAACAGCTTTCTTCTCCCTTGAGGGAGTTTGAGATCACGGCATCTTGGTTTCCAGACAGAACGCTAAAGAACACGACATACACATCTCCCAGAAATCTTATATAATTCAACCAATCTGATGACGACTTCAAAACTCCTGAATACTGTGTGCAATATGCATCAGACCTTCAGCCAATGATCCGTGGGCGTTTCATCTTAGGCTGAGACTATGTGAGCACTTCACATGCACACTAACTTCACATGCACACTCTATGGCTTAAGAATGACCTTATACTTTAGATTAGATCTGAGCAAGGGGGCTTAGTTAGGTACTCCCAAGGGACCTCATGAACCTGGAAGTAGGGGTCACCTGCAATGTGGGTGGAATGGAAACAGGGGCACCATGGTGACCATAACCACAACTTTTAGTACTATATTTTACTATATTACACTTCACAATATACGTCACAGGTACCAGGGTATCATCACTCTTTTCCAATATCATGCAGTTTATTTTAATTAAGTGAGGGTTATTAAACAAAATCTTGCCTAATTTCTTTTATTAGCAGAGAAAAATTGACAAAATAGGAGGCAATACAGTGCCTAAAATGACACAGGCAATACAGTGCCTAAAATTTAACTTATGTAGCAGTTAAATTTATTTAACTGCTACATAAAAACAATATCACACAATTATGATGCTTCTTTGTTATTCCCATAACTTTGTTACTTTTAACATCTTACCGTTATGGCCACATGGCTGTGATTACCTGCAATAATGCAATCTTGCTCATGATATAGACTTTAGTGTGGGTATCACTGTATTTAAAGTTTCACAGGGATGACAGGTTGTGATGGATAGAAGTAGAGTATCTTCAGCAGATATACTGCGGTTTAACAAGGCAATTATTCAGATGACAAAACATCTTTCAAAAAAACAAAAACAAAACTTTAGAGACAAAAAGTCAAAGTCCATAAAGCAGTTTTGATTGTGGTGAGTTTTTTGTGTGTGAAAATTTGGGGTGTAGTACCTTTATAAAGTACATATCATTGTATAGTCTCTAGTCTAGTATATCCCTCACAGCCTCAATTTCATCATAATTTTCCACCTTTGCCCTAGATGCTGCTTGTGCAGATAACCTTGTGTAATAACCTTATTATAATTAGCTATATACTTTCTAGGCTTTTTAAATTTTAATATAGCATTTATTTTTGTTCACACTTTATTTTAAGGTCCAGTTATCGCGATTAATTACGACTTTTGCCTCCGTAAACTCCTAATTTGTTACTTATTAATAGTCAGTAAGGTGGTTGTTAAGTTTAGGTATTGGGTAGGATTAGGGATGTAGAATGTTGTCATAATATGTGCTTTATACCTGTAAGTACTAACAAACAGCCGATATGTTAATAACAGGCATGCTGTCGACGTCAATAGCCTCACGGTTAGTGCATCGATATACAGCGCAACTGCACTCACGGCGACCCGAGTTCGAATCCTGGCTCGTGGTCCTTTGCCGATCCTGCTCCCCTCTCTCTTCACCCAATGCTATCCTGTCTACTCTACACTGTCCTTTCCAAATAAAGGCATAAAAAATAGGTATGCCAATAAACAACTATTTACTAGTGAGAATTTGTCCCTATACTAAAGTGTTAACTCATTTTTAAATATATATTTATAAATATATGAAAATTTGACATTTTTAGATTATTTGAGCTAAACTGGAATCAAACCATATTTTAGCTTGTAGTTTTGAACACTCTGTGCCTATTTTGTATGTGTATGTGTTTTGTAGCCAGTATATTTGTGATCACAAATATCACAAGCCCCAGGCCGACATGTTTTTTGAAAACCCACTCTCAGATGCAACATTATTGTTTTTGACTTGTCTTTTACTAAATGTGTGCTTCTTTGTGTAACTCTGGCACATCTGTCATATACTATCATTGTATTGCTCTGGGCTTTTGTTAAGAATTTGTCATTTTATTGGAAGCACAGTGTCCTTGACATACAATAAGTGCAAAAATAAACAAAGTTTTAATTAGAAGCATATTACCAGTTATTGCATTGTTATTGTCAATTTGCAGTCTGGGATTAATTAAGCTGATGTTTACGTGTCATTTGTACAATCATATCTGGATTTAATTCATGGTTTCCTTCAAATCCGTTTACTTCTTCACAGTAAGAGGATGGCTCCTTCCAAATGCAAAATACACATTTTGAAGAGCTCACTTTTCTTTGGCCTGTAACTACAGTGTCTTTTCCCAGCAGCATTGGTACTTGATTGATATTACAGGACATAAGATGGATTTGGTGCCCTCACTAAATAAAAACAAATAATTAAATAAATTAAACAATCTTGCTCTCAAGACCAATGCAAGACCAGGGCTGTTCCCAGATTAAACTTTAGTCATCTGGAAAAAAAGAGCTATCAAAGCTCAACAATAAAATTATTTTATAACACTTCACTTAACATGCTGTTTAATTTAAGTGTTGGTGCAAGTGGTAAAAATCGCTGTAACACACACTCTCTCTCTCTCTCTTTCTGTCACTGGCTTGCTAACTTTGTGGTCTGCCACATTGTCTGGAGTCATTTGTGTTTGAGGTTTTGAAGCTATGATGTGGTGTGTGTGACTGCATGTGTATATGATGTGGTTATAGATGATACTCTTTAAAGCAAACTGCATAAAACCAATGATAAACTGAATCTGTGCCGCCTTTATGCCTCATATCACTCTGAGAGGCCGAAAACAGCATGCCTGGCTCTTGGCTTTTGTTAGCATACATGTATATGAATATGAGTGTGCGCGCCTCAGTCTGTCTGTAAGTATTTGAAGTTGAAAGCACTAGTAGTTCACTGCTGGCATTTCAAATTTGGAATACAAAATATGATGTGTGTGTGTGTGTATACGTTGAAATTTGTTGTGGTTTCACAATCATCCATATATTCATACATCATAGAAAACATGGCCTGTGATCACAATGGGTGTTCCCTGACAGAATGTGTAACGGTATGTGTGCTCGCTTGTGCAGATTGACTAAGTGCTTCTAATGACTAAGGAAGTTTTGTTGTGTGTGTGTGTGTGTGTCTATGAAAGAAAGATGAAAATAAAAGGCGAACAAAGTTATCAGATTTCAGGAAAAAGCATCTGATTCCTATTCTCCACACATTCCTGCCTTTTGGTTGAGTCTCTGACAAATCCCTCTCTCTCCTCCTTTGCTACCTCTCTCTCTCTTTCACTCACATTCTGGTGTGGCAGTAATTGATTCAGCTTTGTGATGAAGGGTTGGGAGAGGAAGAGAGAGAGCCCCTCTACTTCTCCTTTGATTTTTAATTCCCCTTTTCTCTTCTCCTCTTTGATTATCGTTTTTATTCTTTGCGCGTTGCTATCTGTCACAGTCTGTATTGATATTCAAAGCAGATTAAAGGATTCTTTGCACTTGTGTCTGAGTATGCTTCTATGTTTAGTTTACATGCGAGAATGTATTCATGTTTTTCATGTTATACTCTTCTAAAACATAATAGTATAAAATTTTAAACAATGATAAAAACCTAAATAATAGAACAAATAAACACAAAGGAGAGAGTAGGCAACAGTGCAAATAGTTAATAAGACTAACTGAATTGCTGTAGCATGTAAACATGCCCAGAACTGAAATATATATAAATATAGTTTTATATAATAATACAAATATAGTATTTGGACAGTTATTGCACACACTGTAAAAAAAAAAAAAAACTGTAAAAAGACTGGCAGCAGGGTTTCCATACATATTCCGTTAAATTACAGAAAATAACCATTTCACAAAATGACAAGCAAAAACAGTAAAAATAAAGATAAAAAATAAAAATCATCACAATTAAAAGAACCAAAGACTTAAACTAACTCTGACTACGGATCAGAAGATTCTAGGTTCGACTACAGGCTCGCGCTTCAGGGGCAGTCGAGGCTCTAATGGATAGAGCGTCGGACTTGTAACCTGATATTGTGGGTTCGAATCTCGGCTACGGCAGGAATTGTCCACGACTGAGGTGAGACCCTTGAGCAAGGTACTGAACACCCAACTTCTCCCTGGGTGCTGCAGTGTTGGCTACCCACTGCTCCAAGTGTATGTGCACTTGGATGGGTTAAATGCAGAGAACACATTTCACTGCTGGTTGTATTCTGTATAATTGTGTATGTGACAAATAAAGCTCATCTGAGCTTAATAATTAATTAATTATGTGTGCATTGAATGTATTTAATACACGAGTTTCACAATTTGAGTTGAATTACTGAAATTAATTAATTTTTCTACGACATTCTAATTTATTGAGATGCACCTGTACATTGAGAGTAGATCTGTTCCAAGCACTGAGCCCTAAGGCACACCAGAAACAAGATGTTGTGACAACCTGAAGGACCTACCTGAGAGTTAAGACTTGAACTACTGTAGTGCGGTTCATGAGAAAGACTAGTTACTGTTCAGGAGGTTTTTCTGTGTGAGTAAGCAGAGGTTGAACATGACTCATTCATTTTTATTAAATGAATACAATTGTTATGATGTTCAAGTGTTTTAGTGATACAATGTTTGTTTTCATATGAAAAAAATAACATACTTAAAGGAGAAATTATTTTTGACTCTAGGCCCAAATTACATGTTTCCATGGTCCCAGTTAATCCAAGAATTAATGTAAACATTCAAAAATATTCACTATCAATAACGATACTTTGACTTTGATTCTGATTCCTGATTCGGTAAGTGCCTATAAAGTACCTAAATCAATACCCAGCCCTACCCAAAGACGAAAGTTTTACTCACTCCAATGCCTACCAAGATGTTTTTCTTTCTTCTGCTGATCACTTTTAGAGTATTTTTTTTATTTTAGAAAGTTGTCCAATATTTGTTGAGGCATAAAATGCATCTAAGTGGGTATACCAACATTTTGATTATCCAAAAATTGTATGTAGAATGCATAAAGACTTCTCGTTTGGCCTCTCAACGGAGGCAGTCGCATTCTTCACTCCCCCATTTGATCAACTGGTCTCTCAGCGCTATTGACACCATCTGACTAGAAAATTGGGTTCAACCTGTCTGCCCTATGAACGTTGCAGCCAGCTATACGAGGGATGCGTGGGAGAGGTAAATCGTATGTCTTGCGGCTCTTTCCGTTGAGGACATTGAAGATATCTACCTTTTCGGAACCATGATAACAGGTCTTCTGCTGATTGGATTAGGCTTTGCCCTGGGTTATCGAAAAATTCAGAAAACGGGTACAGCTGTCCAAAGCCTCACAAGGCTGCCCGCCATGACTGAAGCAGTGGGAAGAGCGGTCAGCATTGCGACTGAGACTATTAACCACAATATGGATTCTATCAAGACTATTAACCGCAATATGGATTGCATCTTGGAGAAGATCACGGCTTTGCAGAGAAAAATTTACGATCGAGACCAGAAATGGACAGATATAGTAGCTGCTTTGGAATGCAGCTACTCGCCTAAACAAATCGCAATCTTATCTTTTGGCTCCCCCGTACCAGCACTGCCCGGCAAGGTCGTTGTTGGAAATTTATCCCTGGGAAAGAACACTGCAGCGGGACGCTCTCGTTCCCTCCCCTATCACAGACATTACTCCCCTCCCCCGACCAAACTGCCTCTGAATGCTTTGTACCGCCACCTGTCGAGCAGGTCTGTGACCGGCGCCGCAAATGGCACCGGACCGGATGGCTGCTTGCCAGAGCTGGATATGTTTCCCCCTGTTGCAAGTTGTGTCTATGGTATATGTGCTTTTGTGCTGAGGTGTTTTTTTTCTGTTCTCACACTGTACTCCCCAATGGAGCATAGTCTGGGGGTAATTTTTTTTTTTCTCCTCCCTCTCCTCATGTAAATGCTGTACTTTTCTTCCATTCCCTGTCTTCCTGTTCTGTCTACCCCGTTGTCATATGTATGTTGTGTATGTATCGACAGGTTGATGGCTAATTTCGCTGGTACTTGTGACTAGTGACAATAAAGGGCTACTACTACTACTACTACTACTAAAGGTAATCCAGATGGTTCGAGTTAATGAAACAAAGCACTACGGTTTAACTATAAACTTTTGATTCTGCTTAAAATGACAATGATTTTTCATAATTACATAATGTAGATTTCTTTAAAAGTGCTTTCCCTCATACAATTAAATTCACAAACATCTTTTCATGCAGCTGTTTTACACTGATTTTGGTTTTAAATGATCCTTGGTCAATTTATTTACCCCTTACCACATATTAGCTGAAAATTATACACAAAGAAGAACCATTTAAAAAAGAAAAACTACTAAAGAAAAAACTTAAATTAAGAAAAAACAGCTGCGTGAAAAGAAAATACAGAATTTGTTGTATTATATGGCACGAGAAGACTTGTCTATGCTGATTACAGATTTAAATATTAATAAATATAGCTGCAAGCAGCGATGGCGGGCCCAAGCCGAGTGCAAACGCCACCCCGGTGGCATCAGGAAAACTTTGGCCAGCGGGCACATGCATTACATTAACCATCTAGCAGTTTAGATTTAAGGGATACAGCAATGAAAGGGTTAATCTGAGCCATCAAGACACACACACACACACACACAACAAAATATAAAACTTTGGTAATCCTTTTAATAAGGTTTCAGTTATTAGCATTAACTATATTAATTAACATGAACAATAATTATACAGCATTTATTAATGTTAGTCTCCATCTATCCTCTCTCTCTTTCTCTCTCTCAATCACACACATACAGTTTTTTTATTTGTGCCCTTTAACCTTTTCATACTCAGGAAATGCCTGTTCATGTGGGAGGTCTCAGGTTAATCTGAAGGGCAATGTATATATATTTGTATATTTTATATATTACATGTGGGCTTTAAGTATATTCATTGTACAGTAAAGTACAGCTTTGGCCCATGTGAGTCATCCTCTTAAAATTGAAATCAACATTCCTACTTTGAAAGCACTTTAAAGTCCACTCAGCAGCTGAGTGCTTTTGGGAAGTTTGTATTTACTAGTTTGGACATTGTAATCATGGCTTCAGGCTAATTTGGTCACTTTGGTTAGAGAAAGTACCAAAGTACCTTTTTTACAAAAAAAGTATTGATTCTTTTTGTACAAGGTGCTGATTGAAAAAAAAAGCACATAAATCCTGTTTTTTGTTGTTGTTGTATTCATTCTCTGAAGGTGCTGTGAATTAAGACATTAATTAGAAATTAATAAGAAATTTGTCAGGGTTGGGGTGAATGGATGAGGCGAGGACCCAAATGCAGGAGGAGAACTAGTTTTTTTTGATAACAATGATAAACAAAACAAACAAAAACTACCCCGTAGGGGAAAAACAGACTGACAGACTGGCAGACTGGACAAGGCAAGGCAAGGCAGGGCAGGGCAGGGCAGGGCAGGGCTGGACAGGGCAGGACACAAGACATAGACGACACAACATATGGCAACGGACCCACACGGAACTACAAAATTATAAAGGGAGCAAATGAGGAGGGTAACGAGGGAAAGCAGCTGGGGAAAATTAATCAATAAACAGGTAACAAGATGGGTGGGGTCAAGACAAATTGACATGAGAGCACATGGCACACAGAAAACTAGGACAGAAGCCACGTGCTCACACAAAACAAAAACACAAGCACATGTCCAGCAAACACATCACCAGCCATGTGCAAAACAGGACATGAACACGCAGCTAATGAGAAAACTCATAAGCCACGTGTCCACACAAGACATGACAACATGAAAGCACGCAGCCAATGAATATACAAGCTGTGTGCCTCACAGCACAAGATAAAACACGAATGCACGCACACTCACACAAAGAGACAGAACGTGAAGCGTGAGTGTCCGAACCCCGTCACGTAACCGAAGCTCAAAACATGAGTGCCGGGATCCGAACACCACGCTCCAACATGAAACAAGGCACGCAGACGAGAGAGCGCACGGCTCGAGCACACTAGAAGCCGCGCGCTCATATGAAACCCAGACATGACGGGAGTATCAGAGTATCCAATTTGGAAACTTGGATTTAAAGAAAGTTCTGACTTGTAACTATGAGACAATGGTGTTCATGTTCATTCAACTCATAAATACAATCTTTCCGACATGACTTGAATCCACCAATAGCCTTATTTTATCCCCCCTTTGTTTCTGTTAATATTTTCTTCTATCCCAGCTTAATATGCAGTAGATCTATTAATAATGTTTTTGTGTTATGTTGTGATTGTCTGACACCTGTGAGATGTAATAATTGTTTGTTTTCTGATACGGTCTTTACAGCTTTGGTGACATTTCCAGTTTGGTGTGCGCTAATGTGTGTGTGTGAGACTGTGCGCTAATGTGTATTTGTTGTGTGCATTGTGAAGACACTGATAGTTTGTGATATTTCTGTCAAGTAGATTCACCAGGCCACACGTCTGTCTGCTAATGTGTGAAAACCAGTGAGACATCCACATATACAAACCACACTCACACACACACACACACACACACACACACACACACACACACACACACACACACACACACACACACACACACACACACACACACACACACACACACACACACACACACACACACACACACACACACACACACACACACACAAGGAGTGAGCGCTGATTATTGCTGTCATTAACAGCTGGTTGGAATACTTAGTCTCAAAACAAACAACCTTGGGGTGGGAACAGTTGCCAACGGTTACCATGTAGCACAAACGCATTTGTTACACATTTCTTTATTTTTTCCCTCTAGCATCATTCCCTTATTTCTTGTTGTTTTCTCCTCTTCTTAGTAAATATCAGCCACAGAGGAGGTTTGAAGGGGTTTATATGTGTAATGTAGCAGAGCAGAAGTTATACAAACAGACAGGATGTGTCTTGAGGTGAACAGAAATGTGTGGATCACCTTTAGGCGCTGTCATTTACAGCAAAGGACAGTGTGACTAGCAGGAGACTGGAATGAGGAATTGGAGCTATATGTCAGTATGTGTTGAGGTTTATGTATTTGTATGGTACAGAAGTCAAGTCAGGTCAAGTCAAGATTCATTGTCATTCTTTTCATCACAGACTTAGTGTACAAAAACTGAACCAGATATATGTTATATGGAACAAAGCAAGACTGCAATGAGAGAAATATCAATGGTTGTCCATTTCCATAAATTATATTGGGATTGTGGCGGTATGGGAAAGCAAAATAAAGCAAAGTATGGGGAATAGTAAATGTTATCCTGATCTCATCATCCTCACCAAAGTGACTAGTGTCAAACTCATTTTCACTGAGGGCCACTTGAACATTATGCCTGCCATCAAAGGGCCGGTTGTACAAACGTTACCACTCCTTAACATATTGTTAAATAACTGCCTCTTTATTTTATTATAAGCTACTTATTTAAGTTACAAATATTGTATTTGAATTTGCATAGATGTAAAAATATATGTTATTACTCTGTGATATTTTAACAAATAATTTTCATTGCAGGTTAAGAAATCCACATTACTTCATAAATCAAAGTAAATAACAAAGACAAATATCATCAAACATAAGTCATTACATAAACTTTGTTAAAAAAGTTTTTGTTCAATTTGTGCTACAATAAATAATTGTGCGCTGCTAAAAACGTGTGACAGATATGGCATTTAAGCTAAAACAAATGAGCCCGGTCTCATAAAAATGCAGATCAATAGCACAATTTTCTGTTTCTATTTGGCGTGCGAGTTATACGCAGAGATGGACTTTGGCATGCATATGATATGCACGTATTTGGCGTACATATGATATGCAATCAAAGCTTAAAGTAGAAAAAAAGAAGTGGCCATACTCAACCCATAAATAAATGCAAACTAAATTTGAATTTTCATAATTCGCAATGAATGTATATAGTGCCACAATAAATAAATAAATTAATAAATGTTTGCAATTCAATTCACATTTATTTGTATAGCGCTTTTCATGATACACTGTTGCAAAGCAGCTTCATAGAAAATACAGTACAAGTCAATCTGCGATACAAACAGGAACACAGGGGCAGGGGCGGATTTAGTGAATTGGAGGCCCTAGGCAAATATAAGAATGGGGCCCTATACATTGCACACATTTATAGATCAACCATGAGGTTTCTTTTTTGTTGTGATGCTTGCTGCTGCACAATGGTGCCCCATAGTTGTGTCCAATGTTTCTACATTTTCATGTACATTTATGCATTCAGCAGACGCTCTTATCCAAAGCGACTTACAGTGCATTCAGGCTATACAGTTTTTTTAACAGTAAGTGTGTTCCCTGGGAATCGAACCCACAACCTTTTGCGCTGCTAATGCAATGCTCTACCACTGAGCCACAGGAACACTACATTTATTCATTTAGCAGACACTTTTATTCTTTCATGTTGTAGACCACAGAAAAGCAATATATTTACCATTGAGATACAAGTTTTAACAAAAAACATTAACATAATTATAAAATTATAAACCTCACAATTGAACCTTTAAACGATTTTTTTTAAGAAACGTGATGAGTCAGAAGTGTAAATTATTATATTATTTAAAACGGGTTTATGTGGGTGGATTTTCGCATTGGTCTGAACAAAAACTGCAGACTGGATTATTGAAAATGCACATTCATTCTCTGCCAGTAGGAGGTGCTTTAGGAATGTCAGACATATCGCTGTTTGTAAACAAAGTAGCGCTCAGCTCATAAATGATACTTTATCAGGTAAAATGAAAATACCATCTAAACTTTTCTGAAGACAATGGGTTCCCTTCAGAGGTTTATTCATATAAAAACTTGAATTAGCGAGAATGAGAAAAGTGTTAATAATATTGACGAGGAAAGATGAGTTACCAGAATAAGCCTACATTTAATTTTAGTAATTTTAACTTAGGGCTGTCAATCGATTAAAATATTTAATCGCATTTAATTGCATAATTGTCATGAGTTAACTCGCAGATAATCACAATTTATTTGCACATTTTCATCTGTTCTTAATGTACCTTAAATTAATACTTAAATTAAGTTTTTAATACTCTAATCAACATGGACATGGACAAATATGGATGCTTTATGAAAATGTATGTTTATTATTAATTAAACCATAGTCAACATAGAGCATGAAGTCTAGACATTTTTCAAAGGTAATAGATGTTTTTCAAAGAACTTGTTCATGTCTATTAGACACATGAAAAAAGAAACACCACGTTCACATTTCTTTTCTTTCTGTGCACTGATCAATTTACTGACACAAACCTGTTTACATTTTCGCAAGACAGGGCAGCTCTTCTTCTGAACAGGAAAAATTACATTTATTATTTATTATTACATTTGTTTCCCCCTCTGTGCCACATATTTTGATGAAGCCAAATTCTCAATAAAGGTGTCATTGGTATAATTTCTGTTTCTGTTGTACTGCTTATGACAGTACGTTTATCGGTAGGCTATAATTGTATTTTTCTTCGGTATGGGCACACTGGTGGATTTTTGAAGCATGAGGGAACCACAGCCAGAGAGGGGGAAAGATTGAAAATGTCTGTAAAAACCCCGGCTAGTTGGAATGCGCATGCTCTGAGCACATGAGCTGGGATGCCATCCGGACCCACAGCTTTGCGGTTGTTCTCCCGTTTTAAGGGTCGAGTTACATCCACGACAGAAAGGGAGAGTGCACTCACCTCTTCTGCGGCAGCCACGGGAGCGCTCTCTATATGAGTGTTGTCAGCCTCGAAACGAGCATAAAAAGTATTAAGCTCGTCCGGTAGAGAGGCGGCAATGCTCATAGTAGCTGGTTTGTTTCCTTTAAAATCTGTGATGTTGTTAATGCCCTGCCACATGCTTCTTGCGTTGTTGGTGTTGAATTGTTCTTCAACTTTGTTTTATATTGTCATTTGGTGGCTTTGATGGATCTCCTGAGACAGTAACTGGCTTGTTTTCAATCGTCAGTGTTTCCGGATTTAAAGGCAAATGTCCGTGCTGACAAGGCTGATCGAACATCGCTGGTAATCCACGGTTTTTGGTTGGGGTAGATGCGGATTGTTTTTGTCGGTACTACATCCTCTACACACTTCTTGATGAAACACGTTACAGAATCTGAATACGCCTCTATGTCGTCATCAGACACTGCCTCGACTTAGTTAAGCCTCGACTTAGGGGTAGACAATAGATCCTGGTTGGAAGACCGAAGGGATCTAATCGGTTGATACTCAGTCAGTAACTCACAAAGATAGGTAGGGGCCAAACCATTTCTAGATTTATAAACAAGGAGCAAAATTTTCAAATCCACTCTAAAACAAACAGGCAACCAATGTAATGAGCGAAGAATGGGAGTAATATGCTCCCTCTTTTTAACCCCACTCAAAAGTCGAGCCGCAGCGTTTTGCACAAGCTGCAAGCGGGATGTAGCTGTCTGCCTAATACAAAAATAAAGTGAGTTGCAGTAGTCCAGCCTAGATAAAGTAAAAGCGTGAATTACTTTTTCAAAATCTTTAAAAGAAAGAAAAGGCTTTGCTTTAGAAAGCAAACACAGCTGAAAAAAAGCAACCTTTGACTACTGAATTTTTTTGACGGTCAAACTTTAAAACATCATCAAAAATGATACCTAGGTTTCTTACCCATGATTTCAGACACAGAGACATCTCACCCAAATCCAAATTTGGGGAATCTAAAAATTCAGACAGACGAAAAACGTCTCAGGTTACGTATGTAACCATGATAGATGGGGAACGAGAAGGAGGGGTGCGGGAACGCCTTCAGCGTGACTCGTTCTGAATACATATGTAAAACACCATCCCTCACTGGCGACTGCCGCACAAAAACGCCAAACTAAAACCAGCGCCTGGTCCTCTCGTCACTGTTCCACTGTTGTCACTCATTTAACCCTTCCGAAGCTCCTTGCGTGGGACTCGAGACGGTGGCGGTGCAGGTGTCGTTCATTACCAATTCGCCTCGCTCCTCACGGGAACCATGGCCCGCCCACTCGCCACACGCCCCTTCATGGGAACTTCGAGACTGCGCCTGCCTATCCCACGGGAACGCCATCGCCACGCCATGCTGGGGGTAAGGACAACGCGAGAGAAAAGGAGACGGAAGGATGAGGAGTGACAGACCAGGCTAGAGGGAGTTGGAGGAAAAAAAATCTCGGTATGGCTGACACACTGACATTATCCTCAACCAGCTGAGGCCGGTTCACTGCTGCCATGCGATGGTACTGGACCTCTTTGGGCGGCCCGATGCTCATCCGACCCAGGCGTGGCTCGGTCTGGAATAGAACCATTCCTTTAAGCGGATATGGCCAAGCACCTAGTGGTAATAACATGGCGGATGGCAGCAGGCTTCCTCAGAAGCTACCGCTTGCTCTGCACCAGCTCTGCTGAGCCACCTGTCTCAACAGGAGCACGGCCTTTGGCGACACCACCTGTTCTTCTTTGCTCCAGCACCACCTTTTTGGACCCTGGCGGACTTCCTGCTGCCCGATCTCTTCAGCACCGCATCCCCTCAACAGCGAGGGCTCTCTGACAGCGTGTCCCTCCTTCCTCCCGGGTTTCGCACCAATGTAAGGATTTTAGAAAGAAGGAGAACCTCGATGTGCGAACATTTAAACACATTTAATCAAATAAACAAACACAAAGTCTAAGCGGCGAGCCACATAACATGGATTTTTAGAAAATAACACAGAACCCTGATGTGCGATCTTACCACTGTTGTCACTCATTTTAAAAGTGCCCAAGATCTTCCGTGCACTTATCTAGATGGGTAACGTTCTATGGCTCCGGGCGGAGAACTATTCACTCTTCGGCCTCGAACTCCGTTCCCAGAAGGAGCTGCATGCTCATAAATAACCCTCTATGGTGAGGGGAGCAATGCTAGCTCGACCAACGAGAGAGAGACCTCTCAAAGAGCTCTGGGGCGGAGAAACTCCTTCTACAGTGAGAGAGGACTCAGATACATATGCTAAAAACACCATCTGTGGCGGCGACAGCCCAGCGTCACTACCAGCGCGACCATAGGACCGCCGGGAGAATACATCAACTTCTTCGAATGAGAGAACTCTTGCGTCCAGAAAGGAACGGCACGCCCAAAGGTGACCCAGTGAGGGAGCTGTGCTCGCTCTACCAATGAGGAACCATGGCGGAGATACATAACCTCAGAGTGAGGGGAACTCGAACTGCGTCTGCCTAGGGGTGCATGCTCATAAGTGACCACTCTATGCTGAGGGGAGTGCCATGCTAGCTCGACCAACATGGAGCACTAAGCCAACTCTACCAGGCTAAGGAGTTGCCCGGAGAACGATTGATGGCTGTCAGTGACATTATCCCCTACGGCTAGAAGGCTGAGCTGCATGACCCTCTAGACCTGCTGGGTGCAAAGCTAGCTCTACCGACCCAGGGTGAAGCTCTGGAAGGTCTGGAATAGAACGATTCTCCAGAATGAGAGGAAACTCAGACGCCAAGGAGCAGTATGCTCATAAATGACCCTCTAGGTGAGGGAGCAATGCTAGCTCTGACCTGCAGCTTGCTGAGGACTGTCTCAACAGACCTTCCTCAGATGAGAGGAAACTTACGCTCAGAAAGGATTTAATTTTTTAACCCTCTATATGGGACAAAGGGAGGGCCCAAGGCACAAGCCCGACCAATCAAAAGCAATCTATCACAGAGCTCTGGGGAGCGGATAACTCATTCCTCAGAAATGAGAGGGAACTCAGACGCCCAAGGGAGCGCTGCATGCTCAAATGACCCTCTAGGGTGAAGGGAGCAACGCTAGCTCTACCAACAGCGAGCTCTGGAGAGCGGAGAACTCATTCCTCAGATAAGAGGAAACTCAGACGCTCAGAAGGGAGCGGCATGCTCTCACAGGTGACCCTCTAACAGGAGCAATGCTGGCTCGACCAACAGTCGCATGAAGAGGTCCTGATAAGGACCTCGATTTCAGGGATTTGCAGACCAGAATAACCTGAAGACCAAGGAGGAGCCAAGAAACCTCCGAGGAGACCTCGGGTCCGGAGTCCATCAGTAAGGCAGTTTTGATGAACCTGTACCAAAAGTCATCATAGGTCCGGGGAGCCTGCGACCAACATGGGGACCCACCAACCTCGGCCAGGTGGGAGATGGTGGTCAGAATGAGGGGAAACTTGCAGAGGAAGCCGATGATAATGGCCTCTAGGTGAGGAGCAAAGCTAGCTCTACCAATTTTACTCCAGTCCGGACGAGCGTTGTCACCCATAGAGAAAACACTCTCTTCTGGGTCACCTCCTCAGGTCTCGCCTACCTCTCCTTGACCTGTTGGCAATGTTAGCATAACTAGTATGCTGAAACCTGTGGATGCGGGAGGAAAACGGCTTTCCATTCCCTCTCAACCTCTGTATGGAGATCAGGAAGGAATGGAAGGCTCACCTGAGCTGGGGTTTATGGCGAGAGGTATCGCTCATCGAGGCGTCCCGGCGGCGCTGCCATCTTGGTTCGCTCCACGGCAAGTGAAGCCTCGCCGTGGCGCGTTCCATAACCTCCAACAGCTCTTCGTACGCAGGGCAAGAGGTTTGAGAGAGTTCAGTCTCAGCTTCCTCACCCTCAGACATCTCCTGCTCTTTCTGGGCATAACCCAGCAGAGCACTAGCCGCCGGATCAGATGGCGTCAGAGATCGCGTCACCATAATCCAGCGGCTCGCCCTCGTTCCCGGCCGACTCGTGCGAGAGGGAAAGCTCCCTCTCTAACTCATCGGCCAGATCCGCCTGCGAGCCCCACGATTTCATTCTCCTCCGTGCCTCGGTCGCGGTGGGTCCCGAATCGCGGGAAGCAGACGGCTGACCCTCTTTCCTCGAAAAGAGGGACAGACGAGAACAGAGCTTTCTCATAGAGAACAGCTCACAGTGCATGCAGATTTCCCCCTCAAAGACACCGCGTGCGTGCTCTTCGCCCAAACAAAAGACGCAACAATCGTGTGTCATCGGGTGTCAAATAACGAGGACACGGATCCACACACTTCTTGAACGTCTTGCTAGTGCTCACCATGATAAATAAAGGAAAACTGTATTCCTACCAGAATGCACGTTTCTTCAAACAGACCAGTCAGTGAAGACGAAGAAAAGCTGATGATGTATTCTCCCGGCGGTCCTTTTATTATGGTCGCGCCGGTAGTGACGTCATGGGCTGTCGCCGGCCAACGGATGGTGTTTTTACATATGTATCTTCAGACACGAGTCACGCTGAAGGCGTTCCCCCGTAGCGACCCCTAGGCTACGCAGTTCGAAGTTCCCATGAAGGGGAACAATAATTTCTTTTCATTAAAAATTAGAAAATTTAATGAAAGCCAAGCCTTCACATCCGCCAGACATGCCATAAGCGACTCAAATCCCACAGAATTTTGTTTAACAGGCAGATAAACCTGAGTGTCATCCACATAACAGTGAAATGACAGTCCATGTTTTCTAAAAATCGAGCCAAGAGGGAGCATATAGAGAGAAAAGAGCAGAGGAGCCAAAATAGAGCCCTGGGGAACCCCACATGGCAAAAAAGCATTTCTCGAGTAATGTTCACCCATCTTGACTGAAAAACTCCTATTTTCAAAATACTATTTAAACCAATCTAAAGCTATACCTCTTAAACCAATGCAATGTTCTAATCGATCAATGAGAATAGCATGGTCGACTGTATCAAAAGCGGCCGTCAAATCTAAGAGCACAAGGACTGCAAAATCCCCCGAATCACATAATATTAAAATATCATTAAGAACCTTCAAAAGCGCAGTCTCGGTGGAATGGCATTTACAACGAAAACCTGACTAAAATGTTTCAAACATTGAGTTTTCAGCTAAAAAACTTTGTAATTGTGAAAACACAATTTTTTCCATAATCTTGGAAATAAAAGGCAAATTAGAATTAGGCCTAAAATTAGTTAAAACCGATGAGTCCAAATTGTGTTTTTGAGCAATGGGTAAACTACTGCATGCTTTAAACAATCAAGCATAATGCCAGATTCTAAACTGCGATTTATTATGATCAAGAGATACGGGGTGACGTCAATAAAAAAATTCTTAAATAAAAAAGGAGGAATAATATCCAAAGAGGAGCCCGAAGGTTTAAGCTGCTCAACTATTTCCAGTAACTCTGAGAGTGAGACTAGTTTAAACTGACTAAGAAAGGTAGTAGAGATAGAGGGGTTTGAAGGATTAAAACGAGGGGGTTATCCCCAACCGGAGATCGTCTCAGGTTACGTATGTAATCATAGTTCCCTGAGAATGGGAACGAGACACTGCGTCCTCTAGGGGGTCGCTATGGGAACGCCTTCAGCGTGACCAGTGTCTTGAAGCATGAATACAATCACCCAATGCACTTGACATTGGCAGGTGGACGCCTATGACGCAAGCTAATGAGCATCTGCGAGCATAAAGGGCACCTGTGGAACACATCATCCTCTTTTTTCAAGGGGACCGACAGGAATGCCCGAAGCATGGCCCAGAGGCATGGCGTCTGTTCCCATTCTCAGGGAACTATGGTTACATACGTAACCTGAGGCGTTCCTTCGAAGAACTTCTACGCTGCGTCCTCTAGGGTCGCTATGGGAGCATGCCACGCTGCCATGCTGAGAAAGAGTGTCCAAAGCTGGATTCCTAAGTCACAGACTCGAGGAACACCATCCCTGCCCAGCAGAGTTAGGGTCAAATTACCCCTCTTCAGGCAAGCTCAAAACTCGCCATCATAGACTATCTCACCAGAGTATGGCTCTCTGGTGGAGGTCTCAGGCGACTCTCCGGATTGAGAGGAGACTTCTACACTCAACGCTACAACAGCTAGTGAGGCTCAAGAAAGAGCATGCACATAGTACTGTCTAGCGGAGCTCTGGAGAGTGGAGGCTTCAGCAGAATGACTCTCTAAGCGAGAGGAAGCCTAGCACACTCAATCCGAGTAGGGGAGCTCTTAAGAGTGGAGGCCTCAGCCTGGCTACACTCAATGCCATGAGCAGTTAGTGAGGCTCCTCAGAGCCTACTTTAGAACAGGTGGACTTAAACCTGGATAGGAGTTCCTCAACACTAGCATCACAGGAAAAATCGACAATAGATGGCATCACTTCATGAATAATTGATAAAAAGCAGTCTTTGGTAGTGTGAGTAATACGCCGAGAAAGGCGGCCACAAAATGAGACTGAAGGTGCAGCAGCAGAACATGAGACAGTAAACATAACAGTCTTATGGTCGGAGAACCCATTTTCACAGACTTCTAAATCAGTGATACTAAGTCCATGCAAAAGCACTAAGTCAAGTATATGACCACCCTTGTGAGTGGGAGCATTAACCCCGATAGAAAAATCAAAAGCGTTCAATAAATGTGTAAACTCCTTAGCTAAGTGATCGTTCATGCAACAGACATGAACATTAAAATCGCCGAGTACAAGAAGCTTGTCATATTTCAGAGTCAGGTCACAAAGGAACTCGGCAACCTCCGTTAAAAAGTTTGTATTAACTTTTATTAACAAAAAATTGAAGTTCAAAGCTGCTGTAGTTGTTACTCTCCACTGAGCGACAAATAAAATTATCTTCATAAATAGAGACAAGTCCACCAGTTGTGCACGGGGAATTAAAAAAGAAACATTTAGATGGCAAAAGTTCAGAAAAAGGGCTCAAATCACCTGGACAGAGCCAGGTTTCAGTGAGAAATTAAAAATCCAAGTTCCGTGAGGAAGTCACTTAAAATGAAAGTATTGTTAGTTACCAATCTGGTGTTTATCAAAGTCATCCTTAAATGCAGAGGGTTTGAGGTATATTTATTCATTGTGTTGCTTTGCCCGGGGTAAAGAACGAAGATGTTTCAAACACACTCATCCATGATGAGTGTGTAGGTTCCTTTCATCACATCACGAGTTGTAGATATAGAAACAGATGCCCCCACTACTGCTTTTCCCTGTGAGCTCTTTCGTTTTGTCCGAACGATGCACGGAGAACCCCGTGAGTTTGATGGCTGAGTCTGGAACCATTGCAGACATCCAGGTTTCTGTGAGGCAAATAACGCAGCAGTCCCTTGTATATCGTTGGAATGAGACGCGCGCCCGCAGTTCACAGAGTTTGTTGTCCAGTGACTGAATGTTAGCCAGCAAAATGGTTGGGAGAGGAGGTCGAAAGGCACGGCGTCTCAGTCTGACGAGGACGCCAGCTCTCTTCCCTCTTTTTTGGCAACGTTTCCTTTGTCGCGGTCGTATGGGTCATGCGGCCCAGACAAAGGGCTCTGATGCAGTGTCTGTGAACAAAGCACCAGCATTCAAGAACTCAAAGTCCGGTTTCATCCATTGAAATCATCCATTACATCAACCGTGTGAACAGGCTTCTTTGATCTAGTGCTACAGGTCTTACCAGGTCTTACAGTGCTTAGAGCTACCATTGCCATATAAAATATGGAATGAATTAGGGCATATATGCTAAGGTCCTAAAGTGAGGATGAACGTGTGGTAGTGTAACATGGATTTATCTCCTAACTGTGTGTTAATTCTGATCGGTCTACAGTTGAAGGTCAAAGGTCATCATCTGGTGCATGTTACACTATATCCACAGGTTAGAGCATATTTTCATAGCAACCTAATAATCTTGTCATTTGTTAGAAACTATTTCTACAGATCTACTTTCCTCCCATGAAACGGTTGTTTATTTTTCATTTAATTTGTGCAATTGAAGCACATTGTAATTGATGGGTTTTTGGCACGAACAAGGAAATAGAACTCAAATCTACAGCTTTACTCAAGCAAATACTTCCTCCCATACAGTACAACAGGACATTGCTATAGATATATTGCTGTTTATTTCTCCAATGCTCACAGACAGAGATAAATGCTCACACATCTGGTCCAAAGGAAAGCAGCCAGGTTGCGTGTTTGTGTATGTTTGACATTGGTTACTTATCCATTGGCACTGTTTTGTCTTAGCTTGATTGTCTTTCTCTATGTGCCAATTCTGACATGTCTTTTTCTCTTTTCACAGTGCTTTCTCTGGTTTTCTGGGTGTCACCTTGCTCCAGGGCTGTAGGGGTTAGCGATGGAGTGCTAGCCCAGATCAAAGCCTCCTGGCTGGGTCAGTGCTCTCCCTGTCCCCTCTCCAAGCTCTGGAGGTGCTGCTACTCCCAGCTGGTGCTGACTTCAGGCTACCGATGTCTGCCACAATCGGCACTGTCAACTGCAATCAGGGCCAGAGTGATGAACATAGTAAACACAGACACACACAGACTTTTTGTATTACACTCTTATATAGACGTCATGTTTTTCATATTAAAATAATGATATTTATTATGCCCTACCTCTAAACCTAACTCTCAGAGAAAGCTGTTGAAATAATTAGGTTTGACAGGATTTGGCAGATTTATATGAGCCTTGAAAATGTGAGGTCGACTTCAGAGGTTTTCAACATGTTTTACTTTATTTATGAGGACATTAAAGAAAAGTTAGATATGTTCATACACTCAATGTTCATGGCAATTTTCTAACATTTGCTATCTTGATTATTTGCTTTACCTTCTTCTTTGTTGATTTAAAACTGATGTGTATTTGCGATGGCTGTAGCAGATCATTTTGGGTCACTCTGTATTTCGTCGCCGCTCACATTCGGATAACAATATTTGTCCTTTGGAAAGGTCGGATGGTGAGCTGTGTATCTATTTAACATTCCTGTGGGAAGGGAAAGTGCAGAACAAAGATTCTGGAGGTTTAACCTCAAATATCTTATGAGACAGACAACAGTTTCAAATGAAAACACACTGATTTCCTGTCTCTTTTTCTCTCTGTGAAAGATGAAAACACTGCTTTGACACCGTAGTCTCATTTGCCATGGAGCTACAAAATACCTCTTGTTTAATGTCAAATACCTCCACGTCTTTTTTCTTCTTCCCTGGAGTATGTTATAGTGTTTAGACTTTTGTGGGGCTAGTTTGGGTTTAAGAAAACTGAACAAACTGAGGTAGATTTTTCAGTGATGTGGTTTTCTTGGTTTGTATTATCGCACATAACACATTTACATATACCATGATCTGTGTATAGGTGGTATTAGTAAGTATGGGTCTCTTCTACCTTACCTATAATGCAGCATATTTGTTTTGAGTGTGAAGGAAACAGTTCACTCAAAAATGTAAATGTCATTATTCACTCACCCTTGTGTTGTTCCAAATGTGCTTAACTTTATTCTTCAGTGGAAAAAATTGAAAATTTAAAGAATATACTAGTCAGTTTTTCCATACAATTACAATAGGAACTGGAGCTTTCAAACTTCAAAAGGCACAAAATAAGTCTGTGTTTTGTATTCAAAGTAATGTGATGCCATACGATCGTTTTTTGTGAGGAACAAACTTTTTTTTCCCTTCTGAAAATCCTGACAGCCGTTTAGCTGTTTTTGGCATGTTTATCATGCCCAATTCATGAACAAGTTGTTTTCAGTTTAATCTTTTCAATGAAATGTTTGATCTAGTTCACAGAAGTTCATTCACAAATTGAATTGATCCAGCTCAAGATAAAATTACTGACTCTTTGATCCAGCAGTTAAAGCAGTTGATCTCTTTGTTAAAGCAGTTAAAATCTCACTAGAGAGGAAAAATTAGATAACGATGGAAGTTTAGACAGATCCTTGAACAAATCTATTGCATGAATTTATATGATACTTCTATGGTGATTTTTGCATCCCCTTTTAAACTAGAAAGCTTCAACCACTATTCATTGTAATTTACATTTTTTGGTTACACTTTATTTTAAGGTGTCCATGTTACAGTGTAATTAAACATTTAAGTACTGAGTATTATTAATTAACTACATGTACTTATGGTTAGGATTAGGGCTTGGCTTAGGGTTACTTGCATGTAATTATGCATAATCAATAGTAATTATAATAGTAAGTACATGTAACTTGTAACAACGACACCTTAAAATAAAACCTTTACCCCTTTTTCCTTTTGTCGTAAAAAGGTTAAAAAAAGGTACATTCCTCAAGAAGATCAAGGACTTCCAACAAGAACATGATTTAGCAGTAAAGGAGGGTGTTTTGCACACCGCACCATACATTGCAATCACAGTAGCAGATCAAGTTTACACGTGCCAGAAAAAATTGTGAAGTCATTGTGAGTAATGTGTTTGCACCCTGGGCAGCTTCTCTGGTAAAACAGGACCTAGAAAAGATTCAGTGTGTGTTCCTGTCAATTGATGTGTCCAACCATGTGAAGCTTCTGCCAGTAGTAATCGGATATTTCAAGATATGTGATGGCAGCATATCTTTGCAAACAAAACTGCTGGATTTTATTGAATTGAAGGGGGTAACATCAGAGGAAATTACAGCTGAGGATCTGGTGGTTATTCAAACATTTGAGGAAAAAAATAACAAAAAACTTTGGAGGACTGAGTAGGCTTGGTAGGATCAATGCATACAAAAATAAAAAAATGCTCTGCAGAGGGATGTTATTGGCTTAGGTTTCCCTGCCCTCATCAGCCAGAACAGCTTTGGATATGATTCCTCTTAATGTCGAGTACCTGCTCACAACATTTTGGGATATTTTCATTTTTTTCACAGAGTTGAAAGACTAAAGAGATTTTGTGAGTTTGTTAGTCAGGAATACCATATCAGACTTGGTCACAGTAATGTTCACTGGCTGTCCATGCTCCCTGGAAATGAAAGAGTGCTGCAAAAAGACATGCCCTGTGTACCTATAGACAATCTTTGACGATCCACTGACTGAACTTTGGCTGGTCTTATTTTCACAGGAACTTAACTGTATTCAATTAACGTTGTACTGTTGAGCATGCTGCAGTTCTAAGGAACCTTGAGGCAAAACTGATAGCAGGATGTGATGAAAACATAATTCCTGTTTTGGTGAGAGGACTACTCAGAGAGCCTGTGGACAATGTAACAATTTCTAAAGAGTCTTTTCTCAAAATATCTAATTTTTCACAACTAAAAATCCTACATACATAAAATCATGGCGCAAGCACACAGATGATTTCAAAGACCTGCAATTTCTCTTTTTGAAACAGAAAATTCAATATAAAGAAATTCAGAAGGCAGCAGCCACACTGCTGGGGAAATACTCTAATGTCACCATCAACAAGGATGCACTTTTTGATGAGGTCATTAGCCTGCAAGAGTTTTTAAAGGGGGGATCACTTGACAAATGGAGAAAAAAATTCAACACCACTTTGTCAGAGATGGAGCACATTGTTTACCTTTTTTTAATGACATCCAACACACTAACCTCTCTAAATTATAATCAAGTATCATGTTTGCCAGGAATTATTGCACTAGTTGAGAGGGGGTTCTCTGAGATTAATGATGCATGGACAGCATCAAATAGGTTCACTATTTCTATTATCAAATCAGTGCATATTGTGAGAAGAAATGTCAACAACTCCTGCCAGGAGTTCATGGAGAAGCTGGCCAAACACAGAACAATCCTCAGGAAAATACATTCCTCTGAGAAATATGTGCTAGTTTCCATACCACTTGTTTAGTAGGGGAAAAGACAGCCAGTGAAGTGAACTAATCACAACATGGTACAGAGTATTTTGCTTTGTGTAAATGTTTACATTTTACATTGTTCCTTCTTTTCTACGTTTATGATGCTATGAAATCAGCTAAAGTAGTAAATTTGATGGCACTTGATGTCATTAACTGAATTAGAAACCCACAACAATAGAAAGACAATATATATATATATATATATATATATAAGACTGCTTTTTAATGAATAGATAATAACAAGTGAGTTTTCAGTTATATTTTGACATTTGAACTAGTTTACTGTTGCCGCCAGGATTTTTTTTTAGCAAACATCAAAAAAGTAACATATCAATCAGTACATTCATTTTTGGTTTAAGTATTGTTATTATTATTGTGTGTGTGTGTTTGTGGCAACCATTTTATGAAAGCAATAAAGTACTCAAGGCGTGCAGTATTGTGAATAAGTCACGGACACCCTTCAGCCTCGACTTATTCACAATACAGCATGGCCTCTTGCACCTTATTGCTTACTTTTTATATTTATTATTATTATTATTATTTAGTCATTTAGCAGACGCTTTTATCCAAAAGCGACTTACAAATGAGGACATTATAGAAGCAATCAAAACCAACAAAAGAGCAACAACATGCAAGTGCTATTACAAGTCCTGGTTAGCCTAACGCAGTACAATGTAGGAAGTTTTTTTTTTTTAAGAAAACTAGTATGTAAAATATAGACAAATGAAACTTAGTGTTAGTTTTACAAGAACAGCTAGCAGTTAGAGAATAAATATGCAATTGATATAGGATCAAATGTTTGTGTTTTTTTTTTTTTATAAAAAGAAGACAGATTAGATAAAATAAAATTAGAATAGAGAGTGCTAGAGTTAGAGGGTCAAATAAAGTGTTTTTGTAAATGTGTTTTTAGCTGTTTCTTGAAGATGGGCAAGGATTCAGCTGCTTGGATTGAGTTAGGCAGGTCATTCCACCAGATGGGAACAGTTAATGAAAAAGTCTGTGAAAGTGATTTTGTGCCTCTTTGGGATGGTACAGTAATGCGTCGTTCACTTGCAGAATGCAAGCTTCTAGAGGGCATATAAGTCTGAAGTAATGAACTTAGGTAAAGGGGTGCAGAGCCATAGGTGGTTCTGTAGGCAAACATTAATGCATTGAATTTAATGCGAGCAGCTATTGGTAGTACACAGTACTAAATTTAAATGAATGTATAGTACCTAAATAGCATAAATACCCTGAACTCATAAGTACCCTGATGTACAGTATAACAAAAAATAGCTAGATCATATATACATTTCTGGGCATACCCTCTTGTTCTTTTCTAATATTGAAATAAACGTAAAAATAACTTTATAACTTCAAAACTCACCATAGAATTATATATTTTGTCATGAGAAACATTCTTCATGATCTAATTTGCTGTTTTTTGCTTTAGAGTTACTGTCACTGTAAATATGTAGTGTTTTTTGCAGTGTGGATTTGTGGGTTTGTGGAATGGGTGGACCTCATTAGAAATGCATTACAAAGCCTGCAGTCTTAGTATCACACTGAGAAGCTCATTAAAACTCAGAAACTAAATCCAGCTGCCCTGCAATATGTATGTATACACACACACACACACACACACACACACACACACACACGCAAGTTGGAGCTTAATGTAGCTCTCTGCTGTTAAACTGTTCACAGATACAATCATTAGCACATAAGAGTAACAACATATTCTTATAGCAGACTATGACTTATGATTCACACAGACCTGAGACACATAACAGTTATATGTGCTACATACTAATATTTTGTTCTTGTCAGTTCCAATGTAGGTTACATGTGTAACCCATCGATATGTCTGTCCTGATATAAATGGTGTCCACCCTCCATCCCCTCCTTCCTCTTCTTGTTTCCTTTCCACTTTCTCGTCCACTCAGGCATGCTAAATTAATGTATTGTCTTTGTAGCAGTTCATTGAGGAGAATGACTGTTCTCCATACAAACAAACCTGCTCCACTAATCAGTGCTCTAATGAAAAGGGCTGTGTGCCTGTGAAAGAGCAGTTGGATTTCTGTCAGACAACCCCCATCATGACATGCAACACAAAATAGCAAACTATTAACTTTCTGCTTTCTTGCTACATCTTAACTATAAAATGAATATTCCAGGTTAAGTACAAGTTTAGCTCAATCTACAGCATTTAAATGTAGTGCCTTCTTGCAAAAAAAAACAGCTTGATTACAGCAAGGCCACTGAAGTGAATGCATACATTTTGTAAATGTATACAAATATGTAAGTAATATAGCCACAATATGCAAACATGTAAAATGTTAACATGATTTGATTTTGAAAAATAAAACACTTATTTAAACAGCTTTGCTGCTCAAATATTACACATAAAAAAAAAAATAAGGTATTATGAATG
Source organism: Gymnocypris eckloni scoliostomus (assembly GCA_027564155.1). Taxonomy (NCBI): domain Eukaryota; kingdom Metazoa; phylum Chordata; class Actinopteri; order Cypriniformes; family Cyprinidae; genus Gymnocypris; species Gymnocypris eckloni. The sequence continues at coordinate 2,986,533 of CM050416.1, read as the reverse complement.
TAGAATACGGTCATGCAGAAGATGTGCTTTATAAGTACTAATAAACAGCCAATATGTTAATAATAAGCATGCTAATAAGCATCTAGTCAATAATGAGAATTGGTCCCTATATTAAAGTTTTCATGTTTTGTTACTTTACAATTAGTGCCACTAAATTAGTTCTATGCATTTTATACCATTGCAGGAATCTCAGTATAAAAAATGACAACAGAAAAAAATTATTTGAGTTCTTGGAAATCTTTAATTATCTTATCTCTCATTTTGTCTGTGTTGTTTGCCCTCTCTCCTAACCTTATTTGATAGGCTGTGACTGAAAATGTTTTTGAAATGTCACTCCAATCAAGGTTTGTCTCGATGAGTCAGTCTCCAATTGAGTTATTAATTTATCTTCCCCTGCAGTTATAAACTGCAGATCACAACAACATAAACGCTCACAAATGTCAGCACATCTGTCAAGAGAAGCACTTTTGAGAGGTTTCCTGACTCTATTCTTTGTTTCATTTTCAATTAATTTTATTTCCTGTGAAATATTGAAATATCACATGGTCGATGGTGACTTTTACTACAGAATTTAATCAATGAGTTGCCCATGGATTTAGGCTACAATACATAATTATCCTACTGGGGCTTAGTTAGCTTATCCACATTCTGTAGGCCTATACCCAGGCTCAATAAGTGCATTTTTTTTAAATAATAACTTCTATAATAAAAAATGCATCTCATATGTGCAAAATGGCTAAACCTAAAAATCTAACAGTAATTAAAACATCAAGTTCTTAGTAAAGGGAAATAAAAAGGTGTTAAAATCAACCCAGTAGGTTGCACTCAGCATTAAGTTAATTGGCATTTAAACAAAGTAAAAATATGTTGTTGTCATATAGCTCAATTTTCTTTCCATCTGTTCCCATGGTGACCCCTGAATTCGGTGCATTGCTGGAAATATATTTCTCCTAAGGACAACATTTCTAGAAACAATAAACCCAAGTAAGTAATTTTTGTTTAATCAATTCAGAGCATTAGGTTAATGTCACTGTAAGTAAACCCTGCTTTTGGCAATAACCACCACATGTTTTACTTAAATGTCCAAGGCTTCCAGTGTCAGTGAATTCCAGGGTATTTTAGCTGTACTAAAAACAGACCATTGTACTGTTTTGTTACAGACATAATATAGTTTTAATTTCGTAGTGTAATCATAAAAAGATGCGTTTGCAGAATCTGTTGATGCTGAAGTGCGCACTCTCAATGGCAATGAAGCAACTCAACTGACGCTGATAGGTCAATGGCAATGACAACATGAAGGCATTTTCTCAATTCTAAGAATGCAACTTGCTTTCTTGTGGAGACTGGTCTTGACAGGCTGCCTTGAGAGAACGAACTCAGAAGGACACAAAGACTTCGAGCGCATCTTTGTGAGAATTGAGATGTGCTGTGATCTTGTTGCTGAACTGTTTCTTAAGGTTCAGTTCTCTCAAGGATGCATCAAATGCAGAACACATCAAGAACACATCCGGGTACTTTCATGCGTGCTCTGTACTTGTTTCTGAATATTGGAATTTAACTTTGAAGATGGGTGATGATGACGTCCAAGAATGCAAGATCACATATAAACACATATTGATAAAGGCCAAGGAATATGTAGCCTACGTCTGGGTTACTTCTGCACATTAATACTATATATGAAGAACATATTTTATAGTGGTTCCAAAAGTAAGTACTTTTGTACTCAAAAGTACTCAAAAGAAGTACCTACTCAGAGAATATTCAGTTTTGGGCACAGCCAATGTTTTGGATCACATGTGGACAATGTTAAGGAGCAATTTCAGGTGGCTACTGATAGCATGCACATTTTATATTGAAATACAGTAAGAAAAGATAGTAAATTCAGTCTATTATTTTAAATGTTGAAGTTTCCATCAGTCCAGTTAAATGCTTTTTTATTCACACCCTAAAACATACCGTTTGTTTGGTTTGAACCCATTGGACTGGTCTGTTGTTTTGCTGCTTGCAGCCAGTTCCTCCTCTAACACCTCCATTTGTGAAACACCCACAAGCTTTGAAACTTGTCATGCATTTTGATTTGGTGGAGTTGTATTGGTACAAGTGTTTCACTCTAAGGCTTTTGGATCACTTTTGTATATTGTTCTTTTGGAAAATCCCATCATGACATCAGCATGGTGTGGTTCAGATTGACTTTGCCATAAGAGTCAATTAGAGACTCTCCCACATGTACTTTGGGTTAGTGCATTTGATCAGATGTAGGTCTGGAAATGATTGCTGTTGTGTGGCTTTTGTTTCAAAGAGACTTTTGATTTTGGAGCATTTTAACTGTCCACCCCCCCAAAGTTCAAACACAATGGCTCTGTTTTACTTTGTCTTTTTCTTTCTCTCTCTGTCTCTTCAGGCCACAGATGATGTAGAACTGTTTTGCTTGATATGTCTAGTGAGCTATGCCTTGATGATGTACAAAATATTGGCATAATGCAATACATTGCTGCTTCCATTCTTTTCCCTATCTCTGTCTTTTGCATTCATCTCATGCTTTGTTTGTCTGTGTGTGTTTCATCCTAAAGCAAGCAACTTCAACAGCATTACATTATTAATATAATAATTCACTCCAAAATGAAACTTATGTCTTGAAACTTATTCTTTTGTGAACATATTAATGTTTTAATTTATCCAAAAACTGAAAATAATAACTCTGAAGTAAAGTAATTGAAATCTCCATGCTGTTCATGGTGTCATGTTCTCTGGTGATAAATTAAACTAGTTTGAATTCTTTAGAAAAAAGCTGCCTTTAACTATATCAGCCTAAACTATTTGACGGATTGCTAATCTAGCAAATGTTTTGGTCACAGTGAATTACAGTATGTCCACACTGCTAACTGTAGCTTATTCATGTTGTATGCACAAAATAGACAGTCAAAACCTGTCATCAGATAAGTACTAATTAAACATCACAGTTTAATGATTTTGGCCTTCCAAAACTCTTTCGGCTGACACTGTTTCGACCAAATCTGTTCAGTTGCTCAAAATACTGTCTATTTCTCACACCAAATGAAGATGTAACTACGGTAAGACTTGGTATAAATATAGAGCACAACTTTGGACAGCTTTTATTTTGCCTTTGTTGGTGTTTTTATTGTTTTACCATACTGGTATGACATGAAGGTGCATGAGTAAATTACAGAATTTTCATTTTTGGGTGAACTATTTCTTTAAGGAATACAAATATTATCCCTTGCATGGTCTCTGTGACCTTACATTTCCCACCTCTCTGGCTTTGCATTGATTTTCGAAGTGCCTCTTTTAGTCAATTAATATATTCATTGTTTTGATTTGAGCTCTCTGGAGTGCAATAATAGCCCTGATGATTACAGGCTATGGACAGATTTGATTGGTGCTTAATTCAGATGGTGTTTAGGTTATGCCTAATCACTTACGGCCACTGATGACAGGCCCAAACATCTCTCAGGCTCACATTCCACAAACCGCTCCCAAGAGTGGGCCTATTTAATCATTAGCAACCACATTATTAGCATTCTGAAGTTACAAAAACAGCTTTGGAGGCGGCTTGAGCTCTTCCTAATATTTTGATGGAGAGAGAGAGCGTGTGTACTTATGACCGGCAGTTTATTCCAAGCAGACAATTTAGACAGATATACAAACACACACACTCCAATTGACCTCAATTGGAGAGAGAGAGATGTGTGTTTTTTATCTGGAATTTTTTATTCCTTCATTAACGTAACCTTGAGTAAATAAGAAAGCCTATTCCTGGCATAGTATTTCCTCATCTTGTTAGTTTAAAGAGGTATTTACATCAATAATAACAATTCAAACAGCATTGATATGAAACTAGTTTTCAGCAGTTAATTAAAAACACCTTTGTGCAACATAAATCAAAAGAGTTTGTGTTTTGTCAAGCAAAAACGCACAAGTACTGAATGATAGAAATGTGTTGTTCTTTGTCACTTGTGATGTTGGTTAGTATCATGACGTTTTGCACTCTCTCTTTCTCTCTACGCACACAAACTCGCAAACTCAAACAGTGTGTGTGTGTGTGTGAGCACCAGGGCCTTTAAATGAGATTCATAGTTTGCTGGCTGCCCAAAACACAATGGCCTTCATCATTACTCTTGTTCTCAAATATTTGCAAGTGTCTTATTGAGGAGATTCCGTCTACATTTATTTATGCATCTGGACAGTATGTGTGAGTCTGTGAGTCCCCCCCGTAAAAAGTATTTCTGTGGACTGTGGGAAAATATAAAATTGTGAAAATTCTGTATTTCAGCTGTGTGGTTTTGTGTTGTCATCAGTTTTCTTTTCAAAGCAAATGTTCATATTTTGTGTGAATATGTATCTGTGTATCAGTTGTGTGTGTCGGACTTCAGAAATGAGAAAGCAAAGTCCATTCTAGGTTTGACTATTTTTTTTTTTACATTCCATTTCCGTTTGCTATTTGATGTTTACAGTTTCTGGATTAAAGCTATGTGGAACACTGTTTAACTTACACTATCAACAAGCAATCAAAACTAAATGATATATCATTTACAAAGTGCCCTCCAAAAGTTTGGAAGCACCATAGGCAAAATATCAGCACAAAACCTGTTGTGATGACTTTGCATTGCTAAGGGCCAAAAGTATTGATTTATGCTGATATTGTCCAAAACCCCACATAGGGCAATTCCAAACTTATGTAGGGCACTGTATATATACATTTAAATTATGGCATAATACATTTATTTCAAGTAACCAACATCTCAGGTTTATGCATTATGTATAGCTTTTAGACCATTAGTCAATAAATTGTGGGTAAACACAAACAGGTGTTATGAGGGCTGAGCAACGGAGGTCATGTGATGAGAGGATTCTTTTCTCTGTAATTATTCTGTCCATTTCCACCAGTTGTGGACCCACTGCAAACATTTCTGTTTAGCTAAATAAAAGTGTGATTAACCAATCACAGCCAAGGCCATGTGAAAAAGAGATGTCTGCTTTCGAAACTTTATTGTCACTGTTAAATAGGGTATCTGTCATTGTACACCACCATTCAAAAATACAGTAATAATAATAACATTACAATTTAAAATGCAATTTATTCCTGTGATATTCCTGTGATTGTATAACAGGTTGAAAATTTGTTTAGATTATCTTATAGAAATAATGCAATTCTCTCTCCACTCCTTACCTCCTCCTTGCCTGTTCTTTTTTTTCTTCCTCCTTAATGTATATCTCTTATAAAATGAGAATTAAGCTACAGGCGAGTTTTAAGTGACATACTTTGTCATATGTGAGGTTGTCATAAACTTGTGTGATCAGGCTCAATTCAGCTGTTGTTCCAGTCAGCAAAGCCCATGATGAAAGCATCATTGTAATTCTCACTGTGCTCACTGTGTATCGGCAGTGTTGATTTTCAGTATGTGTGTATTCCAGGCACACTTGTTCCACTCTGTGCATGTGTGTGAAAGAGAAAGGGAATGTGTAATTGATTGTAATTGAGGGATAAACCAAAACGAACTCTGGGCTTAAATCTTAACCACACCCGTGATGTCATCTGAATGACATCAGTATTCCCAGACCAATGCAGCTTGCTCACCTCAGTGTGTCTATGTGTGCTTATTGCACTATATACTGTGAATCTGTGTATGGTTTTAGAACTTGTTTTTGGGCAAATTTATGCATTGTCACATTTCCGTGGGTAAATTATGCTTTGTTGTGGTTTTGGGAAAGCCCTTGTGCCACATTGTACCTTGTGGCTCTTGTCTAATGTTTTTGTTTGCAGTTCACATAGTAATGTTTAAAGCAGGCAGAATTTTCAGTTCTGCTGTTCAGATCTCTCATGACTTTTTATCAGTGGTGGACAAAGTACACAGATCAAGTACTTGAGTAAAAGTACAGATACGTATAGTAAAATATTACTCCAGTAAAAGTAAAAGTACTGCTTTTTCAATTTTACTCGAGTGAAAGTACAAAAGTACTCAATTTTTTATGTACTTAAGTAAAAAAGTACTGATAGACAGATTTATTTTGCAATTGTATATAGACTACTTTATTTAATTTTATATTAGCACATATTTTTATAATCATACTGCCCAAAATACCTGGGTTTTTCCCAAAATAACCACTATATAGAGTCAAGATATATATGTTGTTGATATGGACTATGTTGATGAGAGTGATGTAGTAACGTTCACTGTGAAGCTTACACTGCCATGTACCTGAGAGAAAACAGATTTCACCATCTAATTTACACCAGGAAGAAAAAAGTGTTTTAGAACGTGTTGTTTTGCAGAACGTCAGTTATATATGACATGAGAATTAGGCCTGAAATTAGGAAGAACATTTTAAGGAAAATCTAATTATATTTTCATAATTATTATTTTTTCTTCTCAAACTTTGTCTGTGGTGTAAAAACTGATAATTACTGTAGTTACTATGTTCTGAACATCACATCCTTTCTTTTTCCCTCAGATGGAATCTATCTAGGTGGCTGAATAAAGATATTTGGACTTTATATCAAAATATTTCCTCAACTTAGCACCAGCAAGCTTGTTAGCTAGACAGTTAGAATCAGCTAACAATATTTACTTATTTTCAGTATGGTTATGAATAAACATTCATATCTGTCTACTCGGCCAGTTGATCTAAACAATATAAAAATGTATACTGTTGATAAACAATATAAAAACAGACGTCACATAGGTGTAAATGCATAGCATTTTAATAAAACTGCTAACCTTACAGCAGCTTATGAACATAAGACCGTTACATATGAACGTGCATGAGTTATTTTATTTAATCGGTGTTATTTTAATGTTTTGTTTTTTGACCTAAAACATAACTTTAGAGACACTGATGTTGATCTGTCTGCATTCAAGCATTTCAGTGGGCTTAAATAGATCGTCCTTTACAGCAGATTTAGTTCACAAACAACTGACAGTTTTGACCTAAATATTATTTTCAGTTACAATAATTAATCCTAAAACTCAACATTAGTAACGTACTTTTCACAGCATCAGTAGCGCGCGCTCACAAGATCTCCCGGTTCTTTACTTGTGAGTTCAGTTCACTGAAGAAGACTCGCTCTAAACGGATCATTTGAATCAGTGAGTTTTCGACTCGAGAACAGCTGTAATCAGATCATTCCAATTTGTGAATGAATTGTTTGTTGCGATTTGCGAACCGATTGAACAGGTTCATTGAAAAGAATCAGTTTGTTCATGAATCAGACACCGTTTCTGCGTCTCGGAGCACGTGATGTATCACGTGAGTAACGATATGTTTTATGAAATGTAGTGAAGTAAAAAGTACGATCTTATGCTTTGGAATGTAGTGAAGTAAAAGTAAAAGTTACTCAAAATAAAACTACTCCAGTAAAGTACAGATACTTGAAAAATGTACTTAAGTACAGTAACGAAGTAGTTGTACTTCGTTACTGACCACCACTGCTTTTTATGAAGTCTATGTGGTGTTTTGTGTCAGGTGGATTTTTCTAATTGCATTGTGATATGTTAATATTTCATTTTAAAAGTGATGCACCTGATTATTTTCTTTCTTCTTTTGTATTCTGCTGTAACAATAAAGAGACAACATATACTGTGCATTTGTTGTCTCATCTCCCGATTTAATTAACAATAAATCCCATGAATAATTTAATGCAATGCACAAATAATCTTTCATTTTCCTCCCCAAATTCTCACGTCTCTTTTTGTTGTCACACGGATGCTTTAAAATGTAATTGTCTCCCATTTTCACTCTAATCTCTATTAGCAGTGTTTACTGGAAGGTTTCTAAAGCAGGTAAATACAATAACATTTTTTTTATAAATGAATAAATGTCACGTTAGATGACTGAAGGGTGAGTAGAATTATGGCACTTCATTGTATCCAGTTTTTTTAAGTGCTTAGTGTTCACAGAGAAAACATTTCACTGATTGTTATAGGGTTAGTTCACCCAAAAATTAAAATTAGCCTATGTTTTACTCACTGTAACGAATGACAGGTCAGAGGCGAGAGTAGATCCACTAGCAGCTTTATTAGTACAAGGTCAAACAGGCAAATATCAAGCAGAGGTATCGAGGGCAACGTAGACAAGGCAGAGTCGAAATCAGAGGCAGAGCAATGGGTCAGGGCAGGCGGCAGACAGGATTACCAGTAAACAGGCGAGGTCAGAGAGGCAGGCAGCAAACGATCAGGAGAGGAAGTCAACAGTCCAGGTAATACACGGAAAGACAAACTAGAAAAACGTTCGGAAATGTTAGCCAGGGGAAAACAAGACTTCGCAATGGGTGAGTGTATGTGTGCTGCTTATATGTGAGTGTGAGAATGAGGTGCAGGTGTGGGGAGGCAATCAAGACTAATGAGTGAATGGTGACAGCTGTGTAATTGGTGTAATGGTGGACGGGAATGTGTGTGTGCAGTGCATGATGGGAGATGTAGTCCAAGGGTGATGTGCAGTTGTGGTGAGTGGCAACCAGATTCATGACAGAGCCCCCAAAGAGCGGCTTCCAGACGCTTCACACACACACGGCACAATCCAGGAGGGCGGTGGAGCGGAGGTGGAACCGGGGGAGGGAATGGAGGGCCAGGTCCATGTGGGGCCAATGAGACAGGAGCCCACCAGGGCAGGGCGGACGAGACAGCAGGGACGTGAAGGGATACTGGGTAGACCGCTGTGGCGTGGTGACTCTGGCAGGTCAGCGGGCGTGAGGTGACTCTGGCAGGTCAGCGGAGGCGTGAGGTGACTCTGGCAGGTCAGCGAGGCGTGAGGTGACTCTGGCAGGTCACCGGAGGCGACTCTGGCAGGTCAGCGGAGGCGACTCTGGCAGGTCAGCGGAGGCGACTCTGGCAGGTCAGGCGTGAGGTGACTCTGGCAGGTCAGCGGAGGCGTGAGGTGACTCTGGCAGGTCAGCGAGGCGTGAGGTGACTCTGGCAGGTCAGCGGAGGCGTGGCGACTCTGGCAGGTCAGCGAGGCGTGAGGCGACTCTGGCAGGTCAGCGGAGGCGACTCTGGCAGGTCAGCGGAGGCGACTCTGGCAGGTCAGCGAGGCGTGAGGTGACTCTGGCAGGTCAGCGGAGGCGACTCTGGCAGGTCAGCGGAGGCGACTCTGGCAGGTCAGCGGAGGCGACTCTGGCAGGTCAGCGGAGGCGACTCTGGCAGGTCAGCGGAGGCGTGGTGACTCTGGCAGGTCAGCGAGGCGTGAGGTGACTGGCAGGTCAGCGGAGACTTGAGGTGACTCTGGCAGGTCAGCGAGGCGTGAGGTGACTCTGGCAGGTCAGCGGAGGCGTGAGGTGACTCTGGCAGGTCAGCGGAGGCGTGAGGTGACTCTGGCAGGTCAGCGGAGGCGTGAGGTGACTCTGGCAGGTCAGCTGAGGTGACTCTGGCAGGTCAGCGGAGGCGTGAGGTGACTCTGGCAGGTCAGCGGAGGCGTGAGGTGACTCTGGCAGGTCAGCGGAGGCGTGAGGTGACTCTGGCAGGTCAGCAGGCGTGAGGTGACTCTGGCAGGTCAGCGGAGGCGTGAGGTGACTCTGGCAGGTCGGCGGAGGCGTGGGGTGACTCTGGCAGGTCGGACGGAGACGTGGAGTGACTCTGGCAGGTCGACGGAGACGTGGAGTGACTCTGGCAGGTCGACGGAGACGTGGAGTGACTCTGGCAGGTCGACGGAGACGTGGAGTGACTCTGGCAGGTCGACGGAGACGTGGAGTGACTCTGGCAGGTCGACGGAGACGTGGAGTGACTCTGGCAGATCAGGCGCCTCCCAGGGCGGAGCAGACGAGACAGATTCATGACACTCACCCTCAAGGCATCCTAAGTGTATATGACTTTCTTCTTTCAGACTAATCCAATCGGAGTTATATAAAAAATTGTCCTGGCTATTCCAAGCTTTATCATTGATGTGGGTGTTTCTGTTCAACAGTCCACAAGTTGTCAAATAAAGTGCGCACATCCATAATAAAACAAGCTTCACATTGATCCGGGGGTGAATAAAGGCCTCATGTAGCAAATTCATGCGTTTTCATAAGAGAAAATATACATATTTCAAACGCAATAGACACTTTTCTCCCACGTCTGCTGACTGTTGTACATGGAAGGCGTTCCGGAGGATGATGTAGGATGTATGTGTCGCATAGCTTTAATCCAGAAACTGTAAACATCAAATAGCAAACGGAAATGGAATGTAAAAAAACGAAAATAATCAAACCTAGAATGGACTTTGCTTTCTCATTTCTGAAGTCTGACACACACAACTGATACACAGATACATATTCACACAAAATATGAACATTTGACATTTATTACGTTTGAAATATGGATATTTTTCTTTCAAAAATACATGGAATTGCTACAGGAGGTATTTATTCACCCCCTGGAGCCATGTGAGGCAAGTTTTATTATTATTGCATGCACTTTATTTGATGTCTTGTGTACTATTCAACAGAAACACCCACTGACTGCAATGATAAAGCTTGGAATAACCAGGACAAGCTTTTATATAACTCAAATTGGATTCGTCTGAAAGAAGAAAGTCATATACACTTAGGATGCCTTGAGGGTGAGTAAAACACAGGCTAATTTAAAATTTTGGGTGAACTAACCCTTTAACAATTTAATGGAAGCTACTCCTATAATTCATGCACAGATTCATGGGGCAAAGGAAAAATGTAGTACATATAAGTTTAATTATTCAACTATTTAATTTACTCCTGTGTATCTGTGATGCTCAGAATTAAATATGAATTAACAAAATTATTATAAGTTAATATTAATAGTTTATGACACTGCAATGTATGGCAGAAAAATAATAATATGAACTCAATAGTTGGATGGATACATGTTTTGATGCTCAAGTTGATATATGCCTAATGTACTTCTGGTGATTGCAAGCAGCTCACCCTGGCTGCAGCTGAGCCTTATGGGAATTGCAGTTTTTCTGACTTTATGAGCTGTGGACAGCTTCAAAAGTGCAGAAGATTGTACAGAGAGAGCATTAGATTTGGCCACACCTACAGCCGAGTAAGGTGTTTTTTCCTCCCTCTGTCTGCCTCTCTCACACTCTCTCCCAAACATGTGGTTTGAATTTAGTGGCGTCTCAAGCTCAGAGTTCTCAAAGACACACACAGGCCAGTGGGCCACCCTGATCCCAAACAATGTGCCAAAACTGTGTGTGTATGTGCACGTTTTAAAAATGCTTGACACTTATGTAAACTACATTGTGCAGCATTTCGCTGTATCTAATATGAAGTCGCTCTGAAGTGTGTGTATGCGTGTGTTCTTGGAATCAAATTATTATATATAATTTTTTATTATCTGATTCAAAGAAGGGATTATATTTCATTATTGTATTTTATTAACTGTATAAAATATGGCACACAGTCTCCTTATATTCACACTAGATTTCTTTCTCTTTATAACACACACTTCTGGATTGATGGAGTGTATTACTTCTATCATGCCATTTCTAAGAAATGTGGAAATTATTTAGTACTCATATCGCCCAAGTTATGTCAGTGGAATCATGAAGTCATACCTCATTCCAAGTGGAAATAAGGCCTAGAAATAGAACGATGTAGTGAGACAGAGAAAGAGAGAGAGAGAGATGGGAGAGTGAAGCATGGAGAGAGAAAGGAAACAAAATAAATCACTTTCCGTAAAAGCTTCTTAAATGTTTTATGGCTTATCTAAATTATTTAAACAATTCAATAGTTTATAAGAGAGATATTAAGATACATATTAGTTTGTAGATATGTGTTTCCTATCCCCTGTAGTCCTCCAGTGCTTCAAAAGTTATCACATCAGTAATACCTACTGAGAGTCTATTGAAATTAGTATGTATGTGTGTGTGTGTGTGTGCATGTGTGCGTGTGTGCATGTGCGTATGTGTTTCTAGAAGAGGCTTGATGCCACAATTTTGGCTTCAATGTGATACCAGTCCCTGGTACCTCAATACGCTAAATTGATTCTTCAATATTATTAGACATTTATTTTACAATCTTCAAATATTTATCAGTATTGTTATTATGGAATAATAATCATTATGATTCATTAAATTATTATTTTACTAATTAACATACATCAAATAATTCATTCATATGTTGCTAAACTCTATTTTTATATTTTATGTCACACTCCCAAATTTCGCCAGATTAGCAGAATACCATTTTGTCATTTTGAAAACTGGTACTTTTTTGTAATGAAAACATGCAGCCCGGTAGTCTTCGGCAACTCAGAAGGTCCAATGGAAGGTCTAATAATCAGGTTTATACCTTTTACTTTTTACACATAAATCATACTCTCATCTGCTCTTAATCTGACAGGAGGGAGTGGGATGGAGACTCATCCAGTTTTGATTTGCAAAAGAGCACTGCTCACACTGACACACATGCACCACTCCCATAAACAAGCATGAAAGAATTCAATAAAACAAGCATCTGTCACCCAGACATTCACTAACAGCTTCAGCTTATACTCAGGAGGAGTTCTAAAAGTACTAAATACACGACTTTGTGGAATTCTGAAATCTGCTTGATCAATTGCAGCATTCTACAGTCAAATATTTGTGTATAATGACTGTTAAAATCTACCTGGTCTCATAGCATTTACGTACCTGGGTGCACTTTTTGAGACATGAAATATGTACCAATAACTACATATTACTGCAGTTTCCAAAAGAAACAAACACTAGAGGCAGTAAAACTCTTTTCACACAAATTTACTTTTTGATTAATAAAGCGTAATTTTTGAGTTTTGATTAATAAAGCGTAATTTTCGCACAATTACTTGAAGAATATCATGTTATGACTTCAAAAAAATATTAAAAAGCTGGGAGATTTGAAAACTATTGTAAAGCTGGGAGATTTAAAAACTGATGCTTTTGAAAGTTAGCATCACACATATCCAGCCCTAGTATCAATGGCCTTTCATAAACAGTAAGTTTTTTCGGTAGCTCACAGAGTATAGAGCTGTTCTTTGGAGGCCAGGAGCTCCGTTTCGAATCCCGTGTAATCACGGTTCGACAAAGCAGTTAAAATCTGTATATAAGGAAGTTGAAATGACATGGTTGCATCAACAAATACATTTTTATATCAGTTTTGCATTTGTTAACACTATCGGGTAGGTTTAGGGTTGGGTTTGGTGTAGGGCATATTTTCAACACGATAGAGCATTAGTTTTTAGCGATGGTCCCCGGATATTTGAATTCTGAACCACCGCAATACGTTTCTGTAGCAACGTAATACAAACACAGCAATATGTACCTATATATACGTAATAAAAACGTGCCAGGGTTCATGTATTTAACCTGTGTTTTAGCACCACACAGTGGACATTTCTCTCTGAAACTGCGGTGAAACGTGCAACATAAAATGGTGTCGCACAGAAAGTGCACAGAGGTACGTATTTTTATGAGACCAGGTTGTTTAAAATATGTATAAATTACCGTTGTCCCAGGCAGCCTTTTTACATACATATATGTGACCCTGGACCAAAAAAAAAGGTGAATTTTTCTAAATTTAGATTTATGAATCATCTGAAAGCTGAATAAATAGTAGGAAATTGACAAAATATACTTAATGTCCTAATGATTTTTGTCATAAAAGAAAAATCAATAATTTTGACCCATACAATGTATTTTTGGCTATTGCTACAAATATACCCCAGCGACTTAAGACTGGTTTTGTGGTCCAGGGTCACATATGTGGTTTAAGGTCTCTGTTAACACTGTGTTCTCTTTCTTTTCACATAATAATTGCAATTCAAAGCAACATTTTATGTAATTTTTTTTTGGTATGTATTTATTTGATGAGTAGCTGCGAGTGGGATAATGTACAGAAAAACTAAACCCCTTAATAGTGATGCAAGACCCCTCCATGAAAGTGGTTTGTTTTGTGACTGGATGTATTACATATAGATTTGTGCTAATAGCATAACAGGTGGTGCTAATGCTGTTTAAAATAAACCACATGGTAATAACAAGTTGTATTATAACCAGACATACAAATTACTGACTGGACCAGATGGGTCTCCATTGGGGACTATTATTGAGAATCAACAAAGGCTGTAGCCCTGTTTACCATTGTTAATGTTGTGTGAGATGTTTTTATTTACAACCACAATCCCAAAGAATTTGGGACATTTTGTAAAATGTAATAAATATCAAGAATCTGTGATTTGCTGTTCGTCTTTTATCTTTATTTAATTGACAAAAGTACAAAGAAAAGATTTCCAATGTTTTCACTGACAAACTTAATTTTGTTTTGTAAATATAAACAAATTTTTGATAGCTACAACACACTTTTTAAAAAGTTGGGACATGGGCATGTGTAACACTCTGTCACATCAACTGTCCTTTTAATTACAATGTTTAATCATTTGAGAATTTAGAATAATAATTGTTCAAGTTTTTTTGTCCAATCTTGCTTGATACTAGAATTCAGTCCATCAGTTGTAATTGTCTGATTCTCCTTTTCATGACTGGTCGTACATTTTCAATAGGAGACAGATCTGCTGGCCAGTCAGTCACATCCACATGTGTCTATGAAACCATGCTGTTATAGCACATGCAGAACGAGACCTGGCATTGTCTTGATCTAATAACCATGGAATTTCCATGAAAGACGTCATCATAGTGGCAGTATATGTCTCTGTACAACTGTACAATCCCAATATATGCCTCCATGTCAAAGGTACCTTTTGCAAAAATGATATCCCCCATGCTGTTTGCTGTGTTGTATCCCCATACCATGATATGCGTTTACTTTTGCACCTGTTGCTGATGAATGTCTGGATGGTCCCTTTGGTCTTTGAGACTGAGAACTCAGTGTCCATTTTCCCCAAGAACAAGCTGTAATGTGGCCTCATAATGAGCAGCACACATTTTCACTGTCTTTTTATTGTCTGAGATGAGCTGAGATGAGGGCTCAAAGGTCAAGCACATTCAACTGAGGTTTCCTGCCTTTCCCTACATGTACTGAGATTTATCTGGATTCACTGAATCTTTTCAAAGTATTATGTATAGTAGTTTGAGAAAGACCTAAATTATTTGTGATTTTGCATTGAGAAATGTGATTTTGGATTTGTTTGACATTTATCATTATCATTTGAAATGAAATTTGGTACAAAGGGGCTTTGCTGGTAAAGACTCCTTTCATACCCAAATATGATCCCCTCACCTGTTACCAATTCACCTGCTTAATGCGAACTGTTTCAAAACAGTTTAACCAGGATATTATATAACCTTTTCATGTTTATTTTGCCTTTTTGGAGTGTGTTGCAGCCATCAACATAGAAATGGTTTATATTTACACAATACTATTCAACTGGTCAGTGAAAACATTGGACATATGTTCGTTGTACTTTTGTCAATTAAGTAAATATTAAAGGGAATTAACAAATCACAGATTCTTGATTTAAATACATTATAAAAAATGTCCCAACTTTTTTGCAGTGAGTTGTAAGTAAAATGAATATATCCTGGTTTTGAGATACATTTTTACTCTGTTGAAGGTCATATGACTTTCCGTAAAGTTTTCAACTAGTTTTGAGGCAGAATCCTGATTTGACACGGGACTTCATGTGGCAACACATTACTAAAAATGTTTAAAGTAGCATATTTTATGTTTTCTGGGTCAGATTATTTTACCATGTATTGTTAGGAGGATAAGGATCTAATTTGGTGATAGACAAAACTAAACAAAATTGTATTAAAGTAGTATTCTTGTTTTTATCATCAACAATAAGAGGTAAGAGGAGGGATTTTGTTTTCCCTCCCGTCCAAGAACCCCATCGGAGCAAACCTGTGACTCATTTTTTGTTTGTGACCCATGAGTTTGGAGCCACTCTAAAGGGCTTCTATATTCCCTATACACTGTCAGGGTATGTATGAGTAATTCAAAAATTCAATTCCTGCTTATTAATAGGTCAGTGACGTCTATTGCCTTCACAACATATAGCACATTCAGCAAAATCAGTTCCAGTGCATCATCTTGCTTGCTTCCTGTCTGCAAACAGGGCCTGTTTTTTCAGTTATATCATGGCCCAATACTAGGTGCTATAGAAAGCAGTGAATGATCCACTCCAGATATGTTTTAGGACATGCTGTTGTTGTGACTTCATTTGCGTGTTTGCTGAAACTTTTTCAGCCAGAAGTTCCATGCTGGCAAGCAACTGAAGTTCCCCTTCATGGGAACTTCGAACTGCGTCCCCTAGGGGTCGCTATGGGGAATGCCCTCAGTGTGACTCGTGTCTGAAGATACATATGTAAAAACACTATTCGTTGGCCGGCGACAGCTCATGACGTCACTACCGGCGCGACCATAATATAAGGACCGCCGGGAGAATACATCATCCTCTTCTTCGTCTTCAAAAAAGCTGACTGTTTTGTTTGAAGTGCATGAATCTGGTAAGAGTACAGTTTCTACTCTATTAAGGCGAGCACTAGCAAGGCGTTTAGGAAGTGTGCGGATCCGTGTCCTCGTTATTTGACACCCGATGACACACACGACTGTTGCGTCTTTTGTTTGGGCATGGAGCACGCACGCGATGTCCTTGAGGGGGCGGTTTGTGTGCATTGTGAGCGGCTCTCTATGAAGAAGCTCCGCTCTCGCCTGTCCCTCTTTTCGAGGAAAGAGGGGCAGCCGTCTGCTTCCCGCGATTCAAGACCCACCGTTGCCGAGGCACGGAGGAGAATGAAATCGTGGGGTTCGCAGGCGGATCTAGCCGATGAGTTAGAGAGGGAGCTTTCCCTTTCGCACGAGTCGGCAAAGAACGAGGGCGAGCCACTGGATTATGATGATGTAATCTCTCTGACATCATCTGATCCAGCGGCTAGTCCTCTGCTGGGTTATGCCCAGGAAGAGCAGGAGATGTCTGAGAATGAGGATGTTGAGACTGAACTCTCTCAAACCTCCTGCCCTGCGTACGAAGAGCTGTTGGATGTTATGGAACGCGCCACGGCAAGGCTTGACTTGCCGTGGGAGCGAACCAAAATCGCGGCGCCGCGAGGACGCCTTGATGAGCGATATCTTTCTGGCCATAAAACCCCAGCTCAAGTGAACCTTCCATTTCTTCCTGATCTCCATACGGAGGTCGAGAAGGAATGGAAAAAGCCGTTTTCCTCTCGCATACACAGATTCCAGCGTACCAGTTATGCTAACATTACAGGGATGCGTGAAAACGGCTATGAGAGGATGCCCCCTGTAGAAGAGACGCTAGCTAGCTATCTCTCTATGGGGGAGACAGCTTCTCTGAAGGTTCCCTCCTTGCCATCCATGCCCCTTCAGGCTACATCACGCTTGAATGGCAGGGTGTACGCAGCAGCGGGTCAGGCAGTCGCCTCGTTGCACACTATGGCGGTGCTTCAGGCGTACCAGGCGGATCTGCTGAAGGACCTGGATAACGGTCAGGGCTTGTCACCTGACGAGGTAGCCGAGCTGCGCCGCACCACAGATTTAGCCCTCCGTGCCACCAAGCAGGCTGCCACTGCTATGAGCAGGTCTATGGCAGCCATGGTGGTAACGGAGAGGCATTTGTGTGTGAATCTGGCAGACCTCGAGAAGAAAGAGAAGGGCTTTCTTCTCGACGCTCCAATCTTGCCCTCCCAGCTTTTCGGTACCTCCGTCGAGACGGTGGTCGAGAAGTTTAGGGAGGCGAGGCGCTCAGCGGCCTTCAAAACCTTCATTCCAAGAAGGTCCAGGTCCGAGCCCGAACAAAGCGGGGGTCCTGGCCCGTCCTGGTCTGAGGATCGGAGACGGGTACAGAAGGCTAGTGTCGCGACTCGTGCCCCTCCCCCGCCTGCGGGTAGGGGTAGAGGGAGGTACTGGTCAAAGAGAGGTAAGAGGCGAGACCTGAGGGAGGTGATCCAGACAAAGCATTCTCAAAGAGGCTCTTAATAATATCTACTCCCCTCCCTCGGGGAGGGTTCTACCATCAACCCCTAGCTTCCCTCCTTAATTCCCTTGCAAACCACCATCTACCCCACCAGAACCGAGGTCAGGTGGGAGCCTAAGAACTGCAGTCAGTCTGGACCTATGATGATTTCAGGCAGGTTCTGTATTCTCGAACTGCCTTACTGATGGTCCAGACATTAGTCCCCTCGGAGGTTTCTGCGGGATCCTCCTGGATCTTCAGTCATTGTGGTCACCACTGCAAGGGTAGAGCCAGCATTACTCCCCTCACCTTAAGATGGTTACTTATGAGTATGCCGCTTCCTTCGGAGCGCCTGAATGTCCCCTCTTTCCGAGAAATGAGTTTTCCACTCCCCAGAGCTCGTTGTCGGTAGAGCCAGCATTGCTCCCCTCAACCAGAGGGTCACCCATGAGCATGCTGCTCCCTTCTGAGCGTCTGAGTTCCTTCTCATTCTGAGGAATGAGTTCTCCGCTCTCCAGAGCTCGTTATAGGTAGAGCTAGCATTGCTCCCCTCACTAGAGGGTCACCTATGAGCATGCCGCTCCCTTCGGAGCATCTGAGTTCCCTCTCATTCTGAGGAATGAGTTCTCCGCCTCCAGAGCTCGTTATAGGTAGAGCTAGCATTGCTCCCCTCACTAGAGGGTCACCTGTGAGCAGGCCGGTTGCCACGGTTTGTGCCTTGGGCCCCACTCCTTCTGCCCCAATAATTGGGTCAAAAAAAAAAAAAAAAAGGAGGTGTACGCTACCAAGAGGTCTGTTGGGACAGTTCCCTCAGTAAGCTTGTGCAGAGCAAGTGGTAGCCCCTGAGTGATCGGCCAGGACCTAGTGACCAGGTGCTTGGCCATATCCCCTTAAAGGAATCTTTCTCTGATTCCAAGACATTGAGCTCTACCCTGGGTCCGGTAATCCCGGCATCTAGCAGGTAAATACTAGGGTATGCAGCTCGGGCCTTTGGCCGAAGGGGATAATATCACTGACAGCCATCAACCGTCCCGGGGGCAACTCACTTAGCCTGGTAGAGTTGGCTTAGTGCTCGCCTTTTTCGCGAAATTGGCTTGCACTCCCCTCAGCATGGTGGCGTGGGTATAGCGTTCCCCATAGCGACCCCTAGGGGGTCCCCCAATCGGGGAACCATGGTTACATATGTAACCTGAGACGTTTTCTGTGCTTGGAAAGAAAATATTTCCCTGTGTTCTCGGATTGCTCGCTCTTAAAGTTTGTTAGTTCCACCTTGGATAACCATTGTCTTATAGAGTGTTTTGTGTTTGATAAGATGGGTACTGTAAGTTAAAAAATCTGCCTGCAAGCATTTGAGCAAACCTACAGCGTCTACCACATTACACCGCATGCATGTTTTTAAAAATTCTAAATTTTGAATCGTCATTAGTATAGGGATGTATGAAGCACAGCTCACACAGAAGTCACTTTCAATCTAAGCAGTTTTCTGTTGCCAATTTTGCTCAACCAACTTGACCAGCTTAAACCTAATGCAAAACCTGTAGGGTCAAATCCTTTGCCCACACATGGAATTCCAGATTTAATGAATTTATTTTGAAATGTCATGATTTTGCTGAACAACGGTAAATGTGATTGCACCTTTGATCGTCCTGCTTGTGTACGTAAGACAGTTACTCTAATACAGGACGTTTACTTTTTTTCTTTTTACTAACACGTACTTTTTTGTGATTTGTTTGCTCGGGCAATTGTAGAGGTATTTTATTAACATGCATTGCAGTAAATTACATGGTAACATCTTTATTTTTTAAGTGCGCATGGTGTCACTTAATATTAAATTACATTTTCATTCCAGCAGATGCATTGACCAAATGATACATTTTAAAGCCCCTGTTGGATTTAAACAATTTAGAGTGAAATGTGACAAATGTAGCCTGCCCTGCAAGTTGTTTGCGGTCTCATCTGTCCAGAATTAATCTAAAATATTTAACATATAATGAGTAAAACATGCAATCCATCACAACTCATTAAGGCTTTTGTCATTTCTGATGTCATATTTTGGAATGTTTCACCAAGAATAGCAGCAATGCAAATAGCTTTGGGATTATTTGGATTTTCTGTGAGCCTGGCAATATTGTTAATGTTAATACATATAGTTGGAGAGAATTACAGTGCCTCTTTTTGTTATGGTAATGGTAGTACCATAACTTTTGTAATATTGTCATATATTACCACAACCAGACTAACCTCATCAGGATTCTTATTATTGGATTGGCTTTAACACTTTCCCCCCATTTCCTCAGTTTCCTGTATTTTATTGTACCATCTGCAATGATATATTGCAAAACTTATCAGAGAATGTGAATACCATGCACTTATTTCCTTTCTGAACTGGACTGAAAGGAAAATTAATTGGATTGCATACCAATTTCTCAGTAAATTACATACATTAATTTGAGGATTAGATGGATAATGTAAGTGTTTTTTTTTTAGGAAAGAGAGCGTAGATAGTGTAAAGGCTGCAGTCCACACTTTTGTTGCTGCAGGGCTAGACTACAGTCCTTATGAGGGTGTTTTGTTGGACTCAGTGAATGTGTGTATATTTATCCATGTGTTTGGGGTGTACCACTGTTGTGCTTGGCATTCTTGCTCTAAATGAAAATATATATTTGCCATAAACTTTATCTGGCTCTCGTTTCTATGGAGCTAATTCAGTCCCTGCCTGTGTGTGTTTGTTAGTCTTTATAATATAATAGGAACATACTTTATAGGTTCCAAAGTTAACAACCCAAGCCTCAAAAGTGAATAAAAACTGGGTTTGGAGAGTAAATAAAATGGAGATCATTTGTGGCAGTTAAAATGATAAGAACTGGCAACGTTACACTGAAAAGAAAAGATAACATTTTGATGAATGTTTCAGATGTTTTTGTCCATATTATGTGGGTCGATAATAGTACACCATAACTTAAAAAAGGACACACATTTAGTGTAAAAACTATTCCTTTATTAACTATAATGACTTTTAATATATGAACAGATTATAAACACTAAGTATCCTACACTTGCAGACTTTGTAAATTATTACGGAAAAACTGGGCTTCACACACTAAACAAATTAAGTTACACAATACCAGACTTCCAAGTACTCTCTGAGCACAACAAACTCTTGCGGAAACAAAATGTGTTCTAAAATCAGCTCAAAATATCAAACTATTGCTATCTGCTATCCTCAGACTAGATGGAATCATAGAAAAATCGAAGACTGCGGCCATCGTATACAGTGTGGACTTTCCAAAATCTGGTGACTGGTTATGACTTTCTGCAAATAGCATTGACTCCTCCAGATCGCAAATTCTAGCCTGACAGACCAAAAACTGTTGCTGTATTTGTTTTTATTCACCCACCATTGGCAGATGTTGCAAAAAGTTAATTATGGACCCTGGGTGCTGCAAATATGCTCAATACACATTATGTGGTATTAGTGTAAGCACTTTGACCTTAGGTGCTGATAGGTTTCTTAAGAGCTGTTTTAAAGTTTTGATCTATGCTATCTTTTTAAAGGAGAGCACCCTGAGTGGTCGATATTTTGGTTGATATAATGGTTTGAATGTGTTTTTTATTTAGTTTGGCTGTTCATTTGTGGTTGCTCTTTGGTTTGTGAATGGTTAGAGTTTGGTTGTGTAATGGTTTCAGCGTTTCCTGATCAGTTATCTCTCATGAGAGTCTCATTCAGTGAAACCATCTGTTGCCTGACAACCCTCTGCTGCCAGCAGTCACTGTGTATGTGTGTGTGTGTGTGTGTGTGTGTGTGTGTGTGTGTGTGTATTTGGCACAGCCTGTGCTCGGTGAGTGGTTCAATGGGCCAGCACAGTTTGAGTCTGGCATAAGGCCTCAGTGAGAGTGTGTAGAAGTGATAGAGAAATGCCACACTGGCAGATAACGCTCTCATAGGCTGCACGCCAACCTTAATTTCTCTCTCTCCCTCTACAGGTTGACCGTGTGTGTGTTTATATGTATATTAATAGTTGGTGAACTCTGTCTGTGTATGTTTTGATTAGTTATACCACATGTTTGAGTTCTCACTAATATTTTATAGCATCTTCCTGCTGTTTTGACCAGAGACCGTGTAATGGAGAGGAGAGGGACCACTCAGAAAAATGAATGGGAGAAACAGAAGAATTTGGGTCCTGCCTTCCAATTCAAACAGGCAGTTGGCATTACTGTAGTTGATAGTTAGTCATAATTACTTATTTAAAATGGGTTTAAGTAGTTCTGATCAAAATTCGTTGTAATATATCAAAGGTCACTGTCATTATCGTTATTGTTATGGCTATAAGTCAGAAGTATCTGGCATCATTGCTGCTCTCTCCCTTTCCCTCCGTCTCCCTTCTGCATAGGAAATGAATCTTTTGGCTACACAGCAGTCTTATTTTCAGCGCAAACACCAGGAGTGTTTGAAGTAGAAAATCAGCAGTGTGTGTCTGTGCATTTGTGTGTGTTAGTGTGTGTGCATTTGTGGTAAAAGTCAGCTTTGAAGTGTCTACTTCCTCCTGCTGAAAAACGTCAGGTTTAATCAATATTTACGTGCTTGCATACACACACACACACACACACACACACACACACACACACACACACACACACACACACACACACACACACACACACAAACACACACACACACACACACACTGCAGTCTGTAGCCTAGTTAAACTGCTCTCAGGGACCAAAACGGAGGTTTTATGATAGATCAAAAAAATAATTTTCTCAACCATTGAGACGTCTGTTTTAGACATTTTAACATTTAATGCTCTGGAAAAATGGAAAGGTATAACAACTGTAACAATTATGTTTAACTTGTCAAACATATCTCATTTTAATGGCTGTATATTGCGACATTTATACTATACGTCCTGTTCTGAATATGGACATGTGGTATTATTATCATTGAGTGAATAAACATTCATGACACAATTAATCTCTGTGTACTGTATATCTGCATGAAGATGTCTGGAATATGTGTGTATGTGAATGAGAGGAAGGAGACAGTGTCTGAGCTCACTAATGAAGATGAATTGAGTCATTCAGTGAATCGCTGGTCTCATTAACTCTGTCTGGTACCTTCTACAGGGAAGACAGGTGCTCTCCGACAACCCCCACACACACACAGTTTTATGGGCTATGCTGGCCATACTAATAAATTTAAACCTAATCGATTGGCATGTCATCTAGATTACATATTAAGGCTTATGTCACCAATTCTTGATTGTTCGGACACTTGGATTGCGAATCAGAAATGCATCAGTCATATCAGACATCATGGCATGATGCCACCAGTGATACAGAGTCTGCTTAAAGTTCATGACTCTACCTGTACAATGTCTTTCTGTTATAATAATGTTGCAGGTTGTGTTTACACATTTAGTTCTGTGCACTAAACCAGAGATCTCATATTCAAATTACATGGGGCCAGGTGGTGTTCTTCATGAGGGGCAGTTGAGCATTTACAACAAACACAAGGGTTTTTACAACCATGAATTCAAACTATATGCTGTTATGTAGGCACAGTTATAGTTGTTGATGCATGGACTAACACCTAGCATACTGATCCAGACTAATTATGCCTGAAACTCTAAGAATCGCTGACACATGTTATGGAAAATGAACACAGGTGATTTTTATTGATGCCATTTTAAATGCCCAGAGATACCATGACGAGATCCAGAGGCCCATTGTTGTGCCATTAATTCACGACCATCACCTCATGTTGCAGCATGATAATGCACAGCCCCATGTTGCAAAGATCTGTACACAATTCCTGGAAGCTGAAAACATCCCATTTCTTGCATGTCCAGCATACTCACCGGACATGTCACCCATTGAGCATGTTTGGGATGCTCTGGATTGGCGTATATGACAGCTTGTTCCAGTTCCTGCCAATATCCAGCAACTTCACACAGCCATTGAAGAGGAGTGGACCAACATTTCACAGGCCACAATCAACAACCTGATCAACTCTATGCGAAGGAGATATGTTACACTGCGTGAGGCAAATGGTGGTCACACCAGATACTGACTGGTTTTCAGACCCCGCTCCAATACAGTAAAACTGCACAATTTAGAGTGGCCTTTTATTGTGGCCAGCCTAAGGCACACCTGTGCAAATAATCATGCTGTCTATTCAGCATCTTGATATGCCACACCTGTGAGGTTGATGAATTATCTCGGCAAAGGAGAAGTGCTTACTAATACATATTTAGACAGATTTGTGAACAATATTTGAGAGAAATAGGCCTTTTGTGTACATAGAAAAAGTCTTAGATATTTGAGTTCAGCACACGAAAAATGGGGGCAAAAACAAAAGTGTTGCGTGTGTTTTTTTATCACCCCAAATCTTTAGGTTTAATATATTTATTTTCAGCAACCCCTTGTGATTTCAAGTTAATACAATAATTTAACAATATATTGACATTTTTACTGATTTGAACTGTGATTTGAAATGTCTCACATTGCTACGTCTACACACAAAGAACAAAGGCTTTACTAATAACAAGGGTTATTAGGGTCTACTAACTAACAAAGGCTGCTAATTGATATACTTTTAAGAGGGTTCACACTTAGGTTCAGTCTTTACAAGAACTAACTAACACAGGGTACAGATTACAATACAAAGGTCTTCACTTTTAAAATTTAAAACTTTGCTTTTACCATTCCAAATCCTGAAGTAGTAACCTTTTATTATGGTAGAATATTAGTGAAATGCTGTAAACTTCTGTCCACAGAAATATTGGAAAATGATGTGAACGTAAATAAAGATATCCTAGTGCACATTGCTTTACCAAATGTACTGTATATTAAACTCACAGCACTTACAGTGATGGAGTTCATTAGAAGCAGCATCTACTGTGAACCGAGCCGCTCTGAAAACAATTTATGTTTAGCTGCACACGTGTAAATGAACAAAGTGCTGCTCTTTACGTTAATGCATGCAGCAGAACAGACTATACCAATTTAATTAAATTTAAGCAATTTGATTTGATAATTGTGATTTGATAAGGTTTATCACTATTTCAGTTTTATTTAGATTAGTTATGCAGCCCAATTGTTTGTTTGATTTAATTATTAGTTTTCATTATCAGATAAACCCCCTACAGTTCCCTCATAAACCCATATTTGGGAAAACCTTTTTTACCGTATTAATCTGTAATTAATGAGCATGAATTAGCAATAGGCAATAGTAAACAAGTTGATAAATAAAAGTAGCTTAATAAAAATAAATTAATTGTAAATTGTTAGTTCAAGATACCTATTAAAGTGATAGCTCATTAAAACTCACTCTCAAGTTGTTCTATACCAGTAAGACTTTCTTTCTTCTGCAGAACACAAAGGAAGATATTTTAAGCAATGTTTGTTGCTACACAGTTTGGTTACCATTGACTTCCATTGAATGGAAGTAAAAAAAAAAAAGACATTGAGACATTTTTCAATATACCTTCTTTTTTGTTCCACAAAAGAAAGAAAATAATGTATTGACACTCGAGGGGCTGAATATGAGACCTTTGCTCTAAACATTGCTGTTGTTGTCGTCACATAACATGCCAAATCCACAATTTTAGTGAATAATCATCATGAACAACGCGGTAAAGTTCAGATATGATTTTATGCTCACATTTGCAAAATACTTTAATTTTTTAAATATTAGGTATGCACTGAAGCAGGTGTGTCTGTCATTGGAGTCATACAATATTGTATATTGTATTCAAAATTCACTGGACAGTGTCCAGCTAGCTGTTGAGTACATCAAGTGCAACACGCATACCACAACTAACCATCTGTTACACATGCAGAAAAACACACGCAGGGAGAAACAAACACACTCACATTCATGCCCCCATCTGCCATGCGGCTACATAGACATGCTTCACGCAGTCTTGTACAAGCATGTGGACACACACACGCACAGGCATTCAGCTTGCCTCAGTTTCACTTGACAAATAGCGCAGATAGACCTAAGCCACTTCCGAGCACTTTTCTTCCTCCCTTTTTTTCTTGTCTCTGTGTTATTCTGTTGTTTCTTTTATGTACAGTAAAGACGTTTGAATAGGGAGGGCGGATGAGACAGAGAAATTCCACGGAGGGTAAATGCTTTCCATTCAAATGCAGGATTATTATTGGCTATTGCTTTGAGCCTTCCTGAACATTCGGCAATACCATTCATTCTTAACGCTCACAGACGGATCCAAACGTATACGCACACACACACACACACACACACACACACACACACACACACACACACACACACACACACACACACACACACACACACACACACACACACACAATTCCTAATTCTCATGAACAAATGCAAGCATGCAAGACAAGTGTGCTTTACTTAAAACTCTACCTGTCTTTCTTTCTTTCTTTCTTTCTTACTTTTTGTCCACTCAATTAAAAACTTTATTTTGTTTCCTTTTTCAGTCTTTCTCCGCGATCCCTGCATTTAGTTGTGTAATACTCCAGGCAGCTTTCAATGGCCTGAATATAACAGTCTGGGGTGCCCACTTCACTTCTGCACTTTGTGTGTGAGTCTGGGATAGTCTGTGTGTGTGGATGTGCTCTGATGGTAGAGAGGTACCAAGTAGGTATTTCTGTTTATCCACCCCACAGAGAAAAAGAGAGAGAATATAAGAAGGAGAGCGGTGGTTGATTGTTTCTTTTGCAGACGGATTTGGAGTGGGAGCTTTATTGATTTTTCCCACACTCCTTTCTCTTTTTTCTTTCTCTGTTTTTCTTTCCACACACTCACACTATCCTCCTACTTTTTCCTCTCCTTCCTTTATTTTACCTTATTTGGTGAGATCACCTGACATTCTGCCATTATACTAAAAAAACTTTGTAATAAGTTATAATGTTATAAGATCCCCCTTTGTCTGTCAGAGGTTTGGTCAGTTAAAAGACTGTTTCATAAGTTGATCAGGATCTAAACTCAATTTCCTACCTAAACACATTCATGTAGTCACAGAAACTCTAAATGCAGTTGCTTTTAAAGCAAATAGGAGGTAGAAATGCTCCAAAAGCAAGATTTTTAAGGATCTTTAAGGAATATCGTCTTGGTTACGTATGTAACCCTCGTTCCCTGAAGGAGGGAACGGAGAGGTCTTGTCGGAGGACCGATGAATTGGGATCTCGCTTAGAGAGATCAATATACTTCGAGTGTAATCTAAATGAGCCCATTCACATTGGCATGCAATTATTGCATCCAGCTGCCACTGATCACAGCGTGAGTATAAGTAGGCGGCAGGTGCAGTGCATATTCAGGTTTTCGCTGAGGAGCCGACAGGAGCCGAGGCGACAGGACGTGACGTCTCCGTTCCCTCCTTCAGGGAATGAGGGTTACATCCGTAACCGAGACGTTCCCTATCAGTCGGTCACTCTCGACATCACGTCGGAGGACCGACGAATTGGGATCCTTACCAAAAGGCCACGGATACTGCCCCTTCCAGTGTCCCGTGGAGGCCTCCTGTGCCGTTATTTTTTGGCGCAGGTTAGGGCCCCCATAAGAAGACCAGTTACTGTTGCTATGGCACTACCCACTCAGTAGGACTGGATAACACTGGTAAACATACCCGTTCAGCTTAGAACAGGAACGCTGTGGAAGCCCTTACCTTCACGAGGGAGGTTCAGAAGCAGTTAAGTCACCTTTATTTATATAGCGCTTTTAACAATACAAATTGTAACAAAGCACTGCACAGTATCAAAATAGGCAAATTGTGTCAATAATGTAAAATGACAGGATTTAACACTCAATTTTCAGCTGAATGCATTTCATTATTGAATTTAGTAATGGCATTGTCCAGCTCAGTTCAGTTTAAATAATATCTGTGCAATCAAGTCGATGATATTGCTGGAAATGAAGATTCCCCAACTAAACAAGCCAGAGGCAACAGCGGCAAGGAACGAAAACTCCATCGGTGACAGAATGGAGAAAAAACCTTGGGAGAAACCAGGCTCAGTCCTCTCCGGCCAGACGAACAGAGTGTAAAGTCAGAAATGCAAAAGTCAAAGTCAGAGTGTAAGTGGTCCACTGGTTCCAGTGGTCTTTCCCCGATGGATGTCTAGGTGACGAGGTTCTCACTGGAGATCTGTCTCTGGGGCTCATCTAGGTGTCCTAGACTCCGCTGACGTTCGGGCTGTAGAGGTTGTCTCTAGGTGCTGATCCTCCATTTATGGCAGATTTTGGTTAAGTCAGTATAATCGCTGATGGTTGGCTTCCTCTGAGGTCCTCCGAGGGGTTGTCATCGTCTCTACTCAGGTGTTCGGTTATCTCAGATCGTTTAAGGGTTGGATCCAGACTGAAGCTTGTGTAATTCCTAGCTACCACAGGATGTTAATCCCGTGGCAGAAACATAGAAACAATAAGACAATTAGCGTAGCAGTTGTTCCATCCAGGAATAACCCTGGATGAAATTATCAGTATAACCCAAGCTAAAGCATAATAATGTGCATTTGTTCAGATAGACTGGCAGTACAAGATTGTGAGATGCATTATATGAATGCTTGGCTAAAGAGATGTGTCTTTAATCTAGATTTAATCAGAGAGAGTGTGTCTGAACCCCGAACGTTATCAGGAAGGCTATTCCAGAGTTTAGGAGCCAAATATGAAAAAGTTCTACCTCCTTTAGTGGACTTTGCTATCCTAGGTACTACCAAGAGTCCAGAGTTTTGCGACCTTAGGGAGCGGGTTGGATTGTAGAGTGATAGAAGATTAGTTAGGTACGCAGGAGCTAAATCATTTAGGGCCTTATAGGCAAGTAATAATATATTGTAACTGATACGAAACTTAATAGGTAGCCAGTGCAGAGACTGTAAAATTGGAGTAATATGATCATATTTTCTTGACCTGGTAAGGACTCTAGCTGCAGCATTTTGTACTATCTGTAGCTTGTTTATTGAAGATGCAGGACAACCACCTAGCAGTGTATTACAATAGTCCAGTCTAGAGGTCATGAATGCATGAACTAACTTTTCAGCATCAGAAACACTTAACATGTTCCGTAGCATGGCAATGTTTCTAAGATGGAAGAATGCTGTTTTTGTAACATTGGAAATATGATTTTCAAAAGATAGATTGCTGTCTAATATAACACCCAGATTTTTGACTGTAGAGGAAGTAACATTACATCCGTCTAGTTGCAAATTGTAATCCAAGAGATTCTGTGTACTGTTTTTAGGTCCAATAAGTAATATCTCTGTCTTATCTGAATTTAATAGGAGAAAATTACTGGTCATCCAATCTTTTATATTTTTAACACACTCCGTTAGCTTAGATAGTTTAGAGGTTTCATCTGGTTTTGTTGAGATATATAGTTGAGTGTCACCAGCATAACAATGGAAACTAATCCCGCATTTTCTTATAATATTACCAAGGGGCAACATATATAATGAAAATAACAGAGGACCTAGGACAGATCCTTGTGGTACTCCATACTTTACTGGTGATAATTGAGATGACTCACCATTTAAATAAACAAAGTGGTAACGATCGGACAGGTAGGATCTAAACCATCTTAGAGCCTGCCCTTGAATACCTGTATAGTTTTGTAATCGATCTATCAGTATGTCATGATCTATAGTGTCGAACTATAGTTACACATATGGACAATAGTCAGATGCATATGGAAGATTGGAGGTGATTGTAACCCTCTTGGAAGTAGCAGGAAGTCTGCCGGGAAACACGGGCTCTAAGGCTATACCGTGGAATTTACACATATGGGATCCGAATGGTCTCTACATATGGAACAAAGCCCTCTACCGGTTCTCACGGATTCATCGAGTGAGGGCCTGGCGCCAGATGCTCTGCTAAATCCGGCTGCCGAGGGGACGGAGGAGCTTGACAGGGTCTACAGTATGGACTCTCTGGAGCAGTTTTTAACAAGCCGACCTGAAACCGGAGCCCCTCAGTGCTTCTACCCGTTTAAGGTGAGAATACAGGAGGAAACCGGTTCCACATGAAGGCTATAGAATCTAGCGAACGTGTTAGGGGTCGCCAGCCCACAGCCCACCAAATATCTGTCAGCGAGGCGCCACGAGCCAGCGTCCAGTAGGACGCCACACTTCTTGAAGAGAGAGCTCTCAACCTGAATGGGCAAGGCACACCCTCTGCCTGATAAGCCAGGGTGATGGCATCCACTATCCAGTGGGCCATCCTCTGCTTGGAGATGGCATTCCCTTTCTGCCCGCCTCTATGACAGATAAAGAGCTGGTCTGAGGTCCTGAAGCTTTGCGTCCTGTCAACGTAGTATCTCAATGCTCGGACGGGACAAAGCAAAGCAAGGACTGGGTCTGCCTCCTCCGGAGGCAGCGCTTGCAGGCTCACCACCTGGTCTCTGAAATGAGTAGTGGGAACCTTGGGCACATAGCCGGGCCAGGGCCTCAGGATTATCTGGTAATCCACCGGATCAAAACTGTAGGCAAGAATCGTCGACCGAAAATGCATGTAGGTCCCCAACCCTCTTAATGGAGGCCAGTGCAAGCAGGAGCAGTTTTCATTGAGAGGAACTTTGGCTCGACTGTCTGCAAAGGCTCGAACGGGCCCTGCTGTAGTGCTCTGAGCACTAGAGACCGGTCCCAAGAGGGTATAGAGGGGGGGCGTGGAGGATTCAGCCTTCTTGCCCCCCCTAAGGAATCTGACGACCCAGTCATGCTTCCCCACCGACTTCCCTTCCACAGGGTCATGGTTGGCAGCAATCTCGGCTACGTAGACCATGAGGGTGGAGGGAGACAGCCTTCGCTCCAACCCTTGCTGCAAGAAGGACAGCACGACTCTGATCGGGCATCTCCGGGGGTCTTCTGTCAGATGGTCCACAGGAGCCAGCGAGATGGCTGGGCAGCTCCCCGGCAACCAGACACCATACAAGCGGGACCACCAACGTACCCGCGGTAGGGCAGCGAGGTGGAATGCAGGGACCTGGCCCGTGGCGGACCGAGGAGGGGTCTGAGTGTGCGGTGCACGTTTACCTGCTTCCATAATTGGCAGAGGGTGCGTGAGTAGCCTTTGATGACGCTCTCGAACCGCCCACTGCGGCCTGCTGGCGAGAGGGAGGATGAGTGGGGTCCGGAGATGATCCGTCCATGACTCTCCATGCCCTCTTGGGACCCAGAGACAGAGACAACCGCTTCCTGTCGAGATTTTTGAAACAACAGATTATCCACCCGGCCCTCCTCCGGGGGAGGGAGAGATGCACTTACCCTCTCCCGAAGCAGTTCCCTCTCTCTCTGGGTTGCCCATCCTGAGGCTTCTTGCTCCTCCGTTTACCGCCAGTTGACAGGGGCCAGGACGGGCGGGGCGGCCTGCCTACACCTAGCTCAACGGCACCGCTTTTCGACATCTGGTCGTCGGAAGGAGTGCCAAGGATACTGCTGGTACGCTCCTTTTAGAGGGCCCAGCACGTTCCATTGGCAGCTCAACTGGTTGCGGAGCGCAAGAGGAGCGATGATCCCTTGAGGGTTTGCCACCACTGTAATCCTCAGACCAGCCGTGCTACCGCCTGACTGCAGCCAGGACGAGAACTAGATCGAGACAGCGGCAACAGCTCCGCCCCTTTGTCGAGGTAACGGAGCCTGGCCGCAACTCCGAGATGAGCATCCACGGTGAGAAGATGACTCATCCTCGAACGCCACCTCAGCGTGCATACTGCCCAGGCACGTAAGGCAGCGATCGTGACAATCACCCAGCGCCACCGCATCCAGAAACGCAGGTGACATGTTGTCTGAAGCAAGACCCAACTCCTCTTTATAAAGACGCAACATCAAGTTTCCCAGATGCAACGTCGTCTTTAAAAAGACGCACCGTGAATGCTCTTTTAGGGAAAAAACTCTTTTAGCGTGGTGAAGCGCACAGGGGAGATGGTCATCTGCAACACAAACAGGGGGTAGTGCAGCCTGATGTGTGCAGTCCACTCGACATGGGAAGAACCACCACCGCTGCAGTGCCGTACCACCAGCATGAGAGTCTTCCGAAGAGTGTGCTCAACTCGTTGAATTCACTCGTTCAGCAGAATCAAGAGCAGAATGATGTAACCGCTCAGCTCCGAAGCAAAAAGCTGAATATGCACTGCACCTGCCGCCTACTTATACTCACGCTGGGATCAGTGGCAGCTGGATGCAATAATTGCATGCCAATGTGCATTGGCTCGTTTAGTTTACACTCGAAGTAGATTGGTCTCTCTAAGCGAGATCCCAATTCGTGACGTCGCGAGTGACCGACTGATAGGAATCCAAGTTTAATACAAGTAAACTAAGTAAACAGCTTTTGTAGCATAATGTTGATTACTACTAAAAAAGAGAAGAAAAATATTAGTTAGGCCCTTACAATGGAAGTGAACGAGGCAAATAAATGCTGAAATGTCAAGCTTATTTATAAAAACACACAAAATCCTCAGTTAAAATATATGTATTTTTTTATCTGTCAAGCTGTTTATTTATAATTTTTAGCATGTACTTAGGGTTTATAGTGTTGCATTGTCATGGAAGCAAACTTGTTGAATTATATTTCACTTTAAATAGATTAAAGGTTTGTGAGCTTATTTTTCTCAAGAAAATCATGTGTATTTTTCAAACAGTGAGTATGTTTTGCTAACAAATTAGCCCCTTTCACTTCAATTATTGTCTTAATGTAACCCAGAGGGGTTTTTTTCAGAAAAGGATGGAAATACTTTTTCACAACATTACAACATTAGCCCCAAAGGCTGTTGTTTGAGCTTAACTTGTATTTAGCTAAATTGAGCTGGATAATGACACTATCTTTACAACATTAATGTTGGTTACTGAAAATAATCGAATCAACATTGAATTGACTTGAGCTGAATAATGACACTGTTGCCTTCTGTAGAGCTGCTTAGCCCTGAATAGAACGTTTCATCATTGATAAACCTTGCAACAATGACAGTTATTTTCCTGTTTATTAATGTGATGCTGCTTTAACAATCTATATTGTATGTAGCGCTACTGACACATTCAACAGTTATTTTCCTGCTAAATTATCAAAGGGAGTTGACACTATAACAGGTACATCTAAAAAAAAAATATTTTGAAAAAGTTGAAGTTCAAAAAGTTAAACTTTCTTATATTTTTGATTCATTACATGTACAGTAAAACATTTCAAACGTTTTTTTGTTTTAATTTTCATGATTAGAGCTTACAGCTAATGAAAGTAAAAAATCCAGTATCTCAAAATATTTGAATATTTACATTTGAGTTTCAATAAATGACCATCCCTGCAGTATAAATTCCGGGTTTCTCTTGTTCTTTGAAACCACAATAATGGGGAAGATTGCTGACTTGGCAGTGGTCCAGAAGACAATCATTGACACCTTCCACAAAGAGGGTAAGTCGCAGGTGGTCATTACTGAAAGTTGTGGCTCTTCACAGAGTGCTGTATCAAAGCATATTAAAAGCAAAGTTGACTGGAAGGAAGAAATTGGATAAGAAAAGGTGCACAAGCAACAGGGATGACCGCAGGCTTCAGAAAACTGTCAAACAAAGCTGATTCAAACACTTGGGAGAGCTTCACAAGGAGTGGAAGCTGGAGTGAGTGCATCAAGAGTCACCACGCACAGATGCCTTCAGGAAAAGCGGCTTCCAAGCCGCTTCTGAGACAGAAACAACGTCAGAAGCATCTTACTTGGACTAAAGAGAAAAAGGACTGGACTGTTGCTCAGTGGTCCAAAGTCCTCTTTTCAGATGAAAGTAAATTATGGTCCCAGAGTCTAGAGGAAGAGTGGAGAGGCACAGAATCCATGTTGCTTGAAGTCCAGTGTGAAGTTTCCACAGTCAGTGATGATTTGGGCTGCCATGTCATCTGCTGGTGTTGGTTCACTGTGCTTTGTGAAGTCCACAGTCAATGCAGCCATCTACCAGGAAATTGTTGAGCACTTCATACTTCTTTCTGCTGACAAGCTTAATGGAGATGCTGATTTCATTTTCCAGCAGAGCTTGGCACCTGACCACATTGCTAAAGGTACCAAAAGCTGGTTCAATGACCATGGTGTTACTGTGCTTGATTGGCTAGTAAACTCGCCTGACCTGAACCCCATGGAGAATCTATGGGGTATTGTCAAGAGGAAGATGGGAGACACCAGACCCAACAATGCAGATGACTCGAAGGCTGCTATCAAAGCAACCTGGGCTTCCATTACATCTGAGCAGTGCCACAGGCTGGTTGCCTCCATGCCACACCGCATTGATGCAGTAATTCATGCAAAAGGAGGCCCAAACAAGTATTGAGTGCATAGAAAATAACATACTTTTCAGAAGCCTGACATTTATGTTTAAAATATCATTTTTTTATTGATCTTATGTAATATTCAAATTTTCTGAGAGACTGAATTTTGGGTTTTCATTAACTGTAAGCCATAATAATCAAAATTTCAAGAAATAAAGGCTTGACATATTTCACTTTAGTCAATGTGTACTTAATCTATATAATATATGGGTTTCACTTTCTGAAATGAGTGACACATTTTTTTTTTCGTGATATTCAAATTTTTTGAGATGTACCTGATCAGAGTGTCAGCAAATAACAGTTGACATCTGAATAATTTCAGCAAATTGGTCAATTGACAGTAATTGAAACAAGCAGGGGCGTAGATTACGCGGAGGACGTGTCCCCTTCACTTTTTATAAAAAGTGCATTCCCGTTTGATACATGACGTTTACGTTTCCATGGCAATCATCCATAATCAGTCACTCGGTTTGTCACGTCACGACACGCCCTAGTTCGCACCCGCGGTCCCGCGCTATATTCAACATTCATAGAGGTCCCGATGAGTTCAAAGCGGCAAAAAACTCTTCACTCCTTTTTTACGAAAAAGTCAAGCAGCATAAGTTGGCATGTGGTATCCGAATAGTGTTGCACAATCTTGAGTGACTCTGTCTATTGCTCTTGTTGAATAATTAGCAAGTTTTGATGTTAATTATATGGAGAAAAAAAAGCTGCCTGAACAAACATGCACTTATTTTCAGTGTATTTTTCCATAACTCTTTTGTAACATCTTTTATTTTAACACGTATGTATGTTATCAGAACCCTTCAAATAAGAATAAAGATAATGTTGAACAGAGATTTTACAGTATTTTGAAATATGTAAACAATAGCACCCTAATAAGGACATCTTTGTAACTTATACTCAAAAAGGTGCACATTAGAAACTTAGAGTACCAATATGTACAACTATGAAGCTTTTTGGGGTAAATAAGATTCAAAGATGTCCTTTTAAAGGTAAAGCCAGCCAGTGACAAACTGTTATATATCTTTCTTTCTTTCTTTCTTTCTTTCTTTCTTTCTTTCTTTCTTTCTTTCTTTCTTTCTTTTCTGTTTTATAATCATATATAATAATAAAGAATATTAAGCAAAAATGTATGATTAAAAATAAAACCTGTCAATTAGACAAGGGTTAACTGAAAAAAAACAGGTGTAACACTAGACATCCCGTCCCCCCCCCACTTCTGAAATTATGGCTACGCCCCTGGAAACAAGTATTGAGATAATTAAGAAAATAAATCAAGAGATGAGAGATTTCATCAGTAGTTAGGCAGAACAACAGTGTGTGCACACTGAATAGGCAATGTGTATTTGGACAAATAATTGCATTCTGCATGTTTACAGAAAAGTGCATGATATCATTATAATGCTGCCATGCTGCTGAGGTCGGTCGCTTTCTGATTAAAGACATGTGCCTTTGCTCCATCTCTTTATCTCTCCATCTCTGCCTTCCATCTGCAAGACCCCCCATCTCCAACTTTCCTCAGACAAAACTTCAGTAAAGCTAGTCAACCTCCAATAAATAAGGAGAATTAGTTATTGAAACCCCTGTTGCTCATTTGTTCTGGCCGCTATTAAGATCAGGTGGAAGTTACTGTTGTTATTCCACCAGAATAGAGATTGCATCAACATGCTTGTATTGCCTGTCTTTAACAATTGGAATAGTCGAGATGTTTAACTGTTTAGTTTTAGTCTTTTGTTGTGCCTGAACAAATCCACATACCTGACAGCTTTTGTATGAGAAGGGATTTAAGTCTAGGTCTTCTATTGTGGTTCACACTTTGGAGGAAATGAAACGTTTTGTTTAAATGGAAAACATTGACGTGCCATTCAAACAAACATAGTCATAACACACAGAGAAAACATGCCTTCTTGATTACACAATACTCAACAAAACAATTAACAGGAAAACACCTGAACTTGGAATGTGGAATACTTTGTTCTGTCCAGCTTTATTTTCTTTGCCATCTTTCTCAATATACAACTGACATTTTTTCCAGTTTATAGAGATTGAAATATCAGACATACAGTATGATGGGCTTTCAGAATGCCACAGGTTTCATTTGTATTCATTTATTCCTGGGTGCATTTTTGACTGACTGACAATTAATTGTGTGTGTGTGTGTTTGGTTTTTAAACCCCCGCTTTAAAGGAAATTGTTTTTGTTTTGATTCTCAATCTTTCCGATAACATATTTAGTTGTTTGTGGCTGTATTTTTAATATGGACTTTTTTCAACCTTTTGCAGGCATGAGCCTTACCCAGAATTGTATTAAATGTAACCTTTATAAAATAAAAGAGCCTCACTGAGATCGTCCCAGGTTACGTATGTAACGTCTAGGTTACGTACGTAACCCCCGTTCTCTGATGGAGGGAACGGAGACGTTATGTCGTGACGACATAGGGGATTTACTTGGAAGTCCCGATCATCTCTGACTAAAGAGAAAACGCCAATGAAATTGGCTAGTGGATTTTGCATACCTGAGCCACTCCTCGTGCATACTGGTATAAAAGGGCGACAGGTGCGTCCACTGATTAGGTTTTACGCTGAGGAGCCGAGACGAGTCCCTGGTAACCAGCGATGGTTCAAGATTGTGGCACTGGGACATAACGTCTCTGTTCCCTCCATCGGGGAACGTAACCTAGACGTTCCCTATCTGTCGGTCACTACGAGTTATGTTGTGACGACATAGGGGTCCTATGGAAAGCGCCACAAGCTAAACCCCATCACAACCTTGTGGCATGCAGATGTTGACAAGCGAGCGCGTGACAGACAAATGCCATGCAAGAGGTTGCAACCTTCCTAACGCCCCAGCGCAAATTCGCTAACCTTGGTGCCCACCGGGACCACTGAGTACATCGCTGCTGGAGATAGCCAAGCCGCTGTTCCTTTCCCCACTGAAATCGGAAGGGATTTCGACCTTCAGTGAAAGACAGCTTCAGGTCTTTCCTATTTGCTTTTACAGCTTGCCGTAACGGCAGGGAAGCGAGCCTTCCGGAGAAGGGCGCTACGGAGGGCACGTCCTGCCCGAAGGGAGGTAACATGTGGAGACACTGATATGGACTGGCCCAGGCTTGGGGCAGTGCTACATACGACTGGACTCTGGGGCAGATCCTATCTGGGAGTAGGGAGGAGGGCTGCCACCAGAACCTGACAGAAGCTCTGTCAAAGAGAAGACACAGGTTTACCGTTAGGGAAACCTTACCGTGGAAGAATACACATATGGGATTACCCGAAGGGGAATCAGGCCATACGGACACCTAGCCCAGTACAGGGGCTGACCGGAGACCCGGGCGAGCTAACACCAGTACTGGGCCTGGCGTCAGACTGCTCTGCCCAGTCTGACTGCCGGGGGTCCTTGGAGGATTCCACCAGGGTTCACCATCCGGGGAACTGAACTGGAGGAGAAAAAAGGCACTCGTATCCCCGGGTGAGGGGGAATGGGGCAGCAAGCGTGACACCGGCCAGTTCTTCCCGCCCACTTACCTGTTACCCAACACACGGGAAGAAACTAGCTCAACGTGGAGACTGTAGAATCTTGCGAAGGTGTTCGGTGTCGCCCAGCCTGCAGCTCTGTAGATGTCTGCCAAAGAGGTGCCGTGCGCCAACGCATGGGAGGAGACAACACTCCGAGTGAAGTGAGCCCTCACCTCCAGGGGGTTGAGCTCCGTGGCAGACAAAGAGCTGCTCATAGCTTCTGAAGCTCCGGGTGCGGTCCACCTATATGCGCAATGCTCTTACGGGACACAGCAATGCTAAGGCTGGATCTGCCTCCTCCAAGGGCAGTGCTTGCAGGTTCACCACTTGATCGCGGAAGGGCGTGGTGGGAACCTTGGGCACGTATCCAGGCCGGGGTCTCAAGACAACGTGAGAGTAGGCCAGCCCGAACACAAGGCACTCTTCGCTTACCGAAAACGCCTGGAGGTCCCCGACCCATTTGATAGAAGTGAGCGCGGTCAGGAGCGCTGTCTTAATAGACAGTAACTTCAGCTCGACTGAGTCCAGCAGCTCAAAGGGGCCCCTCTGAAGTCCAGCCAGGATGATAGAGAGATCCCAAGAGGGCACAAGGGGTGACCTGGAGGGATTCATCCTCCTGGCCTCCTTCAGGAACCTCACGATGAGATCATGCTTTCCCAGGGACCGGCCGTCCACTGCATTGTGGTGAGCCGCGATAGTGGCTACATACACTTTCAAGGTGGAGGGTGACAGCCTACACTCCAACCTTTCTTGCAGGAAAGAAAGCACTACTCCAATCGTGCATCTTCGGGGGTCTTCTCGGCGAGAAGGACACCAGTTCGCGAACAGACTCATTTCAGTGCGTAGGTTTGCCTTGTTGCAGGAGCTCTAGCCTGAATGATGGTCTCTACCACTGCCGGTGGTAGACCGCTCAAGTCTGCCGCGTCCCGTCCAGGCGCCACACATGGAGGTTCCATAGATCTGGACGCGGGTGCCATATGGTGCCGAGCCTGAGAGAGGAGGTCCTTCCTCAGAGAAATGCACCAGGGAGGTGCTGTCGCGAGGGAAAGGAGTTCGGGAAACCAGGTCCGGGTGGGCCAATGGGGCGCAACCAGCAGGACCTGCTCCTCGTCCTCCCTGAGCTTGCACAGTGTCTGTGTGAGTAGGCTCACTGGGGGAAACGCATACTTGCGTAAGGTCCGAGGCCAGCTGTGTGCCAGTGCGACTGTGCAAAACTGCCCACGCCACCATAATGACAAGTCCCTGCCTAGTGTAGAACGTCACAACTTAGGCAGAAAGAACTGAAGAGCCAGGAGTGGCATCAAGGTCAAGGCTGTAGAACCTGACAAAGGTCATAGGAGTGGACCATCCCGCAGCGTTACAAATATCGTGCATCAACACACCAGATGAAAAGGCCTTGGAGGCCACCATACCTCTAGTAGAATGAGCCCTGACCCCCAGAGGTGAGGGGAGATCAGATGACTCATAAGCAGTGGTAATAGCATCTACTATCCATCTACTGAGGTTCTACTTGTTGGCAGGATGACCCTTCTTATAAGGACTGTAGCATACAAAGAGTTGGTCCGATTTCCTCCACAGGGCAGCTCTGTAGACGTATGTGTCCAGTGCTCGCACGGTCCACAAACCATAGATGGCCCGGCCAGTACAGGGCTAACAATAGACGAACCTCGTCCAGGCGAACTCTCTCCAGAACTCCTGGGAGCAGAGCAATCGGGGGGAAGACGTACAGACGAAGCCTCGGCCACGTCCGTACCATAGCATCCAGCCCCAGTGGAGCTGGATGAGTCAGAAAGAACCAGAGGGGACATTGTGAGGTCTCTCGAGACATAAATAAGTCCACCTGGGCTCGAACAAACTTCATTCAAATCTGCTCCATCACCTCGGTGTGGAGCATCCAATCCCCGGGCCGTTTGCTCCTGTCTCAACAGGATGTCTGCTCCCTGATTGAGGTACCCAGGGATGTACACTGCCCTCAGGGAGAGCAGTTTCCCCTGGGCCCACAGGAGGATCTGGCGCCCCAGCCTGTACAAGGGGCATGAACGCAGACCCCCCTGGTGGTTGATCTAAGAGACCACCGACGTATTGTCTGTGCGTACTAGCACATGATTGCCTCTCAGGTCTGGGAGAAAGTGTTTCAAAGCTTGAAATACTGCCAGAATCTCCAGGCAATTGATGTGCCACATGAGAAGGGGACCTTCCCACAGACCTTGGGCGGAGCGGCCACCCATGACCGCTCCCCAGCCTGTGAGGGATGCGTCCGTAGTTAGCGTTACGCGATGACAGGGAGCCCCCAACACAGGGCCTTATGACAGGAACCATGGTTTCCTCCACATGTCTAAGGCACATAAGCATCGCCGCCTGACCTTGATCCTGTGAAATGGGTTGCCCCTCGGGGAAAACCCTGTGGTCCTGAGCCACCACTCCAAAAGTTATCAGGATGGACGCAGCTGCCATCAGAACCAACAGCTTTTGAAAAAGCTTTACAGTGAGTGACTGGCCTTCTCTTACTCTTTTGACTGTTGTGAGGTTCGCGAATCCCACATCACGCCCAGATAAGTGGTCCTCTGTACTGGAGAAAGCACACTTTCCTTTGCGTTTAGCCTTAACCCCAAGTCTTTCATGTGAGTGAGAACAACATCTCGATGCCAAAGTGCTAACTGCTCTGACTGAGCTTGAATCAACCAATCGTCGATGTAATTCAGTATACGGATGCCCTGGAGTCGCAAGGGAGCCAGAGCTGCATCCACACACTCCGTGAAAGTGCAGGGTGAGAGTGCTATGCCGAATGGAAGAACCCGATATTGGTATGCTTTGCCCCTGAAAGCAAACCTTAAGAACTTCCGGTGTTGAGGAAGAATGGATACATGGAAATAGGCATCTTTCAGATCTATCGTCACAAACCAGTCCTCGAACCTGATTTGTGACACTACTTGCTTGATAGTAAGCATATTGAACTTGAGTCTCTAGACTTGAGTCTCACAGTGTTCCTGTGGATCAGTGGTAGAGCATTGCGTTAGCAGCGCAAACGGTTGTGGGTTCAATTCCCAGGGAACACACATACTGACAAAAAATGTATAACCTGAATGCACTGTAAGTCGCTTTTGATATAAAATGTCTGTTAAATGCATAAATGCAAATGTAAGCCTGAACGGTTCAATAATCTCAGATCTAGAATTGAACGCAACCCCCATCCTTCTTCGGAATGATGAAGTAACAACTGTAGAACCCTGACTTTTTGTTGCGAGGAGGGACCACCTCGATGGCCTCCTTCTTCAAAAGAGTATCTACTTCTTGTTCCATTACCAGAGCTTCCTCAGGGCCCACCAGAGTGGGAAATACCCCATTGAACAGAGCCGGACGAGACCCGAACTGAATCTTGTACCCTCTCTCTACAGTGTGCAGGACCCACTGAGATACATTTGGCAGAAGCTTCAAGGGAATGGCCGATCTAGCTGTTCTAAACACTTTTTTAGAGGTAGCGAGACTCTCAGGACCGCTATGTTTCCTGACGGTAGCTGAGAGAAAAACTCGCTGGAGATCACTGTACCCTGAAGCACCGGGGGTGGTGGGGGTAACGGAACGATCCCCTGAGGGCACTGAGGAGAGACGGACACCGTATACTGAGGTATGTACCGCTCTTCCCCAGAGGGGCCTGCCCTCAGATGTCCTGGGCCGAAAGCGTCAGGACCTTTTGGCCGAAGCTTTTTTATTGAAAATGACGATCCTCAGATCCGTCACTTCCCCAGAGGACTTCGACCTGGAG
This sequence comes from Gymnocypris eckloni scoliostomus, assembly GCA_027564155.1. Taxonomy (NCBI): domain Eukaryota; kingdom Metazoa; phylum Chordata; class Actinopteri; order Cypriniformes; family Cyprinidae; genus Gymnocypris; species Gymnocypris eckloni. The sequence goes on along the minus strand of CM050416.1, from coordinate 2,945,114 downwards.
CGCAACCCCCCCCCCCTGTCTTTCTCTCTGAGGAGGGGCACGAGTGGCAACGCTCTACTTTTGGACTTCTCGATGAGAGGAGTCGATTCCGCCTATCAGCCCCACTTTGAGAACGACAAGGGATAAATCGCTGCAAAAAGCAGCAACTTGTTTCTTAGCCTCCTGAAAACTGTCGACTACTGTGTTTACAGCATCGCCGAACAGGCCAGAAGGCGAAATAGGGGCTTTTATTAGAAAGTCCCTTTCTTTATCGTTAATTTGAGACAGGGTCAACCACAAATGTCTCTCTGTGGCCACCAGAGCTGCCATGGACCACCCAATAGCTCTAGCGGTCTCCTTACTAGCTCGGCGTGACAAATCTGTGGCTCTACGCAATTCAGCGACATCATAATTTTTAATATGTTCTCCCTCATCCATATCTTTTAGCAGGTCAGCCTGATATGCCTGCAACCCTGCCATAGTGTGCAAACAACCTCCAGCCTGACCTGCCACCATGTATGCTTTACCCACCAAAGCCAAAGAAGTCCAAAGAGGCTTAGTGAGTAATACCAGGGCTTTAAGGGAAGATGCCCCACCTAGCTAGCCCGCGAACATATCCTCAACCTGGGGGATCTTCCCATAACCGTACTCATTCAGCCCTAACACATTAGAATAATTTGACACATCAGGACTGAAGAGGCGGACCGAATATGGCTTATCCCATGATCTAGACAACTCAGTATGTAAATCGGCAAAGAAAAGGGAAGCCCAGGCGTGGAGGCGGAGACCTAGAGCACAGGAAGCATTCATGACACTCTCTTTCTGCTGGCCACTCAATATTTAATATAACCACAGCTCTAGTCACCACCTCCGACAGCTCCTCAAACAAGACAGACTATGGTGGCAAATCCACAGCCTCATCTCGATCGACGCTTGCGCTACCCTCCTCCTCAGAGGAAGATAACACAAGCGCTGAGCCCTCTCTCTGGGCTGAGGAAACCATCTCAGAATGTTTCTCCGTCCCCAAAGAGTGAGCACTAGATATGGCAGAGGAAGAAAGAGAAAAGGACGTGCCAGTCTCTAATCTTTCTGCCAGATCCATCTGTGATCTCAGCGATTTAAGGTGCCGCTATGCCTCGGCAAAAGCGGGACCCAAACCGTGGGGAACACTGGCGAGAGCCTTAAAGAGCGCTCTCCGAGAGCGGAGCGTCCACATTGAAAGGCGAACACAGTGCGGGCAGTCAGCTCCCTCGAGAACTGACAGGGCGTGCTCCGCTCCCAGACAACAATACACAAGCTGTGTGTATCCCCACCCGTAATGAAGCGAGGGCAGGGAGGAACACACAGCCTGAAATGCTGCTTATCAAAATCATGCTTTCCAGTTGCCATTTTAATGATAATAATGGGACAAACAACAGTAAATAGGACATAACACACATAGAGCGCTTACTGAACAACAGAAGCTGCTGCTGTCTTCACCGCAGGTGCTTTTATACTTCCTGGTTGCAACGTCATCTCCGCCGGTGACATCAGCCGGGATTCCCTAGGACGGATTACACATGTATGTCAGAGCGTGGGAATGCAGGGGCGTTCCGAAAGCATCCTCCGACGCAGCTCCAGTTCCCAAAAGGGAATAAAATTTATCTTTTACAGGAGTGTCTTTGCCAAAATAGGTAGCCTATCTTGTCAACATAACTTACTAAAACAATATATACAAATTAGAATGAACATAATTTTTTTTATAAAACCATAATTGACATTGACTCTCAATTATAAAGTGATAATTAATTATATATTTTACATTAAAGTGCCCCTAAAAAAATAGATTTTTTTAAATTAACTTTCATGCAGTGTGTAACACAAATCTAATGCAGTTTTAAATGTGAAAGTACATTTGTATAAAGTGATTGTTTCTCAAAATAAAGAGTTGACTCTGAATCATTTAAACAAGTCATTTTTAAAAAGAATCCCAAAGCATTTCATGTTGACGTCAACATGAAACATTAGCATTGTGCTGGCCTTGTTAGACTTATCTGGCACCTAACTTTCCTGTAAGTTAAACAGTGACTCAAAAAACTTTGCTGGAGACATCAAGTCGTTTCTGAAGTTTATGATTCAAATGTGAAACTGTAAAAATATACAATGGATAAAATTACTAAGTATGGAATTATTGATTAACAATGTGAATGTAAATATAATTAAACTAAGAAAATATACATCATAACAGTTATATCAAAATAACATTATTATATATATCACACAATATATTCAACATTGTGTACTCACAGACATTGCGTCTAACAGAAGAAAGATATTTCAGAATGAGCCTCACTCAGAACAGCTATAACATTCTGCTGACTCACTGCAGTACTAGTTGAACATCCTGCTACTGGGACTATGTGACTGCTTTTCAGAATTAAAGTCCTCACTTGAGTAGACATATACAAAATTATAAATTCAATTCAAAATCAATTCAGTCCTGCACAAGCATATTGTTGCAAGTGGGACCATGGGTCGTACTCACCGACAGGACCTAAGAGGCTAAAGACCACAAATCAAAATTGTAGAATCTGGCGAAGGTATTCTGCGAAGACCATCCAGCCACCATTTGATAGAAACGCCCTTAGTTCACGCCAATGAGGAGGCAACTGCCCTCGTTGAATGGGCTCTGACACCAATATGACATTCGATTCCTCAGCTAGAATAGGCCGAGGCAACCGCATCGACCACACAATGTGTTAGCCGTTGTTTGGCGACAGGCAGCCATTTGGTGCTGCATCCGAAGCATACAAACAGTTGCTCAGACTGCCGAAACTGAGCCGTGCGGTCAACGTAAATTCGCAAAGCAAAATCAGGGGTGGCATCTGATGAGGCCGCCTCCTCTGGAATGAAAGCAGGAAGTGCTATCACCTGCGCTCTGAACGGTGTCGAGAGCGATTTAGGCACGTAGCCTAATCTCGGCTTGAGTGTGACGTTACAATCACCAGGTACAAACTGTATGCAGTCAGAACTCACAGAGTGCGCTTGTAAATCTCCCATGTGCTTAACTGAAGCGGCTCGAAGGGTGGAAGGGCTAGCGTCCCCAGCACAAAAGTCAGATCCCAGGATGGCACCGTGGGACGGCGAGAGGGTCATAGTAGTCCCGCACCTCTCAAAAATCGTATCACCAGATAGTAGCACGAAAGACTGAAATAGCTGCAAATAAACCTTAAGAGTGGAAGGCATTTTTCCGCCGTCCAGCAGCTGTTGCAAAAAATCTAGAATGTCAGACACGGGAAAGTCCTCTAGGTCACGATCATTCGATTCACTCCATTTCATAAACACTGCCCATTTAAAACATACAGGCACCTCGTAGAAGGGGCTCGCGCCTCCATAATCGTGTCCATCGCGCAGCAAGATAATGAGCCCAGGTTTACCAGTTCCCACACACCATCAACACATGAAGTTTCCATCATTCGGGGTTGGGATGCCATATCGAACCACCCGCCTGAGACAGAAGATCTCGTCTCAGTGAGGACAGACATGAGGGAGCCGTTAGTATCTCAAGCAAATTGGGAAAAACCAAGGCCTGTTCGGCCAGTACGGGGCGATCAATAACACTGACACCTTCTCCTCTTCCATTCCATACAGTAATTAGTTTAATTTTCAGAAGGTGCGATGGTGGGGATTTGCTTGTCATCCAACCACACTGGAAATCCTGAAGGAAATTCGGATTATTGGGTCACTTCCAGACGTCACAGAAAGATGTTATTAAGTGAACGTAGTTTATGATTAGCCTCATTTAAACAGATTTTTACACCACTGGCCTACTACAGTCCTGTGATACTCCTCTTTGACGGATTTGTGCCCAGGAAAAAATTCTCAATATGAGTGTGAGAGGGATGCACACTTTCCTTAAAATCTGCATACAGCGGACTTATAATGTGCTCTGCATCTCCGATGTTTTAAAGTGCATTTTTCTTATTTTGCAAATTACCTTCCAATGGGGTAAGTCATTAAACATATTCTTGTTTCCGTTTGCATTAAGATTATTTTTCTTACCCTATGGCAGACAATTTATCTTGCTTTTCGTAAAATGCACTTAAAAGGAAAATCCCCCAGGGAACAATACTAAATATAAAAAGGTGACACTTTAACACAATAACACTATATAAACTCTGGGTTTACAGAAGAAAACCTGCTCCCGACCAGGCTAGGTTCACAGAGTAAGTTACCACTGTAACTGACTCTGGGTATAAGTTACCTCTCTTTCAGAAACGGGCTTGACTTACCCTGCTTTTTCGGGTTTGACAAACCTCTCATTTTGAAACGGAAAACCCAGAGTTTCCCTAATTTCAGGGTTTACATACTCAGAGTTTTCACTTAACCTCCTTTCTGAAACGGCCCCTGGTGAAGCAACAGAGTGCATTTGTGGCTGTTGAGCACATCCTCCGAGTGGGCCAACACCAGCCAATTGTCCAGATAATTCAAGATGCGTACTCCGCTTGCTCTCAGAGGGGAAAGTGCCGCATTCACACATTTCGTAAACGTGTGTGGCGCCAGTGCTAGCCCGGATGTCATTGCCGTGAACTGATACGCTGTGCCTTCAAATGCAAATCTCGGAAAGTGCCTTTGTCAAGGGGCGATCTGGATATGAAAATATGCTTCCTTCAGGTCCTCTGAAATATTTTGGCTGAATCTGCGCAAGGATCTGTTTCAGCGTTGTCATCTTGAAAGCACATTTGTATAATGCACGGTTGATGGGTCTCAGGTCTAAAATAGTACAGAGCCCACCATCTTTCTTTGGAACAAAAATTTGTGGCTGTAGAACCCGCTCTGTCCCTCACTCAGCGGGACCACTTCTACCGCGTGTATTTTACAAGGATTATTGAGAACTTCTTGTCTCAGCACCGGCTCATTGTGTGCCGGAACTGTCAACGTGACCACGCCGTTGAACCGGAGTGGTCTGCGCCAAAACTGAAGTGTGTAGCTTCGATGTCTGGTTGGAAGCAGACGACAATCTGCTTTGTTTTGGGGGCTGCAGCAGGAAGTGACTCATTGCCTTGGAAAGTTTCTGCACTTCAGAGAAGCGCTCCGTTATAGCTTCCATGGCGTCTCCAAAGAGGGAGATAAAGGAGCGTTGAGCAACTCCTTCCTGTCTGCGTCCTTCAGCTCGGAGAGTGTCAGCCACAGATGTTGGTGGAGAACCACCATGTAGCCCATACTCCATCCAATCGCCTGGGATGTTTTTTTCCCCGTGGCTTTTAGTGCAAAATCCGTCACCACGCATAGGTCCTTAAAAGCCTCAGGATCTGCTTCACCCTCATCCAAGGCTTTCAAAAGCTGTGCCTGAAAAACTTTGAGCACTGCCATTGTCTGAAGTGCTGAAATCGCTTCTCCCAAGGTGGCGTATGCCTTGTCCGTGATGTGAGCAGTCAGACAGCAGGGCCCACGTGCGGCTGCAGTCTCAAAACAAAAATATAAACCTTTCATTACCCATAATAGGGACACATGCATTCTCTTTATTTTCTCTGAAAACCTCTAAAGATCAAATAAATTGTTAAAGGGTCAATGACATGATACAGCTAAACAAGTAAATGTTACAGTCAATAAAAAAACTATAAATTAGACCATAGAGAGGACCCCCGGAGACCATCATTACACTGTGTCAAGGTCAGTCAGTCAAAAATATCAGGAATCGTATCTATAAAGCCACTCAGGGTACATTTTTAGTCTTAAGTTTGTATATATATATATATATATATATATATATACAGTATATATTAAGAATACATTTTATTGTTCTAGACTTTAGAATAAGTTTGATTCAAAAAGGGGTCCGTTAATGTAAAAACTTGGCCTCAGCTTTAATTTAAGAGTGCTGGAAAGGTATCTTAACTTTAGGAGCTGCATTATGGCTGTATTACAGTATAGGACCACACACTTTTCACAAAAGAAGAATGAGTTGAAATTATAATGACACTGAAATTTGGGTCAATGTGCATAACTTACATATGTGTATATATGTGTTCATCATCTAAGCAGTGCAACAGAGAAAAGCAGCACTGTCATTTTGAGTCACATAGTAATATCATTAAATGGACTGTTACAGACTGTTTTTTTTATTTAATGCAAGTGTTAGTTTAACTGTATTTGTAATTAAATTATTATAATAATAATTTATAATTTAGTGATTTAAACTGTTCTGCTGCATTTAAACTGTGGACAAATTGTTGTCTTATGGTTTTGATAATGTGAAAAACAATGTAAAATCTTTTACGTCCAAAGAATACACTTACATTTGTATTTATAAGCTTCAACTTGTAGCTGTTCAGATAAATAATTGGCAGTTTATGTGATTAGCTAAATAAAATGTACAGTGTGCTGTATATTTTTATTTAAAGCTTTACTGCCATCTTTGTGGATGTACTCTCACGGGCCCATATTGGCTGATTCAGTGGTTTAGGTCTGACATTTTGGGTTGACATCATAGTAGTTCTTACTTTTAGGACTTGAAAGTTTGATCTGAATGTTGATTTTAGCTAATTTATAAAGCTTTTTATCTTTTAAGAATATCCATATTCTATTTTGACCATTTTATGATAAGGTAATTCAGATTTTAAAATGTCCAGAGCATAACTCCACAAAAAACATAATGATATTTATGAATTCAAGATATTTGTAAAACACACTTGTTAGCTTGAATATATGTATGTATCTTTTGAAAAATAAAATGAAGATTAATGTTCATGGTGATTAATTTTTACTTGATGGTTACACATCATGCAATTTAAATTGTATAAAAGTTTTTCAAAACGTACAACTAAAATACAAAGATTTTAAAAGACTGTGCCATTTCTTTATTTGTCTTGTTGTTTTATTTGTCATTGACCATAAACTGATGTTGGTATAATACATTAGCTGGAATACAATTTTAAAAGGATTTGCTTCAGTTATCATCTAAAGTCCTTTTACTGATGTTTTCACACTTTGTAATTATTACCAGATGTCCTGTAGGACACAGTAAAAAAAACTACAGATGTAAGATGAATGTATATTAATCAGCCTAAACAAGTGCCATTTAAGACCAAATTAATTTTACTTAAATTAATCTTCTACAACAGGCTTGCCATTCAGCTAAGACTTGGGGTACTGACAGACAGACGTTCATAAGGAACCTTTAGTTCTTTACCATGTGGTCTGGTTTATTGACTGACACAGACACACGCTCACAGAGAAGGACAGCGTGCAGATTAACGTCCATCTGGAAATGTGTTTACTGCAGTTTAAACAATTGTAAATTACAACAAACACAGGTTGTAAACTCACTCTCAGTTTCTTAGTTGCTTACACTTCCTTTTCCATCTCACTGATATACACAGAAACACTCACTAAAACATTGCTGGTGTTCAGTGGTAATTAAAGCAGATCAGATCAGATCAAAGCTATCAGTTGTCACCTGTCATCATTTGTCTGTCTTTGTCTTTGTATTTAACAGAGCTAAAATATTACAGTACCTAATTTTACTGAATATAATTCTGTAAGCTTACTTTACCCATCAATTTACTTCATTACCCTACATTACTTAATATCCCTCACACTACTGATACTTCACCTGATCTACAGAATATACCTGTGATTGCCAGTCCCATGGCCAAACCAGCGACCTACTCTAATCGGAAGGAGGAATGCAATGGATTTTTGCTACAGTGCTCACTGGTGTTGGAGATGCAGCCGCAGGTATATACCACTGATATAGCCAAAATTGCGTTCGTCATTTCACTCCTAACTGGGCGAGCTCTCCAATGGGCTGAACCCATCTGGACTCAGGCTAGCAGTGTCACTCAACCCTTTAACAACTTCATCACCCATTTCTGGGAAGTATTTGGAATCCCCGCAGGAAATTCCTCCGTTGGTGAGCAACTCTATTGTCTTCAACAAGGTTCTATGACCATTAATGACTATACATTGAAATTTAGAACCCTAGCCGCCGCCAGTGGTTGGAACGAACGTTCACTCCTGACAACTTTCCGAAAAGGATTGGAGCCCAATCTGCGGCTGCATCTTGCAGCATGATGACAGCATCGGGCTCGAGCAATTTATTCAACTTTCCATCCGAGTGGCCAGCCGCATACACTCATGTGTGGAAGGCCAACCAGGTCAAAATAATTTCGACCCTCTCCTCCGCTGACCAGAGAATGTCAGTCCTCCAAAATCATTCCCTGAACCCATGCAAGTAGAAACCACCAAACTCTCATTAAGCGAAAGGCAGAGACGTCTATACCAAGTAATCTCCATAACCGGAAGACCTCTCAGCCGTAAGAACGTTCGTCTATGTGTTGGAACCCTCAAACTTCGGGTTGGCCACTTGCATGAAGAAACCATCCATCTTTTGGTTCTGGAGTAGAGGTCTGCACGGGCTCAAAACTGAAGCCCGAACCCGGCCCGTACCCGAGATCGTCTGACCCAACCCAACCCGACCCGAGCGGCACAGTTAAATTTAGAGCCCGAACCCGACCCGAAATCCCCCCCCCCCCAAATGAATAGCCAACTAAAAAAAAAAGGAAAAAGGCTGCATTTCACGATTGCATGCAACGAAACAGATTAATCAAGGCTCTGCCATTTCTCAAACATTTACCAGTTATGAAAGTTTGTGAACATCAGGTGCAGCGGTCGCATACATTCTGCCGAGTTTATGAATTTTGTATGGACAAGAAGATAATTCTTCCACCGTGCAAATTATGGTCATTTTTTGTCAGTTAAGGCTCGTTAGCGTTCTGTCTACTTTAAATCAGACAAGATCTTAAATAAGATTGTATTTATTTGAAGGAATTAATCATTTATTTGAATTGGCGAGAGAGAGAGAGAGAGAGACAGACAGACAGAGAGAGAGGGATGAATGTTGCGCGTGCATGTGAACCTGCGTCTGCGCATCTCTCTCTACAAGCAGATAAATATAATGTTGTGACTTGCAAGTCAGTAGCCTGTCGAAGCTATTTTACTAATAAAATTTCCATGCTGTTTGTGCTCGGCGCGATCTCTGATATCTGTGTGCAATGTGTGTGCGTGCGTCTATGAAAGCAGCGAAGCCTCTGCATATAGTTTTGGTTTAGCTACAAACCCGAACCCGACCCGAGCCCGAGGCTATCCATTAAACATTAACCTGAAACCCGACCCGAAACCCGGGTCGCAGACCTCTATTCTGGAGGACTCGACTGTGGATGTCATCTTGGGGTGTCCGTGGTTGGTTCAGCATAACCCCATCTTTTCCTGGAAATCTGGAGAAATCTTGAAGTGGGGCGAGAGTTGTTTCCCAGACTGTTTTGCACAAAGACCTCATCCTCCAAATCATATCACCAAACGACATACCCTCCAGTTACGCCCCCTTCAGCGACGTGTTCTGCCCAAAAAGAGCTTCCAAGCTGCCTCCACACTGGCCATGAGACTGTGCCATTGATCTGCTTCCCTGAACCCTGAACAGAAGGCCATGGAGGAGTATATCGAAGAGGCTCTTCAACAAGGCTACATCCACCCTTCGACGTCCCCTGCTGCTTCAAGTTTTTCCTTTGTGGCTAAGAAGGACGGTGGTTTGCAGCCTTGTATTGATTACCAGGCATTAAATAAAATAACTGTCAAGTTCCATTATCCACTTCCTCTCATCCCAGCGGCATTGTAACATCTCCACGGAGCTCGAGTATTCACCAAGTTGGACCTCCGCAGCGCATACAACCTCATCCAGATACGTGAGGGGGACGAGTGGAAGACCGCCTTTGTATCACCCACTGGCCACTATGAGTACTACGTGATGCCGTATGGACTGGTCCACGCCCCCTCCGTATTCCAGGACTTCATGTACATGGTACTCCAGGAGTTTCTCCATAAGTTTGTGTTCGTCTATATTGATGACATTCTAGTCTACTCCCGGAGCATTGCCGAACATCGCCACTACGTTGCGGAGGTCCTGAAACGTTTTGGGAATATCACCTCTTTCTCAAGGCCGAGAAGTGCTCATTCCACCAAACCTCAGTGCAGTTCCTTGGTTATAACATCGACCAAAATGGCATCCAAATGGACGAGGGGAAGGTCGCCGCCATTAAGGACTGGCCCATTCCTATCACACTTAAAGAACTTCAACGCTTCCTAGGCTTTTCCAACTTTTACAGAAGGTTCACCTGTGGTTATAGCACCATAGCCAATCCTCTCACAAATCTTCTGGAAAACAAGCCCAAATCACTGTCCTGGACACCATCTGCCACTGAGGTCTTCCACAAACTCAAAGACGACTTTATCAGTGCTCCAATCCTCATTCATCCCGATCCCAACAAACCATTCATCGTCGAAGTTGATGCCTCTACTACCGGGGTAGGAGTTGTCTTATCTTAGCAGCAGGGGACTCCAGCCCGACTCCATCCATGTGTTTTCTTCTCCCGTAAACTCAGCCCGGCGGAAAAAAACTATGACATAGGTAATAGAGAGCTTCTCGCCATAAAACTAGCTCTGTAAGAATGGAGACACTGGTTGGAGGGCGCCCAACACTCCTTTACAGTATTTACCGACCATAAGAACTTAGAATACCTTTGAGAGGCAAAGAGACTCAATCCAAGCCAGGTGGGCTCTGTTTTTTACCCGTTTTAACTTTTCCATCTCATACCGACCAGGTTCGAAGAACATCAAAGCGGATGCTTTATCCCGTCTCCACTCTCCAGAAGAAAACAATAACCAACCAGAACTCATCTTGCCTCAGAAGATGATCATGAGTCCCATTCACTGGTCACCCAATTCTGTACCCTCCAACGTCTCCAACAACGATCCGCCAGGCTGCCCACCATGACTACAGTACATCATCAGAACACAGCGCACTGCCCTCATTCATTCAGCCCACACATCATTGGGCACTGACCACCCAGGGGCCAATGCAAACCTCTCGTTGTTAAAAGACCGCTTCTGATGGCCCGTTCTGATGTACGAAGGTTCGTTCTAGGATGTTCAGCCTGCGCTATCTCCAAGAGCCCTTGCCATCTACCATCTGGCAAGCTCCACCCGCTGCCAGTTCCAAATCGCCCCTGGTCACACCTAGGAGTGGATTTCATAACCGATCTTCCACCCTCTGACGATAATACCTGCATACTGGTGATTTGTAGACAGATTCTCAAAATCCTGTTATCTTCCTCTCAAAGGACTTCCCACGGCTGTGGAGACAGCCGAGCTCCTATTTAACCATGTGTTTTGATATTATGGATTCCCAGAGGATATCGTTTCGGACCGTGGACCTCAATTTACCATCTTGTCATCTTGTGCTTTACACCAGCACAAGATGACAGCCGACCTTAGACGATCCACAGCTCCTTCCTATCAACTGGGACAAAAGCTTTGGTTGTCAACAAGATATATCCGGATGCGCATGCCCTGTAGAAAGCTCAGTCCCAGATACATTGGCCCCTTTACCATCATGAAGCAGATCAATCCTGTCACTTACCAACTCGAATTACCACCTCACTACAGAATTCATCCCACCTTCCATGTGTCACTCCTCAAGCCTCACTATCCTTCCATTCCTGTCTCCACAGATACCGATCAGGCTGAGGAACCCCCCCTTCTGTTGATCCTGGATGAAGAAACGGCCTAGCAGGTCAAGGATATCTTGGACTCCCGACGCCATGGTGGTACTTAGACCCCGGACTGGCTATGTGTCAAAGGTTCCTACCACTCCCTTCAGGGACCAGGTAGTGAGCCTGCAAGCGCTGCCCCCGAAGGAGGCAGACCCAGCCCTGGCTTTGCTCTGTCCAGTTCGTGCCTTGCGTCTGTACATAGACAGAACTCAAAGCCTCAGCACCTGTGGCGCTTTGGTAAGGATTCCTATTCATCGGTCAGTCCGATGTACGTGGAACATAACCGACCGAATGGAATGTATCAGTTACATAGGTAACCCTCATTCCCTGAAGGAGGGAACTGTCGCAAAAGCTGTCGCCACAGCTGCTGGACCCTGCTGATGCTGCCGCCTTACCTGTTCGACTCCTCAGCGAAAACCTGAAGATGCAACGTACCTGCTGCTCATTATATACCCGCGCTGCGAGGTGAGCAGCTGCTGCATATGATTGCATGCCAGTGTGCTTTGGCTCGTTTTATGTCTGAAGCAGATTGGCCTCTCTAGCGAGATTCCTATTCGTCAGTCAGTCCGACGTACATCTCTGTTCTCTCCTTCAGGGAACAAGGGTTACCTATGTAACTGATTTTTTTTTTTTTAAGAGTCATCTGAATGGCTAACACTTGCAAAAAGTGAAGACCATATTGACAATATACATGATCCATGATGTTTCACTATTCGTTGAAGAAATTAAGCTTAGTATCGCAAAGTTATTTGGTGAGGCAAAAAGTGAAAATTTGACAGTAGTTCGTGTACAGCTGTAGAAACAGAAAAGAGAATGAATTATTAGACTGCTCTCTAAAATTGTGGATTATTGTGATGCTTTTATCAGCTGTTTGAACTCTCATTTTGACAGCACCCATTCAATGCAGAGGATCCATTGGTGAGCAAGTGATGTAATGCTAAATTTCTCCAAATTTGTTCTGATGAAGAAGCAAAGGCTTTTTCTTGGATGGGTTGAGGGTGAGTAAATTCTCAAAACATTTTTATTTTTCAGTGAACACTTCCTTCAACCCTGTAAAATCAAACACATGAAATATCCCAAAAATTAGCACACATTTGGTGCAGTTGTTGTATCATTTTCGATTCATTCATTTTAACATTATTTTCTAAATGATGTATGAATAATGAGAAAACCTAAGCTGCTTCAGTCCACTAAGTGTTCATCTTGAAATATTGTCAACCATATAAAAGGTATTCTTATGTTTACATTATAAAATCAGTAAAGTTTTCACAGCAAGCAGACACTTGTAGCACAACCTGAAGTGGGACATTTTTTTAATTATCCAAAAGGGACCTTTACTTGCTAAAAAGTATAATTTATCAATCATATGACATAAGGCATGTAGTAGATTGTGTACAACAGGGTTTTAAGCAACGTTTTAATCATGCTCATATTAATATAGAGGCCTAATTAAATATTTAAATTACATATTATACAGTATGCTTTATGGGGTAAGGCTACTAATCGCCTTAGTACCTCACATTACTAAATTTACCTCAGTATGGACAGAGAACCCGGACTCTGTGAGGCTCATGCTATAGCCTACTCATTCGGTCTGGGGAGGGGACTCATCATTTTGTCCTGGGTATTTAAGGGATGACCAATATCTCAATAACCTTACTCTAACAATCAATCTACTCTTAATACCTTATATTACAAAGTATGCAGTATGTCTTACTCAACCTACCATTCTAATTCAGTACTGGCCCATCAATCTACCACGATGCCTAATATTATTTAATATACACTATAAGTAACGGTTCTTTATTAGCATATGTAGACACGAAGGAACTTTAACATACATAACATATTTTTATTGCACAAAAGGTTCTTTAAATTATTACAATGATTCACACACACACACACACACACACACACACACACACACACACACACACAGCTTCTTCTTTTTTACCTCAAACTCATACTTAACTACATATCTTGACAAACAGGTAAAGGGAGTATTGTAGGTTGGAGTTAAAATTAATAGTAAGGAATTTAATAAGAAACATTTATACATTTAAAATAACTGTGTACATGAGAATGAAAGAAAGAATGAATGAATGAACGAATAAAAAACTGTAAAAAAAACATTTTTTTTTATTAGTGTGGATATAATTGGGTGTTTCAGCTTCACAGGATCTGCAGTTGACCCTTGACCTCTCCTTACCCTGCAGGTGCATACTGAAAAGGTGATTGAGGTCATTCCCGCCACCTTCCTTTGCTTCTGTCTCCCAGGCAAAATTCCCCATCTCTCTCTGGTTTTAGTTCCTGTTGTTGTTAACTGGATACTGGGTTCAGATCTGTTGATACTCATCTGTAATCTCCTTAGCTTAGATTGATTTCGACAGTTTCGAAACTTTCTCTGCAATTACAAAACAGCTAACCATCCATTTACCTCATTCACAAGAAAAAGAGAGAGTGTGTAAGCGAGAAACAGATGCTGCCTCACTTGTTAGCTCTCTGTGCGTCACTTGCGCATCGGCTACCGTCTTTAGAGACTGCTCGTGATAGCTGTTCATCTCCCTAGAGCGGCAGTGCCGTAGAAGGCAGACGGCTCGGGCTCATGCAGCCAGCAGGGCGGATCGAGGGGGTGGAGCCCCTCCCGGTGTATATAGAGCAATTCCATGTTGACAGAGAGAGAATCCCATGTCCGAGAGCCGCACTTCACCTAAAACAACTTGAATCCGAGCGTGAGAACGGAGAGAATCAAAGCACATGAGTTAATTCACTGCATTGGTGCATGCATGGGAATTATTTGATTCACTCACTCCAGGAAAAAAACATTTAGTCTGCAAGTTCATGACTTCAAAGTTGGGATTCTTTAAAAAACACTATAGGCTAGTCGTACCTGTCAGACAGGCTGTGTTTTAAGCGATTCTTTAAGGTCCGAGGTGTCTCAGTGCAGTAAGCTTGAAGGACGGGTTTGACTGTCTTCAGGCTGGACTCGCTACTCGTGTTGGATCGAGAAATGTTGTGTGATTCCGTTACAGAGTATTATCGGTGTGCGGGGCTTATTTCCACACTAGAGGCGCCGCCTTTGCTCTGAACACACACACACTCGCGCGCCATCAGGTGCCAGAGAGACACACGCACACTTCCGACTGAGTAGCTATTCGAGCAAAGGCAGATCAGCGAGGATCACCCAGGACTTTATCCGGCACCGAGTTGGATGTATGAAGCAGATTTTTTCCTGTGTGACAACATGATGGATGCATGAGGGCGCGCGAGATCAATACACCCAATTAATCAATACCCTCTAAGCGCACGTGAAGATCAGCTCCGCTGGATGTGTGTGACCGCATCTCTATCACCAGGTGGCTTTTCAAGTGCGTGTTTCCAAGCGCGTATCTCCTGTTGGCGTGAATGTGCGCATAAGGTGTTTTAGGAGCTACACAACAAAAACGCAGAGCTACAATGCGCGTGCGGGATTAGTTTAAACTTTGCTTAGCAGCGGAATCGTCTGGATCTGGACTCTAAACTCGCGTCCCTGTGCAGAAGAGACTACGCAGAGCCCAGATGGGAGATGATCTGGATTGAATTGTAATTTGTTTCCCTTTGCAAAGAAGAAGGGAAAAAAATCTAGCTGGAGGAGATTACAAGTGTTTTCTTCGCAAAGGTCATTTGTTGTGACTCCTCACATTTTTGGATTTAAAACTCCTGCTCCTGCTCTGGCGCAACTGTTTCGCACCAGGAATTTCGTGTTTTATCAGAACTTGAGGAAACAGCAGCGATGTTTGTGTTAAAAGCAGTGGTGCTATGTGCATTGCTCGGCGGGGCTGGGGCTCAGTCGTGCCCGTCTCAGTGCTCCTGCAGCGGGACAGCGGTGGACTGCCACGGGCAGAGTCTGCGGAGCGTGCCGCGGAACATTCCCCGCAACGCTGAGCGACTGTGAGTGCGCCGAAACACGCTACATTAACACAATTGCACTGACCAATACTTTACTATAGTAATAACAGTGTGCATTTATTATACATTTGATCCACAAAATAATTCAAATATGATAAAAATTACTGTTATTATTTTTAATTTATTCATCATGCATACACCACGACCAAACGGTACTCTTAATATATAATATATATTCATAATATGCGTTATATAATAGTAATTATCCGTGTCTGTTATTACATTTTTCTGTTATTAATTCTTTATAACAGTGTAATTTTTGTATAATAACCCACACAAATTATATAGCCTATTAATAATATTCTGTTACATGCTTTTCCCCCTCTTGAAGTGCTGTCATTAAAACAATAGCAGAGTTTCCTTTTCTATTCCTCTCACGCATGTCTCTATCCGTCTCATACATTGACCGTCTTTCTGAAGTGGGATTCATCAATTAAACTGGCATGAAGTTTAAACATAACCTGCGCTGCTTTGAGACAGCAAGAGCCACCAAAGACAGTTAAACTGCTGCCTTTCATTTCATTATTAGAATTTCAAACACTCCTATGCTCTGTTTGAAACTGTGATATTCGTTTTTGGCTGGGTAGCTGTAAGTAGCTGTCTTATAGAAAAGCAGGTTTCAAAAGCTACATGACACCAACGTTAATTGGTCAGGATTGCTGAACCCTGACCACAATTCAATTAGAAACCTGCTAAGAACTCATCCACAGTCTAGCACGCATTAATGATAAATACACTCACGGATGGTGCATGATGATGCAGATAATTTAAGTAATCTAGCATGCTCTTGAACACATGAAATGCATTTTAGTGTAGGCCAGTGTAATGAAGTTGCCAGAAAAGAAAAAATGGTTCCTAGCATCATTTACCGCTTAATGGTCTCATTTAGACTTCTTAATTATGGCTAAATACATAAGTCATTATTTATCATTTTACCCCCTCTCTTCTTTCCACAGTGACCTGAATGCAAACAATCTGACTAAAATCACTAAGGCTGATTTTGCGGGACTGCGTAACCTCAGAGTTCTGTAAGTACTCAACTAGTTTTTAGAGCTAGTAAGAACTAGTTATTGTTAGTTTTCTTATTGTGTTTAGAATGCATATAATGCCAACATGTTTAAAAAGTGTAATTTGCATGCAAAACGTACAATGATTTTATCATAAAAACAACAACAAAAAAGTTAAAGTGTGTAAAATATAAAATGTTTCTCTTCATCAGGCTAATTTTAAAAATACCTTTGTTAAATGTAATTGTTTTAATATACATGTAAATATGATCTAATGACGTTAATCACATGCACATATATACAGATATTTATGTGTATTAATGTCCACATTCCTATTATCTAGCAAACGTATTTGTCCCCAATGGTCCCATTATTAATGATAATAAATGCCAGTGAAAGCATCGTTATGCCAAAATATCATGGCTTGTCACAAAATACTTTGTTCTGGATTTCACTGGAGGTTAAACACTTGTAGTATGTGCACACTTAGAGCAAACAAGTTTTAACGGTGAAGCTTAACGAGGCAGTGAGCCCATGATTGTCAAACACAAACAAAGACAGCATTTATACAGAACAATGATTGCGTTATTGGAATGTGAAGTTCCTGTCTATATCTTTCTTTCTATCTTCTCTGTCTCTCTGTGAGGTTGTGTGAGCGGGAGATTTTGTGAATGTAAATGTGTGAGATGGAATGTGTGGGTGTGAATGTATATGTTAGAGAGAGACATATAGAGAGCTCATGTAAGGACAGGTTTGCCCTCCCACTTGGAGGGTAGTATTTCAGTTGAAGACTTTCTCTATCTGTCTATCTGTATTTCCTTTCCCTCATAGATGCATTCTTTTCTCTTCCTCTCTCTCACTCTTATTTTTTCTTGCTCTTATAAGACATCACTAAAATGACATGTATCTCCAAAGTTGTGGCATCTAAACTGCCACATATTCTTGATTCATATCAAAAACTAACAAAAGACAAAAAAACATGACTTAGTGTATTCTTCTTTCTTCTGTGTGGTTGCATATTATTTTTAGAGTTTTCTACTTCAAATGTATAACATATACTTCAAATTAACATCAACTTATGTTAATGGCACTTCTTGACATCCATCACAGATGTCTCTCACATACGTGCTCATTCAACAGAAAATTGTGAAATGTGAGCTCTGATTTCTCATGTATGGTCAATTTCCAGCTCCAGAAGGGTTAAATAATGCATCTGTGTACCTTTGAATGATGTTATAAATATATGATTCCCATACTGCAAGGGAATACTTATAAAAGTTCACCTGGGTATCTGTGATGTTGTAATGTGCTGCTATAATGTTGCAGTAACTGCGCCAAAGTTGAGAAAAATGGCAATGTTGTTTGATTTAGGGATTTGATATGAATGGCCACGCTTTTATTCTTTTTTTTTTATTCTAAATCTGGGCACAGTGTGTCACAGGACAAATCATAGTCTAAAAGCCCCGACTTCAGCCAGTTCACTAAATTTTGACAAGCGCTTTGCTTTTCTAGGGCAGTTTAGCTGAAGGAAATGGTGCAGTTATGTTATTTTTTTTAAATCATAGTCTAAGTATATATGTTGTATTTAGACTGAGGTTAAAAGCTCTTATTTATGGTGGTTGTATAATGAGACTAGGGTCTCAGATCATGAGATATCCTGTGAAATGGTGTTTGTGAAAACTATTTGCGGACAATGAAATGTAAAGTGCACTCTATAAAAGAGCCAAGTATGCGCCGACATATTAACTATTTTAATAACTGAAATTCATGCAATGAGTGACTTGTCTTTATTTTGGTCTCTCTCTTTTTCATTTCCATTCTTAGGCAGCTAATGGAGAACAAGATCAGTTCTATTGAGAGAGGGGCATTTCAGGACCTGAAAGAGCTGGAAAGACTGTGAGTGACTAATGCACATAAACTCACTCACACACACACACACACACACACACACACACAAGATATGCGGCACTGGCCGGTAGGGCTAAAAATCAGTAGCATATTTGTGAGTTAACATTTACGGTGTGACCTGCCGAGTACAATTAATTGAAAAATTACATTACACAATCAAGTGTGTGTTTTCATATATTAATGGTGGACATTGAATTTCGTGGGCATGTGTGTATGTGTGTGCACATTGTGGTCAGGATTTCATGGAGCAACATTTTTGTCTGACAGCCAACCCAGCCTCAGGGGAACACACACATGCGCAACTAACTCTGGCACACACAGCCCTTTAAGAGAATGACACTGGAAGCTGGAATGGAAACGGGAATTATGCTCATAAGGAACCCCCCACATACACACACCTTTTCTTTCAAGCTTTTACCCCCCAGCTATTCTCCATTTTCAAACCATATTCATTCTGATGGCCTTTATCTCGTTGTCACTGACTCAGACAAAAGTTTAGGTTTCATCAGTTTCTTAAAGTGGTGCACTTGGTGTACTGCATATCTCCCTTAATGCACTCCTTTACACATATTATACAATATGAGCATGCATGACAAATTCATAAAGAGCAAACACGGAACAGAATTATCATTTTTGAGCCTTGAGCTCACCTGAGAAATTTCTAATGGGTTTTCAGAAAAGTAGCTTTCCATTTATGAATACAAAAAGGTCTCTGGTAACAAGTTGCTACGGTTGTCTGATTTGTCCATCATATAAACTCAAATCATTGTTGTTGTAGTCCTTATGCACACTGTAGAAAGTGGGAACTGACCTTAAGGAAACTTTTCTACCCCTTAAATGTTGTTAATGCATTTAGGTCCCTTCAGTGACTTTAAAGTATTTTTAAAACTGAATAAAATAAATGTATATGTTACAGCATAGAGTACATTTTTAGATTAACTTTTTAATCAATGTAGTAACTTGTTAGGGACTTTCAAGTTAACAATGCTTTCAAAATTCATTTTCTAAACTATGTTGTACAACAAAATTATCTGACTCACTTTATGTGAAGTACATATTCTCTTCAGATAATGTTCACTACTGATCCTAATTTACTCATACTGTAAATTATGATTTTCTTTTTACTCAGTAACTGCACACTACACTACACTCATAAATTCTAAAAACCCATTTAAAATTCCCAGAGGAACCTAGGGCGAATTGGTCATTAATAATGGATTACAATTAATAAAGATTATTGTGCAGTACAATAATGTATTATACAATGAATAAAAGGGCATGTGGATCTTATAGTCCCTAAAAAAACTTAATTCTCTCCTGAGGAGAGCTTAAACACTATTTTATGCCATTGTATGATTATGATTACTGTCTAGATTCTAATTGTAGGAACAGTATTCTTACTTTAAGATGATTGACTGTCAATTACCATCGCTTAATGGTGACTGGCAGATGTTCGGTTTACACAAAGTCACATTAGAACTGGCATTTGAGCCGTACCGCGTGAGGCTCAGTCAATCACCTGCTCAATGCTATCTTATTTTTCTGCTAGTCATTACCTTTTAATATGGTGAGGAAATATTTAATGACTGCGACCAACCCAGCTGAACCACAAAAGGCTTTCGCCAACTCGGCTCTGTGAGAAACACATATAATTCCCTCACGAGTATGATAACTTTAGTTTTAGTTTAATAAAGGATTTGTATTAGCTGTGTGTGGCTTTGCATGCTAACTACTGAAAGTGTCAATGGCATTAACCGTGAATGCAGCTTTGTGCAGTGACATATAGCTCATAAAGCAGAGTACAGCTAACTGGTAATAGCTTGTAATAATAGCAAACTTGCTTTCGGCGTAAATTGTGCAGTGTTGGCATAACTGAAGTTTTAGGCGGGCAAATGGTGGCGATGAATAGCTCTTTATAGTGATAAGTGTAGAGATAGAGGAGCTGGCGGTAGCGCTGAATAGAACAGCTAAAGTCAGTGTGTAAGATCAGTCCCACTGTGCCGGTACAAAAGCAGGAGTCTAATGCTGGAGGGTGACTGCATAGCTGAGAGGATTAGAATGCACAGGCATTATAATGGCCTTACCAAAGGCCCTTCATAAATATGTGTGAGTGTGTGTATGCGTATTGGGGATGCATTTAGGTATTGGGTGTGACGAACTCCTGTAGGGAGAAAAAGTGGAGACTCTGTTCCACGTATGACCCCCCTTTTTAAACACACACATACACACAAACACCCTTCGTCACGGCTTGCTAGTCATGAGAAATGTAGTCAGTTAAAGTAAGCCTATGGAGAAGGACTTTTTCCTCATTCTCATCTCAGTCGTTTCAGAATATCTGCCTATCAACAACTGATTAATAACTGCAAAATCAAAGATTAACATATAGTTCTGACAGTGGATATTAAATTAACTTGCTACTAAACACTGAATATCTATTTGATACCACTGTCTTTGAAAACTTCCACAAATCCAACGATTATTTCATTGTCAAAAGTGCTCATTGTATCAGGCCAGTACCTGACTTTGTGTCCTTCTGGACTTTTGTGCATTTAAGGAAGTTGCACAGATTCAGCCAATCAGATTAGTGCTTGCCAAATTAAGAAAGTGCTTTCCAGTTTTGTGTGCAGTATGCATCAATGCATCATGCTGTCAGCGAGCAGACTGTGGGCGGCCCGTCTGAGCCTACTGATTTATAAATCAAACCATAAATGTATCTCATGTGCTATATGTGAATGATTGCGGATCATGTGTGCTTTACGCTACAGTAGAAGTGTGTGTCTTCTTCACACTAACTTTCAATTCATTCTTTCCTCTGTTCAGTCTTGTTGGCTGTTTTTTTGGCATTAAACGTCATCTCACTTTATGGCCCTCTTTGGAAATGACTGTGAGTGCATGTCTGTCTGTGTGTGTGTATATGTGTGTGTGTGTGTGTCAGAGTCTGACTATGTGCATTTCTATCTGTAAGTGTGTGTGTGTGTGTGTCTGTGTGTACTCGTCTATTTTAAGGGTCGATCTTATTCGCTTTAAGCACCGTGTGTGTGTGTGTCTTTGTGTTTCTGCAGCGAAGTCCTTAGGGAAGGCTGTCCTCTGTGCCTGAGTGAAACACGTGGGCATTTCTGGAGTGTGCAGCACTGTGTGCCTCGTTATTATTTCATCATTCATTAAATATTCAAATGGAATGATGTAACCCCAGAAGCTGAACGATGATGTCATCGACTTCTATGTTTGAGTGTGCGAGTGTTTGCAAGAGTGTGTCAGAGAAAGTGAGGGTGTAAAAACAGCGAGGGAGAGTGAAAGCTTGATGGTTTCGTACTTTGTGCAGGCAGAGTTCACTTTAGAACTCTGGTTTGTGTGATTGACATGTGGTAAATCTTGCATGCTGACGTCAGAGCACAAGAATTGATCGGGTGTTTGTATTATTTTATCATTCTCCCATTATCAGCAGACTTCATAATGTCGTTATAACATTTCTCAAAATCTGGCAGCTTAATAGGCTGCTCTGAACGATCTGTATTCTGGTATTAAAACATTATTGATTAATCTCAAGCCTCATTAATCTAACACACAGACAGAAGTGGCGCCACTATTCATTAATATGCGCAGTGGGTATTATATATGTGCTGATTGTCATGCATAATGTCTATTATACATGCACTAGTCAGGAATATTACTCAGTGTATTACCATGTCAGAGAATCGAGCAAGAGAAAGTGAGAAATTACTTTTTTTATCAGTGAATTGTCATTGAACTTAAGCAAATATGCATCATTTCCTTTCATGATGTGTGTGCATATGTGTTTGTGTGTGTGTGTGTGTGTGTGTGTGTGTGTGTATTTGCACTGTAAGTTCTTTTGCTTCACTTTGTGTGAGAGACGTTCTGTTTGTTTTTCCCACATCTGTTTTTCCGGGCTGTTCTTTGTCTGCGTGTGTTTGCTATATGCCCCCACACACTGACAGTGTCTGCAGCCACACACACACACACACACACACTCTCTCTCTCTCACACACAGAGTCAATGCTCAAGTTGATGACTGGCAGGCCCGAATTGAAATATTTTATAACATTAAACGTTTGAAGTATTTTTTTTTAGCACAGCTCAATCAGTGCATATTTCTATAAACATTTAGATCTGATGTGTCATATGGAATCTATTCACAATATTTATGGTGTTCATATTTTTCTGATGTTTTAATATGTCACTGGGGTAGATTATTCCAGTTTATTCATAACTTATTGCAGTCGGTTTTGTGAGCAGACAACCATACATGTTAGATTAGACTTTCTGAAAATTGTTTAAGGTCTGCTAGACCTCATTCAATTTCTTGTGCCTCACAGTCATTGAATGTTGCTCTTGTGAATGTACATAAACTGCACCACTGTGTGTTTTGGGTGATTTCATGTCGCTGTGTGTGTCTGTGTTTGCAGGCGTCTCAACAGGAATAATCTTCAGGTTCTTCCGGAGTTGCTGTTTCTGGGCACAACCAAACTCTTCAGACTGTGAGTCCTTTATCTTTTAGCCCCTCTCTTTCCTCTCCCTGTTTTTTTTCTCACCCCCTTTCTTTCTTCTTTTTCTCCTTTTCACTGTCTCTCTCTCAGTTCTCCTTTTTTGTCTTTTTAAACATTTATTTTCTTAAGTTTATTAATTCATGTAGCTTTTACAAATATATTTACTTATTTTAGATACACTATATTGCTTTTTCATGAATCTGTTTTGCTGTGCTGCAGTTGGATCTAGAATCTTTCACATCTTGGATGACTTTTTAATACATAAAATG
Organism: Gymnocypris eckloni scoliostomus; assembly: GCA_027564155.1. Taxonomy (NCBI): domain Eukaryota; kingdom Metazoa; phylum Chordata; class Actinopteri; order Cypriniformes; family Cyprinidae; genus Gymnocypris; species Gymnocypris eckloni. Next base: position 2,921,910 of record CM050416.1, on the reverse strand, counting down.
TTGCTGATTGCTTCCATAATGTTCTGTTTGGTTTGTAGATTTGACTTTAATATATTTTTATTAATAACAAAAGATAGTGACATTAAATTTGGAGGAAAATTATAACATAAACAACAGCAAAATCTTGAGATCTGTCTTCTAAATCTCGCTCATTACTCCCAGACAGGATTTTGTGTGTGTACGTGTGTGTGTTTATAATTGAGTTATGCAGGACATCTAGGGATCAGCAGTAAGGGAGGTTCAGACCATGAACGGACTAAATTGAGTTAAAAGGAGATACACGCTTAAACATCTGCTGCTCAGAGAGAACGAGAGGAAGGATAGCGAGCGCTAACAGCTTTACCAGGAAAAACAACATTCTAACGGACTTTGCAGGAGGTTGATGGAGGAAATGTCTGTGTGTGTGTGTGTGTGTATGTGTGTGTGTGTGTGTGTGTGTGTGTGTGTGCACATATTGGTCATGTTTCTGCAGTCAAACAGTCACTGTTCATGTTCTAGACATGGTATGGTTGTGTATGTGGTCTCCTAAAAATACACTGGGATCCTCAGGCTCAACTATCAGGGGTGTTAGTAAAATGCTGGTCTTAATATGAAATGTTAAAGAAATAGATAGTTTTTTCCAAAGCACTGTTTACTTGTTTAATTTTTAAAAGCATCAAATTGCATGTGTGTGTTTGTGAAGAGGTCAAGTTGTGCCTATACATTGTTGGGACCAAATGTCCCCTCAGGGATAATAAAACCTGAAATGAGCTACACTGGTGGATCAGCCAATGTAAAATGGCCTAATAAAGGTCATAAATAAGTTTGAATGAAAATGTAAAAATGCTGAATATTTTGGAGACAAAATATTATTAGCTCAGTATAAAAAAACATAACAATAGAAGTCAATGGAAGTGTGTGTGCAGGATTTTATGATTCTTATGGATTCTTATTTTTCTGGTCTATCTGTGATGGTAGAAGGTGTGTAAGAGAGAAAAAAGACAATGAGGGAAAAAGAGGAAGCACTAGTAGTGTACTTTCTGATATAATTATTTGATTAGATGTGCTGCCATACACATACACAAACACACACACACACACACACACACACACACACACACACACACACACACACACACACACACACACACACACACACACACACACACACACACACACACACACAGAGTGTTCTTTCCTCATTAGATTATCTCTGCTCGTCTACATCTGTGGCTAACATGTGCTGCCTTTATCTGCCTGCCTCTTTCATCACTCTGTCTATCTCGTTTTGCTTTATTTTGCTCCTTTTCCTGTTCTATCATCCCTTCTGTCTTTTGTGCTGCTTTGCGTGCATTTCCTTTCTTTCTTTCTTTCTTTCTTTCTTTCTTTCTTTCTTTCTTTCTTTCTTTCTTTCTTTCTTTCTTTCTTTCTTTCTTTCTTTCTTTCTTTCTTTCGTCGTCTCTCCCTCTGCCCCTATGATCAGATTTGACGTTAATGTGTCTGGATGGAGTGTGTGTGATTGTTTTTTGGGGGGTGGTCTGTTAGCGGGTGACAGAACCTTCTAGAGCTTGTTTTGTTCATCTTGCCGGGTGCCCTAGTGACCCCGGCTTCTGCTATACGTGTGTGTGCGTGCATATGTTTGTGTGTGTGTCTGTGCAAATATGAGTTATGGTTACACACATACGGCCGCTGCCACAGTAGCGGCTGAAGTATTTCTGCCTTTTGTCTCCTCAGAGGCCAGGCCTGTTTGAAAACCTTTGAATAACATTGGGTATGTTGGAGAGAACGTTCAGATAACATTTCTCATGGACAGCAGGTCGGTCACAGCTGTGTGTGTTTGGAGAGAGAGAAAGTGGGAAAGAAAGAAGAAATGGACTTAAAAGAAAGAGAAAAGAATAGGTGTGAAGGGAGAGAGAGAGAGAGAGAGAGAGAGAGAGAGAGAGAGAGAGAGATTGGTCATATTTCTGAGAGTCCATTAAGAACTCTGTAAAAACCCAACAGTAGTTTGAAAATGAGAGTGGAACGCCAATAAAAAAAAAAAAAACTGATGGAGTGAGAAATAGAGAGAGTGATTTAAAAATAAATCCTGAAATATTTAAAGCAAGACACCACAGGTGATCAATTTAAGAAATAGATACTTTCCTAGGTAAATTAGGAAATGTCCCTAGGTAATTAAATTACTTTTAAAATAATTGTTTTGTATTACAAGTTTTCTGAAATTAAATATAAAAATAAACTTTTCACTTGTTTTTAGGAATAAAATGTTATATAAACCAGGTCAAATATATTTGGACAAACCCCTCTGTAAAAACCTTCAGAATATAGAAAGGAAAAAGAAGAAAACACTAAAACTAACTTTGAGGAAATTTCCTTTAAATATATGTGATGTAATTGAAATCTACAGATTCAAATCAATAAAGAGTAATACAATAAAAGCTCAAATGTGTATTTTTGAAGTTTACTTTCCACTAGTCTGAAAAAATAGGACAAAATCTCAAAGTTGACCATTGCACGACAAAACAGTGGTTTTGCCTGTGATGTCTTGCCTTAATTGTAATTTTTTAGATGCTGGGGTTGGTGGGGGTGCAGTTATTATTATAATAGTTTTTGTTCTGAATCAAGCTGGCACAAACATATCTTTTGGCAGGAATGCCCGCTCATAGTTGCTATGTTACTGTTGTCATGTCACGTAGCCATCATCCCTCATCCAGTAACCGTTAGTGCTGTTTCACGCTGTGCAAACTTTCTGAGTGTGTTTGTGGGTGTCTCTAACCATTGAAGGAATTTCTCCCGTTGTGACGTCTGTGTGGGGCTTTTATTGAGCCTGTCATTGGTTATTAGGTCAAATCAAATTCCTCACAATGGTGATTGTGTAAGTTGTTTCTGCATACATTTTTTTTAATCATAAGGACAGATATTGATCAATGTTCTTTTGTACGTGGATGAAGAGATACAAATTTTGGCATCACTTCCTGAAGATGAAGTGTCTGATTTTTCTCTTAGGTTTCGCTTAAGGGATAGTTCATTCATAAATTATTCCCTCATGTAATTCTAAACATGTATGGTTTTTATGCAGAACACAAAATAAGATATTCTGAAGATTTTTTGTTGTTGTTATTTTGGACTCTGACAAAACCACATTGGCTCAACCAATGGTGTGAGTTTGGGGTGGAACTCTCTTCTTGATTGACCAATGACAGATGAAGGGCTCTCTTTTGAAAAATAAGCGTTATATGTGTAGTTCTGTTATGTTTTGCAGTTATTTTTTTAATAGTACTGCTGAAATAACAGCTTTAACCTCAGATCATAAATTAAAATGATCAGGCCTGCTTGTGTTACACCACTTGCAAACCAAATCATAACATTATTGAAGTCTCTGGGAGCTCTGACGTTATGTTATGAGAACAGCTTCGTGAGAAGATTATAAACTTAAATGCGTAGAAAAAGTGAGAGGTTGAATATGTGAATATGCCAGCAGACATCTTCATATTCCTGTCATGTCTGTTAGCAGTGGCTTTGGGTTCACACACGCTTAGCCGATTTTAAATATGGCTTTGACTGTGGTTTTCTTGAGCAATTTGCCACGAGTTTTCGGGGTGAAAAATCATAGTGGTTTTCTTGCTTAATCCGCACACCAAACGCTAGAAAAGCCAAACTGTTTGCCATCTCAGAGTGTGTGTCTGCGTGTGTGTGTTTACCGAGCTCTGCGTTTCCTAGGTCACAGTGCTGTAGAGAGTTTAGCTTTTGTCTGCGGAGTGGACGCTTAACCCCAGTCCTCTCAGCTCACAACACACACACACACACACACACACACACACACACACACACACACACACACACACACACACACACACACACACACACACTTGCTAAGCCTTGTCTGTTCACACGAGTTGGTGGGAACAGTTTTGAAATTAAAGACGGATACAATAGAGTGAAGTGTTGCCTGTCTGTTGAAGTATAGCGTTATTATGTGCGAGTGTATATGTGTGTGTGTGTGCACATGCGTGTACATGTGTGGGATTTAATTTCATTCATAATCAGATTTTAATGAAGACAGGAAAGGAGTTTATAGCCTGTTGCCATAGTGAGACATAATGAGTCATAATGGAAAAAAACTCAAGCTTGCAGACATGTGTCTACATGTACCTGTGTTTTCTTGTGTTGTTGTGTTTATTTGCATGACCTGCATTTCAGACATTTTAATGCATTCTCTTATAAGTCATCAGAGGATTTGAAATAAAGTATTTTACTCATTTGTCATTAAAAAACTTGCGATTTCAGGTTGCAGCTTTGAACAGAATGAGTCATTCATCTGTTGAAGCTGCCAGTTCATTACTATGTTGTCTAAAAAATATGCAAATAAAAATATTTAAGCAAGACGCAACAGGTAAAGAATAAATCTGTTGCACACCATTTGCAAAACTTCTTTATAAAACATCTGATCAAACAATTCTAACAATTTCAGTTTATTTAAAAAAGTTTGGAAACCAATCGCCTAATTTTGCACAGCGAACTTAAAGATAAAACTGAAGTTAATTTAAGAATTGGTTTAAAGTAAAGAAAGCAAACCCTTCCCAAGTAGCCTAGATGAAGTAATAAATATCAAGTTAGTTTAAACAAGTCGATTCTAGTTAGCATACTCTAGAATATTTAAAAGTAATATTACTTTATTAATTACATTTAACTAACAGTGTTATTTTGTGTTCTGTAAACATCTTTAAATGCTGTTATACTTAACATGGATTTAATTTGCCATTTTAAGGTACGGGGACTTAAAAATTAATGATTGCCTTTATTGTGTCCATTGAAGCCTGCACATCCAGATAGAAAAATAGGTACAGTGTGAATTTCTTCTTCGTTCCAATATTGGAAATGTTCTAAAAAACATACAGTGACCAGAGGCTGTTGAGCAAAATAAATAATAATAATAAAAAGCTTAATATTGATGACCAGAGTGTGTGTACAGTGATCTGTGCAAGCATCAAGCACAAGGAAATGTAATCAAGCTGACATGATGTCTATATTTATAGTGTAAGAGTTAGAAAACAGAAAATATCTCAGAAGACATGGATTAAATCACAGAGCATGAGAGTGAATTATCATTTTTGTGTGAAATATTCCTTTTAATTAAGTTTTTTAGGCCTACTGCATGCCTTCAGAAGACTTGGAATATTACACACAAGTTCCATGGATATTGGTCTTAATTATTAACATCATAGAAGTGAATTTAGAAAACATTTTTACAAATTGCTACTCATACTGCACGACTCACCATTTAGATTGTAGAGCATTATCTCCTTTGTAATTGAGTGATGGATCACACCCATCATTTACATGATTTTATCTTAATTCAGAGTGTGAGAAGTATGTAATGCTGACAAGTTTGTGAGTGTGTGATCGGTCAACACAATTTAATCAATTTAAGGCATTTACATCACCAATTTCACAAATCAGAATTATGCCACAAGAGACAAATATAGTATCTACTTTAAAATTGCAAGTTTTCATAACATGACATATATTCTCATGAAATAAAAAAGTAAAGAACAGAAACATCAATAACAATGCTTACGAAGCACATCCTGTAACTCTCTTCTGGGTCATCCTCCATGATGACTGGAAGACCCTTAAGTACTGTGGTGTAAACATCAGATGGCTATGAAAAAGAAGAGACAGGTTATAGACAGGGTAATAATCATATGCAAATCACGATATAAAGATGACAGCAGTCAGTATGATAAAGGAATTCATTTTTGAATAATGAACAAAAAAATGAATACCCATTGCTCCTGATTATATATATTATATACTGCGGTCTTATGAAGCAAAATGATCGGTCTGTGTAAGAAAATGAAATTAATACAGAAAATGAGACTTAAAAGCAATTAGGGGGGGGGGTATATATCGACCAGTATATATGCGTAACATTACATCTTCAATATTTTGAGTAATTTCACTTAAATTACAGCATCTTAGTTATGTGAACCATCTGTTCTACTATTTCAGCAACAATTTAAAATTTGTAGTGAAAACAACATTTCAGTTAAAATCAAGTACATTTTTATAGTAAGGAATGCTGTTTGAATGTACAGTGATATGTGAACATTACTGCAATTAGCAGCAGAAATGAACCATAGCTTCATTTCAATATTCAATATAGCTACAACTTTCAATTTGAATTGCCTTTTTAATTGATTATTTAAAAAATGTCTTTGAACTAGCTTTACTTTTCTTAACAAATATTGATATATGGTGCTAGTTAATAAACATATAATGTAATTACAATTTCCAGTCTTAATATATACATTTTATGCATTGCAAGGAAAGAAATCTAAGCAAATTGATACCAAAATCATTCTATTTTTCACATTCTGCTGTTTTCTGTCATGCAAATATAACTCAAAAGTTTTAGGAAATTAATTTAGATTATTATTTTTGCCAGTAGCATGTTTGAATAAACTGGTTCACTTTCATTTATTTAGTAGTAGTTTAGTAGTATATGTGCTTTTGTTTATGGCATTATGACATTCGGAATATAATAATAATTTGTTACATTTATATAGCACATTTCTGGGTACTCAAAGCGCTTTACATGGAAGGGGGAATCTCCTCAACCATACAGGTGCATCTCAATAAATTAGAATGTTGTGGAAAAGTTCATTTATTTCAGTAATTCAACTCAGATTGTGAAATTTGTGTATTAAATAAATTCAATGCACACAGACTGAAGTAGTTTACGTCTTTGGTTCTTTTAATTGTGATGATTTTGGCTCACATTTAACAAAAACCCACCAATTCACTATCTCAACAAATTAGAATACTTCATAAGACCAATAAACAAAAACAAAACAAAAACAATTTAATGAATTGTTGGCCTTCTGGAAAGAATGTTAATTTACTGTATATGTACTCAATACTTGGTAGGGGCTCCTTTTACTTTAATTACTTAATCAATTCGGCGTGGCATGGAGGTGATCAGTTTGTGGCACTGCTGAGGTGGTATGGAAGCCCAGGTTTCTTTGACAGTGGCCTTCAGCTCATCTGCATTTTTTGGTCTCTTGTTTCTCATTTTCCTCTTGACAATACCCCATAGATTCTCCATAGGGTTAAGGTCTGGTTAGTTTGCTGGCCAGTCAAGAACACACACACACCATGGTCATTTAACCAACTTTTGGTGCTTTTGGCAGTGTGAGCAGGTGCCAAATCCTGTTGGAAAATGAATCAGCATCTTTAAAAAGCTGATCAGCAGAGGGAAGCATGAAGTGCTCCAAAATTTCTTGGTAAATGGGTGCAGTGACGTTGGTTTTCAAAAAAAACACAATGGACCAACACCAGCAGAGGACATTGCACCCCAAATCATCCCAGACTGTGGGAACTTAACACTGGACATCAAGCAACTTGGGCTATGAGCTTCTCCACCCTTCCTCCAGACTCTAGGACTTTGGTTTCCAAATGAAATACAAAACTTGCTTTCATCTGAAAAGAGGAATTTGGACCACTGGGCAACATTTCAGTTCTTCTTCTCCTTAGCCCAGGTAAGACGCCTCTGATGACAACTGTAGCCAAATTCCTTGACACGTCTGTGTGTGGTGGCTCCTGATGCCTTGACCCCAGCCTCAGTCCATTCCTTGTGAAGTTCACCCAAATTCTTGAATCGATTTTGCTTGACAATCCTCATAAGGCTGCAGTTCTCTCGGTTGGTTGTGCATCTTTTTCTTCCACACTTTTTCCTTCCACTCAACTTTCTGTTAACGTGCTTCGATACAGCACTCTGTGAACAGCCAGCTTCTTTGGCAATGAATGTTTGTGGCTTGTGAAGGGTGCCAATGATTGTCTTCTGGACAACTGCCAGATCAGCAGTCTTTCCCATGATTGTGTAGCCTAGCGAACCAAACTGAGAGACCATTTTGAAGGCTCTGGAAACCTTTGCAGGTGCTTTGAGTTATTAGTTGATTGGCATGTCACCATATTCTAATTTGTTGAGATTGATGGGTTTTTGTTAAATGTGAACCAAAATTATCACAATTAAAATAACCTAAGACTTTTAAACTACTTCAGTCTGTGTGCATTGAATTTATTTAATACATGAGTTTCACAATTTGAGTTGAATTACTGAAATAAATGAACTTTTCCACAACATTCTAATTTATTGAGATGCACCTGTATGTTAGTGATGGGAACCATCTTTTCTACTATTTCAGCAACAATTTAAAATGTGTAGTAAAAAGCACATTTCAGTTAAAATCAAGTACATTTTTATAGTAAGGACTACTGTTTGAATTTACAGTGATATGTGAACTTTACTGCAGTTAGCAGCAGATATGAACCAGCTATATCCAAAATATAAACTATTCAATATGACTACAACTTTCAATTTGAATTGCCTTTTTGATTGATTATTTTAAAAATGACTTTGAACTATCTTTACTTTTCTTAACAAATATGTATATATGGAGCTAGTTAATAAACATATCATGTAATTAGAATTAATTGCCAGTCTTAATATATACATTTTATGCATTGCAAGGAAAGAAAGCTAAGCAAATTGATACCAAAATCATTCTATTTTTCACATTCTGCTGTTTTCTGTCATGCAAATATAACTCAAAAGTTTTAGGAAATTAATTTAGATTGTTATTTTTGCCAGCATGTTTGAATAAACTGGTTCACATCATTTTTTTTAGTAGTGTAGTAGTATATGTGCTTTTGTTTATGGCATTATGACATTCAGAATATAATAATAATTTGTTATATTTATATAGCACATTTCTGGGTACTCAAAGCGCTTTACATAGAAGGGGGAATCTCCTCAACCATATAATGAACCATATAATATTGTTCTGGTAATATAGAAGAGTTTAAATGCAGTGTTATGAATGTTTGGAGTGATAAATAAAGGTACATTAATAGCTATAAAATTAGAATAATCTCAGTGTTACAATATTTGTATATAAATTGTATGTTTTGCTTACAGGTGTTTGCAGGAATTAATTTTGGTGTAAAGTATTAATTTAGTCTTTTTTAGAATTTTGCTGTGTGATAGAAGAAAATATATTTTGTTTATTTGGTTTACATGGAAAGAACCAAAGAGGATTCACACACACACACACACACACCTGAGCATTACTCAGGAGAGAGTCTCAGACAGACAGTCTCCAGGCCAGGCACTGAGCCATCCACAATTATAAGAAAAAACACCTGCGTGTGTGCTAGTGTGTGGGGGATTTACGAGACACCCTTTTTTAAATCAGTTGACCACACAGTTATGGCCTTTGACCTTTAAACCACTTGATAAGTGATATATGTTTTTCTCAAAAGGTCAATATGTGTTTTTGACAAGTTTTTAGTTTATTATGGACTCAGACCATTTTCAAACTGTTTTTATGGAAATCGGAGATTTTGAACTTGTGAAAACTTTTGAAAGCCTCATTGGTGTGCACGAATGTGTGTGTTTGGTTCATGAGCAGGGTGTGTTATCTGGGCTCATCTCTAATCTTTTTCCACATTTATGTGAAATGGATTTAACAAAGTGCGCTAGATTTGAGGACCACACCGCACAACAGCATCATCAATCTCTATTGCTTATTTGACCTGTCAGGCTGCACCACGCAGGGCTTATATTGCTGTCTAAACATGCACCACATGTACACGCGCACACACACACACACACACAACTGGGTGTTAAATATGTCCTTTTCAGATTAAGCAAGTCATTTTTGTGATTCTTTGTGTGGCCGAGTGTGTGGTTGTGTTTGTGTCTGAGATTGTTTATGTGCGAGCGATTGTCTTAGTGACGGTAACAAGAAGTGGGCAATTTCTTGTTAGCATGTAACTGAAACTCCGGCCGTATCCTAGCAACCATCCTGGCCACTCCATGATCTTTAGTTTCACCTTCACAACACCACAGCAACTATAACACAATATATCAAAGCTACAGAGTGGCGCACCACTGGAAGCACTTGAATTAAATAATTAAGGCCCTTAATTAGTGTTATATGAGCTAATCTGTTAAGTTTAGGGTGTCAGATATCAACTTTCTTTACAAGCAAATCAGTGTAAGGCATCGGCATTACATTTCCACTGAAAGGTGGAAAGCAGCCCAATAGAGAATTATCACTGAAAACTATTATGGAAGCCTGTAAAACTGTTTGCATTCACTTTGTTATTAAAAGTATGAATGAGTCTCTTGAGTACAAAAAAAGTGGTTGTACACAGTGTACACATTTTATAATAACTTTCAGGGGGTGGACAATTTTAGGAATTTTTTAATAGAAAATTGGTAAACACATTCACTTGAGGTCCATTTTGTGCGCTCCAAATAGTTTTTTTGGCATCCTTAGCATGGTTAGCCATTTGTTTTTTCCTGCTTGAATTATATTTTTTAAATAAAAATACTAAAATGCTGTGTGATATGATTGTACTGTGAAAATCAGTGATAGAGTGATAATTATGTTTTTTCAATTGTCAATTTGATAATTGTTGTAATAGAAAATACCTGAGCAACCTACTGTTCACGCAACATGAATATATGAACTTTGACTAAAGTCCAAAGTATACATCAGTTTTGACATAGCTCTTAGCTTATCCGTACAACTGAACACATTGCCTTTCAAAGCATACTCAATTTGATAGTATGTGTGAACACAGGAGGTCGACACATGTGAACTAGTAAGTGTCATCCTTGTTCTGTATCGGTGCTGTTTCGCTCCAGTAATTATAACCAAAAATGAATTGACTTGTTTTGTCTCTTTTGTTTCTTTTTTGACTGAAACAACAGCCTGGATCATTGTGCCAACTAATTAGTGCTAAAAATGTAAAAAGTGTGTCTTTGTTGAACATAGAGAGTACAAAAATCGTGCTGGCACTCATGCTGTGTTGATGACAATATTATGTCACACGTGCTGTGTGCATTAGGGATGTGCATCTCCATATCTGAGGCCAATATGATATGCAATTCAATGCATAGCCAATGATACGATATATTAAAGCAGCTTCATTTACATATAAAGCAGCTACCGATGCGATGTGATAAGATTCACCCATATTACTATGCAATGTGATCTGATTTCGATTCAATTCAACACAATGCGATTCAATGCGATGCATTGAAAAATAATTTGATGCAATTCAATATGCTACAGACAGTTTGCTTGTATTTCTTTGGTTCAGACAGACAGAAAATCATAAATTAACAGTGCCTTCTGAATTTTAACGCCTCGGCCTCCGTGGTGTTGTTATACATCATATTCACGTAGCAGCAGTGGTGATAAGAAAACATGTTTGCGAAACAGTTTAGAGAGAAGGAATCAAAATATTGGTCACAAATTATTGTTCATGTTCTAAATAATAAAAGCATAGCAAATCTATTAATAATTAGATATAAATAAATATTTTTTACCAATACAAATATGTTATAAATGATGCATTGTGATACAAATGCCAACTTGTATCCTATGCACATATTTTTAAATCGATGCATCCCATTCCCATCGTTAAACTTTATGCTGATGCACCAATACAAATCATTGAACCTTACCTTCACTAGTGTGCATATCCTTGTGTACACATAAAAACCCAACTATATACTTTGGTCTTAACTTGTAATCTAACATTTGTGGTTACTGAGAGATAAAAAAAAAAAAATAAACCCTGCTGAAACAAATATAGATTTAATGCTCCACCAACCTTATGTTTTGACTTACATTGGAAGATTGAACTAATAATAAAAAGCTTCAGGAGCAACCTCCTACATTTCGCAGTCAGATATTGTTGACGTGAAAGCTGGTGTTTATTATGCAGCTGTATGGGGTGTGAACTCTGGAAGGTGGACTCCATCTTGGCTCCGTTTAATCAGTCTCACAGTCGTCTATTCTGAGTGAAAGCGTGGGAGTGTAATTGCTCTGAAGTGGACTCCATTTTGGCTCTGGTCACACAGTGGCACTGTAGGCCATTCTGAGGGAATAGGAGTGAGTTCAGCAGCGCTGGAGTGGAATTGTCAACATTCTTCAGCACTGCTGTCATCTTTAACCTCTTAACAGAGCCTCTTCACTTTGAGTTCTCACACTCACAGTCACACAAACACAAACAAGTGAGCATACACAAAGAAGGACTGACACACATCAGACACAAGAGGTGTAACAAGCAAACACTGCTCAGAAATTACGCATGGAAACTTTGTGTGGGATTGACATGGTGACACAGAGTGAAAGTGTATATCTGTGTGCACGTGTATACGTATGTAATTCGGTAATAACAGGCTTCAGCCGCAGCTCTGTCATTATTGAATTACTGCTTCCTCCCATCTCCATGGCAACGTAATGTTTCCTTGATTGATATGTGCCTGCCGAGTCACTTTCTCACTCCCTGACCTTAAATGTGAGAGGTGAGGCAGTGGCTGCGTTTCAAAATCTAGTGTGCTGTCTGCCTAGACAGCATTTGTGGACATCATAGACACATACAGATGTTGTCTAGGAAGAACATGCTAAGTATTGCGACACAGCCGGAGAAAGAGGAGACGTTGGGATGACTGAATCATGCACTTCCTATGGTCAACCAAGACTGGACACAAACACACACTCACGCCCTCTGTGGTGTTTAGTTTGTCAGGTTTTCAAGTTTGTCAAACAGCACTAAGTAGTCTTGGTGGTGTGTGAGAATTTGTGTGTGGGTGTTTGTGGATGTGTGTGTGCAATGTAGAGTATGTTTTATTGCTGGTTTGGCCTTTTTTCTTGACCAGACTCTATTTTTCATTCCTTAGAGAAAATGTTTAAATAGACGAGCCTTTTTGTTCTGATAAATATGTCTTATTTTGCATTTTGTGTTGATTGAAGACCCATCCTGAAGCCATATGAGGTCATAGCTGGATAATCATATGTAAGATAATAAATTATCAAATGAAACATGAATTAACTTTCAGATTATTTTTTGTAATCTATTGTACTGTTACATATGAAGATGTTACAAAAGTAAAGTCCTCCTGGGAAATTCCTACTTGCAAGTTTGAAAGTTGTTATTACAGTGCGGTGTACATTCAAATGACTTTGGTCTGAATAAAAACAACAATGGACAGTTTTGTATTTCCTTTTCTCTCTTTCAGACACATTTAGAACCTTTATAAACTATTTAAATTATCAAATGTAATGTAATGCTTTATCTATTGTGTCCTTCAAGTTGAAAATATTGTAATTACAAGTTTTGAGCACATGATTGGCCCAAGTGAAGTGAAGGGAAACTCGGAATTCTAGAGGATACTGGAGTTGTGATGTTGGAAGGGGCATGTCAGTTATAAACCATGCAGAAACACTGAATTATAAAATAGAAAATATATCTATAATCCATATGGAGATCAGTGGGCACAAGGCAAGTCTGTAGTGAATGATGTAAAGTTAATCATTCACTTTTTTCTTTATGTAACGAAATGTTTAATTGTGATACCATGTATAAATCACATGATAGAAATGAATAATTTTCATCATTTTTAATTCAGATGTAGTTTAATTTGCATAAGCATGTTTTCTTATAACCAGTTTTCTTTAAAACTTTATATCTGATCTTCATCTACAGCAAAATCTATATAAATTCAATTTTACAGCCAACATTAAGACTGAACTCCAACTTGTTTCTGCTACAATTCTTTAATTGATTTAGGAATATCATGTTATCCATTTCTGTGCTATTCCTTTCATGAATGCAAACATTCCAACATGACTTGAAGGCAGTATATGATGAGGTGAAGGAGAAGGGTGTCAGAAAAGGCTCACAGGACTCTTTCATTAGAGAGTGTGTCATGTTTATGGGTCAGACTTGCCCAGTCTGAATAGATCACGTCTAAGCAGCATTGTGTGCGAAACATAGCATGTCGTTGAGCTTTTTGTCCCTTTACTGCACCCATAATCACCAGCCATTCTGATACACTAAGATCTGAGTTCTCACAGAGTTTTATTCCCAGAAGAATGTCTGCCACCCGGTGTGTGTGTGTGTGTATATATATATATATATATATATGTATGTGTGTGTGTGTGTGTGTGTGTGTGTGTGTGTCTTGGATGCGGCACAAATCAGGATCTGTTTGAAAGGGTTGAGTCTTTGAATGAAAGCTTAGTGTTGTTCTCTGGCTTACACAGTTGATCCTGTTCAGTGTATGCCCTCTAATCGGCTTTTGCTAATGTGAATTCTCTAACAATCACCCTCACTCTTTTTCTCCTTTGTCTCTCTGTGTCTTAACCCTTCTCTTTCAAATACTAACAACCATCACGTCTTTTCTTTTACTTGGCTAATCACTACATTGTTTTAGCCAATTAATTGCTGACATAAGGGCAGCAAGGTGTGGAAGTTGGTTCTCTCTCTTTCTGTATGTGGGTGTTGTTTTTGTCTGTATACTGTTTTATCAGGTTTTGTCTGGTCACAAACACAAGATCCCCATATGTTCCTTTGAGGGATATTCCTTTGGGTGTATGTTAGTGTGTGTCTGTGGGATTGTGTGTATGTTAAGTTGTAAATTCCTACGTTTAGCCAGTGTGTGTAAAGTGTTCAGAGGTTAAGTGAGCAAAGGTGAGATGTCCTCAGGGTCACTAGTGAAAGTTGTATGGTGGCTTAACACTGAGCACCTGGGCTTAGCCCTGTCTGATAAGGACCACACCTTGTGTGTCTCATTAAAATATGAAAATAAATTACTATTACGTTTGTAAAATGTTATAAGTGATGTACACTCATATCGTGTAGATATAAATTAGATAAAGCTACAGTCTGCATGTAGCAGGTCCCCGCCATGGGGATTACCGTTTTTAAATCACATTAATAACCATCAACTGGGAATTGAAATTCAATGTGTAAAGTTACTAGTTTTCATAAGTTACTAACAATAACATGTAACCACACCACTGAGTGCTTTCGTGCCTTGGCCTATTCACACAAAATGCAAAAATACAAAATGAATCCCTGACAAAAGGACTATTTGTTGGTTTAAATGCTAACCCAGTCCTTTACAACAGACAAAACAACCAAATTTACTCCAGTATACCATGAAAACTTTTAGCTAGTTTATAACTATTTAATTCTACTCTGTGTGATTTTGGCTGTTCTTGGTACATTTCTGAGATTAAGTAATAAAGTGCTGAGGAAAGCTGTTTAATTAGGGAAATGTTGTTTAATTATTGCAGGGTTGCAATAAGTTCAGTTCAAACGATGCATGAAAAATTGGAAAGGGGTTTAATCACACTTTGATGTGTGACTGAGAAAAAGAAAAAAATATATATAAAGGTGAAATGAAACAAACCAAATAACCAAAACATAAGCAAAAACTTACCCAGTACTTTTTTTTCACATGCATTTCCCATAACAAGCTGTTGCAGACAAATCATAAAGCTTTAACAATTGGGAGCTCATTTGGCTTCTCAAAGGAACTTATCTCATCACATTCTCATAAAAATGCTTCACGAGAAAGGCTTACTTTTTACATTTCTTGGAACACCCGTGCAGCTCACTCCTGATTTTTTCCTAGAGCTTTTAAATCAAAGGCAGAATTAGTTGTTTACTAAGTCATGTCTCACAGCCCCCCACTATGGACCCTGCACAAGCATGGTGAGGCATTATATCATCATAAAACAGCATCATAATGGCCACCTAAAGAGAGAGCCAGTCGGAGGACAGAGATTGTTTTGAAAGAGGGAATATTACCAAATATTTCCTGAAGACCACCCATAGCCTGAAAAGCTGATCCTCTTCTTAGTCTCTGAGGCTCTAAACCTGCCCATTTATGATCAGGCACGGTGGGAGGCAGACATGTACGGTGACACTTGATTATGTGTCTGTCAGCTCTCTTGCTGGCTTCCTGTGTGTATGTGTGTAACAGTAGCTTAAGGGATGATGTAAGAAGGTTTCCTAATTGCAGGGTGATACAAGGGTGTGTCAGATCTCACTGCCTCAGGGAGCACTAAATGTGTGTGTCCCCAGGTAATAGAATGATATAAAGACTCTCTGGTATGTCTTTCTGTGGCTGTTTGCTTGGATACCGGATAAACGTGGCTTTTTTCTTTTTTCCACCTCCTTTCACTCCTCAAATAACCACTATAGAACTGCCGCAACACCTGATGAAAATGCGATGCTTCAATTTAACAAGGCAAAAGAGAACAAGGCAGATTTAAATGGACCTTTTCTCCTTTGGGGTCTGAGGATGGGGTTTATGATTAGAGTTTGTGAAAAATTCACCTTTTTTAACTCAAGCTGCTGACTGTATTAAAGGCTTAGCTTTAGGGAAAAGTGCTATATCTGGCACTCACTTTGACTTTTATCAATTTGTATAACTCTCTGTTTCAACAGCTTTTCACAGACAGGTATCCTAATATAAAAACATTAGCTTGGCACATAAATTAATAATTAGTTAATTAATTAATACAGCTAAAAACAAAAATAAAGAACATATGAGTCGTTTTACTTTTTGATGTTTTATCTTTTTTATAGCTTATTAATGCTACCATTTAAAAAATATATTTTTATTTGCCTCTTATTGAAATATAGTATATATGAAACCTGAAAAGAGAGTACACTGAAAAAAAAACTGTTTTAGTACCAGAGTGGTAACACATTTAATTAAAAATGAAATTTTGAAGTAGAATAACTGAAATAGTATCTTCTTGTAAAAACAAAATCTTGAACCTTGAAAATCATTTTACAGTAATTTATGTTTCATCTTTTTATAGTTATTAATGCTACCTATTTAATGAATAATTTATGGATACATTTAGGGTTTGAGTTAGTCAGTATAATAACTTTATATAAAAACAGCCTATGGTATGTCCTCATTTAGATGTAAGTCTGTGTGTGTGTGTGTGTGTGTGTGTGTGTGTGTGTGTGTGTGTAATTGCAGGAATGTGCATTTGAAAGGATGGGAGGAGTAGAGAGGTGGAGAATGACACCACTCTACCTGTTGAAACAAAACACAAATATAATGAGGGCTCTCCTAACTTTTGTCTTGTGTGTGTGGTGGGGGTTTACAGGAAAGGTTCAAAAGGTCACTTAAAATAGGTTATTGCATGTTTTTATGATTCATTGCATTGCTATGCCTCTGCGGTGTTTGCACACAAACACACATCCACACACATTCCCGTGTAATAAGCACACTTTCAAATAACCCAAACAGCTTCAAATGACTGTGAAGAGATAATTATGTTTCATTGGTATAATATTATACAAAAATGGCATCTGATGTCCATTTTATGTTATCTTCTTTCCGTCTCTTTGTGAAGGTTTAGGGGGTGATGGGCAGGTTAAGGGGTGATGAGAGGAGGTATATTTGAGAGTAGTATGATGAGAGTAGTTTGAGGGGGTGACAGTGGTAAACGAGTGTGACTGCAGTGAGAGTGACGTGCTAAGCAGAGGGGTGGAGACGCTTGTCTTTTCAGAATGAAGGGAATCACCATGGTAGCAATTAAAAGGCTTCCCGCACTGGGTCAGTGTGCACAGAGAGATGAAAGTGTGTTTGTGCATGCATGTATGTGTGTGTCAGAGAGTGTGTGAGCTCCCCAAAAGCCGTTACTCAGCAGGGGAGAAAGAAATGAACTAATGAACTTTTAGAGGAGCAAATCATTGAGAGAAGGGCAGGTGTCAGCCGCAGAGGGGTGATTAACAGATTAAACGGAACTGTGATAGTTATGAGCAAGAATACATGCTTTTGTTAACTGGTTTATGCATCAGTTGTTACCATATGGAATTAATGATTAAAGACGAAATAGGATTACATTCACAATGCATTTAAAGTGCCCCTGTTATGAATTTTTGAAAATTACATTTCATGCAGTGTGTAACACAGCTCTAAGTGAATGAAAACATACTGCAAAGTTTTAAATCTGAAAGTGCACCATGTATGAAGTTATTGTCTGTCAAAAGAAAGAGTCGACTCTGAATCATTAAAACGAGTCGTTTTTAAAATGAATCCAGAGCCGTTTCATGTTGACGTCAACATTGAACATCAGCATATTGTCCTCCCATTTGTTGGTCTTTTTGCGTTAGTCTGAATGAAAATGAAAATTCATTCTTTGCCACTTGGTGCTGCTTTTGATGCAGTAAAATAGCTTTTTCCCTAGTAACGCTGTACACAAAGTAGCACTGCACTCACAAAAGCTGCTTTATCAGGCATTACAGGCATGGTGAAATGAAAATGAGACCAATCACTGCAGATTAGCAACACGCAAAGGAGGGGTTTGGAAAAATTAATTGTTGAGCGAATCATTTGGGAGTCATTGAGCATGTAAGTTAAAAATAAATGCATATTATAAGAAAATTAAAGTGTTGTTTAATATGTCAACCTGTTTTTGGGGACTCCCAAAACCAAAATATGAACCTTTCATTACCCATAATAGTAGGGTTTGGTACCAAACCCCGGTACTAATATGGCACCGGTACCTATCTAACCGGTATGTACTAGATCCGAATCAGAATGCAGATTTCGGTGCCTCATTTCGGTACCATGCCTGAGCGATCGGTTGAAATATGTGTCCTTTGTTTCTCTGAAACAGACGTAAAGTGCATCATCACCGGCACTGCACATGAAAGATAATTTCCCTTATATATTTGAAGTAACGCGTGTGTTGCTGTTTTCACATTCCGACTTAAAAGCAAAATTTGGGAAATGAGAGCATCCGAGGAGCGAATGAATGCAGTGATTACACTTGCTCTGGTGGCAGCAGGTAGCCGTCTATTAACCTGTTAAGCTGCACGAGGACAGTGGCGTCCTGAACGCTCTTTGTTTGCACATGTCATTGCTTTCTAACAGATTAAATGAAACGGGACAAAATTAATCTTGACAAACTATATATCATTCTGAAGGTCTAAGCCTCAAGTAGCGACGATAGATAGCTGTTTTTCAATGGAAAGCTTATAAGGAATGTATTTGCTAAGTTTTTGTAAGCAGTACACATCAAAACATCCATAAATAATAAGCAGTACATACCAGCTTCGTGTAATATTGAGTCACAAACGCATCCATTGCTGTAAATCCCGGTTTTGTTAGAGAGGTAAGGGTCCACGGAACAACATCATATCGTGTACTTTAGTCCAATGAAGCAATAACGTTGTTATATGGACGGATATTCCTTTGTTGATGTCTCCTTTCTTCAGGGATAGTTATTGTTTGTATCCATTTTGGATACCCAATAGCTCACGCTCAAAAAACTGCGTCTTGGTTGTAAAAAACACATGGTTTTGTAGGATACAGTGTTACACACAGAATGAGACCCCCCCCAAAAGTGAAAAAAAAGCGGAAAATAGCTTATTTGAATTCTCGCACTCTCTCCCAAGGGCTGTGATGCCGGCTGTGACACACTTGTCATGTGATGGAGGCTTAACTTAGCGATCGGCTTTTTGGACAAAATAAACTTTTTTTTGCAAAATGTTTAATGTATGTGTGTTTTGTGGAGAATGTGGCTGTATATGTATCATTAGCATCTGTGTGGCAGATATATAGCTGTGATTACTCTGACTGAATAGGGATATCACTATGAATGCCAATCAGCCGTTATGGTCTATATGGGCCATATCTGTATGATTATTATCTGAATTACCCCGAACATCACTGTGTGATTACTGACTAAAAGCAATCAGTGTGAATGTTTGGCCATATCAGTGTATGTCTGTCAATCAGAGTATGTATGTGAGTATGTTCTAGCCTACATACAAAGCTAGCTTTTTATTACTCAAACTATTATTATTCTATTTTTAGTGGTGAAATAAATCACCTTGATGTCTAAGATTCTGTCTATAATAATTGTATAATTGAAAAACATACATATACTGTATATGTATAATGACTAAAATAGTTTAATAGTTTGTAGAACTCTTCAATACATTTGGTAAATAAATATTTTTCCTCAAACATGGGGGGGGGGCTATATATAGTCTAAATTTTTCATGGTATCTTCTTCAGATTTGAATAACTCATGAGACATGTGACTTTCAACCCATTACTTTTATGTATTGCTCCAGGACTTATTTCATGTATTTTATATGAAATACAATTATTTATTTATTTTCATTCAGTGTGGTACACTTTTTCAAGGCACTTCAGTCTCTATAACTTTTTATATTTTTGAGCATTATCAACTGATGATGGGTAGTAAATTTCAAAGGGTCTTCTTTGCAAAGACACCAAAATTGTCAGCACCTGTTATAATTTTAAGTTTGGTACATCTTTTTCAACTGTGAGTCCCAAAATCCTAAAATGGGAAGTGCTGGTTAACAGGTTTTAACTAGTTGTTACTACTCCATAGGCTACCGATACATCGATTAGCAATGGATTATAAATATACTTAATTATTATGAAAATACCAGAGATGGCTTGAATAACACAGCAAAACTATACATTGTCGTAGTCGAGTTTTTATTGTATTTATTTTATCATTCAAGACGTTTGTATCTTCTGTTTACTCATTTAGAGCAATAGCAATGCCTGACTTTGCTACTTCTGTGACTGGATCTGTGGATTTTCTGTGTGAGTGCGCCCTCTGGTGTCCAGTATGAATGAAAAAGACATCGTACCCCGGTTTCACAGAAGGCTTGAGCCTAGTCCTAGACTAAAATGTAACTCTTAGCTGTTTTAACTGAAATAAACTTGCACTGACTGATCCTAAAATATATCAGTGTCTTTGTTTTGTCTCAAGTTGCAACCCTTTTTTCTAAGCATGTTTATAAAAATTACTTAAATGTCCTAATTGAACTATGGCCTAATCATGGCTTAATCTAAGCCCTGTCTGTGAAACCAGGCCCCCATGTGTTTAGTGCTAATGGACAATCCAATTATTAATTGGCAATTTTGTATTTTCATAAGTATCGGTTCAGGCACCGGTACTGTTTTAAAGTATCGATTTGGCACCGGTATCGAAAAAAAACCAAACAATGCCCAACCCTACATAATAGGGGCACTTTAAAGGGATCATTCACTTCAAAATGAAATTTCTGTCTTTACTTGCCGTTGTGTCTTGGAGTGACCCATTCATAGTGAAGTTAGAAGTGTCAAGTTCAGAAAAGGTGGGTAATAATATATGAAAACAGGTGTGTTTGTCTCTTTGGATTTGGAATGCCAATAATGCTGGAGCTGCTGCCTTTTAAGATCAACACACACACACCTGAGCACCAAAGATTTTGATGCACCATTATACATATATTTTATTCTTCAGAAATGTTCATACGCACTCATGCACCCTAACATACATAAGGCACAGACACCCGCAGGTACCTGTATTGTTTTTTCCAGTGAGGCGGAAATTGCTACGATTGTCTTGACATGGTCGATGAACATGCATTTGTGGAATGTGTCTTTATGCAGGTCTACAATGCTCTATCAGGCATGAAAATCAGTAGTTTAGATAAGCCTGTGCAAGTGAGAGAGAAAGCCAGAAGTAAAGGGATAGTTAAAGGGAAACTTCTGTATTCGTTTATTCACTTTAAGTCATTCCAAACCCATACGACTTTGTTTTGCCTGTGGAAGACAACGGCAGACAGTTTTCAAGCATAAAAAAGGAATCTGAAAATACCAAAACATATAATAAAAGTGTTTAATATGATTTGCTCACTATATTCCAAGTCCTCCGAATCCGTATATTTGAGTGAAAAAAATATGAAAATGAATTTACTCTATTATATGGCTTCAGACAATGTCGAAGTCAGATGGACCAATTTTAAGATACTTTTAAGCTGTGTTGCATTCCTTTTAATGAGATAGTTTGCCCCTAAATTGTATCATTCTGTCACCCATAAGACTTTTGTTCATCTTTGAAATACAAATTAAGATATATTTAATTAATCTTTTTTCAAAAACATCATAAAGACATTGTAAAAGAGTGGTTAAATCCAAGTCTTCTGAAGAGACGAGATCGGTTTATATGATGGACTGATTTAATTTAGGTTTTGTTATTCATAGAACAAATTTTTGTTTAAACTTTTTAAAAGTGGCAAAGTTTTGGTGTAATGTTCTTTCAATGGGAGACAGAAATCTTTCAAGTTTCATTCAAAATATATGTAACATTTTACATTATATTTTTTTGGACGAGCTGTTCCTTTAAAAGTGCAGTTTAACTGTCTGGCAAAAAATCCTACAGGCTCAGTAACTTATATATCAAGGTCACGCAGACAGTTTATGCCTCTTGTTCTGACCCATGCAAGCTTGAATTTCTGTGCTACTTAAATATATGTGTGTGGAGTCTGTCTGTGTGCATGTGAATGTCATGAATTTAGTACCTCTAGTACCTCAATCGCTCACCTCTTCCTGTCTGTCAGTGTGTGTGTAGTGTCGAACTGACAGATGGGGACTAATTAGCCATGATCATTTAAATAGATGTGCTTCTCTCTCGCACTCACTCTTTTTCCTCTGCTTTCCCTCCCTCTACTGTATGTTTTCCTTTGGGATATAAATGTTTTCACTTGGGAATGTGGGTCTAGCAGGTGGTAATTTTATTTTTCCCTTTGTCTCTCTCACTCTCAGTCTCTCTCCCAGGAATTCCTCCCATGTTAGGTCACTGTAATCTCACTTGTCCAGTTCACTATAATGATGAAGACATGCAACATAATACCACCATTCGGAAGTGTGTTTTTTAGAAAGAAAAGAAGAAAGAACGAGAGAAAGAGAAAAAGAGATTTGCCGGAGAGACAAAATGGACTTTTAAACCTAAGTTCTTGAAAGGAATTTTTCAGATAATCCCCCTCTCCCACCACTAAGCCCACTCTCCAGAAAACGAACTTCATTTCCATTGATGATTTCTCTCACGTACGTTTCGCTCTGTTTGCCAGTTCTTTCCTAAGAGCCTCAAAGCGTCGGCCATTGCAGTGCCCTTTACAAAACCAACTTCCTCCTCATCCCCTCTTTCTCTGTGAGGTCTCTTCCTCTTCTGATGCATTTCTCATTCTGACTAGAAATCGTTTGGGTTGTGAATGAGTTTGGCCTTGTGATAAGACCCCAGCTGCATGCGGTTGGGACTGCTGAACTATTCTAATCAACACTTTTCACACACACAGAGTGATAATGAGAGTATTTTTCAAAAGATGTCTGCAGTAGTGTGCCTAGTGGGGGTGGGGACTCGAGCCCTTGCCCCTTTGAGGTCCGGTCTGTGCAATATGAATGATATCATGGACAAAAAAAATCAGTCTGAAAAAGAAAAATCTGAAAAAACTATAGAACCACAGATTCACATACAATTCTAACACCATCACAAATAAATTACAAATGCCATTACAAACCATCAACTTTTAACCATTAAAGCCATTAAAAATGGTTTTGAGACATATTCTATAAGGATTTATTGTTTTTTAACAAGCCACCAATAGAAAGTGACCAATTACCAGTCGAGACCAACAGAGAGTCCATTACAGTTTCCATTTAAAACAATACAAGTCCCATTATAACCAGTAAAACCATTACACATTTTGTGATGGTGTCTATTGTTTTTTTCACATTACATGTTATAAATGCCTGTAAAGGGCAACAAAGGCCTGGTAATTGCTGCTGTTATACTTACAGGACGATCATATCCTTGTAGGCTATTGACCAAACATTTAATTCAAATATCCACTAAATCTTTATTTTTTGGCCACGTTTTTGCTATAGATGACACAGCCTCTATAATTTCTTCAACAAAAAACATGTGGACATCACAAAAATTAACCATGGTTTTCGGTAAAACTGCTTAATTTTCTTCTGTATGATTTCTGAATGCTTGAGACTATAAAATCAACCAGACAATACAAAAGTGTATTACTGCCATAGGTAACTGTCTAGAGCTGGGAATGGTCAACTTCGGTCCTGGAGGGCCACTATCAACTGTTTGATTAGGTTTGGAGCTAAACTCTGCAGGACAGTGGCCCTCCAGGACCGAAGTTGCCTTTCCCTGGTGTAGAGCTTCAATTGTAATTTGTAAACTATACAATTTAATTACAATTTATTTATTTACTTTTATATATTATTAAAGTTCTATTTTGACCCCTATTGTAGGTGTTTTTTTAACTTCAATAATATTTGAGGGAGGGGGCACAACAATACAATCCTGCTTAGGGCACCCATGTGGCCAGCATGCCAAAGGGCACCCTGATAAAGATGTCTCCACGATCTGCTTTTGAAGAAATATCGTTGTATCTTGCTACAGCGCACATTCTATCAGCTGCAGTTCTGGCGCCGCCGTACCAACATACTGTACAGCACCACATACATTCACATCAGTAAAAATATATTTTGAAGAATGTGGGTAACCAAACAGTTGCTGGTCCACATTGACTTTGATAGTATAGGGAACACTGTGGACCAGCAACTGTTTGGTTTTCCACCTTCTTCAAAATAGCTTTTATGTTTAGCAGAAGAAGGAAACTCAGGTTTAAATCAACTTTTGAGTGAGTAAATGAAGGTATACAAATAAAACACTATAGTCTATTTTAATTCTTGGGTGAATTATTCCTTTAGTGTTAATAAAACACTAAACACAAAGAGAAAACAAATTATTTGTTTTAATAAGAATCGATCTATATAGTGTTTTATTTTTATATTTGTTCATACAGTTTATTGAATGCTCCTGCTAAATAAGCCTATTGTATCATATTTGAAAATAAAACCATGTTTATTTTATTTCTATATTATGTTTATTTGTAATGTGTATCTTTGTTCTCATTTTTAATAACAAAGGTAAAATAATGACAGATTTTATCTTCACCCACTTTGGCCTAAACATCTGCCAAACTTTTTTATATTTTGTTACCTTGAAAGGCTTTGTCTTTATAATAGGGAAATTAGTTTGGCTGTAATGCTCAAAAACATGACAAAGAATCGTGATAAAATCGTGAATTGTGATACCCCTAGCCGAGGGGGAACAACCACACACCCCAGTTCGCGATTGTGCCCTCGTAACGCCACTTCACCCCTGCCGCTCCGGAGGCCTGTGCACGCCACTGGATGTTGGGTACAATTACAAAGAAAGAAATAACAATTTGTCAAAAGCCCCGGTGCAAAAGCCAAACTTCTCTTTGTTTGAGAAGTTTTCAGGAATGTTTTGTAGAAGACAGTTTGACATCTGCATCAGTTTAATATGTTAAACTAAACTGTGACTTGAACTCTGCTGATCTTGTGGAAACTGGATTTGAACTTGTGTCAGTGCAAAACAGTATTTCTCACCGAGATTAGGTTTACTGGATGTGTGTGTCTGTGTAAATCCCCCAGCCTCTAAAAATAATGCAGGAACTGTCGGGAATGTGACACACAGATATAACGATTGCAAGAGCTTAACATGGATCAACACCACACAGACAAACACACACACTTACACACCCTATAAAAACACTCTCTCTCAATAAACCTAAACCTGTCGACAACTGCTGTCATATTTAGACACACTCACAAAAGTCTAAAGACGAGCCCAAATGCACAAACACACGCACTGCAGTGAAGTTCAACTTTAAGTGAAAGTCAAATTTTTATGAAATGTGATGCAATTGTCCACTTCTACTGCATGTGCATCTGTTGTAGACACAGTGTGAAGTTTGCATGTGTGTATTTGTGTGTATGCTTTCACTCTGGGTGGTAATGTCTATCTGCTCATGTGGGACAGTTAATTTTAGACGTCTCTTTCTGCTCAGAAGCCTCACTTGCGTCGCGTCGGTGTCTGAGTAGGAATTTGTCACTGTAAGTGTCAGATGAATGCATGAGGCGTCAGTGATTGCAAAACTAGATGTTTATCAGATCACACCTAATGTGCTAAACACTCACCCTCTGATCATTCCTAACCTACAATACTTTCATTTGTGCAAACACAGGTGAAGTTTATTTAATGTAACCTGAATGATTTTTGTCCCTTAGTTGTCCTTTCTAGCAAAACGTTGAATTCAAAAGTTTCCTCAAGACATTGTAAATTAATTCCACATGAATTCAGCAGATAAGTTCTCAAGAAATATGATCACTTTATACAATAAACATTTTAATTAAGGCTTTTATTTACATCACTCGTTTGAGATTTGTTTTTGCACATACAGTATTTCAAGTATGGCTGAGTTGCCATTTATCATTTGATGTGCTCTATATATGTGTGCTGATCTGTATTTACTGCTGCAGTATTTATTGACTCACATGGAGTATTTTTATGATGTCTTTATGAACTTTATGAAGTGTCAACGTTTAGGTGAAATGGACTTTAAATGAAAAGATAAATCTCTCAGGTTTCATTAAAACTGTCATTCATTTGTGTTTTGAAAATGAACAAAAGTCTTTGGAATTACATGAAGGTGAATAAATGATGACCATATTATACCGAACAAAATTATAAACACAACACTTTTGTTTCTGCCCCCATTTTTTATGAGCAGAAATCAAATATCTAAGACCTTTTCTGTGTACACAAAAGGCCTATTTCTCTCAAATATTGTTCACAAATCTGTCTAAATCTGTGTTAGTGAGCACTTCTCCTTTGCCGAGTTAATCCATCCACCTCACAGGTGTAGCATATCAAGATGCTAATTTGCACAGATGTGCCTTAGGCTGGCCACAATAAAAGGTCACTCAATGAAAGTGTTTTTTGACCTTGCATGCATGTCAACCTGTTGTTGGGATGTGAACCTTTCATAACCCATAATAGGGGCACTTTAAATTAGATTGTATGATTTCAAAACTCAAAGCAAAAACAGAATAGTCTGACTTTAGTTTTGTGATATTTTTTAACTTAAAACATCTGCACAAAACAAAGCAGTGGATGGGCTGCATGAGAACGCAAATTCACTCTCTGACAGCAGCTGGCGCTTATGGAACAGCGGCTATATAGCATTCCTTTGGTTACTGGTGTAAACAAAGCAGCACTATGCTTATAAACACTACTTTATACAGAGCCAAGATGAAAAGAAAATACCATCACGATTCCTTTAACATCGCAACTGATTTGAATCGTCACATATTATTATTGATTTTCAATTAGCTCGACATGCACCGTTACTTCCCAAGTCTGTGTAGTATTTTCTTTTACCTGAAGGCATGAGGGCATTTCACACAAACTTTCCTTGATGGAATCTACCTAATTTAGATGCTTCTATCAAGTAATTTGTGACCCTAAAATTGTGAAGCTATAAGAACAAAAACTGTAACAATTTTGGGTTAATTTTAACAAGACAGTTGAGAATCGTTGTCATAAATGACCGTTTGATGTGTTAGTGTGTGTGTACAGTATGTGTGTGCCTGCTTAACAATATTGTGGGGACAATTTGTACCATAAAGTGAGCTAAATCTGACAGAATGGAATCATTTTAATTAATATAATAATATAATATAATAATTTTAATGTAATTTAATTAATAAGTCATTTTTATCTTAAAACTGCAGAAGGTTTTCTCTTAGGGTTAGGATGTGGTTATTGTATTTATAACTAGCTGTTTATAAAAACACACTGGATGTCTTTGGAATGTCTAAGTAAATCTAAGTAAACATCTGTCTGTTGGCAGACATGTAGGGGGAAGTTATTGGTGAGTCATTTGTATTTTACTGAATGTTGTGTCTAAAAGCACAAATGGATCTGATCTTTCTTTGATTTGGTGTAATAAAACTCTCCACCATGGTGTCTGGCTGCTCTGGAGATGTGGGTGTGGTTAGGCAAATATTTGTGTTTGACAGACAGTGGTGGCTGACTGTTTATTGAAGTTTATGTCTGATGGACAGAACTGGAAAAAGAACAACATGCCAACTATGAATAATCTTTTGGAGCAAGTATACAGACTTTGACGTGCATTATTGACTTTCTGTGATTGTGGATGGTATCCTTCACCGGTCAATATGTTTTTAGACTCACTAAAGCTAGCATGCTTTCACAGACGCAGCCTTTATCAGTGTGACCCGAGGACTCACACACACACTCACACCAGGTCTTTCTCTCTCGCTCTATAAATGCATGACTGAGGGCCATGTTTTAAGAGGGAGATGGAGAGTGCGGAGAAGAGAAAAGTAAAAGAGCAACTGAAGTGAGCGCCAATTTGCCTTCCAGCTTTTTGAAGGGGTTTTAAGATGCTCAGCTTTCAGTCCATATAAGACATAGAGGAATGACCTCTTAAACCATACAAACAAAAACTATGTCTACTCATCCCCGGTGGCATTACTAGAATGCCATCCTGAGATGAGCATTTGGATGAATGAAGCAGACAGGCCATTTTAAGGAAAATCTAGATCCAATAAAACTATATTCAATTTTAGGGATGGAGTTTAAGCAGATTACGTGATTTTAGAAGTCATATACAACACCAGAGAGAAGCCTGTCACTTTCACCTGAAGATTGTGTTCACGTTGATGAGTCATTCACAGTAATAATAACACACATGTACAAAATAGATAAGGGTACATTTTCATTATACGTTTGATGTTAAATCTTCAAATTCCATTGCCACTCATGTAAGGAAAACTCTTCATGCAAGTCATTTTTATGATATTACTAGACACTGCTACTAATAAATAGAAGACAAAGTAAATAAATAAAAACTTTTTTTGACAATTAAAAAAAATTAACAATAGGAATGAAAATTACCTTACAAACTTAATTAACCACATTTGTTTCAATGAAAAGACCTACAAAGCTGATAATTAATTACAGACAAGTTAGTGTCAGCTGAAAGTATTTTTTACTTATTTTCTGTTAGATGGGTATATTGCTGAGCAATATATTGAACGCGATGATCATGCGCATCTCATCAGTAAAGCCAGTTCCGTGATTAGTCATAAATCTCCATCACCTGCTTTCAGATGGAGCGGCATTTAATACACAAAGCTATAGATCACTGACAAGCTACGCAATATCGCTTTCATAATCACTGATGAATCGCCTTTGATTATGAACGCGATATTGTAAACATAAACTCTGTGTATAAATACTGCTCATCTGTGGCATGTGTTTACAACAATGCGAAACTGACGAGATGCGTATGATCATCGTGTTCGATATATCGCTCAGCCCTAGATGTGTACAGTTCTCACTCAGCCACCCATATCTGCGCCTCTATCCAACCATCATATGTCTCCAGGAACCAACATTACCTCATTGTTTTGTGTTTCAGCTTTGCTCAGTTCAAATGAGAATGCTATATCTCAAATGTTGTAGAAATCTCTTCTACCTAATGAAGATGATTTTAAAAGGCGTTTGAGCATGTGAAAGAGAGTGAGTGTGTTATTAGCGGTGTATTGAATTGCAACTGTAAAAATAAAGTGAAATTATCTCAAAGTTTTAATAGACCTCTACTCCTTTCCTTTCCTCTTCTATCTAATGCAAAATTTAAACTATGGACAGATGGACAAATATTGCTACATTCTCTCTCTCTCTCTCTCTCTCTCTCTCTCTCTCTCTCTCTCTCTCTCTCTCTCTCTCTCCTTTCTTTCTCTCTCTCTCTCTCTCTCTCTCTCTCTCTCTCTCTCTCTCTCTGAGTGTGTGATCTATTAAGATAGTCAGACAGGGGTTGACAGATACACAAAGGCTTCTGCAGTTCTATTGTGGTGGCAGCCTCACCATACAGTACGATCATTGTGTATGGCCTGCGGGTGGACTGTGTGTGTGTGTGTCTGTGTGTGTGTGTGTGTGTGTGTGTGTGTGTGATCATGGGACTTACACACTGCGCTGTGATGAATTACTCAGAGTGGGCAGATTATGCCAGTATGACATTGATACATTGAGACATCTAGTGATATTTTATTGCATTCAAAGTGTGTGTGTGTGTGTGTGTGTGTGTGTGTGTATGCAAGCGGGTGTGTGAATAAGGATTTTTGAGGGTGTAGTCACTTATCGTGAATAATGCCATCAAATTGCTCTCAATATATATATCTACACACAATCTAGTACACACTGTATTGTAAAACAGATGTTTTGTAACTTCCAATTCCCATGTATACTTTAAACAAACACAAACTATTTTTTGTTTTAACATTTTGTTTCTGCAAAAATGAAAAAGGCATGGATATCTAAACAAAAAACAGTGTTTGCGTCTATGTGTGTGTTTGCTTATATGGATGCGTTATTGGCTACATGCAGCTATGTGTGAATGTTTGTGTGTTTTGGTAGGAGTATATATTGAATTCATGTCTTTGTGCTTTCTTGCTGTCATGGAAACATGTTTTCGGGGAGTACGGTGGTCCATAGGAATCAAATGAGGCGTGAATAATTTATCTCTTAATGACTTCATTCACATCAATAGCATTGACTCTAATAAACCTCCTGCCATGACTGAAGTGTGTGTGTGTGTGTGTGTGTGTGTGTTCCTCCATGTGGAAATGATGAAAGCAAACACACTTATGTGTGAGTTTTCATGGTTTTAAATTTAAATGTTGTGAAGTCAGGGGATTTTCCATGGAAGCGAGTTAGTGTGTGTTTGTGTGAGTGTGTATTTATGCATATATGTTTGCACAGGCACATTTACATTCCTCTTTTGAAATTGTATGAATTACGGAGTGAAACATTATCATTCAAAGACAGTCAAACAGTTACACTTGCGTTGTTTATGGTAATTTTATTCCACAGTCTGCAGGTTTCTCTGTTGGAGTTTGTTATTATAATTTAAAATGTCTGTCCTGCATCTTTAGTGTGTGTCTGTACATGCTCAGATATGTTTAAAATAACAGTGCCAGCATTTACCATGTTTGTTTGGTAAATGTTTAATAGAAATACCTTTTTTTTTAGTTCCAAGGTATTATATAAAGTGGCATAAACATCATGGTGAATAAATATGGTAATATATCAGTACAATGGTATATAGCAAATTAGCATATTATTAAATTTGTATTACGTTGTAATGACAACATGTACCATGTTTTTGGGTGTATATATATATATATATATATATATATGTGTGTGTGTGTGTGTGATATATATGTGTGTGTGTGTGTATATATATATATATATATATATATATATGTGTATATGTATGTATATAGTAATTTATATAAACAGAGGGAGGATTAAATTGCATATTTATTTATTACATTGTAATTACATTGTAATGTGTTTCTTACATTGCATTTGAGTTAAAAGTTTCCTGCAAGGTTTTCCTAACATTAACGCACAGTTTGTATCTCTACACTTTATTTGTATGTTTGTATTGGCCTTAACACGGACATATGTAATCTCCTGCATGTGTGTGCGAGCATCTGAAATTGCAATGAGAAAATCCTATGACAAAAATTTCAACCACAAAATAGGCAGGAAAAATGAGCATCACTGAGAGAAAGTGTATTTCAAATATATTAAACACTGTGAAGTGTACTAAAGTCATTGAATACATTCAAATGAGGCAGTAAATCAGTGTCTTTATGATCCCTCGAAGCGTGTATATGTGGTTTAGACATAAGGAATACAGCGCGGGACGACAGGACTCTTCTGCTATGCTTTATGGGTTGGTCAGGCGTTAACAGAACCTTCCATTAGCCTTCAAACTAAATCTCCCTTCAACCATGATTATTTGTTCCTGATGAATTCGTATGAGAGTGGAACTATGGGAAAGGTCACACAGAGAGAGAGATGATAATGGTGACTGTGTTTCATATGTAATGTAATCAGATATGTAAAGCTGACATCTTAACAGCTGCTCTGGGGTGAATTTTATTGATTGGTTCATGGTGGTTAAGCTGAGGGAAACTTCTAGTAAGGCTGACTCGCAACCTGCTATTACAAATGTGAGGCGCACACATACTCGTGCAAACGCACACACAAACTGCGGTGATCGTTAAGCAGTAAATTACAGAAGGAAATCCTCGACGGCTGTATGTAATTCCCACTGGCAGATTGAGTGTGACTGGAAAACCACACCGTCTCCCTCTTATACTCTTTCTGTTCACTATGAGATTTTCAATCTATATTTTGTAATTGTAGATTACAGAGAAGCTGAATTTGGACTCATCTACTAACTCGTCGTGTGTGTGTTTGAGAAACTTAACCTTAAAGCTCCAAAATCAACAGCTATGACAGACACATCCTTAAAGTGACCCACTGAAGAAATGTGGGCTTAACTCTCTCTGTGTGTGTGTGTGTGTGTGTGTGTGTGTGTGTGTGTGTGTGTGTGTGTGTGTGTGTGTGTGTGTGTGTGTGAGTGAGTGTGGAAAGGACAGATGGACTCAAGCAGCTGTGTGTGTAGCCATTGGTTGTGACTAAAGTTTGCGGGTGTGTGAAAGACAACATTGAGGCCTTGTCTGTATTTGAGCAGGAATATTTCAGTTTGACTCACACACACACACACACACACACACACACACACACACACACACACACACACACACACACACACACATATACTGTCTGCTGGAATCTACGGCAAATAGCTACGAGACTCAAAACATCTTGAAAAGATTTAGAGAGAGAGAGAGAGGAGAGTAGGGAAATAGAGTTACTATCTCCTGTCTTTCATCTTTGAGTGTTTCTTTGTCTCAATTGTTTCTATCTGTGTGTCTTAAAGAGAGAGAAAAAGCAACAGATAGGCCGACAGAGACAGAAAGAGAACGAGTCAGAGAGAATGGCATACAGGGAGACACAGACGGAGAGAAAACAAGTGGTTGTGGGAAAGTTGGTGGTTGTCTGTATGCACCCACACTGGCACAATTAAATCCTGCTCTCTCACATAAACACACACACTGAAGTCTCTCTGACTTTTTGACCCTGAACTCAGTGGAAGGCTGGATGCACAATCTTTTCATGATTATTTATTAAAGAGTGTGTTATCAGATTAGTTTCTCCTCAATGACTTGCGAGTATGAGAGTGTTAAGGGCAGAAAATATATTTGTTTATTATATTATTACACTGCTAGGTATAAATTCTAATAATTTAGTTCATAATTAAATGAATAATTTAATTATATACATACATGCCTTAATTATTACATTTACTGGCTTTATTAAGTACATTTACATTTTTGCAATATACTTTTTATTCTGCTTTGCTTTAATAGCTGTTTCCATCCAAAATTAAAATTTTAAATGTGCACCATATAAATCTGAAAAACAAAAATTTAATAAAGCAGCATTTGCATTCAATCTGTTTAAGAACCCAAAATGGTCAATTCTGGAAAAGGAAATGCCATTGCAACTGGAAAAGTAACTGATGTGGCTCTATTAATAAATGAATATACTACTAATATAAAATAAACGGGTAAGACTTTATTTTGATGGTCCCTTTTGAGCATTAGGTTAACAATAAGTAACTTTGCACCTACATGTCAACTAACTCTCATTATACTATTAGTAGACTGTCTAATTAATATCTGCTAACTCTTTATTGTGATGGTCTCCCAACCAACAGACATACTACAGACTATAAGAAACTTTGCAAGTACATGTAAACTTCTTCTAACCCTAACCCTACCAGTCTACTAACACTCTACTAACACTCTAATGTGAGTTTGTAGATATGTAAGAGAAGTAAAGGGACCTCAAAAGTGATTATTTTATTTATTTATTTAAAACAAAAATTGGGGTGGGTGGGTGCTGTAGTCTTCATGCTGAATTAAATAAATAGTCTAGAATATTATGTTCTTTGTTTAAATTTTTTAAAGGGTATGTGATCTCATTGATATCTCACTGATATTGCACAGCCCTTACTCGTGCCTTTTTTTTCATGGAAAAAATGTATCTAGCTACAATCACTGATTCCACGACTTGTTGTTTTACCATCATATTCATTATATAACCTGGGTTTACTTTCCAAAATTTTAGTGCAATCGTTATATATTTTTTTTGACTAGAACTTAAAGAGTTTATATGGCTGGTGAATGGCAAACAGTCTAAATTTGTGCGTGTCCGTGTGTGTGAGAAGGAGGGCAGTCTGTGCCCTAAGAGCCAAGCTTCCAAGACGACTGCTGAATGCCTCTAGTTCATAAACACCTCACTAATGAACCTCTCAGGGGAAAGCAAATGATCAGTGCTCATTTCTTCACAGATCCCTCTAACATCTGCTAATATGTGTGTGTGCGCATGACATTTTCATGGATGACAGGTGGTCTCCCCAACACCCCTGGATGTTAAAGAGAGAGAGAAAGTGTGAACCACACACTCACGCTCAGAGAGTACTAATCCATTTCCAGTGTTTTTATCAATGTATCTCAGCTGTCAGTGGAGCCAGTCTACCATATATAATGGATAACAAAGAAACTCACAAATGACAAATTATATTAAAGTCACAATGAAACAGAAGTGTTACATATTATCGCAAAATTCATCAGTTGTTAAATAGATTTTAAGAAGAGGATGTTGCACTAAAAAAATGTCAAGAGTCAATTTTAGAGGGACAAAGTTTAAGTGGACTAAATGATTAGAGAAATCTGGAGAAGAATATCATTTACATCAGCAGGTCCAGTTATGACATTTTCATGAAACATTACGAGGTCAAAAAATCCCAAGCAAGCAAACATGTTCAAAATAGGATAGATGTTGTACATTAGCAAAATAGATAATTTTACTCAAAATTCAGTTTGAAAATTGGAAATGTCACAAGAAAACTGCTAAAAGAGAAGGGGGGTATCAGCCAATTTCAATAATTCAAAATTGCCACAAATTAGGCAATTAATCAATCAAAGGTCTTTATATATGTGTATATAACTAAAGCAAACCTGATAAGGAATGAAAAAAACAACCAGAATGTGAAAGAAAAGTACAATACTTGAAAAATTGTGTACAAATGCAGATTTAATGAACTTGCAGTCATACAGAGCAGACACGCATTGGCAGTAGATTGAGAGTATTTCACCCTAGCTCAAATTTGAAATCTTTACACACGCCGTCTGAGGGAAATAACCGTTTCCGATGCTGTCCAAGCAAATCCAAACACTTCCAGCTCTGATGTTTGCGTGCTTATCATGTCATTTGGTGAGATAGTGTTGTTTCTGGTTCGTCATACTGGCGGTAATGTAACGTTTGCTATCAAAGGCTCAAGGATGTGATAGCATCTCCGTCTGTCTGCTCTCCCTCTCACTTTCCACTCATTCCAACCTATCGGTTTACTTTTCCCTCTCTTTGCTTCCTTCTTTTCCTCTCTATCTTTGTTAAACGCTATGTGATAATATAGTAATTTTTGTAGAATTTCTAGGCTTATTACACCACAGATTTATTAGGATAAAAACTAAATTTTGTTTTAGAAAAGTGCTGTTTTGCATAACCATAGTGCAATAAAAAAAGGCAAGCATCCAGGTAAAACAGCAACTTTAAGACCAAGCAGAGTGCTTTGCCAATCGGTTACTTAAAGTCTCGGGGCCCAGGACAAAATGTTAATCGGTGGGCCCCCTTTTCCAATAAGAAGGCTATAGCATAGTGCACTTTAGTGGGCCCCCCTCGTCACAGGGCTCAGGACAACATTCTTGGTTTCCCATCCCCCGACGACAGCCCTGGTTAGGAGCGGACGGAACTTAATAGTGGACAGAGCAAATCAGTTATGAATACAGGGCAAAAGTCACACTGCATTATTAAAAGTCATCAGCCAAATAAATAATATGTTTTATAATGTTTCCCCCCTCTAGCTTTGATATTGAATCAAAATATATAGTAAATCACTGACAGGATTTCATTGAATTACCCTTCTGTCATTTTTAATAATTTAACAGTATTTTAATTAATATTAATTTAATTTATATATTTTTGAGTCATTGGCATCTGTATTATCTTTACAATGCTAATGGACATTAGTAAACCTAAACAAAAAGTTTTAGTGTAATATGTTGGCATCTGTGCATGGTTGTCCATGCTGGTAAGATTGCACTGCCCCCTAGTGGATGAGGATTAAACCCATCACTGCGGTTACATGCAGACAAGTGTGTGGGTGTGTGTGTGTGTGCATGTTTATGTGGTTTATGAGGATACAAATTTGTATAATGACATGGGTATGACAGGTATTACAAGGAGAAGGGGATTTATGAGGACATTTTCAGTGTCCCAATACTTAAAAACACTTTTTTGAGGGAGAGTATAATGTCTCATGTGAGGGCTAAGTTTAGGTGTAGGGTAGGTGTAGGGCAATAGCACATACAGTCGGCACAGTATAAAAACCATTGCGCCTATGGAGAGTCCCCATAAACCATTAAATCCAGTGTGTGTGTGTGTGTGTGTGTGTGTGTGTGTGTGTGTGTGTGTGTGTGTGTGTGTGTGTGTGTGTGTGTGTGTGTGTGTGTGTGTGTGTGTGTGTGTGTGTGTGTGTGTGCGTGTGGGTTTGAGTGAGTATTTTTGATATTATAAAATACCTGTCTGTCTCTCTGGCATTTTCATTTAAATCCTGCTGCTCTGTGATTGTGCTGTCATGTGCCACTCATGAAAATTACGCATCTCAATGAATAGAGCTCTCAACAGACAGGAAAATCTATCTCTGTCTGGCCTGACCTTGCCGCACACACAAACACAGAGCTGATCTCTTACGGTCAGTGTCTAGTTTTTGGAGACTGAGTGTCTGTCTCCCATTATGATTGACGGCTGAGGAATTTGACTGACAGATCTGGCTAGCTAAACCGGCTATTCGTGATCTGTAAGGGACCCATGCTGTGTGTGTATGTGTGTGCGGGTGTACGTCTATAAATGAGAGGGTTGTCTTTGAGAGTCTGCTTTGCGTGAGGGAAGACACTTCATTAAAGTCACCCCCTACGGAGACGCACACACAGGAACCTGCACACATGCACACTCCAAGTGCAAAAAGGTCAACCTTTGGGAACTGCTGAATAGAGATTTGATCACGTGACCGGGACTTAAAATCTGATCATGTGAGCCCAGAAAAATAAATCTAGCATATTGGTAGTGGCTATTATGACATTCACTGAGAGGAGTAAGTTAATTGATGTTAATTAGTACATGGGCTCTTCATAGCTCTTCATTATAGTCATTCACACTGTATGATAACTTAGAGAAAGAGACATTGATTAGATTAGATTAGATGAGTTTAACTTCTCTCATTGTTTTATGGTTTTATATGAGGGTTTTTTTCACAGCAGGAGAAAAGAAAGGGTGAAAGTGACAGCAAGTAAAGGACAGAGAGTGGGATGAAAGCAGGGATTAAACTTCTGTTAGTTTTTTTTTGTTCATTTATTGAAAAGAGAAAGAGAGCGAGTGAAGCACTTCCTCTAAAGGTGCTCAGGGTCATCATTCAACCCTCTTTTTCTCTTTTATTCTCTTTTTCTGCTCTTGATGCTCTCCTGGGTGTTCCACTCTGTGCTGCCACTGAAGTTTTAAATGTGTGTGTGTGTGTGTTGTGTGTGTGTGCCTCCCTAGTTGTCTAGCCCACCTCCCACCATGTCTTTGTGCGTGTGTGTGTGGTGCTGTATTCGATGTTAGTAACCATGTTGAACTGGGAACAGGTTTTTTATTGTTAGATTTGATTTAAATAGTTTCTCTATGACTGAATTCGTCTCACTGTCATATGGGTGACAGCTGGAATGTTTGTGCTGTAATCCAGAAGTACGTTTGATCTCATAAATGCACGCATAGATCTGTGTCGGTGTCCTGTAAAGATGATTAAAGACGATTCCCATTCAGTTCACGCACAGGTCATGTCAGGATGACATTTTTTAAAGAGCGCTGAAGACTTACTCAGGCTGTTTAAATGTCTAATCTGATGCCTAAAGAACCTGGGGCTTCAGTTAAAAATGTTTGTTTAGTCTCTTCATAACTGGGTGCATTAGAGTTTGGTGTGTGCATATTTGTTGCGTTTCTTCTTTCAGCTGTGATATTTGAAAAAGAGGATATTTCATTCTGTTCTCTTTTGTTCTTGTTTTCCTTCCTGCTTTCTTTTTCTTCAGTTGTTGTTTTTTCCACTGACATTGTATGCAGATGTCGATGAATGTTGAATACTATGTGCAATTGTGTTCTTTATGTGTCTTATTTGAACACAAGGCTATTTGTTATGTGTAGATTTAACACTGGTGAAGTGATTAATTATATAATTCCTTTATTTTTCTCTAGTACGCTGTCTTCTCTTTGTCCTATTTTTTATATTGACCATTTATCTAAAGCTGCAGGGGGCTTGATTTTTGCAGTTCGAGACAAATTTGAGGATTCATGAAGCATTTATTTGGTTGTATGGTGAAATAATCAGTCTTTGTCTCTTCTGTCAGACAGACATTTTGTCATTATTTACTCGCCCTCTGTCACTCTAAAGCTGCTTGACTTTCGTTCCTGTGGAACACAAAATACATCTTTTTTCTATATAGTTACAATGAATGGGGATTGGAGTTTAAAAAAATAATACAAAAGCACCATAAAAGTATCCTAAAAATAACACACTTGGTTGTTTCAGCCATCTTTTACAGGGGCCCTTATATTTACAATCTTCATTAAAATACAAAATAAACTGTTAATATAAAATTGTACGACATTCAACTGACATCATATTTTATATTTATTTACACATTTTTATTTATTTTATATTTGTATTACAGCAGAATTACCAGAGGTATACAAAAGGGCCTTTGAATATTGACAAAGGGGGTTCTTGCAGTCAAAAATTCAGAGAAACACTGAAATAATCCATCAAATTGTTTTAATCAGTCTGATTTGTCAACTTAAATTTCATATGGCACAGAAGAATTTTGTGCTATTTAAATGTAATTTTTGATGATTGAAAGCTCCCCATTTATTATTATGGCATGCAAACAGAGACCAGAACATGCTTCACATCTGCTTCACTCACACATTTATCCTTTTGTGTTGCAAAGAAGAAAGAAAATCAAACAGTTATGAAATGGCATGAGGATAAATAAATGATGACAGAATTTTCATTTTTGGGTAAACTAAAATGTATATTGTAAAGTCTGACAGTTGAGGTCTCAGTCTGCCTTTGTTTTTATTGTACACAAGAGCGAACGAAAATAATTCAGTGTACACTATGCTTTAAAAAGATGTACATATTAATATATGTCTTTATAACTGCTTATGATTGTTAATGTTCTTTCTCTTTATTTATCAGTGACCTGAGTGAAAATCAAATCCAGGGGATTCCCAGAAAAGCATTCAGAGGAGCCACTGAGATCAAAAACCTGTGAGTCTTCTGTATCTTTGTGTGAAATAGAGAGAGAAAGAGAGCTTTGAATTAATGATTGTGTGCTTTAATGAGATGCCCAGGCAAACTGACCATCACACACACGCGCGCACACACACACACACACATAGGAGGAGTGGGCAGTGCAGGTAGACAATAGTGGAGGAGAGCACAGCTGACAGAGTGAGAAGAAAGGCTGGAAAGTGAAGAACAGTGATGAGGGGAGAAAGAGAGAAAGACTGACAATAAAATGATTGAGAGAAAAAACTGATTTAAGGACAAGAGAGCGAAGGATGGAAGGTTTTTTTTTTTTAGTAAGGATCAGTAGTGTTTATGAGAGTGTATTACTCTATTACCATAATCATTGAACACCAAACAGAAGAACCGACATCATCATCTTCAAACATTTTCTCTCTTTTTTTTCTCTCTCAGGCAGCTGGACTATAATCAGATTTCCTGCATTGAAGACGGAGCGTTCAGAGCTCTGCGGGACCTAGAAGTACTGTAAGTGCAATGCGTGTGTGTGTGTGTGTGTGAACTTGTGTGATTGTGTTCTGTTGAATTAAAGCCACTGCAGAGATCTTTTTAGATATGACGGTCTAATTAGACTTTGGTCAAAGCTGGGCCACACAGGTTTTGGGACTGTTCCAGAAACTTTGTTTGATTTTTAGCTTGAAATTGAGATTATAAAATCGTATATATTCATGTTAAATTGGTATAGATTTCTCTGTGCATGGTATAAATTTTCTCTCTGCATGATGTGTGTTGGCTATCAGATCATGCCTGCTGAGTGTTGAATGATTGTATAAAATGTATATCTGCTTTTTAAAGTTGGATTAGTGGAATAATCCTGTTAGAGAGAATGGAATCAGGACAGATAAATGGGATTGTGTCAGATTATTTTACTAGGATTATTTTGATGCGTTGTGACAAATGCACAGAAAAGATTTTATGAGCTGTATTAAATGTCAGATGTGCATCTATAAAGTGATTTCCTGCACATAACCACAGACAGGCATGAAGGCATATTGATATACTGAAAAAAAGCAGTTATATACGTTTGTGTATTGAATATTGTAAACAAAAACATTAAAAGGAAAATTCACCCAAAATTCAGTTATTATGTACTCACTCTCTTACTATACAAAAGCATTTTTTCATAAAAAATGTCTAAGATTATCTTTTTATATATACAATGAAAGTATATGGGAACCAGGGGCAGCTGTGGTAACCATTTGCTTTCATTCAGTGAACTATTCCTCATCATTGTTCTAAAAAGGTCTATTAACTGATTATCTTTCTCTGTCTTTGTTTCACAGCACACTGAATAACAACAATATATCTCGTTTGTCAGTGGCCAGTTTTAACCATATGCCCAAGCTTAGGACATTGTGAGTATCACACACACACACACACACACACACACACACACACACACACACACACACACACACACACACACACACACACACACACAAACTGCATCAAACCAGTTCTTCAGACTGTCGTTGGCATGTTATCCAGCACTTAACGTGCTGGCCCTTAATAAGTGTGATTATGAGGTAATAGGGTGTAATAACCACATTAATATGTATGTTTCATTATCATACATTTTGAAGATTGGAGTCCTTTGTGTGTGATCATGATTTAATCACATTTACGTGATGAGCTAAAGTAGGTAATTGCTATATTGGTATTCTGATCCTTGTTAGCTAAACGTCAGCAATAGATGATGGAAAGAAAGCCAGTGAATGCCAAGATGGGAAAGGACCATTAAGACCATGAAATCTATACTTATACTGTGGTTACTATACAGTACTGTTGTAACAAAAACTAAAGGTATTGAAAATAATTTTTTCTGATTGAAATAAACCTGAAATAAAATATAAATATTAGAATAAAAACTTTCAAAAGCACATAAAAATGTAAGTAAAAGATTGTTTAAAATATTAATAGTTATAATAATAATATATGAATGTGTTCCTGTGGCTCAATGGTAGAGCATTGCGTTAGCGGCGCAAAGGTTGTGGGTTCAATTCCCAGGGAACACATACTGACAAAAAAATATGTATAAACTGAATGTACTGTAAGTCGCTTTGGATAAAAGCGTCTGCTAAATGCTTAAATGTAAATAAATGTAAATGAATAATACTAAAACTAAATTGTTATAAATTGTTACCCATTTATTTCCATAGGATAAAAAACAAATGCTCATAGGTAGGAGTTCAATAGGGGTATTTTTTTACAAAATGTTTAACGTAAACATTAAACGTTAAATGTAAAACACAGAACAGAAATAAAAAAAATTCCAAATAGTATTTTATCCAGTTTAATAAATCATGTAACAACTCAGTGACAAGGTGACCTTATCTTTCTGCTAAACAATACATTAGAAAAAAATAAAGTATAAAATAAGTATTTTAATATTTCCAATATATTAAATCACCTTCTGATTCTGTTTCAGCAAGTTGATAATATACAATTAGTAACACTTGAATACATTTTGTAACACATTGTAACACTTGAAATGGTTCGAATGTTCTGCTGCATTTCAGTGGACTAAAGTGATTTTTGTCGTTCTCATTCTTGACCCAACCTATTCAAAAGCCTTTCCAAGGCCAATTGGGAAGGAAAGAATTGTGGAGAGAGATAAAAACAAGAGCAGTCCATTTCAGTGCTTTTTCTAGCTCTGTTCAACGTGAAGTTGGTCATAAGTCTCTGTGATGATTTATGTCATGACAAAATACCCCACAAAATAAACTCAATCCTCTATCTCTCTGAACACATGCTCTACTGTCATGTCATGTTAGAAAAGATAATTGGCTTCTTACTTCTGATTTTCAAAGCCAGTTACAAATAAATATGCTTTATATTTAGTTTTACCATTAATCTTGTTAAGGGAAGGACTCATAAAGCTGCTGACCACACAGAAACACCAGAGTCAACAGAGAAATCATTGTGTGTTTGCTTGTTGTCTGCCAGTAAATTACAGTAATTAAGGAACCATAAATTATCTGATGTAAAGTTGATAATACTCTCTCACACACATGGACACAAGTTTTTGTTGATATATCAGCTTAGACTGTCATTGGACCTTCAAATGACTTTCTCTCTCACTCTCCATCTCTCTAGTCGTCTGCACTCAAATAATCTGATATGTGATTGCAATGTGGCCTGGCTCTCTGATTGGCTGAGACAGAGGCCCCGCCTTGGCCTCTACACACAGTGTATGGCTCCTCCCTCTCTGAGGGGGCACAACATTGCTGAGGTTCAGAAGAAAGAGTTTATGTGTACAGGTAAGTTTGTGTGTGTTTTATTTGTGTGGTTTGTTTACAGGAGATAAGAGCTTGTGAGTATAAAGAAAATAAATATATGAATTTGCTGTTTTGTGTTGTCAAAGCTTTCATATTCTGTCCATTTTTTCGGCTGTTCTCTTTCTTTGATCATGCTTTCAAGACTTCAGTGAAGGCAAGTTATCTGTGCTGTAAAAATATTGGCAAAAAAGTTTATTTACTTCAAATTGCGTTTAGTTGCACTATACAGTCCTCAATTTTTTAGTTGTTTTTAATTTAATTAAACCTTCAAACTCAACCTTCCTTTGTGTAGCACATCCCCCTGCATCCCTGTCATCTCTCTGTATGTGTGTTTTAGGGCCCCAGTCACACTCGTCCTGTAGTGTGCTACAGTGTCCTGAGCTGTGCACCTGCAGTAATAACATAGTGGACTGCCGGGGGAAAGGACTGACTGAAATACCCAGCAACCTGCCAGAAACCATCACTGAAATGTGAGTGAGGAGCAGACACACAATACATAACAACCTGACATTTTTTTTATCTAAATGGGGACATTACATTTACTTTTATTGTTTATAATACAACTAGTTATAAATGTATCTCTAACTAGGTTTTTTATTTTAAAAATATTTGTTTTGTATTATTATTATTTTATTTTATTTTATTTTGGGATATTTTGTCTGATTTAGCTCTTTTTTGGGTACAAATTTGTCCCTAAAAATGGATACGTAGGTAAACACACACACACACACACACACACACACACACACACACACACACACACACACACACACACACACACACACACACACACATACACATATTACCGCTTCTTTGCTCGTAGATTCTACTAAATATGATCACAATACACTAATTAAATTGTACCACTAAAATTCTTATTATATTAAATAATTAGAAATACTTTATTATATTATACTATATTATATTATTAATACACAATGAAAAAAATAATTATGAAAAAACAAAGTACTATGTAGGAATATATTCAGTAAACATAACTATCATAAGTTATCATACTGATAAAACATTAAGTATAATTAATAATAATAATTATAACAACACAGTATAGTAAAACACAACTTTTGTTATATTATTTTATGTGATATTATATTATTATAATTGAATTATAATGAATAACTTCTATATTATTCTATATAAGTTTCACTCACGTACATAGAGCCGTCACCGACAAGACCATGTTTATACAGTATGACTTCCTCAGTCTTGTATTAGGTTGAATGTAATGGTGGATTTGTTTGGCACCAGTCTGATGTCTTTCTCCTTTTTGACAGATGTAGCTTCCACATTCCACAAACACACATACACACAGTCAGGGTTGTATCTGTATCAAGTATTTTAACTGCGGAGACCATGCTGAAGTCATGCGCATTAATGCAGTGTGGAAACTGATTTATTTTATCAATGGCATCTCTTCTGTGGCCAGCGCTCTGCCAACGGGGCCTGGATTGAGAAGCCACATCTCTTTTAAACTGTTGTGCCTCTCACTGCCAGGGTCATTGTCTATCTTTTTTCTTCCCTTCTTTCTCTGTCTGTCATCCCTTCTGTTTTTCTTCCTCTAAAAGCCGCATGCAGGGCTTTGGCAGATGAGTCAGATTATCTCATTTGGCTCCAGCTGAATGAAATGTGTGTGTATGTGTGTGTTCGTCCACCTATGCGGGAGCCTGATTTTCATGCTCTGTCAACTTTGGAGAGCTTATCTGATTTATGACATATTT
Organism: Gymnocypris eckloni scoliostomus; assembly: GCA_027564155.1. Lineage (NCBI taxonomy): Eukaryota > Metazoa > Chordata > Actinopteri > Cypriniformes > Cyprinidae > Gymnocypris > Gymnocypris eckloni. The sequence goes on along the minus strand of CM050416.1, from coordinate 2,877,911 downwards.
ACTGTCAAAGAGAAGAACAGATATCTAGAGAGAGACAGCAAGAAGGCGAGCCATTATAAATAAGCATTGCTATATGTTGAATGCTGGAGTACTGAATGAATAATATATTTATGATTCTTATTACTTGACTTGGCAGGTAGGAAAATTACAGCTGATGTTGATTTATCTTTTATTCCACTAGTAAAACATCAACCTTTTATCAAATTTTTGTTCACATGTGAAAACTAAATTAGCTTATGTGTACAGTCTTTTACCCTTAAAATATTTTCTTTTCAGGTTTTTATTTCGATTTGTGTGTGTGTTTGTTCAAAAGTATACTCAAAATATCAGTTTTGGTTTGCAATTGTTAAAATACAGTAGTTAGCCATCCATCTATGGATCCCTATATATGGAAACCTGTTATTGAAATAACATAAGAGTCAAAAATAAAACGTGATTGTGAGAAAAATTAAATAAGGAATCAATTAAGATTTGCAATTGTGAGATATAATCCCATTTGTGAGATATAAACTCAGAATTATGAGAAATAAAATCACAACTGAACTATAATATGTCAGTAGTGACAATAATGAGAAACAAAATCCTTCTTATTATTATTTTATTAATAATTATTATTATTAGTTGATTTTGAGTGGGTAACAGGCTTCCAAAGTCATTATTCAATTATTACGCAAGCGAAAGTATCTGATAAGAGGGAGGTTACTGAGATAAAGTGAGACGGCATCATTCGGTGGCCCACTCCTACACAATTAATGTAAATCACAACAGTTTTGCTGCTAGTGCTACTAAAATAACTGATACAAATATAACTGTTCTTTTGTGGTAAATGTTTTAATGAAAAAAAACCTAAGTGCAAGGCAATCTTGAAATGTCAGTGTGTTCATAATTTAATTTTTCATGGAACACAGATGTTGGATTTGTTCTTAGTCTGACCAAATCACACAAGCACACACTCATCCAGACATGGGCACTGCTTCAGACAGGAACTATGGCAAACAGACACAGCTGCTACACTGTGATTAAAGTCGTCCCAGAGATATGCACATTAATCTTACATTTGTGCATGTCACAATTATTACCCCTTCTTTTGTCTTGGTACCCCTCTTATTGTATTACATTTCTGTATTACAAAAACAGTCTCTAAACCCAGAATTAATGTCCACGCATTCCAAATCAGTCATCTCCCATCTCCCATAACACTTTTCCAATAACTCCTCAATACTGCTGTCAGTGTCCGTCATTCTCCAGTTAGCCTCACCTGGGTTATTCCCTCTGCCACATTCCCTCCATTTGTTGATCTGGGTTATTCTCTCTGTTCACAGCCGACTGGAGCAGAACTCCATCAAGATTACTCCACCAGGAGCATTCTCACCTTACAAACGGCTGCGGAGAATGTGAGTGTGTGTGTGTCCATGTGAGCACACATACATATATAATTACACACAAACACACGTATTCATCATCGTTCTCTAATTTTCATTTTTTTTTTTTTTAGAGATTTGAGTAATAATCAAATAACTGAATTGGCTTCAGACTCCTTTCAAGGTCTCCGATCTTTGAATTCTCTGTAAGTATATTTATATATATGTATATATATGTATGTATGTGTGTGTGTGTGTGTGTGTGTGTGTGTGTGTGTGTGTGTGTGTGTGTGTGTGTGTGTGTGTGTGTGTGTGTGTGTGTGTGTGTGTGTGTGTGTGTGTGTGTGTGTGTGTGTGTGTGTGTGTGTGTGTGTGTGTGTGTGTGTGTGCGTGAGAAGAGAATGTAAGAGTTATATTAAGCTTCCATCATTCTTTCAATTTTTGATGATCTGACTCATTCAAGCTTTTAGAGAATGGAGCGGATAAATCCCTGTAGAGTCAAAGTCAACGTAACCACCATTCAAACATACAGGACATTTTCATTTCAATAGATTAACAGTTTTATAGACACCAACAATTGTTCTATCTTTAAATAAGTTGTATAAATAAAGAAATGAATAGTACTGATCTCATGAGAAATGTAAGTATTTTACAAGGTGACAGGTTTGTATGAATTCATACGATGTGAATAAAAAGTAAGCAAGTAAGCATGGTAATTGCAAGACAAATTACAATTTTATACCGTATGGCTAAACCCTTAGAATATGAAACACACTAATATAAATACATTAAGCTATTTGTTTTGGCCTGGCATTTTCAGTGTGCAAATTCGTGTGTTTTAGGGGGATATAATGTACATGTATATGTCTTTCTTGCTTGGTCTTTGTATTTTCTTTGGTTTACATTACTGACCGGGTTCCAATGAGCCAGAACTTAGTGGGTGGAACAGTTCTCCCCCTCTCTCTCGTTCCCTTCGGACCAGCCTCTTAGCAACACCAGCCAGCCATTTAAAATATCTCCTCCTGAAAAAATACAATTTCAAGCCAGAAGAGTGATCCAATGTGAAACATAAGCGAACAAACACATGCAAGTCCTGATATGACATCACAGTAACAAAATACTTCAAATGCAGGCACAGACATAATTTTTTTTTTAGATGCTGATTTTGGGGGGAAATCTGTCTGTTAACAGAATTGTGTACTTAAAGTATCTTAAAGAATTATCTAATTAGTCAAAATATTTCATGAATAAACATACAAAAGTACAACTTTGTACAACGTGAAAGACAGACGTTCCGAATCTTGAAGCTTTCTGTAAAGTTTCTGTGTGGGCTGCACATATGTAGGATATAAGCATATAGCCAAAGCCACAATGCCATTATTCATTCTAAAATAAAAATGCCAAGAAATGTTTAGCCCTGCGTGGCTCTTTCAGATTAGTCCTGAATTTGCCAATATTTATCTCCCATTTTTATGACAACATCACTTTGCTTAGGGTTACAGACCATTAAAGTAATGAATATGAGATGTAATTGATATTTTATATTCATCATAAGAAGATTATTGTGCATATGTGTTTCATGATTTTACCTCTGGGTCCATATGATTTAATTTGTGTTTAAATATGATTCGTCACTGGTTGCACTGGGATGATTTGTGGTGGTGCATCTTGTGCTCTGTTTGAGGAGCCATTTCTGATGAATGGTTGTGTGTGTGGGTGGGTAATGAACATCTTTAATCTTTGCTTTTATTTAATGTTCCCTTGTGTTTCTGCCTTTCAGGGTTTTATATGGGAATAAAATCACGGAACTTCCCAAAGGCATTTTTGATGGACTATTCTCATTGCAGCTACTGTGAGTAATGCACATTCTATGAATTTATGCTTGAAAATGCCAATGAAGGAAGGGCCTGCCATTGGAAAATGGTTTAATAAAAATACTAAATAACGACTCAATTAAAATATAATTATGCCAAATGTGAAGGGGAATTTCATTAGCTGAAGATACCAACATTTTAGTAGTTAATACCAATGCCAGTAATTCTCAATGTCAACTTAATAAAGCACATACCAATACGAACCACATAATACCAATACCACCGCAAAAAGAAATATGCTATTAAACACCATATTGTGAAACTTTACCAGTATTTCTCAGTAAGTCAGTAATGCTTCAATTTAACAGTCAGTAATAAAGAAGGAAAGAGCAGTATTTTTTCTCTTTTTATTGTCAATATTGTCATTTAAATGAGTGTTAATGAAATACAAGACAGAGACAAGAAAATTAGGCTGCATTTAGAGTCTAATATTTTGAGCCAACTCTTATATCTAACCAAAAGTGTTTACATAAATATCCTACCAAGGCAATCATTTATTTTAAATTATTTTAATATTCAGTTAGTACTGCAGTTGTGGTATGGGTGCTTTTGACATCCCTAGCTCAGTGTAAATATAATAGATGCTCACATAATGATAGAAAAACAAGTGTGTGTGTGTGTGTGTGTGTGTGTGTGTGTGTGTGTGTGTGTGTGTGTGTGTGTGTGTGTGTGTGTGTGTGTGTGTGTGTGTGTGTGTGTGTGTGTGTGTGTGTGTGTGTGTGTGTGTGTGTGTGTGTGGGAGGAGTATGTTTAGGAAATGTTTGTTAATCTAAGTATTTGTAGGGTTTTAACAAGACCATAAGCATTTGGAGCTACTACATAACATTACAACCTCACATGCGCTCAGACCGTGTTGAAAGTGAATATAGAAAGATTGTACTCCCTCTCACTTTTGAATTATTCTGAAATAACTAACATGTGAAACTCACATTTGTGTATGCTCACAAATATAAAAGTTTAGTGCCAATAACTCATATCGCGCACAGTTTTATTTGCTTTGCAGGAGATGCGGATCATATAAATCCTGTTTATACGAAAGCAGCTTTGTAAAATAAAGCCTCTGTTTATTCACAACTCCTATAAGGCATTGTAAATGAGTCTGAAGACCGCTGGGATTTAGTCTCGCTCATGTGTTTGTCTAGAAATATTAATCTATTTGCATATGGCATTTATACTTTCTCAATTTACAACTCATGTATAGATTTTCCTGTTTGCCTGAGAGATTTGTGTAAAATGTCACATGCGGATATTTATCCCAACAGGTTGCTAAATGCGAACAAGATCAATTGTTTGCGCGTAGATTCTTTCCAAGACCTGCAGAATCTGAATCTTCTGTCACTTTATGACAACAAACTCCAAACTATCGCAAAGGGAACCTTCTCTTCTCTCCGAGCCATCCAAACACTGTGAGTTACACTAAGTAACATTTTTTACCCCATAAACCCTTTTGACTTTAGTATAATGACATCTCAAAGAGTATCATCATTTTAAAATGTCACGTTTACTTATATTTACTGCATTTAGACAGCATTGATATGTACTGTATGTAAGCATGAAAATACATAGCTGCCTTTATATTTGACATTTACATTTATCCAGTGACTTACAGTGCATTCAGGCTATACATTTTTTTGTCAGTAAGTGTGTTACTGGAAGGAACAGAAGGAAGTCCCTTGTATCATCATATTTGAGGGAATTTTAAAGTCTTGGTATAGAATATTAGGCCCATGTATGATCAATGGCATGCAGTCATATTTTAGGTTGGTCAGGTTGAAAGTAAAACACTTTTGATTTTTCAAGAAATTGAACACCTTATTTATGACCGTCATTCATCATTTTTTATTTTTATTTTATATTTATTAGTCATTTGGCCCAGAACCCCTTCATGTGTGACTGCCATTTGAAGTGGTTAGCTGACTACCTGCAAGACAACCCGATTGAGACCAGTGGAGCTCGATGCACCAGTCCCCGCCGGCTTGCTAACAAACGCATCGGCCAGATCAAGAGCAAAAAGTTCCGCTGTTCAGGTACATACAGCCATTAAAATCGGTAGTACATAATATGCGTAATTTTGAGTAATTTGCCAGACTTGCTTACAGATGCTAAATCTTGACTCTGCCTCTTCCTGTCTGTTCCTGACTATGAACTTTAGCATCAGTGAGAATGTGTGTGAGTGCGGTCAGGGGTGTAAACATCTTAGTCAGCTTTCACTTACACAGACATGTAAACAGTTCTGAGGGTCTCAGTATGAGTTATCTCCTCCTGTCTAAGCAGATTATAAATCAGAATGCAAATGTGTGTGTGTGTGTGTGGGGGGGGGGGGTATTATTAGTTTACTGTCTGTCAGTTGAGTATTGATCGCTGTTGGGTTATAAATGAGCAGGATTCTTTGATCAATATTCATATTCATTTATTGATCTACATACACACAGCTTTCCTCTCAGTTCTCTGTGTATCTCTCTTTGTTTAGCTATAGAGCAATATTTTATACCAGGTATGTTCAGCTACTAAACGTTTTGTCTGTGTGTACTGCACAAGCCTTTGGACTACTACACTAATGCACGCAAATGACATGCACATTATAATGCAGATATCTATTTTTTGCTGTATTTCCATAGAAGAGCAAAGCATAATGGTGCTGTGCTCTTGTGTAGCATGTGGGTCAATGACGACAATACTCATAATCTAATCATAATCTAATAATTTATTTATAAATACATTTTAAATCCATCATACACACAATGACTTGAATATCTCTTCTTTTATGAATGTGTCTTTATTAATGAAGAAATCTATATTAATAAATTATATAATTTAGCAGTTATTTTTTTTTATACTCTACCATTCAAATGTTTGGAGCCGATAAGATTTTTGAAAGAGGTCTCTAATACTCACCAAAGCTATGTTTTATTATTGTATTATTACAAAGCTTTTTGTAATAATACAGTAAAACAGTAATATTGAGAAATATTATTAGAATTTAATATGAATGTTTTCTATTTTAATATATTGTAAAATGTAATTTATTCCTGTGATGGGAAAGCATTTATTACACCAGTCTTCGGTGTCACATTATCTTTTTTTTGGAGGATACTTTTTATTTTTATTTTGCATAGATAGGGTCACATACAATTGTCCAAAATCTTCTTCACAATAAATAGAACAAGCTGATCCTCTGAACCCCTCCAACCAGATTGTTTTAATTATGTAAAGTAATTTGATATGTTTAATGCATCCTTACTGAATAAAAGAGGAACATTTATTTAATTACTTACTCACTCACTCTCCCTTACTGGACCCATACTTTTCAATGATGGTATATATATAATTTAATTAAAAAAAAGTGTGCTTTTCCGAAAAAAATAAAAACAATAAAACAATATGTATACTATATAGTTTTAAGAACTTGGTATGTGTTTTAAACCAAAATACAAATGCAGTCGTTGCTTTTTTACATCAAGTTGCTAGATGAGCAAGCACACAATGGCGCTTCAGTCTAATGTTAATTTGTTGTCAAACCTTCACCAGCCTGATCAGTGTCACTCTTGTTGTGTGCATGCTCACAAATAGCACACAGTGGCATGGATCTAAGACTCATGCTTTCCAGTGTTCGCAGGTATTAGGGTTTGACTGTTGCATGGAGTGTATTACATATTCTCTTTCTTCCTTTCTCGCACACACACTCAGGGATTCATCATATCAATAAGTGTAAGTAATTGGCACAAGACCAGTAAGATGTCACCCAACAAGCCCTTCCCTCCTCAACCCCAACCAATCACTGACCAGGAACCCAAATATATGTGAAAATGTGCTCAGAGGTTTATGAAGCACACAGTGTGAACTGAACGTGTACTTGTGTGTTCGACAGTGCGTATAACTGCTGGTTCATGTTTATTTACTGTACAACAGCTGCGATATTCCTGCCGCACTCTTCTGTTTCTCTCTTTTCTTTTCTTCCCTGTATCTCTCCTCTCTCTATCACACTCTCCATTATTCCTACTAGTTTATCACAGCTAAACAAATGACTGTCTCATTCTTTAGCTCTCAATCCTTTGTTTCTCTTTCTCTCTTTCTCTCTGTGTTTTGTGGAGGAAATTCAGCGGGGTTTTCCTTTGTGCTTGATCTAACCATGTGGTTGCAGACTCGGACTAATACATGGTTCTGTCAAGCACCATGGAAGGTCTTGCAGCATCTACAGCATGGCAAGCAACAAGAGACACCCTTTGTATGTGTGTGTGTGTGTGTGTGTGTGTGTGGAGATGTTTTTGTCTTTTTTGTATAGATGTGCAGTTAGGAATATGTGCATTGTCTTTTCCCAATTATAAGTGTGTGTCTGTGTGTGTGTACACAACATTACAAAGTCATGGCTAGAATGCCAGCATGGCTTTATGTGTTGTCAAGAATGATAATGCCATAATTGCCATGGTGATTACTGAGTTTCCTCTGGTCTAGCACAATTAACCTTTAACGTCATCCGTCCCAATGAACCTGTACTTTTACCACTCTACCTTTCCAACCAAACTCCTCCTCTCCCTCTATCTCTCTCTCCCGCTCTCTGTCCTCTATTTCTCTCATACACACTTTTATTTGTGATTGTGTGATGTGTAATGGTGTGCTGTGCGTGTGGTTATGTGTATAGGTGTGGAAGACTACCGATCGAAACTAGGTGGGGATTGCTTCGCTGACCTGGCGTGCCCAGAGAAGTGTCGCTGTGAAGGAACCACAGTGGACTGCTCTGGACAAAAGCTCACGAAGATCCCAGACCACATACCTCAATATACAGCAGAACTGTGAGTGTCTCTCATTTAAGGTTTAATTCAGCCAAATATTCTGTCTTTATTTACTCATTAAACATTGTTTACTCGTTCCAAATCATTGAAAGTCCGTTTCAATAAAACCTTGATGTTTCAAAAAGTTCATATTAATTAAATTCTGAATAGTGCACATGCACAACCTTGCTATACATTACTGCTTATAAACATATAAACACATTAGGGTTGACCCTGAATAGTCGATGATTCGATGCTTCGATAGGAGGAGCCTGATTCGACTACTAATCTCACAGTCGAATATTCGCAGGGTGTTATGATCATGCGATTTTGGCTATATGGGGTGCTCAAATGTCTGATTTCACATAGAACTACCGGTTTTCTATCTTATTAGGATAAGATAATGTACAAATTAGGGGTGTCCCCTACTAAGGATTTTCATAGTCGAATCTGAATTTTCGCATCTTGCCAATAGTCGACTGATAGTCGAATCATATATTTGGGGCGGGCAAAATATATTACCAAGAGTCAAGTCAGACATTCGACAGTTATTATTACTGACTTAAACACACAGGGAAAATGTGTAGCGGACGCCTCCTGATACAAAAATAATGTTTTATGTTTTTATTAAATGATAGTTAGCATTAAACATAAGTGAAACCCTAAGAATTCACAATTTTTTTTACAACAGTGCTCTCATTATAATGTTATGTATATGACAGTAGTTATTATTGTTCTGCATTTCTGTTTTGAGCAGTTCTTGCTGAAGATGACCAGTAGAATGAAGCATATGAAAGCAGGTTTTTAATCAATGGGATTTAACTTATAATTTGTCTCATATAGAATATGCTTGTTAATTATACAGCCTAACGTTATATTACGACTTATAGGCTATCTGCACAAAATGCCATGAATGCAAGAACGTGTCTGCGCGGCTCTGAATGAACTCCTTTTGTGGACACGTTCTTCACGCAACAACGTGCTGAAACACGCCAACTAAACTATACAAATGCAAAGCTTTTTAATAGTGTTCTAACTATAATGTTATGTATATGACAGGCCCAGTCATAGTTATTAATATTCTGCATTGTTGTTTGTCCTGCTCGCACTGCACGCTGACAAACTAAACTCGAACATATGACTGGGCCTGTCATATACATAACATTATAATTAGAACACTATTAAAAAGCTTTGAATTTGTATAGTTTATTTGGCGTGTTTCTGCACACAAAACGTGTTCATTCAGAGCCACGCAGACACGTTCACTTCTGCATTCGGTGTATTTTTAGCAGATTTTCTATAAGTCATAATAGTAACGTTATGTTGTATAAACAACAAAGTGCATTATATATGAGATAAATTTGTTAAAACCCATTGATTAAAAACCTGCTATCAGATGCTTCTGGTCATCTTCAGCAAGCGCTGCTCAAAACAGAAATGCAGAACATTAATAACTACTGTCATATACATAAAACATTATAATGAGAGCACTATTGTAAAAAAATTGAATTCTTAGGGTTTTGCTGATATTTAATGTTAACTATCTTTTAATCAAAACATAAAACATTTACTCTGTTTGTATCAGCGAGGCATCCGTTACACATTTTTCCTGTGTGTTAATGTCAGTATAAATACACGTCAGTATAATACTAAAATTATGACTGTCCAATGTCTGACTTAACTCTTGGTAATGTATTTTTCTCCCTGCTCCCAAACATGCGATTGGACTATCAGTTGACTATCGGCAAGATTAGAAAATTCCGATTCAACTATGAAAATCCTTGATCGAGGACACCCCTAAAACACAAACAGATTAATTAATAAACAAATAATGTATTGTGTTTTGTGTGTTTCGTTTGTTTTCCATGCAGCCGCTTGAACAATAATGAATTTACAGTGCTGGAGGCTACAGGGATTTTTAAGAAGCTTCCTCAGCTTCGCAAAATGTAAGTCACCTTCTGTGTCTTTGTCATCTGTAATTTTACAGTTTAAGGCTGGAATACAATCCACAACTTTTAAAAACTGAGCAGATCTTAATATACTGGGCATCATGCACTTACTGACATAATAGTCACAGAGGAAAAACTGTCCATCATACACTAAACAACTGAGGTTCACACACTACTGGACTTTAAAGTCGTTCCGATCACAACAATCTGCTCAAACATGTTTGATATCTTCTGACTGGATGGAATCATAGTCTGATGCTAAATAAACGGAGTCTGTGACCATCATACACTATGTGATTTTCTATTAAATCTGTCAACTCAAATTTGCAGACTGGCTCTGAGTTTCAGCAACTAGCATCATCTTCTCCAGACTGTAAAAATCGGGGCAAAAATCGTGTAACATATTCCAGCCTTCAGGCCACCATCATCAGAGCACTTAAAGTACCATGCCAACTTGCTTTGTTTTACAGTAATCTTAGTAACAATAAGATCACAGATATTGAGGAGGGCACATTTGAAGGGGCCAGTGGAGTGAATGAACTCATACTGACGAGCAATCGCTTAGAGAGTGTCCACTACAGCATGCTGAAGGGCCTCAACGGCCTCCGCACACTGTGAGTATCACATGCTTGCATGACTCAATTGAACTTCAGGACAATGCATCCAGATGCTGTCAACAAAAAACAATATCAAGGAATGATTTTATTCTCAGGTCTGGGCACATTGGTCTGTGTGTTCCAAACCAAATCTGATTCGCAGCTTCTGGCTGTTTTAAATGATTATGTGTGTGTGTTTTTCATGTGCAGGATGTTGAGGAGTAACAAGATAAGCTGTGTCAATAACGCTAGTTTTACTGGTCTGAGCTCCGTGAGACTGCTCTCCCTCTATGATAACCTGATCACCTCCATGTCCCCGGGAGCCTTTGACACACTACATTCCCTCTCAACACTGTGAGTATCAAACCACAGTATCAAAAAAGTGTTTTGTTCTGTTTCAGTAAAGCTGTCTCAAAACCGAGTTAGCTGCCTTGCCACCTAAATACATTAGGTAACTTCTAAAGGAACATCATCATCTTAATGTGTTCCTGTGGCTCGGTGGTAGAGCATTGCGTTAGCAGCGCATAATGTTGTGAGTTCAATTCCCAGAACACACATACAAACTGACAAAAAATGTATAACCTGAATGCAGTGTAAGTCGCTTTGGTTAAAAGCGTCTGCTAAATGCGTAAATGTAATGACATATTCACACCAAGAATGATAACTATAATGAAAACTATAACAATATTTATATTATCATCCACACAAATGCACAATTACATTGTACATTGTAAGCACACGCTGTAGTTATGTTGTCTGCTGCTTTAAATGTTCAATTGTGTTAAAGTTGGGTGGATTCTTATTGGATGTCAATGCTTTATTGTCCATCAGCAGGAAAAAAATTATGAAAGTGATTCCAATGAAGTCATTACTCTGTATCGTTATTGTTATAGGTGTTGTGTGGACTTCATTATTCTAACAGGAATTTGTATAATTACTAAAAACTAATAATTATCATTATAGTTGTAGTCATTGATGTGAACAGGCCTTTAAAGTAAATAGTTCCCCCAAAAATGAAAATGTTGTCGTCATTTACTCTCTCTCATGTTGTTCCAAGCCTGTGTAAGTTTATTTCTTAAGTTGAACACAGAAAAAAATATTTTGAAGAACCAAACAGTTGTTGGTCCCCATTGACTTCCATTTCAAGTTTACTTACCAGCATTCTACAAAATATCTTATTTTATGTTCAACATAAGAAAAACTCTTCAGGTTTGGAACAACATGAGGGAGAGTAAAGGACAAACTTTTCATTTTTGGGTGAGCTGCCCCTTAAGGAGGTGAACAATATTAATCATTCTACATGAAAATAAACTCAGTGCTTTACTTATGCTAGACTTAATACAGTTTCACATTAGCAAACTGATAAGATAATTCCATGATACTCTATATTATTATGAAATTACAAGAAAAAACACACAAATAATAGGATAAAGCAGTACATTTAAAAACAGATCAAATTGTTACTTATTTAACTAAATTTGAGTGTCTCATGCCTTGTCCGCCATCTGTTTTATTAAAGTTGCCTGCCTTTCAAGACGGTAGTGTGCCTATGCAGGCAGCTCATTTTGAAACAGAGCTTTTGTTTGTGAGCTTCTGGAATGTTTTGCTAAATATTTGCTACATATGTTTTTTTTCCTTATGCGATACCACAGGAACTTGCTGGCCAATCCGTTTAACTGTAACTGTCATCTGGCCTGGCTGGGGGAATGGCTCCGTAAGAAACGGATTGTCACGGGTAACCCCCGCTGTCAGAGCCCATACTTTCTTAAGGAGATCCCTATTCAAGATGTGGCCATTCAAGACTTTGCCTGTGAAGAGGGTATGGCTATTAGTCTCTCTGTGTGTGTGTGTGTGTGTGTGTGTGTGGTGGTGGTGGGGGTGTTTAGTATATGTGCATGTGTGTTAGAAGATCTTGTGTCTAGCTCCTAATAGGGCTTTGATAAGATCTGTTATGCTAACTTGAGCATAGCACAGTGTTTTCTTTTCTTAACACAAACTTAGGCAAGCTTACAAAAACAATCACCCTGGCATACCTTCACATCGAAAAGCTCATTTCAAATGTCATTATTCTCGGCTTCTGATAAATGAGAACATTAACATGATGATTAATTTTCTCTTTGTGTGGTGTGTAGGTAATGATGAGAATAGCTGTTCACCCTTGGCTCGCTGTCCTGCTGAGTGTTCGTGTTTGGATACGGTGGTTCGCTGCAGTAATAAAGGACTTAAGGTTTTACCCAAAGGCATTCCTAAAGATGTTACTGAACTGTGAGTGCACACAAACACACTTACGGCCACAAACCTCACAGCAATTTCATAATAAATGGCCATTTTCAAAAATCCCCTTATCTTATACAGGCACACCTTTTTTGTAAACCCAGCTGTCTCCACCAACATATTTGACATCTGAAATAATACATGGCTATATATACGTCTTTGAAGTTTCTCCCATTACAGTGTTGCTAATGTGCTATTTCCTCTGTGTTTGAGTAATAACTTGTTTGTCTGTTTCTGATAGCTATCTTGATGGCAACCAGTTCACGCAAGTCCCTCTGGAACTATCCAATTATAAACACCTGACTCTCATGTAGGTACAGCCCTCTCTGGAGTCACCCAATCACAAATACTTCACAGTTATCAGGGCCCTGCCCCTTTAAAACCAGCCAATCATAACAGACCTCCACTCTTTTAAATGGACAGAGTTAGCCTGTACATATGGTGCTTGGTCCATTTTCTCATCAAACCAATGCCAGAAAATCCAAATGTTTGTAGTTTAATTTTAAGGGTTTATTTTGGCTTTTCCCCTTATTTCCTGCACTATGAGAACATATTCCATCTCCACCAAGCATACCATATGAATAAAGTACTATTTAGCAATGATCATTATACAGCACACACAAAAAAAATGCAATTTCGTCAATTAAATATGACTGATTACTCATTTTTGCAGTCTATGTTAGTCAGTCAATTACTGTTAAGTAATCATTTTATGATAAGGGAGACATACAAAATGTGCGGAGCGGGAGATCCCCAGGAACAGGATTAAGAAGCACTGGTTTTAAGTAATTTATATGACTGTCAATGGTTTTTGTAGGTTTATTGTGTTATTGTCATGAATGCAAATTTCCACAAAAGTTCATTCAAGTAAAGTAATGCATCTAAGATGTTGAATGCTGCTTTATGTTGTATTATGACTTCAAGTCTAATGCATTACTATTGTGCTTTGTGTTTGCTATTTGCATTTTTAAAGGTCACTGCATACTGCATTGAAGTTCAACCGTCTTAGTGTCTTTAACATTGAAGTTTGCATGTGCATTGTCTTATGCCATGCATTAAACCATGCAAAGTGTCATATGTAATTCCTTGGGATAATTTGGTTTAAGTATTTCAAACACAAAAAAATTATTAATTAAATAATCCCACATATAAAGAATAATTTGCTTTTAATGCGGCACAATCTTGTGTTATTGCCATTTACCCAAAATGTTGGCTTTAAGTGTTTGATTTTCTTGTGGCTCATAACACTCTGCCTTTGTTTGTGTTTTGTGTGTGTGTGTGTGTGTGTGTGTGTGTGTGTGTGTGTGTGTGTGTGGGTGTGTGTGTGTGTGTGTGTGTGTGTGTGTGTGTGTGTGTGTGTGTGTGTGTGTGTGTGTGTGTGTGTGTGTGTGTTTTCTTGCAGCGATTTGAGTAATAACCAGATCAGCACATTGTCCAACCACAGCTTCAGTAACATGTCCGAGCTGCTCACCCTGTGAGTTTCAACATGATCTATGGCTTCGATTTGTTCGTCTGTGTGTTTTTTGTGCAAACACTTGTGTGGTTATTTATGTCTATAGCTGTGTGTGTGTGTTTCTGTGGTTTATAAGGACACAATTTTTTTCATAATAACATAGGTATGACATAGGTATTACAATGTGTACAATGTCTATTACAACTTTCAGTGTCCCAATAATTCAAAAGGCTTATACATCATACAGAATTAGTTTTTTTTTTATCTGGAATTTTAGACATATTTAGATAATAATTATAAAAAATAAATTAATCTTGCTATATTTATTTCCTGCTTTTTTAAGTAGTAAAATCCACCATTTTTAGTTTTTTTACTTACTGAGTTTTTATGGCTTGATGCTTCTATGCAAATATGTTTTTGCAAGTACTGTAATATATTTTGTTTCATCCCAGAATTTTAAGCTACAACAGACTGAGGTGTATTCCTGTAAAAGCTTTCGATGGCCTCAAGTCTCTGCGCCTGTTGTGAGTATCTCATTGATATGTGTGTGTGTGTGTATGTGTGTGTGTTTGCTATTAGACTTTGATTTATGTGTTTTCCACTTTCTTGGATGGCTTCATTTCTCTCTTCTCTCTGCAGGTCTCTCCATGGTAATGATATTGCTGTGATCCCAGATGGAGCTTTCAAAGATCTGTCCTCGCTCTCCCACCTGTAAGTATCTCAGAATGAACACACACACACAAGCACTTATGAGTGCACCAAATAGGTTTTGACAGCTGGATGTAATTTGGTTCTTTCTTTTACTCTCACACAAACTCACTGAACCACTTTGTCTGAACTTGGGGTTCTGCAGCCACAGCTTGCTCGAGTTCTCGGTCTCCCATGATGACTCTTTTTTTATAAATCCCATGGATCAATTTCACAAGTGTAATTATGACTGACAGCTGAGCAGAACAAATCTACTGATTACCGTACACATGAGACTGTCAAGCAAATAATATCATAATGTTCATTGTTTATATAAAAAAGTTAACTTATATAAAATAACTATTTATTCAACGCAAATCAAATCAAAGTCACATCATGCGTGTGGATTTTTTTAATATATTTTTTGCATTGCTTCAAATAATGCTAATTATAATAATTGTCTTGTTTGTTAACACTTTACTTGAAGGGGTGTGCAAATGATTGACATGACACCTTCATAATCATGACATGACACATATTATGAATATGAAGGTTTTATGCATGTTTATGACAACTGTCATTAAGTGTCATTCGCTCAGTTATGCCATTTTTAATTCAAAGATGACATTTTTTGACCTAACCCTTGACCTAACTGTGCTATGTGAATTTATTGGCATGTTGCTGTATATCAAATATAGCAAAATATTAAACAAATAAACACTTAACAACTACAAATATCCCCACAATATATATTGTCCTACTGCCCAGCATATTTTTGTCAACTGTTTCATTCAGCTCTGAGTGCTCTAAAAACCCTTTAAAAGACAATTTTTTTGTTTCATATGAAGTTAATATTGATACAAACGTGACAAAAAGTAGTAATGTTCAAGTGTGTGAGAAACATAGTTAAAGTATTAATTTCCTCAAGTTTTATACACTGATTGATACACTGACTGACTAACGTGATAGGCAAGCATTATCATGATAGGCAGGCATTACCTCTTTGACAGGGCAATCAGCCAATCAGAGCAGCATGGAGGAACTACCCTCCATTAAACTCACGCTCTATTAGAACTCAACGATCTGACACATGGCAGCTCCCTATGAAACTTCATCCGCTAATGTCACTGTTGGATGGTGTTACTTTAGAAAAATGAGCCAATATACACACTATTAATATCACTTTCATTTTATTTTTGCATCACTAATTATTTTATCATCCAAGTTTTTGGAGACAATGTGAAATGTGTGTGTTTCCTGCAGGGCTTTGGGAGCAAACCCTCTGTACTGTGATTGTCACATGCAGTGGCTCTCTGACTGGGTAAAGAGCGGCTACAAGGAGCCTGGAATTGCACGGTGTACCGGTCCTGGAGAGATGACCGACAAACTACTGCTGACTACACCCTCCAAGAAATTCACATGCACAGGTAAACCCACCCGGGCACTTTAGAAACACTCGTCCAGTCACAGAGTACTAGTCATTAGTCATTAGTACTAACTCTAACACTAGCTTACATGCTCAGATGTTAATATTGTAAGTAATGTGATTTGATTGGTACATTTGTAGAGGTGCCGGGGACTTGTGGTTTTCCTGTGCCAGGTAAGGAAGTCAATAAGAGCCCAATCTGAGCTCCTAAACCCGGCCCCCTTTATCTGCCACCCAACCTTTCCTCGGGATGAAAGTGACTTGTGTTAGTTGTGAGCCAATTTTGTGACGCTTTACCTGTTCAATCCTATATGTGTTTGTAAGTCTTGGCTTGTATATTTGTTATATTTCTGTTTGTGTGTTAAACATGCTGTGTAATTTCTTTTTTTCCTCTGCATTTCGCAGGTCCGGTGGATGTGAGCATTTTGGCAAAATGTAACCCTTGTCTATCCAACCCTTGCAAGAATGACGGAACCTGCAGTAACCATCCTGTCGATTTTTACAGATGCACCTGTCCATATGGTTTTAAGGTACAAACACACCTAAACACAAACAAGAACATCTCATTACACTATAAAAAAATTAAGTTGAGCCAACTTAAAATTTGAAGGCAACCAGCTTCAACGGATTTTTGAGTTTTCTCTACTTGTTATTTTAAGTTTACACAACAAAAAGTTGAGAATCTCCTACAAAAATAAGTTGACAGAACTCAAAAATCTGCTGCCTTAAAATTTTAAGTTGGCTCAACTTTCTTTTTTTTTTTTTTTTAAAGCTAGTACTTTTGACGACAACAGACATTTCACATGACAGGATGTAAAACAGCAAATATAAAAAAAAACTGATAGAAGGGGGACTGGAGTCATATTAAAATTAATACATTAAATTAAAATAATTATTATAAACCTTGAATGCCCTGAAATATCTGTATGTGTGCACATGTTTACTCATCTGTATAAAGTAACATTTGTACGTGAGGATAAGCAAGTATGGAAGATTGATGTGTGAATGTGGATTTGTAATGCAACCTGCTTGTTCATATAGGGCCAAGACTGCGAGGAAACGATTCATGCGTGCATCAGTAACCCCTGTCAGAATGGAGGCACCTGTCATCTGAAGGACGGAGAGGAGAACACTCACTGGTGAGACAGACCTTGATAATCATCATCACTGAAAAGCTAAACCGTTTGAAATTACAACTGATATGTATATGAGAACGATATAGATCCTTTATTATATTCAGGCCATGTTGAATGTGGCTTTCATTTGTTACATTAAGTAGATGCTCAGATGTGTGTGCATGTGTGTGTGTGCGTGTGTGTGCGTGCGTGCGTGCGTGCGTGCGTGTGTGTCCTGTTGCTCCAGTAATGAATATACTTTATGGACAGAGTGTGTCTATTTTGTCTTAATCAGACTGAAGTGTCTGAAACTGATCTGAGCTCACTCATGCACTTAATCAACCAATCAAGGGCCTTTCTGTGGACACACACACACACACACACACAGCAAAGACGAATGTGTCTGTGTGTATGTGTGTGTGGTGGGGTAAGCTCAGGTTCAGCTGGAGTCATATTCTGATCAATGCTAATGAATCCTTTGTGTTAGTGAATAATAAGAGTTTAATTTGAGACCTTCTGCTTTACATGTTGATTAGGTACTGTAATGTAATACACCCACAGACATACACGCACAGTGCATAAAATCATTTCTTCAATCCCAGTTTAATGCGCAGAGACAACCATGAGTAAGTCATTCATAGGGTCATTTCCCAAAGAGTGAAAAGTGAAAAGAGCGCTCTGTAGCGCTTTCAAAATATTCACTCAACCTCTGGTTCAAACAATGGTGTGAATTTGGAACCTTGTTTTGTACTTATAAATGCATTATCATAAATCATAAATGTTATTGAATTACTAATACTAAATTTAATTTAAACCAGCTTAGTTGAATTCAGCACTGTGTAGGGTTTAAATCTTCACTCACGCACACACATGAAACACTTGAGTGTAAGTAGTCAGACATATGTCTGAGCACTGAATGCTCAAACAATCACATATGTAATGCTTACACACACCAATATGACATGCTGACTGATACATCTAATGTTAAAATATCTTTTGAAAGCTATCTGTTGTGCCCTACTACCAAGGTTACATTTATAAATAAAAAATACAGTAAAAACAATAATAATGTGATATAATATTATTATTACAATGTAAAATAACTTTTTCTATCTTAAAATGTGTTAATACCTGTGATGATAAAGCTGAATTTCCAACAGTTCCTCCAGTGTCCAGTGTTACATGTTGTTTCAGGAATCACTCTAACATGCTGATTTTGTGCTTAAGAATAATTTATCAATGTTGAAAACAGTTGTGCTGCTTGTATTTTTGTGGAAACTATGATATGAACTATGAACTATGAAACTATGATCTTTTTAGGATTATTTGATGAATAGTGTTCAAAAGAATTTACAGTATATGAAATATTTTCGAAACAATGTAAGTCTTTTGACCAGAAATTTGACCAGTTTAATACATCCTAGCTACTTAAAGTAACTTCTTTCACAAGAATGTTTTACTGACCCCAAAACAAAAAAGAGATGGTATGATGATAATTCATAAGCACCCATACCTACACCTTTGTGAAGAAATAGTAAAAAATACAATTGAAGGAGGGACCCGAAACATATGAAGGCATTAGGCATTGTAATATCTAAAACATTGAACTGTGAGAGATATGCAGATATTACATAGGAACAAGCAGTTATAGACAGTTATAGAATAACAATACTGCTCATAGAGTTTCCCTGATTGAAATAAATATTTCAAAATAATTAAAAAGTCTTACACAGCTATTATGTGTGTATGTTCAGGTGTGTGTGTCCAGATGGATTTGAGGGCGACGAATGTGAGATAAATATTGATGACTGTGAAGACAATGACTGTGAGAATAACTCAACGTGTGTGGATGGCATCAACAACTACACCTGTCTCTGCTCACCTGAATACACAGGTAACACTCACAAACACAAGGAAAGTTACATGCTAAATGCTCTGTGTTCTCTGTGCTTTGCGTTTAACTGTCTGATGCTAACATGCTAATGTGCTGCTTGAGCTAACATGCTAACATGTCAAACGCGTCCTCTGTATTTCTTTGTTTTTCTGTCTTTCTCTTGCTACTTGCTTCCCTTTTTCTACTAGCTGCTAATAATAATGAGGTGGAGAAAGGTTAGTTCACTCTATTTCAATTCATCCTTCCATTTTTTGTCTCTTTCCTTTGCTGTTTCTGGCAAATGCGTCCTCTGTGCCTGCGAAAGTATGAAATGAACACACACTTATTGATGTTTCTCTGGCTGGTCCACTGTCAATAGAGATGTATTGTATTGTTGTTCCTCAGAGTATTGGTATTTTGTCATCTTCCCCACTGTAAGATGATTAATCAGAGACTACACTACATACGCAAACACACTCCTGCTGCTTAATGGGATGTGACTCTTGTTTTCTTACAGTAAACACTAATTTGATTATTCATACCCCTCCTAGTCTTCCTGTCTGTTTATAATGTATATGTTTATAATGTGTGTGCAGGGGAGCTGTGTGAAGATAAGCTGGATTTCTGCACTTCAGAGCTAAATCTGTGTCAGCACGACTCAAAATGTATTCTAACCGCTAAAGGATTCGTGTAAGTACCTGTATTATAAAGTTAGCCTTAAACTATGAATTCAATTTCTTTACTGACTATCTGAAACATATTGGCAAGACTGTCTTATTTTCTGTCTTATGCAGATGCACAGGTTTTTATCCATCCTTCTGAAAACAAAGTTGCATTTAAAAGTTACTGGACTGCTTTTGGCATTAGAATTACAAAGTTTATAGCATCACAAATTTAAAGAAAAGAAATTCAGAGCCACTTTATAAAAAAATATCTAACTCTGAACTCTGTGAATTTTTAAAAATATTTATAAACATTTAGAAATAATAGCTGTTTTCATCAGTGATTATAATAAGAAATGATTATTCAGCACCAAATCAGCATATTACAATGATTTCTAAAAGATCCATGTGACTATGAAGACTGGAGCAAATAGCTGATGAAAATTACATTTTAAAACAGATTAAAACAGAAATATATTTTATTTATTGTATTTTTAGTTTTTTGGATCAAATAAATGTAACCTGGTTCATCAAAAAAGACTCATTTCAAAAACAACACAAAAATATATCTGACCCATTCTCTGACTCCAGTGCATTTGTACTGTACTAACTCCTATATGAACATGTCTTTAAACAGGACATTTAAATCCTTCCCTAGTAAATTTCCCTTCTGAAATCACTCAAGTCTGTTGGATCTAAACCCTGTTTGGATTCAGTTTCATCACTCTCTCCCCTCCAGGCGTCCCCTTCTCTCTCTCATCTCGACTTTTATTTCATTCCGCTTTCCACCAGACCAAAACAATCGTTGTGTTAGAAGCCATCAGATGTGTATGTGTATATGCATGTGTGTGTGTTTCCTTCTCTGTTGATATGTATGAGAAGCAGACCACATAAGTTAATTTGTGTGTTTTTATGCCCATTGGTGCAGATGTTAACACAACACTAGAGCTGTATGGAATGCAGCTGGAGTCTCTGAGGTTCTGCTCTGTGTTTGTGTTCTGATATTCCATCACAGCTCTCCCGTTGGGTTTACTATAAAAATGAGTTGGAGAGGGTTGTTTTAAAGATGATATGGTATGATACGATGGGATGATGAATGTGTTTATGTAGCGCTTTATAGTATATTTAAATTCATAAAAAGAACTTACATTTCAGTGGTTTAAGTAACTAAAACTTTTGTAATGAGAGAAGTCTAATCTCAGAACATAACAGATTTTACTGTTCATAAATATTATTGTTAAAAAAAGATGCAGCATGATCCCAACCACACCAAAGAACCTACAGCAAATTTAGACCTCAAACCAAGTTAAATGGGTCTTATGTTAATATTGATTTTAATAAATTTACTCACCCATTTATATTTATTTTTAAAATATATAATTACAATATAATCATATATATATATATATATAATTATTTGTTTTTTATAATTTCTTTGCACTATTTATAATATAATACATATTATAATATAATATATTTTCAATTAAGTTTTTATTTATTTATAAATATTGTTAAAAAAATGATGCTGTACAACCCAAAGGTAAAAGTGATACATCCCAAAAAGAAACAACAGAAGCACAAACTGTTCTCCAAAGCTTCAGATGAAGATAATTTTTTTTCTTCTTGTTAAAATATGGAATGCACAAAGAAAGTTAAATTATGCAAACTTTTTCCTTTTTTCTACACCTTTTAAATTAATTTTCTGTGGACCCGACTTGCACCTTCTTTGGGACCCTGGGGGCCCCTGTACCCCAGTATGAAATTATTATTCATGTATGTTACTTAAATAGCTATTAGCTGTTGTAACATTTTCTATTAATACAAATGTTTCAATATGAAATGCATCAATAGAGAGAGAATGAGAACTGTGCTTGTCAAGCTAATTCATGGAATCTTTCTGATATTTATCAGTGTTAAAGATGACAATGTGAGTTTTAAGAGTAAAATGTGATGATTTTGTGTGTGTGTGTGTGCAGGTGTGAGTGTACTCCAGGTTATACCGGGGAGCACTGTGAGGTGGATTTTGATGATTGTGAAGATAATAAATGTAAAAACGGGGCTCAGTGTACAGATGCTGTGAATGGCTACACCTGTGTGTGTCCAGAAGGGTACAGGTAAAGCAGGAATACAAAAACACACTACATTCATCAGTAAAAGATAATCGTAGTTCAACATGGGAAATACGTATCTCACTCTGTGTGTGTGTGTGTGTGTGTGTGTGTGCGCAGTGGGTTGTTCTGTGAGTTATCCCCTCCAATGGTCCTGCCGAGAACAAGTCCGTGTGACCACTATGACTGTGCAAACGGTGCACAGTGTGTTGTCAAGGACACAGATCCTGTGTGTCAGTGTCTCCATGGTTATGAAGGCATGCAATGTGAGAAGCTGGTCAGCGTCAACTTCATCAATAGAGAATCGTTCCTGCAGATCCCCTCTAACCTCATTACAGAACAGGCCAATATATCACTACAGGTACATCACACATATACAGATCATTCTGCTAGAGTGAGAGAGATCAAGCTAATTCTTCATCAGTTATGCATTTACACATACGTATGTGTTCTGTATGCATGTTCTAGATTGCCACAGATGAGGATAATGGAGTGCTACTGTATAAAGGAGATAATGAACACATTGCGGTGGAGCTCTACAGAGGTCGCCTGAGAGTCAGTTATGACTCCGGATCCTACCCCCCATCTGCCATCTACAGGTACACAAACGTTTATACTGGTGTCATTTTGCAACACTTTTACAGCACTAAAAATGGCTTATCCAATCACAATTTAGAGTTGGAACTATCAATTTTACAATAAGCTATATCTAAATCAGGACATAACATAGTTTTCTTTTTCTTATTTTTTTCATTAAAGTAAATTATATTTACAGACTTTATATACCCACACTAATGTTTAAAAAGTTGAGTAAGATATTTAAAAAATAAATTAATACTTTTATTCAGCAAGGATGCATGAAATTAATAAAGGTGATAAACATATAATGTTACAAAAATAAATGCTGTTCTTTTGAAGAAAAATATATTATTTCAAATATATTGTAAAATATATTAAAATAGAAAACACTTGTTTTAACTTTTGATAATGTTTTTTTATATATAAAAGGGTGAGCATAACCCAAACATTTGAAGTAGTAACTTGCACATACAGTTACTGTATATATGATTTTTTTATTTCAAAGAGATTGAAATATTCAGAATTTATTTACCAAGTGATATATATTGTATTTTAAGGTCCAATTCCCGCTATTAACAAACCATTAACTATGACTTTTGCCTCAATAAACTCCAAATGTGCTGCTTATTAATAGTTACTAAGGTAGTTGTTTGGTATTGGGTAGTCTTAGCCTCAGACATCATGCCCACGGACCGTTGGCTAAACGTCTGATGAACATGGCACACTTATCTAGAAACACTTCGGGAGTTTTGAAGTCATCATCGGATTGGTTGAATTATACAGGATTTCCGGGAGATGCGTGTCGCGTTCTTTAACGTTCCGCCTGGAAACAAAAATGCCGTGGCGCCAGACTGATCATCATTTACAACTGATGACGAGCGCTTGTCAGGATCAACTAAATGCTGAATTTTTTAAAGTATATGAAAATTGTAAAGTTTGTGGCATAGAATCTTTAAACTATGTCAGAGAGTTTTATACACCGGTCTGTTATTGTTATTTCCACACCCCTAAACATGACACGGAACAAAACGAAATGTGATTGGTTACTTTACCTGTCAGTTATATGGCCTTTTGGACGGGCCTTGGCCATCCAAAGCGGCCAAAATTACCATCCGTCTGACCGTTCTTCAGCCATCAGTCTGAAGGTCTGGCTACACGAGAATAGGTATAGGGTAGGATTAGGGATGTAGAATATGATCATGCAGAATATGTGCTTTATAAGTACTAATAAACAGCCAATATTTTAATAATAGACATGCTGATTAGCCACTAGTTAATAGTGAGAATTGGTCCCTATACTAAAATGTTACTTTTTAATTTTACTTCATATATTTTAATGTGGGAGCAAGAATGGAACATTAAGCTGAACTTTAGCTTTGTTGTTTAAATTTTTCACAGAAATTAGTTTAGAGCAAAAATAATTGGCAAAGGGTTTGGGTTAGGGTCACAGATCTCTTATAAAAAGCTTGTTTTTCAATAGTGATGATGAAAATCCTTGCCTTTATTCCTTTGATGTCTAATCAATTTAAAGCCTTCATCTTGTTTATGACAGTCAATAGCTGAACTAAAACACTGTCTGCAGATATTATCCTCACTGTTCATTTCTGCTCTCTCTCTAGTGTTGAGACTATAAATGATGGCAGTTTTCATGTAGTGGAGCTGGTGGCAAAGGATCAGTCTCTGTCTCTCTCCATTGATGGAGGAAGCCCCAAATCCATCAGCACTGCCAGCAGCCCCAGCCCAGGACCCAGCCCTGCTCCGCTTTATCTCGGTGGTATGTCAAACACATTTGCCAGTTTAAAAAAAATGGTTATTGCGTATAATGTCAATATAATAAGCCACTATCTCTTCAGGAATTCCTCAGCAGTCTGGACTGGCCTCGTTGCGTTCCTCCGGAAGGAATGGCTCTAGTTTCCACGGCTGTATCCGAAACCTCTATATTAACGACCAACTCCAGGACCTCACTCAGTTCCTGCTGCAAGAGGGGGTTGTGCCCGGCTGTCAGCCCTGCCAGCGAAGTGTGTGCGCTCATGGGCAGTGCCATGCTACTGGACAGTCCTCCTTCAGCTGTGAGTGTGAGGCAGGTTGGACCGGCCCGCTTTGTGACCAGCAGATCAACAACCCATGTGACGGGAACAAGTAAGAGACTTGAAGTGCACATATGTTTCATTATACAGCCATGGCCCAAAATATCGGCACACTTGGTAAATATGATCAAAGAAGGCTGTGAAAATTAATCTGCATTGTTAATCCTTTTAATCTTTTATTAAAAACATTCACAAAAAGCTAACCTTTCATTTGATAATAAGAATGTAACATGGGGTAAATATCATTATGAAATAAATGTTTTTCTCTAATACATATGGACCACAATTAACGGCAATCTTTTATTCAATACTTTTTGAAACCTTCCACTGATGGTGGAAATGGGAATTTTCACTGCTCTACCTCTTTTCTTAAAGCCACTTCACTAATTTTGTGAAGCTCAATTATCTTTTTCTGCACATCAGAAATATAATCTTTGGTTTTTCTTATTGTGAAGGATGATTAAGGGGATTTGGGCTTTGTTTTCCCTCCTATTTATATTCCTGTGAAACAGAAAGCCATGTCTGGATAATCACCCTGGAGTGTTCAAAATTGTGAATATGAATGGGAAAATACATCAGAGATATTTTACTCATAAGAATTTCTAGGGGTGCCAATAACTGTGTCCAATGTTTATTCGATAAAGCATTTATTTCATAATTATATTTCCCCCATTTTAAATTCTTCTCAAAAGGAATAACAATGCAGATTAATTTTAACAGCCTTCTTTGATCATATTTTCCAAGGGTGCCAATATTTTTGGCTATGACTGTATAAGAATGATCACGTCATATAAGCATTTTTTTTAATGCTTGTGTCTGTCTCTCAGGTGTATCCATGGCTCATGTCTGCCCATAAACTCATACTCGTACAGCTGCCGCTGTCATCCAGGCTTTTCAGGTGTATTATGCGATGAAGAGGAGCAGTTGAGTCCCTGCCAGTACATAGCGTGTAAACATGGGCGCTGTCGTGTGTCTGGGCTGGGGAAGGCCTACTGTGAGTGCAACAGTGGCTACACAGGGCCAAGCTGCGATAGAGGTACGACGGGGTGCTTTCACTCTTTATATAAAACTTGATCTCATCAGAAAAATCTGACTACTCATGCAATTTTTAAAGAATATATATCATTGCCATTTCCAAGGGAAGGGAGTTATTTTCTTCAATACAGACAAGACTAATAAATAAATACATTTAAATCAAATCTCTAAATGATCTATTCACATTTAAATCAAACAACAGAAATGTTAACTAGGGATGCACAATATTTTATACCGTATCATTTTTTTTTCCTTGTTCTATTTCCATTCCATTGTTCGATATTGGATATTTAACCGCTCATTTCCTCCATTTTTATTTTTAGATTACCTTGCCATAATTTAATAACATTTTTAAATGTAATCTTTAGCCATAACTAAAATGCATGTAAAGTTTCATGTTGTACATTTTGATGTTGTGATGCTTAAATTCAGGTTTTAGTTTTAGTGTTGTATTTTTTATTTATATGAACAACATAGTGACAATTTAAATACTGGTGATTATGAGGCATAACATTATTATCAGCTGATATTAATGTATAATTGTAGGTTTAATGTCATATCTAGAATTTTAATATCTGTACCTTGAATCCTAAATCAACCCCTACCTTGATTTAAATCATATTTTAAAATCAAAATCAACCTCAGAAAAGAACATATTAAATGCCCACTTACGATGCCCATTTAAGATACATTCTCTCACAATTTTAAGAAACAGACTGCTAATTTACGCATTTTTATTTTGTGGTGATGCATTTCGTGTTTTATGCAAGGTCAATACTTATTTACTCACCTCTTCTGTAACTTGTGCTTGCATGTGTCCAAAATGTCTTTAATGCAGGTGTTTTCATTCTAAACTTCTGTGTAGCTTGCTGTTGAAGTGCTAACCTTGTAAGAAGCTAATCTTGCGCCATTATTGTTATTTTACTAACATTCATTTTTAACCTTCCTGTAACCTCCAAGCTGCTACTGAAAGCGGTATGGACCCCACTCAGGTCCGCCAGGTGAGGGATGCATGTTGTGAGTGTGTCTGTGTTTATCTTTAAGGAATAGTCCATCCAATAATGAAAATTTGCTGAAAATGTACTCACCCTCAGGCCATCCAAGATCTTGATAATTTTTCCTTCATCTGAACAGATTTATTTAAAATGATCTTTACATCACCTGCTCACCAATAATAAAAACATCACAATAATCCACAAGTAACCCACACAACACTAGTTCATATATTAACATCTTAAGTCAAAAGCTACATGTTTTAGTAAACAAATCCATCATTAAGATGTTTTAAACTTTGAGCCGTTGCTTGCTTTCTGGTAAAATATGTCCCCTATCCATAATATTGCTTTCTTCAGTGAGAAAGTCATCTTGTCTGAATAAAGAGAGAATGAGGACAGACCAAGCTCTGTTTACAAGTGAAACCAGTCCAAAACAGTTCCAAACAAATATGGTTTATGGTTTATTTTAATGTGAGATAAAGACAGGGGATGTATTTTCTTCCACCAAGGAAATGTTATTATGGATTTATTATGGACTCCGTAATAAATGGTTAAAATGCCTTGATGAATTTGTTTCTTACAAACGTGCAGCTTTTTGCGTCTTTTTTTATCAATTACTTTTGCCTTTGGTGAGCAATTGATGTAATGCTAAATTTCTCCAAATATGTTCCCATGAAGAAACAAACTCATCTACTTGTTTGATAACCTGAGGGTGAGTAAATTTGAACTATTCCTATAAACTTCTTCCCTCCTTTAATCACTAATAAAACTCTGCAGCCCCCCCCCTCCCCCTTCTGCTTTCACTTTTTGTTTTCGTAGGAGTCACCTTTCAATTTCACTGTAAAAAATATAATGAAAAAGATCCTGATTGATTTGCTAAATGTAAAATGCTAGATATGCAACATACTGCAGTGCTCTATATAGTGATTTTTCCCACCCCTCTCTGTAGAGATGGCGTGTCGGGGGGAACGGGTCCGAGATCACTATCAGACGCAGCAGAGCTACGCAGCGTGCCAAAGCACAGAGAAGGTCTCCCGTTTAGAGTGTCGGGGCAGCTGCGGGGACGGGACCTCCTGCTGCGCCCCCCTCCGCAGCAAACGCAGGAAATACACCTTCCAATGCACAGATGGATCCTCTTTTGTACAGGAGGTGGAAAAGGTCGTCAAGTGTGGCTGCACAAAATGTCCATCCTAAAAACGAAAAAGAAGAAATACATCCGTACACCACCCTCTTTTGAAGTCCCCTGTTTTGTTTTACCTTTTTGTCAGTGTTGGACTAATGTTTTTTTTCCTTCAAAGGAGATAATGGATTACTGTAAGATAAAGAACAAACCTATTTTTTATTATGAAGCGGAGAAAAAAAGACAAAAAATAGATTTTAGTTTTTTTTTTTGCCATCCTTTTAGGTACTGTGACCTCAAATCACCTCAGACCAGAATGGAAAACAAACACGCCGTGTTGACACATTTCACTTTTTTGTGTCTTTGTGCCATTCTTTTATGTGGTTTTCTGAACTGCCGTAACTCATTTCACCTGGACTTTGTGAAGGTGAGATAAAGTATCACTATGGAGACTACGAGCGGATTCGCTGTAAGTGGAGGACTCCCCTCCTGCTTCCTTACAGTGTATAACACAAACACACAGTATCATAGCTGCTCCTAGTCATTCACACACACAAACACACAACTTAGCCACTAATTGTACACTCATGATCTCTTCCAGCATGCACACACTCTTCCGATTCACATTATAAACCATGTGTATTTATTGTATCAAAAATACTGTCACATTACTTATACTCGGTATAGCCCTTCGTTTGCCTGGAGTTACAGTTGGAATTTCTTAATATATATTAATTTATATTCGTCCTTTTACCAATTTAAATCACTCATAGCTTACTGAGTAGAATAACTAACGTTGTGTCTCCTTCATTTGGTTGGTTTGACCAATGGGACTGTTGTATTTACCATAAAGAAAATATAGAAAAACAAGAAAAAAAACTTAGTGGTGTTATAAATCTTCAAATGTGAAGTGAAAACATTGTATATTTTTGTCGAATCTCCTAAAAATTTGTATGGTGACACAGATGTGCTTTATATTAGAGTTTAAATGTATAGTTAAAATTTCCCCATGTATTCTGTATAGAGCACATGCCATAGTTAAAACAAAAAATAACAGTAGCGTCCATAGCTGTCAATAAACCTCTTTTTAAAATAGCCTCCTTGCAAATCCTTTTTAATGATACAGATAGAAAGAAAAACTGTGACTTTTTTTCTAAATGATACTACTTTGTTACCACTCTGTTTCCCCCATGTTAACATGTTGCTGCTAAATTGGTATTGTAGACTTTGGATGATGATGCTGATGTTTGTTGTAGAGGACGTTGCTCATTCATTGAGCAAATTGTTTTACTGATCAATGAATAAAGATGTCCCCTCCCTCTACAAGGTTGTCCTTCTCTATGTAACGCACACATGTGCAGATAAAAACATACACTGTACACATCACCCACATTAGGGGTGTCTAGTCCATCTTCTGGAGGACCACTGCCTGCACAGTTAGATATATATATATATATATATATATATATATATATATATAAATTATGATTATATAAATTATAAAATAAATTATGCAATCTGGTGTAGTGAAAAAAAAAACGATTGAATGGATTTTTTATGTTGCCAGCAGGTGGCGACATTCAAGTGCATCTCAATAAATTAGAATGTCGTGGAAAAGTTCATTTATTTCAGTAATTCAACTCAAATTGTGAAACTCGTGTATTAAATAAATTCAATGCACACAGACTGAAGTAGTTAAGTCTTTGGTTCTTTTAATTGTGATGATTTTGGCTCACATTTAACAAAAACACACCAATTCACCATCTCAACAAATTAGAATATGGTGACATGCCAATCAGCTAATCAACTCTAAACACCTGCAAAAAAAGGTTTCCTGAGCCTTCAAATGGTCTCTCTCATAGACCAAGTTGCTTGACGTCCAGTGTTAAGTTTCCACAGTCTGCGATGATTTGGGATGCAATGTCATCTGCTGGTGTTGGTCCATTGTGTTTTTTTGAACACCAATATCACTGCACCCGTTTACCAATACATTTTGGAGCACTTCATGCTTCCTTCTGCTGGCCAGCTTTTTAAAGATGCTGATTTCATTTTCCAGCAGGGATTTGGCACCTGCCCACACTGCCAAAAGCACCAAAAGTTGGTAAAATGACCATGGTGTTGGTGTGCTTGACTGGCCAGCAAACTCACCAGACCTGAACCCTAGAGAGAATCTATTGGGTATTGTCAAGAGGAAACTGAGAAACAAGAGACCAAAAAATACAGATGAGCTGAAGGCCACTGTCAAAGAAACCTGGGCTTCCATACCACCTCTGCAGTGCCACAAACTGATCACCTCCATGCCACGCCGAATTGAGGCAGTAATTAAAGCAAAAAGAGCCCCTACCAAGTATTGAGTACATATACAGTAAAACATACTTTCCAGAAGGCCAAAAATTCACAAAAAATTATATATTTATGAAGTATTCTAATTTGCTGAGATAGTGAATTGGTGGGTTTTTGTTAAATGTGAGCCAAAATCATCACAATTAAAATAACCAAAGACTTAAACTACTTCAGTCTGTGTGCACTGAATTTCTTTAATACACGAGTTTCACAATTTGAGTTGAATTACTGAAATAAATGAACTTTTCCACGACATACTAATTTATTGAGATGCTCCTGTAGTTCATTCATTACTTTGGCTTTGTCCAAATACCCACACTTGCAGGCTGCATCCGAAAATTTAGGCAGCTGACTTGCTGCCTCGCTGCCTTACGAGGCAATGACTTTGCAGGCAGCGTTTTTTGCACGAAGGCACCTCATGAAACTGATTTCGGACAGGTTTCTGAGGCAGCGTAGCGTTTTGATGATTTACAACAAAATAGAACGAGTTTTGGTGATAACTAAACAAATATTTAACTACTATAATACTAATTTCTCACTAGAAATAACATCAAAAGTGCAAAAAGTTAATCTGAAATATACATTTACACAAAAAAAGTAACCACCAAATGCAAATTTCAGATGCCATCTTTGTTTTTTAACTCAACCATCATGGAATGTAACGCACAGGATTGTGGGATATCAAAGGCTGCGAAGGATACATCTATGCTGCCTTCAAAAAAAATGTCTAATTAAGTGATAAAAAGCAAATGCTGTACATAATAAATATCACCACTACTCATCTTTGCACCAATAAAATGTAAAAACAGTTTTTCTATCAAATTATTTGTAATATCTAATTATTATATTAATATGTAACTTACATTGGAAAGGTTTCCATGACCTCTCGCGAGATCTCGACAAAAAGTCTCACGATTTATTTCCAGAACATGATGAATGATGGCATACACTTAGCCTCGAATAGCACTCCCGAGCAGTATTCGAGATTAGTGTGGATTAAGGGTGCGTCAAGGGCACTGAACTTTGGCATTTTGAAGACATGGGACAGACTTGCACACTTACTTCCTGTCGCGTGCACATGCTCTCAAGTTGCCAAGACTGCAAGTTTGGGTATTTGGATGAAGCACATTTGATTGAACTTCCATAAAAACATCTCCAAATCAAATCACTTTTATTGTCACATCACCACAGCACATGTGCTTTGGTTGTTGAATTGCTCTTCAACTTTGTTTTTATATTGTCGTTTGGCGGCTTTGATGGATCTCCTGAGATCGTAACTGGCTTGTTTTCGATCATCAGTGTTTCCGGATTTAAAGGCAGATGTCCGTGCTGACAAGGCTGATCGAACATCGCTGTTAATCCATGGTTTTTTGGTTGGGATAGATGCGGATTGTTTTTGTCGGAACTACATCTTCTATACACTTCCTTATAAAACACGTTACAGAATTTGAATACGCCTCTATGTCGTCATCAGAGTTTGTTGTCCAGTGACTGAACGTTAGCCAGCAAAATGGTTGGAAGAGGAGGTCGGAAAGCACGGCGTCTCAAGGTGCGTTCACACCAGACGCGAATGACGCAAATGACATGTTAAGTCAATGCAAAGACTCGAAAGACAATCCTGCGCGAACGACGGTGGCTAATTGAGCGTTGTTCGCGCACGCGAATAGCGGAATGGCGAATCGCGCGAGCGCGAAAAATCTGAACTTTGACGGATATTCGCGCCGCATTAACCAATCAGGAGCTTGCTCTAGCAGGAAAATCCGAAACAACAATGGAGGACAAAGTAATTGTGGTTGTATGTGGGTACCCGGAGTTGTATATACATCTTCGTACTTTTACAAAAACAGGAATACATTTTGTAACGAGACTGGAGCTGCCTGGCAGAAGCCCCTCCCATGACGCGAATTCGCATCTGTTGTGTATGGAAAGCCAAATGGGTCAGAATTCGCCTGGTTTTCACCGCCGTGTGATTATTAAAACGCCGTTTTCATAACGCCGCAAGGCGTTAAATAAGCGCCGTTAGGCGATAAGTTAACGGCAGACGCCACCACGCGTTAAAATAATGCCAGGCGCCGACCGCCTAGTTAACGCCACACGCCACTTAAGATGCAGATTTATTCGCTTATCTACATTGACACACCTCTCATGGCTACGAGGAATCTACGCAAGTCTGAGCATCCAGTTTGCTACAGCAAGATGGCAAGGAGAGCTTTTGTTTTGCAGTGTAAACACACTTATAACTTCGTTTAATTGATTTACATTGCATACATTTTCAGTATTGCATTCATTTAAAGTTCTAAAATTGTTTAAAGACATATGTCCCAATTCAAAAATCAGCTGTGTGCTATAACAGGGATATTTTTCTGAACATTGTACTATTAGTTTCTTATTATAATGTCATGGTTTAAATTGTGTAATTAACTTGATTTATAGGGCTAATTGCTATATTTTCTTTAAAGTATTTACATATAGATAAATAGACCGACAGATATATGAGGACCCAATAAAAAAAAAACAGAAAAAAACTGAATTATGGCTCACAGACTGGCATAAAGTTGGCTTGACGTTGGACGTTCGATATTCGCAAATTTAGGGACCGTCTCTAAAGTTACTGAAAACAAATTATTTACATTTTATTTTAATAAATATAAAAAAATGTAAAAGGTGCGCATTATAGTTGATACCTAGATGTACATTTTACAGTTGTTTTTATGAATGTAAGTCATTCTGCTCATTTGGTATTGAAGTTATAAATATGTATACCAATATCGCATGTAACATTAGAGAGCGGTCCTAAAATATGCGAATATCGAACGTCAACGCTCCAACTTTATGCCAGTTCAGACCGATAATTCTCTGAACATTTCACTATTAGTTTATTAGTTTAAAGACCGTATAAAGTGCTAATTTTCAAAACAGAGCCTGGTGCTATAAAAGGGATATTTTCTGAGCACTTTACTATTAGTTTATTATCATATGTCATGGGTTAATAAATATATTTTCTTTCAATTACATTTTGTGCTGTACAAAAGGTATTTGTTAAGATACACCTTTTTATTTATTTTATTTTATTGAACAAAATTCATGTGCATTTACACTTCACAGTATACAGTGTTTAAAACAATTTTTTGCCATCTTCGCGCTGTAGCAAACTGGATGCTCAGACTTGCCGTGAGATTCCTCGTGAGCCATGAGAGGTGTGTCAATGTAGATAAGCGAATAAATCTGCATCTTAAGTGGCGTGTGGCGTTAACTTAACGCCGGTCGGCGCCTGGCGTTATTTTATCGCGTGGCGGCGCTCGTGCCGTTAACTTATCGCCTAACGGCGCTTATTTAACGCTGCGCGGCGT
Source organism: Gymnocypris eckloni scoliostomus (assembly GCA_027564155.1). Lineage (NCBI taxonomy): Eukaryota > Metazoa > Chordata > Actinopteri > Cypriniformes > Cyprinidae > Gymnocypris > Gymnocypris eckloni. The sequence goes on along the minus strand of CM050416.1, from coordinate 2,844,255 downwards.
TGAAAACGGCGTTTTAATAATCACACGGCGGTGAAGACCAGGCGAATTCTGAACCATTTGGCTTTCCATAGTTGTGTAGTGAATTTCACGCGCGAATGGCGCCAATTTCTTGCGCTAAAGAAGCGAGTAAACTCAAAATGTTCAAGCGTCCAACTTCGCGCGAATAGCGCGATTTATTCGCGTCATTCGCGTCTGGTGTGAACGCACCTTCAGTCTGACGAGGATGCCAGCTCTCTTCCCTCTTTTTCGGCTACGTTTCTTTAGTCACCGTCGTGCGCTTTACACAAAGGGTTCTGATGCCGTGTCTGTGAACAAGGCACCGGCATTCAAGAACTCAAAAGTCCACTTTGCGTTGCGCGACAGAGGAACCAATGTTTAAAAGCGTGTGTCTATCGTAGACAGTTATACTAACAACATCTAACACGTAAAACAACAAAAAAACAAATAAAACATATGAAAAACTGCAAAGTTTTCTTGGAGCTCGCAACACGGCTGCCATACTCAGCGTCATCTTGTTTGCATTGGTTATGCATCTTGCATAAAGACAGAAAACTGCACAAACTGCCTCTAAATAAGGCAAATAAAATCTAATGAAAGGTAAATATAAATAAAAACAGGACTGAGACATGATATAATGTGCTGCTAATTTAAATTGTCTGAGACGCTGTGATCTCTCAAGATTTTCCCAGATTCAAATTCTAATTCGTTTTTGATAGTCCACTCCTTAATTTGTATTTACATGCAAATCTTCCTGATCGGAATCTAAAAAATTCTTAATTTTATAACAAAATAGCAAAATATTATATACAAAATTTAATTTGCCAGTCTCCAAAAACACCTTATAAGAGCTGAAAAAGTAAAGAGACTGTAATGCTGATTATTCCACAGATGTAACCAACAATTCATGTACTCAGTATTTTGTGTGGTGAAGGTAGGCTAAGGCTTAAAGGAACACACCACTTTTTTGAAAATAGGCAAATTTTCCGACTCCCCTAGAGTAAAAAAATTGAGTTTTACCATTTTCGAATGCATTCAGCTAGCATCACCAGGTCTGGCGGGAGCACTTTTAGCTTAGCTTAGCATAGATCAGTGAATCAGATTAGACTCTTTGCATCTCGCTAAAAAGTGACCAAAGCGTTTTGATACATTTCCTATTTAAAGGCAGGGTAAGCAATTTCTGGAAGCCAATGTTCATATTTGAAATCACAAAAACAAGCACGCCCCTACCCAAAAGGGTCTCGCCCCTATTTTGATAGATCCACCCCACATATGTGTAGCCTACACAACCCAGGCAATGATTAGTTCTGTGAAACACAAGGCGCTTTTCCACCGAAATTACCTGGAACAATATGTCCCAGGAATGTTTTTTCCCCCTGATCTGTTTCCCCCCGATCTGTTGCTGTTTCCACACCACTGCCTCTTTTCATTTTCATTTAAACATATTAATAGCTGCAGAAATGCAGTTCAGAGAACGTACATACATTACAATGAAACAAAGTATTATATCAAACATTGCCTGTTTTCATTTTCATTCGAACATATCAATAGAACAGTAAAATAAAGACCAAAGATTACCCAAAACGAATGATATCTTATGTTTAAACACAACAGAGACATCGGAGCCAGCGGTAAATGCCGAGGTTATGCTCTTCTCTTCGGGATACATGAGCACTCATCGCCCGGTGATCGCGTTGAGCTCACTTCTCCAAAATCGGTGAAGAACATTTTCAAATAGGTGCTGTTTTTATAAATAAACCGCAGATTTGAGTTTGAAACAACTACATTCTCGCATGAAATAAACGCATCCAGTAAAGGCAGGCTTTAGCTGTTGCTGTGCGTACGGCACGTCTGGTGTAGACACGGTGTTACTCACCTATCGAGATAAAACAAAGCAAACTCGGTGTCCGATCGCAGCCCTTCTGCTTGTTGAGTTCTCTCCAGCGCCGGAAAGCTGATCCGATCCTATATTTACACGTGTCCTAATTCTTGCCTTATCGTTCCGCAGAAGTTTTCCTCTTTTGTTTTTTTATCCACCATCTCTATCTTTCTGTCACTCTGCTGTTCACTAAACACTCTCTCGGTTCTCTCAGAAAAAAAGTCTCTCCATATCATGAGTAGACGCCCATACTGCAGATTGGCTACGAGTTTGTTTTGATACTTGGTTCCGACTTTTGAACAATTGCTTACCCTGCCTTTAAAGCTTGACCCTTCTGTAGTTACATTGTGTACTAAGCCTGACGGAAAATGAAAAGTTGTGATTTTCTAGGCTGCTATGGCTAGGAACTATACTCTCATTCCAACGTAATAATCAAGGAACTTTGCTGCCGTACCATGGGTGCAGCAGGTGTAATGATATTATGCAGCACCTGAAAGTAGTCCCCAGCTAGTTAACTAGTTTTGATATAGCTGGGGACTACTCAGTCTTATTACATGATGTAACCACAGAAGAGTCAAGTTTTAAATAGGAAAAATATTGAAACTCTTTGGTCATTTTTGATCAATGATCAATGCTAAGCTATGCTAAAAGCACCACCGCCAGACCCAGAGATCAGCTGAATGATTCAAAAACGGTAAAACTCAACTGTTTATCTCCAGGGGAGTTGTAAAATGAGCCTATTTTCTAAAAAAAGTGGAGTGTTCCATTAAGTTAACATTTTTAGGATACAAATGCAGTATTTTTTCAAATCATTTTAGCATTTAATGGAAAATGACAAAAAAAGTTACAAACACCAACAGAGTTGCTGTAGTTGCTTACTTTTTGTAGGCCGTAAATATGCATATGACACAATCAAATTTTCATGTTGTGATTAATTGCTAATGGCATTATAATGGTATATGGTATTATCTAACGATTATCGTCAATTTGATTTCACAGATACTATTTAAACTAAAATAAGCTCGACAATGACATCTCTGATTTAAATAATGAAATGCCTTTAACTGAAGATTGAGTGTTTAATCTTATTATTATACATTACTGACACTCTAGCCTCCAATTTGATACTGTTAAGTGATTTGACACAATCTGTATTGTTAAAAGCGCTATATAAATAAAGGTGACTTGACTATTATAAAAAAAGTGTTGTCATAAATAATAACAGGTTTAATAACTTGATATTAAATATTATAACACATTTAAATATTATGACAAAGAACTGAACATTTGCATACAATAATATAATACACAAAAGAAAATAACACAGATTAAAGTTCAAGAGAATTATAAAGACCAATAAGTATGTTTTACAATAAGATCGTATTAGTTAACTTTAGTTAATACATTAACATTAATAATGAGCAATAGCTACATTTGCTACAGAAGTAATTAATCTTTGTTAAAATACAACTGTTAGTTCGTTAAATAACACAGTTGCAATTTTTTTATTTTAACAAAGTGTTATTAAATATTGAAACTAGCTAAGATTAATTAATGTTTAGAAGAATGTTACATTGGCAGTTTATATTTACTAATGAATCAACTGTTAATTAATAGAGCCTTGATGTAAAGTGTGACAAATCAATAAATAATCAAAACATTTTCAAACAATAGCCTATCTAGGGCATGTTGTAGTCCAGATTAAAATGATTCTTCAAAATGCATTCAAAAATTTGAATAATTTGTAATAATTATTCAAGGTATTTTGAAGTGCCCATGATAACAATGTCATGCGTATTCATTACCGTGTGATATATCGCATGTCTAGCCCTAAAACAAGTTGGCATTGTCCAGTTCCATCCTCAGTTTGTTTATAATGTAGCTTACGCTGACCTTTTTACTTCTGGTGATCGCATTTAGGCTTTAAAATTAATAAATGTGTTCATGTTTAATGATTGAAAAAAACAAAACATGTAGGAATCAAACTTTTGGTTTATTTTCTGCAATAATGCAAAAACCAGAGTAAAAAAAATCCTACTGGGGATTTGTTGAGGGAACCAGATGATACTAAATTCTGTGTTGGTCTACAAAAATACATCAATAACTACAACACTATTTCCATGGGACATGAACCAGTTGTACTGTTATCTATGAATGCAATATTGAATCATCATTCTTTTTCAGACACTGTTTCTACAGTTGCATGACTCACTTTTTCAGTCCATATGTTCAGGTTTGACATTGTGTGTGCATGCCTTTGTAATAAGAACCTATGACAAAATCCATACTAGACTTGATGGAAATATAAAAATACAATCCTGTTGATCAATTACAAATATGTTTTTTTTTACAGTAAGCCAGTACATTCTAAAAAAAATAGCTGGGTTCAACTGTGATCATTTTATTGTTATTTTTTTTTAAATAATTTCTTACCCATGTGCTTTGTGTAACTTCTGCAGTCTGCTGGGTTAATTTTATGGACAATACAAACGATAAACCCTCACACGTCTACATTATTACTGTAGAAGCTGGAAACATCTGTAGTCTCACTTATAGTCTCATTACACCACTGTAGTCTCATTATTTAGTTTTTGTTTACATGCACATTGTCTGCTTGAAGAGCTAGCATTACAAACACAGCATACACTCAGATCTACACACAGAGCAAACAACACGCCACCATATGAAACCCTGTCTGAACTATTCTCTCTAGTGTTTTTATAGTGATGTATTAACATGTAGGACTATAATAAAATGTGTTTCATATTTTGTAGAACAATATTTAATAATGGTATGACCAATTACACAGTGAAACTACTGGTCTCTTGCGTGTAGGTGATCTAAATTATTGTTCCTATGATACTTCATGAGTTATTTAAACCAATAATTCTGCAAGTGCAAGGTTTCTGATGTAAATGCACAATGCATCATTTTGAACATTGGACAGAAAATGTTACAAGTGAAGGTTTTATTTTGAAAAAGACATCAAGATTCTAAAATTAGTGCCAAAGTACAGTCAGGTCCATAAATATTGGGACATCGACACAATTCTAACACACAATGGATTTCAAATGAAACAAAAAGATGTGCTTTAACTGCAGACTGTCAGCTTTAATTTGAGGGTATTTACATCCAAATCAGGTGAACGGTGTAGGAATTACAACAGTTTGCATATGTGCCTCCCACTTGTTAAGGAACCAAAAGTAATGGGACAATTGGCTTCTCAGCTGTTCCATGGCCAGGTGTGTGTTATTCCCTCATTATCCCAATTACAATGAGCAGAAAAAGGTCCAGAGTTCATTTCAAGTGTGCTATTTGCATTTGGAATCTGTTGCTGTCAACTGTCAAGATGAGATCCAAAGAGCTGTCACTATCAGTGAAGCAAGCCATCATTAGGCTGAAAAAACAAAACAAACCCATCAGAGAGATAGCAAAAACATTAGGCGTGGCCAAAACAACAGTTTGGAACATTCTTAAAAAGAAGGAACGCACCGGTGAGCTCAGCAACACCAAAAGACCCGGAAGACCACGGAAAACAACTGTGGTGGATGACCGAAGAATTCTTTCCCTGGTGAAGAAAACACCCTTCACAACAGTTGGCCAGATCAAGAACACTCTCCAGGAGGTAGGTGTATGTGTGTCAAAGTCAACAATCAAGAGAAGACTTCACCAGAGTGAATACAGAGGGTTCACCACAAGATGTAAACCATTGGTGAGCCTCAAAAACAGGAAGGCCAGATTAGAGTTTGCTAAACGACATCTAAAAAAGCCTTCACAGTTCTGGAACAACATCCTATGGACAGATGAGACCAAGATCAACTTGTACCAGAGTGATGGGAAGAGAAGAGTATGGAGAAGGAAAGGAACTGCTCATGATCCTAAGCATACCACCTCATCAGTGAAGCATGGTGGTGGTAGTGTCATGGCGTGGGCATGTATGGCTGCCAGTGGAACTGGTTCTCTTGTATTTATTGATGATGTGACTGCTGACAAAAGCAGCAGGATGAATTCTGAAGTGTTTCGGGCAATATTATCTGCTCATATTCAGCCAAATGCTTCAGAACTCATTGGACGGCGCTTCACGGTGCAGATGGAAAATGACCCAAAGCATACTGCAAAAGCAACCAAAGAGTTTTTGAAGGGAAAGAAGTGGACTGTTATGCAATGGCCAAGTCAATCACCTGACCTGAATCCGATTGAGCATGCATTTCACTTGCTGAAGACAAAACTGAAGGGAAAATGCCCCAAGAACAAGCAGGAACTGAAGACGGTTGCAGTAGAGGCCTGGCAGAGCATCACCATGGATAAAACCCAGCGTCTGGTGATGTCTATGCGTTCCAGACTTCAGACTGTAATTGACTGCAAAGGATTTGCAACCAAGTAATAAAAAGTGAGTTTGATTTATGATTATTATTCTGTCCCAGTAATTATTATTACTTTTGGTCCCTTAACAAGTGGGAGGCACATATGCAAACTGTTGTAATTCCTACACCGTTCACCTGATTTGGATGTAAATACCCTCAAATTAAAGCTGACAGTCTGCAGTTAAAGCACATATTGTTCGTTTCATTAAATCCATTGTGGTGGTGTATAGAGCCAAAAATGTTAGAATTGTGTCGATGTCCCAATATTTATGGACCTGACTGTAATTGTAAAATAAATAAAATCACAACATATGTACAAGCTGACACTGAGTAACTTAGTGAGTGGCTACAGAATGTAGAAACATTAGACACCTTCACTGATCAATGTGACATCTTCAGTTAACTTGTTGTTGGTTTATAGAATCAAAATTATGTATCATCTCAGGAACATGCTGACTTAAAAAACTGAGAATATACATTATTTTCATATCTCAACCAATTCAAAATCAAACGTATGCCCTTGTGATACAGATTATTTAGCATGCATTCAAATTATTAAGCTCTGAGTGACTGAAAACCTAAACTACTGGAGTATGAATAATTTTGTCTGATCTTGTCTCATTCATGTTTACGTGTATAAAACACGAAGTTATTGCTCTATAATTATAAATTGCAGTGCTTTTTTTCTGGAGCTTTCCATCACTGCACATTTTGGGCGTCTCCTTTGTCTGACATTCTCATTAGGATTTTCTTGGAGTCAGGTCTTGTAGTTTCTACTATTTGAGCTAATAAAGTGAATCAGGTGTATTTATTGTCCCAGCTGAGCTATACTGACCTCTAGCGGACGCACAGAATACTGCATGTGATATATGGCTGTCAAATGAACTTTAACCTATAATTCTGCCAGTTTCATAACCGTTAAAATAAATAAAGTAACAACTTAATAACTATATAGATATAAAAAAGACAAAAGCACAGTTACAAAAATGTTAGCATATAATTCCAAATATAAAAAACCTTCTATAATGTATCAATGATCCTAAAATAATGCTGTTTCACTATTTCCTAGATCCACCAGATCTTTACGTATTTACAAAAAATAAATTATTTGAAACCTTTTTTTTATTGGTACAAAATGCCATTTTATTGAGTTCATCACACATGTCATTTGACGCTCGTTCCAATCTGATTGCCATTTTGCTAAGATATTACATGATATAACATTAATGATAGCAACAGCTATTAAAAACAAAACAAAACCAAACCAAACATAAGGAATCAGACAGTGTTTGTCAACATCAGAATCACTCCATAGTTGACTTAAACCAAGAAATAAACTTCTTTGTAATTTGACAGACCCCTGCTTGCCCTGAGTGTAATCTATGGGGTTATATTTTGAGCTGTTTTATGAGTAATAATACATAGTGAAATGTTGTCATTTTTCAGTTTTGATCTCATCTAACTGATGCTAGTATCATAATATTACGCTCTGCCCACATTCACATCTGCATACACTAAGGGTAAAAGTACAATTTCAAAAAGTCTATTTGATGACACTTTAAAGAGATATTAATATTTTATATCACTCTTCTCCCTCTATTGTTATCACTTGCATCTCCTCAAAGAAAATAAAAAAATTGCTTAGTTCTGGAACAATTAGATATGGAACTCACAACAAAAAAGATAGATACAAACACACCCCAAATCACTTCTTACCAATCATGAAGATTATTAATATAATTTCTAAATCACTTTCCCTTCATATGCAGAATCCGCCCCTTCAGTTTATAAAGTGACATCATTACATGATCACATAAGAGGTCCATTCACGTTTAACAAACTATCACTGACAAAAAAACTTTAGAAATGGTCTCATTCGAAAAGAAGACACTTTTCCATTCATAAAGTAAAACATTTAAAGAGGATGCCTTGATATGTCTGCAAACAGCTATCTATGTATTCTATGAATATAACCGAAAAATGAGGCAGCTTCAGGAATCAAAATCATGACATTTAGAGGCATCCTGTCGAAATAATCACATCAAATAAGTGAACAAACAAAAACAAACTCACCCACCCGAAGTTAAACAAAGAAATCATCTATCATAGACACTAGAAGTAAATAAAGTCATTTAGCTACTGACCTCTCAGACCAGTCTTTTTCAGAGCAAAGGTGAAAATAGACTTTTACAGCTAAAAATAGATTTCCCTCCAAATATTAGGTATATAACTCCCACTTTTAGGTGTATATTAGGTATATAACTCCTCTCCCCTAGGATTTATTTAGTAAGAAATTCCATAAGATCTACAAAATATAGCAATGCAATCTTTAAAAAATAGTTTTGCTTCTTTAAATATTTAGAATACATTCATGACGATTGGTAGTGCCTTTCTGGACGATGGCAGAGTGCTTTGTCATGGTGCTGTGTCGTCACTGGGTCAGTATCTAGTTTGGTATTCGTGGTGCCATCTGTTGAAGTCATTGTAGAACAGAACAATGCTACCAGACGACATTCCAGTGATGACGCATCTGCACAGCAGTGATGAGGCAAAGAGAGGGAGAAAGAGACGTGTGCCATACATATTAGACAGGTATATGCTATACAGGTCTGCTAAATGCGTAAATGTAAATATTAGACAGGTCATTAATGGGAGAATAAAGATAGTTGTAACATTTAGGTTTCTGCTTATTCCAGATTTGTTTATTAATATATTGGTTTTTATTTAGACTTTTGGCTTTTTATCTCAAATCTTTGATATGTCAGAAATCATTACTCCTGCCAATTATACACAACATAATCAAGTCTGATATGAAAACTAGAAGTAAATGAAGAGGCGCTAAAATGTATCTTAAGCGTCATGTTTTCCTCAAACACTAGACATATCCTCAGCCAACAGTACATGTACAAATACACCAATCCAGACAGATATTTTATTTTCATTATTCACATTCCATTTTTAATTTTACTGGATCCTTTTCTGGAGCAAATGGAACTTTTAAATTATTTTGTAATGTAGCAAATGAGACCAGAAACTCAAAAACATACACTACCATTCAATAGTTTAGGATGAGTAAAATAAATACATTTTATTCAGTAAGGACGTATTACGTTGATCAATAGTTTCCACAAACATATTAAGCAGCATAACTGTTTTCAACATTGATAATAATAATAATATCTCTTTTTTTCAGCAAAAAGTCATATCAGAATGATTTCTAAAGGATCATGTGACCAATCTTATTGGTGTAATGGCTACTGAAAATTCAGAGTTGCCATCACAGGAATATAGTTAATTTTTAAATATATCAAAATATGAAAACAGTTGTTTTATATTTGAATAATATTCCCAATATTAAAGTGTTTGGAGTATTTTTGATTTTCAGCTTAGGTTAGCATAAGAGCATTTTTCAAAAACAATAAATAATATTAGTCTAACTCCAAACTTTTGAAGAGGAGTGTATATATACTTTGAAGAAAAGATAATGGTTTAAAATGTAGAAATTGATTTATTGTAAATAATGAACATGCCTAAACATTTCCAAATCAAAACGGCTCTATATTGAATTAATTCACATTAAATGTAAATGTTTTAACATATCTATGGCCATTGCTGAAAATGTGTGAATTGTGTATTTGCAAAGTGTTACAAATATCCCTGCTCTTTTCTATGTCAAAACGGAGATATTATTGTTAGTGTGTATTAATTTTGAAAAAGGACAGGAGCTTAGTTGGTGTCTTCATGTGTGCTACCTTTGGTCATGTGACATAGCCATCGAGCGTATTCCAGCATCACATCCTGGGTAAGAGAAGAGCTGTTTGAGATCATGGATCTGCCACACGCTGAGAACTCCTGCATCTCCTCCAGACAGCAGATACTGGCCATCTTTACTTAGCAGCATCGCCTGGAGCAAAAAACAAACAAACAGGATATTCATTGTGTTAAACATGCAGTCAGTATTTTCTGCTTCATTTTTCAAGTCAAAGCCGTGGGTTCATGTAATTTTAGATGAAATAGAAGCCATACAAATACGAATGAAAGATTTTGGCTTCACAGTAAATATACAGTAACGTCTATCAGTTATAACTTCATTTACAATCTTGTTATTAAAAGTAATTAACCACTCAAAAGGACCCCCGACCTTTTAGCGGCCTTTCATGTTTCTCCATGATAAATAATACTGATAAGAATTTGATTTAAACATGTTTTTCTTTGCTCTTGGCTCAGTGAATAAGCTCTTTGTAGCGGGTGATGAACATCTGGAGCGTCCGGCTGACCGGTGATTACAGGGGTTTATTGACACCCCTGTGGACCTTAGAGTGAGTGTGCCCTGCCAGTGGCTGCCTCATCCAATCAAAAGCCTCACAAGTCCTTTTGTTTCCCAGCATGCACGGGGCCAACCTGGCGAACAGTTTGTTTCTTAAACCGCTGTAGCGGTGGTATCCTGCGGCGAAGGGCAGACAGAGTATGAGATTTATTCTGTTCATCTGGTTTTCCTGTGTGCACATGGGCTGTGTAACACTTTAGAGGTCCCACGAGAAACACAGATAATATAGAACAGCACCGGGCTCTTTATTTTACCACACACACTTGTGGGAGGAGATGCTGTAATGACGGTGTGTTTGCAAAGTGGCTATTAAGTGTAATTAATTCGATTTAATATAAGCCTGACAAATTGCATTAACTGGTTATTTTCCTTTAAAGGGTTTTGATGTATAATTTAAAATTCAGATCATAAAACAGGTGATGCATACAGCAGAATATACAATAGAGCAGAGAACTTTGGCTTCCTGCAGGGGAGACTGGGGTTAGTTGTCACAAGGGCTATATTTTAGGACCTATTAGGTTTTGACTCAAATGTCCATTTACAAAAATGCTTGTTTTCTCTAGCAATGATTTGGTATATTAATTTCAATGACCTAGTTCAAAACTCTTTTCATAAATGTGAGGGTGGCAAATCATGTTTTACATAAATTACATATATTATAATTAATGTTTTTATTACTAACAATAAAGAAAGTATTATCTTTATTATTACTACTACTGTTGCATTTTATCTTTTCACTGCGGTTGCATGAACAGTTTTGTTTTTCATGTTTTTTTTTCTCTTCTTTTTCAGTAAACTATTAATTAGCTTGTAATAAGTTAAATGCAAATATGTTGCTGAAGGCAGCTTTTTTATTTGATATAATTTTACCTTTTCAAAAAAAAAAAACTTTCTTACACACACACACACACACACTCTTCTCATTCCCCACTCCCACAGTCATGAGTGAAATACCCAGGATCAATCACAGAGACTGTTCTGCTAGATCGCTGTCCAGCAGACTTCAGACACGTACAGCAGCTGGGATCTCAGTGCATTTGCGTGCATGTGCTCTCTTTTGATTTGTTTTAGATGTATCTAAGATGTGTGTAATTAGGGTTCAGGTTACACTGTGGCAAACCCCTGAGCCCTTTACTTCAGTTGTGGTATAAAGCAGAAGCTTGCGAGACAGACATATGAGATCAGAATTGCAGAGAAGGGAAGCATCACCAGAGACGGTCCCAACTCTGTCTCCTTAAATGACTAAAGAATCAAATGATTCATTAATGTTTTTCATCCAAGTGAGTGTTCAAAAGTCCTTAATATGAATAATCTCAAACTCATAAATTGATTCAAACTCCACCCTGTGACTCATTCTGTGACTTAATGATATGGTTTGTCATTGCTGCAACATGAATTAAGTCCTCTGTTCGAATGTGTCTTATTACTTCAAAGATGTCTGAGAAAATATATCAGTACATAATCCAGCATTGACGGTGGTCCCTCTGGACCAGGTCTGGAAAGGGGTCTGTGAGAAGCAGAGATGTCCAAGACGGGTTCAGTCAGAATCATAAATCAACGGTCTCCTCCTGGGCCGCCATTCCAGAACCCTCCAAGATGGCTGCCGTGACTCAGATATCTGACTTCAGTCATGCCGTGATTTTAAACAACAGGGTTGTGTTGGATGATGCCCCACTGTGTTTTTTTTCTTCTCTTGATCTTCTGATCTGTCTGTGTTAGGTCAGGACATGTCTGGCACGAGTAAAGACTGGATTTATGAAGACTTTAATGCACTCCATTGCGTATGTGCCGAAGGCTCGGGAAACGTCTGCTAAAATGGTTACTAACAGACAGACGCTCAGTTGTGGGCTCCAGAGAGTCATTCATGTATAATTTCTACTTGTTCAAATTAATGTTCTGTCAGACCATCAGCATGAAGACTCACTTTCTCAGCAACAAACTGTCCCAGCAAACCACACACTCAAAAACAAAACCGCACACACCCTCTTCTCCACAAATACACTCACTGTCACAAAGATGACACTTCATCTGGCATGAGAAGAGCTTAAAGTAGTGTCTGTGTGTGTATGCTGATTTTAGAAAGGGTAACGAGAATTTGAGGATTTGGAAATGAGCAATGACTGATCATAAATACATCATATTTCTGTAACATGATTTATTATTACTTGCTACTTTTCATGTGTATCACATGAGTAAAATAAAATGTGCCAAAACACCCTTGCTTTTGATTTTGGGTTACTGTGACAACATTTTTGCTGTGATATTGGTTAGGTGGAGACAGTGTTCAAATTGAGTCATTATTCAAATTAAGGGTATTGTTTTGTTGTAGTAAATAACAAACAAATAATAACTAAATAAATAAAATCCCAAAGCTCAGCTGATTTAGGCTACAATCACATTAGAATGGTTTGAAGTTGGTCCAAAATCTCAATTTGTGATGTTTAGAACCTCTACTGGTCCCACGACTCATTCATTGTACAGGTCAGCTTTAAACACATTTGAACTTTTGTACACAGCAGAATGTGAAATTAGCATGAGCTCGTGTTTCCAGTCTCCTGTGTGTGAGGATGAATGGAAGTCAATGGAGTCTAGTGTGCCTGTGGCTTTATTTGAACACAGACAAATAATCAAAATATTTGTTTTTGTCTCTTATGCTGTAAACCCTTTCAAAATTACTTGCATCTGACTTAGATCGAGTATACCAAAATTGTGTTGGTGTTGAACAAGGACAGCAATCAATTAAATCATCTAGAAAGTCAATACCGTTCAAAAGTTTAGGTTCTATACAATTTTTCAATGTTTTTGAAAAGGTTTCTTGTGCTGATCAAGGCTGGATTTATTTGATCAATTGATCAATCATCAAGTGATATTGTAAAATAATATTACAATTTAAAATACTTTTTTTCATTTTCATATATACTTTGAGATGTAATTTATTTCTGTGATTAGAAAGCTGAATCTTCATTACTCCATTCTGCGGTCTCACATGATCCTTCGTGCTGATTTGATAAATGCTGAAATAGGTTGTTACGTAATTTGTTTTGGAAACAATGATGCCTTTTATTCAGGATTCTCTGATAAATATAATAGCATTTATGTTTTTAAGTAAAATAAAAACTAAAACAGCATTTATTTAAAATATACATTTGAAAAATATGTTTACTGTCAATTTTGATCAATTTATTTCATCCTTGCTGAATAAAATATTAATTTCTTTAAAAGCCTAAACATTTGATTGGTAGAGTAGAACGATCACTGCTGATTTATCTTTGCTCATAATACTGAATATTAGTACAGAAATGTACAAAATAATTCCAGGATCAGCATTGTGTAAAATGACACAGGCTGATCCTGCATTATGTCATATTAGTTTAATAGTAAGTGCATTAAAGAGCAGAGCCGCCCCTCTTCTCTGTCACTGCAAATGGAAAACAAATGGAACCTGGACACAATGAGGAAACTAATCAAGCTTGGAGCGGCAGAGCAGAGGAGCGCGTAACAGAGCTGGCCTGTTAAATGGGATGCAGGTGTGGGTATGTGTGTGCAGAGACAGGGGCAGACACAGAGCTCTGTGAATTTTCCCAGGGCCAGAGGAAAGAGAAAGTGATGGAGCAGGAATGGGGGAAAGAGAGCTGGCCGATTTTAGGAGCTCTGCCCGCCAATGACAAATGTGTCCTCTAATGCAGGAGGCCTTGCCGCTGGCCATACCGCTCTCTTGCTCGCTCTCATACACACATGCAAGTTGAGTGGCATTTCGTAGCCCTGCAGATCAAAGGACAGATTTGGAGCCTTAGGGTTCAGAAGCCAAAAGAAAGAGAGATGGAGAGAAGAAAGAAGGAGGCCCATAGGCAGATCATGTCAGCATTTAATCACACTCTAGACAGCTGACATGATAAAACACAGAGTCTGAGAAAATAAATGAACAGAGAGTAAGAAAAGGGGGGTCAAATGGATACGCAAGAGCAGCCCAACCCTTTGCCCTTGCTTCCAATTCCCAAATAATTATACAGAGGGGAGTTTATGCTCATGTTTACCTTGATGTTGTCTTCCACCTCCATATGTCCCAACAGTTTTCCATTGATGCTGAACACACAGAAGTGACCCTTGTCATAATAAATGACACAGTGACCCTCAGTGGAGGACTGAACCAAACGTGGTCGCACACAGCCGTCTGGACCCTCCAGAGTCCTCAACAGGTCACCGTTCATAGAGTGGATAAGACATGGACCCTCTGTTGTCAGACACATACAGACACACGAGGGTCAAATCAAACAGAATTACATTGTGCTGCTGCACTGACTTGTTCATGTGTTATTTCATGATGTAAAATTATCTGTTGATTCTAACATTTTCATATTTATTCAGCCTCAGACATATTTATTATTTTAGGCCAAAAAACATCTTATCCAGGACACCATGTTTAGGGTAAGATATCTCAAGAATTATGATTGCTAGCCTCGTAGGAATTGGTACTACATTCACTTTTTCTTTCTCTTTCACAAATAGTCAAAATAGTTAGAGCTCTACTAAGTGCCTAAGTATTTTATAACTAGCCCCAAAACTTGGAAGAAAGTGAAACATCTAGAGATGTGTTATTTACACCAATAAAAACATCAAAGATTTTAATAAAGTGTTTAGATAAAAACCATAAGCAATTTTACATGTCTCCATCATGATTTGAGTATGAAATATTAACATTCAAGAATGGCAAGACAACTTGCTCATTTTAAAGAACTCATTTGATAATGCTGACTTTGTAGGATAGTTTTGTAACGGTACATTTATATGTGTACTGTTCTCATGCAAAAATACAAGTTTGACTCAGTAAGCAAAACCAATCATAGAAATATAAACAACAACAAACAAATAAATGAATGAATGAAATGTAAAATTAATACAAATAGAAAATTGAATAGCAATTAAAAAATAAATAGAACTAAATAATATGAATTAACCAACTAATTCTATGATCACTGTTAATGCATGAGTGTATTTACCTCTGCAGCCACTGATGACCAGTCCCAGCTCTGCACACACACTCACACACGTGACTTCACAATCATGACCTGTCAGAATTGCCCGGGGAGTCACAAATTCTGCTGGAGACACACACACAGACACACACACGCACACACACACGCACACGCGAAAGCGCACACGCACACACAAACACACACACAGAGTTGATGATCAAAGTCAGTAAATACAATAGAAAAATTTACAAAATAATAATAACAATCACTACATTACACCATAAATGATATGACATAAGTGCATTTGCATATTTAACACTGCTGTCAACATTGTTTAAATTAGTTTTTTTATTTGTTGTGTACTCTGTAATAATTTAATTAATCTAAATCAGACACTCGCAACTGTGTTACAGTGTGTGTACACTTCTGCTATCCATGTGTTCTTCTGTAATCAGTCTGTAATGAGCTCTGCTAGTATTCGTGTGTGTGCTTTGTCCATATCACTCAAACAAACACAGTTGTCTCTCACAATGTGTGAATGGTCAAAAATAACAGTTAATAAATTAATGATTTCTCTCTATCAGACACAAAGAAATCACACAAATTTAATTGTCTTAATCCAGCTGGCCTCTCTCGGTCTCTTTCTCAGACACACACACTCTCTCTCTCTCTCTCTCAGCGTAGATGTATAGGTTTCATTAGGTGGCAAACTTCCTAAATGTCTCAGCTTTGAGTTATACCCTACAACTCTGGGGATTAAAGCCTGATGTCGGATTGTGCCCTGAAAAGATCAATAAAACTGATATATTGGTGTATCGTTTAACCTCCCCGTCATCGGCCACCATTTGGTTCACATTAGGATAACATCTGATTACAATCTAATACCTATATACTGTATACTATTTATCTGTACTGAAAATGCACACTAGAGAGTATCATTTACCTATAGGAGAAAGAGAGAGAGAAAATGAATACATACACGCAAGACAACTCTAGAAAGAAATTCAGTAATCTGTAACTGAAACAGCATCAGACTGAATTAGTTAAAAATCAGGGTTCATGAAAATGCACAGCATTATTTGGCCACTAGATGGCAGTGTGGTCAACAGAATCAATCCAACAATTCTCCACTGTACACAGTATGGTCTGTATTTGAAATCATACTGTAACTTTATTCTTGCCTGAAATGAAGAACTGTGTCAGAATGAATGAAATGAACAACAACAACAATACATAAACAAAAATAAAAAGAGAGAAAGTACCTGACATCATGTATAACACAAATTCACATTAATATGTCTGGAATTATCACTATTTAGTAACCAGACAGAGTATATAGATTTTGGCTCAAAGATTAATATTGATATTGTATACTGAGTGT
Source organism: Gymnocypris eckloni scoliostomus (assembly GCA_027564155.1). Classification (NCBI taxonomy): domain Eukaryota; kingdom Metazoa; phylum Chordata; class Actinopteri; order Cypriniformes; family Cyprinidae; genus Gymnocypris; species Gymnocypris eckloni. The sequence goes on along the minus strand of CM050416.1, from coordinate 2,827,334 downwards.
ATGCTGCAGAACCATTAATCATGTTTGAAATCAGTATTATTACTGATAGATTGATAGACATATAATGTCATAAATAAATAAACATTTTTAAACATAATTTGTTACCAAAATCATAATAAAACATATGTAGTTTGGATCAGTAATGGGGGTTTGAACAGATTCCTGCAAGGTTTCCTGATTATCTTGATCTGACAGAAAAAAAAAAATTAGCTTTGAAATTTCATCTCTTTATCCACCTGACAATATTACTGGAAAACATAGCCTGTACATGTGATACGCATCCAGAGATTCAGTTTGATTTCACTTTAGATAAAGATCTGGTTCATAGGTTCTTTAATGCCACTAATGTCAACCATCAACCTACAGTCGTATTTATCTTTAGACGCTCATTACCAAAATCACAATTAGTCATAAATCCTGCCCCATTTGTATAAGAGCACTTAACAGCATAGAGTATCCCAAAACTCCAAATTAGCAAAGGGGATGTGTGTGTTTTTGTGAGTGTGTGTGTAGAGTGCTTTGATCAGCACTGCAGCCATATGGTTAGTGTGTACAGGGGAAGCCCGTGGCATTTTTCACTTTTATTGAGTGTTCTCTCGCTCTCTCAGATAGATGGGACTGAACTCTCCTGAGCCGGAGACCTCCGAGTCACATTTACTGTCTCCCTCTGTGGCCCTCTGGCCTCCACTTTCACTCACACACAGGCAGGCCGATTCCATTTATGGTGTGATACTAGCCTGAAACTCAATCTTCTGAGCAGAGACCTGCTGTGGTCAGATGAAACTAGTTGTGGCTTCTGAAAGAGAGCTGTAAATCATTACACCAGCCTTGACAGACACACACTGGAATGTGTGTGTATGAACAATGTGCTTTTACCACAGTTACACTGCACTGATATCATCACCTGCATGAAAGCTTTTCCTATGTGTGTTTGCTAAGCGCTGGTTGGGGATTTGGACTCAGAACATTACCCTGATCTTGACCTCTCTATATGAGAACCATGAGGCTCTTCTGAGCATAATGATGATGAAACTGTTTGTTCAGACATATTATGGAGCCTTCATTAAAAGAAAATTAACATGACATTTGAGGAACACAAAAGACGTTACTTAGCAGAATGTCCATGTTGCTCTTTTCCAGACAATGACAATTCTAATTTTTGGGTGAATGTACACATCTGTATGTGGTTAAACATTTACAACTTACTTCCAGGGTTCTCTCCGATGCTGCTGTGCTTGCCGTTCCAGTACCAGAGCAGTAGTGTGGCGTCTCTGGAACCGGACAGGACGTAACAGTCTCCACCAATGTATGACTCTGAGCGGGCCAGACAGGTCACCACATCAAGATGGCCAAACACAATCTGTGTCAGTTTACCTGTTAACACACACAACACAGGAATGAAACCACTTACTGCAGAGTGTGATGCAGTGGGGGTATGTACACCGCACAATATTTATTTATAATGATTTTTTCCTCCATGATTCAAGGTCTGATTCTGGAGCATATCTTCATGGGGTCAGCAGTCTACAGTGTAGTACTCCCTGCAGAGCGTAAGTGAATGACTCTACTGAGATGATGCTGTCTGGTGAGTCGTTTACATACACCAGATGAGCTCACACACTCCCTTATTCTACCCGCACTTTAAATATTTGCTTTTGTAGTGCTGCACGTGCATGCTGAAGTCTGTGTATGTATAAGAAAAACAGCAATTGTTATCTGTCTCTCTGTCTATACCCACCCATCTACTAGTCTGTTGGTCTATCCTGAAAACCTACCTACCTGTCTGTCAATCAATCTACCCCTCTAATTACCTACCTGTCTGTCTGTCCATACTGAAAACCTACCTACCTTCATGTCTGTTTGTCTATCTACCTGTCTACTGGTTGGTCAATCCTGTCTGTCTATCTATCTACTTACCAAGCTACCTATCAATAGTATCTGACTGTGTTTCTGCCTGCTTGTCTATTTGTGTTTCTGCCTGCTTGCGTTGTTCAGACTGTCAGCAAAAATATGACTTTCTGCAAATACAGAGATTATCCAGATGGGTTTTTGAAAGTCTGGACAGCAAAAACAAAAACATTTTCAATCTGATTTAAAAAAAACGCATATGAAAGTGGTTTGAAATGCGATTCCAACTGGACATTTACGGATGCTCACTCTCTATGCGACACCCAACTATAACGTCAAAACCAATAACGGAAATACCAAAAGACACCAAACCCTTTCCTTGCTACACAGTGAAGCTGACCATGTCTACAGCACAGAACATCATACCAGTTTTTCCTGTGCGATGGGTGAGTTCTGCACCAGGACTTGACAGGCACTTATTTGGAGAGTAAGGTGAAGCACCTCCACTTTTCCTGCAACCATTTTGAAAGCCCTACATCGTTACCAATAAAACCATACAGATAGATTGGTTACATCTGGACACACAAATAGTATTTGATCCCTTGCAATTAATAGTATACCAAGTCTGCCTGAAAATAAGTTTCTGAAAAAGAAAAGAAAAATCTGATTTGTCTGAACATAGCCGATCTATCTTTCAAGAGAAAAATCCCATTACTCAGATTGTATGTGTTTGTGTGAGTATATCTCAGAGCTTGGGAGCGTTTGTGTGTGGTGTGATTCTATTGAAATTCAAGTTCCGCTTGCGTGACTTGCGTTCTGAGCCTCATCCTGGATGGAGTCATGGTCCATCCGTGAGATGAGAAAGCTATCTGAGCCCCAGGGCGATGGAGTTGTAATGCAGTCTGCAGGCTCATTTGTGACTTTTGACCCTTTCCTTTGTGTACTGTGGTGGAGGCGGTGTCTCCGTAGACACAGAGGTGGTTGGGGGTTGCGGTTACCTGTATCAGTGGAGTAGATGCGGAAGCTCTTGTCCCAGAAGCCACACAGCAGGATGAAGCGGTTGTCAGCCGTGATGACAAAACACTGAGCATTTACCTGGATGCTCTGATCTAACAGATCGGAGATCTGCCTTCTATGAATGCCCACATTATTGGCTGAAAACAGAGAGAGTACCTTGTTATAAAACCACTAACTACTTTTTGGTTAAAAAATAATTGGGTAAAGTGGATAAAACATAAACATCTTAAAAAAATTAAGCAATGATTAAGGCGGGATATACAGAAGGAAGGACATTCACAGAGTGGTGGAGACATTAACAGGGAGTTAGATGGTCGAAAAAAATAGTCTTGACCCTGAAGGTCTACTCCAATGTCTTTTAAGTGAATTCCTGACAACCTCCTAAGAGATTATAAAGATGTTAAACTATTAGAATGAGAAAATACAACATTTGTCAGGAATACCGTGTGAGCATGAGCACATGATTTGTGAAAGAATGCATTAAACAGCAGAAGACAGAACAGTAAAGGAAATACTAAAATAATCAAACAATTATGTGACCAAAAAGTCATAAATGTAAAGTTTTTTTTTTTTTAACACACTAAGACAGAAAAAGTCAGAGAGAGATTGAAGAGGCCAGACTACACAGAGTCAGGTGTGTGAGGCATTCACATTCATGACACACACCAGCACTGCGTCTGTGCTGGAGCAAGTGGACAGATTATCAACAGCAGAGTCAGGCAGAATTTACTGTGTTTAAATGTGTGAGCTGTGTGGAATGCAGTCCGTCTAAATACAAACATGACATTCTGGAGCAGGAGTGAAAGAAAATGAGCTTGAAAGATGTCTCTCCCCACACAGAGAGACAGAGGAGAGACAGGGGAGTGTGATTTGTTGTTTTTGATAAATCTTTTAAAAGTAAAAAAAATATATATATATATATATTTAGTAAGGCATTTCCTACATAGCTGTGCTAGTTTCATATATTTTGTATCACTCTGTGGTCTTTTGCTTCTCGTACAATGCAATAATTATAATTAAATCAATATTGCATGCCCATTTGTTTATTTATATGGTTGGTAAAAATGCAAGCAAGTCTCCAAAGTCATGTTCCAACACAGAATGGAAAACCTTACCAAAAAGGCCCAATATTATGTTTCGAAATGAAATGCAAAATACATCAGATTTTTTTTTGTGGTGTCCATATACTGTACGTTTGGCCATATATTATATGAATTAATTGTTTCAGACTCTTCACAAAAAAGGTATATAAAAATAATGTCATAATGATTTGGGTTTGCTGAAGCCTAGAATTCAGATTTAATGAATTAGTGGATGACAGATGTGGAGGTGTAGAGAGCACAGGTAAGAAAGAAGACACAAAGATAAGAGTAAGGAGCAGGACGGCGACCATGAAGTGACAAACACTGGGTGAGACATATGATACTGTATAATAATATGAGCTGCAGGAGAGCTGAGATATACGATGAACAGGAGGATAGACAGAAACTTCAGAAAGGCTTCAGCCATATGTTATCACATATCTTCCCTCTCTCATCCCTTAATCTTCTTTTTCTTCCTAATCAACAGGTCGGAGGGATGAGAGGAGGACATATTGTCCTGACAGCGTGTGCCACGCAGCTTCAATCAGACATTATTACACCATTCATATTCATTCAGTCTGACAGGACAGAGAGACAGAGAAAGAGAGAGAGAGCTGATGATGTACAGGCTAAGCCACAGCTCATTGCTTTCCAATTTGCATGCAAATGCTGATCTGAAGCTGAATGGCGGCTGGGTGAAAAACAGCACTCATCTCATCCCAAGGGCTGGGCCCTCGCAACTCACACCAGCCAATCACAAATCACTCTACTGACGATTGACAAGCCACAAACCTATCAAATGGTCAATCTCAACCGGTAACTGGTACTGCTGGTCCTGCACAGAAGAGCTTTGATGACCTGAGAGAAACAGAGAAGACAGATGAAAAATAGATTTAATACTATGAATGAAAACATAATTAATTATTGACAAAAGTCAATCTTATGATTGTGTAGCCTACATAACAGACTGAGAGATCATTATAATCATTCATACATAAAAAATATAAACACTTAAATATATCAGTATGAATGAATGTAACATTATACAAGAACTTAATAATTAGACAGACAACTTTTGATGATTGATAAATTAAAGGCTAATATATATCCAGGATTGAATGATGACTTGGATTTCACTCCTTTTTATTTTGTTATATTTGAAGTGGTATTTCTTGAGTAAGGCTGGGCGATATGTCCAAAACAATCATCACATTTATTTTTTTAATATCAGTCGATATCGATTATTATCATGATGCATGTCAAATCTTTATTTCTTTCAAGTTTAAAGCCAGATTTCTGCTCCAAAGTGAATGTTGTAGAAACCTGATCATTAATGTTCCTTAACAAAATAATTATCTTAACTCCTCGGTTTCTGCATGCATTGTTTCAAATGCCATCTTTAAAACGCCTTCTCAGGCATGCAAGTGTAGCTCCTACCTCTTTGAATGGGGAAACATTCTCCAAAACGGCTCGCTATGCTTATGATTAAATTTCATATTTGAAACCACCAATGAAATCATACAGCAACTGCTTCTTAAATGTTGTTTATTTTGCTCAAATAGCGTTAAAAAAAGCTTCATTTCAGGCTAGACCTGCCAGTGTGCATGCGCAGTCCTAAGAGCACGTCTCAGAACGCTTACTGTTTCTGTGACATCAAAAACAGAGACAAAAACACAGATTTTCATATAAACCATTAAAAAAGGGTATTTTTGGTAGTTAACAATATTTTTTGTAAAACATTGTGAAAACATTCATTTAAAATGTATTCAATTAGATTGAGCTTTAATAAAGAAAAAAGGTAAAAAAGAAGAAGAGTCTAAAATGGAGGTGGACAGGAAGCTGAATGCACGGCAGAGGAAGTGTCACATTTGATCCAGTTCAGGCTGAGACATCAGTGTCTAAGAAGCTGATGATTATACACAACCAGAGTTTAGAGGGATCAAGCTACTGAAGTTTGCATTATAGAGCGTGTGGAAATGAACATCATCATGCATTTTACGTTATGGCTAATTGGTGGATAATTAGTTTGATATCATTTGCATGTTTTCATGTGATCTGCTTATGATGACAATATGATTTTGTTATTCTAAAAATGGCATGTTTCTGTTGTAATCACATTATACGAATTCATTTGAAATCATTATCTTAAAATAGTTACATTTTCTTGTGAGATTGGGTTGAGCAACCTGGTTAACAAAGTAACTAACCAGTATCAGGGGTGTAAAGGAACAGATAACATGATTCAACAGACTTATTCAATCCTTATCCATCGCCAAACACATTGCTGTCTGATCGTTCTTGCTCACCAGTGAGGCCGTGCCACTTGTTGATAGCGAAGAGGCGGTTGGCGGTGACTGTGATGACCGCTGCGTTGGTTAGGCCTGACTGTGTGTTGGCGGCCACGTGGGTGACAGGCGAGTTTGACGGGAACTTGAGTACCATGATGACATCTTGCTGCATCTGCTCTGTGAACATCAGTGGGGTCTGCAGAAGGAGATACTGTTGAGTCCATGAGTGCCATCATCAGCAGGGAGCGAGGAAGTGTAGAGGCAAAGAGAGTGATGTTTGGAGAGAGAATGAGAAAAGTTGGAAGAGAAGCAGGAAGATGGGAAATTAGGCAGCGAAAGACAGAACGGTGTAAAAGAGCACAAAAGCTGAGTTTGAGGTCAGGTTATTAAGACATAGCCATATCATAACTGGATCTGACGGAACTGGTCAGAAGCATACAATTATTATTATTGTTTTTGGACATTCTGAAATATCTGCATTTTTGCAGTTGAAACACAGTAATACGATTTGCAATACCAGCATCAGAGCATCGGCTCAAAAATTATACAACTGATTTAAAATAAAATTATTGCTGTTCTGTTGACATTTACAATTCTCATGTCTTGGAAACAGGCTTTTAAAGGTTATGAATATTGTTAATGGAAATGTTACTGAGCTGGAATTAAGTAGAATCAGAATCATTACATTTCTTCTGATGTCCTTATTGTTACTATCCTTATATATGAACAAATAAATTAAATATATAAAAATTATATATTTAAAATAAATGTATGTAAATAAATAAATAACAATACAATAAACCAAATATAACCTTGTGAGAAAAACTGTGATCATATAAGTATATGATTTTTGGCACTGCCCTACTGTTATTAGCCATATTAGCCATGTATTACTTTATCATTCCAGATAAGCACTATTTTTTGCAGAATAGCGATGAAGTTCATGAATAGATCAAATGAGAGAGAGAGAGAGAGAGAGAGAGAGAGAGAGAGAGAGAGAGAGAGATCAAAGCAGCTAAATACTTTCATTTCACAAAATTCAATGATAGATTTGACATTTCTGGACCTCTGAGAATTCCAGTAATGCTTCTGCTAGGCTAAGTTGCACACTTAGTTACCATTCCTCGATAATGAGTACAAGATACACAGAAGAAAAAAACGTCTTTAAAGGCCTAAAGTTGCAAAATATCATAGCAGCTTTCAATTGAATGTAAACTTTCCCTTAAACAGTATATTCCAACCTCCATTAGTAACATTATAATCGGCTTTCTCCCACATTCCACTCTACAGATCAGGAGATGACGAGAAGCTTAAAAGGTATATGCACATACACAGCTGTTTGATTACTTGGCAGCAAAGTCATCCAACCATCAAGTTGACTTCCTCAGTGAGGCAGGGCTCTGTTTGTAGAGGCTGGAGATAGTGTTCAGACTGGGCAGCTGCACTGTCACTCTCAATGAGCGATCTGACTGGCTGTTGCTTTATAATGATGTTTCTATACAGCACAGATTAATCACTTCACATTAAGAAAGTCTATTTTAAACTGATATAGTTTAAAATAGAAAACCATTGTTGGAAATGTATGCATATGCTTATTATAAATAAGCTCATAATGTATATCTTCGTTTGTCATCATAAAATCCAGTCTAACTGTTGTCTTATGTCTGTGATGTCTAATCCTGACACGTGTGTGTGATTTTTAGACACAGTATGGAGACACAGGGTTAATTGGTGTGCCTGCAGTAAATTAGACAGACAGCTAGCACCTCTTAAATAGTGTTCAGCCTGTGAGTGCCATTAAACAGAGGATCTACTCCCATTAACCTACTGGAGACACGGAAGAGAGAGAAAAAAGCAAGTATACAGAGAGAGAAAGAGAGATGAAAGGATTACAGAGAGAATGGCACTGTATAATCCAGATATAGGATTGCATAAAATTATGTTACTTCAAAAGAAAAATAGTCTTGTCATACCATCTAATTCTAAAATGCTGCTTTTGTTGCCTAATAAAATAATGGTACAGTGGGGGTATTTTTGGAGCAAGAAAGCAAGGATATAATTGTATTTTAATTGAAGGTATGTCATAATAGCAACACTATTTTCCTATTTTGATATTGTGCAGTTGCTTTGACACAATTTGTATTGTTAAAAGTGCTATATAAATAAAGGTGACTTGTCTTGACTTGACTATGGGCCAGATTTACTAACAGCTTGCACCAGCGCAACCCCTCTTTTGGCATTAAAATAGTACTGTCGGGATTTACTAAAGATGTGCAGTGAAGAATTAGCGCTGAAAAGGCACAGAAACAGTTATTTTTGCACCTGCCCTTATTAAATATGCATTTGTAGGAGTTTCCCTTTCAGATGCAAATTTATGGGAGGAGAGTATCAAAATTAATCACGCAACGTGATTTACTAACGTTTGCGTTTGTCAAATTACTGGTATTTGCGCCATTATTTAACACTGGTAGATTGCGCTGGTCATTATGGAAATTATCTAGCTGCGTCTGTGTTCTTTAATGTGTGCATTGTCAGTAAATCACAAAATGTTCCCCTCCCATCTGCACTTTTATGGAATTGCGCTCTAATGCTAATTTGCCCTGTTTAGTAAATCTGGCCCTAAGAATTCAAAATGATTTCACTCAATTAACCTGTAGGCTTTTTTAAAGATGTATTTGTTGCAGTTTTTTGCCTTTTGTTGTGATAGGAGAGCGTAGAGATGACAAGAAGCAAAGTGGGAGAGAGGGGTGGGAACGGGAAAGATCGTTGAGCCGGGATTTGAACACGGGAGGCCCGTAGCGCAATGACGCTAAATGTTGGCGCGCTGCCCACAAGGCTATCAGCACCGACTTAACCTGTAGAGTTTAATGAAAAGCAAAGATGTCTAAAATGTACATCTAATTCATTGGATTATTGAACAATACCAACCCCATGAATTACAATAAGTATTCTATTTAAAACATAATACAACTAATAACGACATACCATTTGGGGCGTCCGGTGCCAATGGGGGCACAATTACCTCAAATGTCTAATTTTATCTTTTCACTTTAAAATAAAAACTATAGTTTCTAAGTCTAAGTACATTAAACAAAAACTCACACACTCTCCTCTAAATTAGACTGTGCGCTTGGGATTATGTGATCATTATGATGTTGTGTATTCAAAGGCTGTTCAAATTATTTAGTGCCACTGTTATGTAAAGTTCAAAATCCAGTTCTGAGCCTATAACTATATCTGCATGAGGAGTACGTAAGTTTGTTTCCGCACAGGCAGGCAGGGCTTGTCATCGCCACAGAAACACACAGCTAATGGGGGTTTCTAGGCTCTCACCCACAGTCTCTCAGTTTCTAGACTAAAAACCCTATCACCTCAGAGCTCTACGCTTAACCACAAGACTTTTCCCACTTCTGGGACCCAGAGGTTAACTGAAAGAGTACAGGAGAAAGGAGTAGGAACAATGAATGAGCAATGCAGCATACATAAAGAAATAAAGAACTGAAGAGGTGTCGCATTGGCTCTTTGAATGATTATAATATGCACAATCCAGTTGTATGCAATCTAGCTGTGTTTTAAGCCAAAATTAGTTGTTGTTTTGAACACTATTTGGTGTGGACAATGACATTACCGTGCCCCTCCAGTATCAAATGTTAGTTTAGTATTCCCTGGTTCAAGATCAGTATGTGTCACTAAGCCATAATGTGAAGCCATTTTTTATGATCCAGAAATCCTTTATCTGTAGGGGAAATGCACGGAATTCTTATTCATTTGACATTGGGTCCTGTTTATAGAGAAAATAAAGAGAAAAGAGGAGAGAGAGAAAACAAACTTTGCACATTTATTTTCATTGTTCCCTACACTTGTACCCAACTTATTATCTAATACACCATGAAACCTGATACAAATAAAGAGTGATATCAGTTGAGTATTATCATATGACCATACAATGGCATGATGTGCAGTAGACTTTATCTTAAAAGTTTATGGACACGTTGATACATTTGTGAAAGTCTGCATGTTAAGGATGATAGTTAGACAGTGAGAGTGTTTTGTGTGTGTGTGTGTGTGTGTGTGTGTGTGTGTGTGTGTGTGCGTTACTCACCACCTGCATGGCAGAACTGCGTGGCGGGTGGGGCTCAATTAGCAGCTGGCAGGGTGTCTGTCCAAAACTTCTGATTTGAGACTCTACAGCCTGAGAAAGACAGAGTCATGGTTATGGTGGCGCTAATAAAGAGATATAGGACTATAAACATCACCTTGAGACAGTGGGTAACTTGCCCTGGACAATACCAGCTAATACAGACATAAAGTAATGTGTGTGTGTGTGGAAAAAAGTAAGATAAGAAAAGTGGCGGAAATAATGACCATAATAATGGGCTACAAAGGAGCTGGATTTATGTGCATTTCTGTGCATAAGAGAGTGTTAAAGCAGAGAAAAGAGTGTGTGCACTGGAGAGAGACTAGAGAGAGGATCTATCCACACAAAAATACATGTACATATATCACATTACTTTATTATTTTAAAATACATATTTTTCACTAAAACATTTTTATATAAGAACAATACCACATAGACGGTTTCATGAACACGTTTGAGTGATGATCCAACAAATTCCTCAATTTGAGTTTTCGTTCTATTTACTTACTTCACAGACAGATTGAATTTATTTACAGATAAATTTACAGATTTTTTTCAGAATCGACAGAGAAACTGTCATAATCTCACACTAAAGAAAGAGAGAGAGAGGTATGCCAGAAATATCCCAGCTCTCGTCTGACTGCTCTTGCTCTAACTGTATGCATGAAAGCATCAGGAAGTCAGGAGGCTTTCCACGTCCCTCTCATTGTATTTATTCACTCTTCCACCTCTCTCTTTTTCCACTCCGCTCAAACTGCACATCTATACATCAATCCTTTCCGTCTGTTTCTAACTCTTATTCTGCTCTTCATCTCTCTTTCTTCATCCCACTCTCCTGCTTTGATCTGGTTCGGCCCACTCTGCTGGTAACAATAGACTCCACCACACAAATTCTTCTTTATATAGTGTAAATCCACTAGTGATCTCATTAGAGGCATTGATGGAACACAGATGACAGGACTACTGTGTCTGGAAATACCATTCTAAAGAAGCGGGGTTCAGAAGAGGCCATGCAAGGGAAGACACCTCGTTTCAATTATATGATTGGTTGATTTCTACTCAAAAGCAATAGAATTGTTCTGTGTGGCATCAATTCTTCATTTCTGAGTCTTTAGTGTTTGGCAAAACCACATTGTGTCACCTGTTCAGTATGAGATGTTTCAGTCAGATCACTATTTGTGACCCAGGACCACAAAACCAGTCATAAGGGTACATTTCTCTAAATTGAGATTTATATATTGTATGAACATAGCTGAATAAATAAGCTTTCCATTTATGTATGGTTTGTTAGGATATGACAATATTTGGCTGAGGTACAACTATTTGAAAATCTGTAATCGATGGTGCAAAAAATAAAAAAGGAATATTGAGAAAATCCTCCGAAGTTCTTAGCAATGCATATTACTAATCAAAAATTAAGTTTTTATATATTTACAGTAGGAAATTTACAAAATATCTTCATGGAACATGATCTTTACTTAATACCCCAATGATTTTTGGCATAAAAGAAAAATCTATAATTTTATATATAAATGATATATATATATATATAAATTATATATACAAATGCATTTTTGGCTATTGCTACAAATATTCCCCAGCGACTTAAGACTGGTTTTGTGGTCCAGAGTCACATTTGTGTGTAATGCATTTACTTCAATAGTTCAGTAGTTTCACAGACCTTAGTAAGAGTAGATACTGTTGTGCAAAAAAGTGTTAACTGTTCAGGCAATAAACTTACAGTGTGGTCCAAAAGTCTACACTAGAGATCATCAGGGAGCAGGGAAAAATCTAAACAAGGAAAATCAAATAAATTAAAATAAAAAATTCAATAGCAGGTACTCAGGCGAGTCAGGGAACGACGGCACAAGCTTCTCTTAATAGCCCCCCTCTGGAGGAACCAACCGTGGGTGTCCGAATTATTCCAGCTGCTGACGGCAGCCTGTGGCCAATCCCCTTGAGACAGGATCTCCTCTCTCAAGCAAACGGCACGATATGGCATCCACGGCCCGAGTTATGGGCCCTGCATGTGTGGCCGCTCGGCGGGAGCCTTTCAGCCTCCCCGAGCGTGTCCTAAACACTATGGCAGAAGCTAGAGCTCCGTCTACTAGACGCCTCTAAGCTCTGAAATTGTAAATTTTCTCGGCTTGGTGTCAAGACCGCGACTTAGAACCGATCACCTCCGAAGTGTCAGTGGTTCTGTCATTTCTGCAAGAGATGCTGGACAAACAGCGCTCTTCATCCACCATCAAAGTTTACGCGGCAGCTACAGCGGCTTTCTCATAATTGTAGAGTTGTAGAGACTTGTAGAGACTTGAGCGCTGCTCGAATAAAAAAGGTGAACTTACCAAATAATGAGACATCCTGAAACATAAGCTAATTATTCAGATATTTGTATTTAAAACTTTTTATTCCAATAGTTTTTCTGATAATACAATTTATTTAAAAAAAATTCATTGAAAATATAAATGACTGTCTCAAACTTTCAGACCCTACTAAATAACTTTCCAAAACAAATGTATGTTTGAAACAGCGGTGGAGCCAGGATGCTTTTACAGGGGTGGTCAGGGAGGGGTCAGCAGCCAGCCTGGGGTGGCACAGAAATCTTCATTATTTCAATATAAAAATGGGGTTGACTATAAAGTACTAGACTATTTTAGTGCCTAAAACACAGTTGAATACAATGAATTTCTACTTAATTGTAATTTAGATATTTGTGAATTATTGAATCAAGTAATATGACTTTTTTTTTTATTATTCCTCACCTCCAGGTATTTTAATAAAGGGGCTCACAATAGCTTTATTGCTCTGTCAGTTTGGTTCTGGTTCTCAAAATCCCCCAAAACTTGTTCTCTAACATTGTGGATGATAACACTCATGGATGAGACATGCAGATAGTGATACGAATGTGAAAAAAGGCTGGAAGACAACAGCACATAAATGCCAGAATGTAAAATTAGTTGTTTTATGCATTTAAATGGTTTCATTTTCGTTTGTACTTTTAAAATTAAGGAAAAATAGCGCATATTTTCTAATATAAGTGCACTGTGCTCACATTTACTTGTGCATTAAATCAAAATTTAAATACATATCAGCTTGCGCCTAATTGTGATCTGGAATTGCATGATAGCCTATATGTTTGTATGCATTTGAGAGACATTCTGAAATATAATGCATAAATACATGCATGCACAGTTTGCAGCTTTAATCACCTTTTTGGTAATTTCATGACTAAACTGACGACAGAACTACGTCATATGCTCATAGTTTCTTGTGCGCTTATTTATGATGACGCGATCAGAGCTTGCGCCGTGAGCACAGTGAAGGCTGACAGGACAGGAAAGTTTGTTTTACTTACATATAGCCTAACAGCATCTCATTGTTCTACTGAAGCTAATTTGGCTGGTGTACCTTTTCCATGCTCATTTGACTCGCACCTGGCGCTGAGGCAAAGCTGAAGCACACGTCTCAAAAGTCTCCTGTTTGATTTGGATGCAACAAAATACACCGGTTACGCGTAATTACGCCTTAATAAAGGCATTTTTTGTCAAGAAAAAGGGGACAAAAACAGCAGTTTTTGCAGTTTTGAGCAGGGTGGCCAAAAGGTCAGGCCACCACGGCCACCCCTGGCTCCGCCCCTGGTTTGAAATAGGGTGTGCGATATGACGATTTTTGATCGTGGACAATAAAAATGTCTCCACGATCTGCTTTTGGAGAAATATCATAGTATTGTGCTACAGCACACATTCTGTAATTTACAGTTCTGACACCTCCGTATCAATAAACTTTACAACGTGACATACATTCACATCAGTGTTAACACATCGGTAGAGTTACTCTCACGGACATGGTACATTATTTTCATGTTTTAAAGCCTTGCCGGAAACGTTTCATTCACGCGCTGTTCTGACGTGCACTTTTTCTGAGCCCATACACCTGAAAAGCGTGCAAGAAAAAGCCTGTCTAACAGCGCCTGATAACTCAACTAAGTAACTTTTTGCGCTAATACTGTCAAAACACACAAGGTTTATGTATAGACTCTATATGTATAGTTGGATCTTTCTAAAATGAAAGTAAACAGCCGAGACAAATGGATAAATAACTCCCAACTTTTGACAGAAAAAATAATACAGCTGCTTTAATAGGAATACATCTATATAGTGTTTTACTTTTAGATTTGCTCATTCAATTTCTTGAATGCTCCTGCTAAATATGCCTATTGTACCTGAAAATAAAGCACTGTTTGTTTTATTTGTATATTATGTGTATATTTGTTCTTATTATTAATAAAAAAGATTCAATAATAAATATTTTTTTCTTCGTCCACTTTGATCTAAATACCCACCATTCTTTTTTATATTTTGTTACCTTGAAAGGATTTGTCTTTATAATAGGGAAAGTATTTTGGCTGTACTGCTCAGACAAAATAGTGAAACCAACATGACAAAGAATCGAGATCAAAACGTGAAATCGTGATATTAATTAAAATAAAAATCGTGATATGATATTTTTGCCATATCACCCACCCCTAGTTTGAAAATGCAAGGACCTTAACACATAACTCATTCATTCATACTACTCATACAAAATAATTATATACATATTTATCCACTCCATTCAATCCCAAACATTGTTTCACAAACATACATGGAGATATCAAACAGATCGTCTTGTTTTACGTAATGCTGTGTCCAGTACACTAATGTGATTAAGCAATGTGGCACAGGATTTGGCATCGCAAACAGGATGAAGGTCTACCATGTCACATTGGGACGGTTTGTTTAAGCTAATATGTGGATGCGTTTTGCCCAGGCACCTGACCCATCTTCATTAAATTCTCTCCTGACATTTACTGCCACAGTAGAATGAGCCAGTTCTCAGGTCAGAGCGTCCAGCCAATGAGGAGAGAAGGTTATATGGGTGCTAGCCATACTAGAGGGGGCAATCTCTTTAGGAGCACTAGTGCGTATCTGATGAGGTCTCTTTACATTCTACACATTTAAATGATGGAAACACACCGTATGCATGCACACACACACACACACACACACACACACACACACACACACACACACACACACACACACACACACACACACACACACACACACACACACACACAGTCTTGCTCCATGAGTCACCTGATTTACTCTAACCCTTGACAAGGCAATTTAGCTGTACAACAAGCTGTGACCAAATTTTCTTATTTTGCATAATGAGGTCCCTATGAACACTTAGAAGAGGTTTGGGGGGAAGGGTTTCTCTTTAAATGTAAGCCTTTTAAAGGTCAGATTAGTATCGGACTTGAGTAAAAGTGGGCTTGATTGGAGGAAAGGACTGTGTGTATGTGTGTGCATTATTCATGTGCAAAGGGAACCCTTTGTGCTTGTCATGTTCTTTTTTTGTGGTGGAAGGCCAAAAACAGGAAGTAATCATCGTCTGAATAAACATGGCCCAGTCTCCTGAGTGACCCTAATCTGCCATGAGATATTCCACACGTCCCATACTCTACACACGCACACACACACATGTGTGCACACTGGGTTATACATACATAGAGACGCAATTACACACACACACACGGCTTGCCATCAAAAAACCCAAATTCAGCTGCTCAGACTGACAAATCCCAGCCCTGCCAAAACCAGGCCTGATATGCAAGATGCAAAACTAGAAGCAGAAACCAGCAGTTGTTTTCCACACAACCCCATCTGAAAAGATCCAGAGCTGCTGCCATCCCTGCTGTTTCCAGACAAACATACATGCTCTTCTAAGAGCCACGCTAAACTACAGCCTACTCATTTATTTTTCTAATTTAACTCCACAAACTGGGCCGTGATGCGCAGTCAGGGTCCAAAACTGACTTTTTGCCACACCTTCCAACAGTGACTGAACTGAGAAAATGTATCAGCCATAAATGTTTTTTTGTGGCCATGAAACAGTATTTTGGATTTTTGTTTTCATCATTGAAATGTTAATAACGCGTTAACGCAAATTCCTTTTAACGGCACTAATTTTATTAACGTGGGATTAACACAGCGCATATTTTCTGTTTGACCCGTGGCCCAACCCGTGGTTGGAGAAATGGAGATGCACAGTGTTGCCAACTTAGCAACATTGCAGACCCATTTAGCGACTCCCAAAAAGTGCCAAAACCTTATTTAGTCTCCGAGAATCGCTGGTACTGCCGCGCGAGTGCGACACACATCTCTCTCTCTCTCTCTCTCTCTCTGCATCTGCTCAGATTATGTTCAGCACATGCACACACATCTCTCTCTCTCTGCATCTGCTCAGATAATTCCCTAAAAGCCAAAATCACAACACAGCTATTGTCATTATCTTAGGCTTTATTATAAGGATTTTGTGCAGATTAACATATTGTAAAGGAGAGCTAGTTATGTACACTTAATGGTTCGCTGTAATCACTTTTTCATATTCATTCTGTTGTCTGACAACAGAAACAGTAAACAATATCAATGGTCAAGGTTCAAGGTTTCTATTATTTGTCACATCAATAGTTATACAGGGTATAATTAGAAGTGAAATGTAACAGAGAGTCCGCAAACAAATGTAATAATAAATACAATATATATGTACATTTTCATGTAAAAACACAAGGGCTGATACATGTCCTGCAAATTAAAAGGAGAAATAAGTAAATTGCTCAGTGCAAAGAAAAAAGTAATAGAACCTTGACAATACGATGTGCAAAAGACATGATATGTTGCAAAAACAATAGGATGTGCAAAAAGGATGTCAAAAAAAAGATACTAATAATAATAATAAACAATAAGATGTACAAAAAAAAAACAGTGTCCATGGGACTTAATAAATAGTAATGTGAATAAGAGGGATTTGAAAAGTATTAATTTATGGTACATAGCAGCAATGATGAGAATGTGATAATATTTACAGTTAATTGAAGTTACAATGGGTCATGTGAGTGTTTATGAAAATATTTTGTGTTTAGGAGCCTGAAAACCAAATGGAATCTGATCTTTCCTCAGTCTTTCAGTCTTTGCCATCATACTCCGATACTGTACAGCGCCTGCAATGTCACCTCAGTAAACAGAAAAGACTGCAGATTTTCTGTTTCATAACTGCAGATTAACATTCGTCAAAACTCTGTGCTGACTCCAAAGATTTTTACATACCATTAGTTCTTTGCAACAAGCAAAACTTGAGGGATCGTATTGTAAATCATCTAACATTTTGCTCTCTTTCTCCTCATTCTTGTCCCCCTAATCACCTGCTGACAAACACATACCTGAACTTTGTACATGATATAACTTACAATAATGAAAATGTATGTCATTTCAATGACTGACTGACTTCCACATAGATTTTTTACTTTTAATTCAGTATATGCTGGAAGTTCACGAGAGGTGTAACAATGTCCAATTTGTGAACAAACTGCTCTTTTGAATGATATCTCAATTAATCTGTTGAATGATTCGTTTACGAACTGGACTGTTTGATTTCTTCACAAGGCAATAATGGGATGCAATAATCTGGAGGCAATTGTTAAAAGCCAACTGGAGGGAAATATTTTCATCATGGAATAATGACTTAAATTTCACCTTGTTCATCACACACAGCGAAAAAATAAAAATTCCATCTAAGAAAATATTTTTCACCAAAAAATAATTTAAATAATTTACTAGTGTTTGGCAAGTGTTCATTTTGGATGCTGCATGAGGTGCAACTGAGACTATGATGCATTCAATGTGAGAGGAAAACAAATGTGACAGACCTAAAATATTGCCTATTTTTTATTATTATTATTTATTACATTTTAAATGTATTAATAATTCAAGGACTGTGTGGCTCACCAGTGCTGATCTGATATGCATTCTCTCTCATTTTTTCTCTTATGCATTAGATCCTTTTAAACTTTTTCAAGCATGTTTATTAAAGTCTGATTGCAGACACGGCCATGTGAATTTATCGATCTCCTAATGGTCTGTGAATGGTGGAGTGGCAGTCAGGCATGAGGAATCCCATTTAACCTCTTCCTATTAAACAGGAAGTGTGCAGGGTAATGGGCTGAACTGGAGAGATGACTGGAGCAGATAGGCAATGAATCTGCATTAGATAGAGGGATGAAGAAATAGATAGTGGATTAAGGGACAAAGGGAGAAAGATTGACAGTATGAATGGCGAAGGATGAACAGATAAAAGAAAGGAAGTATGCAGTGAAGGAAGGAAAGAGCTATAAAGGGCTAGCAAGAACACCTTGATGGGAATAAGGTGAGCCGAGCCATTAATCAGCCTCAGTCACTGAGCATGAAGGGCAGGAAGACTGGAACCACTCCGACACCAGCGACTGCCCCAGTGCACACATTCACACACACACAACTGCTTCACTGGAGGAAAAGAATGGCACCGTGTGACCTCCGCAGCAGACATGCTATGCAAATGCGGAGGTTGTGTAAAATTTGATTTGTGGATATATGCATACAGTTGAACCCGAGGTACAGTTAACTTGTCTAATTCACAACCTGAAGCTTCCTATTGGTGCCCTGGAAAAAGCTGTAAGCTGTATCTGCTGGTCCAGGATCAGTTTCTACAAACACATTTGAAATCTTAGCTGTAATTGTTCTTACTTAGTTTATTCAACAAACAATGGAAATTAGTTTATTATTGCATAAGATAATATATATATTTTTTTGGTAGCATTAAAAACTATTTGGTAAGTACTAAATATGTAAAAAACACAAACAAACAAATATGCAAACGCATATAAGCATGCTCTTGAGTAGACTATAAATAACAAAAATAGCATTTAGACTGTTGTTTTGTATAGAAAAGATCTAAATGTGAACCTCACTGACACAGTTTTACCCTGCAGTTGTTCAACTTCCATAATTTGATAAATGAAAATACAAATCTTATCTGAAATGGTTATTATTTATCTATTAAACAAACATTGTAATTTATAGATTTTAAATGTTATTATAATAGCATTAAATATAATTTTGTAAGTATGATGCATCTTTAAACATATGCCTGCATACTCTTGAGTCAATTAAAAGTAACAATAAATATTGTCTGAAGCTGAGAAAACAATTAAAACACATCCGCTGGACATTTGTGCAAAAATGTTTCACTGCCTGAACGATCAACACCAAAGCATACAATAGTACAACAACAGCTGTACTTCTATCTCTTACATCAATGTTTTCATTTGTGTCCAATTAAATATGCCATCTACTCTGACTGAAGTCTCTATATATCAAGGGCTTGATGTAATCTGGCTCATAGTCCTGTTAGGCTCACATCCAGTACAATAATGTAACGAACAACCAAATAACAATGTCTTTAAATAATGGATTACAGACCACCATGCCAGGTTCGGTAACACCAACATCCTACTAGTCTGAGATGATGTAAAGCAGATAGTCTTGAATGGTAAATGTTCTTTATGCCAGCACTAGATGCTACTGTATGTTTACTGTCCTCTAAAGTTGCTGCTGGAGTGAACAGGGCTTCTCACATTACTTCAAGACTGCAATTCACACAAAAAATAATTCAATAATAGTACAGGAAATATGCCAAATATTTATTACACTATTCTGGTGAGAGAATGCAGATGTTCAATAACTGTTATTTATAATGAAAGTAATTTAGTTACAGTGTAATAAAAAAATTGTTAACTAGTTTTGAATAAGAACTGGTTCTCGGTTCCCAAAGCTACTATTTGTGTCTCGGATCTCAGATCAGATAGTGCCGCTCCTCAGGGAAAGGCAGTACCTGGACCTGTTTGAAGGACATCTGTAGCTGTCAGTGGGGCAGTTAGTGAGCTAGCTCCGTTTGAACTGGTTTGTGCTTCTGTGTGGCAGCTCCCAGAGAGAAAGAGATGAATAATATATGAGTTTGGGATGGAGAGAGAGAAAGAAGGAAACACCGAAAGAGAGATTCCTATTGAGTCTGTAGTTTGTCTTCAGGGCTCACAGTAACAGCTGAACAAATGTTTTGTAAGTGTCTGCTGAAGCTCAAACCTGTTTACAATAGCTCTGTTCCAAAACCTAGCTGCTTCTTGCTTATTGACAACACGGCCAGCATCTTATATCTTATAATGTATTTATTTTTTCCAATATTGAATGAAACATAAGTTTGGGTTTTTATGGAGGTCATTATGCAAAGGACACACTTGAAATTGCAGTTGAATTGAGACAAAAATAATCACAGGAGATAAAACCATTAAGCCTACTTTTTGAAAAAGTCTTTGTGTCATCTTTGTGAAAGAATACACTATCTGTCCTAAGTTTGGTAAGTTTTTTCATGTTTGAAAGAAGTCTCTAACTGCATTTATTTGACCAAAAATACTGTACGAATATAAACATTTTAAAATGTTTTACAATTTATCTGTTTTTATATTTTAAAATGTAATTAATATTTTATTTCGCAAGCATGTATTAAATTAATACAAATGTATAGAAAATCACATCTACAATATTATAAAAGATTTGCATTTCAAATATAAATATTGTTCTTTTGAACTTTCTATTTATAAAATAAATCCTGAAAAACGTATCACAGATTCCACATTAAAGTATTGAACAGCAAAAGCTATTTTTAATATAGTTAATAATAAGAGTCATTATTGATAATTTAGTACTTATAATACAAAAAAAATTATCAGCATATTAGAATGATATCTGAAGGATCATGGTAACACTGAAGACTGGAATAATGGCTACTGAAAATGTTACTTTGCCATCACATGAATAAACTACATTTTAAAACACAGTCGTGGTCAGAATTATTGGCACACGTGGCAAATATGATCAAAGAAGGCAGTGAAAATTTATCTGCATTAATACTTTTGATCTTTTTTTAATCACAAAAATCTAACCTTTCATTGTATAATAAAAAATTAAAATGGGGGGAAATATAATTATAAAATAAATGTTTTTCTCTAATAGACATTGGCCACAATTAATGGCACCCTTAATTCAATATTTTTTTTCGAAACCTCCATTTGACAGTTTAACAGCTCTAAATGTTCTCTTATAATGCCTGATGAGGTTAGAGAACACCTGGCAAGAGATCAGAGACCATTCCTTCATCCAGAATCACTCTAGACCCTTTAGATTCCCAGCTCCATGTTGGTGCTTTTTCTCTTCAGTTCATCCACTCATTTTCTACAGGGTTCAGGTCAGAGGACTAGAATGGCCATAGCAGAAGCTTTGTTTTGTGCTCAGTGACCAATTTTTGTGTTGTTTTTCTGGTTTGTGTTTGGAATATTGTACAGTTGGAAGATCCAAACATGGCCCATTATAAGATTTCTAACAGAGTCAGTCAAGTATTGATTTTTTTATCTGTTGGTATTTGATAGAATCCATGATGCCATGTGTCTAAATAAGATGTCCAGGACCGCCAGCAGAAATAAAGGCCCATAACATAAAAAAATACAGCAGTATATTTCATTGTGCCCATGAGGTACTTTTTATACCTGTGTTCACCAAACCCATCTTGAGTGTTTGGCGCTAAAAATCTATTTTTTTTTGTTTCATTTGACCATAGAAGCCAGTCCCATTTGAAGTTCCAGTCATGTCTGATAACTGAATATGCTGGAGTTTGTTTTTGGATGAGCTAGGATATTTTTTCTTGAAACAAACAACAAGTGGTGATGTAGGTGCTTTTTGATACATTTTTTTTAAAGGTTTTCTGATCCCGAGACTCAACAATTTTCTGCAATTCTCCAGCTGTAGTCCTTGGAGAGTCTTTAGCCACTCAAATTCTTCTTCTCACCATGCATTAGGACGATATAGACACACATCTTCTTCCAGGCAGTTTCATACATTTTATATTGATTGGAAATTCTTCATTATTACCCTGATGGTGGAAATAGGAATTTTACCTATATTCTTAAAGCCACTTCACACATTTTTAAAGCTCAATTATCTTTTGCTGAATATCAGAAAAATAATCTTTTGTTTTTCAAATTGTGATGGATGATTAAGGTTTTTGTTTTCCCTCCCATTTATATTTCTGTGAAACAGGAAGCCATGGCTGGATAATTTCATGTTCATAATCACCCTCAAGTGAGTGCTCAAACTTATGAATATAAATGGGAATATACTTCAGAGATATTTTACTCATAATAATTTCTAGGGGTACCAACAATTCTGTCCAACATGTATTTGAGAAAAACATTTATGTCATAACATTTTCAATTGTTTTAGTTCAATGAAATGTTATATTTTTGTGATTTTTTTAAATAAAAGACCACAAGGATTAATAATGCAGGTTTATTTTCAGAGCCTTCTTTGATCATATTTACCAAGGGTGCCAATAATTCTGACCACGACTGTATGTTAAAATAGAAAACTGTCCTTTTAAACTGAAATAGTATACTTCACAATATTACTGTTTTGAACAAATAAATGCAGTCTTGGTGAGCATTAAATCATGTTTTTATTATTATTAAAAGTATCGTAATTATTCCAAACTTTTGACAGAAGTTTAGAAAGAAGAAACACACTCACTCACCTCTCTAAGCATGGGGTCAGATATGGAGCTGAGGTTGACTGCTCCTTCATAAGTCAGGTAGTAGAAGACATTGAGAGCCCTGATGGCCTCAGGTCCCTGCTGCTTGTATCCGAATATCAGATCAATCCACTGGTGCAGCTGACAGGACACAAACTCACTCTCCAGAGCCTATAAAACACACAAGAGATAAAACTAATGTCATCCAGACTCAGTGACACAAGACTGAGAGATCATACCACCCTAAAAAAGCTACATCAAGATGTGGGTAAATCAGCTAAATTGAAGATAGTTAGAGAATAAGACATAGTGAAAAAATGAAAAAGAGAATTCACCCCATATTGCAATAGATTTGATTTTTTTTCTTTTTCACATGCCTAACAACTCATAGAGAGCTCCTCAGAGAACGTAACCAAGTAGCATGGGTAACGGAATCTGTCAAAATGTGCTTTCAACAGTCACAAATGACATAATACACACAAATTACAAGCATATGCTTCTAAGACAGAACCGCTGGAGCAAAGCAGATCGTCTTACATGAGCAGGATGAGATATCTTTGCTCCTTTGTTTAGTCTCATCTCTACGTGCAACGGGGCGTCTGAGTGTGTTGTTGTTTTCGAAGCTATGATTGTTCTTTGACTGTCATAACACTGAAACACAAGCTGTTTCTCTCTTCATTAGACGCGAAAAGAGGGTCTCCGTTTATGACTGCTCATAAAAAACAGCAATTGTGTTAATTTGCTCAAAGCTGTGTGGGCACAAAGGCCTCTAAACGAGCCCAAATGAGTATGAGAAGAGCCTTGATTGTCATTGCTGCCTTGTGTCACATTAATTTAGAGACAAACATTAGCCCTGCACTTAAACTGCAATTTATATCATTTAAATGCTTACCGGAAGGGTCTTAGCATCACTCATTTAAATGTGAATTCGCTGACAGCTAATTCCGCTTAATTTGCACTCCAAGCTTTCTTAATTAGAACTTTAAATCAGAAGGGCAATGAGAGATGCTGTGAAATGTGGCATTTGCAATATGAAAACAGGTTTGACAGCAACCTAGTTCAGTTCTTGTGCAGTGATAACCTTATTAGTGATTGATGCTAGCCTGATAACTAAATTTCAGAAATAAAACCCAAGCGTTGCATGGCTTGGGTTGGTTAATTATTAATGAGATATCTTTTGAAATTACACATGTATATCATTTTTCTTCTTTCTTTTTTAAAACAAGTACGCATGCAAAGGTAAGAAATAATTGCTTAGTTTATAATCAGGATGGTACTTAATATTTATCACTCTATATTAAAATACTATACTTTATACTACATCACTATGCTACATTTCTATTTTAATGTTAAAATAGTTTGTCACAGAAAAAGCAACAAAACTAAATATTCAATTTAAATACTATTCATTAACCTATTTAATAAAACGTGGCAATTATATAATCAGATAATTTAATAAAATAATGAGACAATTTGTAGAATACTTTATTAATCAAGAAATTATTTAAAAAAATCTTAGTTTAAAAAAAAGTTGATATTTTTCTTTCATTGTTTTATTAGCAATGCACAGCATTTATTATAAGCACTTGCCTAAAACATGGAGATTTATTCCACTTATTATATTTGCCTACAACAATTTTATTAAAAGTAACCTGTTCCTCTGAGTCTTTTAGTTTATTATGTGGATGGATTGACCCGGTACTGTTCCTTGACTTGTCTGTTTCCAAATTTAATGCAGAGGTTGATGGGCATTTAATGTGGGCCGCCATCTTGTGTCAATCAGCGAGGGGAAACAAAGAGGGGGGCAATGTTATTGGACACCAACTCTCCAGAGGACTGCCTTTATGTTAATCAGGGAACTCTAAAATCAGGAATGAGATGGGAACCCTGCTCAGAGATGCCTGACCTCATCAGAGATGCAGAAAGCGTTTGGTAGGGTCTCCTGAGGCAGGGGTGTCACTCTGAACCCATGCTCTTTAATCAAAAGTGGAGGGGGAGATGTGTACCTACAACATTAGATTCCTTTTTAAAAATGACTACACCACATACACTAACCCAGAGGGCATGTGTGTGTATATACAAAGAAATGTAAGTGATTTTTTTGTAAAATGTCAGGTTAAGATGTTTGATATGGCAGATTTACATCTGCCACAACAAATAAATAAATAAAAAACAGACTGGCCAGTTTACAAAACAACACACACACAAAACATTTGTTTATCTGATTGACCTGTCTTTGCACGTTTCGTTAAAGGATTGGTTTACCTAGGAATGGAAATTCTGTCATTTTTGCTAATTCTGATGTCGCTCCAAATCTGCATGTATTTTTTATGAATTAACACACAAAACTAACCACATAATGTCAAAGAACAAAAGTAGCATCATAAAACGTTCAATATGTTATTGGGAGGTATACATGAATATATTATTGGATAACAATGTTTTATTTTTCATCACAAAATGCTATTTTATGCCTCCTGAAGATTTGGAACATCATAACGCATTTAGCTTTTTATTGTATCTTATGGTCAGTTTGGGATCTTGACAGCCATGGTCCCTATGAATTACTATTGTGTTATTATAAAAAAATATTTCTACATTTGTGTTCCGCAGAAAAAAAAATGTCAGCATATGGGTCGGTAATGACATGAGAGTGAGCAAATAATAAAAAATCACAAAAAAATTGGATGAACTATTCCTTTAAATTCATGTATATGTACAAAAGAGGCCCAGGAGTGTGTGGGATGCAGCTCATTAAGATTGCTCATATCTGGAGAGCATTATTGATGTGCCAATTAGTAGAGGCAGTATGTCCCATAAAATCCACCGGGAATCATCAGCATTATGGAATTGTGTGTGTGTGTGTGCTGGTATCACAGCTGCTGGATCAAAAAATGTATTCAATTTTATTTCAGCACTGCTTTTTAGTAAAAAATAAAATAAATAAAAAATGCGTACAATTTTTTTTTTTTTTAGAATGACATCTCAAAACCCTTAACATTTAAGTTTTTGCACTAATTCATAGTTCACTGGAAAATTTAAAAAGCACTGAAGACTTTGTTATAACAGAGATTTTTCAATTTTTTCCTATTTTCATTAGCATCAGATTTTCAGGCAAAAACCTAGAGAACACATAGTACCGTAAGACACTAATGATCCTTTCAAACATCTCCTTTTACGAGATGGATCTCTCTGAGCTCTTATGACTTTCATTGACCATTTCCCTGTCTTTAGCAGCCCTTTAAAAGCATTTTAAGGACTTAAAGGTAACCTGTCTGTAGCCATGTTAAAATGTCACATAACAAATCAATCTGGCTGTTTTGCATTAGAATACAGGGCTATCAAGGGCAAAGGAGTGCAATGGTGAACACATGGCTGGATGGGTTTATTTGACTGGCAGCTGGATTGGACAGTATTGATTAAGAGAAATTGTCACTAATCACACGTGGACAGTGCGATGAGACCTCGACACAGTGACAGACCACAGAAATAAAACACATCATATATGGAACAGACAGTGAAACCTATCTCAAACAGTGAAGCTTTGTTTCGATATCTCATGTCTATTTAGTTATTGATTTAATTATTTGAGATGTAGTCATGTAATAAGCTGGATAATGTACAGTTGATCTGATCACATTGTTGAGTTTAATTTGCAAGAGTTAACAGCTAACTGTGCTGATGTCAGCATGATAAAAAAATATACCATTCTTCATCTACAACTAACTTCTTCCACATCGGAAAAATAAATCCGTGCAAACTTTAAACGACACCTGTAATGTTTGTTGTCAACAAAAAAGGATAAGTACGGTGGCCGAGAGAGCTCAACGCGCTGCAAATAGAAAAAACACCTGCAAATTAAGGAAACAACTTCCTCAATTTTACAACGCACACGCTTCAAATGCTCACAACACAACCAAAAAAGAAATGCGCTGCAAATAGAAAAAAACACCTGCAAATTAAGAAAACTACTTTCGTCAATTTGACAACACACACGCTGCAAATGCTCACAACACAACCAAAAAAGAAACGCACTGCAAATAGAAAAAACACCAGCAAATTAAGAAAACAACTTTCGTCAATTTGACAACACACACGCTGCAAATGCTCACAACACAACCAAAAAAGAAACGCCCTGCAAATAGAAAAAACACCAGCAAATTAAGAAAACTACTTTCGTCAATTTGACAACACACACGCTGCAAATGCTCACAACACAACCAAAAAAGTAACGCGCTGCAAATAAAATGTATTTGGTTGTGTTGTGAGCATTTGCAGTGTTTCTTTATTTGTTTGTGTTGTGAGCATTTGCACCATCTGCTGTCAAAATGATGAAAATCTTTTCTTAATTTGCTGGTGCTTTTTCTATTTGCATGTGTTTTCTGAAGTTGCAGCGCGTTGAGCTCTCTCGGCCACCGTAGATAAGAAATGTCTACTAAATTACAACTAAATTACAACAATCTTTGCAAAGTAAAAAATTAGTGCAGCGCGATTAAATTGTCATGCTGATATTTTTCATGCACGTGTGAAGTTTGCAGCCAATAGCACTGCACTCTAATTTTGATATAAGGTGTTGCCCAGAAAAAGTAGCTAAAAGCATATATGAAGTACTAGCATATACATTTGTAAGCCTCATTCATTAAGGTGTAGGCCTACATATTAGGAAAATGTAATGCTTTAATGCTTGTAATTGAGTTTCTGTATGTGTTCTGCAAACTATTTGTTCAGTGACTTTCAAAAGGTCACACACAAATGACACCACTACTATAAATAGCATTTTAAATTGTAAATACAATTATAACAAATTCAATTATAAATGGAAATTACACATTTAAAAATACATAATTATACATAAAATTATAAAATCATAATAATTGTATTATAGGAGACATATTTGCTATATGTTAACTACACTGACCAAAATTATAAAAGCAACACTTTTGTTTTTGCCCCCATTTTTCATGAACTGAACTCAAATATCTAAGACTTTTTCTATGTGCACAAAAGGCCTATTTATCTCAAATATTGTTCACAAATCTATCTAAATCTGTGTTAGTGAGCACTTCTCCTTTGCCGAGATAATCCATCCACCTCACAGGTGTGGCATATCAAGATACTGATTAGACAGCATGATTATTGCACAGGTGTGCCTTAGGCTGGCCACAATAAAAGGTTATGCGGTTGCCACCACAGTTGTGTATTACCACCAGCGGTAATGCACGTGACGCCACACACTCTATAACAAGCATAATACAAAGTTTTGTGTACAAGTGTAATAATAGTAACAGTTGCAATTTGTTTTATTTAGACTATAAATCTATGCTAATTCACAAATGACCTCAAACGCCATACACAGTGTTTCCTTTAGATTGGCAGGTTTGAGTGCAGGAAAATACAGTTTATTCTGCATTCAGCATATTTATTTTGTGATGAGCGATGGACCTTGTTGGCAAACCAAATACTAAATCTCCGATCTGGAATCATTTCCATTCATGTCACCCATCCGCGTTTGTACAAGTGTCTTCAAGTTCACGTGATCGCAAATGCCCGGCTGGTCTGGTTTGTATTGGTAAGGCTTTCTCCAAACTGGCCAAATACGAACGAGATAGCGGTAAATGGAAGATGTTAACAATAAATGTGACAACATATGCCACAATTCTTATTCCACAGAGAACGGATGCAGTTAACTTGGTGGCGAAACAGTGAACCGTGTCTAAACCGGACACCGCGTCGCAACACAACAAGTTGAGTCTGTCTATAGGACATTTGAACTTTGTGTCAGTACGTCATAAATAGGACAAGGCAGTTTACTGTGAGGGATTTGTTGTGTCGTATCGCACCACATCTGATGTAGACAGCATCAGTGATTATAAAGGGTTCTCACCACGCCGCTCGCGTGAGGTAGACAGGGTCACAGGGTGTATTTAACTCTCTTATTTAAGGCTACTTTCCTATTTAACTGTATTATTTATTTTATATTTATTTGTGTTTTGCAGGTGTTCACTGACGTAAGTGCTAAAATAAACACGCATGTTTGTTAATAAATGTTTGAGCCTAATTTATTTATTTTTGCGTTTCAGAATTATATATATATATATATATCACAACACCGTGCCACCGGCGGTAGTTGGTCCACAACTACTGCCACCGTCACAGCCCTACTGACCTCTTCTTGAAACACTTATGTAACGGACATGGTCTGCAATGAATTAATTCACAAGCTTTTAACCAGCACAAGAATTCACATAAGACTGCTACTACCTGTGATTATTTCTTCAGGCCATTTTACAAAAGGTAAAAGACACCATAATCTTTACCAGCAATGTGCAGTCTAGAAAACGATTGACCTGTACCAATTCTGTCTGAATAGGCCTAAAGAAGAGACCATAATTAGAGGTAGCAGAACAAGACCCTTCATCCTAGAATGCATCTGGCTGAGGTGCAGTGCAGAGAGAATTATTTGGATAGCTGTTTAAGCGTGGTAGGGCCTCTCAAATAACTTTGATTCTGTCTGGTTCAGTCTGATTCAGGCATGAGACAGGCATATGTGTGTCCACGGCACACAAAGAATGATTAGAATAGATGGCTGAGCTGATTAACTTCTACTCCAAGCACTTTAAGTCTATATAGAGCAACTGATCAGGTAATGATGCATTTTTATTCTGAGAATAAGTGGTAATGTAAACATCACACAGCGGAGATGCAAGAGTATATTTAAGTCCTATTTTTTTCAACAAAACGAGGTTCAATTTGCATTAGTCAATGCATTATGTTTATAAACTAACAAAAAACAAGATATCAGAGACCATTCCTTCATCCAGAATCACTCCAGATCCTTTAGATTCTCAGCTCCATGTTGGTGCTTTTTCTCTTCAGTTCACCCCACTCATTTTCTACAGGGTTCAGGTCAGAGGACTAGAATGGCCATAGCAGAAGCTTGGTTTTGTGCTCAGTGACCCATTTTTGTGTTGTTTTTGAGGTTGGTGTTTGGATTATTGTACAGTTGGAAGATCCAAACAGAGTCAATCACGTATTGATTTTTTATCTGTTGGTATTTGATAGAATCCATAATGCCATGTGTCTTAATAAGATGTCCAGGACCGCCAGCAGAAATAAAGGCCCATAACATAAAAAATACAGCAGTATATTTAATTGTACACATGGGGTACTTTTTATCCCTGTGTTCACCAAACCCATCTTGAGTGTTTGGTGCTAAAAAGCTTTCATCTGACCATAGAAGCCAGTCCCATTTGAAGTTCCAGTCGTGCCTGATAACTGAAAATGCTGGAGTTTGTTTTTGGATGAGCTAGGATAATTATTCTTGAAACAAACAACATGCGGTGATGTAGGTGCTGTTTTACTTTTTTTTTAAGGTTTTCTGACACCGAGACTCAATTATTTTCTGCAATTCTCCAGCTGTGGTCCTTGGAGAGTCTTTAGCCACTCAAAATCTCCCTTCTCACCATGCACTAGGAAGATATAGAAACATTTTCTTAAACATTTTCTGTTGATTGGAAATTCTTAATTATTACCCTGATGGTGGAAATTGGAATTTTCACAGCTCTACGGCTTTTCTTAAAGCCACTTCACAAATTTTTGAAGCTCAATTATCTTTTGCTGCACATCAGAAATCTATTTTTTTTTTCATTGTAATGGATTATTAATGGAATTTGGGATTTGTTTTCCATCCTATTTATATTTCTGTAAAACAGGAAGGCATGGCTGGATAATTTCATGTTTATAATCACCCTGAAGTGCTCAAAATTGTGAATGTGAATGGGAATATACTTCAGAGACATTTTACTCATACGAATTTCAAGGGGTGCCAATAATTGTGTCCAAAGTGTATTTGAGAAAAAACGTTTATTTTATAATGATATTACCCCCAATTTTACATTCTTATTATCCAATGAATGGTTCGATTTTTGTGAATTCTTTAAATAAATAATAATAAATAATAGATCAAACGGATTAACAATGCATATTCATTTTCACAGCCTTCTTTGATCATATTTACCATGACTATTTTTGGCCATGACTGTATACATACATATTTACATACATATATACATACATACATATATAGAATATATGTGTATATATACATGTTTATATATATATATATATACATACACAAACACAAACATGTATATATACACATCGATTATATATATATATATATACATATATCAATGGAAAGCTTATTTATTCAGCTTTTTATCTTAATCTTATGACTGGTTTTGTGGTTCAGGGTCGTATATATATGAAAAGTACATTAATAATTTTTTATATATATAAGATTGGAAAATGCACTTTTTAAGGACTGAATATTTGCTTTCTCATGAATAACTTTGATCTCAAGTTCATAGATTCTGTTTGTGATCAAACCGCAAAACAAAAACATTTCTGCTTATAAAAATTTACTTTCTTTTAAATGTTCAACTACTGTCTTTGTGACTACACATCTGTGAACATATATACAGGGTACATGAAAAAACAGAGTAATGCACCAGGTAGCTGTACAGCATAATGACCTTTCCTGTTTCCAGTATAATGCATCATAACCCTAGAAAAGCCCAGGCTAATATCATTCATGAGTATATCATTCTCTGCCTATTATGGCTGGGGTACATGTAAGGTGACCCTGAGAATCCCCAGAAGTTTAGCACAACAGAGTCATACGAAGCAGCAGTAAATTAAGATGCTCTGCTGTTGGTGTGAATGTTGATATCTGGGGTCAGTGACTTCCATGATGGATGTCCTAAACTTGTCGTCCTTGTCGAGGTTGGTTTGAAATGCAGACGGGGTGAGAGTGATTGTGTGTGTAAGTGTGAGAGAGGCCAATGAGTTGCACCCATGCTGAAAATTAATTTCTCCATTTATTCACAGGGCATGCTTGAGTGAATGACTGTGAAGGAGAAATTCAAGGCTAAGACGCATTTCTTCTTATCCCACAACAAACTATCCGTGCACATATGCACATCAACAGGCTACAGAGAGAGAGAAACTTCTGAAGTCCTGTGAAGTGCGTCAGATATAGTGGATCACATTATTTCACAGGCTCCGCTCTACTCCCTACATTACATCACAAAGGAGGAGGAATCATCATAAAACAGCTCATGACAACACTAGCAGATACTGTGCAGACACATGCACTCTATATCACTATCAGAAGCTGAAATGGGAAAAGAAACAAACACTATGTAAAGAAGAGGGCAGATTATGAGAAAGATCTGTTTTCATGTCGTTTATGTGAAACTAAGTAGCAAGAAAGTAGTCATTTAGCTAACAATGTGATTCAAAGTGACTAACAGTACACTTAAAGGTTGTTTTATTGGAACTCTAACATTAGCCTGTGATGTGTTATGCTGGAGATGGAGTCAGTCATATGGGAGTGAACTTGGATAAGAGAGCAGCTATTGGCCTTAAAAGTGTAACTTGAGCTACGTTTACACAAGTGCGTTTTCGTTTTAAAACGCATATCTTTTGCTATGGTTACGCCTGTCGTTTACACTACTCCAGCGTTTTCGATCCTCTAAAACTGAGACTTTCGAAAACGAAAGACCCTGTTTTAGTTTGAAAACTATGGGTTGCATTTCAGTGTAAACGGACCAAAATGGAGACTTTTGAAAAAGATGATGTGGCAGCCCACATTTGCACTGCGTATCCTTGACTACAGTGTAAACAATAATGTCATGCTCGTTGTTGTACCCTCGTGAATGGTCATGTGACATGCATTGTCATTTGTGTAGTGTGGATGGAGACGGAGAACGCCAGTGTAGACGAGGATCGTTTTCATTTAAAAATGCCGTTTTAAAACTAAAATGCACTAAAATGCACCACACTAGTGTAAACAGGGCCTTAGTCTCAGTGTTATTGTAGTACTTTTTAAAGTTATTTTAGTATATTTAGTATTTATATTTAGTATATTATAGTATTTTAGTGTTTTTATACTATCATAATTTGTATTAATATTCTGAGCTTTTATTTATTTTATATATATATATATATATATATATATATACTAACCAGCCACTTTATTAAGTACACCTGTTCAATTGCTTGGTAATACAAACTGCGAATCAGCCAATCACATAGCAGCAACTCAATGCATTTAGGCATCTAGATGTGGTGAAGACGACTTGATGAAGTTCAAACTGAGCATCAGAATGAGGAAGAAAGGGGATTTAAGTGACTTTGAACGTGGAATGGTTGTTGGTGCCAGAAGGGCTGCTCTAAATATTTCAAAAACTGCCGATCTACTGTGATTTTTATGCACAGCAATCTCTAGGGTTTACAGAGAATGGTCCGAAAAAGAGAAAATATCCAGTGAGCAGCAGTTGTGTGGATGAAAATGGTCCAACCCGGTACTAGCACGGTGTACCTAATAAAGTGGCCAGTGAGTGTATTATATTTACATTTATTCATTTAGCAGACGCTTTTATCCAAAGCGACTTACAATTGAGGAATACAATAAGCAATACATTATAAAGAGGAAAACAGACATAGGAAGTGCTTGTAATACAAATTTCTAGGCATTGTTCAGAGAAAATTCTAGCCAGACAGTGAGAGTTTAGGGAAAAGAGAGCAAAGTTATAAAAAAATATATATAAAAAATATTTAATCGCGATTAATCACATGATTGTCATGAGTTGACTCGCGATTAATCACAATTAATCGCACATTTTTATTTGTTCTAAATGTACCTTCAATTAATACTTTTCAAGTTTTCAATACTCTAATCAACATGGGGATGGACAAATATGGATGCTTTATGCAAATGTATGTTTATTATTATTGAAACCATAGTCAACATAGAGCATGAAGACTAGACATTTTTCAAAGGTAATAGATGTTTTTCAAAGAACTTGATCATGTCTATTAGACACATGAAAAAATAAATGCAAGGTTACCATTACTTCACTTTCTTTGCACTGAGCAATTTTCTTACACAAACCTGTTTACATTTTTGCAGGACAAGCCAGCTCACTGCTTCAGAACAGGCAAAATGTACATAGCCTACATTTGCTGTTTTTTCTCTCGAAAACGCAGCATTATTACAAATTATTTTTTACAATGGTTCAATAAGCAAGAAGTTAATTAATAGACTATTAATTAATTTAGACCGCTTATTGCCTGCTTTTGCTAAATTTCACCAAAATAAATTATTCCAAACACAGCCACAGCACTGTTTTGCATCTCTGAGGAATATGACGTGTTTCGTTCCTGAATGAATCACTCGTTAAATGATTCGGTTCAATCACAATGACTCACTAACTTAACAGTGACTTGCTGCCACCGGCTGGCATTTTTTATTTCACATTTAAAGTGTCTTTTAATTTTTTTATTAATTTCAAACATCAGTTGCCAAGCTTTTATATTTAAAATATCAAAACAGTATTTATGCATTTGTAATGGCAGATTAAAGAATTAAATGTCCCTATGAGCTCCATTAAACAGTGTGTAAAAGCCTCTAAATGCCATTCAGATGCAACTTCTATGTTTCCTCTGCATTGCAAAGATGAATTTGGTCAACGCTGATGGTCATTTGCTTGGTAACAGCCCAAATGTGTTATTGACTGATTAAATGTAAAATATTTACTCAAAATATTGATGATGCACACTTTTAGAATAAAAATAAAGTCTTTATATGACAATAGGCTACATCAGCTGGAATACTTCAAACCGGAGCTGTTTTTGTTTTATATGCTGCTAAGAGGACACCCCAGAAGATGGGTCAAGTATAGCTCCATCATTTTTCAAAGTAAAAAAATTGTTTTAATAAATACAAAAATTATAAAAAAACAAGGACATTTCTCTGGCATTTCTTTCTTTTTTCTGTATCGAAAGCGTACCGAACAGTGACACTACTGTATCGTATCGAACCGAACCATGAATTGTGTTACCCGTTACAATCCTAATATATATATATATATATATTCAAACCAAAACATTTTCAGACAACAGATATCATTTTAGAATTTTTTTTTTACAAGCAGGACATAGTTAATTTATGAAAGTGAGGATAGCAAAATAAAGTAAACTGTGACATATTATACCCACAAATTCTTCATACAGTGGACAACCAGTACAACTGATAACAATTTGGGACCAAAATTATTCAGAGATTTTAACCTGACAATGTTTTGCTCAAGTGTTTTTCTTTAATTGCTAATGCAAGATTTTTACACCACAGACTGTACAAAATTAAGCATTGCGTGGTAATTTATAATTAATAAAAATGCTAATAATATTTTTAGTTTCAAATTTATTCAACAAAAATAACCCTGCTCTCTGTCCACTATTGGTTAGGTCATCCCTGGCAGTGTTTTGTTGAAGTGCTTTGTTTCCTACTTACTTCTGAAAATACAAAAAATAAATAATTAAATACTTTCTAAATGAATAAATAACATAATTACATGTATGTAAATATTTTAAATGCAAGAAAACCTTTATACATTTAAAATACTTAAATAAATAAAAAACTGCTGTAACATGTCATGTTGAGGCCAATTCGAGTTGTTCACCACTGTGGTTGGTAGTTGGTAGGCAAAATTACCTATAATTTCCCACCCTGTCAGTATTGACGGTTAAGGTACAGTAGCCACATTAGCAACAGTGTGATCTGAGATGCATTAGGACATGGCTGTAGATGTGTTTGAACAGAAAAGAATGCGTGAGGAGATGAGAGGAGAATGCAAACACTGATGACCTTTGACATGGCAGACGTCTGTGGTCTTCACATGGAGACATGCAGCCTGTGGACAGACTGTGGGAAACTCAAGAGTTTTGTGACGTTGTTCGTTATAAGACATGACACAGACTCATCCTCTCAGTTTAGATAACGTCTGTTGCTACACGTGTTTAGCCCTTGTGATGAAACTAAAATCAAAGGTACTAATAAACCTCAAGCTCATCATGTGATCTCACCATTAGAATATTATCTTGATCTTCAGTTCCCACACAAGGCAACAACACAATGGAATCACCCAGAATCCCAGCACACTTTAGTAAGTGCAAAAATCTGTCATCATATAAATCTGACAAACTTCAGGACACCACGTTCACGGGTGTATGTCAGTGCTGAGTGTGTTTTTACTCAACTTAAAATGACATTTGTCTCTCAGCAAAGTGTGAGCTTGATTTAATGCTGATTCAGTTATCAGTCCCAGCTGTACAGCTAATATGAACTTCAATATAGTCCAACAGCTAGAGCTTGTGCTCTAAAACAGGGGTTCCCAAACTTTTCCATTCCATCACCCACCAAGACAAGTATAATCTATTTCAAGACCCACCAAACTATTTGAGTTAAAAAAAACTATTGATATTACTGTAAGCTTAATCTCATTTAAAATTGTAATATGGCAGAAATAAAGTATTTAAAAAAAATAACCATTTTATTTTACAACTGTACAATTTTGCTACTTATATTCACATTTAAATTTTTTCATTTACAGACCTTAATGAGTCTATGAATTATGTCCATAAAAACTTGAAACATGCTCACTGCGGTGCGGATATGAACAGTAATCCGCGCAGCGAGTGTTGTTGAATTCATCGTGGTGTTCAGCGCAGAAACACTTTTTTTTAGCAAAGTATAACAAGCGAGGTAGAACTATATAAAACAGTTTAGAGATTAAAATATTTGTGAAATAAAAAATAAATAAACAGATGTCTCATTTACAAAATAAAACAAAAAAACTGAGATGACAAATTTACTTCAGCCAGAAATGTACTTTTGCAATGGTTAAATAAATGTTCGGCGATATCTTCAAAATATTCTTGAACTTTGGCACATTTTTTTCTAAATATAGCGATGATAAGTCAAGGAAATAATCTGACATTTTGTAAATTTTGTTATGTTAGCATGTGAAAATATTTCAATCATGTAGTGTTACAATTAAACACCCGTATTTGTGCCCGCTCACCCTGTAACATTACATGTGAAATGCTTTTTAAAGATCGTTTCCTTATTGGTAGTGTTGTTTGCGACTAAGTGTGCACCGATACCACTTTT
Source organism: Gymnocypris eckloni scoliostomus (assembly GCA_027564155.1). Taxonomy (NCBI): domain Eukaryota; kingdom Metazoa; phylum Chordata; class Actinopteri; order Cypriniformes; family Cyprinidae; genus Gymnocypris; species Gymnocypris eckloni. The sequence continues at coordinate 2,790,449 of CM050416.1, read as the reverse complement.
TCCAGTACTCGTCCGATACCGATACTTACATTTTTGGTAATTTCCGATACAGAGTACTGATACCGATATTTTCATTGTAATTGTAAATAAAAAAAATATTGGGTCCAGAAACCAAAAGAGTATGTCTAATGTTAGTTGGTATCAAATAGATAAGAGTCAAACCTAAATTTATTCAGACACCTTTAACATTTCTCACATTATCACAGTTTATTCGCTATAGTTTAGAAAATGGTAATTAAATATGACAAGAACTCAGAGTTAAACTTGGTCAAAACAAATTCAGCTTGATATTGTCCGATAACTTTGATAGAAAGGTATGTAATGGATTACAATCAACCAAAATGTATTCATACAGCTGTTAGTATGACAATATATACACAACTATCATTACTTTTTTGGGCAACCCTTAGCCTTAATGACAGCCTGTAGTCTCCTGGGCATGCTGTCATCCAGGTTCATGCAAACATTAACTTTTTCCCAGACTCGGTCTCAATAATTTTTGGTTACAAATTTGTATCAATTTTACTGGTAGTCCACAGTATGAAGAATTTTTGGGTATAATATGCAACAGTTTACTTAATTTTCCTATCCTCACTTAAATAAATGAACTATAGTGTCCTGTACCCACTAGTAAAAAATATATAAAAAATTATATTTGGTCACTGAATAATTTTTGGTTTGACTGTATATCCTTCGGTTATTTTCACACTTAATTATGCCCATTAAAATGTATTTTACAAGTTTTTGTTACTTTCACTGTTATTGTTTTTGGTATGGTACATCATCTTTAACTTAATAGCATTAGAGCAGCTCCATTGCAGTGGCTCAGTACTGTAAATACGCATTTTGCTGTAGGAATAATGCAGGGAATCACTTGTAATAAATCTCCTACATGTGATATTTTCAGAAATAGAAGTCGCGTTTTTTTTCATCTTAAGCATGCTGCAATTTATATTTCAAAGCCACTAATCTAATGCAAAAACCCTCATGAAGCAAGCAAAACATGCGCAACGCGCGCACATATTTGTACCAGTGCAGAATGAGAGGGAAAATTACAGTACAGCTAACTTGTTCGTTGTTTTTGATATATCTGACCGAAGTACAAACTTTCCAGTGATGTCTGTGAGAAGAAAGAGATATTCACTCAACAAGCTCATGCATCTGTGCCGCTGCACGCTCAATCCACTCAGCATGCTTTGCTTATCAGCTTGTGCACATAAGCTATACAGGTGTTAATGAATGTTTAACATTAGCAGCAGCCCCTGCAGCCCAAGACCGGTTGCCCACTGAAGCTTAGCAGAGTTGAGCCTGGTCAGAACCTGGATGGGAGACCTCCTGGGAAAACTAGGTTGCTGTTGGAACAGGTGTTAGTGAGACTCTGTCTGTGGGTCCTAAATGCCCCAGTATAGAGACGGGGACAGTATACTATCAAAAAGCACTGTCTTTCGGATGAGATGTTAAACCGAGGTCCTGACTCTCTGTGGTCCTTAAAATCCATGGCACTTCTAGTAAAGTGTAGGGGTATAACCCCGGCGTCCTGGCCAAATTCCCTCCACTGGCCCTTGTCAATCATGGCCTCCTAATAATCCCTATCCACTTGATTGGCTCTATGACTCTCTCTCCTTTCCACTTGTAGCTAGCGTGTGGTGAGCGTTGTCCTGTGGCAGCCGTCGCATCATCCAAGTGGATGCTGCACACTGGTGGTGGTTGAGGAGAGACCCCCCCCCTCTCATGATTCTAAAGCGCTTTGGGTGTACAGTAATACACAATAAAGCGCTATATAAATGCATAAATCATTCATTATATTCATTGCATACATATACTTCTTAGACATCCTTAATATCTAATAACTCCATTCTGTTGTTCTGTTGTCTGTGTTTCTTTGTCTGAATATGGAACTTACCACATGCTGTGTGGTTTCGGTGTTTGGTATAGGGGAATTTTAACGAGTACGAGTACATGAGCTCAGAATCGGCCCGATACCGATACCAGTATCGGTGCATCCCTAGTTGTGACTAACAGTTTGAAAACCCCTGCTTTAAAGGACTTGACTGTTAATTCCAGAAATGTTCTAACAGTACTGCACATATTACTAAATAGTTAGCAAACACAAATACTAAACTATGTGACAGTATCTCTGTTCCAAATCAACTAACATGGAAAACTTGACTCTAGCTGATATGAATACAGTTTGAACACATAATACAGCAGCAACATTAAGATTCTTATTTTTTGTAGCAGCCTTCTTGTCTATGACTCAAAAGCCAGCTCTTGCGTCAGCAGCACCACACGTATGCACCATGGTACTATCATGAACGTGCAGAGAAGACTGACATGGAAGAGAAGAAATTGTAGAATTAAGTTGTTATTTTAGTTTTCTTTGTACACAAAAAGGTTAAATCACTGATGTCACATGGACTATTTTAATGATGTCTTTACTTCCTTTCTGGGCCTTGACCGTGGTAGTTCTGTTGCTGTTTATGCAGGGTCAGAAAGCTCTCAGATTTCATCAAAAATATATACATTTGTGTTCCAAAGGTGAATGAAGGTCTTACGTGTTTGGAATTATGTGAGGGTGAGCCATTAATGACAGAATTTTCATTTTTGGGTTAACTATCCTTTTAAGTTGTTACAAAGTGCAGCAGACCTGGTTGTACCACAGCATCATGTACTGGTTTTGGTGCATGTCAAAGTCTTTTTCATCAGTTTCCTACAATCAGCAAATACTCCCTGACATACAAGAAAGCACACACACACACACGAACACATGCACACACACACACACACACACACACACACATTTGATTCTTTCTAACATTCCCCTGTCACTGTGCCTCTCCCTTACATATCATATGGGCATTTCTATCTGATGGGTGGAATGCTCTCCATGGATGATAACCTGTCATCTGCATTAGTGTCTGTGTTTTTGTTTTTGAGTGTGTGGAATAATACGACTTGAGTCTGGTCGATAATAATACGAAATGTTTCTTGAGAACCAATTCAGCATATTAGAATGATTTCTGAAGGATCATATGACTGAAGACTAGAGTAGTGGCTGCTGGAAATACAGTTATGCCACTACAGGAATAATTATAAATATATAATCTACTACAGAGTAATAACATTTCACAATATTACTGTTTTACTGAATTTTTGATCAAATAAATGCAGCATTGGCGAGCATAAGAGACTTAAAAAAATCATTCCGAACATTTGACAGGTAGTGTAAATATGAAAGTATTTCCTTTAGGACATTCTGCATCTCTTATGCATTGTACAACAAACACAGTGTGCCTCGTGATGTCTGATTCACAAACAAACTCTTATGAACCAGTTATTTTGATTGGCAACAAGCAATAATCTGACAGTGATCCATTCAATGTAGTTACTAAGCTTACAAATGTCTTTTTTTTTCGTGTCCAAAAACAAACTGGGAATCGTTACTGTAAACTTTATGCTCGGCAGACTTAATATCAGTTAAAATAGAGACTACTTTCACATATTCACAATGTAAATGTGAATGTAAATAAAATAAAAATGTAAAATAATTAGTTGTGGGCCATTATCGGCGTTAACGTGAGACTCTTATAGGGCGATAAAAAAAATATCGCCGTTAATCTATTCTCAAAGTTGGGTTGGGAGCTGGGTCTATACTACGCAAGCTATGATGACTTTCACCCTGATATTTTAGCCGGATGTATACCTAGCCGAATTGCACTGTAGGGGCGAGAACGAGTCTTCGAACTAGAGGCTCGCAGTCCGTGATGGACAGATTTGTTAACGGCTGGTCTATGTGGTAATACACTCGGGCAGGACATCCAAACGCCACCTATCATTCATCAACCTCAAATATGGCTTTTCATCTGAAAGATGTATGTAGTAGGAACTTTACATGGCCGCTCAATATGATGTTAACCTAGAGAAATGTGCGCTATTGAAGTGTTTGTGTGAAGCCGCGTTTGTTGCAGGACAGGCTCGGTGCGCGCCACTTGCTTTTACATCTCCGCTATTCTTGGTCATACAGATAAAAGTAGCCTAATACATCTTTCGAATCAGTAAAGACTCTACGTTTATTTGTGTGCACTCAGAATAACAACGAAACGTTGCGCTTTTAAGCAAACAGGATGCGCTGATGTGAACTTGAGCGAGAAACTTCGAAACTCCGTCTTTGAGAAATATATCTATAGAGAGTGAAATGTCTAAAAAATAAAAATAGAAGACGTGTGTGTTAGCATGGATGATTCACATGAAATTTAATCTGTGCAACACTGTGCATAAGATGGCTTTCAGTTCAATATAATAACAAAAAACGACATTTTGGGTTTTTATTCAACTAATAAGGTGGGCACGCTGTGATCTGTACTATATTTTTACTGTAATTGACAGTTATTGACAAAAAAAATAAAAAAAAGCCCAACACGGGAGTGGGAGGAAATGGGAGTCATTCTTCCGGGAGTGGAACGGGACGGGATTTTCCCCCAGTTTTTTCGTGGGATTGGGACGGGAAGAGATTACAGTTTGTGATGCATTTTGGAAACAGGAGATGAGCCCCTGGTCTAATGCGCCACCTGGCTTGAGAAACCCGTTCTCAAAGACTTACTTTTAGTCATTATTTGGGTAGCACACATATTCTGAATGCCTTCGGCAGAATTCAAATGAGCCATTTTAATCTAGATTAATTCCAAGATTAATCTAGATTAAAAAAAAATTATCTATGCCCACCACTAAAAATAATCCATTAACAGTGACAAGTAAATTAGTAAAATAAGAAACTATGAACTCAGTGAAGTGAAGTATACATTAAATTCCCGTATATGCGCTATGTACTATAGGAGTATTACACTATGAACTAAGGCAACTGTTTCACGTACTAGATTATCTTCTAAAGATGGTGAAGCATAAAACTATTTTAGAGTATATCCATGTGGATATAATATATATTTTTAATTACTCTGTTGTTTTTTGATAAAACATGATGAATATAATGACATGCATCTGATATAATTTATTTCAAACAGGTCTGCAATTTCCCAACTAAAAGAATATTTGAAACCAAATGTTCTTTAAATGCCAAAAAAGTCATTTTTAGTGGTTACCAGCTGTGATATGAGTTTCTGAAGTTTACACACTTTTAAACTCCAAAAAATACCAGTATGATCATTTCCAGTAGCGGTGGGCGATATGGAAAAAATATTATATCACACATTTTTTTTTAAATATCACGAATCACGATTTTATCACGATTCTTCATCATGTTGGTTTTATTATTTTGCAAGTTGTCTGAGCAGTCCAGCCAAACTAATTTCCCTATTATAAAGCCTTTCAAGTTAACAAAAAAAGAAAAAAAAGACCGGCAGATATTTATAATAATAATAATTTGTTACATTTATATAGCGCTTTTCTGGGTACTCAAAGCGCTTTACATAGAAGTGGGGGAATCTCCTCAACAACCACCAATGTGCAGCACCCACCTGGATGATGCGACAGCAGTCATAGTGTACCAGAACTCCCACCACACCTCAAATTTTTGTTAGTCGCACCATTGAGAAATTAGGTCGCACTCTAGAGCCCTGAAATGTATTAACGTTCAAGGAATAGTTAATCCAAAAATAAAAATTATGCCATCTGTCTGTCGATTCTGTCATGGTGTTTTATTTTTATACCATAATTTACTCAAAAGTTGTTTTAAACCTATGTGAGTTCCTTTCTTAAGCTGAACGTAAATGCTATTTTGAGGAACAAGGAAAACCAAACAGTTTGCTGATCCTCTGTGATTTCCATATTTTTCCTACTATCAAAGTCAATGTGGACCAGCAACTACCCAGATTCACCAAAATATATTATTTTGTGTTCAGCACAAGAAAGAAATGAATACAGGTTTGGGACAACATGAGAGTGAGAAAATAATGACAGAAATTAAATTGTAGGGTGAACCATTCCTTTAATGACAGTCGGCTGCATGTTTAATACTGTCCATTTAAGACCTATATGCAGGCACGCATCCGTTTGTCTCAGCTGTTGTGTTAACTTTCATTTTAGACACAACCAACTGAGTCTAAATGTAAACCTTGTGTGTTTTGATCATATAAGCTTAAATTATAACTTAGTTCAGTAATCAGGCGCTGTTTGACAGGGTTTTAATGCATGTGCTTCTGGTGTATGCGCTCAGAAAAAGACCAGCGCACGAATGAAACGTTTAACCGGCAAGGCTTGTATGCAAATAATGTACTTTTACGATGACGAATAAGTGCAGTGTCCTGTCAGAGTAACTCTACTGCTGTATGTCGTGTTGCACACTAGATAGAGACGGAGGCGCCAGAACTGTACCTGATAGAATGTGCGCTGTAGCACGATATTTCGATATTTCTTCAAAAGCAGATCGTGGAGACATTTTTATTTTCCACGATCAAAAAAAGTCTTATCGCACACATCCTAATTTCCAGTAAATAATCATGTCTGTAAATTAGCTGATGAAACACCGTACTTTCTCTCACTCTATTGCTACATCATTCTCAATGTCAACACATGATAAGCAAGTACTGGTAAGTTAGTGTAACAGAATCAGGTTTCTTCTAGGCCAAAACCATCTCCCTTACAATGTTCAAAGATCTTTTTGAGGTATATGGAGAGCAACCTGGTCCAAGGTTAGTGTACAGTTAAGTCTACAATCACCTGCCATTGCTGCGGTTATATCTGGGTGAATATGTGATGAAGGTTTAGTCATGTATTGTGGAATGTTCTTTAGCATGACAGTGGCCAGAACTGACTTGTTATCTGGCGGGTGGGATCAAGTTCTTAACCTCTCCCTCGACCCTGTGGTAAAATCAACAATCGCTGCTGATGTGAGTGTCGTGTGACATCAGAAAGGGAAGGATATTAGGGGAGAGGGAGACAGAAATGTTTTTATTTCAGCAGGGGTCTGTTTAAAATACCCTTAATCAAAGGCATACAACACAACCAGTGTAGTGGCTAAAAAAAAAATATTCTAAGTTACTTGAGTTAATAAGTTAAAATGTCTTTGTAAAACTACTTTTTTAAATTACCGAAATACGTTTAGTTCTAATATTTATATCTCATAATTTGGCAACAGCCTGTTGAGGACAGTAAATGCAATACAAATTATTTTAGTTTCTTTTCACAAATATTTCTAGAATCATAAAATTATTTTAAAGGAACCAAAAAGGAAGCTGAAACTAAGGCCTGATTCGTTAAATTGTTACATGTCGGAGGATATTTTTGGTTGAAGCATTTTAGGAACTTGATTTACTATTAAGGTTATTTTGTATTATGTTTGAATAGATTATTTTGCTCTTTTAAGGATACACACGTGCTCACAAAAACTGTGCACCAATTGTGAGTGCAGTTATTTCTACAAGCATGCATTTAGCATGACTGGTGCAGATTGCAATTTAATTAGCTGTTAATCATCTATAGAACATAAATGACCATGTGTGTGCATCATGCTGTTTTCTGGCCATTAGTGACAGATGAGTTAAAGAGTGTAGCAGGTCATTAGCTCTCTGCTGCATGTCTCTGTCTCTGATGGCGTCTGTGCCCTCATTACAAATGTAGCCCATTGTAGCAGAGTAGAACAGCTGACATTCCCTAATGCCAGCTATAAGTCATCAGCAGTGCTCATGCCCACTTTACGTGCGCACACACACACACACACACACACACACACACACACACGAGGGGCTCCTGTTAATGAGGGGTTTCTGGGATGAGTGTAAAATAACTGCTGACAGAGACGGGGCACGTTTAAGAGATCAGAGCATTTTTTAGGATTATGAAAAGATAAACTGAAAAGTCGAATTACTAGTCTAATTACTAAGGCACCAGACAAAAGTTACAGTAACATCTCTTTGTCCGATGCAGATTTGTGATTCATCGCTAAATATCACTTTCATCCAATCATCCACACTCCATTACTGCTTCTCTTTAGCCTACTGTAAACTTGTTTTCATCTGTTTAGGTGTTAATGCTGGTTTTCTTTTGGATTTTCTATATGTAAATCTCCTTTCATTCCGCCGGTTTCTTACAGTTCTGTCACATACATTGACTCCTGTTTTCACCCATTTTTTTTCATTTGTTTCATTGTGCACTTTCTATTTTCAAGGCATATTGCTTTAAGTTTTCTATCTTGACCCTTTGATGTCTTCCTTGGTCTGCCTGTATGTTTTCATTTTATAACCTTTCCATTTTGTTTATACTTGCACCTAATTTTAGAAACAGCTGACTAAAAAATATAACTTATTTTGCAACATTCCATGTTGGATTTCCTTCTTAAAGGAGTTGTATAATCCTTTCCATCATTTCAACTTACAGCTCTCTTGTTGGGGCCATGTTTCCTTTGAATAAGCCAAGTCCAACAGCTTGTTAAGGTCTGGAAGCACTCTCTTTTAACTGCTGACTAATTAGCATTTTAGATGCGTGCAAGCAAAAGCTGTTGCTTTTGCTTGCATGTGTTTGCCTGACGAAGGTCTTTGGACCGAAACGTTATTTAAAAAAAATTGAATAAAGGGAATAACAGTGTGCCCTTTATTTGTTTCCCTTTATTCAATTTTTTTCAAAAGCATTTATTCAAAAGCAACAGCTCAATGAGTGCTAAGATTCAAGCAGAGTCCCAATAGATTGCACCAGTTGGTAATCTGTTGTCAGTCAATCATGTGAGCAGCTAAATCACAATTAAAACAAACCACATTGAGGCAAATATTTGAATACAAACACAATATCAGGAAATATCCAAACCATCACAGAACAACACTCAAACAATCCCCCATCCTTTTTGTAATTTACAATTGCTTGTCCTGGATATATATTGCTGGATATTGGCAGGAACTGCAACATGCTGTCATATATGCCGATCCAGAGCATCCCAAACATGCTCAATGGGTGACATGTCTGGTGAGTATGCTGGCCATACAAGAACTGGGATGTTTTCAGCTTCCAGGAATTGTGTACAGATCCTTGCAACATGCTGCAACATGAGGTGTTGGTTGTGGATGAATGGCACAACAATAGGCCTCAGGATCTCATCACTGTATCTCTGTGCATTCAAAATGCCATCAATACAATGCTCCTGTGTTCGTTGTCCATAGCATACGCCTGCCCATACCAAAATGCCATTACCCATACCATTACCCCACCGCCACCATGGGCCACTCGATCCACAACATTGACATCAGCAAACCGCTCACCCACACGACGCCATACACGCTGTCTGCCGTCTGCCCTGTACAGTGAAAACCGGGATTCATCCGTGAAGAGAACATCTCTGCTAAGTGCCAGATGCCATCGATGCCATGTGAGCATTTACCCACTCAAGTCGGTTACGACGACGAACTGCAGTCAGGTCGAGACCCGGATGAGGACAACGAGCATGCAGATGAGCTTCGCTGAGACGGTTTCTGACAGTTTGTGCAGAAATTCTTTGGTTATGCAAACCGATTGTTGCAGCAGCTGTCTGGGTGGCTGGTCTCAGACGATCTTGGAGGTGAAGATGCTGGATGTGGAGATCCTGGGCTGGTGTGGTTACACGTGTTCTGCGCTTGTGAGGCCGGTTGGATGTATTGCCAAATTCTCTGAAACACCTTTGGAGATGGCTTATGGTAGAGAAATTAACATTCAATTCACAGGCAACAGCTCTGGTGGACATTCCTGCAGTCAGCATGCCAATTGCACGCTCCCTCAAAATTTGCGCCATCAGTGGCATTGTGCTGTGTGATAAAACTGCACATTTTAGAGTGGCCTTTTATTAGGCCGCCTGTGCAATAATCATACTGTCTAATCAGCATCTTGATATGCCACACCTGTGAGGTGGATGGATTATCTCGGCAAAGGAGAAGTGCTCACTAAAGCCGGGCTCACACTGTGCGATTTTTTAAAAGTCCTTTAGGATTGTACTTGTCAGACTGTATGAACATGATGATCATGTCACACTATGGGATCTCAGTTGTCATTAATGTCAGACTGTACGACAGCCAAGACGAGTTAAAAATGGGTGCGTGCAAGAAAACTTGTCCGGAGTTTTACATTATCAACACATACACGTCCAGTGACTGCGAGCTGCGTTGCACGTGGGACCGAAATGTTCGCTATAATGAAAAGTACATGAACGGCGGTAATTCTGGCGTATGCAGATCTACACACCCACATGAAAGCAGCGACGTAACAGTGTTTATATAGAAAAGGCAACATATTAGATGAATTCCGTGAGTGGAGGACGCTGCCAGAATTTCGTCGGAGGTGAAATTTGATAGCAACAGCCATTAATCGGCTGTCGGTGAACATGTCAAACCAGCGATCAAAGACTACAGATTTTAGCCTAGGATTATAGAAACCTTTAGGATTTTCCAAATTTGTCTCAGATGACCAAAATCGCACAATGTGAGCCGGACTTAACACAGATTTAAGCCCGGCTCACACTGTGGGATTTTGGCCACGATTTGGACGTCTGAGACAAATTTTGAAAATCCTAAAATCTTAAAAGATTCCTGTAATCCTAGGCTAAAATCTGTTGTCTTTTGACATGTCCACCGAAAGCCGATTAATGGCCGTTGCGATCAATTCTTTCCTCCGATTAAATTCTGGCAGTGTCAGAAGATTTCAGACACTTTCCTGTAGTGTGACATCTCCTATGTCAACCGTCAAACCAAGAACCAATAGGTGCGCTGAACCTGATGACGCAATTAGCGTGACAAATTCAAACCACGAAAATGTCGAAACGAGTCAACCATAGACATATATACGTAGATTCCCCATGACGTGCTGGAACGTAACCAGCGTCGCCGCCATATTGTAGCGTCATTCTATGAGGCATCTACGTATATTATATCTATGCGAGTCAACTACCATTATAACGAGAGAACGCGGGTCACGGATTGATGACGTAAAACTCCGGACAAGCCTTTCTTGAGTACGTCCGTTTTTGTCGCGTCTCCATCATATACTCTGCATTATATAAATGTTCATGGTTTGAAGATAACAAAAGAACCAAACTAAACAATAAGTTGCTAATGCATTGATGTCACTCTCTTTTGGACACTGACAGTTCATTTGAGGAAACAGATCAATGTTTTTACTGAATTGCATTTTTTTCTTCACCACAATTACTCCCATCAGCCCTTGCGGCCTATGAGTAACCCACACATTGTTGTACTAGAAAGCACATGGTCTTCAGTATAAACAAAACACACTAAAATGTACGGTAACCCCAAAAAATAAAATAACAAAAAACAATTAAATCCCTAAATAAAAAGTGAGTTAATGGCCTTGTTCACAGTCACTCTCGGATTTAAATTTAAAAACGTTTCACTGTATGCATGGCCTACTATTGTAACAAAGCAACATAATTTTAAAACAATATTTGTAGAGGATTACAGCTTAAAATATCCCCTAAAATACGATATCTTTGACTCTAATGACAACAAAGGATCTCAGGTTACATTAATGTGCACTTAAAACTGACTAAAAGCTGCTCATGCAGTTATTTTATATTGTGTCAGAACATTTGACACACTGTACAGATATACTTTCTTGCAATTTAATGACAGGCAGAGTCTGTAATATAAGGCAGTGACACCAATTAATGCAGCACCAGTGCAATTCACAACAGTGCAATCAGTGCAACTGTGACTATACTTTTCTATAGCATGTACACACATGAAAGACAAACCAGCAATTTATCTGATAGTGATCAAACTAAAGACTGTGCAACCCTACACACAGACTTAGTGAAGTGTGTGAACGTCTGTGTGCATGTCAGAACAGTGACACTGGATGAGGGGGTTGTGTGTGCGTGTGTGTGCGCGTGTGTGTGTGTTTGAGACACAGAAAGAGATGATGATTAATGGCAGAGTCAGACTGATATCAGAGTTGTAATTATCAGCATAAAACAGGTCACAGTATTAGTGCGCACACACACACACACACACACACACACACACACACACACACACAAAAGACAGACACGCTAGCCAGAGCCACTCGCAATCAGCACTTTAACAGCAATTTAATAAGGGAGATAAAGAAAGATGGAGAGAGAAGAGAGAGGGAAAGAAAAGAGATGGAGACAGAAAGTGAACGTACGAGTCGGTTGATGCGTACGAACTCCTCAGGACTCTTGGCCCAGTGCGGTAGCTCCACATCTGACACCACCGTCCCATCATCCATCACTCCCAGGTTGTAATTATTGGAGTTGACAAACATCTCTGGTAGGTAATAGAACTCAGGGATCAACTCCTGTGAGAGAGACCGAAAAAGGCATATTTAACTATAAATCTCTAAATATTAACTGATAAAATAATTAGATTAGGGCTTGCAATCAATTTTAAATATTTAATTTTAATTAATTTCATAACTTTTTGGTACATGATGTTAACAAATGCAGTTCCTTTAAGAAAATGATATATATATATATACACATGTTGCCAAAATGTCAAAAATATGAGGATGAAATTAGCTCATTAAAAAATTAATGAATGTGCAAATTACATTTAGAAAATGATAAACATTATGGAAAACATTTAATTAATTGCATCAACACATTGTGTGATTTTGACATTCCTAAATTAGACATATTTGACAATCAAAAATAATTATTCAAAATAATTCACCAAAAGACATTCAATAATTCATTCCAAACAAGAAAGTAAACAAGGAAGCAAAGCTGATTATTGTGAAAGCAGATGTATACAGTTTCAAGTATTTCTTGATATCTATACAATATAACAGCTCATTAAATGGGACTCAGGACTGGAGGAATTAGTTATTCCTTCTTTGAATCTTTAGCCTTTAATCTGTGCCACGCTGCCACTCTGAGTGAAAGATGCAGTTGGAGCTATTCTAGTTTAATATCCAATTTTAAATTCTTCACAGAAAGAGTGACTGCATGTCATCCTGAAAGAACATTAAAACAGCAGTGCAGAGGCACGCTGCAGTCAAAGCAGGGTAAACAGTACAAGATCTCTTCCCTCATTTATAAAATGCATGGGCATTTTTCTTAATTGTCATTACACTGCTCTTTCTACAGCGCTCAAATGTGACATGTAATTTGATAAATTTATTACAATATCTGACCCGGTCGTTCTTAAGATTTTGTAAATCAGTGGATAAACCCATGGAGGAGCAAATTAATTAAATATGATATGTTGGTCTAATGGTGAAACATTTCACATTAAATGGGTCTTTCCTGTTATGCAGCAACTTGAAAACTTGAAAAGAAAATGAATATACCTGTATTCCTCTAAAAGGGTATGCTATACAAATATTTGTATACTAAAAGGTATACCTGGCTTTCTGAAATCTGCTTTGGTCAAGCTTATTATAAAACATGATTATATGAGACAAACTGGATTCTTAAAGTTGTTTCAATGGAAAGGAATACAGACGCTGGGTCTAAATGTAAAAATATCATCCATCAAATTTAAATTGTTAACTTTTACTTGGTATTGGTCTGAATTTTTAGTTCATTCTATTTCATCATTCTCTTTGCATCGTATTATGCACTTATTCTTGCTCACACTCACATACACACACTCTCTATGAAAGTGTTAAGTTAGTCCTAGGAGGAGAAACATGCTCTTGGTCTGCAGAGTCCCTTGGGAGAACCATTTAACTGACAATCTATCACTCACTCTGTAGTCACAGACCAATCAAGTTCTGTCTCACAACCAAATTAATCTGTGGTTTTCTGTGAAAGGTCCATTAAAAAGAGCAAAAACCACATGCTTAATGTTTCTATGTAGAAGAATAACAATAAATAAAACTTTACATATTTAACATAGCATTTAAATTGAATATGTGTATTGTGTATATACAACACAGCTCCTCGGTGCACTGCGATTGGCCAATTAGGTGAGCAAACAAAAGGTGGAAGTTCAAAACTAGCCTCCTGCCTCAATTCTTTCTGGTTCTCTCTATAAAACTGAAGTCTTTAAAACAAAAAGGTCACGATTTTACAATGGCACCAGGCGCCCTAAGGTTCATGTATGGAGCCTGGCGTAAATTTGGCGTCTTCATTGGCGGCACAAAGACCCACAGCCACTTAACCAGTTGTGGGGTGGGGGGGGACCAAGGCCGAGGGTTCGGAAGGAGCTATTATGTTCAATGGCCCTTGAGCAGAACTGGTCATAGGGCAAAACCTGTGATCCAAAATCCTGTCCTGCTGCGGGTCAGTAGAGAGGGGTGCCCCTGGGCCCGCTCTTAGGTCCTCTCTGATTGCCCTGAGGGAAAACTTTCAGTGTCCGCACTGCTTTCAGCCTAGTGCACCGGGGTCAGGGGATGGAGGTTAAAGGTCAGGCCAGAGTTTGCCTAGCTAGAGACAGACAGGATCAGTGTGGCTTTAGGCCATTATAGCTCTCTTTAGCCTAGACACAAAAACTGCTAAAGGCTTTTCACCCCTTGGTTGAATGAGGGGGGTGTTTCTTAATGTGGGGGGACTGCTGTGCTTTTTGTTTTTTTAAGAAAAGGGATAACAGCATGGCAAATTGATACATTATTACATTTGAAAGCACTTCTTTGCTTCTCGTTTGCACCCATCAGACCTTTTTTGCAGGGTTAAGAAAAGAGAAACATGTTTGAAATGTTCCACAGCTTCAAAGTCAAATATACTGAAGGTGATTTCCAGGTTTTCAGTCAAGTCTTCCATTCGGTTTTGATGCATGCCAACCCTGTTATGCTGATCCACAGTGACAAGAAACCAAACTGGGCTTTGATTGAGCTTTCGGTATCAAGTGTGACCATGTAATGTGAGCCACATTATTATCAAATGAAAGCAATCAGCCTCTGAAAAACGCCAGCATGCAACAAGCGTGCTAACAAAATGGCTGTCTGTTGTAATGAATATTTCAAGAGGTCTGGACATTTGATAACGTCAATGCTGAACACTCTGAGGGCCTCTGAGTGTGCAGTTGGGATTGCTGTCTGACTTTAGTTTGGGGCAGAACGACAAAAGGTTCAACTGAGGGTTAGATTGTTATGAAAGGTTTCGCAAGAGAGAGTGTAAGGGGGAAGAGGGGGAAAGTTTGAAATCAAGATTAGTTTAAAGCTTTGATCAAGGACCCTTGACGCTTTCATAGTAGCATGACAAGGATTGGTTGTGACCGTACATGTGCTAGGGCCAGTTTTTATGGAAAGGTGATGGGGGCAGCCGGGCAGAGAGCTGCAGTGTCTCCATGACAACTGCCCTCACACCAAGTCTCAGCAAGCTCCAGTTACCAAGAGGAAGTCAACTCACTAGAGAAACGTTTAATCACGTAATAGCCTCCACATTTGTGAAAAACAAAATATCAGTGGAAGGCAAAAACCAACTGATGTCTGAATAAGAGGAAATAAGCACAAGTACAGCTTTGTGCATGTGAATAAATATGGATCCATGACAATAAATGAAAAAATAAATAATAATAATTTCTAATTCGACTCACAAAGCATTTCTGAGTGTCATGCACATATGCTGGCATACCTTCACGTCAGACGTGTCCCTCTGGCAGTTTCTCCAGGCTCTGGATACTGAAGAGAAAGTGCGATCTGCGTGGTCAAATTTCCCACCTTGGAAATTCAGGAAGAATGTCGTGAAAGGCTCCTGAGAATAGAAGAGAACGAAAAAATATGGGCTTTCCACACACATTCAGGCTAAATGAGTATTAAAAAGTCATGTTAGGGCAAATTCCATTGAGCACAGTTCATGTATTTCAATAACTATGAGTCTGCTTTGATCAGTGTTTAGCCTGCAATTTGAAAAATGTTCAATATGTGCAACCAGACCAGTATATCTTATTTGGCATCGATGCTTGCTGTTCAGAACAAAGCCTTATACAATATGATCCTAATTTGTGTGCACTAAATTACATCCTCTTCCCCAAAAGAGGGACCTGAATGCTAAAGAAACCTGTTATTAACCCTGGTCAGACAGTAAAGCCTTTACAAGTGCGTTATTTGTTCTTTTCTAATCATGCTTAATCTTGTTTGTGCAGAATCAATAGCTGGTTCTTTTGAAACTATACTTCCCCGATGAGAAGGACGCAATTAGAGTGAATAGCACCCCGGTAAGCTACACCATGAAAGAAAAATATCCTAATTACACAGAGGCTTTTGGGTGCTTGACTGAATTTAACACCCTCCTTTTTTTCTGTCAAGAGCCTCAATATCACGAG
The DNA here is from genome assembly GCA_027564155.1 of Gymnocypris eckloni scoliostomus. Lineage (NCBI taxonomy): Eukaryota > Metazoa > Chordata > Actinopteri > Cypriniformes > Cyprinidae > Gymnocypris > Gymnocypris eckloni. The sequence goes on along the minus strand of CM050416.1, from coordinate 2,774,295 downwards.
GTTGCTGATTTGTGCTATGGTACATGAATTAGGGTGTTTGGTGAAGTGGATTTGGGATAAGCCTGATAATAATGGGATGGGATCAATACAATGGGCCAACAGGGAATGGCAATGAAAGTGAAAAACTGTAACAATTACATTGATGGCCAGGAATGGGTTAGTGACCTCTAGCTCTCTTCTCTTTGTGAGTAGAATTTATAAGGAATATGTGAATGCTCTAAAAAATTAAACTAAATAAAATACAGACCTCATTTAAATGTAAAGCAACTGACACTGTGAAAAGGGTTTGAGAGGACCATGGGACTTTATAACTGTAAAACAGTTACAGAACTGCTTATATTGAACATATAGAATATAGAACTGCTAATATTGAACAAAACTATGCCTCGTCAAAATACTGTTATAAAGTTTATAAAATACTTTTCCTCCCGAGTGCCACGTCTTTGTTCTCTGCAGATATTAGAACACAAAGGATGAAGGGAAGATGAGCGATGTGTTGTGTGTTTGTTAGTATGCAGATAAGGCCTACATTTCAATATAACAATAAATCAACCTGACTGAGCACCCACATATGCCCAATTTTAAACAACAATTAGTTGCAATGTGTTTCACAACAGATCACATGATGAATGTGTAACATTTTGCCGCAGCATAAAGAGCACAGAACTGCTGTGTTTTAAAACGCTTTAAAAGGTGCAAATCATTTTGACAATTATGATCATGTCCCGTTTATTTGTCCTACATACACAGACTATAAAAAAACAAGTGTTAAAGGAAATAACGCAATGACAAATGGCACGCTGACATGCTTTTCTTTTTTGTGCGACTGATGTTATAAAAAAAGATTTAGAAATTTTGCAGTTTGGAGTTAGACACATCTTTGTGTTACAGTGTGAAACGCGTGTGTTTATGTGCAACTTACAATCCTGAGTAGCCACATCTGAGTAAAGCTGGAGGTGGAATAGTGTGTGCCATAGTGGAATTTGGGCACCTGCTCGTCCTCCCATGATTCAAAACGTTCAGAGAAGAATGCAGCCCTCTTTGGGTTGAGTGCACCAATAGGCTGTAATGAGAAAGGACAACATTATTGGAATAAACATAAAACTGAATTAATAAAGCATAAAATGTAAAATAACCAAATAAATAAATGATTAGAATAAGGACCACAGGTGTTAAAAAGTAATAATTTATTAATGATAATTATTTATTTAAATAATAATTTAGTGCAGCTGTCAAGTTTCATCGATAATAGATTGTTATTTTTAGTGAGTCACACTCAACAGTCTGTTTTCTGTATCTGTGAATAAAAATAACATCTTACAGTTCATGTAGTTGATTGAACAAAACAATTGTGTTCATTTGTACTACTGTTGATATGTTTGGGGTCTGTAAGAATTTTAAGATTTCTAAAACTGTAACATTGTGAAATATTATTACCATTTAAATTAAGGTTGTATTTTTTATATATATTTTAAAATGTAACTTATTCCTGTAATAGCAAACCTAAACATTTAGCAGCTATTACTTAAATTTTCAGTATCACATTATCTTCCAGAAATAATTATATTATGCTCATTTAGTGAAACATTATTATAATCAATGACGAAAACAGTTTGGAACAGTGGTACTTTTTTGTCAAGTTTAAGTGAATGACAAATTGAAAGTTCCAAAGAACAGCATTTATTTGAAATACAAATCTTATAGCATATATGTCATATAGCTTTAATGTCGATCAAATGAATGAATACTTTATTTCTGAAATAAATAATTTATTTTAAAAAAATCTTACTGACCCTACTTTTGAATAGTTATGTATATCTGTACATTCATAATGGTGTAAAACATTAATAGTAAAGGCTATATTTAATTTAAGGCAGGAGTTTGTATGAGAGTTCATATATATGGCTAATACTATCTTGCCCTGCATTGGGTTTTATCAGAAGCATTGATTGGCTGCTTTAATTCTTCATTGATCTGAAGAAACCCAGCATATGGAAACAGGTCATTATTTAAATGTCCGTTTATATGTTTTGTTATTACCCTGCTGAGTCTTTATTACTCTTGAACTGCATCTCTTTCTTTCTCTCTCTCTCTGTCTGTCTCTCATATCTTAGTATGATCAATAGTAATAGAATGATGGAGTTCCTTGAAATGAGAGTGGGCAGAACAGATCGACCATCTTCCTCTCATATCATAGCTGTGTAATGAGTCCTCAGCTGCTTTACTATTGATTAAAATGTTGCTAAGACAATATGTGTGTGAAACCACCGATTGTATCTTGTAATGCTCCACTGTGCTTATGTGTCTATGTGTGCCTGCATTCATATGAAATGTAACACTGTGCAAGAAGGCCAAGGGCTGTGGGGCTCATTTCAAAATAGAGGTTAATTATATTCCACTAATTCTAATATAATCTTGATTAAACCACGTCTTGGATTTAATTGGGATTTAAAAAGGAGCACTGTTTAATCAACATTTGATTGTAAATCACTAAAGCTTGTATAATTGTCACTGAAATGTAATAGACTTATGCTGAATGCATTCTGTGTGTGTGTGTAAACTGGAATGCAGCCCTGGGCTGACAATGACACACGGTCTGCTCTCTTATGGCAACTACGGTGAGAACACACACTGAATTAAACATTGTGCGATTTAACTGATTGATTGCGGTAATAACAGGACCCTCATTAAAGAAAGAAAAGGGAGAGCAGGATAAAAAGCATCTCTGTCATAGCTCAGTGTGAGCGTGTGTGTGTGTGTGTGAGTGAGAGTGTTTCTATGTGGATGTGTAAATGTGTGCATGCATATGAGTGTGTGTGTGTTTATGTGAGCTCCTCGTGTTGTTTACGGCAGTAAATTGCACTCGGAGGCGCTCCAGTACAATAGGGTCTCGTGACAGTGTCGTTCATCAGGGTTATCCCCATACTACAGCGCAGTGTGATGGAGTGAATGCACACCACCGACCCTAATACGCTCTGGCAGCACTGCTGAATATTTCTCTAGTGACGGCTTAAATAAATGAGCTGCCCCAATGTTTTTAATTAGACTGCAAATCTGAACAGACTGCCAGTAGCTATGAGTATCAGTACTTCACCGTGCTGCTCAAAATTCAGGGTTTCTGGGGGGGCAATTCATGAATTGCGCCTGATAGCTTTGTGCATTTGCACACGATTGACGAACAAATCACAAACATGCCAACAAATTCTCTGCTGGATGCAATTTGCATTCCGCACTGTGACCTAGGCACCTGAATCGGCTCTTTAAATGCAGAAAGTGTGCTTGATTAGACAGTGACTTAATTTAAGCTCTGAATTAGACTTAAATTGGTAGTTTTTTTGCACTGAAACACAGCAAGCAAAAGATGTGCAATGTAAAATGTTACTATAAGAACGAATCCACTATGCTACATAACATGACTAAATACTACCCCCAAACATTGCATGTTTTCTGTGTCTCTTTAATCAAACACACCTAATTCAGATTATCAGCTCATTAGTAGAGACTCCAAGACTTAGTTCACACCGCAGGCTAAAGCGGCCCAAATCTGACTTTTTTGCCCAAATATGACCCATATCTTATGACAGTCTGAACAGCACAAATCCGATTTTGTTCAAATCGGGCCACTTTCATATGTGGTCCTAAATCAGATACATATCCAATGTTTTGCAATGCGACTTCAGTCTGAACGGCCATGTCGTATTTAATGCGATTTTTACGACATTGAAATGTGACTGACTTCACAATTCTGTGCTGTAGGAGGCAGGAAGATTAAAAACTCACAATGGTAGACAATATATAGACAAAAATATCACTTTGTTATTTAGACTCCGATTGCTCATTAACTTAAAAATTGGTAAACACATGCTAACAGAGCAGCATCCATTTTTATTTCCACAAACACAGTGCGCTGCATCTGACATCATGTCTTCTTCTGCGCATGCGGGTCAATTCAGGGCCATATACGGTTCACACATGAGACTGATAACAGTCGCATTTAAATGACAATGTGAACAACGCAAAAAATCGGATTTCAGCAAAAAATCTGATCTGAGCATTAAGACCTGCAGTGTGAACTAAGTCCAAGACCTGAAATTGGTGAGTCAGACAAAGGAGAGATGCAAAATGTGTGTGTGTGTGTGTGTGGGGGGGGCTCTAGGAACCACTGCATTATAGAAGGTGTGAATGTGCATCTTGTGCTCAGATGAAAGGGTGTAAATGATGTGATGCAGGGCGAATCAATGTGTCATCAACTACATCTCAGTGAGGGTGGAGAAACAGGTCAATACATTTTGTTATCTTTGTTAATGTACAAATATAATACCATGCCTCAGCTAGGACGCATTTTATTTTATCTGTCACTTCACTAGTATAGGATGTCTCCCTCATATATTTCTTAGATAAAATATTAAAGTCACAATGGAAATCATATTGTTTAGCTTTCTTTTATCACAATATTGCAATTAATGTCAGAATGAAATGGAAATTCACCATTTTCTAAATGCATCGTATTGATCTTGTTGTGAATTATTAATTATTGCATGTTTATTTTTCTTTTCTTTTACTGTTTTTGAGCTTGCAATTTTTAATCAAACTGTCATAACTCGATCTGATATGAAATTATAGTCTTCTCACTGGTGATGTATGTCAAACTTCTCCAATCATTTAGTCTATACTTAAATAACACCCTTTTCTTACAATTGAATGCAAGCTCATATTCAGATCTGCCTCCATCGAATCAATAAATAGAACCCTAATTTTTTTCCTTTTCTATAATCTGTTTCACTTGGATGTACAGTAGATCATATTATGGAAGAAAATCTGCTGCTACTTCCATTACATTGATACTAAGTAAACGTGAGAGAGATTTTTGCCATTTGCTGTATGCCTCCACTTTAACTTCTAACATGACAACTTATAAAATTATATTAGAGTTATTTCCTCATTTATTGTCTCTCTGTCAAGAGTTTGGAACAATTTTAGTCATAATCCTAATATGGTTTTGATGCATTGTGATATGCATTGTAGCGTCTACATTAGTGTGAAGTATTTTAAAATATACAAAAGAATAAAAAGAAACAACTGATGAATATGCTTGTATATCAATATCCACTGAGACACATAAGAAGCAGAAATATATTTGGAAAGTGGCTCGCTCAGTTGTGTCAGTTTTGTTCTTTCTGGCTGCAGTGGTAATTCTGGCTGCAGCAGATGTCACGAAGAGGTTAGAGTTTATGATAAGAAAGCCAGCGGGGTCATAACGATGAGACGAAAGGAACATAAATTCATGAAGCACATTCCTCTGCCCGCAGGGAAGACAGTCCATGTGACACGATGTCTATGGCAATTTCACCTCACTATGTAAAAGGTCCCACATGACCTGCTTCTATCAAAGCAGAGCTAGGATGTGGCATACGCAGACGGCAAGAGAGAGAGGGAGGGGTTAAGGACAAAAAGAGGAAAGACACACAGCATATACAAGGTTCAGATGGCCTTCAAAGGCAAGACGGTGTTGTCATGGTCCACTGGTCATACACTGATATTGCCTGTGTCAACAGCATGAATAAAGCAGTTGTAATAAAGATTGTTGAGATTTGCTGTTGTTCGCTGCAGAAGGAGGGGTGGCTGCTCTCGCTCGGCCTCCGTTTCTCCCTAAGGCTTGAAAGCTTGACTGAACATAAAGGCAAGGCTGTCAAAACTCGAGAGAGAGTTTGAGGGAGGGAGGGGTGGAAAGAGAGAGAAACAAAGGCGAGGGTGATGTAGGATGGTGTATAGGACTGTTATCTTTTAACCTAGTGGGAGGAAGCCATTGCAAAGAAACAGAACAGGGCTGAACAAATTATAAATAAATAAAGAGATATGCTGCAAGCTGTGTGTTGGCTACAACAGCTCTGTCTCCGTGTATATTTATTTGTTTAAGCATGTACAGGGAAAAACATAACTGTCTGCCACTAACAGCTGAAAACTAGATACATTGCAATGCTTATAAATAAATTTATTTTAATTTAAACAACTGACAACCTTAATTTTTTTGTCTTATTGCTCTCATACTTGAAAATCATGAAATAAAAATACCTTTTAGATGGTCAGATGGTTTAGAAGTGAATTGTCAAATAAAAAAAGTAAATTAACACAATGTTTTATTGTATTGCATTGCTTATCCATACAGTAGATAGATCAATATTTTTTTCTTTAATTGATTGGCATACTTTTTTTTTTTATGTGTTAATGTGCATATTCACAAAGTTGGTTCATTTTAGGGGTGTCAACATTAACGCATGCGATTAATCTAAAAATGTTAATGCGTTTTTTTTAATCACTTGATTAAATTAATCATTTGATAAGGTTTGACCCCAACTTCTTGCCGTCATCTCAGCACGGAAGGTTAACTATCATTGTGTGATAAGTGTATAGCCAGTGTTGCGGTTTTCAGCACAATTTCGACATTTTGAAAATGCAGTTGTGGGAAAAATTACAGCGCCGTGGGTTGCAGGTTTTTTGGGCTACTTTTATAATGTACCATGGCCGACCAACGTGTATGTAGACAAACAAATATGAAAATAGATCCTTTTACTAATGTGTAATATACTTGGAATGTACATCTGGCAACTTAAGAACGGAGAGGCGGTTGTAACACAAACTATGTGAGTTTCAGCCAGAGCATACATGTTAAGGCTTTTACAACAGCCACTATAGATTAAGATAATAAACACACGATTACGATAGGATATGGTTTGTATGTAGTTTTTGTATGTAATGAATGTGTAGCCAACATCTGAAATGCTCATTTGTACAGCTATAAAAAGGCTATAAATAGCATATTTTAACAACAGTAAACAACTAAAGTCCACATGTGATCACTCGATGGGGGTTTAAAGTGAGTTCTGAGTAAAAGTGTATTATTAATCTCATAAATTGTCTTATGAAGCATTATGCTAATGTTAGCTCTAATGCAGCCGCAGAACATGTCCAATTCTTCTTCATAATGCATTTTGTCATAATACTTCATGTAAGGTCACAAGAAAGTGTTTTGTTGTATTTATTTAGAAATACTTTTGATAATTGTTGGGTAAAAGTATACTGGGATTGAAGCGATGTGGCTTGGTAAAATTTGTATTGCCAGTATAAATGCTGATAATGGCCGAATAAAAACAAAAGAATAATGATTAAATAAAATAATCATTAAATAATAAGGATTATGTCTCATACCTGCCAGAGGTGTGAAAGGTTTTATTTCCTTAAACTAGTTTGCCAAACATTTCTTTATTTCAACACATTTACAGGTAAATCCTAGTATTTTAAATTTGCGATTAATCATGATTAATCACAGTCCATGACTCTGATTAAAGCGATAAATTTTTTTAATCGATTGACAGCACTAGTACATTTTATATTGTCCACTACATAATATGAAAATATTCCAGTTATATATATATATTAACCTAAACTATTCTGTACCTGAAAGAAACATGGTGTTTGCCGAATCTGAATTGGTAAAACACAGAGACACTTCTTTGCTAAAGGCAATGCAGTAGATACAGATAGCATCATGCATTTAAATCTGCACTGGAGAGTAATATGAGCAATGATCTCAGTCTCAAGACAGTAAGGGTGACTTCTGAAACCTCATGGTTCTTTTTGCACAGGAATTAATCTTCCATTATCTCTCAGTCCTTTGTTTTCCTGCCTCTTAGAACTGATTTATTCTGCCATTTTTGGTCAAAGTGGACACTCGTTCGATCAACTGAGCTCTAAAAGTAATCCTCTGTCCTCCCTCCATTGGCCACCATTACATGAAATTGATGGTAATTTTTGAGGCAGTGACTGGCAAGCTTTCATAAGCACTTTTAAAGTGGAGTTTAAGGGTGGAGGCGTTTTAAAACTCAACTTTTGTCCTGCAACTCAATTACCCAAATGGTGCAATGTGAGTAAAAAGCATTCTTTTGGAGGAGTGCCCCCCAGCTCCCTGACATAAAATATTTATCAAGTCTAGACTGAGGAAGAAGCTCTTCAAAACACCAGTTTTGAGATACAAACATAAGTGAGCCACATTTGAATATCATGGAAATAAACATCATCGTCAGGACAGGATGGACTGGATTGAATATCTCAACTAGCATGATCTTCCTTCTGGCTAATGCTGGTTAATCACTGTCACTTCAGCGAAACAGCTATTAGTAGTTCAGGTGTAAAATCGCTACACAACAATCGATTGCAATTACAGACCACGGTATCAAGACTACAGAATGATCAACCAGGAGAACAACCTCAATCCACTGGCCTCAAGTGTTTGAGTCCTGAGTCCTGATTTAGGAGAACACAAGCCTTCTTTGCAAAGCTCTAATGTGGATCATGGAAAATCATGGCAGCTACAGATTTGCCGTGTTGAAATATGCTATACTATAGACACAGAATTACACTGCTATAAAAACGATTGGTATGTACTGTTTACTAGCAACAAAACACTAGCAAATAATACTGTGAAAAATGTATACTAGTATAAAACTAGTACCATATATTTGTTGTATCCTGTATACTCTGTAGTAAAAGAAAAATAAATTGACTCATATCTGGCCATTTTTAGATTATTGCATCTTATTTTTTTTGTCAACAGCCAGTTCCTTTTTTATTATAAAATTCACAGGGATTGATCAAATGTTACAGTAAATACAAATATAATGTTTGAAAAGATTTTTATTTATTTCAAATAAATCCAGCGGATCAAAGAATCCAGAAGAAATTCATCAGAATTAGTGCTGTCAAACAATTAATCACGATTAATCACATCCACAATAAATGTTTTTGATTACATAATATATGTGTGTGTACTTTGTATATGTATTATATACATGCATATATTTAAGAAAAATATACTAAATATATTTGTATATAATATAAATGATATGAATAGATATGTATACATTTATATAAAATATATATAATATAATATATATATATATATATATATATATACATTTAAAATGTATACTGTATATTTGTTTTTATATATACATAATACATATACACAGTATACACACATATTACGTAAAAAAAAAAAACTTTTCTTTTCACTCTTAAAAATAAAGGTGCTTAAAAGATTCTTCACAGTGATACTATAGAAGAACCATTTTTGGTTCCACAAAGAACCATTTAATCAAAAGGTTCTTTAAAAAAACCACCACTATCTTACCTTTTTATAATTTGAAGACCCTTCTTTCACCACATAGAACCTTTTGTGAAACTGAAAGGTTCTTCAGATGTTAAAGGTTCTTTATGGAACCAATTCGAAAAAAAGGTTCTTCTATGGCAGTGATCCTCAAATCTGGCTCGCGAGATCCACTTTCCTGCAGAGTTAGCTCCAACCCTTATCAAACAGGTCAAGTCAGATTTGAGGATCACTGTTCTATGGCATCGGGAAGCACCTTTATTTTTAAGAGTGTTGGATGCGATTAATCTCATCAGTATTCACATTGACTGGACTGGGCCAATAATATGATTTCATGCCACCTAAAGCTCTGTTCGCAAAAGAAAAGAGATAAGAAAAATCCTTCTGAACTGCCTTCAAATGATGTGATACAATTTAAGATACCTATGTATTGAGCGAGAGACTGAGAGAGAGAGACAAAGGCAGGTCTGGTGTTCCCAGCAGTGAGCTGTGTCAGTCTGTCTGTGTGGTTAGCTGAAGTACTACTACGCTCATTAATTAGCTCCTTAGGGAGGCTGGCTGGCTAACGGGAATGGGGGAGGAGGTGAAAGCGGGATGTAGGGGGCTTCTGAGGGGTTGATTGAGGAGGAGAGGGGAGGAGAACAGACACGGGCCCATTATCTGACTTGTCTGGGGTTGAGGGTGCCTGGCATGAGGTGACGTGTACGCGGCCGCAAGTGCTGTACTACATGTACGGTCAGACTCCCATCGATGGGTCTAGAGCAGCAGTCATTCCCTCACTCGCTAGATAGCTACATATGTCTATCAGACTCAGCCTCATCATTAAAACTGCAAGACGGGGTTTTTACACAAATACTCCCATGTACTCTTGTTTTCAAAACTTCTATTCAGTCATGTCCTTCAGTCTCTAAAACCACAGGAGCTCTTTGAGGTTCAGGCTGTTGGCTTTGTGTGTGTATGTGGTCATGTGTTTACCTTGGATAGATCTCTGTAGTTGCTGGGCAGAGTGAGGTCGAGATCTTCACAGTCATAGTTGGTGATTACCCAGGGGAACACGGGATACTGGTTCAGATCATTAAATGTACGGCCTGGAACACAAGTAGGGTCGAGACTCCTCACACATTTCCTGAATTTACTTCATCATCATGTTCAATATTCCAGTGCTTTTGTTCAAGGAAGTGTCAATATTCCAGTGCTTTGGTTCAAGGAGGTATCAATAGCTTTGTTTCCACTGTGGCACCAAAAGCGGGCATATTAGTGCGTGCCAGGGCCAGTCGAGTTTACACTGTCACTTCTGGGGCTTGATCGTGCCTCGTCAGTGCTTCCTCGAGGCCAACGGACAGGGTTTTTGGCCCGATAAAAACCTTGGGCCAAAGCGTGCAAACTGGGGCTAGAGGATAGCGTCAGCGCCGTAGATCATTTCATAAAGTTAACAGCTATAACACCAGCCTTTAAAACTTTTAAAATAATTTTAGCTCAAAACTCACTTTCAAATAGCAGCGAGTGTTTGAAATAACTTGATCCGGTGTGGATTATGATCACCATACAAGGCAGAAATATTTATAAGTCATGCAAAAGACTATGCAGACTAGCCATTGACGTTACCATAGTTAACATGGTAAATACGTCAGCTTCTCTATCACAATTGTGTATTTATTTAATAACATATTTTATAAGTCTCGTCTCGTCTATGCTTTGCATATGTCATGAAAACATTTTTTGTTCAGGAGCTCCCTCTGCTATTCAGGTGGTATTTTTGATGGTAAAAAAAATAGAAATAATTATTCTTTCTAAATATGATGTATACTGAGCCTAAAATTAAACAGAAACGACTGAATAAGGGTATTTGTCCTCTTTCATTTGTGAAATAGTGGTTCATACAGCTTTATTTTGTGTGACTAATTTTAAATCCTGATAAATTAATTAAATATGATCAATGTATCGCTTATTATTGTAAAACATTGATGCTTTTGGATTTAAATCTTTAACAAAACATGCAAACAAATGGCCGTTTTTATCATATTTGTTCATTGAAATAAATCATTCAAGTGATTTATTTCTGATTAGTTTTCTGATAACTTCTTTTTGTTGGTGGCCCGACGGTGGAAACGCATCGTGATTTTGGGCTCGGTGCTACAGGTCCGAGGCTATTAGCCCCGCCCAGCCCATTTAAAGCACTGTTTCACACTGGCCCGACAGTAGAAAAGCAGCTAGTATGAGCAGAACTACATGGCCCAACATAGCAAAAAAAAGTTAGTTACCAACACAGTGTTTAGCTAGTCACAGCTGATTAGGACAGAAACCCGGATATGCAAATTTTGTCGCTTGTTATGTCATAGAGGTGTTAAGGCAAAAAGTTATTAATTATTTAGTACATTCAGCTTTATACATTTCGTGTTCAGGTATCATTGGTTTTTACCAGATATGGTGTTGAGGAACATGAGGTACTCAAAGTTGGAGATCTCTCGTCTTTGCCAGCGCTGGGTCACATTGGAGGCCTTGTAAAGCTGTTTAGGACTGGCTAGAGAAATCCGTCTGTCGGAAAAACACAAATCACTTTCAGAAATTCAAAGAGTAACCTGAAATGTGCATGTCTTTACTGTTCAGTTGGTAATGTGCAATTTCAAATATAAGTTATTTTTGTTTTCAGTATATTTTGTAAATTAAGAAATATGTATGATCAGAAAAATATTGTGAAAAATATGATTTTATGGCATAAGCCACAGATAAATTGCTGAAAATCTGATACACTGAGATAGTAAGAGTATCTCTAAATGTTTCTTTACCACTCAGACAGAAAAAAGCTCTTTAGTTTCAGCATTTGTTAAATTTGGCTGTAAGTCTGTGATTGCCTCAAATATTGTTAATGTACTTTCAGAGCACCGTAAAATTGTCTGTGCATTACGTTTGTACATGTACATACATTAAATTCAGGACTTGTACAGCAATTTGTCAGCTTAACAAACACTGCCAGAAATGTATCGATAAAGGACCTCTAAATGGAAAAACCTAAGGCTGAGCATTTAAAAAAAGTGCCAACTGCTCTAATATAACATCTGTATAAATAAAATAGACATAATATGATAGGCCATTTTGTTTGTTTGCGCTCCGATGAAAAAACTTCAATAAGAAGCCAATATTTGACTGGAGTATTGTTCTACAAAATACCACTTGGCCAGTCAGATTAAATGACAGGAACTCTTTATAATTCATAATATAACCTACAACCAAATCCAGACATGAACACAGACACACAATGGCCTCATGAGTAATGTGGGAACCTGTTAAATGAACATGCACAGTGCAAGCAAATATGTGGACACTAAAATAAATGACTCTCCATCCAATTAAAACAAAGCGAAATTAGAGAATTCATCACTGTCACCCAGCGTGATTATAGTCATTAGGCCTCTCTGAAGTTTCCAATGCCCTTTGCCCCTCCTAACACAGAGGCAACGCAGTAACAACGATAGGGAAATGCCACACGAATGTTAGCAGAAGGGCATGAGTGAATTCATGGCAGGAGAGGGCTGTCTGTAATGGTCAGTACCGCTACAATCACATCACACATTCTTTTATTGCCAGGAGGAGACATCCAGAGACCTATATGGGATCAATAATCACTATATTCTGTTACCCACATTGTTATTTTAGTTATTTAATTGCAATGAACGTTTACTTTTAATAAGAACACTGATTTAGAAGGATATTGTGATGGAATTTCACTTGTCTAAATCATCTTTTCTTTGGCTGAACTACAACAGCAGCAATGTGTGTGAGTGTTTCCTGTGTTTCCAGTCTGCCCTGCAGGCTCTGCTCTCACCCAGTATTTATTTCTCAGTTGGGGAGATAAATAAATGATGTGAATTGTGTTTGTGTGAAGGTAATTAGGCAGTGTTACAGATACCCCTGACACCATACACACACAAACAGGCAGTGTTAGGTCAGAAACATATTTTACGGAAGTACGCAAACCTAGAATTGTATGCCTACCCAACAGATTGCAAGTGCAGAACTGAGTGATCATGAGCGAAGATGGCAGAAAGATAGCAAATCACATACTTTTGGGGGTTCTGCACAAGCTGTGGAAGTACCATTGAAAATAATGGTAATGCTAATATATTGCTTTCTGCATGTATTATAGATTTTAAATAGAAGAGAAAAAGAGTGTTTACTACTGTAAATGAATGGTGCAAATAAAACAGAGAACATGCCTGGTCTGAGGAAGGCCGAAATTCGTGCCGACTCCAACTCTGGGGAGACAGTGCACCACCTTTTTCACTATGGCCACATCTGGGAAGTTGAACATGACTGCCGCTGTAAGGAGAAAAGAGAATTTTACATTTTTTACAATGTAATTACAAATATTATTATATATTATTTTCATTACATTTTCCCTCTAAGGTTGGCTTAATAAAGTAAAGTTTTTTTTCCATAATAGATGAATAAATAGTTCCCAGCCTGTTTCCTGATCTCCTCAAAAATGTAATTTGATGCCTCATGCTATGACCCCCTTTAAGATATTACAGAACAGCTATGGATCAGAGCTTACTTCTGTTGGCCATGAAGACCTCCAGCGCTGTATTCTGTAGCAGATAGCGGCGAGAGAAAATTGCTCTGATCTCTGTGAACTGCCATTTCCCATGCAGACTCTCTGTGTAGGCCAAAATCTGTCCAGGAGAGACAAAGAAAAACAATTGATCAATGAGAAATGTAAAACATTAGGGGATATGAGTGAGAAAGCAGTGGGGCAGAAGGAAGGTTTTAGTTCATTTATCACCCATAGCTCAAGCCCAGGGTCGCAGAGCAGGATTAATGTATATTATTGATCAGTCCTCATGAAAAAGAGATGCTTTAAGCGCTAAAATGAGCCCCATTTAGACACACACTGAAGAGGTGCAGGAAGGCCACAGAGTTCACTAAAAGGTAATCAGTACCAAGAGAACTGGAAATCTATCAATATTTGCCCTTCAAGTTGGTGTGAGCGAAACATGGTTTTATCATGTGCTGCTTCTGCACAACCATCACACTTTTGTTGTTCAGAAAATACAAGAAACGCTGAAAACAGTTTTCAAAAAGTGCAAGAAATGCTTAAAAAATGCTGGGGGGGGGGATAAAGAGTTTTCATACACATTTAATAAATAAATGCTGCAAGATTACTGGGATAAGAGACAATGGAATTCATCTGTATAAGTGATTAATTTGCCGTTTAATTGGGAAGAAAGGGAATAAGCTAAATATGTTTTTCAGACAGCAGGAAAAAGATTATGATAAATGCAAATACAATAAAATAAAATGAATAAATTATGAATTAATATGCATTATAACATTTTTACATTCATTTATATAAAACAAACAAATAAATAAATGCAACTAACCATATAATGGTGAATAGTTAACAAAATAAATATGCTTATTTTTAAGAAAAGGAAGGACAAACACTTCATATTTGTCATTGCTGATGTGAAACTCTACAATACTTTGTTGCAAATTTGTCCGTCCTTTAAAAGCAACCAAATTGGGCTTCCAACAATGGCAGGTTTCCATTATCCTGGAAAATGATGGACAGCATCATTTTGCATCTACAGATACTCAGCTCTGACAAACACACTAGTCTTACTCTTATCTAAAGACTCGTCCTCCATATGCTCACTGTTTTCTTACATTTCTAATTTAGCTTGATTACAGATTGGTTGTTAGGACAGAATAGGAGAAAAAGAACACCACACCTGATCTGAGCGGCTTTGATTAGGGCAGATAAACAGCTGAGTTTTTCAGACACTTGGATTTTCTAGCACCAAAGCTAACACTGATATGTACTCATTAATGAGAGAAAGAGAAGAGGATAGAAGAGAGAACGAGAGGGCAGCAGCTGTGCTGTGCGCTCAGAGCAATGTCGCTGCTCCTGTCTGCTCTGCAGCCTCACTTCAAAGTCTCCAGAGTTCAATTAAATGTGGATTAGGGCTGTTCCACCGCCACGGTAACGCTGCCGTTCGCCACCGCAAACTCCCTGACAAGCGGCATGTGAGACGGCCATGCTCCCTATTTATCTTCCTCATCTCCTTTCTGTCAGGCTGTTGGTATGGAAACCCAAGCATTAATGTGATATCCAACGCGCTATCCAACCAAGGTATCACGGAGAAGTTTGAGAATGGCAGAGTTTATTATAGCTGAGCGATCACGGATAGGGTTGTAAAGATGAAATCCCTTCTTTACCCAAATGTAATGGAGGAACTTCATCTGAAGGATCTGTCTGTTTGCATTGTGTATTAGCAGCTGCCATTGAGAGGTAATGAAATTAACCTCATGTAAGCAGTGTTAATGCAGAGATAGTCTCCCGTCCTCCCACCCACCCACCCACACACCACTCGACACAATATAGCACACACTTCACTATCAGATCATTACCTGCCTTTCTAAATGGAAGGAGTAAGAGAGTCAATGTAAATATAAACAGTTAAGCATGGATTTTATGGGTGATTGCTAAGCTGTTGTTTAGAGGCCCAAGTCAAAAGAGACAACCCTCAAGTAGGGATGTGCCAGTAGTAATAAAATTATTGCAAAATAAAGTCAATAATACGCATTTGGGTTAGTTATGTTTTTTTAATACATGTATTTAATTAATGTGTTATTCTGAAATAAATTCATCAAGGAATTTAAAGTGACATTTATAATGGCCCAAAAGACTTCTATTTCAAATAAATACTGTTCCTTTGAACTTTCTAATCATCATAGAATCCTTTTAAAAATCTACCACGTTTTCCACAAAAATATTAAGCAGCACAACTGTTTTCAAAACTGATAACAAGACATGTTGAGCACCATATCAGCATCACCCTAGTGAAAAATAAATACACTAAAATGTATTTGAAATATATTTATTATATGCTTATGTACTGAATAAAATAGCCTGCAATTGCACTTTTAGTACACTAAACTGGTATACTTACAGTCTACTGAATTGGAACAACTAATGTTGTAATTAATGCACTTTAATTATGTGGAAGTAGGGCTGAATACCAACTAAAGATATACTGAAATATATCTGATTGTACTAAAGCGGAACTATTGCAAGTGTACTTCGGGTACACACTGAAAAAAATACTTTTCTTACTTAGAGTTTTTGTCTTGTTTTCAGCCAAGATATCTAAAAAATCTTAAATCAAGAAGGATTTTCTAGACAAAAGTAAAAAAAATTGTCTTGTTTTAAGAAAAAAATAGTTCAAATTAAAGGGATATTTCAGCCAAAAAGTCATTTACTCTCATTATTTCAGTTATGAATGTTCTGTTCCGTCGAACAAAGGAAGATATTCAGAAGAATGTGGGAAACAGAGCAGTTCTGGGGCATAGTATTGTTTTCCTACTATGGAAGTCAATGGTGCCCCTAAATGGCCTGGTTACAAACTTTCTTCAGAATATCTTCCTTAGTGTTCAGCGGAACAAAGACATTCATACAGGTTGGAAATACTTGAGGGTGAGTAAATGATGGTGAACTATCCCTTTAATTGAGTTTTTGCTTAAAGCAAGCAAACAAGCAAAATAATCTGCCAATAGGGTAAGCAAAATAATCTTGTTTTCTGTTTGAAATTAGAATATTTAGCTTACCCCATTGGCAGATTATTTTGACTTATTTCTTCAGAAAACAAGACAATACTTTTACTGGTCTAGAAAATCCTTTTGATTTAATGTTTTTTTTTACATATCTTGGCTGGAAACAAGACAAACAATCTAAGAAAAAAAAAGTATTTTTTGCAGTGCACTTTAAATATCTTGCATTTTAAAGACTGATATTAGATCATACGTATAATACTCATCAATAATGTAATTAAAACACATTTAGGCTTGATGTTAATAAATGTGCATTGTGCAAAAGTAGAATCAGGAACACATCAGGAAATATGTTGATAGATTTTAACTATACTTAGTATGAAATAAATTTATTTTAAGTATATTAATTTTTACTAAGGCAAGTCCAGAAATGTAAATGGTAGTGTATGACCAAAAAAAAAAAAAAATAAAATTGTTTCAAAGACATACAATTTGGATCAAATAGCAAATACTGATTTTAAAGGTCCAATCTTTACCATAATTATTTGCTATTACAATTGAGGGCTCAATAGTGGCAGAAGTAATCAAAAATGAGGAAAAAAAGGCTATATGAGAGTACCAATTAAATATCCAACATTTGTGCATTACTATCAGAATGTACAAACAAGAACTAATAATAAAAAAAAGTTGCTCATTTAGGATGACAGTCATCTAAAAGGGGCATCTGGAGATGAAAATCAGGCCGTAAAATTTTGCTGACTAAAAAGACGACCTTTAACCTGTGGTTCATTCCATCTCTACAGCAGAACTACTTCAATAGTTCACACTCTATCTAGCTCCTGTCTACTCCACCCTAAGGAATAAAGGAATGATGCAGTACCTTGGCTTGACATGCTGTAGATGGATATGACAGTCTGCCGTGTGTCTAATATCTTACTTTTTATATATCTCACATAATACTAGCCTTGCAATAAACTCTATAGGTTCTCTTGATTGTGGTCTAAAAACCTGTTACTAGCGGTTATTTCTAAAATGTTGATTATGGTGTGCATTCGTCATGCTATTGTTTCAACAACCTTATGCAACATCACAACATTTATTTTCATCAAGAGTTTCACTGACTTTTGGCCGAAATCTTGTATTGACAATGGAAGAGTCAAACCACTCTCTAAAGTCAGCTCCAGCAAATCCCAAAAACTTTTAATTGGGGTTAAAGAGGACTATGTGTGAAAAATATTTCTTACGCTCACTTAACCACTTTCACTATTTGATCAAAGTGAATACTGTCATTGTCATCCAGAAATATCGATATGGGTTACACCTTCTGACATAGCTTTTAAAGAAATGAAAAGCTACACACTGTACCAGTAATGTAACCTAGCAATTTAAATGGAAAAGAAGATGCAAAACTTGCTGTTTATCATAGAATGTGAATAAATTGAAACTGTAAAACAGCTTTGTCCATGATGAAAAAAAACGTAAAGCTGGTTTTAAAGCTTTTTACAGATATAAACGATGTTTGTTCCATTTTGTCAATTCTTGTTGTAAATTAAATGTTCTTTCATTCATGCCAAAAAAGAAGCTCAATTTCAAGGCCATGCCACTGACGCCAAACTGACAACAAAAGGTTGAAGCTGAAATGAGAGTGTGTTCATATGTGTGTGTCATTTCAAACCGCTCAACCTGTTAGGATCGAGAGGCAGCAAGTCATTTCTGAGTGCTGTCATTTGTCTCTGTCAGCCGCCGAAACGAGTCTGAGATGAAGAGGGACACATCTCTCAAACACACACTCTGTCCTCTGCCAAAGGACCCTGTGTGCGCAAACGACATCCTCCGAGCGACACACACACCAGGGACCCACCGCTCGAGAGCATGTGCTCCGTCTCTGACAGAATTGAATGAAATCTAATTGAAAATACCCCCACCCCAAGCCAAAAAAGAAGGGAAAGGGGGGTGAGCGGGAGAGAAAAAAAGCAAGAGATAGCAAGTGTGAGACAGAGAGCGAGTGAACTATCCAACTCTCTCGGAGAGATAAATGAGTCTCTGAATAGCAGTCTCTGTTGGGCAAAGTGTGCACTTGTGTTTGAGCGGTGATAAGAGCGTTCGCAGCCAGGAAAAGGAAACGGCTCTCCTGCCGCTGATAGAATCCCCATCCTCGCTTATAAAATGTGTAATAAACGAGTATTATAACGCTCAATTTGAAGCTTGGCAACCAATGGCATGAAACGGCATGGTGTGAGAGAGAAAGAGAAAGAGTGTGAGGGAGAGAGTGCACACACTCTCAATACTGGTTTTTAATGTGCCTATGCATCTTCGGAGCAAAATGAGGTGATTGAAGTTCAATTTGTATGCTGTTATTAAGTGTTTCCGCCTGGCTGAGTGTGTTAAAGATTGTGGATGGGACATTTATTATTACCTTTTGGTCAAATGAAGTGGCCTGGGCGATAAGGTGATGAAATTAATGAGGAGGAGGAAATGGGTGATCCATCAACATCAACATTCAGAGCCAAGCGCACTGGAGATGCAATATTGGAAAACTTGATAGAATTAATGGGAATGAAAGGGAGGAGATATTAGAGAGGGACTGCTGTTACTAACGCATCTGGCCATGTAAATAACAAGCTAGCATGTGTGTGCACACACACGTAGACAAATAGCATATAAGAAATAGAAAATTACTTGTATGAGAGATTAAAGGAAACTGTAACTCTCAGAATTTTTGGGTCACAGATAAGCTTATTCACTTACTCAACATATACAAGTTCTCTGACTCAGAAAAAACAACATATTGTTTTGTTTTGTTCTGTTTTATGAGAAATTTCACACACACACACACACACACACACACACACACACACACATTACTTTTTGTAAAAAAATAAAAATAAAAGGGCATTTTAAAAGAAAGTAGTTTTTGGGGTTCCAACTATTATATTTTGCTCTGTAACATTTCAATGCATTTGAATATGAACTATTTTTATCTTGTTTTTTATTGTTTAAAACATGAATAACAGATGTTGAATCTGTCACATGTAGCTACACTACAATATTTTTTGTGGTTTTGAGGTTGTGGGAAATGTAAACACTTGTTATGAAATAGAAGTTCAATGGACAATGTGAATCTTTAAAATATATTATGAAGATTATTTCATTAATCTATCTATCTAGTTGAAGACTGTTCTTGACTCATTCACTGATCCAGTGCTCTGGTATTACCCTACCATTGAAATGTTTTAGTAAGTAAGATTTTTTGTTTTTGAAAGACGTCTCTTATGCTCACCAAGGCTGCATTTATGTGATCAAAAATACAGAAAGATTTTAATAATCTAAAATATTAGAATTTTAACAAACGTTTCTATTTTAATATATTTTAGTTTTATTTATTCCTGTGATGGCAAAGCTGAATTTTCAGTAGTCTTTGCACTACTTAGTGCCACATGATCCTTCTGAAATCCTACTAATATGCTGATTTGGTCTATTTCTTATTAATATCAGTGTGAAAGCACTTGTGCTGCTTAATGTTTTGCACAGTGACATTTTTCAATGAATAGATTAATAGAAATATCAAAAGAACAACATTTATTTGAAATAGAAACTGTTTAACTTTTGATAAATTTTAATGCATCCTTGATTTAATAAATATTTATATATTCAACAACAATCACAATCTTACTGATCAAAAACTTTTAAGATTGATCAATAATTCAAAACTGTTTTGTGCCAGGAAAAATACAGCAACAATTCACTATTTGTCTAATTATATAAAAGGTTCTCAACACATAAGCTTCCCCACTACTTTAAAATTTAGATTTTTTTTTCAGCCTGATTAAGAAAAGCATCAAAAAGCAATTAATTCAGTCTTGTTTTCAGACTTGTACTTGAAGACTAAATGTTTTGGCGAGACCTAAAGTTTTAAAAAGTCAAGGCATTAGGTGGTTGAATCCATGTGATTAAAGAGTACAAGAATGTGCCACTATGATGAGTGCTGAGAATCATGGGACTGTACAAGCACATGACCTCCCATTAAAAGCTTAAAACAAACCAAGCAAGTTTCACCACAAATAGATCAGAAGATTAGCTTCTGTTGTTATCTTCAAAACTTTGTAAAATCAGAGTGCAATATCAAAATATTCCACAGAGAGAGTATACATTCCATTTCATCTTTTTACATAAAGCCCCAAGAGATATAATAGCAAACAGATAATATCAACCGATTAAAATGCGCTTGACGTGTAACAATGCTAAATCAGCTCAAAGGATAACAAAAACAAACTATAAACCAGTAAAACAAACATTAACAGTCAGCTGCTAAAGACTGAGAGGAAAAGCACAGAGCATTTTATTATATTTATATGCATGATATCTGAAGTGTTCACTTCTTTAAGTATTCAAGCTCAACGTAGTCCAATTGGGATTAGAACATGCTTTGTTCCTCACAACTCTGTTTGCCAACAGGTTAGCCTTTTAACTTGCTGAGAGAGAGAGAGAGAGAGAGAGAAAGTAAGAGAGAAAGAGGAAATCTTGTGTGGATTTAGAAAAACGTGAAGAGCTATGGGGTTAATTGGAGAGAAGTGAATCCTTTAGTGCACTTACTCATTAAACATTTGGCCTTTATGTAGAGGTTTGTGGGGGGTGATGGGAAGGACACACAAAACGCACTGTAGGGACTCCAGTAAGGTGAAAGTTAACACCCATTTAATGGTTTAAATGGACAAATGAGCGTGTGTTCGGCTCATAAAAATACAGTAGGGCTGTTTCAGAGTGTTAACGGCTGAAATACTGAATCGCTTCAAATGGCAAAACGGGTGTATTAGGTTCAAGTGCATACTTGTAACAGCTTCAACTAAGCCAATGTGTCAATTTCATATTAGGATGTGCCTGCTTTAAAACAAAATGGTTGAATAACAACAAAAGAAGGGATTAGGAAGGTAGATATGCTAGATGATATGGAATATTTTGAGGAAATAACGGAGAAATATGATCAAGAGGAGAAGGACTGAATCCCTCCTCCTTTTCTGATTGACATTAATTCAAAGACTTTCTCCATCCTAAGAGATTTAAAGCGCTTTAACCCCAGGGCAAAGAGGGCAGCCTGGCTCACTAAGGAGCTGGACAGAAGAAAGACAGGATAAAGGTGACATAAGTGAGAAGAACAGGAGCGTGAAATTGGGCAGACATTCACAAATCGACTGTTTTGCTCCAAGTGCTATCTCGCACTGAAGACAGAAGCAACAAGTGAGAGAGAACAGCTATGTTGAAGATGGACATTGCTAAAAGACTCCCAAGACTCCAATTAGTCATGTTAGAGAACATATTATGAATATTTGTGAGAATCCATAAGACTGAAGGACTACTGCAATAGCGTTTGTGAACACTACATTGGAGAGTGTTGTGAACTAACAGCCTGAACACCTCTGAGAAGCATGGAGAAAATCATGTCGACAGCATTCCCTGTGGTTCAGTCCTTCTCCAAACTCCAAAGCATTCATACGGAGGAGAAACAGCCAGGTCAGGTTTAGATCCCGTTGCATCGCCTACCACTTTCACTCCGGTCCGTTGTCATGCTGTTCCTCACTGTGTCTAAGGCAGGATGGCAGAGAAGTGAAGTCCCTCTAATCCTTCTATTGTCCCAGGCCTAATTGGATTTGGAGGAGGAAGGTGGGGTAGAGGGTAAAATATGTGAACCCCTTTTAGGGTGCCTAAAGGGGGGACTTTAGTTTTTTCATGGCATGAAAAGGAGGGATCCTCTGGGGATTTAAGGGATTGAAAGGTGACAGAAGCTGGATTATGTTTTTTATGACTGTGTCTTTAAGCAGGTAAACAGAGAAGCCCATTAGAGGGGAAAAGTGCAGGCAGGGGTTAATGTTGGGATAGATGCTTGCTAAGTATCTGTAAATATGTTGCTCATTTCTGTGGATGTGATTTGTTGCTGTGAGAACTCTCCAGAGAAGGCTTCTGATGCTTCTGAAGAAACACTTGCTGAACTTTCATGCATTGTAACCATGTTACTTACATACACAAGGAGGCTACGCATCAGCAAAATGGCTATGGTGCTGATTCCTGGGTTGCTGGACAATTTTCAACAGTTCTGGGCCCAAACAAATAGGATGATTACATCAAATTTTGTTTAATAGAAAGTTACCACAACTTGACATCAAATTCTGACATTTCATTCAGTTCCATGTGAGTTCTAAACATTTATACTGTTTTTTTTTTATACTGTATACCTTTATGCTATGGCTTTGTTTGGAAAATATGACTAAAACTTGTTTTATGTACTCAACAAAGATTTAAATTTTGACAGGAGATTGAGTTCATATTGAGTCAAATATTAGCAGCTTTCAAATCTGTGATTAACTCTGAAGTCTTTTTACCTAATTGAAATCACTGAAAAAACTACTAATGTCAAATAAGAAACACTTTCACTGACGTACAAAAAAAAACTCACAACAGAAAAAAGTGTCTATGAGGAGATAGAGATAAGAAATCCCATAAAACTTGGGAAAATTGGGGAAAAATTGGGAATTGAACAAACAATGTGACATTCCATTTATTGTTTCTGAAATGACTACACGGTTCCATGAACTACCGTGTTGGCAACATTGCCATTAAATGTGAAAACCAAACACTGGCAGCAGCACCATTTTGGTAAAAAAAAATATATAAGTGCACTCTTGGAGTCAACTTGGCTTTTCCATGTCAATCCATTCACTCCTCTGTGGAAAAATAGAAAGTTTTATTATTTCATAGAATTTCTTCATTACTCAGTAAAACAGATCTTTAAAGGCCAATCCAAGAAGCCTATAGATTATTTGACCTTCGTCTTTATTTTTAAAGGGGTCATATAATGCCCATTTTCCACAAGTTTATATTATTCTTTAGGATCTTAATGAAAAGTCTGTAACATTGTTTGTTAAAATTTTGCAATGGTAGTGTAAAAAACTACTTTTTTAGCCTGTCAAAAACAGCTCTTTTCAGAGTAGGCGGTATTGTGTCATTCTCTTTTAAATGAGAAAGAGCTCTGCTGACCCCGCCCCTCTCTTCCGAGCCGCTCTCTGAGGGACTTACTTTAGCCGCATTCATCGTGAAACTTGCTAATTAGCACATTATTAGGAAACATAGATGCATTTAGGTAGATCGAGGGTGCATTCCTTTCAGAAACAAACAAAATTCTCTTCAGCGGCTCAGATGACGGGAGTAAATGACGACTGCTATGTCAATTATTACATCCAACAACAAAACACTTCAATTGCTTAGGAGTCATTCTTGTCTACATCTGCTCCAGCGTTGAAACAACTGATGATAGCTCACTCAGGGCGGGTCTGAGATAAGACACCAGTGCAGTCTGTGCTAAAATGCTACTGTCAATCAACAATCGTGGGAGGGGCCGTCACACAGAAGTCGTGACGTCAATCTTAACGTCACACAGAAATGTGGCTCGCTTTGAGAAAGGGGTAAAGATTTTAGTAGATAAAAAAAAACACGGTGGATTTTTATCAATATAGGGTGGTTGTGTACACACACATTTTAGTTCAAACTACTTTTACAAGTGCATGGAGCATTATATGACCCCTTTAAAGTGCCATCTTATTGGTGTGGAGCATTGTAATACAGACTAATTTACACCGATGGTAAAGTGGATCAGGTGACGCTTGATCGAACTGTCACCTAAAAGAATCTGTCATGGGCGACTGGCCTTATTGGGTCCCCATGGAGATGCCATTTCACCCAGACTGGATGCGTCATTAACCAAGACTGAGGAGGTGGCAAAAGTTCTGGATCTTCAAAAAAAAAAAAATATTTGATTAAATTGATTTATTTTAAACAGACAGGTATATCATAGTTAGGGAGAGTAACGAACAAACAAAAATTAATGAACATTTTAATCATAATATTCAGAAGGAGAGGATAAAGGTGTGCATCTAATCTCAGACAAACACGCTCACTCTGGCATCCATAAGGAGTCTCATCCATCTGGCTAGCAGCATATGCCGTGACGTGTGTCAGTGACTGCTCTGCTGAGTAAATGATGGAGAGCGGATCAATCAGGGGACTGGGAGGCCCCAAACCTTCACCCTGTCGGCAGAGGAAGATGGAGCAGCTAGACTCAGGTGCAGGAAACCCACCTTCTGTCTGGCGAAAAGGGACAACTGATAATGGCCTCCTATTGTATGGTATACCCAATCTGCTGGTACTTGTACTCTGTTAATCTGCTGGTACTCTAAGGCAGTCTATGTTTTTGGTCAGGTCATGTGATTATATATTTCAAGTCTAATTCAACACAAGACTTGTAAACCTGCCTTGATAGCTAAAGAATACAAGCCTCTGACAAAGTATCCATATCAAGACTCAAGTCTCTGGTCAAGTGCCAAGTCTAGTCTAAAGACTTTCAAGACCAGATCTACGTCATGTATTTGGTCATAAGTAGGTTCTCAAATCTATTTTGTTATGCTGCAGTTTATGTGGTAAATTTATTTAACTCTGACTCTAGTTGGTAAGATGTTTTAATGTTTTTGAAAGAAGTGTCTTACACTCACCAAGGCCACATTTATATGATTTTGAAACAGAGATATTGTAAAATATTAGTACAATTTGACAACTGTTTTCTATTACAGTATATGGATATTAAATGGTGCTATGTTGAAAACAATTGTGCAAGTCTATTTTTTGTGCAAACTGTAGTACATTTTAGTTTTTCATGATTCTTTGATGAATAGAAAGTTCAAGTCCTTTTGTAACATGAATGTCATTACCATATTTTTAAGGCAAATTCATGGTAAAGACAATTACTTATGAGTCTAAGACAAGTAATGTTTTCCCTCTATACCTCAGAGGTTCCATGATTACCCACTAGTTCTCAGACTAGAGCAAGGCTGCGTAATATACATATTCTTTAAAATATGCACCAAATAATGGCTTTAATTGCAAGTGCATTGTCTTCCCACACATTTTGTGTTTGTTTGTTTTTTCAAACCGAGGAATGAATAAAGTTGTTTTCTCTAGAGATTGACAATATGCCACAGAGGCTATTAATACATCTTAACTTCAAATGAAACAGTCAAAACCCAAACACAGACCAAAACATCTTCTGCGGGACATTATATCAATGTAAAACTGATCCTGACCTTCACCAGTAGCTCTAGAGTAGCACAATACATCTCTCTGAAACATCTCTTTAGAATGATGTCCATCCCAGATCATAAAAACGCCAGTGGAAAAAGAAGGCCACAATAGAAACAGACAATAAATCCAATGAAGGATGCAAGTTGGAAGCATGAGGGCAGCTCTCCTTGACTTTGAGGCGCTTCTGTAACAAATCTGTTTCTTCCCTGCTCTCAGCCTTCAATTATCATTGCTGTATCAGTAGAGCGGATCAGTGACCTGCTTCATACCGGATGACTTCATCTCAGGAATAACCTCAGTGAAGCTGGGAAGTATCAGTGCCACAGAGTGGGACAGGAAACAGTGCTGTCTGTTTAGCTCACTATTAGGGGACTTAGCAATATCTGGGTCAAGATACGATAATACTGCAATTCTTCAGTTATTCAGTGTGTTGTGATTCAAAACGATTTTCATTAATCTGCAGTGAGTTAGGGTTAGTGCTTTGTACAATTTTATTCTTGGGCACTGACGTGATGCCACAATATATTTCAGATTCTTACAGATGTGCTTTGAGTGGTGGTCAATCACTTTTTGCACAAATAGAAACATTACAAATGCAACAAATTGAATTATTATTATAACAATATCCACAGCACTGTGTGGTAAATGTTTCCAGAGATTTGAAATTGTTACCTCATCTTCATTCACCATCATCATCATCTTTTCTAGCCTACAATCAATACTCTTCAAACAATCAAACTATTTCAAAAACTCGGAGACCTCTGAGAATTAATCTGACATATCGCTTTAATTGTTTACCTAACTTAGCTGACTTATTTTATTTACTCATTTGCATTTATTTTCACTAAAGTATTTTCTTTTTGAATAACTTTTATATTTGATGCGTGCCATTTTCTAAGTCATTAAATCTTCCATGAACTATTATTTATATGGTATGATGAGATCATGAAGTTGTTGATAGTATACTTACTGTGGACAAAAATTTGAAACACATTCAAATATGATTTCAGTCTGAAAATGGTGAAGAAAAACAATTGAAGTGGAAGAAAAGAGCATAAGGCCAGTAGATTTCATAATGAAAGAATCTCAAGTAATGCAGAATCTTTCATGTTTTCCAGAGACTGTCCTTAAACTTCAGCTTCATTTTTTTTCCCATTACAAATTATATTAGCGGAATAACTTCAATAATATACTGATTGACACGAGTTTCAGAAAGTTTTGTTTATCAAGCTTACATGGGTTCCATAAGTTTGCGATAACAAATAGTTCTCACACAATTAAAGGGGTCATGAACTGAGAAATCAAAAATCCCTTGATCTTTTGACATACTAGTACAATAAAACATGCTGTAAGTTTCAGAACTCAACCCCTTCTCGTTAGTCTAAAAACAGTTTATATTGAGCCCAAACTGCCAAAACGACAGATGTTTTTATGTAATAGTGTGGCTAAGCACCACCTCCGCAGAAGATCAATGCCTGCTTCTACATCACTACCTGTTTAGCCCCGCCCACTGATTCACGCATATATTATAAACATCGAGAGAACGAGAGAGACGCAGACACAGGTCTACCCAGAAATCAAACGATAAAGATGGCACGAAGATAACAAGATGCTGTGTAGTGCCAAGTTGTGGAAAAATAGTTTTTGCATTGCCTTCCTTCTGACCGTAACATTGGGGAAAAAAATTCAACGCAGGACTTAAAAAAAAGATTGAAAATTCAAAGACGATGCTTTGCCAACTACATTGGATCCGACAGTACTGTCGCACCACAAAAGTGTGTTTTTATTATGAGGTCACTATTACTTTGTCTGTTATTACAGATTGTTTAATATGTACTAAGTATTTATGCATTTTCAACCTAAATCACAGCAGCGTCCATCTATGTAGGCTGTCAAACATACACAACTGATAGCCAATCATAGCAGTGGGCGTTTACTTCCAAGTCTACAATCCGCCACGTTTATTTAAACAGAGCGTTCTGATGGGGGGTTAAAACAGGATGGAAAATAGCCTATTATTTCTAAATTATGATGTTTTTTATGTAAAAATCTTGATAACATTATAAGTGGCCCTCAGAGAACAAAAATAATAAAGAATAAAGAGGCAGTTCATGACCCTTTAATGTCACAACAGCTTTGCTTTCAGTTCTTCATTTTTTATTTCCAGATTTAAATTGGATCGTGGATCCCAGATTTTCAAAGTAAATCTCAGATTTTGATCCTCCCTCTGTAGAAGGGCATAACGTATAGAGAGAGAGATCCCGTCATCATTCAACACACCGTACGACTCATCAATTTATTGACTTGTGCAGGACAGTGTGTAAATGCTGATATGAGCAACAGTCATGGCTGCTCTCCTCCAGCTCATTGATAGTGACAGAGCTGCTGTAGTTGGCCATTTACCTCTGCACAAACTACTTCTGCTTAACTGAAAAATCTATAAAATCTTTGGACAACCTGACACTGATCAGCAGCAGTTGAAGGTCGTCTGTAGCAACTGAATGAAGAGGGTGTGAGACCCCATGTGAATGTGTGTGTGTGTGTGTGTGTGTGTGTGTGTGTGTGTGTAGAGCGTCGATCCACTCCAGGATGTTTGTAGGACAAGCGTAACAATTACTTTCCCTGCTTAACATCCCTCCCACCTTCCCTCCTCTCCTCCTACCCAATTAGGTGTGAAGGGAGCTTGTCCTTCAGAAGACACTGCCTGAATGGAAAAGCGGTGGACGAAACTGGTAATTTGTTTATAAAAGTCAAGGTGTAAACTATATAAAATATGGAATTTATTGTTAATCAAATAAAGTGATTTGCGAGCATTCCATATTACATTGCACTATAAAACAAAATACCAACAAACTGGTGCCAAGGATCACACAGGTGTCCCGAATCGAATCGTCCTGGAAAAATATATATTGAATATAACACTACTGTTTTAAATATATTGCCATACAGTTCATTTGACATCCTGTTTCTAGCTTGATTAATAACCTGGATATAATTAGAGCCCCAATCTCTCTTTCTGACTTATTATTTGATCATTAAGAAATTTTTACACAAAACTAAATTATAATTATGAATTATTAATGCCAAACAACTGCCATTTCCAAGATGCACCTAAATGGGGTTATGTGATAAAGTTGCACTGTAAACATTTATCACTGAATAATGCCTATACTGTTTCACTGTTGAGCTTGTGTGAGGAACTCTTTTTCCAAATAATTTGCTTTGGAAAAATGAATGGTGTAAATTTAGCTTTGAGTGTATCCCGTACTGATAAACTCTAAATGTCAAAATGTTTCAGAGCAGCACAACAATATATAACACAGAGAGCAGCGGAGAATCAGGAGTACAACATAGTAGAGTGACTGATCAAGAAAATCCTAAACAGATCAAATGCAGACGGTGAATGTGAGGGACACAGAGAGACACCCATCTGCTCCATGACCTCACCAGATCTCCCTGGCAGATGCGGAAAGGCCTGCCAAGCAATTAGTACCACTGGTTGACTTGTTTGGGGCCGTCTCCTAGGGGCAAATGCAGCTGGGGCCGTGTGTGTGTGTGTGTGTGTGTGTGTGTGTGTGTGTGTGTGTGTGTGTGAAACGTGTGTTAGACAGTGTGCCATTTTTGCCTGCTGCCTCTCATGTATCCATTGTGGGGCTGAAAAAGACTACAGGCTAAAAGCATCTGTAATTGACATTCTGCCCCTCTTATCATTGACATGAAAGAGCAAAACATGCTAACTTCAGCGGAGACGGAAGAAAAACTGCTGTACTTTTCTTCTTTTTTTTTTCATCTTCTCTAAACGAGCCTGGATGACATGCATGTTTTTCAAGTCGTGTTTTTATTCACCAAGGATTTGATATTACATCTAGAGATATATGAGACATGTAAATAAGAACTTAAAACTACAAATCAATAAATAGACACAGTAAAAAAATATAAAATAGGGCACAAAACCATGCATTTCCAACAGAAAGCAACTTGAGATTAAAGCTGACAAAGCATAATGAAAATGAATGTTTCCTTCTTATGGACAGTATCTGCCACCTCAACATTTGTTATATTTTTTCCTGTTTAAATATGCTCTGAAATATGTGCTTTGTGAGAAAGAGCTTGTCTTAGTTTTGAAGGTGCCCCTGAAGTTCCTCGGATCACTGTTTTTCTTTTTTCTTTGATCAGTCAACACTATCTGGCTCTTTAGGGGAGATGACCTGGAAATCACGTTAGACTCTTCAAGATGTAGAGACACAAGGAATGAGAAAGAGAGAGCGAGTCTTATCAGACACTGTCCAGTGTTGTAGAGAGGATCAGAGTGGAGTCATCAGATCAAAGAGGAGTGGCTCCGCACTACTGTGCCTCTCTCATCTTCTCGTTCAGTCTGCTCACCAAGACTAAAGTTTCGTTTGGTCTTCACATAATACGGAATGTTTTAAAAAAAGAGATAAAGGGAGAAAAGAGCCCAAAAGCATTTGTTGGAGCTTATTTAAACGATTCTATTCAGTTCTGCTAAGTGTATCATTAGGTTCAAGAACACTCTTTGGCACATTCATGTTAGAAGAATCAAAGAAATTCTACCGCTTGCTGAGATACCAGTGACTCAGAGCCTGCCTTTTACCTTTAAAACAATTCAAAGGAAGGAAAGAAAGTATAAAACATACTAATAAGACGGATAAATCTGGAACTATTTAATGATATTTATGTTAAGATTCGGTAAGCGATTTAATAAACTTATTATACTTTTAATTAAGACTAATAATTAAAGATTAAGGAAAAATGATAAGGGTTAATACAATTTTCAATAATATTGAAATATCTAATATCAGCTAATTGTAACTAAATATGCCATGATGAAGATGCTATAAATTCTTTTAAAATACAAATGAAAAATCAAATAAGATGGATATCACTTTATTTTTAAGATATTATGAATTTGCATTAATGCATATGCATTCATTTCAAGACACATGCTCAGTTTGTCAGTTGTTTTGAGATTTGAAATTGTTCACTGTAGTTACCAATCCTTGAGATGTCCCAAATATGCATAGTTTTACAGTTGAGCAAACAAATGTTTCTTTGCTCTGCATATTTGCAAATAAAATGTAACCCTCTAAACCCCTCCAAAATAAACAAACAAAAATAAATACATAAATACTCCTAACACTTCTATGTTTTTTTCGCAAATTATGGAAATAAATTCACTGCTTCCACATGCCAAACACAGAATAATGAACTTTAAAATAGCATTTAATTTTTTCCTTCAGACAGTAAACTATCTGATAAAGATTACTTTGAAATTAACTGTATACTTTTAGCCTAAACACTTCTTTAAAAGACAAGATAAAAACTTTGGTAGATCCAATAATAACAGTAATTAAAGAATTAAATGATTAATTTGCTTAATGCTTGTAATCCTGCAAATCAACTAAAGCTTGTAACAACTAAATTAAGTAAATAATCTCAAACAGTATAATGTGATGAATATGAATTGTAGACCGGTTTAGATGCACCAAAATATTGCAAACATATTTTATCTTATTCTAATAAGAAATATATATTATTATTCTAACTAAGCACTGCATTTATGTGTTATACTCCTATATTAAATTCTGTGAGCAGTTCAGGAGTGCATGCCATTCAGTCTGCCAAATACTGATCAAGAATAGGTAAGAGTGTGTTAACTTTAATTTAACATAGATTACATATTTTACTATATGAATATTCAATGCTGAAATGTAGGAGCAAATATTCACAATTTCATGAAAAAGTTTCAGGCGGGTTACTATATCCACAATATTAGACCAAAACATGATTCATTTAGCGTAGCATTATACAATAAACTTATTTAACTTGTCTCATTTCTTTACCATTACAGAAGAAAAGTCATATGAAACAATAAGATGGCTGAGGAATTCCATAGCAAATACCTGTCGGACGTTCTTTGATTCCAATGTAAACGTCTATTTTTTTACTTAAATGAAAACGAAATTTGACGTATAATGCACTCCAATCACATAACATCTGTATAATATAAAAAAATCATCTCCTGGCGTGTGATTTCGTGATGTTTCGCTTGGTTTAGGAGCACTTTAGGAGTGTTTAATTAAAACAGTGCAGTGTCTTCACCGATTCGCTCAGCGTGCCTCTAACAAACAGTGTTTAACTCAAGCGAATAAAACACCCCGCGGGCTCTCAGAAGGGCTTAACACAGACTCTTGACATTCGTTTTTCTCACTGTAAAAACACGCACTTGCGACGGATCAATACTTTGAATGGCCTCATTCATTCAGCGCAACGCATCCTACACCACGCAGCGCTATATCTGCAGACTTTCTCGTAAGCCTGTCGTTAAGACAACTGTGATGAGAGCTCAACTCATGCAACATGAAGTCTGGCTTGATAAGAGACTTCAATTACCACGCCGAACAATCTCTCCTCTCTAAATTATTCATTTTAACACGCTACCCTGCCGATGGGATGCTGCTCGGAGCCACATAACTCAGCGCAACGATGGAACAAAATGGAAACAACGTTTTTAATAATTTAAGAAAGTTGTTTTAATGAAATCAATGAATGCAGAGAGCGAGCAGAAAGCAAATGCGTTAATATCTTTAAAGCTAAGCAAATAAGGAATCGAGAAATACGCGCGCGCACACAATGGAGAAAGTAAATTACGTGCATCAAAACAAAATTAACGAAGTAAATAAATACATGTGTTTCTTTGAGAAATACGAAAGAAAAAGTACGAATCCAGCTTTAATTACAAGGAAAAACAAGTGAAAGTCCAACTGTTTTCCGCTTTTTATTATTTTCTTTCCTTTCTGTTTATTGTATTTTGCAGATTCTATTTCTTTCACTTCATTAAGTGCATGCAGAAGTGAAATCCTGAATATCGTCTGTAAATAACACACGTGCAGGTCGCACATACATCTTCACTGGAGCACTGTCATCTAATTACAATAACACTGAATAAACCGAATGACACACCAGTCTCTAAAACGTTTCATTACGCTCTTGATTTTACTAACCATGAACGATACGAGAATTTAAAAATAAAACTCTATATAGTTGTAAACACTGTCCTTTATAAGACCATTGCTTGTGTTGCAATTATAAATACGAATAGTCTAGATAACTGTTCAACTAATCAGAATCAGAATGTTTTAGGAATGATCACAATATTACAAAAGCTACATCTCCACACACACACACGCTTATTTGATCGATTTGAAGCAGTATAAGATGAAATCGTGGTGGACGAATGCAACACTAGCTGTGCGCGGTCAATAACCTAACATTGGCAAAAACTAAATATTGTTTAACACAATTAGCAGCCAGTTCTTAAAGACCAAATCGCAATTCTGATCAAACAAAAATATGTACGTAAAATCGCACCTAACAAATAAGCATTCAAAATGCAGTATTATTTTCAGTAGTATTTTCACCGTACTTTACGACCAAATGTGCATACAGCGAAATAACAAACTCCCAACATGTCAAATCGTTGTAATGTAAGCTAAAGTAAGTAAAAACTTTTAGCTGAAATATGTGCTCTTAATGCCGTCTGTATAGCCTAACCTGAAGACGCCGCGGCTCGAGCGCTGGATGTTCAGGAGGAGAGCGTCTCTCCAGCGCACCGAGTGCGATTGGCCAACTGCACTGACAGCTAGCCCGCTGATTGGACAGAAAGAGATGCCCGTCCCCTTTTCACTGCAGCTACAGGACCATTCATAAACTAAACAACTCCAACACTCACGGCTGAGTCTGGACAACTGCACACTGTCGCACAGTTTTCACGCGCAAACACATGTGAAAGAGATGACATGACGCGCGGAGATATATCATGCAGCTGATACTGGCTCGGAAAAAAACTTAAATCCTTTAAACCTTTTCAAGTCGCACTGCGTTGCATCCATCCGTTTCCTGGTCAAAACTTGACGTCTATCCGCTGTGGGCGCAAACTTCATCACTTCATTTTTTTTCGCTTTGCTGGGAGTTGTGCCTCTGGCTTCACCGGTAAGCATTGGATCCATCGGCGTACTGCGAAACTCCGGTCTACAGTCCGGATCTGTGCCCCAATATGATTGCAACGCAAGCAAAGCTGGTTTACCAGCTCAATAAATATCACAACGAAAGATGCCAGGCGCGCAAAGCCGCCATCGCCAAGACCATACGAGAGGTGTGTAAGGTGGTGTCGGACGTGCTGAAGGAGGTGGAGGTCCAGGAGCCCCGTTTCATCAGCTCCCTGAGCGAGATAGACGCGCGCTATGAGGGCATGGAGGTCATCGCACCCAACGAGTTTGAGGTCGTGCTTTACCTGAACCAGATGGGAGTCTTCAACTTCGTGGATGACGGCTCTCTACCGGGCTGCGCGGTACTCAAACTCAGCGACGGCCGTAAGAGGAGCATGTCCCTGTGGGTGGAGTTCATCACCGCCTCCGGTTATCTGTCGGCGCGAAAGATCCGCTCCCGCTTCCAGACGCTGGTGGCCCAGGCCGTGGATAAATGCAGCTACCGGGACGTGGTTAAGATGGTGGCGGACACGAGCGAAGTGAAACTGCGCATTCGAGAGAGATACGTGGTGCAGATCACCCCGGCCTTCAAGTGCACGGGCATCTGGCCTAGAAGTGCTGCTCAGTGGCCCATGCCTCACATCCCGTGGCCCGGGCCGAACCGGGTGGCGGAGGTGAAAGCGGAGGGTTTTAACCTCCTCTCCAAAGAGTGCTACTCGTTAACGGGAAAACAGAGCTCGGCGGAAAGTGACGCCTGGGTCTTACAGTTCGGCGAGGCCGAGAACAGGCTTCTGATGTCGGGCTGCAGGAAGAAATGCCTCTCTATTCTAAAGACTCTCCGCGACCGACACCTCGAGCTGCCGGGACAGCCGCTCATTAACTACCACATGAAGACCCTGCTGCTGTACGAGTGCGAGAAACACCCGCGGGAGACTGACTGGGACGAGTCGTGCCTCGGTGACCGTCTGAACGGTATTCTGCTGCAGCTCATCTCCTGTCTGCAGTGTCGCCGGTGCCCACATTACTTCTTACCCAATCTAGACCTGTTTCAGGGCAAACCACACTCAGCCCTGGAGACAGCGGCCAAACAGACCTGGAGACTGGCCAGAGAAATCCTTACCAACGCTAAAAGTTTGGATAAACTGTAAGAGGACATTTATGTCAGTGAATATTAACGGACGTTCGAGATCACAACACTGAAAGTGGAGAGAATGTGATCACGGTACTCTCCGAGTTATGAAACCAAGAAAATTAAATATTAAAATTAAACTTAAAAAAAAAACCTGAAGCATTTGCTTTTGCCAAGGCTCAAACGGGACATTGCAGGAGAGAGAAATGGAGGTACATTTTAAACTAAGTGTAATGATTTTGTTGTTTGTTTGAACTGTTTTCACAAAGTGAAAATTTTATTTAAATATATGCACAAGATCTTTAATTGCGAATTACAAAATGTAGCGTGCCAAGTTATTTTTTTTTCATGATGTGATCAAAAATGTAAACGTAATAAAATCATGACACGATGAAATTTAAACTTGGCATTCGTCATTATTTAATGAAATAAATCCTTGCATTAATGAGACTACAATACATGAGCTAGATGCATAAATAATAAAGCATATAGTTTTGGCATTTGTTTTCGCTAGTCAAACAAAAGCATAGCTAAGTAATACCAGGACAGTGTGTATTTGTGGACTGCTCATTCAGTTTAACTCTTAGAAAACGAAGAGGCCTGTTGCTGTAAATGACAAACATTATTTATTAAATAGACACTAGCAACAAAATAAAGATGATCGTATTTAAAAAATTATAACAATAATATATCGCACTTTAGAGTAACAACCAAGGCCATTTACACTTATAAATAAAATGTTTTTAAAACACGGACAGACGATCTCTCACAGACCAACAGAACTTAATTTCACAGATTAAAACCAATGCAGCATAAAATTAAATATAAAATGTTCAAATAACGACACTTTGCAATTTACATGTTTAGACTGAATAATATTAGGCTAATGCTTTGGAGAAAAATCATTCTGTTATTTTACTCTGGAAATCCCCGTAAAAAAAAAGAATTTATTTTTGGTTTTATTAATTATTGCAAAAATAAAAACAGCCTATTAGAATTAAAAAAGCCCACTGGAAGAAATACTTAGATAATGTTTTGCAACAAACAAATAAATAATCTACTATTACTGATGTAGCTGTTTTATTCTGACAAAAGAATCTATTTTACTTCACAATTCCGTTACTATAGTAAAAACAGCTACATATTATTAATCTAGCCTTTAGGGACATTACTCTATTGCAAGCAAGATATTTCAAATACATAAACAGAAAAGGAATTTCATAGTTAAGGAAATACTGAAAGTTGATACTTTGTTCGTCTAAAGGCAAAACAAAAGAACTAGTCAATGAAGCATTCAGAAGAATCTTTTAAATGAAGTCATAGTCTTCAGCATTTGCATTAACAGTCAGGATTTGTGGTGGCACACCTCACCTACACACCAATGGTGATGGCAAGTTACACTTTAATAGCCTTGACCCACATATGTTATGAACGGTTGAAACACATGCAACATGCTACGAGGAAGCCTTTCTATCAGCAAAGCCTGTTCTGCCTTTGTGTTACGATATGGCCATGCAAGATAAGATGACCACAAAAAGCCAGTACTCACAAACCCTGTATGGAAAGGTAGTTATTTATATTAAAAAAACTTACCAGTATTGTGAAAGCACATTAAAGGACCGTGGTTATACAGCTAGTTACTTCATTTTTAGTGTGCACAGCTCATGGGACAATTGGAGTCATTTTGGACGAGAAACCCTCTTACCTTGGGATCAATGTTCTTAAAACTCGGGTCTTCTTCATCCACCTCAAAGTATAACTCCAGGGCCGTGATAGACAGAGTGCCTTTTACCACCACAGCAGGCGCAACCAGCTGTGCGCTGGTGCTCAGGTTAACAGGCCCTACGGATCACAGAAGAGCACAGCAGTTAGTGTGTGTGTGTGTGTGTGTGTGTGTGTGTGTGTGCGCGCCTCCCCCACCCTCCACTGCCCTTGGCATAGAAACCATTTCAAAGGAGTACAGAGTGTTTACTTGAACACATAAACTCAACAAGGGCACATATTGACTTGCTGAAAACATCTTTAGTTTTAATAAGTTTGGGGGCTCTAAAGTAAAGCTACATTCATTTGAGGATAATAAGCATGACTTCAAATTATTGCTCAATAATACAAACACATGTATTTAGGTTTAATCTATATTTTATTGCTTGCAATTTATTTTAATTAACTTAATTTAAATAACAATACAAATGTCTTACGTGTAAATTGTGTAATGCTATATTGCCTGGCATAATATTACAGCTTTCTTAATATTACAGTTAAGGAACTAAATATTTGATGAATGTAAATAAATAAAGCAATATATATTAATTTACTTAATTCAAGAAGTATTTCATTAAAATATATGGCATTTTTATAAAGCAAATTAACTTAACTAATCCATAAATAGGATTATCCCTACACAATGGCATATTTAAGCGCTTCGTCTGTCATAGAAACGGTAAAGTCGCGATGTCAAAGCGCTGAAATCCGCTGTCAATCAGCGCGCATTGATTTGGGTTTAATCTGGCATCAATCTTAATTTATGCCAGCATGACAATGTTGAAGGGTCGCTCTGGGGAATGTCTGCCTCTCTACATGCGCAAAGCATCGGATATGCGCCTGAAACTGCCGTTGCACTCAGCACGACCACAAGCCCATGTTTGATTTCCCCAAGCACCCTTCAGTTCACAAACGCATGGCATGATCAGATAAGTTCATCAGCATGTAATACGGCTGAGAAATAACATGTTTTTCCTCACCTGCTAAACCGGAACATGTTTCAATTACGCTTGAATCAAACAGCTTGCTAAGTGGATGATCTGCAAGGACGCGAATATTCACAATAAATTGTACTTTATTTGAGAGAGACTGTATTTTATTGTAGAATAAACTGCCTGCCTATTGCATGAAAGCAAGAATTTATAAACTCGTTAATGAAAAAAAGAAAAAAATAGAAAATCCGGTTGAATAGATTATTAACCTGTATACTTTTAAGTAAAAATATGAATTAATACAAATATTGATATAAACATAATTGTGTTTAATTAATTATCATCCTCATGCATTTATAGCCTTGCTTTAAAACATACATTATTAAAAGCTTAAAACAATCCCATTTTAGAGATTTTAATTTTTTATTAATTACTAAAATATGAAATCTAAGTATGAACGTGTTTTTTCGGAAGATATTTAGAGGGTCTAACAAAATTAACAATGTTCTGCTTTTGCCCGTCAGATTCGAATATAGTGTTTTGTTGAGCTAATGAAATGAAAAGAACACATTTAAGCGTTTCATATATTTTATTGTGTATTTTACCCCAACTTTATTTACATAAACAATATGTAAAGCGAAAATAATGTAATTATTAGTTGTTTTAAAGCAAGGACTAGCTCACTGCAGCCTCCTGTCATGACTGTGGGACTTGTCGCGCTGTTCAGCCCTCGCTCAAACCCGCTAATGAGAGAGGACTGCTTCAGATAATGGTGTGATCCCCTCATTAACGTCCGAGAAGAAGGGGGTGTGAGTGACACGACATCTAAACCGCCAGAGCGCGACGCAACAAACTAGAACGCTGCCATAATCAGCGGAGCTGCCAGTGCGCGCGTCCACTGTAGAACGCGTCGTTTATTAGGCTACAACTGGAGCGTTGTACAACATGCAATCGCAGCGTATTTCGCTGATGGGGAGAGCGTTCTAGTTTGTCGTGGCGCGTCACGGCGGCTGTTCTTTACCTGCGAGGTTCTCCAGATCTTTCTCCTCCAAGGATGAGAGAGCGTCATCGTCCTCCAAGAGCAGCTCGCTCTCTGAGTTCTGATTCCCCAGCACCGAACTCCTGATGGACTGTTTGCCTTTCAGCACGTCCTCCTCTGGAGCTGCACAAAACAAAACACATCACATACATTCAAGCGTAACCGCGCAGAAACTTTAAACGACTGTCAGTTTACTTCTACTCGGGGAAGTTGACTTAAAAAAAAAAAAAATTAATGCGCTTGTTGGTATTATAGCTTATTATGGACGCATGCTAATTTATATTTTATAATACAATTCTAAATAATGAATCAACACGTGTTAAGCGTTTAATATAACTGTTGTCCTAAAAGACCTCGAGTTGACTTGAGAATAGCACAACAAAACCATACTAGCTGATAATTTATCTATCTATTTTTGGATCCGTCAATAATATTTTCATTTGCATTATTTTGATTGTTTGAATATTTAAACAGCTCATTTAAAACGACGCCAAATAATTGCCATGGAGGAATGAATGCGTAATTAAAGTTTTCCCCAAACTAGACGGTTAATTAGAACACGTTATTTAAAAAAAAAAAAAAAAAAAAAATGTGTCATGTTTTTTACTGATAATCAGAAATAGTAAAACATACACAATCAACTGACCAAAGTGTGCATGTATCCATAATAGACATTCTGATTCAATTAATCTACAAAGGACATGTTTGTTTATGGAACTTTCTTTTATAGATTTACAGTCAAAAATTAATATTTATACTAATATCTAATAACAGCTACTAATAATAATAACAACTACTTGTTAACATTAAAACCTTTTGACTCGGAAATAAACTAGCAGACAAACATATATTCAGCTCCATATGCCAAGCTTACCCGGGACAATCCGGAGTGGACCTGTCTGATTTCAACAGTACACGACTTGAGGTTCCGCATAGATTATTTAAGAAAAATGGTAATCTGTAAACATTTACAGAGCACTGCATTCCCAAGTGGTGCGGGGCAAAAGCGGGTCTACAGTAGAAACAAAGGCATTCTTTCATCTATTTAAACAGAGAGAGGTGGCGGGGCAGTCTCTCATCAGACTGTTTGGGCCTGCAGTGGAGCTACACAGAGTCCGGTCCGGAGCCATGTGACCTCTGCCCTCTCTCTCCAGATACATCACCTGAGGGGGGTTGAATTTGCACTTGAAGCAAAACCCTGAGACAACTCTTTATAAATAGAGCCCTAAACCATTAGAAAAGCAGAGCAAAGAAATCTCTTGTCGTGGAAAGTATGCGGGCGCACTGATATTTAGAACGGTCTTCCTGTAATTAACTCTCCCCAGAGAATTTGTAGTTAGCAGCAGTGAAATTACTACCAGCTTCCTAATACATACCACATGCCTGTGTGCTCATGCCAGACAGAGTGGATACAAGGATGGGACACAAATATGGTGTTACTTTTGTGAAGTCAACCATAATATTTGTTTACCTATTTATTTACTATTGTGTCTGAAGCTAGCTGAGCTGGAGTCACTTCTTCCCAATGTTTTGTGATATAATACATGCCAAACTGCAATAAATGGCACAACCATAGTATACATTAATTTTAAATCACAAATTAAATTGCAAGAAAACTGCAAAGTTGCATTTGATGCTTACATTCTGACATAAACTTATAGAGAATGAAGAACAAATATTATCATGAATATCCTATGTCAGACAGTATAAGACTAAAGAAGGAAACATGAAAATGAATATAATAGAAATAAGATGAGGAAGTCTAGCAAGACAAAAGGATTGATATTTTTACTAGTTTACTTTTGGATTTTAAATTATTTGTATTCATGTTTTCTGCAAATCCACTTAAATAATGCTATTCAATCAAACATCAGATACCTAGTAAACAAAAAAAAGTGTTCATAAAAACTAGTGAAGAACAACTGTCCCAGTGACCTAAACTAGTCAAAAACCCATGTTGTAAGATTACATTCATACATCAGCTTTACTTAAAAAGCTCATTCATTCCCCTCATTCAG
This sequence comes from Gymnocypris eckloni scoliostomus, assembly GCA_027564155.1. Classification (NCBI taxonomy): domain Eukaryota; kingdom Metazoa; phylum Chordata; class Actinopteri; order Cypriniformes; family Cyprinidae; genus Gymnocypris; species Gymnocypris eckloni. The sequence continues at coordinate 2,733,576 of CM050416.1, read as the reverse complement.
CAAATGCTAATGTAAATACATGGAGTTGCGTTACACTTTTAAGCTCCGTTTCCTTTTTCCGTGCAAGTTCAAATGCTCATTTATATGCGACTACGGAGGCAAAGCAATTAAATTGTCAGAATTAACAAATGAGTTTTTAACGCAAGGGCACCCAGGAGTGAAGTCAGGAGGTGCGTATTGATCACAGGAACAGAGACATTAGTCTTCAGGTATTTACACTGCTATGATGTTGCCCAACACCGTAGCCCGCACCTAGCCAAATCAATCCCCAGAAAAGATGGCGCATTCCAGCCATAAATACATATCTTACCAAACTACCAGCCATCCGCCTTAGGGGTGTAAATCGGACCACTGTTTCCTGGCTGGTGATGAATGATCGCAATTGTGCATGCCAAAAAAGGAGAGTGATGATGTATTTTGAGTGATGAAAAAATAATTTAAAAACAAGCCTGTCTGTATTCATCAAAAATAAATGCGGTTTCTTTTAAATCGCTGTTATTTGAGGGGGGAAATGCTATGCCTTTTTCATCCAAATGTAAATTTTATATATATTTTTTTCTATTATCTCAATTCAAAGTATATCGCACAATCTGACTACTGGATTTCTGAATATGACACACACACACACAACACACACAGACACACACACACACACACACAGACACACACACACACACACACACACACACACACACACACAAAATCATGACTTTCTCTTCCACATGTCATGAGAATAATCACAGCCAGATATGACCCTTGTGCTCCATTTAAAAGCTTGAGATCTTGGCCAAGACTTTCATTCCACTTCCGCAAACAAATTTAGGGTCAGCAGAAAAGACACAAGCTTTCTATGAAGGATCATGAGCATCAATTAGCTGCTTTCTGTAGCTCGTTTACTTTTCATAATCACATATTAATATGAGTTAAGAATTGCATTCTTTAAAAAACTAAATTATTGATTAAAAATGCAATTTTTCATAATAGTCATAATAGTTTAATAGTGTGTAGGTTTATCCTGTATAGGTTTTTAGATAAAGTTGAAGACAATTAATGCATGCACATAAATACTTGATGGAAGGATTGATTATTTCCTGCGCTGGATGGTCACTGGGGAAGCATTTGAGTATAATGAAGGGTTTTAAAGCCTCAAACTTTTAGGTTCCATTTCAAAGGTGATCCAAAGTGTTCCTTAAGGAGCACTTGAACTTAACCAAGTCCGAAGTTAGCAAAAGAAAAAGGGAAGAATACAGAAAAGAAAAAGTGGAGGACGGAGCAAAAAGAGAGAAATCACTGGGTCCCCTCAGGGCCCTCCATTCAGCTGCATATTATGACCATTAGGGCGGCACATCAGTCTCTGAGGATGCTGGGATTCTGAGCACTTATTGCTTTTAGATCACATTCTTATTGACTTCTGTCACATTGGTCGTTTGTCTTGAGGACTTGTGTCATTCTGAAGGGGACTAAGCAGTGACATATTGGAGACATTTTTTCTTAGAAATGGCCCCGTTTCTGAGGGGTGCAATAGGTTAAGCTGCTCAAGTCCAAGTACTGAATGGCACTGATTGTAAAGCCAGCTATCTCTCAGTGTGGGTAAAAACTCGTCAGAAACAAAGGTGTCTGCAAAACATTTTAACTCTCACATGCTGTATATACATTACTGCACTGCATGAAGTGATTGCGCAGAGCTCAATTCAAACATAACAAATCAAAAATGTGTTCCTGTGGCTCAGTGGTTAGAGCATTGCGTTAGCAGCGCAAAGGTTGTGGGTTCGATTCCCAGGGAACACATGTACTGACAAACAAATGTATAACCTGAATGCTCTGTAAGTTGCTTTGGATAAAAGCGTCTGCTAAATGCATAAATGTAAATGTAAATGTAAAAAGAGGAATGGGTTAAAATGAGCTTGCTGTACATCTAAATTCAAGGAGAATGTGTTGTACACAGAAGCAATCATACAGACATTAAATGAGGGTGGAAGAGGGAACACAAGCCCCTGATGAGTTTAATAACAACAAGTTTACTTGCAATAACATGGTAAACACCAACCTAGAATGGATAACCCACACTCAATATGTGGAGATCATTATGGAATACATGAAGCATTTTTCAAACATGATGACTTATTTAATAAAGAAAACATAATGAGAAAAAATATTAGGTAATCAATTATGCAGATTTGATATAAATCAAGTCACTGTGTGGAAAGCAACTTAAGGGGCTCGTTTTTAATTTCTATACTTATACAAGTGAATAATTAAATATGCATGCATTCATTTCTCTGCATTAGATGCAAAATGAAACTACATTTGCAACAATACTATGCCTACATATGCATGCATCTTTTCATGACAAAACTGGCTTATAGTCTGTTTATAGTCTGATATTATAGAGTAATTTAGAAACTTAAGATTTTCGACATTGCATGAAAAATAACAAAACATTTTTTTTATTGTTTTTCCTGCAGCGATGTGTAGTTGTAATGTGTCTTAAATTATATATTGAGATTCACTATTAGATACTGTCTAAAACAGAATTGAGAAGAATATACACAGTACTGAGGAGTCACTAACTATAACTAGTGACGCTACTAACTTAACTGCATTTTTCATCTGTTCTTTAAGCAGTATAGCTTTTTCAGTGACAAGCTATACTTTATCCTAAGTTACTTTATACGTTTGCAATGCAGCATGACAAAACACTACATAACTTGTTTTAAATTCATGTGCTTAATTCATGTGTCTCATTTTGAACCAGATTAAGTTTACACATTTATATTTCTACTTAATTTCAGTAGAAAAATACAGATCCCGTACACACACATTTTCTCATCTAGTGTTTATTAAAAACTTCATCCAATGCACCTACAATTTCTACAAAGTGAAAATCTCTACATAAAAGACCTCAAAATATTTAGCTAAAAGTTGCAACTTATAGCTGTTTTTAGTCACTAAAACTGTGTGAATACACACATATGTTTAGTGCTGTCACCAAAATTTAACTTTATTCATTTAAAAATCCCTCTTATTTGTAAATACTGCTCTGAATGAAATAATAGGTATATATATATATACACTTTCGCCCCTTATATAGCTTCAAAGTAGTTTATTTTCTGTTAGTATCATGTAGTGTAGATAAACCCAACAACAATACTCGTTTGAAAAGTAGATAACTTCATTAACTCATGAGCAACTTGTAATATGGAAAGCTACGGTTGTAAACTAGCATCTCCAACACTGATGCACACACATCTAATACAAAGACCTTTGCTACTAGCTCTCCCACTAACTTCACACACAGCTTTGCTCACCTTTAATACCAGCTGCTGACATGCATGGGAAGGAAGGAACACAATTTAAGTGAGGTGACAATTTAAGAACAATTAGCGGTACTTAAATATCTGAGCTAATGAGAGGAACTGCATGTGGTAAATAAACAAATTAGCAGCAAATTACTGTCATATTATTATCAGAGAGGCAAAGGCCTCAGGACAGTGAGATAATGTAATTTTTTTTTTTTTTGTTGCACAATAAAATTTTTACAGTGACTTTAATTTTACAGCCGTGTAGCTGTTAAAGCGATACAGCTCTACAGACTGGGCTGTGTTTTGTGTGTGAAAGAGTGTAAGCGCATGATATTATGTGACTATGCATTACCCACCATGCTCTGCTGCAGCCTTGAGCGTGGCCTCAGAGTGTGTGGACCCAAACGGGTTCCTGATGAAGCGCCGACGTCTCCTCAGGTCATCCTCCCAGTTGTCCAGGCGCCAGAACTCCCGCGGTCTGCTGCCGAAAGGAAGAGAGAGAGGCAAAGAGAGAGAGAGAGAGAGAGAGAGAGAGAGAGAGAGAGAGAGAGAGAGAGAGAGAGAGAGAGAGAGAGAGAGAGAGAGAGAGAGAGAGAGAGAGAGAGAGAGAGAGAGAGAGAGAGAGAGAGAGAGAGAGAGGGGCACATATGTTAGCAATTAACCAATGCAGTGAGAGGTGGCACAGGCAGAGCTGCATAATACTGGCCTTGTTTTGCTGCAACCTTCTTCAGTGCAAAGTGCTACTAACTAGAGAATGGCTAATATCAGATAGGTCTGAATTGAATTGAAGATATGTATGGCAATTGTGATAATTACTGTTAATAATAAAATATACCTGGGCTTAGTGTTTTTCCCAGATTTATTTAAAGAGCTATTTTGCTTTAGTTTTCAAACATATTAAAAGTATAGGAATCCTAACAATGTCCAGCAATTTATTAAATATCTAAATATTACATAAACTATTTTTCCCCTATGTTTTGGGGTGAACACTACCGCAGTATTGCACAACATAATAAAGGCTAAAATGCAAAGAATTCTGTACATTCTGTATAAATATGTATAATTTAACATTACGTAATCAGATTGATAAACTAGTTTTAGTGTCTGAACACACTAAAAAAGTATAGCTTTCACCAATAATAAAACACAATAAATCAAAATAATAATAATAACCACATCCAAACAAGAGTCAAGAAAGTATACAGTTTTCAAGCTATAAATTTCACAAAATAAGTTATATATTAAATAATATAATTTACAATTATGACAAAAAAAGTATATAGTACATACACATACTTATATAAAAACATGTATATAAAAATGAAATAAATAATTGTCAATTGATCTACCTAGCCTATAGCAGTGAAATAAAACTGTTAAAATGATGCATGTGTGTTCTAATTTTAGAAGTCACTTTTGCACACAACACAGAATTTTTTGTCCTTGGGAGTAACAAAAGAGGCCTAGATTTTTGCAGCACCTCAAGAAGGTGAGACGAGAGCTAAATACATCACACTGAGAATCAGCCTGCTGACACAGCAATCCAGCACACACACACACACACACACACACACACACACACACACACACACACACACACACACACACACACACACACACACACACACACACACACACACACACACACACACACACACACACACACACACACACACACACACACACAGAGAGAGAGAGAATCAGGCAGTGCTGTGGTTCCAGGTTCATTTCTGAGCCCAGCAGGACACCTTACAGCAGGACTGCTGAGGAGAAGGAGCATATTTGACTCAGTGTCCTTCACCTTCAGCCATCTTCCCTCCAATTTGCACCTCTTACCACTGTAAAGAAAACTAAACTTCTTCCTCACTCTCCATCTCTCTCTTTCTTTCCATCGTGTGCTTTTGTGTTTTCTCTCGGTGTGTGTGAAAATGTTCACTCTTAATGAAGGTACAATCAGGTGAACAGTTATGAGATATTACCCCATTTCGATTCAAAGGAATTTAATTAAAATAATCTCAGGAAATATTCATTATGTTTAGCCCTGAGGTGCACGGAAAATACATTTCCATCTCCATAAATGAGTGTAATCTCCGAAAGCTTGCTTAATTTGAAATAGAACAAACTAATTTCAGGCTAGGTGAGGGAAGGGTATAATTTGTTAAATCAAATTAAACTCATTTTTTGTGCTGTAATGCACAATGGCATGAGCAATTAATTACACATGAACACATAAGAAAACTAATTTTGAACCTAAAGAAACCCATGTGCGATTTTCAAGGAACGATGTGATAAACATTGGTTTTGTGAATCTTAAAAAAGATGATAAGATCAGTGATCATTTGCCATCCAGAAGGACCGATCCCAGAGCGGGCTGGCTGGGGTCCTCTGTGATCCAGCAAGCGAAAGGGGCTTGTGGTGGGGGGACGACAGCGAATGGCTTTAGCAGTGGCTCTATAGCCGCCCTCCGGCTGATTTACTGTAGCCGCTGTGAAATATAACTCTCTAAGTCCATTCTGTTCTGTGGAAGTGAGAAGAAGTTTTATCGTGCAACAGGGCCTCCACACCCAGGCCAAATAAATCAGGATAACGGCCACTTAAGAGCCCTCCCTGGTGCTCACCTTCTTTTTTTACGCCAGCATACTTCTTTAACAATCGCCAACAAACACGCTATTATGAACTAAAATACCATAGAGGTGGAAAAAAAGGGAGAGAGAAGGAAAGTATTGAAAGAAGGAGTTGAGAAAATAGATAAATCAAAGAGTGGTACGGCAAGTCTTCTCAGAATTAATGATTCTAGGAGAAATAAAAACAGACTCAAATACTTCTGGAAATAGTTATGGCATGCGAAATACACATTTTAAAATCCCGCTTAAAATAGCTTATCAGGCGTATGGGGCCGGGAAGGTTTGGGGCTATCTGAGTGCTGCCGGTTTTTCTCCGAAGTGTGATCGATTCGCTCTGCTGCAAAAGGCTCAAAACAAATCCCGTCTCGTAAAACTAAAGAGAGCGCTTAAAACACAAAATAAAAACAATTCTACTCTTCACTTAAAAAGCTCACCGGCTCGACTAATACGAGACATTAATAACTGATTTATTTAAGACAGGAAAAGGAGATGTAATTTAAAGGGAGATGTGAGTTTTCCTGGAGAAGCACTGCTCCTTGGAGACCATTTACGGCTCAGGCAGACAGCAATGTTTTTCTGTTAAACGTTTCAAAGGAAATGTTTACACACAGACATGCGTAAAACCAAAAAAAGAAGAAACAGCCCTTAGACTTACAACTGATATGTTAGTAAAGAAGGGGAACCAAGCACATAGTGTACATGCACAAAACACTAAAAATAGTGCATGACTCCACCAATCTCTTGGGTCCACCTAATCACTAATGAACGAGAGTGTATTAATACAACAACAATACAATAACCAGGACCTGAACAGTCCCCCTTAAAAGTGTATCCCACAGAGTTGTTTTTTCTCAATTCCTACCTCTAATTGCATTCAGATGGAACTCCATTATATTCACTATATTCCTACTTTGCTGTCACTATTTTCCCAGTGTAATGCAATCATGCGCTTGCATATGCTATAAAGTGTAAATATACATGAATATTTAATCAGCAGGAATGCACATGGGTAGAAGTATTAGAGATACAAAAGAGTGCAACCTTGACCACCCACTCATTCATTTCTGCTTAGGAATAAAATAAAAAAAGTAAAGTGTTCTAAGCCAAACCAACCAACTCTAGAATAAATCACATCACCACAAACTTTGAAAATAGCAAAGGTATTTTATGAATGAAGGAACTACAATCCCATGAAGAATTGCGAATTACATTGTCAAATAAAAATGGTGGTACAATATAAACTATTCAAAAAGAAGAAAAAACTGCCCTCGTCTTCCAGGGCTCCAATAAGGCTCCAGATTTTTGCTAGTTAATGCTAACTATTAAAGTTTAAAAAAAATAAAATAAAATTGAAATCATGCTTTAAAAATAAAGTTATTCGCTATAACTGTTCTCCTTTTTACTAATTATTATAAATATGCACAATATTCACAATCAAATGTCAAAATTCAAGTTCAAGTTCAAATTCACACATCCGTTAAACAACAGGAAGAAAACAGTTGTAGGAGAGAGACGGAGAGTTGGGTTCATTCCATATTGTCCCGTCTGTCTGTGAATAGATTTCCCTCTATCTAAGCAGCAAAGAGGTGTTTGCATGTGATAGTTTCCTCCATGTAAATAGCCACTCCATCATTCTGGCTTCCAACGTTCATTAATTAAAATGATCACCAAAGGCACAGAGCAGATCCAAGGAGCTCCACCACTGTCAGTCTCTGAGAGAGCAGATATACAGAGAGGATCAATCTGTCTGCAATACAACACCACGCCGGCCACTGCAATTAGTCGAGCAGCTGGAACCACGTTCGCAGCCTCCACCGCCATCCAGACACAGTGACAATAGAGCCCTAATGAAGGCAAAGGAAGCGTGTGCGTGTGTGTAATCCAACCGCCATCAATCCCAGCAGCAGAATCAGCTGCACATTCCACGCAGCAAGTGTTTTCACAGCATTAATGAATTATTCATCCACCCTCCCCATCCATCCATCCTTTCCTTCTTCCAAAGGGGGTTTCTAACAGGAATTACGCCAGCGCCTTCTCAAGACAACGAGCACAATAGGCCTCTAGAACCGGGTACGTATCCGTGCCGCACGGGCACAATTAGTAATTAGTACGCTCGTAAAGCAGCCATGATGGAAACAGACCCAAAAATATCAATGGAGAGTTGAAATTGCCTTATTGGATATACAGAAAGCAACACTCGAGACCCTCCTCCTGACGTGCTTAATGTAAACCACATTTGGCGAGAATTTAACGCGAGCAGGGACTTTTATAAGCGCTTGTTAGGTGTAATTGAAGTCTTTCTTCTCACCCAGTACCAGTGTAAGTGCTGGGTCGCTGGCTGTAAATCTGAACCAGTTTACCAACAGAGATGATGAACGGGGGCTAATCGTAATGCAGTTTAACACAGATGGTGACCCATTGAGTTAATGAATAAGGGAAATATATCGGAGAGCGAGCAGTAAACAGTAGGACAGAGAGAATCAACAGAGAAGAGGGTCATGTTTTATAATCTCCTCTTTAAAGCTTCAATTGCGCTCCTAAATTGTAGGTTTGCATAAAACAAGCCACACTTCAAGTCTACTTGACTCGAGGGAGGTGTCATAATAAACAAAGCATTTAATTGGACCATGTGTTGAGAATTTCAGTGTGTGTGTGTGTGTGTGGATGTGGAATTAATGAGGTGTTTTTTGGAAGTTGCTGAAACAGAGAGGCTGGCTTGTGCCGCCACACTTCAGAAAGGCATCAGTCTCACACTCCAGCAGCGTTATAAAAGCCTGCAAGGGTTTCGCTGCAAACACAGGCTCTAAATTACACAGAGGAACAAGCATACCCACATATGCCCACTCAAGAACAACAGGCCTGGAGGCTTGAGAATACTTTTTCCAACACATGGCTAAAAACACACATTATCATGTCTTTCAAAAAACTTGGTGTAGGATTTACTTAGAAATTAAAGAAATTTAACAAATAATGTCAAAGAAATGACAAGAAACATATTAAATTAAAGATTTTAAGCAGAAAGATAGAAATATAGTGTTTTCTTGTAAAACATAATCCTAGGGCTGGGCGATAAATTGATAACGATAATTATCGTGATATAATTTTCCTTGATAAAAAGGTAACAATAGTTCAATAAATGTTCAGTATAATGTTAATACCCCAAAAGCAGAACAAAACAGCGCTACTCATTTGAACTTCGCAACACGGATCATGTCTCCGCTCCAAAGTTCAAACGGCTGCGCAGTGCAAGCTCACTACAGCAGATGCGTAAAGTGGCTGATGAGACTAAACAGTGGTGCGAGATCCAGTCTGAAGCTCTTGAACTCAGGTAAGAACACAAATGACTCTGTGATTTATACAAGTTTAAAGCAAAAGTATTCAATCAGAAGGCTTTTCAATCTACAAATCGTCATCATTTACCATAGATTTACTGTAGTAACACTAACTGAACCATGGTATTGTGGCAGAAATGTGGGTATTAGTCTCAAATGTTATTATACTATTGTATTTATGTGTTTTTATTTATTTTCAAAGTAGCATATTGTCACGGTACACGGGGATCCAGGAACGAGGAGACGAGGATTCTGACAAACGAGGTATTTAATGAGAGACAAACGGAGGAGAGACAGGAACACAGGTAAGGACATCTACGACTTAGACACATGACATTAACAATAATCCACAAGTAACATTGGGTAGAACAGACTTATATAGGGAGACATAACTGGAGACACCTGGGACATAATCAAGACAAGGCTGACACTGACTGAACTAATAATGACTGGGAAACAGGAAGGACCATATAAGGGTGAGGAGACAAAGGCAGAGGAAGACAAAGTCTGACATTACCCCCCCCTTCCAATAGGCGCGTCCCGCGCCGTACGACATCGAGGGAGGGTGGGCACTCTGGAGGCCTCAAGGACCTGGAGACCGGACAGGTGACCTCCAGGGCGGTGCCCGTTCCGGGACCCACGGCGGATCCGGGGACTCAGGCGCCACGGCGGATCAGGCGGCCATGGCGGATCCGGGATTCCGGCGCCATGGCGGATCCGGGATTCCGCGCCACGGCGGATTAGGCGGCCATGGCGGATCCGGGGATTCCGCGGCCATGGCGGATCCGGGATTCCGCGCCACGCGGCGGATCAGGCGGCCATGGCGGATCCGGGATTCTGGCGGCCATGGCGGATCCGGGGACTCAGGCGGCCACGGCGGATCAGGCGGCCATGGCGGATCCGGGGATTCCGCGGCCATGGCGGATCCGGGATTCCGGCGCGCCACGGGCGGATCAGGCGGCCATGGCGGATCCGGGGATTCTGGCGGCCATGGCGGATCAGGCGGCCACGGAAGGTCCGGGAACTGAAGGGGCCATGGCGGGCGGGGTGCTCGGGCGGCCATGGAGGAGCGGGGTGCTCGGGTGGCCATGGAGGGTAGCCCCAAAATTTTCATGGGAAGCTCCCATCCCAGGGGGCGCTCAGGAGCCGTGGAAGGCGAGCTGGACAGGGCCAGCGGAGGAAAAGTGAGCTGGACGGGACCAGCGGAGGCCCAGGTGAGCTGGACGGGACCAGCGTGGGCCAAGGTGAGCTGGACGGGACCAGCGGAGGCAATGGTGAGCTGGACGGACCAGCGGAGGCCCAGGTGAGCTGGACGGGACCAGCGTGGCCAAGGTGAGCTGGACGGGACCAGCGGAGGCAATGGTGAGCTGGGACCAGCGGAGGCCCTGGAGAGCTGGACGGAACCAGCGTGGGCCAAGGTGAGCTGGACGGGACCAGCGGAGGCAATGGTGAGCTGGACGGACCAGCGGAGGCCCAGGTGAGCTGGACGGAACCAGCGTGGGCCAAGGTGAGCTGGACGGGACCAGCGGAGGCAATGGAGAGCTGGACGGGGCCAGCAGGGGCTCTGGAGAGCTGGACGGGACCAGCGTGGGCCAGCGTGGCGCCGGGTGCCGCTGACTCGGGCGCCGGAAAAGCTGGACGGAACCAGCGGGAAATTGAAGCGCACTTACGAGGAGCCGGCACTGGAGGGCGCTGTCGAGGTGCAGGCACTGGAGGGCACTGGCGTGGTGCAGGCACTGGAGGGCACTGGCGTGGTGCAGGCACTGGAGGGCACTGGCGTGGTGCAGGCACTAGAGGGCACTGGCGTGGTGCAGGCACTGGAGGGCACTGGCGTGGTGCAGGCACTGGAGGGCACTGCCTCGGAGCAGGCACTGGAGGGCGCTGGCGAGGTGCAGGCACTGGAGGGCGCTGGCGAGGTGCAGGCACTGGAGGGCACTGGCGAGGTGCAGGCACTGGAGGGCACTGGCGAGGTGCAGGCACTGGACTGGGCGCAGCCTCGGAGCAGGCACTGGAGGCGCAGTCTCGGAGCAGGCACCGGAGGGCGCTGTCGGGAGCAGCCACTCTCGGCGGCGCTGGAAGCGCTGGCTCGCGCGGGCGGCGCTGGAAGCGCTGGCTCGCGGGCGGCGCCGGGAAGCGCGGGCTCGCGCGCGCCGGGAACCAGCAGAGAGCGACGAGCTGGGCGGCACCAGCGAAGAAGAGCTGGGCAGAACCAGCGAAGAAGAGCTCCGCAGGACCAGCGGAGACGAAGAAGAGCTGAGCAGGGCCACCGGAGACACTCGTGGGCTGGTTTCGACTCGGGACCGGTAACTTCCAGACACCGGTAGATCCCTCTCTCAACACAATCCTGTAGTGTCCGGGAGATCCATAGGGCGCTGGTACTTTGCCCGAGCCGAAATAGATGGAGGATTGCCGCGTCGTGGAGCTCCGTCACCGAAGCCAGCCCGCAGAATTCCCAGCGAACTCCACAAAATGAGAGATCCCGCCGGATAAGGGCGAGAACGCCGGCGGCGAATTCCATCGTCGTTTAGGGTGGATTATTCTGTCACGGTACACGGGGATCCAGGAACGAGGAGACGAGGATTCTGACAAACGAGGTATTTAATGAGAGACAAACGGAGGAGAGACAGGAACACAGGTAAGGACATCTACGACTTAGACACATGACATTAACAATAATCCACAAGTAACATTGGGTAGAACAGACTTATATAGGGAGACATAACTGGAGACACCTGGGACATAATCAAGACAAGGCTGACACTGACTGAACTAATAATGACTGGGAAACAGGAAGGACCATATAAGGGTGAGGAGACAAAGGCAGAGGAAGACAAAGTCTGACACATATAGGTTACAACAAACAAGAAAATGTACCAGACAACTACTACCCCTACAACCCTCTAAATGTTATTATATTATTAATGTAGACATGTATTAAAGGAGTAATATAATTACAGGTCTTTTTTGTGATTAAACTACAGCGTTTCTGCATTTATTGTATTTACACTAATGCTACTGTTTTTTATACAAATACCTAGAAACCCCATAGTTACATGTTACCATGATATTGAGGTGCAACAGTGTATGTGTGATTTTAACAATGTTATCATGATCTAAATGTATGCTACTATGGAAGATCAATGGTTAATGAATAAATAGAATAAACAGTCAGAATAATAAAATGTCCCCATATATAAAATTGAGGTTGCTACAATTGTTACTGATTTTGATAATGAACATAAATGTACAACTACATCCTTACTGAAGCTATTACTACTATCAAATGAGCATTTCTAAGAGATAACAAATTATATTTGTATTAATATTATCAGGCCACACAAACCTGTTTCATGATTTGAAACAATATCACTCATTAGAAAATGCAGAAACTAAGAAATACATTTTTAAATTAAGATATTAATTTTTCGAGGAAAAACGACTGGAAAAGTATTTGTCATGTTCTGACCATAAAGAGTAGTTTAAAACCACAATTAATGGTCTGGTTTCTACAGTTTTACATTTGGAGCAAAAATCTGCCTTTAAACTTGAAAGAAATAAAGATCTGACATTGATTGTGATAAGTATCGATATAGACTGATATGGAAATGAAAATGACTGTGATAATTTCATATCGCCCATTTAATGAAAATATAACTTATCACATATATTTTTCATTGTGTGTAATTTCCAATCCAGTTTAGACAAATTATACTAAATATATTGATCTACAAGCTTCTTGAATGTAACAGAGAAAAATAAACAATGCATACTTTGAAATGAAAATGACTCACAGAAAATGGCCTTGATTAAATAATACAATTAGATACCAAATCACCTTCCACACATTCAGACGTTCTTCATAATGTCCTGTCTCTATGAGATCCGTGCTGCTAATCTTTACTGGAAAGCATTCAGATGCTCCATTACAAAATGCTGATTTTTTCAGTATCTGAAAATTGGACTCCTATGATGATATCATGTTGTTCTTTTTTTTTTTTGACAAGGACAAACGATTGCCATCTATCAGGATGGAGAAAAACACATCAAACCCTAGTCTATTGGTACCTGCGTGGCCTGTTTATGAGTTTAAACCCATTAAAAAATATTGAAAGCTGCCGCAGGATGCAACATCATTTACAAAAAGGGCAAAATGATCCTGCAAGAGTGATGATGGTTTCTTAACCGGCTATCCGTTCAAAAGCCATATGTATGTGCAGGCGTGTGTATTCTGGGCTGATATTACATGGGGTTCATTTCTGGCATGGAGATTATTTAAATGACAATAATGTGACCTTTAGCATAACAAACGGGCCAGACAGAGCACAAGTTTCATACATCACTCCTGCACAGGGCATTTTAGAGACAACTCGCAGTCATTTATAACCTTTTCCAGTGGATTAATGCAGTTACAGTCGGTGTGAACACATCTCTCTTTGTGCCTTTTTCATTAATGCCTGCGATTGCCACTGCTCAAATTGCTCTGTATCGCCGAGATTATTTCATACGATTTGCATAAGCCATGTGTTTATGGAAACTGACTGGATGAATTGAATATTTGTCATGCAGAAGGGCAAGCACGGGTCTGTCTGTCAAACTACTGGCAATCGTGGCCGTCTGGAGTCTCAAATTAAACTGTGAGAGAGGAAATCAGAGTGACTTTGTCTGATTAAGGTGGCAATGTCCATGCAGAGCATTCAGTGGCAGTGATGTTGTAGTGTATGCTAATGTCTTTCTAAAGGTAGGCATAAGGTCAAGAGCAGCACATGATCATGACATCAATGACAGAGCATCTGTGCTACATGTTAAAGGAGAACAAATGGCTTTTCTCTGCATTTTACTGGTTTGTATTTATTTTTTTCATGCATTGCTTACTGTCATCTTTTTAATTTGCATTTCATACATTCATCAGGGCCCATGGTTCTTTCTTCAACACTTTTTCCAGATCAAAGAAAGAATGATAATGAACTGTTTTTCAAATTTTTATTCATTCACTGGGTTGAAAAACTACAATGGCAAAACTCTATTGCACAATACTTAATTATGCAACTGTGGTGGAATTATATATAACAAAGCACACTGATTAATCAAAAATGTATATATTAATTACAATAATAAAAATGTTCTTCAAGGTCACAAAAAATACAAACAAAAATAAAAATTGCTACCATGCTCTTTTTCTCAACTGTGTCACTCCGAATAAATACATAAATAAAGTGGTTAATGTGCTGTTTCCAGATAGCAGAAAGCAGAAAACAAAACAAAACAAAAACATTGATTTAACATTTATTAGGGATTTGCATCTCATGACTCAAGCCGATACGATACGCATCTCAATGCATAGCTAACGATATGATACATGAAAGATACATTATGAAGCATCTGCCGATGCGATGCGATACACCCTTATTACGATGCAGTGCGTTCCGATTTCAATTCGATTCAACACAATGCGATTCGAAGCAATATGATGCAATGCTGAAAATATGATCACTTTTAATGTCTTGAGGCCTGTTTCATAAAACAAGTTAACCAAATAAGCCAGGCTTAATTCAGTTAGTCTGACTCATTCTCAAATGATTTGGTTCCATAAAGCAATTTTAACATAGAAATAGATCAAGATGTCACTGTGGCAACTTATACTGGGAAACTAAACTAGTCTAAAGCAGGCTAACTGTCAGGCTAAGCTGAGTTCCTCTAACACTGACCAATAGGAACACAATTATATTAGCACTGTCTCACATAGTACAGTTTTTTTTTACAGTTTCTAGCCATGCAGCCTTTCTCTCTGGTTTTATGACAGCTGTACCTTTTATAGTTTGTAGAATAGATAGCAGAACATTAGAACATTACGATCTAATATTGCTCTTTAAAGCATTAAAATAACTAAATTAAAAGTTAAAATCACTGAATTAAAAAGGAAAATAAATAATAAAGAAAATGACTATATTTGAACTGCTACAAGAAACACATCAACTCATTTGAGCTTAGTAATAATTAGTACTGTACTAGCTTACTGTACTACTAATGCACTTATATGTAGGTTTAAATTATACAAAATACCCATTTAATGTCCAACAACACATTTTAGCAAAATGTATATTTTACTCTGAATAATTTTTCATCACTATTCAATTGTGCTCCATCTGTTTAGCGCACATGCACGCAGCAGTGCTCAGATTAAAAAAATATACCTGTGACATGTCAGTTATGCACTGAAGAAAGCACAATGTCTCAAATGTATTAAACAGCACAGACATATTCGCTGTTTGCCGTGGTGGATTAATTTGATCCATGATCGACATTAAGGGCTGCCTAGTAAGTTGTTGTTTGTTAGCATGCAGAGGTGGAAAGTAACGAATTACATTTACTCGCGTTACTGTAATTGAGTAGCTTTTTTGTGTACTTGTACTTTTTTAAGTAATTTTTTTTATCTGTAATTTTACTTTTACTTAAGTATATTTTGTGGGAAGTATTGTACTTCGCTACATTTTAAAACACATTCGTTACTGAGTAAAAAAAAATCGCTCCGTGGAAAAACTGCAGCAAATAATGGGCAGAAGAAGAAACTGGCGCTAAAATCACAAGAACGATGCAGACGGACAAGACAGGCGTTAGGGGCCGCTCACATATCGCGTCTTTTGCGCGCTTAAGTTCGTTATTTCAAATGTAGACGCGGTATGCGCGCTCATAATGGAAGCGACGCAGTCGCGGTGCGACGCGCTCGTTTTTTCCAGGCGCGTCCGCGCCGCATCGAGATAAAAACATCTCAACTTTTCAGAATGCCGCAAGCGCACCGCAGGTCATGTGACGAAATTTCCTTCTTGTAACGAGAGCGCAGCTGATGGTTGCTTAGCAACGACAAACGCCTCCGGAGCGCAACCGCCTGAGCGCTTTGGAAAAAAGGAGAAAGCAGCGCGCCTAGCGTTTTCCATGCGTTTTTAGGCGCGATATGTGAACGGCCCCTAATGGTGCAGACCCAGCTGAAAACCAAACCCCGTCATATTCTGCTGAAGTTGAATTCGAAGGAAATGAAGTGAACCAAAGAACCATATTCATGCTCTATTATGCAGTGTAAGCTGTGTTTGCCTCGGGAGACCGAACTAGCAGCTTATAACATCTCGACATCGCCCTTCGCAAACATGTAGAGGTAACGTAAATACTTACATCGTTGCATTGGTGGTTAAAACGAAGCTTTGACGGTTTAGCAAAAGGTTTTGCACAAATGAGCCAAAAAGACAGTGGTGCAGGGTGTGCAATATCATCTGAGATAATATAATAATTGTTGTTTTAACGGAGTGCTTTTCACTGCGTGATTCAGTCTGTTAAAATGCTTAGAATGATCACAAAATTGAAGATATAGAAGCAGAAAATGTATATATTTATATAATTTAATATAGTAAGTCAACATCACATGAAGAATGCCGCTTTTCTCAAAAAATCACCATGATTACATAGACCTGTAGTTTTTCTTTTACAACAGTTCAAAAACAAGAAGTTAATTAAGAGACTTACGTTTTAGACACCATATTGCCTGTTTTTGCTCTATTTCGACAACAAAATAATTCCATACACAGTTTTATGCCTCTGACTCTGAGCAATGACGTGTTTCATTCCTTGAATTAACCGTTTAAATGATTCCGTTCAATCACAATGACTCTCTTATGAGTGACTTACTGACACCTACTGGTGGTTCTAATTTAACATTTAAAGTATCTTTTGATTATTATTATTTTTTTTATTTCTAATGACTATTTAACATTTGTGACCCTGGAGCACAAAACCAGTCTTAAGTCGCTGGGTATATTTGTAGCAATAGCCAACGATACATTGTATGGGTCAAAATTATACATTTTTCTTTTATGCCAAAAATCATTAGCATATTCAGTAAAGATCATGTTCCATTAATATATTCTGTAAATATCCTACTGTAAATATATCAAAACTAAGAGCTTAATTTGAACAACTTTAAAGGAGATTTTCTCAATATTTTGATTTTTTGCACCCTCAGATTCCAGATTTTCAAATATTGTCCGATCATAACAAACCATACATCAATGGAAATATGATTTATTCAGCTTTCAGATGATGTATAAATCGCAATTTAGGAAAATGGACCCTTATGGTTTTGTGGTTCAGGGTCACATTTTATGTCTTATTTATCAAAACATTATTTCTGCATTTGTAACTGCAGGCTAAATGCATTCATGTCAGTGTAAATACATATATGCCACTTCAGATGAAGCTTCTGCATTTCCTCTGCATCGCAAAGATGCATTTTGTTGATACTGATTTAATTTGCCTGGTAACAGCCCAAATGTCTTATAATTCTAATTAACTGATTCCTTTAATTAAAAACACCTAGTTTGAGATTTATAGGCCTATCCCAGGTGTGTCAAACTCAGTTCCTGGAGGGCCACAGCCCTAAAGAGTTTAGTTCCAACCCTGCTCCAACACACCATGTAGTTTTCAAATAAGCCTAAATGATTAGTTTAGCTGTATCAGATGTGTTTAATTAGGGTTATATCTACACTGTGTAGGGCTGTGGCCCTCCAGGTACTGAGTTTGACACCTTTGGTCGATCCCATTTTTCCTCCCTCCCATTGTTAAAATGTAACTAAGTAATTTTTACTCAGAGTAAATTTTAAATGAGCTACTTTTTACTTTTACTTGAGTATATTTTTAGACTGGTACTTTTACTTGTACTTAAGTAAAATTTCAGTAATGTAATGGTACTTTTACTTGAGTAGAATATTTTTGTACTCTTTCCACCTCTGTTAGCATGTGTTTTTGGCATACAATTATGTATGAATTTATAATGTCATTAAATATTTAGTTTTGAAATGTTGTTGTATGCATTTGTCATTTTATTTAATTTCTTAATTTTCTTAAATGTGTAAATATAGTATTTATAGAGTTTTAACTTAAAGTTTTAGTTACTTTTTCTTATTTGTAATTCGCTTTGGATAAAAGCATCTGCTAAATGACAAAACATTTTAAAAAAGTAAAGTAAAAGTTATAAATAAACATGCACAAATAAGAGAGATTGTGTAAACTTTTGTTAGAAACGATGAATCGCGATTATAAATGCCAACTTGTAGCCAATGCACACTTTTTAAACCGATAATAGTGTGCCCCCTCACAAGATCATCCAATGGAAAAAAAAGATCACATATTCACCTATTTTAACTATATATATCAAAATAAAGTAACAATCAAGCAATAATATCAAATATTAAGATTTAAAATAACTTTTTATAGATATTTATATATACTACAAAATGTAATTTATTCCTGATTTTAAAAGCATGGTGAAGACACAAGACAAGAAAAAGAGAGAAAGAATGTTAGAGAAGGACAGAGGAAAAAGTGAAGACCATAGGATGAAAGCTGTAGAAGAGAAAGAAAGAAAGAAGTGAGAGAGAAATATGGGTGAGATGGGTAACGGATGCCCCATCGTGCTCCAGGGCGGGAGTGAGAATTTTATGTGTCCCTCTTTCTGCTTTCGCTGCAAAAGCAAACTGCTGGATCACAAAGATAAAGGAGATTTTTTGGTGAATGGTGAAAGTGTTGAAATAAATGACCCGACCGGAGCTGCGTGTAATTACTGTGGCCCAGAGAGTAACAATCTATCACAGTAGTGAGGGGGTGACAGAGTGCTAAGGGGTTAGTCAAAGGAGATAGCCTCTGACTAACTACTGGACCTCAGCAATCGATACTTTCCTGATGTTGTTCCTGAGAGAGCGAGACAGAAAGAATGAGAGGAGGGAGAAAAAGCCCTAAAAACTTCCCAAATGGCTTTTCATTCAAATATTGATCAGGGCCTCCTATCGTGACCTTGCTCTGTCACGGCAGTATACTTTCTTAAGGGCATATGAAAGTCATAAATCTGAGTTGCTACAGAAGAAAAGTGTGCGTGGTGGTGTGTGTAATGGCTCCTGCTGCATCAGAGGCCCGTTTGGTACTTTATGTAGGGACATTCCATTATAAGACCTCCTTTGAGAGGAGGATGATGGGAAAGGCTAAGGGACAGATAAGAGCCCTGAGTGTTAAGAATCACTCTGTCTCAACAGCGAATATTCAGAAGTATGTCGTCTCTTTAATATTGGCATTTGGCACAGCTATTTTTTATCTGAATATTTAGCTAAAGACGAGATACTTAGCAGCACCACTTTTAGACAGCAGATCAGTAATTGTGCTTCCTGTAGCCATAATTTCTGGACCCTTCTACCAGCATTTAGTCATTAGACCGAATAAGGCAGGGACAATCCACTTGTACATGAATTAAAGAAATGGACTCATACATATATGAATGAAAGAACACACAATTAAAAGAGACAATTTAGTTTTTTCTCATTTAGGTAGATGAGTCCTGTACTTGCATGGCTGAAGATGTACATTACAAATATGGCTCCAGAGTGAACTATTTTGCTTTAAAGCAGAGGTTGGCAACCGATGGCACATGTGCCAACATTGGGACATGGAGGGGTATGTATTTCGAATAGACGAAGTCCCTCTCACCTGCATATGGGTAATCCTTTCTCATAGTCACTGAGTCTCTTTCAGACAAACTATTTGTGTGATAACTTGTTATAATAAGTCACTGATATTCATGATGCAGATCCAAGTCTGAAGTGCCGTACAAGGGCATACAGCATTTCTGGCATCACAGACCGGCTGAAAAGACCAGCGTTGCTGCTGGCCGAAGACTCACTGATTAACTAAATGACAAAAACCTCAAGGCTATCTTCTTGCACTGCCAACAGATGACCATAATAAGCATGCTTTTTAATGCCTATAGCCTAGCAGGCAGTGTGCCGAGATGTGATGCCGTTATCTTACGGGTGTCCCGAGTTTGAATCCCGGCTCGAGGACCTTTCCTGATCCCATCCCTTTCTTTCCCACATCGCTTCCTGTCTCTGACCTTTCTCAAAATGAAGTGGTGCGTTGCAATTCATTTGCACTTTCTCTAGAATTAACACATCCTGTCTATGGATACTCTCATATGTGCCAAATGCTGGTAAAAATTGTCATAATTATACAAAAAAAGAGGTCTCTATTGACTATTGATTTTATTAGGGTTGTTTTTTGTAATTGCATATTTAGCAAAAAGCCAGGTCACACTCATGAACGATCATCGTTTACATTAAAGATCATTGATGTCACTTCAAAATACACATGCACATCCCTAGTAATAGCCAATATATGTAATATGTTGGCAGCATTATGCTGTTATGCTTAATTATTTGAAACAACCCAATGAATTCACTTATCTTAGGTTTCTTACCTTTGGGGAATTAAACCAAGCTAAAGTTTATCGCAACTTGAATTAGTTATGTTTTTTTTGTCTTAACATAGGAATGTATTAACTTAAAGGGTTAGTTCGATTTTTTTGTGTATTCGAGTTACTCGAGTAACTTGAGGAATCGTTTCAGCCCTAGTTTGGAATGACATGAGGGTGAGTAATTAATGACATTTTTGGGTAAACTATCCCTTTAACATAGGAAGCATTTTCAGGAAAATTTAAATATTCATAAGAAGAAAATAGCAGTGAGGATTATTTTTTTTCTTAATGTTTTGTGAATCCAGCCTCATAACTGTATTTTAGACAGAAGGATAACTCTATCAACCTACTTTACCAAAAAAGATCATACAGGTTAGTTTCTTCTATGATTCATTGGTGAACTGTAATAATTAGCACTAACCAGCAGTGTGAAATAGCCTAGACAAACAAGGAAATTAATGGTCTAAGCTGATCTTTGAATCAAAACCATTAGCGTTAAAATGTCTTTTCAGCACTATATTACTGCATTTTCAGTGGAACACTTGATGTGACTGCTGAACTCTGGGAGTTCTGGAGTATGTGGAGTCTGTCATGCTAACATATGGACAACATCAGCGCTACGGGAGCCGTTAATATGTCCTTCTTTGACACTTTGTTACTATTTCTTACAGTCTGGGCCACTGTTGTGTATATACAGTCAGAGCTAAATGTTTTCATTAGGACATATTTTAATCCATTTCCATACCGCAAAAGAGGAGAGCTGCGAGAAGCAATTTTCGCATCATTTATGTGATATATCCCAAGGAATCTGCAGCTGTCAAACCTTTACATGCTCTCTGGAGATTTACAGATAGACTGGGAAGACATTGCAAGCTGTGAAGCTTGAGGCACGGAAATGGGGCCGATACATCGGCTTAGAAAAGCTCTTCATGTGAAAAACATGAATGTGTTGCGAGTCACCCACAGATGACAGATATTCTACATGGCTAATCCATGTTTACAGCTAACGTCTCAAGTAAGAGGTCCTACGTCTAGGTGTATCGCGGAGATTTGTTTGAAAGGTTTTGAGATTCTGTGGAAGAAAATCTAATTTGTTTTCATCATAGATGAAGAAGGGAGGATAAGAAGGGAGAAAAGAGAGTGGAACAGCTGCTCTCTCTCTATCTGGCCCACAGTCTTGTGGGATGTTTGTACATGGTTTCTCAAGTGTTTATAGCCAAACCGAGCCATTAATGGTACTTGTTAGACAGCTTATGAAGAAATGTAAATAATAGCAGGACGTGTATATGTTATGACATACTGTGATCTGCTAAGTATTTTGCCTTATCTTTGCCAGGACCATGCAGGCCAAGTTGATAAAATCATTTATAGTTTAATTCTGCTTGTGTAACTCACTAATGTTCTGCATTCAAGAATTAATTCACTCAAAAATGAAAATTATTTTACCCACAATTTATTTTCTTTCTTTTTTTTCCATAGAAACCAAAATTAGAAATTTCAAAGAATGCACCCGACAATCTTGTTTCAATGCAATTACAATAAATGGGGACTGAAGCTTTCCAGATACAAAAAGAATGCAAAAGCACTATAAGGGTAATCCTAAAACTTGTGCACTATAAGTCGTCTTAAGCCATGCAACTCAATAAATCATATTATGAGAAATTAATTACTCCTGTTTATGAACAATCAATTCAGGGCTGCATTTTCCAGAAGCATTTTGCCCATTTTGCTTCTCTCGTGAGTGCGTCAAAGAAAGTCAGGTTGGATGCAAAGACTTAGTAAATAACTTAAATTTTTGAATTCTGATTCTCATAGAAAGCTATCACATGGCTTCAGAAGACTTGTCAGATAGTGCAAGCACCATATCAACCACTTTCATGACACTTTTGCAATGCTTTTTCATTTTGAAATTTAATTTACTTAAATTTTAAGTAACTTAAAAAAAAATTAAGACTTTCTGAAATCACATTTGGTCTCGTACTGTATTGCGTCTCTTGTCAGTGTCTGCGCTTGCTTGGCCATTTGTTGTGATAAACAGGAAAGTGTATTCAGCTGAATTCAAATAGTGATTTGTTAGATGGGTTTAAAAAAGGTTAATATACCGCGGCAGACGTCTTGTGAAGCCCTCCTTGTGTGAAGAGTGTAAAGACCATCGACAGGATATAAGTATCGCTTTTTATTTATCCTCTTCCTACTACTTGTTTCACTCTGTTTTAGTTTTTATAACCAATTCTTACTATGTAAAAAAAGAAGTATACTTAAGGTGTGTTCACATCAGACGCGAATGAAGCATTACGCGCGAATGATTTACATGTTAAGTCAATGTAAAGATGCGATAGACAATCCTGCGGCGCTATTCGCGAATAGCGAGTTTAAAAATCTGAACTTTGGCAGATATTCGCGTCGCGTTAACCAATTAGGAGCTTGCTCTAGCTGTGACGTCATTATGAGCGGAGGCAGAAAATCCGAAAAAACAATGGAGGACAAAGTAATGGTTGTATGTGGGTACCCGGAGCTGTATATACATCTTCGTACTTTTACAAAAACAGGAATACATCTTGCAACGAGACTGGAGCTGCTCCCATGACGCGATTTCGCGTCTGTTGTGTAGTGAATTTCACACGCGAATGGCGCAAATTTCACGGGCGAATGAAGCGAGTAAACACAAAATATTCAAGCGTCCAACTACACGTGTATAGTGCGATTTCTTCGCTTCATTCGCGTCTGGTGTGAACGCACCTTTAGGCCTTTAGTGTTATGTTACAATCATTATTATACTCATACCTTTTCTTGATTTAATATTTTGACTTGTTTTTAGCTTTATTTTTGTTTTCATTTAAATGTTTAGTGTTGTTGTATGCATTTGGCATTTTTATTTAATTTCTTTATCTTCTTAAATCTGTATATATAATATTTATAGTTTTAACTTTTAATTTTAGTTACTTTTCCTTATTTGTAAGTCGCTTTGGATAAAAGCATCTGCTAAATGACTAAAAGTAAAGTAAGTAAAAGTAAAATAAATAAATAAACAAATACAATTAATTGATAGTCTTAAAACGATATGGTTCATAATTGGTCCATAGAAACTGATCTGAGCCATCTGAAGCTCTTTGAGAGACTGGATCTTTGCTTACTCTTGAATGTAAAAGCAGCTGATGAGAAACTGAAGGTCAGATAAAACTGAGGTCCTTGCAGCTAAAAATGAAACTAACAGGAGGGCACTCGAGATCACTCTGTTCTGATGTACAAACACAGTGTAATACTACAAAGAAGCACGGTATTTAGCATCCATTTCCTTCTTCGTATAGCTTTGGTAACATTAAAGAGTAAACAGAGGAACTAATAAGCCTTTACTGCGCGTCTGGATGAGGGGATAATCATAATAAAGTTCACTGGGCAGTACTGGTACTCTACTACAGCTGCATTAAGCATTCACTGGTAAAGGAAATGAGCTTCTAGAGGTTCCTATAAACCAGCACAAATGCTGTGGATATTTAATTTTAATATATTTTCTGTCAAAATTTATTTCAATAAAAGTGTGGTTATTTTATTGGCTTATGTTTTTTTTTTATTCAGTGTCATTAAAATTGAGTTAAATTAAAAGTTTTACAAATTACTTTATATTATTTAATAAAATAAATAATTAGTACAAAACATTTTCGGTTTTTGACCAAGCAGATCTTGGATTGTCGGTTTCGGCCAAGAATTTTTTTCGGCGCATCCTTACCATTTACTGTAACTACATATAGAGCACTGTATGCAACCACGTGCTCCTTTAAAGGATCGATCACACACACACACACACACACACACATACACACACACACACACACCACACACCCACACCCACACAAGAGGGTTTATACTCCAAATAAATTGAAATTCATGTTGCTGAAAAATGAGTTAATGTTATGTGTATGGACTCTTGTTTTTGTTCCACATTAGCTTCCTGTCCACTATTTTTTGCCTCTTACAAAAGCAACAAAGCCTTCTAAGAAGACAGTAAAGGCTTGTGTCATGCTTGAGCTTTAGTTAGGATCAAAGTTGGAAGTTAAGTTGCACAATGTTTAGGTTTTATTATTATTATTATTTTGATTTATGTCTTAGTTTTAGGTTGTACTATGTTTACCTTTTTTAAAGTAATTTGAAATAGATTTTTGTATATTTTTATTTGCATTTTTAATGTAATATGGCAATTAAATGCACTAAATGGCTTTAGTTTTCAGCTATTAATATGCAATTTTAGCAATTTAAATGTAAGTTACTTGTTCATTTTAAGAGACCTGTCTTATTTTCTCTTGTATATTTAGTATTGCTCTTTAAAAAAAAAAATAGTTCTTATCCGATTACTCGATTAATCGATGGAATTTTCGGTAGAATACTCGATTACTAAAATATTCGATAGCTACAGCCCTAGTGTGCAGCGCATTTTACGGAGGACCGTTTCTTGACCCTGGGAGTAGCCTGTCAGCTATACAAAATACTGTTTCTATAAAGTGGGGCAATTCTAACTTTGCAAGGACAGTCTGGCTCTTCTGACTCACAGCGTAAGAACGTTTTCTAATTTAAAGAATTTGCCACTGTCGATTCAAATGCGAGTTTTGAGCAGTTTAGAGTAGTGCGTGTTGTTTGTTTTTCTCCTATTAATAAAGCAGACATGCTAATGTTTATGTGGCGCGATGCAACGCAACGTGTGAAAAGACAGTATAAGTCATTATAATCAGTAATTATGTCTCCACTGGATGCAACAAACACCTTGTTTATAATGGGTTTTGTTATTTTTGTGTCATTGTTCTGGAACACGGCATCACAGTACGGTAAGGGGCGTAACATTTACGTCAGACGCTTGAGGTATTCGGCCAATCACAACACACTGGATAGCTGGCCAATCAGTGTACACCTTGCTTTTCAGAACAATGAGCTGTGTAAAAATCAATGCGTTTCAGAAAGGCAGGGTATAGAGGAGCAACAATAATGTACAATATGTGGAAAATAATGTGTTTTCGCATAAACAGTGCATTACACCAAATACATAAATAATGTTCTTTTTCAGTTCCGGTCCAAATATATATATATATATATATATAGAAACACAGAAAAACAGATACAATGAAGCGAACAACCGTTGGTGTAACATTACTGGCACACAAATAAGAGCCGCTTTCATTTGCTGCTCTAGCTGAAGTTGCTAGTGATGGGTCGGTCTTGAACAATTCATTTATTTTGAGCGAATCTTTAATGAGACTCGAGAAGAGAGAGTCGTTTGAGATGATTCGTTCAGTCGCGCATCGCACCATCCTAAAGGTTCTGTACTGGAATTAGTTCACCTGTTTCAGTCTTGGGTTTTGAGTCGTTCGTTCATCTTGTCGGTAAAATGATCCGAACTTCCCATCACTAGAATTTTGTATCTGTCCACGCCCTGCACAAGAATAGACCGTGGACAGTTGTTCAGCCTTCTCACGTGTTGGATGAGAAAAGAAACAGACCAACTTGTGACAAAGCTGAAATGCTACTTTTGTAAAGAATAAAAGCGTTCAAGCGTATAAAGCGTCAGTTCTGTACAAGATTATTATTTTTATTTTACCTTAAAATTACATTGACTTAATTCGATTTAACAAGCACGAGCTGTAGCATCTTTGTTTTTGCTCGTTGCACTAAACATTATTTGATTTAACATTTTGGAATAATTTATTTATATAGCCTACTTTGGTTTTATTTAGTTTCACTGGTAAATACCTTTTTTCTTTACACCAATTTTAAAAATGACAACAAATGTTGATTAAGTAACATCTTTGTTTGGACTGTTGAATGTGTGTTGGTTGTGTTGTTTAGATTGTAACTATGCAAACATTGCCTTTCATTTCAAATGGTTACTGTTAATGTTTTCATTTAAGGCCAGTTTTATGTAGTTTCAACCCAATTTAAAAACCATCTTGGTCCATCTTCAACTGGGGTGCAGTTGAACATGAGAGGCAGAATTTGTAAAGATGCTTGTTTGTTTTTTCTAATAAAATATATTGATAGGCATTTAAAATTTGTTTAATATGCTATATCCATTAAAATAAAAGAACATTTTAAGAACATTTTGAATTTTAAATAATTTTAATCAAAAACTTGTGACACAGCCACTTATGTCTATGTCATATTGAAGTAACACCACAGACGTAATTATAACACCACAGACCTTATAACGCAAGTTACTAAAGGCTCTGTGTTACCAGAAAATGCATTAACACCAGAGACAGTAACACCACATACAAATCAGCTTAGACTTTTCTAAAATGGAGGCTGCCATCATGATGATTTCAAGATCAGGGGACATTTTGGAAATATCAACAAGTATGTATTTATATATTTTTTTATTAAAATATGCCAGATCTGCAAGTTATCAACATAACACCACATACACTAATGACAACACATGAAATTGTCAGAGATTTAGCTAGCTTCAAAATGTATAAGAAAAGAATGTACTCCCCATGCACCCCTCAGATCAACCAGCACCTGCAGTGACCCTTACACATAGGAAGTAGTCCAAATAGAATTCTCCTTTTCTTAAAGGGGTGACATTCATTGTTGAAACACCACAGACATGAATTTGGGGGCAACTTTTTCTTAAATATATATATTTTTTAAACAAATATTATACATGTTAAATCAAATCTATATTCACTATATAAACACTTTATTTGTGTTAGAATCTTTCATTATTTCTTGTTGGTTGCTTAAAGGAAAAAAAAAATCGGAATCGGAATCGGCCAGTTTGCTCGAAAAAAATCGGTATCGGAATCGGCCACGAAAAATCATGATCGGTGCATCACTACCAAATACATCAAATAATGTTCTTTTTCAGCAATGTCCTATATATATATATATATATATAGTAGAAATTAGAGATAATACTGTTTTGAATGAATGAATTGAATTAATTTACCCAGTATTCAGTAAAATGCACTGACTCTCCTATCTTACTTTATCTTCTGTAAAATGAGATTAGTGGATGAAAGCCAGAGAGCGGCGGGCTGCACGCGTGATGGCGTGTGGTGGGAGAGAGGTGACGGAGTGCTTGTGTAGTTTTGGCAAGCAGGACAGCAGGGCGCTCTCATAACAGCCTGAGCGTCATTAACCAGTGGAATGATGTATGACTTGCATTACCTACACCAAATGTGACGTTAATGAAGCATCTCAAACAGCACCAAATGAGAACCTAAGGTGTGTGTGTGTGTGTGAGAGAGAGAGAGAGAGAGAGAGAGAGAGAGATTTGTATAAGACTGAGGGGGCAGAACCTTTGTCCAGCTATTGTTATACGTGATAGAATTCAACACTCCCATGAGAACAGGATTGTTTGTGTTCATGGAACAGAGAGAATGAGGAAGAAAGGTAGAAATCCTATTAAATGTCAAAATAGTGGAATAGTGGAAATTATCTAAAAACACCTTCAACTGGTTACATTTCAGGACATGGATATGGACATCGAGTGTTGGACCAACACAGTACCACATTTTTATCATACAAAAGGTATTAAGAAACCCTTGAAATTTAACATAATAATATATTAATGCACAAACTATACAAAGGCTGATCAATAAGCCAAAATTATTACCATGAAAAAGACTAAACAAGAAAACAGACAATATTGTAAATAGCTAAACAACATGGGACAAATTACAAATAAAAAAATTAATTATTTGAAATGTGCTATGATGTTGAAAACAATGTGTTAAAAAATACTGTAGCTAAAATTACATTATAAAATACAAGCAGCCAAGAAAATCTGCAAAGATAACAAGCCTAGCTGAGCATGTTACAGTGCCCAGCATTCCTCCGCTCCTGATGGGCTGGGCATGAAATGACAAAGCACAGGATAAAATAGTAATGCTAATATTGATAGTTTGTCCATTACAGGTCAGCTAACTGTCCTCCGGAACAGTTACAAAGCTGTTAGTTTCGATTTCACAAGGCCGATCAATACGTGGGCATACTGTTTCAATTTTGCCTGCATTGATTTTCTCTATAACACCACAACCCTGCTGCATTCATCTCTCTGAAAGAAGGGAAGATTTGATTTACTGAAGAAAAATTGGAGTGCACATCACAAAGGTTTCTGCCGGCGTGGGCTCCTGACACAGAAAAGATGGATGTCCCCAGGCAGGGGTGCCTCTAGCCCCAAGGAGCTCCATTAGAGATCACTGGAGCTTCTGCTGGAAATGACTCGCATTAGAGGAGGAGAGAGAATGAGAGCGAGAGATAGGGTGTGATGGTGGGAAAAGATGAGAAAGGAAAGTGAGAAAATATAAAAAAGAAGTGCGCAAGAGGAAAACAAATACAAGCAAGAATCTTAAGAAAAACGGAACCGCTCCTGATAAAAACCTGGTATTTCTACAATAACTGCCAATTTTCACAAAGAAAATGCAAAACAAGGTGTGATTTTTTTAAATGCAAATGTTGGTTTGCTGATGCGCTTATATTTACTACAAAATAAAGAGAAAATTATGATAGTAACAGGGTCAGAAAGGCTGAGTTTGAAGAAGGCAGGCAAGACTACAATTTATGTAAAAGCGGAGAAAACATATTTAAAATAGGTGGGTGTACTAAATTTAATAAAAATCATCCAAAATTGTAAAATAGGGGTTAATGCTTCTCCACAGGTAAACAGTGCACATTCTCTAGTAATTTGCACAAAACAAGACACCAAAGTTTACCTAATTTGCAGAAATTGTCAACTCTCAAACCATAGTATGCACTTCATATCTGCAAAACATTTCCTTCCTTTACACTGTCTATTCTTTATTTCATTTGCTTCTATCTTCCTCATCTTCTCCCTGACAGTGTTTGAGGGCGTGGAACTGCTCTGAGCGCAGTAGCAGAGTGAATTTCCATGCTACATTAGTCCCACCATCAGAATGCAATGAAGGAGAATATGAGAGGAAGACTCATCTGTCCTGCGAGACTCCCACTCCCACTCCTCCTCCTCTTCCTCCTCTCTATCATCTCTCTTTCGGCTAGCCACTTTACTGGCATGTCATCTACATGAAAGATCATCTGTCTTTTGACCCAAATAAACATGACCACACCGACAAAAAAAAAAGCGGCAGGCGGCAAGAAGAAAGACAAAAAATGAATGCTGTCAGCAGCCTCATTTGTGGGCACTGTGTTCATTTTGTCTGGTTTTGGCAGACGCTACCACCACATGTTCACCTGCGTCACTAGACGAGAGGGTGGTAATAGATAGACAGGTGGATGCCGCTGTCTGTCAATCTGAGATCCAATCAAAAAAGAAGGGCCACGGACAGTGCAGAACGGGACAGTCCCGAATCACCAAGTGGAATGTGTGTGTGTGTGTGTGTGATAGTATATGTGTCTTTTTCTTTGTTTGCCAGAGTACAAAGCCCCATGGACCTCTCTGACAATGCATCCACCAGTGAGAGAGGGAGGGAGCATGTGAGGCATGAAAGCAGGAGAGAGAGAAAATCACCTAACACCTCAACTCTCCTGAGGACGGGGCTGCTGTAAGCTGGATATTAAGACACAAATTGCATTCAGGCGGGTCAGTAGGTGTCAGATGATATTAGATGCCTGCCATGAGGAAAGGAAACAACAACTACCATCAGCCAGGGAGGAAAATAATATTTTCATTTTCAGCCTTTTATTGAATGGAAACTTTGGGGAATACGTCTTTATGGGGGGGAGGGAGCTAGCGGGTTTGCAAATTTAACACTCCCAACAAAAGGGTGTAATCATGGCAGCTGAGTGCCCTTTGAGGGATCTGATTTCATTTTCATGAAGGTGAAAAACAAGATTTCGCTATGTGTGTGTGTGTGTTGTCTCTCAATACTTTAACGCTGTTGTTTTCTTTTGTTATCTAAAATGGTGGAAGCGTGTCATTTCTAATAGTTTTACAGCAAAACCAATATGATCATGTGGCAATCTCTATGAATATGGTACACTTTGGCCCCATGACTTTTAAAACAAAATATTACAGACACAGATCCTATTAATTGATTGTGAGAGCTAATTGCTAACTATTGTCTAATTAGGTATCAACTGAATTTGGCCTGAATGTGATCTTCTTCCAAAGTTGTGATCTTCTTAATATGCTAATATCAACATGTAATACCACCCATCATCATTTTGACACAATCTGTGGAACTTATATAAAATGAATCGTTGTAAAATTATTTGTACAAATAATTCAAAAAATGTCTCAGATGAAGGCCTTGACAATGGCAGAAACATTACTTGTTTTAAAGTAACAAATGTCTTTTTTTTTCAATCATATTTTTACAATTTTTCGTGGTAAGTTGAACTGAATCACTTAAAAACTAAAATTTCACATCTGGAATCCAAGATGCTTGTTGTTAACTGTGTTTGTCAACCATGTTATCCAAAATGTTAAAGTCCCCCTGTAGTGAAAATCAAGTTTTTTCATGTTGTTTATTTGTCTATGTGGTGTTTTTAATATGCTTTTAGACAAACCATGTGCCATTCCATTAATCAACACCATTGCTGAGGATTTTCTCCTTAAAACATAGTTTCCCAAAGGCTGACCCAGAAACGTGGTTCGAAACAGCCCTTGGTTTGCTACGTCACAAAATTCAGCAACCAATCACGTCAAGGGATAGATTCCTATCACTAGCATGCAAAATATACCAATACAAACACAAAACACAAAATAAATTGGAGTAAAACACCCATGAAGCCATGGTTTAATGTGAATTTAGAACCGCTAACTTGCATTATAACCCACGGCAAAAGTAGCCCGGAGTCCGACCCACCTCTCCCTCATCTGCACTTCACACAGGTATTACTCGCGGGTGCGAATTGGAATCACAAATGTCTGCATTCAGTCTTAACGGCATTTAAGGACACAACATCATCAAGTAAGTAACTTTAACGAATGTTACATTATTAACTGTAGTTGTCCGATAGTAAAAACATAGTTTTATCAGTTATTATCTATGTATGCCAATTTTTCGCATTTACTACAGTTCAGGTGATCAGGAGTGGAGGCGGGGCTAATTTACATATTCAATGATCCGCATATAGTAAATGAGGCAAGGGTGTAGAGTTACATTCAAGCTATTTTAAGGCAAGAGAAAATTATTTTCACAGGAAAAAACATTTAAATATGTATTTTTGGTGATCAAAGATTCGTTTTAAGGGATCAAATATTTGACTACAGTGGGACTAAGAATATTTAAAGCAACATAAGACAAATAAAACTGAATAAATATCATAAAAATATATATATATTATATTATGTATTTATACTGAATTATTTTCTTTGCTCTCAAAATGCTAGTTCTTTCCACATAATAGTTTATTTTCAACTACATTTACAACCCTATTACAATGCATACATTTTTAGCTGGCAAATGTTGTGTTATTATGATAAATGTTTAATTTTTATTGCAAGAAATAAAATCACAATTTGAAACAGTATTCAAATAAAAATGTCTAAAACAGCAAAAATACAATATTTGTATCCATTTCAATCATATTTTTACCATTTTCATGGTAAGTTCCAACTGAATCACTCCCTTCCACCTTTAAAAACTAAAATGTGAAAATAACCCAGTGTACACAAGCAGCTGCAAATTGCATGTTGCATTGTGTGTGTGTGTAAGTATGTGTCCCTTCCTTTACTTCCAGATGTTGTTCTCTCTTCTGTAGTTACCGATTCCCAGCTCTCCAGCATTTTTGCCCATGACCTTCTGGGTAATTGAGCAGAAGTATTGATGTAACAGCAGAGTCTGATTGTGATTTATTTAACACACTTTGAGACTGTGCCAGCGTCACCACGCGCCCATCACATGCTATTACTAAAGTCATCAATAGCTCTGCTACATAAAGGCCAGTAATGGGGAGAGAGCCAAGAGAGAGAACAGAGCACTCTGCCATTATATGCCTGCAGAATACTGAGAGGAAAGAACAGAGAGAGAGAGAGAGAGCGAGAGAGCATGAAATCTTGATACAACAAACTGCAGACAGGTCTCCAAATCTCCAGAGAACAAATTTTGTTAGGACAAAAAAAAACTGAACTACAGAGTCAAAGAGTATCTTTGGCATAAAACTAGATTAGAGAAAACCAGTGCATGACTGCATCATTAAGGGATATTTCTGTGTTTACAGACATAAATACAGCTCCTCATGTTTCCTTCAGTAATGGGCAGGTAGCAATCACTGGCTTTCATCCCATTCCAACAGCAATGTATCATACATAGAAACTGAAGCAATAAGACATAACCCAGGCTCAGAAGCATGACTGTAAGACTCCATTAGAGCCCATAATGGGCAGAAACGTATGTTTAACTTATTATGAGAGAGGTAAATAATACAAGATCTAATGATTACATGATTTGGTATGGGGTGCAGTAGGATGCAGGTGTACTATAAAACAAGAGGCGAGCTGAACTGTAGTTGGAAAAGATGACACAAATATCACTATATAGACCAACCAAAGTCTGTTCATAGTTTAAATACTGATTGCATGTAAATGCCAGACAAAACCATTGCACAATTCAGTGCCACAAACTGGTTGATACTTCAACTAGCTGGCAGGTATTGCATCTTTACACTGGCTGATTTCCAACATAAAATGGAAAAAGAAGATGAAGATAAAGAAGAACATAATGGAGACAGTGTGCAGCTACCACTGCCACACAAAATCATATCGGAAGGGTCATAATCACTGGGTCATTAGTGGTAATCAATTTCAGATCATTTTGTACAAACGGTGTTGGTTGCTTTACTTCACAGTCAGGATTTGAACAGCGTGCTTGGCCAGATTAATCTGCAATGAAGGCCAAAATTTCCTTGGCAAGCCAAAAGTCAGGCTAGACAAGTCAAGGTTTCTATACTTCTATATAGCATTGCAAGTGTTCAATTCACTTTTGAGATAATGAAAAGTATGTTCACGAAAATATATAATAATATGGTGTCAGCAAAGCTGATAAAAGAACATTTAATACATACAAATGATATGACTGAGGTTGTACCTGAACGCAGAGCAGCCCCAAGCACCGTGCTTATCTGTGAGGATGTTTACAATCTTCTGTATGAGCTGGGTGGATGTGACATTATCCCGGTACTTGGCGGCCCTGATCAGGTGATCGCACATCTTCTCCTCGTCGCGTTTCTCAGCGGCATACTGAGCACACTGAGACTGCAGACAAAAGAAAACAAAAAACAAGTCTTGTTAGTAATTTTGCTCTTATATGCTTTCATTTGTATTATATCAATTAACACATTAAACCCTTTATTCAAATCACCTATCCCTATTTAAAAACTACAATACAAAACATGTACAGTATGATATGTCACATACAAACTAGTTACTTGAAGGCACAAATGTGTTCCCGTGCTACCTTTACCTGAGAAGAATGCTGTCCATCAAACTAGGTGTAGAAAACAAAGCACACTACATCATTAGAGTGTGCTTCCGCCTGAGAGTGTGTGTGTGCGGTAACTCCAAACACAAAGGAAACAAATGGAACTCTGGGTCATTTCCAGCCTGTTGTCACAGTGATTAATAACACTGGACATGTATTTGCTAATGCCTTTGGGCTAAGCTAAAAAATTTAGAAACTACCCATAATGCACAAGAAGACATTTTTCTTTGTCAGAATTTGTTATCAGAAAAGCCTTTGAACTCAAATGCGATCCTTTAACAAAGCACCTCACACTGCAAATATCCCTTTGAAAAATTAAAATCTGTTTTATCTGTTCATCCCACTGTAGTAGAAGAGTAAATGACTAAGCCACGCTTTGTAAAAGCCAATGTCCCAATCACAATCAATGAATCAAGAGATGCTGGTACGAATTCAATCCAGAAAAAGCTAAAACAGCCCACTAAGCACAACACAACACGGCTTCATTCCCCCAACGTGCCTCTTATCTGATTCTGATGCAATGTCTAGCAAACAGCAATCAAGTGGAAAGGTTACAGCAACCACTAGAGCTTGTTTTAATGTAATTCCCTCCGCTTCATCCATTGCGTGTTATGGGCCTAAATTAAATTAGCCTTGGACAGCATAGGCTTCAGACAACAAATACAGTAAAGACAGTGGTCTGGTGTGGTAACGGCTGCAGACGCTGAAGCCTGCCTCGCAAAGTTAACGGTAAACGCTCCAAAGTGCCTTCTAATGGGCCCTCCTCTCCAATTTGAGGATCGACTCTTCATGTATGACAGAAAATCCATAGAGATAAATCACATTAGGGGGGCTTCCCTCTCCTAATTATCAATCTGTGTCTCATTTCGCTGTTCTTAACTCTGCAGTGACCTTAAAGCCACGAGAAGAGGAGAGCGGAATAAAAGAGAGATAAAAGTTAACGGGTGAATGTTTAAATGTGAACCGAATTGGATGTCTGGCGTAACAAAAGAGCGGGAATAAATGAACGGAAAGAAGGACAGCGATTTGTCTCTGTTCAGCGCAGAAGGTCACGTCTGGGTAAGAAATGGAAAAGTCTGGATGGGTAACATTCGCTTTGATGAAAGAATGGAAAAAACACGCAAAAACGTTTTTGACAACAACAAGTGCCCATAAATATTATTAGGGACTATTATGAAATCATTTTTTTATATTGTAATATTATTAGACCTTTTAAGTTAAATAAAATGCATAAATTTTAATACTAACTGAAATAAACAGTTTTGAAGTTTGTTCTAAAGGTGCTTTCTGAATCAGAATAGCTTCAAAAACAAAAAGAGCAATCATCCATATTTTTTATTGTTCCCTTCAACGACTGATTAACACATTATTAATTAGCTGTCATGAGTTCAAACACTTTGGCATAAACAGGCACTTTATCAACTAGTGTCAACGGCACCAAATCCCTGAGCTCCATAATGGGCTTCGCAATTTTCATGAACTTCCTGACAAATGGCTTCTTTGCAGCTGAACATACAGGCTGAATTACAGGAAACATACAGGTGAAATACATAGCAGTGCCATTATCATCACGCTTGGGGCTGTAATTCTGAAGTGACGTCATAAGACTTTTGTAAAGCCAATAAGGTGGACTTAATTCAAAGGCTCCTGCACATGTTTGGCAGTGCTCTGAAGGGGGGACCACAATCTCCAGTCACAGTGCAGCTGAAGTTGAAGCCATAGAGGCAGAAACAAAACCATGAAAGCAATGTGTTTATGACTTCAGACAGAGTAATCATCCACATCTCCAAATGTTCTGTGTTCTGGGGAACTGAACCAGACAGGGTCAGCACTCATTTCCTTCAGTGGACTACACCCATGACAAACCATTAGAGCCATATTATTGTAAAAAAATCGGTATCGTCGACAGTTCTCTTAAACTATTTATTCTGCATTTCAATCAAGATCAAAATAAAAAGCATACATGCATTTTTTAGTGTAACAAAAGTAAGATGAATTATTTAAAATTAAGGTGACACTGAACTAAATATATATATTATGAATAAATCTATACAAATCTTTTAATATAAAAAATATTATAAAATAATTCTAATTAATTTATTTCAAACTTAAAAACAAAAACAAATTGGAGTTGTTAAATTTAACATGATTAAATATGTTTAACACTTTTTATCAGCATCCATTTACTAGTAAATTGTTGAGAAAGACTCTTCATGGGTAATTTTAACATAATTAGTCATTCACATTAGATTTTTTGTAAATCATAGAAAAGATCAATGTCTTAAAAAATATAATTAAATATGAGTTATCCATATCAATTGCAGAGACAGCTAATTATACACTGGATTATTATTTTGTTTTATAGAAATATTTGCTGCACGTTTTCCACTTAAAAATAAATGAACAATATCTTTTACAAGTAAGGCACTGCCTTTTATGTGTTTCTAGAAAAAGGGTATTTTAACAAACTGCATTGGTTTCTAAAATCTTCTAAATATGTGTTGCTACATCCACAGCAATAGATGTCAATCTAAAATGCAGGGTTATTGTTGCGCAGGCCATAAAAAAAAATGTATTTATAAGTTCTGCAAATTCAGAATTTATAGCTAGCAAAGCACAATAACATACCTATGACTGCTATTTACCAATGTTAGCAGATCCAATGTTTCTCTGTAAAAAGATATGAACAATCACAGGCGGCAGTTTTACACTCTCCTCCCTAAACAGGGTAGCAAGGTTAAACAAAATAATCATCATCTGCCAGAGAACAGAACTCATTACGTTCCATCAGCACCCGTGTATGTGAGTTAGTTAGTGACACGACATGGCCAGGCGTACATGCAAGTCTAGACATTACATACACAATGAAAGCGTCGCAAGTGTTTCTCCGAGAGCACATCTAAGCTGTGAAAACAGTAGGGATCTTGTTAAACTGCTTGATTTGCACTCTGTTGACAGTGAAATACACAGCACTGTGATTATCATCTTCCTCTCCTCTCTAGTCCATCCCTCAGGGTTTCATTTACACGAGGAAACTGTCCTACTGATGCCTCTGTCCTTGCAGCATCTGAGGGAATGCAAATACAGTGCAGCACTCAGAGAAACAAAATGAAAAACGAGCGTATGCCATGTTTTCCGCCAATCAAATGCAAGAGATTTTCATAGCACTTGATCTTTTGACCCAGTTTCGTTCCAAATTTAAAGTCACCGCGTAAAAACTGTAGTCAGGGGAATTCATACAAAATCAAGCTGGGAAAGTGAAAAGTGACAACCAAGAAAAATGACGCCTTAAAAGTACAATAGCGAATAAAAGTCACGGAATGACAAAGGCTGACAGGCACTTCAATTCTGGAGCGATACCGCTGTCAGCCAACGCCTCTCTGTATTGATTTCCCACCATCCCTTGTTCCCTTGGCGATAGATGGAGCAGGAATCTAGTGTAAAGCAACTAGAGAGAGAAAATGTTGCCACCCCCTTCCTAGAGTCAGGGTGACCATCAAGGTTAACACAGGTGCAACAACTTATCAAAGTA
Source organism: Gymnocypris eckloni scoliostomus (assembly GCA_027564155.1). NCBI lineage: Eukaryota > Metazoa > Chordata > Actinopteri > Cypriniformes > Cyprinidae > Gymnocypris > Gymnocypris eckloni. Next base: position 2,696,114 of record CM050416.1, on the reverse strand, counting down.
TCTCTGGCTTCTCTCTTCCCCCTTTCTCCCTCCTTCATTTCAGGCTTTTAATGGACTAGTCACAATGCGTAGATGGCAGATTCTTCATCTTGCCTCCCACCCCTCTGCAAAAAAAGGCATTTCTTTAGTTCCATTACTCTACACGGGCAGCTGACTCCTGCAACTTCAAGGTCACGCCGTGTGAGAAATTGTAGGAATTAACTGTCCTTTTGAGGTGAAAAATAGTCAAATGAAGGAGATGTGCGGCGAGTGAAAAATGAACACGTCTGCCGGCAGGCGACGAGGAGCAGGTGTGGATGAATGTGAATGTGGGATAATGTTTTTACTTCTGGTAAATAAAGGAAACGCATATGGTCCTAAGCCCAATGAACAAAAAACTACAAGCGGAGCACTACTGTTGGGAGGGTGATAACACAGGTCAAATAAACAGTCTGAAAGGATATCTTCTCAAGCAGAGAAAATATATATATATTATAATCTTATTATTTGTAAAAGCCATTATGATTTCTGTCTATATTTAAAGCTGAATCGTGTTTTTTTCCAGCTAAAATACTTTCATCAGAGGGTCGGCCAACATCCGCTTCCGATGTGAATGCTGTCATTCACTGATATGGGCGGCAACAAAACATGCGCTACTTAAGCTCCACTGACACTCGCGATGTGAAACAGGTGTTAAAGACATTCAAATCTGCATTCATGCTGCTGCTGATCCAGAAAGAGCAACACAAACGTCTTTTCAACCACACATAATTATTTCTGTGTTACAGACATTTAAATAACAGAAGTACTGGGATAAAAGGTTATCGTTTGGGTATAAAAACTTATTGTCTACAGTAGCGATCAAAACGAAAGTATCTTAACACTTGTATTGTAACGCGTATCATCTTCCGCCAGGAGGTGGCGACAACCCGTTTAAAAAATGTATTTAACATTGAATCATTCATTCAGGAGATTCCAATAGTGAGTCTTTATGAAGTGAGTCACTGACTCCATTGAATTTTTATTTTAAAATTTTGTTCAAATGAATATATATATATATTTTTAAAGACTCAAGCAATGAACATATTCTCAGAACCACTAGTAAATTACGTTATTTTGTGAGAGAATCGTGATCTCCAATTTATAACAAAAACTGTGATTCTCAGTTTGTCCAGAATCGTGCTGCTCTAGTTTGCATGTTGTTTATTAGCCTACTGCATATAATTCATTAAAAAAGAAGTGAAATTTCATAAAGAATAAGTTGATTTCAAAATGCACCTACATTTTTGCATCTTGTGTTTTTCAGTTGAATAAAATAATTTTTCCCTATATTTCATCTTTGAGGATTTAAAAAAAAAGTCTACAAATCTCGTCTCGTTCTCGTGAACCCAGCCTCGTGTCTCGTCTCGTCTCATGGGATAAGTGTCTCGTCACACCCCTATTAAATATGCACCCTTACAACCATCTACAACATATTACAATACAAAAACCATTAAGTAAACATTATACAATTATAATGCATCAAGAGTATATCATAAGCAATCGCTTGACATATAGTAAATGTGCAGCATTCATCGACTGCAAGCTGCTCTGAAACAGTGATCCTGTAGAGTGCACAACAGCACTGTGATTTGAACGTGCAATACTCCCATTTATTTCATTAAATCATAGCCTTTTGAAGTTAAAATAATCACATTAGGCTATATTGTGATTCTTGTTTTTCCTTCTCCAAATTGAAGACCAATTTAAATTATTAATATGACTTTAAATGGACCATTTAACAATTTGTTTTCCTTAAATTTGATCAAATGGAGTTTAAAACTTTTTAAGACCCCCAAAGAACCCTGAAATAATCCCACTTTTTGTAATGCCTATTCATAAAAATTCAATGTCAGAATTATCTGTATGTATTTCTGAGAATGTTCTCAGCAAATATTGATTATTATACTAATCAAATGACATGCCTAGGCCATATTTTGATTACAAATTCTACTTATAAAATAAAAAACTGTGTCTAACTAACCCTTCAGTGTACTAAATGTGAAGCAGAAGGGCTCTATTCACCAGCGCATTGGGGACAAGATACAGAATAATGACCTGCTGCACTGCCATCACCTGGGGAATTAATTAAAGCAAGTAAAGGACAGAGAACAAGGGAGAGAAAGAAACAGCGAGTACGTGTGTATTCCACAAAGCCATTACTTGCGGTAAAGATAGCATTTATGGTGAAGCTAAAGGATAGCTGCTGACTTATCAAAGGGCACAAGTGTAACCCTACTGAAGCTCTAAGTACACATCATTTAGATGTGCTTTTGTTTGGCTAGTACAGATAACTGTCAGAGGCTGGAGGATTAGTGAACATGCACGCTGGAATAATACGAGGTCATGTGTCTCATTTCGCAGTTGATGTCATTAACTCCTAGTCTCCTCTTACAGAAACACAGACACTAAACGCTAATGAAGTGGCCCATCACCTCTCTTCACACACACTTCAGTCGGAAGTCAACTCAATTACACTCCATCACTTCAAGATCAAGTTAAAGCTAACAAAAAAAGAGCAAGAGAGTGAAAGAAAGAACAATGACCCTGTTCTATCACATCCGAAAGATCTGGCCTTGTGGCCCAGTCTCTTCCACATTTCATTTCTAATAAAGAAAGACTCTCATTAAAGAATGAAGTCACTCTCTCTCTCTGTCCTTTCTTTTCTCCCTCGCAGGTATCGGCTGCCATCGTACAGTTGTTACCGGAAAAATCTTTTCCGTATTAGGTATCCTATTAGAAAGAGAACACTAAAAGATAATTGGATTTCCAGCGGTTATCTCTGTGTCCATCAGGACCCTGCTGTCCCTGCAATCTCACTCTCAAGGGGTAAAGATAACTCAATCCCAGATTGTGTGTGTGTGTGTGTGTGTGTGTGTGTGTGAAAGGAGGGGAGCAGGGGAGTGTATAAAGGCATATGTTATCCATCTATGTAATAAAAGTGTGTCTAAATCACTGGTATCCACCATCATCTCTTCTGGTGGATTTGAACCCTGACAGGGAACAAACATAAATTTATTTTTATTTCCAAAATAATTCACCTACTAGAGAATGCACTGGAACAAAGGCTGTCTTCAATGCTGCCACCTTTCTCTTAAGACCCATTCCTCAAATGCACAATATACTATAGCAGTCTGTTCTTCACATACAAGCACCCTGAATAATGTTCAATAAAATTTAGTGTTTTCAGATCTGCAGTTATTTTGATTTGTTCTGAAACAGACATTAAACTGTTACAATGTTGCATTTTCACCTTCAGATTCCTTCTCTCCAATGATCTATCAGGTATGCGCCATGGTTATCATATCGATATTAGCAGGATTTGAGTTTCCACTGACAGCGGAATCTCCAGAGTTTGCATGAAATCCAACCAGAATCAAGTGTGATTGTGGTATTCATGGGCTTACTAAGGGAGAAAACACATTTGAAGCAAATCCTCCATATAAACTAAGATGGAAAACACTGTAAAATATTATTTAGATGGAATTCATTTTCTAAACAATGTTGGAGTTACAGAGGCACTGTGATTTCAAGTACTTCAAACACAAATGTACTGTACCTAACCCCCTCAATGAAAACTAGCCCTGCTTGAATATTGCTGAGACATTTAACTGTTGATCACAGACAACTAACAGGTAAATTATTCTCATTCTAAATGTCATCAAGCATTACACACATTAATTCATGAATGAACCTATATTAAAAAACAAAAAGCAAACATCTCCATCTATTCTGGTTCTCATATGTCTCATATTTCATGTTGTTCCCTTAAACATCCAAATCCTGTGTAAACTGCTCTTCGGGACTGAACGGCAGTGTGATCCCCACGGGGGCATCTTTCACTGGCCTGTTATTTTTATTGTGGCCGTGCAAAATGAAACCGGTGGCTCAGAGAAGATGGCAAGAGCCGGAATGGAGGAAAATCAATACGGCAATATCAGTGCTGCACTTATCGGTAGCACACTGCTTTTCAAGGGTCACAGAGGAGCAACTATATCTAAGTGAGGGATTCAATACTGAGATGGATTCTTAAGAAATCTGTGCTGTGACTGAGAAGCCATATTGTAAGAAATAAAATACACTTACAAACTTCTAAGAAATGTATAAATAATACGACTTTGACAATGATGTATCCAATTTGGTTTTTCAGTTAAATTCAGTAAAAATAAATCAGGATTTTTCAAGGATTTTCCACAGACTGTATGAGATGGACCCACAGCTTGGGAAACATTGACTTACACACTGAAATCTTTATTTAAAGTGTGACTTGAATACTGTAAAATGATACATAAACTTCTGTGTGTTTTTTTAGCATTTTTTGGCATCCATATAATGTGCCTGACATTGATAATCTGTGCATTTTTTCCACATTTGGCAGAATATCCAGCAGTATTTGTGAGAATAATACATTCTCCACCGTGCTGTGAGTGAGGCTGGAAACGCAGAAAGAATCGGACCAGAGGGGCCAATTAGAGTGAAAAAGGAAAGCTAAGCACGTCCCTAGAGTGCAGCCGTCTTCCACTGAGCGTCTGGGAGAACTTGGCCAATCCTGGGAATTTGGGGCAGTGGGAATGATGAAGAAGGGCGTTCCGAGGCTCCCTCTAAAGGAAGCTTGTTTAAGCAGGGTATTTTCAACTAATACTTCCAGCTCTCATCTGTTTTACAGGGTACATGCCTCTATAGTGTTGGGTTTTACTGGAATGGCTGCGTAATTAAATCTCTTGTCATTTGTGAACACGTGGTTACCAGCAGCATATATTATCTACTAACACTGACAATAATAATAAAAGCGTTTGAGCTCCAAATCAGCATATCAGAATGATTTTTGGGGAACATAAGAGTCATCTTATGAAAAAAATCTGTAAAACAAAATTAAAACAGTAAAGAGTTTTAAAGGGGTCATGAACTGAGAAACCAAAATGCCCTTGATTTTTTGTCATATTTGAAATGGTGGTGGTTGAGGAGAACCCCCTCACAATGTAAAGTGCTTTGAGCACTATATAAATGTACTATACTAGTATATATATACAGTATCTCACAAAAGTGAGTACACCCCTCATATTTCAACAAAAAGTATATCTCGATTTAGTATATCTTCTCAAGGGACAATACCACACAAATTAAACTTAAATATATTTTAGAGTAGTCAATGTGCAGCTTGTATAGAAGTACAAATTTACCGTCCTCTAAATATAACTCAACATATAACCATTATTGTCCAAATAACTGGCAACAAAAATGAGTACACCCCAAGCGAACATGTCAAAACTGTGTCCAAAGTGTCAATATTTTGTAGGGGCACCATTGTTGTCTAGCACTGTCTTAATCCTCCTGTACATGGAATTCACCAGAGCTGCACAAGTTGTTGTTGCTGCAGCAGCAAGGCAGTTGTCATCTCGGCGGTGTGTTTGGGGTGGCTGTTATGTTGGAAAACAGTTTCTGAAGGGAGGGCATCATCTTCTGCTTCAGAATGTCACAGTACATGTTGGAATCCATGTTTCCCTCAATGAACTGCAGCTCCGCAGTACCAGCAGTAGTCATGCAGCCCCAGACCACGATGCTACCACCACCATGCTTGACTGTAGGCAAAGCACAATTTTCTTGGTACTCCTCACCAGGGCATCGCCACATGTGCTGGACACCATCTGAGTAAATCAAGTTTACCTTAGACTCGTCAGACTACAGGACATGGTTCCAATAATTCATGCTCTTGACCAGGTTGTCTTCAGCAAACTGTTTCAGGCTTTTTTGTGAGCCAGCTTCAGAAGAGGCTTCCTTCTGGGACGACGACGACCATGCAAAACCTGTTGCAGTGTGTGGAATATGGTCTGAGCGCTGGCAAGCTGACCTTCCATTTCTGCGACCTCTAAAGCAATGCTGGCAGCACTCATGCCTCTGTTTTTTGAAGCCAGTTTCTGCATCTAACGCACAGCACAAGGACACAACATCTTTGATCATCCCTTGCGAGGCCGTTACGAGTGAAACCCATTTTCGAAAACCTCTGTATGACCCTGGCCATTGTACTGTAACTCAGTTCCAGGCTGTTACCGAACTTCTTATAGCCTAGGCCATATTTGTGGAGAGCCACAATTCTAATTCTCAAATCCTCAGAGAGTTCTTTGCTATGAGGTGCCATGTTGAACATCCAGTGGTCAGTATGAGAGAATTGTACTCAAAGCACTAAATTTTAACTGGTCTAAAACAAGATACACACATTTGTAGGGTCCTGTCAAGCAGACAAAAACATGAACATGATGAATAGGACATGTGGCTTTGCAATGTTAAATGATGTATAGCTGTTATCACTTGGGTGTACTCACTTTTGTTGCCAGCTTTTTTGACAATAATGGTATGTTGAGTTATTTTCAGAGGACAGTAAATCTTTACTGCTATACAAGTTGCACATTGACTACTCTAAAATATATCCAAGTTTCCCTTCTATAGTATTGTCTTTTGAAAAGATATACTAAAATGATTGCCGGAATGTGAAGGGTGTACTCACCTTTGTGAGATACTGTATATGTACTGTAAAAACATCCTGTTATTTTCAGAGCTATAAAAACTGCTTATATTGAAGCCAATCTGCCAAAATGACAGCTTGTGGAATGTACCACTTTATGATGTAATAATGTGGCTAAAAATAGCCTCCACAGAAGAAGATCAACGCCTGCTTCTACATCACTGCATGTTTAGCCCTGCCCACCGATTCACGCATGTAATGTTTACAAGAGATCCGAATGTGCAGGTCTACACAGAAACCAAACAATAAAGATGTTCTGAAGACAACAAGACGCTGTGTGGTGCCAAGTTGTAAAAAAAAAAAAAGTCTTTGCATTGCCTTCCTTTTGATACCAAAGTTAGGAAAAAGTGGATGAACTTTATTTTGAATGAAGTTCCAGACTGTGTCAGTAAGAACTGGGTCTTTTGTTCACCTCATTTTACCGTGGATTCCTTTTCAGACAAGGCACAATGCGACACAGTATTTTAAGAAAGATTGAAACTAAAAGACGATGCTGTGCCACCTGTATTGGATCTGATAGTAATGTCGGTTCCAACATGCGGTTTACTAAATGAGTCATTTGAAAAATTAATTGAGGAAGTCGTACTGATTCAGTCGAAGATTCTGACAAAATATAATAAATATTAAACTCTGTTCCTGCAGTGGTGAATAAAGTGATTCAGAATCAGAATGAGCTTTATTGCCAGGTATGTTTACACATAAGAGGAATTTGTATTTTAATTGAATTCTGATTCTTTGAACTGATAATGACAGCTAGACAATTCAAGTGAAGGAGTCAGAATTCTTTTGTTTTCTTAAAACAGTGAGACACTGGGCGAAACCTTTAAGAAAAGCTGCCAAAATAAGCATACAGGCCCAATCACATACAAAACATGACCCTAACTAAGCAGACTACTGCAGAACCTTTCACAGACATGATACACAATCACCTTCTCCGATTTTACATGTTTACTTTTAATACTGTCCTTCAAATGTTTTCCCCTCCTAGTCTCAGTTCAGAGACCCTGCCTTGAACCTTTCTGAAAGCATAACATTTTACAACTGGAGGGTGAGAGATGTTGAACAGAGCAGAGCCCACTCCCCCTTTACACTGTCACATCCTGCTCCCAGTGCCAGATAGAACAGAGGGAGGGATGGGAAACGAAAGGAAGACAGAAAAGAAGGTGCTGTATTCCTGTCACTGGTGAAATTCTCCCACAAAGGGAGCACAACAGGCAGAACATGAGTCCGAAGGGAATCGTGAGGAAAAAAGCAGGTAGACAGAAATGGAGAATGATGGAAGGAATGAGAAAGTGAGACTGCGGTGATAAAAGAGGTGATGTGTGTGCGTGTTTGGCGGGGCAGCGGTGGAGGAATGCCCCATGGCTGTGCTATAAGGAATAAATCAACTGTGCTGCTATGTTTTGGTAAGATACATGCCAAATGCAATCTCTGTAGCCAAAGCTTGAAACCTTATTCCATATAAGTTGTGTTTGAAAAGAAAACATTTGTTCTCCTTCACGTTGGCAGCCTCTCAGTTCCGACAGACAAAACTTTATTTTTTAATATCCTCACAGGGGCTTAACAATTTCATTATATCTTACAATAGTTTTTTAAATGTGTAAATCATCTCTGAAACAGACTATATCTGCATAAAGTGAAAGTGGCTTGTTTGTACAATATGTCAAGAAAATTTAGCTATTGCTTCACTCAGCTGCAAGTCTTCAAAATCTTATGAAATGACGTGACTTGGACATTTTTTTCCTGTTAAGTTAAGGGCAGGGCATATTGAAGGGATTGTCTTTTTAATACATTAACATTCAAATGTTATTTGTTTGTTTTTTATTCAGCAAAGACGCATTGATCAAAAGTGACAACAAAGACTTTCACTTTGTGCCAGTATATATATTACAATTATTTCTGAAGGAACACGTGGCACTGAAGACTGGAGTAAGGGCTACTATAAATTCAGCTTTGCCATCACAGGAATAAATTACATTTTAAAATATATTATAAAAGAAAATTATGTTTAGGATTTAAATAATATATATTTTAAACTATAATACTACTACAAAATTACAGCTTTTACTGTTTTGATTAAATAAATGCAGCCTTGGTGAGCATAAGAGACTTCTATTAACAAAACATAAAAACATCTTACCGACCCAGACATTTGTACAGTAGTTTAAATGGCCAATCACTTACATCACAAGAACTCCAGACCTCTCGTAGACTGATGCAGATACTGTGTGTCTGTGCATGAGTGTGAGTGTGTGTGTGTGTGTGTGTGTGTGTGTGTGTGTGTGTGTGTGTGTGTGTGTGTGTGTCTGTGCATGCATGTGCAGTGTGTGTGTGTGTGTGTGTGTGTGTGTGCGAGAGAGAGAGCACACTCACCTCAAACTCTGCGTGTTTGTGGATGTCCTCTGCTCTCTGGCGGCTCAGAATGAACTCGGCCTCATTAGCTACACGCACCAGATGGTCCTTCATGGTGTGGCTCAGCAGTCTGTACATGAAAATCACATTAAATATTGAGTTCACACCTAACATCACATGATTCTGTCTGAATATTTTTGCAGTTTGTGTTGGTAACATAACTGAATCCAAACACTGGATTTTACATGCATCACATATATTGTTCCATTAATTAGGAAATGTACTGATCATAAGAGATGCAATAAACATATTTACAGAAACAACCCTTCAAGAACTTGATATGTATACCGATAAGCCAGTAACTATGTTCATATTATGGCTGATATTATTAACCTATTGGGCTGCACAATATTGTGGGGGGCTGACATTTTGATGTTTTGTTTTCCCACAATATATATTGCAATATGGAAAAAGAACACATTTATTTGGAAAGAATGAATAATTCTAGACTTAGTGGGGTGATTCTGATGGTGAATGCATCTGTATAGAAAATAATAGTAATCGGAAGAAGTCATTTTTACTCATAAAATATTCTTGAGTGTGAAATCAATTTAGTGCTGAATGATTTGGAGAACTCAAACCACTCAAACTTATTTCCGTATCCATTTCAGAAATCTTTTTCACTTGAGTTTTCCAATTCAATATAACAATACAATTATATTATTTTATATTATATTATATTGTGTTTATGAAAATAAAATATTAAACTAAATAAGAAATATATATAAATAACAGTTCAAAATAAATATAGTAAAATAAAATAAGAATAAACTGTTTTATTTTATTGTAAAATCACAATACTAATATTTTCAGCTTAATAACTTCATTTTCAAATGGTAAACCAAGCTTTTTTTTGACCGAAAAATCAAAGTAAGTGCTGCCAGTATCAAAATGAAACTTGGCACAGTGTGTTCATTCACATGCATACAGCCCATGATATCAATGAATAAGAATGCCTGGATTTACAGTAACTGAACCAAGCCATTCTCAGATGCTAAAATACTGTAGCATGGGCTACACGTGTGTAAATGTCCGTTTCACCAGCCTGGGCAATTTTACAATCACACTAAGCCAATATTAATTTTATTTGATATATTATGCAGCCCTACTACTTTATTTAAAAAGTAAAATAAATAGTTTGTATGCTACACGTGAACTTATGCATCACATCATTATAATGTACAGCATTATAGCTATCCTACGTAAGCATAAACATCCAATATCAGCAGATATACAATAAATATTGATAATAATAATTATAAAATCTCTGTTAATATTGGCAATAAATTATGTTGTGCGGTATAAATCACGCATCCCTAACAAAGAATACTGCACATACATTTCATTGTAAATTACTTGACAATGTTCACAAAATAGCAGAAATGAGGACCTTCAACATCTCTCAAGTGTTAATCTGTGAAATCAGTTTTACTGATTTAATAACACAGTTGTTAGGCCATCAAAGGGTCAATGGCACGCTAAACCAACTTAACTACATCATGTAAAACAAGCAGAAAATCATATTTAGCACGCAGCTAAAACCACCCCCACTAAAAACAACCATCGATTGATTTGTAAACGATACGCATCTAACAAGATACGGATGCAGGGGGTGTGGAGATTGGGCACATTTCAACCCGGCTCATGTTTCCACATATGCAAGAACAGCCTTCCTTGGATAAACACACACACATACACACACACACACACACACACACTGCTTCTTATCACAGGGCATCTGATGATTACAGGGGCTGATGGGAGATCAAATGAATCCTGCATTTACTGCTACTGTTTGTCAGCCCTCATCAAAACCCAAAGCTGTTCTGTCCATCTCAAGAGTCTTGTTTATGAATCAGCATTGTTTTTTCTTCCCATGGTGCTCAGAGTTAGCACAGACGGGGAGGAACCTGATCTTGAAACAGCACATTTACACCCCGGGCAGATTTGTGAACAGCACAAGCCGTGGCCTAATAAAACATCGCCCCTAGGGACAGAGACGAGTCTCTCAGCAGGTCAGGAGGCTCAGGCCTCTGCAAAGTGGAAGAATAACAGGCAGAGGGTGGAGGGCTGAAACTCGAGCCTGGTGTGTCAGCGGCGGGCAGCGGGGGAGCGGACGTGCCAGGGACTCTGTAGTGACCCTCTCCCACCCCTCTCACCCCGACTGCCATCAATAACAGCCCGCTCTCTGTGACTGCCCTTCTCTCTATCACCCTTCTGCTTTCCTGCCTTTCTTTATCTGGCTTTACTTACTTTATGATATGATAGTCTAAAGAAACAGACAAAAACAAAAAAGTAACAGTATTTTAGCATGGTAGTTTATACCATGCATGTTTGTGATTGGTTATACTCTACAGCTACAGTGTATAATTGCATTACATAATTAATATTTATTACATTATAAGCGACAAAATGACAAATAAGCATGTCCAAAATAAAGAAAAATCTAAATCATTACATCAATCATCATGTTTATCATTTACCAAGACATTTATTAAAGGCATGCTTTGCAATTTGCATTGGCGTCTGCGCATTGATTTTAAAACTCTCATTCTAACATATCTCTTTGTGACTTACATGCCTTCTCATTTTCATTAAGCACTTTAAGAAACCCATCTTTTTAAAATAACGTTTGATTAATTTGATAAGCTTTTCAATAGCATACTAATTTATAGTTCGTTTTTATGGTATTTTGTATAGTATTCTTTTTGTAATTTTTGTAGTTTTCATTGGTTTTACCGTTTGTAGTGCTGTGGGTGAGTAAAGTGCATTGTAGATAAAAATAAAAATATATCATTATATCATTTAACATTAGAAATCATAAAATCAAAAGAGGTGTTGTAGGTCACTGCATGTTTGAAGCACTTTTTTTTTACACAATTTAGAATAATTTAATGAATCTACAAAATAAAAAAATATGAAATATGAATCACATCATTATAAGTACAATGGAATTATGACCTAATATTATCACTGCACTACCAAAGATTTAGTTATTTTCTTCAGGCTTAGTAAGAATTCGAACAGTGTTATAAACTCAATTATAGAAAATCAACTTTACTTCGAAAACACCAATTCCGCATTGATCCTATTCATTTTAGTGCAGTAGGCATTATAATGACATATTTGATATGCAGTGCACTTTTACAGCTATGATTACATTAGTATCCCTCTGACAGGTGCTGGTGTGCCAGATGTTGTCTAAAGCCTGACCCTGCTTTCCGTATGTTTGAAAAAGAGTTGTAAAAATGGCCAGCAGTGAAGGTGGAGAAGTCTCAGTGCATCACTGCATTCATTAGCATGCTAGGAGCGCTCATCAGCACGGCAGCATTCATTAACATGAATTTCCATTGCTAACATAGAAATGAGAGCCATCTGAAAGATCTAAGGGCTTGAAATTGAAGACAGATCCTTCCATCCCAAAGGGAGTCTGAGTAAAAGAGTCCAACAGATGATACATAAACCCGTCTGAAAACAGCAAGATACGAGAAAGATTTCCCAAGAGGTGGGCCAGAAACTAAGGCACTGCTGCCCTCTCAGAAAGCCTCTCTGAAACACATGGGAACCCACGGGAACAAGCCATGTTATTGACAGACGCCTTGAACTCCAGGTCACCCTGTTGATCCCCTTTGCACATTACATTGATTTCCTCCCAAATAGAATCTGACTGTACACACGCGACGTAGCGTTGTAGGCCAGGAGATAATGAAGAGGCTGCTAACAAAGGGTCAGAGGACGGGATTAGATAATTACCTGCCCTCGTTCACAAGCTCGATGAAGGCCAAGCCCGCGTTCTTCTGGATGGAATTCTGCCACTCCTGTGGAGAGAAATAAAAGAGAATTTACACTCAATTCATAAAACAGGCAGAGAAAGGAAGGTTGGGTTTCATCAGAATAAACATCCACATGTCAGTAATATGTAATCCTAAAATGAACCCCGACATCAAGTTTCAGGTTTCAGGCCTGGGTTCATTTTGTAAAAAAAATTATCAAATGACTGTATACTACATCGTCCCACTGAGAATAAATAAATAAACATGAAATACAAACTAAATTATTTGAGAAGAAATAAAGCACATTGTAATAAGAGAGATATGGATCTAGCACAGTGTAAGAAACAGAGTGTCAGGGGAAAATTCAAATATACAGTTTAGTGAACATTTAAAAGAATAGTTCAACCAGAAATTACAATTCTGTCATTAAGTAATCTCCCTCATGTCGTTCCAAACCCTGTAAGACCTCCCTTACTCTATGGAACACAAAGTAAGATTTTATTGATGAAATCCCAGAGCTTTCTGAACCTCCATAGAAAGCAATGCAACTGAAATGTTCCCAGGCCCAGAAATGCAGTAAGGACATTGGTAAAACAGTCCATGTAACAAACATTTTTATGTGCAAAGAAAACAAAAATAACGACTTTATTCTTTAGTCGTGGTACTCTCTTTAATGGCAGACATTATTTTGAGGAGAATAATTATTGAATAAAGTCATTTTTTTAGTTTTGTTTGTGCACAAAACTTATTCTCGTGGCTTCGTGATGTCTCATGTACTATTTTAACGATGTCCTTACTGCATTCCTGTCCCTGGGAACATTTCAATTACGTTGCTGTCAATGCAGAAAGCTCCCAGATTTCATCAAAAATAACTTAATTTGTGTTCTGAAGATGAACAAAGGTCTTCTTGAAATGATATGAGGGTGAGCAATTCATGACAGAAGTTTCATGTTGGGGTGAACTATCCCTTTAACAACAGACTGACATAACTGACCAATCAGAATCACACATTCCAGAGAGTCACAAAATCTTTTAAAAAGAATATCTTTTTACATTGTAGATGCACTATTTATACATGTTTTTTGTAACTTATGTTTTATGCTTATTTTTGTAATAATTAAATACTTTAATTTCATTACAAAAATGTTAGAATGTATTGTTTTAGACTTAAAATGTATGAATTATTAAAATAGTAACAAAAAGTGAAATAAACACCATTAAATTAAACTCAAATCTTTCGCCATCTTCATGAAATGGCTAAAACACATCTCTTCCATCTACACTTGACCCTCTAACTCTAGCACTTTCTATTTCTATTTACTATCCACTTGTTTGTTTGTTTTATTTATTGCTTCTAATGTCCTCAGTTATTGATTTGGATAAAATAATCTACAAACATGACTAAATGTAAATTTAAATTAAATCATTGTGATAATATTTTTATTTGTATTATTATTATTATTGCCAAAACAAAAACATCACACTGAAAAAGTAGCTTTTAATAGTTACTCAAGTTTGTGTACTTGTTTACATAGAGAGAATAGTAAAAGTTAAAAGCATGCTTAAGAAATTTGAAAAAAATTGCTGTAAGTGTAACGGGAAACTATTTTGGAAATGTATTTAATATGCATAAACTTATTAAGCCTAAGCAAAACAAAGGAGTAATTTTAGTTCAGAAAATTGTTGCCTTAATTTAATTAAATTTCCATCATACAATGTGATTAAACAACACATTATTTGAGATTTAGTGGAAATTACACTATGGTGGGAATTTTCTGAAGAAAAAAGGTGTACGAGTATGTGTATCCACAGACGCTAGAAGTGGAACAGAAGCTGTTTCTATATCATCAAACTATTCAGAGGAAGGGATCACTGGGGGAGGAAGAAAGAAAGCGAAAGCATCATCTAACATGTTTATATTGTATCCTCAATGTCCGAGATTGCATTTAAACAAGCACACCGCCCTCAAACTTTAACAGGTCTCACCCGGCTGTTGTAAAAGGTGTTAGTCTAAACAACTCCTGAAACCACAGCTTTCAGTGATGTTTAATAGCCTAGGAGCAAGAATCATTGACATTTTTCACAGCTGTGCCAACCTTTCAACACTTCCCTGTGATCGTCTCAAGAATAATAATAACACCCAGGTCATGAGTACGTACAAAGTCACTCATGTATTCTCGAGGGCTCTTTTCACAGGGAGACTGCATCACGGAGACAGGAGCGTAACGGTCCGACCCTAACGTCTCATTTGTTTCGGCCGACAGAGAGTGCTTCTAGGTGCAACACAAGCAATAGTTTCATAAAGATGATGATTTATTTTGAATCCCTTGCCCATTCTTAGGATCATAAAATGAAAATGAAACAGAGCAAATGCACATGCTTATAAAGAAGGAAATATTTCACCATCCCAAGGGAGATGAAGTAAAGCGAGGCTGAAACCAAAATAAACACAATTTTAAAATGGCAATAACTGTACGTGTTTATCTATTCCAGAGGGTTTGTAACAGCTTTACTTTACTATCTCCAGAATTCAAATATTTGTGTAATCATATTCTAGTAAATCTTAAATCAGAGTCCAGAAACCTTAAATCAGAATTAATTCGTTTACTGATTTGAGAATCTTAAAATCCTTTCATTTACATATCCTTACATAAGTAATTAAGTACTTTTTAAAATAATTACAAATTTACAAAAAATTGTTGTATGTTAATAATTTGAAACTAATATAACTTCAAAACAAACAAGTAGCAACTAATAAAGAGGAGCATAGAAACATATAACACACAACAAACAAAGAGTGCTTTCAGTATTTATGATTATCTGAATATTTTCCATTCAAGAACTGTGAGTGATTTTTCTTCATCTTTAGTGTTGTTTTTTACTATGACATCATAGACAGCGGGAGATCTATTAAGCTGCATTCACGCACAGATCTCTTTTGAAATATAAGAAGTAATGTGGTTTGTCCTGTCTGTTTAATCCCTTAAGACATAGCTGGCTGTGTTTACATTAATTTTGCATCATAAATCCATTTTGAGACGTAAGTACATTAAAACACTTACACTGAGTCGCGCGCAGCCGCACGCGCGAGCGGTCTACACAAACAAAGCGCATGTCAGCATATGAAGTTGAAAGCAGCTTCTGTTAGTAAGGTTCATATTTTAAATATACAAGTCCACTGCATTCCAAACCACATAAATTATGACTTCATAGAGCATTTGTAAGGAAAAGATACAGATACGCGAGCCGGCACACTTCAAGTGTAACATCAAACAAAGCGCGTGTCTCTCACAGCGCATCCTTTGCAATGAAGCCCGAGAATGTCCTTGCAATACGCTTCAACCTTTCTGAAATTTATGAAAGATTATTTTACGGAAGGTTCGAGTGGTGTATGTGTGTGAGGAGTTGGAAGCAAGCAGAATACGGGTGTTTCTAAAGCAAACTCAGCATCATCATACATCTGGTTAAAAACTAAGCTCAGAATCGATCCAGAAACTCTCAGAATCAATCCAGAATCATTGGAGAGAGAATCGCGATGCATCGATTTTTTTCTCCCACCCCTAGGGCTGGACGATATGGCCAAAATGTATAATCACAATATATTTCTTAATTTCGGTCGATATGATATAATTCCTATATTGATTTTAATATTAAAAAAGCCTCAGAAAAACTGCCAAGAATGCCCACAATGGATGTCTGTACCTACAAACGTCTGAAAAATGAATTTGCCAAGTATATAAAACCTCCTCCTATAAAACTATATCATATTTGATAAATAAAAATGGTACAAATAAATTAATGTTCACTTTTTATTTGTATTTAGCCTTCACAAACAAGAAATGTGAAATAAACAAACTATCAAATAAATAAAACTCTCAGACTCACCTTATTAACAATTATATATTTTCATTTAAACTATAACAGGCTGATTATTCGTATAGATTGAAACAACAAACAAACTGCTTCAGTTTAATCATAAATATGATATAGTGACTGAAACGCGACCCATTAAGATAAACAGCTCTCCCTTCCCAGTCGTCTGATAAAATCAAATAAGATAAAAACATAAGATAAAGACAATAGTGCTGTGATTTCAGCTATACTTGCATGTAAAATTAGAGAAGCAACATATCTGTGTTTTAACTGAAAGCACAGCTCGTTTCAGCCGCTCGCGGAACAGAGCAGAAGCAGAGAGAGAGGTGTGTGCGCACTGGGAAAGAGAGACCTCGCGCTCATGCGGCAGTCCGCTTCAGATCCATAATATTTTCATTTGCTACAAGCAGGATAATTGTTGAGGAAAAACTGCTTTGTTGGGATTAAACATATCCAAAGCTGACATCAACCAAACACACAAATACATTTTCACTACAAAGATAAAGGAATGTTCGATGGGTGAGGGAAAGGCATTATTCTTTAATTAAAGGAAGCAATGACCCCAATCAAAAAGCCTTAACGATCAGAGCTGTGTCTTGAGGACAAGGCTGACTGTTATTGGATTTCAACCAGTCATTCTGATAGGACCCTGATACGGTTTTATGGTATCCAATACTGTTTCCATTCTGACCTGATGAGAGGATACAGGCAGCCATTTGTGACCTTTAAACTCTGACCCTGACCTAAGAGAGGTGCTTCTACAACCCAGCCACCTCTGCCCCGGTCCTGTCATTACAGCAACCACTCACGCTGCTCCATTCATGTCATCAAGTCCGGATTTTTCCTAAGATAGGACATGACTTTTATCAGCCACACAAACAGTGCCTGGGAAAGTTTGTCTCGTAAAGATAAACTCACAATGATAACAAACCAATCTTACTCTCTTCATCAAGGACATTTATAATTGAGCCATTTCCTACGAGTCTCAATGAAACAACAAAGACCAGCAAATAGGGAACAATTCTTCAAGGTCAAATCTGTCAGTTTTACTTTTATTGAAGCTCAGGTAATATAAATATAAGGTTGAAAGCTCAATCTTGTGTACACTGATTCTGGACATGCAACTCATAATGTTTAACACACTGCAAAAAAAAACTGTAATGAATAACGTCATCTTGTTTTCCGATAAAAATGATGTGCAAATCCTTGAAACAAGATCAATTTATTTCTGTATAAAACAGAAGGAATAGCTTCCATAAAAAGCATCTTTAATGTGATTGTATTTTTTCTTGTTCTATTGGAAGATTGCATTCATTCATTCATTCATTCATTCATTGCCAATTCTCACTTAGTTCTTAATCAAGGAGGAAAAAACCTTTTTGGTATTTATTATTGGAAAATGATTGGTAACACTATACAATAAGGTGTCATTTATTAACATTAGTTAATGTATTAAAACACACACACACACACACACACACACACACACGTGTTATGTTATGTCATACTGTAATTTCTTCTGAGTGATGAAAAGCTCAATGCTATACGTGAGTCTATGTGATGGAAACAGAAGGACCAAGGAAATGCAGAGGGAGAGAAAGAAAGGCCTGATGATGCTCTTAAAAAGAACTTGGTTGTGTCTGCATCCTGCGTGTGAGACTAACATTCTGAACACATTCATAAACAAAATCAGTTAATGTTGTGTGCCCATATAAAAAAGAACATATTGCTTAACACTCTCCCCTCCCCACCACTATGCATTAAATGAATGCTTTGATTGATTTATTTATTTATAAAAAAAAAAATACTTTTCTTCTGAGACACGCAAACATCATGTTTTACATTCCTTAAAGTAGTAATCCAATGAGCCATACTTTTGTTTAGTTTTGCTATGATAATTACTGTGGCACTGCATTCCTAATCACTACTGATTAAGAGAACGCAATTACCCTCAAACTAAAACACAACTGAAACAATCCAGACCTACAATGCAACATTCTGCTTCATCCACAATGGCAAGACCAAGGAAATGTGCACAGCGTTTGGCTTCGTTCATTGAAAATAAACAAGTCGCTCTCTAGTTTCCAACCCATCAGTTATAATCACAAGTATTTGTTTGTTTTCTGCAGGCAGGGGGATTGAAGCTCAGATGAAACAAGAAAATTATCCGTCACATGGAAGAGCACTGTTTCAGATCATAACGAGCAGGAGAAGTTTATGTTACGGCTTGTCCGCAGAGCACAAGGCGATTTATGGCGGAAAAGTGGCTACTGTAGGGCTTTGATCGACGGAAAGAGATTCTAGATTTAAAATGTCAGCCTAGTATTACTTACAGGAAAAACCTTTAGTGAAGTATTTCCACATTAAAACATTTTTTTATAGATATGTATTTAACATTCCAAACAAAAACTATAAAATATGTTTCCATAAAGTATCTATTATTGCAATGCTCTACTTGCTGTGGTTTATAAAAAACACTGAATCAACTTTTTGAACAGCATGTTCAACTTCATGCAGCTAGAATCCTGCTAAGGCTCGAGTAAGACATCACATCAGGTCGTGTGTGTATTTTAAGATTTTTATATGTACCCATAAGGATTTGCATAGTATCTATATCTAGATCTGTCTGGGCTTTTAATTTTCATTATTGTAACCTTCTGGTTTGCTATCTGTCCATTACACTTGTATACATTAGGAACAGGGCATTTTCTTGTTATGCTCCAAAATGATCAAATGTGCTGCACCTTACATTATTACAGCATTGATCTGCACATGACAGCTAGCTTATTTTAAAATATAAAGAATGGCAAAATCTTCTGTCTTTTGTATTTTTTTTCCAGAAAACTGTGTAATTAATTTTTATATTCCTGATTATTTTTAATTATATTTAATTTAAATTATTTTAGCATTGCTCTTCAAGGTGGTTAATTTTTAATATTCTTGATCATTTGTTATTGTTTTTCCTCAAAACGCTACCCTTCAAATTGGTCAATTTTTTATCATTTTAATATTCTTGATTTTTTAAATAATTTTTCATTTTAATAATTTTAATATGGCCTTTCAAGATGGTTTAATGTTGAGGTGTTCACTTCAATCAACTCATCGTAATATCAAAATGGCATCTGACAGCAGGTCCAGACAGCTTAATTTACTGATGTGACAAGCCGAACGCTCTACAAGCCCTGTGCGTGTTCTCAGATGTTATCTCTTCTAAAGCAAACACACAATCCCGTACGGCCAGTGGCCTGTGTTTCTGTGAGGACACTCCACACAAGCGGACTTTACAAGGGGAGCAAATATTTACTCTGACTACATTTAACGACCACAGAGGATTGTGGTTAAATACACTGATGTGATTAGAAGCTTCCTCACGATGAGTTGGGCTTAGAGGCGTCAAAAGATTTCCAAAAACTACTCATTTATTTAAAGCAAAAAAAGTGTTTTGTCTCTCTCTCTCTCTCTTGCTCTATTGAAGGTTTAGGAGGTGGGTGATGACGGAAATAATCTAACTTGACAGGAATGATAATAGCATACATACATCTTGTTGTTTTCCTTTCTGGGCTAAAGAAACAACGATTATTATATGTTCGACACATGGTGAGAATGCACACAGTGATGATATGATATTGATTTGTAAATACACATATCCACGTATGTAAATAGTTACACAAAGAGAGAATGTTAGGAAAGAGATTTCTGAATGAGGTATACCAGACCTCCATCGACTTACTATCAGGGTCTTCAACAGTTAAAGAGAAAAGTTAGCACTTTTGGACTGTTAATGCATTGCCATTCCTACATTTACATTCCATACATTAAAAAAACAAAAAAACAATTTGCCTCAATATGCCTCTTTCCCAGCCAACAATATTGCAGTCAGAGAGTGAATTAAAAGTCACTCAAGTCGTAAGCTTTCCCCATTCCGTTCCCTCTCACTTCCTGTCAGGAAGAGCCCCCTCTCCGGACGCATAGCTCGCAGCGGCAGGGCGCCGGCAGAATTAAGTGCCAGTTGGTGTTAGTGTGTTTTCTCTGGGCCTCCGCGGAGCCCTGCGTTCAAAGAATGCTGAGAGCAATGTTATCCACTGGCATGGAGACCCTCGTGGGTCGTTGTCTGGGGTGGAGGAGGGAAAAAGATGGAGAGGGGGAAAGACAACACGTGGACTGGGCCTGCGCTTGAACCTTGCATATGTGTTATGCCTCTCAGCAGGGTCTAGGTCCGACTGTGAGATGGGGAGGGAGAAAGATTCAACCTCAGGTTCAACCACATTCCTCTTCACTTCTGCGACGTTTATGGAACTTACAAAGTTAAAAATGGGAAGACTACATGAGGCAAAACGGTCTGCACTGGCAATGTCCCTGAATAACTCTTAATTGTTAAAAGCAAATTTTGAGTTTTTTTATGTGCAGGTCAAATACTTTTAGTTAAGTAAGATACAACTAACCAAAGATAAAATAATTAATGGAATATTAGTTTAATTTTGTTTTAAGAAAGGGCCTGTGTTTTGCAGTCCAAAGCGTCTTATATAATGTGATTGATTTATAAAAAATTATAATCTGTTGCACCTTCACATTATTACTATGTATAGACTACATAATGTATAGATAGTGTACATAATGTAGATGTGCCCATACGGTGTATAATGTGTAGTTGATAACTAAGTATGTCTTTATAGTACACTATGTGTACTGAGTATATGTATGTGTATTTTGCACATTGTCTTCTGTACAGTCTGTAAATATGTACTGTCCATACGTAAATTTGTTTTTTTTTTGCCCTGTCTGGAGCACGCTCTTAACAATTTCACTCACCAAGGCACTTGTGCTGTGGTGATGTGACAATAAAAAGTGATTTGATTTGATAATGGCCATTCAAACACACTGTGCACCAAAACACACTCTTCTAGTGGTGTATCAATAAGGAACTTTGAAGCCAATACCAGTCTCTTAAATATTATAACACTATGATCGGCCAATAATTGATCACAACACTAACGCGATTTCAAAAGTGCAAATGACAAAGACAACTTTGTCTGTTATCACAATTACTCTTGAGATCTTACAATTCATTCACTTTTAAAATGGATATTTTTAAAACAGATAATCAGATCTGTAAAGTAGAGAATCCTTACAGTTGTCAATAATTCACCGTTAGTTAAACCTCGGCCATCACAGGATTAAGAAGCATATCAGTTTAATGACACTAGAACTATTAATAACTATTTTAAGAACATTTTACACAGAAACCTGAATGTGTTTCATGAACGAGGTCTCATTAACTGGTGTCTTTTTTGACAGTGAGTGCGCAGTTGAGAAATGATGAAGATATCGAGTGAACAGACACCGCTTAGGTTTTCACTGGACAGTCGACCAATCGATTTCTCTTTCTTTTGCTCTCCCTGCGAGTATTGATCCCAAAGTCACAGTGACTGTAGGGGGTTAAACTCTTGAGCCACTGGCCACTCTCCATCCTCTTCCTAAAGGTCAGAGGTTAAGAAATGCCAAGCGCTCAGGGGAAGTCAGTGTCTCCAGTATGTATTGACAGACGAAGGTGCCCATCTGTTTAACAGGTTAACTCTACATTAAAGACTCCCTGGTCAGGATCATCAACAATATCAGAACAGCAGATGTGAAACCATGCTGATCAAAGTAAGGAGAAAAACAAAAGGTAGGCAGCTTTTAGGTAGCTTATGATCTAAATACATGAATGGAAAAAAGTAATATTGTTAAAATGATTACAGAGAATACCAACGCAGGCCTTTCGCAAATGCACCTGAAGATACCGTTTCTTACTCTTGTACCGCAGCCTTTCCTTCGTGTGAGGCATTCAGAAGATAAATGTTTTAAAGAATAGATGACCTGACAAAAGGTCTGAGCGGTAATGGGTGATATAGAGAAACACGGCTGCCCGACTCCCATATATATCTGACAGACACACAGCTATCAGGAGGCCACTGTCAAGCAGACAAATGAGATGATTTTCAAACCAACTCTGATCTGAGAGCAGTTTGCAATTGCTTATATAAAGTAGCATTTAACAAAAGACTCTTTTTGCATGTATTTTCATGCTTATCTATAATAAAATCCACAACAACTATATGAACCGAGCAGCAGTTTCCACTCCTCGTCAGTGTCTCAATGTAGGCGGCATTATTTATTAAAAAGCTGAAACCTTTTAAGGATATTCTCCAGCACAACAGCAAGTGCTGTGTGTGTGTGTGTGTGTGTGTGTGTGTGTGTGTGTGTGTGTGTGTGTGTGTGTGTGTGTGTGTGTGTGTGTGTGTGTGTGTGTCAAAGAGAATTAGATTGAGTGAAACACAAGGCTTTTACGTGGATGCCTTGAATGGCAAGATGAGGACACTTAAAGATGATCTTCATGCAATATGCAGGGTCTAATCTGAAGACCTATCACTAGCAATTTCCTAAACAGAGCGGATGCTTTGATAGCTGTTGTTTTACGCTTATCCTTTCTCTCTCCTCTCACCCACATCCATTATTATTTTGCCCCCTGTTTTGCTCTCTCTGTTTTGGTTGAAAGTACTGAAGGAATGGTCTGGGTTCAATGCTAGTTGAGCTTAATCCACATCCTTTGTGGCATAATTGTACCACACAAAAATAAATATTAACTAGTATTAATAATAAATGATATATGACAAACATTGTCAATTTCTTTAAAGAGGGTTTAAAGACTGATATTTGAAGGCCATAATTGTTTGCACGTAAATGCTATCATAAAAATGTGTCTAATTTAAGCTGCAAAGTTGTCTAAACCATCATTTTTGCAGTGGAACTACCATTCTATACACATGGACATATTCATGCAAACAAACTGATTATGACTATGGACTGGGAATGTGATTCTATCATAGTATTTTATTGTTAACACAAATGAACTTGTACTGAAAACTAAATTTACATGTATTTAAACACTATAGGGTTTGGAAATCACCCTCACTTATTTTTTTTCTCCAGCTTTTTACAAAGCAAAAAGACTGACAGAAAAGGCTGTCAAGCTAATTATTTGCACACATTAATCATTAACATTAACAATAATATCAGTAATCATTACGAAAAATATATCAGAGTGTAATATATTATTTATAGAGATTTTAAATTCATATTTATGAAAGAACAAGGGTGGAAGATAGAATAGAAAAAGACAGAATACAAAAAATAAAATAACAAATTATATGTCTGGCATTGCTCTATACAACTATCAATAAAACACATATAAGTGAAAAGCAATAAACCAAAATAGGCTTATAGAAGATGATGAAAATTGATCCGGTGTTGGGAATAAAGGGATTCATTTCAGAGAGATGCAATATAATTGCAGTTTAGAATCGCTGTCTAACAACAGAACAACCCTCCTGATCCTGAGTGATTAAAAACTAGTCTGTGACCCTAACCTTTGACCTCCAGCCCCAAACCTACTCCATCTTGTACCATAGATATTAATTAGAAAATTTGTTCAGACGGTACCGTATCCGCCTGGATTCTATTTTGGGATGAGAAGGATATGTAAGCAAAAGAAACTAAATCCATCAACATCCACCTCCTCATCACCTATTCTGTCAGCAAATACACTGC
Source organism: Gymnocypris eckloni scoliostomus (assembly GCA_027564155.1). Lineage (NCBI taxonomy): Eukaryota > Metazoa > Chordata > Actinopteri > Cypriniformes > Cyprinidae > Gymnocypris > Gymnocypris eckloni. The sequence goes on along the minus strand of CM050416.1, from coordinate 2,671,931 downwards.
ATCATTTCCTGTCTACGACAACAGCACTTCCTGCGCAGAGATGTCCCGATTAACCACATGATCAATGGGAGACCCTAAACTTCTTCAAGCCTTGTCTGTTTTCCAAATAAGAGAAAGAAAAAAAATCTTCCCCATTCATAAAACTAAATGATCCCCCTACAACAGACAGTGTAATTTAACTGGGAGTAAACAGGGCTCAAGACCTCTGCTTAACTGCCTTTTCAACGGTTTCTCCCCCCACAATAAAACTACATTTGCATCAGCTTTGAGAGAATTTGGTCGAGATGATTTATTGAAGTAATCAGCAGCAACGCAGCATTTTCGTTGCAGCGCAAGGCCTGCAAAGCGCCGCCACTGGAACGGGGTTTGGGCCGGAGGCTTTTTTTCAGTGGAGGCAGGCAGAACCCAAATTCTCCCTTTTGATTAGATTAGCATTACACAACAGCGTGACAGATATGACAAATAGGTGCATTAGAGCATGTCATTTATTCCCTCTTTTCTAGATGCTTGGGTTCACAGAGGGACCCCCACCTCACGCCTCACTTCTGCAAATATATGCGGCCCCTGACGCCCCGTCTGATGCCTGATCTCTCTGGATTACCTTCAGAGAGGTTATAGCAGAACGACAAGAGCTTTATTTCGGAAAATAAAAGTGCTAAAGAAAGAGACAACGAGCGCTTGGTTATGTGTATTATTCGTTTGCATGTAAACCACGATTCATTCTCACCTTTGTCCATGGATTGCTAATACTGATAATTGACTAAACATTTGCTTAAGTAAAATGATTATCACTTAAAACTGTAGTAGCCCCGACTTGTGTGTGTGAAGTGACAGAATATCACACACTTCAGTGAATCTCCTCCTCTAAGGGCAATCTATGGCTACCTCCATTAGCCCCAATCACACACACTCAAAAGGGTGCATATGCACACATGCTCACTCTCACTCTACACACACAATTATACCTTCATACCACTGATTTCCTCTTAATAAACACTGGCATATGCGCTCATAACTCACTGACACTGATACTCTAACTTTGCAATGTAAATGGTTTTATATAAAGATGATTATAATGACTAAAGGCTTACCTTTGCACAAACCTCCTATCCCAGAAACTCCTAACACATTTAAAAACCCCTTTCTAGATCAATTAATTCTAAATATTAACCAGTTTTAAAGCTAAATATCATAATCACAATATAATGTGGATATATATACACACAGTGCAATAGATGGATAGATAAATAAACAAACACATAAATTAATTAATACAAACAGTATTCACATTATTTCTGAATCAATTTTCCATATTACAGTGTCTTCAAATGTCTCCAAAGGGAGGACTGGCCAGATTTAGATCACTTTTGGGATCCTTTTTAGATCCCCCTTACACAGACACACACGCTCAAGAACACAGAGCTCTGCTATCAATCCTTCATCCTACCTGCCTTAAATACTCTCTGCAAAAGCTGATGGGGAGGCCGATCGATCACGAAACACTATCAATGTTGCATTATCCTCTGTGACTGGCTATATGACCAAGGCCGTTACATTGGGTCAAGACCCCTGACCTTTGAACTCATATCAACAGCATTAAGAAGGGCTCCCTGGCTATTTTTCTGGACTTCTGTCTATACTCCTAGCCTAGTAAGACAGGAATCGGGCTGGCAGTGTGAAGATAACACCTGCAACAATGGATTTATTAACAGTAAAGATGTGAAGGGGGGAAAATAGAATAACATGAGGAGAAATGGAGGAATGACAAACCTGAGAACACAGCAGCATGACCAGTTCAACCACAGAACTGCTGGACTTCAAACACACAAGACCTACAAAGAAAAAGGAGATTTCATTTCAGATTTAGTAGATGAAACCTTTTAACCATTACCGATGAGTAAGATTTTGAATGTAACAAAACAAACCTTACATAGCTGATTAGCTAAATGTTGCAACTGACTGAACCGAATCAAGCTCTTGTAATAACGCTGTAAAAATACTGCAAATGATTTTACTTTTGTAAAGACCCATCTCGATTTCATATATATTGTAAATAATTTGACAAATACAAATGTTATCCTCCATCATTTAGTGATAAACATTAGGCGATTTGTGTTGAAATCTATACTTAGGGTGAATCCCAATTCTCTGTCTTACCCCTTCCCTTACCCCTTACCCTTAGTCTTACCCTTAGTTTTGAGCGTTCACGTGAGAGTAAGGTCTATCCCAATTCTCATTTTGATCGAGGGGTAGTGCTAAGGGGAAGGGGTAGACAGAGAATTGGGATTCACCCTAAGTATAGATTTCGCGAGCTTACTTGAAACCAAGGGGTACCCAGAACACACTGCGCAACCGGCAACAATGGCGGCCAGATCATCCAGAGAGTGGTATTTTCGGCTTAAATAAGGAATTTAAATATTACGACTTGTCTTGTTTTGTGCTCTATGCAGTCCTGTAACTTACATCTATATTTGCAACCATGTTCTTAATTGAAACGTTTTTAAAAATCGCTAGTTTTCTACGCTAACGTTACATTGCTGATTTGCACAACAGTTCCGCATTTCTCTGACTAGAGAAAAACATCACTAAAACCCACGCAATCGACATACACACACTTGCAGACGGCATCTTGGAAGTTTTGATCAACACTTGTCGCCTCTGGTGACGTAGCAGCCAGCCAGCGACGATGTATTATGACGTAACAGTAACCAAGTGGTGTCTCATTTCATAGGGAGATGTTTTCACCCCTAGTGCTTACCACTCGGTTTCGAGGGACAAGGGCTAGGGGTAAGATGAAGGGGAAGGGGTAAGACAGAGAAAAGGGAAGGGATGGGGGTAAGACGAAGAAATTTAACTCACCCTAAACCTTTTTAATTCCGTTCTATGAGATTTATAATGTGAAATTAAATAGTATTGAGGGGAAAAATTTTCAGCATTAAAAACATTTCATTTTTATTGTCTGTTCTGCTGACACACGTTTGTGAGTGGTCTAATTCTGCACCATCTTGAGGGGTCAAAGAGTATTGATGACCTTAATGAACCTACATGATGCTACTGTAAACTAATACATGTTTGGGCCTTGTATTACATGAGACTAAATATGGTGAGCATATGTTCTATTGATCTGAAATACTGCTTTAAAGAAGCTGCTAGGGAACTGCATATGTAGAATGAGCACGAGAGATTTAACATGAAAGCTAAACAGGAAGCTGGAGGAAGAGGAAGGAAGGAGGCATTTTTGCTTTAAGTGGCTCTCTAAAGTCGCCCTGCAGCTATCAATCAGCGTTTCATTTCTCTGGGTGGCAGTGGACAGGCCAAACACTCGTATGAGTGTGCTGACCTCTGACCCTCTGCTCTATAAAAGAACACTGCTATTATAATCATTGAGTTAAAAGATACTTCCAGCCACGTTTACTGCTTAAATTTGGTTAGAGGTGAGAGAGGGGGTGTGAGTGCTTTCGTAACATACTGGGAGTGATGAGATGTCTCTGTGTTTGTATGTAATGATGTGAAAACCACTTCAAACTGTAACAAATATAAGGTGCATTTGTGTGGAATACTCCACAAATGTCAATAATAAGAGTAGAATAGTAGCTCACTGGTGCCCTCGATGAGTAGCTCCTGTCCATGACTGCCCAGCAATGTGCGAGAGAGGAATGGTGCGAAATCCACAAAAATCTCTCGGAGCAAAGGAGCTGCCTTCTCCAGAGCAAGTTCCAACCTCTCTGAGATACTGAAAACACACACACACACACAAACACACCTTGTGACATCATTTTAAAATAACAGATATTTAATGAAATCATGCATTTCTGAAATTTAAATCTATAGGTTGTTCAAAATAAAACATGAGATTTCAGTTTAAAGTGGAGACCTCATGTTGGGGGCGGAGCTCTGGATCATTGGTGATAAAGCAGGGACAGATGGCAGGCTGGAGCTGGTGGAGGTTCCTCCTGCAGAGAATACAACCAGCAAACAACTCATTACCCGAATACACACACGCTAAACAAAACAGGGATGCATTAAGCTAAAACAAGCACATGTTACTATAATCCTTATACTTTTCTAAAAGAAGAAACAAAAGAATTATGTGAATTTGGGGGGTTGGAAACAAAAATAATCTGCATTGATATCATTCATTAAAACAAAAAATAATAATAGTCTGAGTAAATGTTTTCCAATCTATTGTATCTGATTTACAATATTTGTGACCCTCTCTGTGAAAACCCAGCTAAAGTCATTTTTTTGTGATTTGCTGTCTTAAACAAAAAATCATCCTTCATTTGGTAAAGAATATTCTGTGAAAATGTAACCTTTATATATTTCATATTAACTGAGTAAGGTCATGTCAAAGATTGAAATTATAGTGAAATTAATGGTAGAAATCTAACTTTGATGCTTGTTATCTCATAATTATATTTTGAGACTTTAGCCTGGATTTCACAGAGAGGGTCACATTTAAGGCAAGGAAACAGCAAAAATGTAGTTCAAAATAATGTACCTTTTTCTTAGAAGAATTTTCAAGAATTCAATTTAATCACTGTAATTTATAAGCATCATTTAACAATATAAAAAATCCATTGCTATTCAAGAGTTTGAAGTCAGTTTTTTTGTTTCTTAAAGAAACGTATGCTTTTATTCAGCAAGGATACAGTCAAGATCAAAAGTAACATTTGTAATGTTACAGAAGATTTCTATTTCAAATAAATGCAGTTCTTCTGAAATTTCTCTTCATAAAAGAATGAATAGAAAAAAACGTATCAAGGTTTCCACAAAAACATTAAGCAGCACAACTGTATTCAAGATTGATAAGAATGATAATATTCATAATGTTATGGTTTTACTGTATTATCATTTTTATTTTAGCTTTTTTAACAACAAATGCAGCTTTGCTGGGTATTAACTTCTTAAAAAAAAAAACATTAGGACAGAAGCGCATTTTTACAAAAAATTAAGCATTAACCCATGCACTATTATTAATGCACGTGAATTCCTGAACAATTAATTGATCACCTAATAGAGACAGTATGACGCGATGAACACAGAAATGAACTCACCAAATACTTCACACATTTATGCTACTGAAGTTTAAGCACGCGTGTAATTCTCGCTAGGCAAGAAAGGATCATTAAATTTGTCTAATGACACTTAACGGCAAAATACAGTGCATTAAAATAAATCACATTTTCCTTTGACAATATTCATATTGTTCAGCCCTTATAACAACCTCGTAAAATAACCTTTTCCTGCTATCTACGACATTTTTTTATATAAGGAAGAAGAGTAAAGATCTATGTTGAAGCCCTGACACCATGTGAAAGGAGCTTTAGCTGAATGATAGCTCTGCTCTCGTTACAATTCATGTAAAATAAGCATTAGAGCAGCTCTTACACTCCCCCTGATAAAACAGCTCATAAATTCATTAGCCCTGTGTGTGGCTGTGATTAGTGTACAAATAATTATATGCCAATAAATTTCATCTTGCCCCTGAAAGTGTCACATTTTGGGCTAGTGAAGGTCTTGGCACGATCATGCTCTCCCTCACAGAATACCACAGCACAATAAATCTGCATACTCCAGGCGCACACGTGGGGTCTCAGGGCAGGGATAACTCTTGCAGCAGTATGGAATGTTCCTGGCTGTGGGGACAGCGGCTCTTTAAGCACCAACATGTGAGACTGCACCGAGTCTCCCGCTCGCTGATGAAGTAGCCACTTCAAACAGCTCGGAGAAAATTAGCTTATCTCTATTCAGCTGGGACCTGCCCCTCTCCTTGTGCAGAGACATACACAAGAGAACCATAAAAATACAGACAAGCTTAAAACTACAAGCATGAGCTATAGACCCATGAGTACACTGCTTCAAAGAAAAGCTAAAGGGAACTAAAAACAATCCCTTCAAACACAAAGGATCATGTGTGCACGCACACGTTGGTTTCAAAATAAAAGAACATCTCATAGACACAATTATTTTTTAGACAGAGATGATGATGATGATGTTGGCTTCAATTCAAATCTAATCCCTAATCACCACAAATAGTTTTTGGGAAAGAAATTAATACTTTGATTCAGCAGGGATGCATTAAACTGATCAAATGTGACAGTACAGACATTTATAATGTTGCAAAAGATTTGTATTTCAAATAAATGCTATTATGCTTTCTTTGTATACATAAAATATATCCCAGTTACCACAAAATAATAAAAAAAAATATTAAGCAGCACAAAAGTTTTTAATTTCACAATAAAATAGGGCTGTCACGATTATGACATTTGGCTGATGATTAATTGTCTAAAAATTGTCACGGTTATTGCGATTAATTGTCTGTTTTGGGGCTTTGGCGATTATGCCGATTATCATGATTAATTGTCTGTTTTTCATGGCTTTTGTTATATAATTGTGATTAATTTAAGGGTTCAGTAAATAATTATGATGTTATCTTTTAACCTTTTTTGAGTTATTATTCTGCAGTGTAACAGAGTATTCCAAATTCTAAGAATCGGCCAATACCGATCCAACACCAGCACTATTTTTTTCTACACCACAGAATATCAATACTGTGTTTGTGGAACTAATGGTCACCCTTTTTTAAACACAATCCACTAAATACTCACTTTCTCACTACAGAGAAAAACTACATTTGAATAAAATATATAAGATATTAAATTAAACTAGCGGACTGTATAATTTAGTATAATTTTGGTGCACATTATACAATATATACATGTTTATTCTGTAAACTATTTGTATTCTTACAAAAGACATTCATGAAAATAAGATAGAAATCATGAGAAAAAGAGAGGCTTCTAATAGTCTTTCTGTGTGCAAAACTTTGATCATGTGAAATGCTTCAGACAAACCAGCACACAGTTCTTATGCACAGGCAGGGTGCAGATAGGTGCTCTTGAAGCAACATGGAGTCGCTGTGCTTATGCACATCTAGGGTGCAGAATGATGCGCTTGAAGCAACATAAGTTACAGCGCGCTTGCACTTCACAAGGTACAAACAGAGAAAAGAAATGAGAGAGCAATGAAATCCAGCAAGATAAAGTCATTTTATGTGAATCCCCAGCCATTTTTCTACACATCAAGTACAATAACCGGAAATATATCATCTTGGAGAGAGTTTTACCGTGCTGACTGTCATAAATGAACGTGACGTGCTGTTTGAATGCTAAGCGGAGAATAACTGACAGCTGCAGCAGAAGGAAGATGAGTTTCTGTAAACTTAAATTTAACAATGTAAATATAATTCTGTCCCTCACATTAAGATATGGAATGGCTTCAGATGATATAGGCTACACAGTGGATGAAAACTAAACTGGTGCTCTTGTGTTTCTTTTGGTGTATAACTCCCCCTTGTGCAGTATAAAAAAGCACAATAATTGCGGGTTGGATCAAATAATAAATTATACGGTTATTTAATTATCGTGACAGGCCTTAAAAATAATAAATATTTCTTGAGCATGTGACACTGATAACTAGAATAATTGCTGCTGAAAATTCAGCATGCAATCACAAGAAAATTAAATTTTAAAATATATTTTAAAAGATAAAATATTAAATTGTAATTTTTATAATATTATTGTTTTTAACTGTATTTTTGATCAAATATATGCAGCCTTGGTGAGACTTACTATGAACAGTTGTAAATATTTATATTTTATTTAATTTATAGAGCATTTGTATTTATCTAGATAATTTCGATTTATCTAGAAAAATTATGTGTAATATGATTCTGCGATCGCTGAATTTATCGCAAAATCAAGCCAACTCCGCAATTTTCGCAAGAGCTCGCAAATTCTCGTAATTGCCGCAGATTTTCCGCAGATTTTGGGTTTAGACGCGTCCTGTGACATCATCGCAATGCACATTCAGTCAAAGAAAGGTTGCTTCTCAGTTTGAAAAATGGAATGAACAGCCTTGAAATCAAACACTTATTTAAAAATAAAAAGGACATTCAATTACCACTATATGGCTGCAGAGACGTATAGGCTTATTAGCCATTTCCACTCCCTATATATATATATTAGTGGTGGGCCGTTAATCTATTCTCAAAGTTGGGTTGGGAGCTGGGTCTATACTACGCAAGCTATGATGACTTTCACCCTGATATTTTAGCGCGGATGTATACCTAGCCGAATTGCACTGTAGGGGGCGAGAATGAGTCTTCGAAATAGAGGCTCGCAGTCCGTGATGGACAGATTGTTAACGGCTGGTCTATGTGGTAATACAATCGGGCAGGACATCCAAACGCTCACCTATCATTCATCAACCTCAAATATGGCTTTTCATCTGAAAGATGTATGTAGTAGCAACTTTACATGGCCGCTCAATATGATGTTAACCTAGAGAAATGTGCGCTATTGAAGTGTTTGTGTGGAAGCGCGTTTGTGCAGGACAGGCTCCGGTGCGCTCACTTGCTCTTAAAATCTCCGTCATTCTTGGTCATACAGATAAAAGTAGCCTAATACATCTTTCGAATCTGTAAAGACTCTACGTTTATTTGTGTGCACTCAGAATAACAACGAAACGTTGCGCTTTTAAGCAAACAGGATGCGCTTTAGGTCTCATGTGAACTTGAGAATTCACTCCCGTGTCACCCTCTGCTTCGAACCTGTGTGTATGCCTAACGTTACTGTGAAATTACCACATCAGACGTGACGTGCTAACATGGATGCAGCTATGAAGCCGCCGGGTTTGCTTCAGGGAAAATTAATTTTTAAGAAGCTTCCCAATGGAAACTGTAAACAGTTCATCACGACCTCTTATGTAGGCCTACAGTTCAAAATTCATGTTTAACTGAATAAACAGTTAGTAAACACAAGTACATCTTATTGAACATAGTTTATTTTCATCACCAATTATCATAGTAGAACAGCTTTCTCAAGCAGTTTGTGATGCATTTTGGAAACAGGAGATGCGCCCCTGGTCTAATGCGCCACCTGGCTTGAGAAACCCGTTCTCAAAGACTTACTTTTAGTCATTATTTGGGTAGCACACATATTCTGAATGCCTTCGGCAGAATTCAAATGAGCCATTTTAATCTAGATTAATCTAGATTAATTCCAAGATTAATCTAGATTAAAAAAATTAATCTATGCCCACCCCTAATATATATATATATATATTTTTTATATATGAACATTTTTCATATGAATGACAGTAATAAAAGTACATTTTATCTGCATCTCAACTACCCAGACAGCACAAGTACATCTGTAAGACGTCTGCTAAAGATATGGGAAACATCTGCTTTGTAACATCTCAGAAGCAGTTTTACATGCATTCTAATAAATGTCTATTTGACATCTGACAGGAAAAGTCTTACAGAGACGTATTGCAGATTAGCAAACACCCTAAAAAATACGTCTTTTATGTAAATGCAGACATCTCCGAGCTGTACATGTGCGATTAAGGTGAGCGCTTTACTGTCAGGTGTTGGTGCCACATTCTGTAGAACTTAATGATACTGCTGTCCTCAAATGGAGCCCTACGATGGTTCTTGAAGTCAGAAAAGTTACAACAATGTTATAAGAATGTTGTCCATGGTATATGTTCACTGCAAAACAATAAGAAATGCTGCAAATATCACCGCAAATTTTGAGAAAAGCCGGAGCAAAATCTGTCATTTTAGGCCGCAAAAAAATCAGAAAAAAGTCCCACGAAATCCCGGAGGGACTGATATGTAAAGGACAACACAGGATGAAATTCTGATTCACGATAATCACCTATACAAGGAAGGAAATATGAATCTCTGTACTTTGGTAAGGTGTAGATATTGACGCTCTTTCATGAAGACACTCACCTGGGGCAGACTCTGTGCTCTCAACAGTTTCCCCTGCAGACACCACAGACACACTGTTGACTGGAGTTCCATCCGAGGATGCAGCAGTGGCTGATGGGACGGATGCAGCTCCGGAGACTGTACTCATTCCTGGTGAGGGAGCCCCACCCATTCTCTTGGGTGCCACAACAACACTCCTGTAAAAGGATGAATAACAAAGACGATAGTTAATCAATATAACGGACAGATTTTGAGGATGGCAAGAATGGAAATTGTTGTTGTACAATATTATTATTAAAAAATATTATACATTTTTTGTGGGTTGAATTTAATTAAAGATTTTTTATGCTTGCATTATATTTTGAGCTGTTCCTCTATTTAATGTCTTTTTATCACACAATGCAGAAAGCAGACTCTGATGTTCTGATAAATACACAGAGCTAGAGAATCAAGCACTCTGTCAAAAAGCCATTAGCTCTTGTTCCATCGGCGGCCCTATAACGATCAGACTGATGATGTTGGCTAAATATACTGCACATAATGTGATTTAGCAGAAAAAGCCGCAAAGCTTACACGACACAAGAAGCCCATTTACCGCGTTAGTGTAATTACAGCCCCGTTTCCCTGACACAGAATATTCCATAATGGTAGCATCTATCTTCTGACCAATCAATGGCCTCCCAGCTCCTGTCACTCAGAGCTCTAAACTTTGTGATTGATTACATTTGGCAGTGTGTTATGGTCTAGAAGCTACTGTGTGTTGCTGTACAGTGTCATACTTTGTGATTATCTGATAAACAAGCTGTTTTGCGGTTAAGTATAGATTGAAGGACTGAAAATGTCTTCAAAATGTTTGTTAATTCTGAGGGTTGTGCTCTGTTAACAGTATTAAGCAACAGTCTGGACACACTTGACTGAATGTACATTCCTCGTTGTATCAAAAACTGATATGTGTGTCCTACTTTCAAATCATGTACCTGTGAAATAAAATAAGTAAGGAATAATTGACAACGGGCCTTTGAATTATTAGAAAAACAATGCACACCCGAGGTGGTGATGCGGTCACAACGTGAAGCAGAGTGGCCGTTACATGTCGGGTATGCATTATTTTTCTAATAATTCAACATCTCGGAGTCAATTACTCCGCATATACTACGGTTGCCACATCTAAGACATCGATCAAATGATATATTTTTAAGGCATTTGTCTGTTAAATCGCTATTGTGAGTAGGATTATTTCTTCCGCATCTCATTCAACGCCTTCCTTGCTAATTCCAAAACGTAATTTTAAACCGTAACGGAGGCTTGAGCCGTTGATAGCAGACTAATGCAGTTAATATAGTTAATAACTAAGTTATGAGGCAGACAGAGAAAGAGAGAGAGATTAATGTTACCTCTGTAAGTCAGTGATCGTCAGCAATGTCTATAGTGAGACTTTGTTCATTTTCTTCACGAACAGAGCCGTTGTTGCTACCTCGCTTGTGAGAAGTCATGTAGTTTTTAAGTTTTTAAACTATGTTAATGATAAAATCATCAGAGTAGTGCTAACTACATTAGTGCTTATGTTAAGGTGTGTGCAAACTATATGTGCATCTGTGAGGGAGAGACCGAGAGCGGGAGAGAGAGAGTAGGCTGTGTGCTTTCCGTACATAATAAAATTTAATTTTGTGGCAAAAACATGGACAAGATGTGTTGATTTTATCCTTTTGTTTACTGTATTTATTTTTTGGCCAGTGTCGTTGTTGGATTTGGTTATTTTTCTGTTATAAGACCTTTGAAATAACAGAAATCATTTGGCGAAGTGATACGGAACTGTAATGCGGTCAAGAGAGCTGCCTGGAACTACGTTCGCTGTGCGTTACCCTGAAAATAATTGCACACCTCAGAACGTTCGTTCAATCAGATTCAAGCATTCAACAGCCCCGTAGTATAAAGTAAGATTAAAGAATGGATTGCATGTTGAAGTAAACCAGGGAGGAAACATATTAAACACCAAGTAACCATGGTAACCCTTTCAAAATCACAAATGCTAAAATGTTACAAGATAAAGAACACATCAGTATTTAAAAGCTTTCATAATGATGTCACGGGTCTCTGCTGCAGTCTACATCGTCTAGAGGTAAAAATGGAAATGGTTCATATCAGTTGAAAGCCATGACAGAGCTCTGGCCTTTCACAGTGGCTAGTGTTGAGTTTATCAGTGCTGACAGAGGGGGTAATGCTACGCAGTCACCAGCTCCTCTCCAGAACACATCCACAGAGACGCTACAGACTGAGGAGGCACGCCAGCATCAGATAAGAGCCGTCTAGGACAGACCGCTTCAAACATCCCACTGGAAGTTGCCTAGGAGCTATAAGGCACAAGAACGAGAGTGTTCTCACACCATTTCTAAACATCTGATGTCTCCTTAACTTGAAACTAGCCAGTCCAAGAAAACGAAAGGAATTTATAAACTGGAAGGTTCGCAGTATCACGCTCATGACATCAGCATTTGCTGTTCAACAGTCCACCGTTCCAAGAACTCTATTAGAGCGCATTTCTGTTCTCTCTCAAGTGCGTGTTTAGCACTGACCGGTGGTGGGATGGTGGGTGTGCGGCTGCAGCATCCATCTGCTCAAAGGCGCAGGTTTTAAATTATTCAGCACACCATTAGCCACACTTAGCCCTAACTCACTACCGCTGTCGATTAATCAGAGCTGCCAGGTGTATACCACCAGACGAGAGGCCAGCGCTGACCAGCATCCGTGGAGTTTGGATTCCAGACGCTGAATTATTTAGCAGTTTTAACCAACACTCCCAGAAACGACATGTAAACAGCATGTTTCCCGTAATCTACACAAATGTGAGATCGGGTGCGAGGAAATGTGTGTGAGAAACTGATCTTACTGGATGTGGATCGACATTTTCAACTGATGTTTAACGAGGGCTGAACAATTCGTTTCTTCACAAAGAAACGCTGATTTAAATTAGTCCTAATGCTGGTAATTTTATATTGTGCGGTTTTGTTAATTACATTTAAAGAAATGTAAAAATGTACTCCTTGGTGTCATCTTTGGAGGTTAGGGTACAAAGATGATACCAGAAATATCATATCATGGATAAAAACAGACAAGGCCTCTAAATTTCATTAATTAATTCATAGATAAATCATCACATATTCATAGTTGTAACCTGTTGTAAAGAACATCAGTAATGTTGTTATCTCTGTGATATCCTAACCCTGTGTACACAAAAAAAGATTGTCCAACAAGTCATTATGACACTATTCACTGGTCTCTGGATCGTATCAGCTAATATTTGCAGACTTCATGTCAAAACAATAGTGGGGTAAGAAAGACGTATGGTGAAATCGGGGTGTTGTTGATAGTAAATAAATGTAATGTCTGTTTTACCCTTGACCCCGGGTCCGCTTTATCTAGGAGACCCTGTTTTTTTTCCATATATAACCCTCGTAAATCCCCTGGGATTCAATCATACCACCCTGGGTGTTCCAACATACACTCTGTTTAACAAGTATGCATGCATACTGGCACAGAGTATAAGTTCAGAGAAAAATACAGCAACACTGATCAGACTTCAGCAGACGGAACAGTGGAGTATTCATCACTGCAGGTTTGAAATGTTTACTTCGTAATTCATTCATGTGTGAAGTGGAAAACAACTTAAAATAGTCATATCAAAATGAGACAAAAACGGGACTCCGAATAACAGTGAGAGAGAATGTTTGGAGGGCAGGACATGTGAGTGTGTGTTGAAGAGGGAGAGAGAGTAAGTGGACTTGGAAAACACCAGACTCAGAGCTGGAGTCATCCAGATAACTCGGCACCTCTCCGCCAGGGATCTTGAGGAGATAAGACTTTCCTTTATGCTCTGGGAAATACTTTCCAGAACTTTTTATGTTCTAGTTGACGTTATACTTTATTTAAAACTACTTTAAGCAGAATTTTGATTATTCTTTTATTATGCACACAACTTTAATGACCTCATATTATGTAAAAGACCACATCCATATCAAAAAAAATTATAAAGAATGTACATTTATTAAATTATTACAAAATAATCCAAATTAAATGTACTGTAAAAACTTCTCAGGACCAAAAAGAATAAGAAAAAAAATTAGAGGCAATTTTTTAAGTTGATTATTAACGAATTAACGTTCTAGGGGTGTAGCGATACACATATTCGTATTGAACCGTTCGGTATGACGCTTTTGGTTCAGTACGCATTACAAACCGAAAGATTCATTGGACTAATCCTATTAAATTTGGAAAATAAAAGAGCTTAATGCGAGTGAAATATAGGCTGATGTTCTCAGTGCCACTGCACTCAACAAGGCAGCCCAAACGATGTAACAGGCAACGTGCTGTCTGCCCAGTGGCGTAGCGGACGGCCCCGCGATTACCTCGCCTTTCTGTGTTGCATCGAAAGACAATGATCTTATATCAACAATAACCAGCGATATCGTCAAAAACAACAATTATTGACAATATTAAGAGGATTTGGCATTTCCAATTAATGTAGCCTGTTACATTGTTATTTTATTAGGCTTATTATTATTATGAAGTTACTTTTATTATTAAATAAAAATGACAGTTAATTTGAAAAACCGCGCTGCGAGGATAACAAATGATTAGGCTATTTACTCCTCAATTAAAATGTTTTTAAAAAGGGTTTATTAAAACAGGTCTATTATATAATGAATTATAGGCATATAATTAAAATATCAACACTGCTGTCATCAATAAAAAACAATGAAATAAAAAGCTTTAGCCTATTTCAAGCACCAACTTTCAAAAACAACCTGTTTAACATAAAATATGTTTCTTCAAAATTTTTTCACTATGTATGGGCCACAAGAGAAATACTAAAGGAATACATTAAAACAGTTTGCTATATACCGTTATCAGCATATGCTGAAGTAGATTTGTCTCTCTCGTCGTCTATGAGATAATGTGGCGTCAGATGACGAAAGCTCCATCATTCCGTTTTTACTTTAACTTTCTGCATACTGAATTGACCGAGATTAAGAAATTCACCAGCATACATCTTGCGCAAAGTTTGCACGTTGATATCCATTGGCTCATCTTCATAGTTTAAAACAGAAAAAAATCCAACATTGCGATGTAACCAATTACCCCATAACCCCCCATTTCACATGAAAATTAACTTGAAATACTTATTTAGAAAAACATAAAAAAAGATTTAAAAAAAAACTGGTATCAAATCAGACATTTCAAGCAGCTTTTTTCAATCAGTCTTTTTTTTTTTTTACACCTTGGTCTGAACTAGAGGTCTGCACGGGTCCATTTGGATTCAAAAACCCAACCAGAGACCTGAGCGGGTTTGCGTTTAAAACTTTGGCGTGTGCCCTGACCACTGATCGGGTTCGCTATTAGTGGCCTCAGGTCTCGGGTGATTTAAAATAAATATGCTTTTCTAAATGGACCCAATAAGACCCAACTTCTTTTAAACTATCCTGGATGCTCAAGAGCAACTGAGATTTTAGTGAAAACCACTATTTGTCAGTCCTCTGTTGTGTGTCTTGTGTTCCCGCCTCTTGTGTCCTTATTTGGTTTGTTTCCTGTCCTTGTTTAGTATCATTATTAGTTAATTCTTATCCAGCTGTGTTTGTGGAATTATCTATGATTATCCTGTGTATTTATAGTCCTGTCTGTTCAGTTAGTGTTAGTCTGGTCTACTCGTTACTCCTGTTGTTCCTGTGTGTCTGCCTTGCCTTGTCTTGCCCTGCCTTGTTTATATTAAAAGACTGTTATTTTGAGTTTACTCCTCGTCTTCTTGTTCCTCGTTCCTCCCCGCTGTGTGCACTGTGACACTATTAATTAAAACATAATTTTAATTACTTTTAAGAATAATAAAACAAAGGTTTGGAAAGTGATATAATTATTCATTTTGCTCTCAACTTCTAAATGCATCCCTTTTGTCATCATTATCACTTTGGCTTTAAGGATAAAAAAGCACTGCTTGATTGGTGAACATTCATGAAGAAATATTCTATTATTTATATAATTACCTTGAATATTTAGAAAAATAAAATCTAATCATCTTATGGTCAGGCAAATAACATTACGACAAAAGCTACAGGATGCAATCAGGTCACAGTGACCTTAGCTGAGTAATGAATGATTAACATTTCAGAACTTCAGCACATACTTGCGTGTTCAGGTTAAATGCATTTTTGAAAAATTCATGTAGAAGAGGAACTGTTGGTAACACTTTAGAATAGGGAACACATATCCACTATTAACTCTTAATTTGCTGCTTATTAATAGTTAGTAAGTTAGTAGTTAAGTTAAGGTATGGGGTAGGATTAAGGGATCAAAAATAAGGCATTAATATGTGCTTTATAATACTAATAAAAAGCCAGTATGCTAGTAATATACATGCTAATAAACAACTAGTTAATAGTGAGAATTGATCTTGACATGCAGGGCTTCTCTTTTCTGTGTCAGAAGCCCTTCGTCGGAGATGAGGTAAACAGCACTGCAGACAACACTAGCGAATCCATGATTTATTAGACTATTGATTTAATTATTATCAGTTTTTTTTATTATTAATTTATGCTTGCATGTTTGGGTAAGAATGATTCGGGTTGGGTACAGATTTCAGGACTCGAGAAGACCTCTAGTCTAAAAAAGAAAAATTGTATGCAAAAACTAACCAAATGTTTGTACCAAACATTTTTGTTGGTATGCAGAAGCTTGGTTTGACCGAAGACCTGATGAAGGACCAAGTCCTCTCTAAGAATGTCTTTATTTCTTAGTGGTGGCGGCAGAAGAGAACTGCAGTGACTGCTGGGAGCTTTGAGCTCATCCTTTGCAGGAGCCAGTGTAATCCCTGTCCTGATATCAGCAGCGTGGTGATACCTGACAGAGCATTCCTCAGATAAAACACAAGGCCAGATCAGAGGGATGTCTCACAGATGCCCAGAAGACATAGAAAGGAGAGATGTGAGAGAGCAGAAGGTAAAGAGAAAGAAGATGGTATGACATACTGCTTTCTATTTCCAACACAAAATCATATTTTTCTTTCTTTCCTTCTTTCTCTTTTGTTCTTTTTTGTAATAATCCCTCTATGGTTATGTCAGACTTATGCACAGACAATGCAGCAAATAAAAACCAGACAGTGCAGACGTTCGCCAACACATAGCAATGGATCTTGTTTCCCAAGTTCCCAACACACCAAAAGATCCCAGTGGAGCAACAGTTACACTGCACTCTTTAAACAGGCAGAAATGCAATAAATAAATAAAAACTTCCCAAAAGACACAAAAGTTTATAATTGGTGCACAAGCAATTTTACCTAACACCCGTTCAAATGACTGGGGTTAGTAAGATTGTATTTTTTAATTAATACTTATATTCAGAAATAATTCATTAAATGGATCAAAAGTGAGAGTAAAGCTACGATGTTATAAAAGATTCATATTCTAAATAAATCCAGTTATTTTTAACTTTCTATTCGTCAAAGAATAATGGTTGTATTACAGTTTTCACAAAAATACTTAAACAGCACAAGCATTTTCAAGTGAATGTAAACTATTGAAAGAAATTGCATCATTATATTGGATCCGAGCATTAGTGATAATCGCCTAATATACCTGCTGCTGCTATTAATATGAATCAAACAAAAAAGACAAATAGATAATCACTCACTGCTTTTGACTGAATACATTTGTAATGTAATAAAAGATTAATCTATACACTAATTTGCACAGTGAAGACTATGCTGTGTCATTTTACATTTGATTACTTCATTCAACACTGTCAGACCTACCTGAAATACTTGCTGTATTTATATGTGTATATATATATATACCATCCCAAAGAGGCACAAAATCCCATTCACAGACTTTTTCATTTACTGTTCCCATCTGGTGAAATGACCTGCCAAACTCAATCCGAGCAGCTGAATCCTTACCCATCTTCAAGAAACAGCTAAAAACACATCTCTTCCATCTTTATTTGACCCTCTAACTCTAGCACTCTCTATTCTAAATGTATTTGATCTAATCTGTCTTCTTTTTATAAAAAAAACACACAAACATTTGACCCTCTATCAATTGCATATTTAATCTCTAACTGCTAGCTTTTCTTGTAAAACTAACACTAAGTTTAATTTGTCTATATTTTACATACTAGTTTTCTGAAAAAAATTATAATAAAAAAAAATCCTTCCTACGTGTACTGTGTTAGGCTAACCAGGACTTGTAATAGCACTTGCATGTTGTTGCTCTTTTGTTGGTTTTGATTGCTTCTATAAATGTCCTCATTTGTAAGTCGCTTTGAAAAAAAAAAATGAAAAAAAAAATATATATATATATATATATATACACACATATATATGAAGAGCTCTTTTCCAAAACGCTATAAATCCATTTTAATAGTTTTCATGGAAATTACATTTTTTTACCTAGACCCATACATTTTGTTAATATTCAATTTATCCTGTTAAAATGGTCTGTTGGCTCAGTCTGAACATGTTAAACAATGATTGTTAAATGAAACAACAATATTGTCGATTATAAATGCAAAGTTTTTTTTAGTTTTTTTTTCAAAACGCTACAAATCCATCCTTTTTTTTAATGTTGGTTTATGTCTTAAAAAAAAAGAGAACATGGAACATATGACATCAAGGACTCATACTATAAACCGGTCGCACCAGCCTTCTGTTGATGTAACCCCCCCGGGTCCGCACCATCACACCGAACGGGTCTCGAACCCGGGTTTCCGGTGTGGGAGGCAGGCGCTCTAACAAGGAACGCCAAATGCTACAGCCTCTAGCGTCAATCGGTTAAACACCACATTTTGTTTTTTGTGATTTTCTTTGTCCAGTCTGCGTTTTCTACCCCCAGGTGTAGGTCTCACTGGCTCATCCAGGCCATCAAAAGTGTTATTAGAGTTTAAAGCACTCATTTTGAAGACTGAGCACAAACAAACGCTTCAAAGCGCCATGTTGGATTGCATCGAATCTAATTCTGATTGATCGAGAGGATATATCGCATTTAGGCTAAAAACAGGTTCGGCGCTTATAGCGGTTTGGAAAAGAACTGCATCTTGCAGTACATTTTAAACAAGGAAATCTAGCGATTTGGCATGAAACATTGATGGAGCATTGAATAGGTTCAGTACACAGCAAAATGGCATGACAAACTCGTTTTTTTTAAATTTGGCGTTTATCGCGTTTTGGAAAAGAGCTCTTCATATATACATACAATGCAATTTATTGGATGCAAGGTGCACTTCCAATATATGTACTGTTCATTCATCAACTGAAAACAGCATTGATTGGGATTTAATAATCAATATTGGTTCATAAAATTAAAAATCTATTAAAAACAAGAAATCGTTTTTTTTTCTTACCCAGCTCTTGCATATTTTGTTGTTTATAGTTGCCCTATCTGTTATATTGTATTTCTTGTGTTATTGCTAGTAATTTGTTCTTATTTTATAACTGACTGTTTGCTTGTCTTTAATGTTTCACTTTTATATTTATTATGCTAGGAGATTTAGATACCAGTTAAATTTTGCACTAGGTCAAAAACACGTCTTCTTTTTTCTTTTTCTTTAGGAGGCCAGTAAAAATTGTGGCAGGGCAAGCACAAATGTGAACCTACTTAGTGTTGAGCTCTATTGTTAGATATGAAACAAACAGTGGTACAACTGAACTGGTGTTTTTTTTTTTCTTTACAATAACCATCTGCCCTTACACACAAAACCACCAAACACAGACAAATCCACTGGTGGAGGAATGGACAAGTGGATGTGTATGCGTCTCCTGAGGCCCGTTTTGATGGGCTCTGCTTTTGTAAGGCTGTTTGTTTGTTTGTGTATAGAATGGCACACTTCCACAGAAAAAGTCAGGTTCTCTGCGGGGTTGTCCATCATAAAACGCACAGAGACAATCTAAGAGAAAACTTGTTTTTTTTTTGTTAGTTTGTTTTTAAGAGAGAACAATAGCTGTAAAAAAATATTTCTAGCCAAGCGATTAGATCTATGTGCATGGATTGGTCAGTGAACTATAATATTTTATTGTCCACTCACCTGTCAAAAGAGTGGAACTGGACGGACTGGTCACGGGAAGCATCGCCCACTGCACCCAGAAACCTGGCAGTATGAGGCTAGGATCCACTATGATTTCATCAGAGGGTGCACTAACGAGACTTCTCAAAATATCCTTGACATTAACATTTTTTCCTTTACTGTCTCTATCATTGACATCTTGACCTCTCCGGACTTCAGAGGACAAAGTAGACAGGGCTTCGGATACAGCATCTGGGCCGGTATGTGCCTCGGTGATGACTGAGGTCTTCCCATCTTCAAAACCGACGTCCCGACGATTGGGAGATAAACCGTTCTCAAGATCAGACTGAACACTCTCTGCAAAAAATAAAATAAAAACCATCAGTCCACTGCTCAAAACACAGAATGCATGAGTATTTGTTCTGCAGATTCGCTGGGTTCAATCTTGCAGCAGTGTGATATGTGTGGGTTCAGGTGGTCACCTGTGCTCCTGACAGACTGTGAGCGCTGGGCATGTCTTTTGTCATTGTGTGGCTCAAGGATGTCTCGATATTTAGATACCATGAGCACAGAGATGAAGTAGACCACTGCCAGGGCCAGGAACTGAGCCTGTTTACTGTCCTCCTAAAGCACAGCACACAACACAACAATATACAAATGTCAGAGTATTTAAGTATTTAAACATTAGCCACACTACTATTCAAAAGTTGGGGTCAATACAATTGCTTTTTATTTTTTTTTTGAATTACGATTTTTTTTATTCAGCAAGGATGCATAAACTGATCACAAGTATAGAGTTTAGACCTTTACATTGATGCAAAAATTATTTCAAATAAATGCTTTTCTTTTAACACTAAGGTTTTCAACATTGGTAAACATAAGAAATCTTTTCCTGAGCAACAAATTGACATATTAGAATGGATTCTGAAAGTTTATATGACACTAAAGACTGTATTAATGGCTCTAACACTAAATAAAAAATATACAAATCAAACCAAACCAATGCAGGAAATCATTTGGTGACTAGTCAAACTAGTTTTTTTGTTGTTTCTTTCTTTCTGGAGAACTAGAGAAATCATGATCTCAAAATGTTCATCTATAGATTTTTTGGTAACACTTTAGTATATGCACCAATTCACACAATTAACTAGTTTATTAGCATGCCTATTATTAATATATTGGCTGTTTATTAGTACTTACAAAGCACATATTCTGCATGACTATATTCTGCCTCCTAATCATAATACCTAAACCTAACAACTACCAAACTAACTACTAATAAGCAGCAAATTATGAGTTTATTGAGGCACATGTCACAGTTAATGGTTTGTTAATAGCAAGAATTGTACCTTAAAATAAAGTGTGACCCTTTTTTGTTTTTTTTTACTGTGGTATGCTTTTAACAAAGCACAGCTGAAATCTCATAGTACTCCCTGAGTTTTACATACCGTTGTTTCACTGAATTACAAAACATTAGCTAAATGAGTGGCAGATCAGAGATGCAGTAGTTGAATATGAGTATGGAGTTAAAAAACTCACTATATCTCTAAACACTACAGCACGGAGACGATTGATGTCCATGTCCTGCAGAAGCCGATCTAAATCTCTGATAGGAGACATCCCTCCTGTCACAAAGTCCACAGGACTCTGTAACACACAAACACAGTTCACACAGTCTCATTCACAATGTCAGCTCAGCACAGACAGTCCCGCTGCTCCAACATTTGAATTCAGTTGGATTTTATAAAAACTAGGCAGTCTTCTGTTTTCTATTCCACATTTAGAGGCACAGAGGCATTAATGCAACAGTTTTGCAAAGATTCTTAATTATAGATGAGCTGTGAGTGTAAGTTACACAACACTTTAAGGAAGAAAAATGGCTTTATTTTGTACTGGAACATAAGAAGCCAACCTTGGGCCACTGATCAAAAGGATTCTGTTTAAGGTCCTATTTAAAATTACCATCTGGACAGTAGAGAAAGAGAGATAGAGAGGTAGAGAGAGAGGTAGAGAGAGAGAGAGAGAGAGAGAGAGAGAGAGAGAGAGAGAGAGAGAGAGAGAGAGATCCTTGGCATTACGCTGAACTTGCCTGTGCTGGTATAGACTTGGCGGCTCCCAGAAGGCTTTGCTGTCCATGGCTGCTCTCTGCACCAGAATTACCCAGAGTGTGCTGCTGACATTCCAGACAGTTTCTCACAGCCATCGCACACACTGAGGGGGAGAGAGAGAGTGTGTGAGAGAAGGACAGACAGAGAGAGAGTGCAACTGAGAGGTAGAAATGTAGAGAAAAAGACAACATCATAGGGATGAAAGGGTACCAGAATGAAAAGATATACAGACTAAAGGAAACATGACATATGAGAAGGTTGTTGCATGACAATGAAAAAGGGCTTAAAATACCAACTTATGAGTGAATGTAGTGAAAACTAAAGCCATAAGTAGACATAATAAAATTACATTTTTTAAAGAATATGGACATTTCTAAGGTGTTGTCAGTCTTTGTTGTGTTGCTATGTTTTTTAGGGTCTTCTGGCAGTTTCTAATGCCAAGTTCACACTGCACGATTTTAGCCCGATTTTTCACTCGCTGACTGGTTTTGATAAATTGCTGACAAATGCCCGAAAACGGAGGCAAATCGGTGCTTGTTCACGCAAGTGACAATCGCGCAGTGTGAATTATCAAAGACGTGATCTGAGGGAATCAGCGATGCGTTGCCGACACCCGTGAAATATTTGGCAAGCTAAATATCTGGAGCTGTCGGTGATTCACAATCCTGCTATGTGAAAGTTCAGTTCTGACTGAAAAATACATCAGTGATGACCTACAGCCAATGAGAGAGCAAGATACAGGGCAGCGGGAAGCTCGGGGGGACCGTTTTTTTTTAAGCGATTTAACGTTAGCCATTTACAAACAATGTGCATACATTTTGGCATTAGAATACACAGATCAGGTAGGCTACATGAAGATGAAGAAGGGGCTAGGTTTTTCCTGTAAATAATATTCTTCTAAAGGACAAAAGGTTTATTGCATTTTTACTTTTCATCACTTGGAAGGCTTTTATAGGCAATAAGAAATAAACTCATTATATTATAAAATGCACAACACGTTGGTTTCACTTTCAAATAGGCTATTTAGATTTATGTATATAAACATTTCCCAGCAGAAGCATGTTTGTTAACAAGTCATATTAGTTTGTTAATAATATCAGCGTGATCTTGCGTTATTTCCTTCACTTCTCGTGTGCGTTTGGCTGTAGTTTGTGGACCAGACAGCGTTTTCGGCGATTCTTCCTTTTGTAATGTCATGCAGTGTGAAACCTCCTGTTGCCGATCCATCGTGCAATGTGAAAACAGCAGCGACTGAATGCTACCACAGTTAGTCGTACAGTGTGAAAACAGCAGTGATTAGTTTTATTAGTAATGATTTTTATTCAGCAAGAATTTGGTGACAGAAAATAATTTTACATTGATGGAAATATTTATATTTAAAATAATTCCTTTCATCATGGTATCCTTAAAAATGTATCACAGTTTCCACCAAAATATTAAGTTGTTTTCAACATTAATAATAATGAGCACATTAGAATGATTTTGACAGATCATGTGACACTGAAGACTGGAGTAATGGCTGTTGAAATTTTAGATTTGCCATCACAAATAAATTCCTGTCATTTTAAAATACATTGAAATCTAAAGCATTTATTTTAAAATAAAATAAATATATATATATATATATATTATTTACTGCAATTTTAATGAAATACATGCAGTTTGGTGAGAATAAGAGACTTCCTTAAGTTAATTAAACAGGTAGTTAAATAGGTATTACCATAAAAAGTGATATTTGCCAAAGCGATAATTATTTTCATGTCAAAAAATGAAAATCAATAAACTGCCAATATTACAATGTATTCTAATTTTACTGGTTTGTCTGGACTAGACGTTATACACTAAAATATACAATTAATTAATTATTTAAACAATGGATATTCATTTTCAATTGGCTAAACATTATATTTAAGTCTTATTAAATGATAAATATAAGTGTTTAGTGAAAGAATAATTCAATATCAGCCAATATAGATGTAATTCTACTTACACAGATAAATGAAAATCTATTTTACTGGCCGCTAACTAATATAGTTCCAAAATAGCATACAGCAAACATGCAAGTTTAAAATAGTTTGATGTGAATTAACAAATTAATAGCAATAAAGAAACGCTGCAAGGTAATTCTTCTCCGAGACATAACAGTCGTTTAGAGCATAGAAAATGAAAACACATTAAACTGCATGAGGTTTGGAAAACAGATGACGTTGCTTATTCTGTGTTTAATCATTTTGGCCAGGTTCCCACTACCATGGCGCAGAAAAATCCTCTTACAGCATTTAATTTGATATATTGAATGCTATATGTAAGATTAGAATGGTGCATGTGTGTGTGCTTTCAATTTAATGTACTGCACATGAGTTTGAACTGCACAATAATGTGTGTTCATGACTACATGTATGTCTCTATTCAACCCTCCATCCTCTCATACCTTGACAACTGACAAACGTAAACTCCAAAACGCTTAGATTAAAGGTATTATACCAGCGCGGGACCGATCAGCTTTTTCCATTAGGCGTTCTAGTCATTTGAGCGAAAGAGCGAGCGAAAGACAGAAAGAGAGCTATAGACAGAGAGATGGCGGGCTAAACCTTGTTACAGATCCCAAATCAGATTACACACTGGCAGACCTCATCAAATATTCATTTTATACTTTCAGCCCTCCTAAAAACAAGCTTCAGTTTCGCTCTCACTCCGCCAATCAGGAAGGTCCGCCCTGCTCTTGCTGCACACTGTCGAGTTGATTTAACACGCCGGCCATTTTGTTCAGTGGGTCTGGGTGTTACATGGGCGAGAGAGCTGATGTGGCAAAGCGGAATTGGTAGTAGAGTGGAAAAGTGTTGTATTTAGAGAGGGAGTTTGATGGTGTCTAGATAGCTTCGGGGAGGGTCATGTAGAGTGTGTGTGAGAAAGAGAAATGAATAATGTAACCGATCTGAACGGCTGGATTTCTGTTATATGGTCTATAATAATGCAGTACAATTTGTGATACATAGACACATAAAGAAGGAGGTGCCTCAGGCTAAAAAACAGCCATTACAGTCAATGGTCTGATGACGGTTCTCATTTTAGACCACTAACGTTACAGTGTGGAGAGCTTATAATAACACTATTAGAGAGCTCACACAAAACAGCGAGGGGGTTAGAAGGGAAAGGCCATTGTACCTCTACCTCTACCGTACCTCTACCAAATGAGCCAATAGAGAGAAATCAATGAGCCAAAAAAACGCTGCTCCGAAACCTGGTAAGCTTCAGTGCTTCAGACGTTTCGCTCATCCATATCCTAACATCAAAATCGATTAAGTAGTGAGGGGCAGCGATTGAGAGAAACCGGTTGAGAATTTTTTTTTTAAGAGCAGGACATGATTTAAAAATCATGGAGGAATGAAACAATCATGGAGGAAGAGGAACAAACAGTGAGTGAGCAGGACAGGAAAAAGAGACGAGGCACTGACTCAAGGATACATATTCAAAAGATTGGGGCCTGTAAGATTTTTTTATGTTTTTGAAGTTTTGCAGTCAAGGCTACATTTATTTGATCGAAAATACTGTAAAAACAGTTATATTTACAAATATTATTACAATTTAAATGTATTAATTAATTCATTTAAAAGTAATTTATTCCTGTGATGGCTAAAGCTGAATTTTCAGCAGCCATTACTTTCGTGACATGATCCTTCAGAAATCATTGTAATATACTTTGCTGCTCAAGAACCACCTGTTATTATTCATGTTGAAATCAGTTGTGCAGCTTAATATTTTTCGGGTAACCATTATATATTTTTTTCAGGATTCTTTGATGAATAGAAAGTTCAAACGAACAGCAGTTATTTGAAACATTCTAAATGTCACTTTTGATCGATCCTAAACATCCTTGCTGGAAAAACGCATTGGTTTCTTTAAAATAAATTATATTCTTACTGACCCTAATTAGTACAAAAAATATGTATTACCCATTTAAAACTCGCTATCACAATTCTAGGGTGTCGTGGGTAGTTGCCAGGAAGTTACTAAAGTGTGTTCAGCATTTTTAGCATGTTTCTATGCAGTTGCTAGATGGTTACCTACTTATTCAAGCCCTTTATATGTCTTAGATCCTACTGTCAATTAAAGTATTTGGGATATTTTTGGCCATCTCCAATTGCTTAGTAAAAGCCCACCACCTCACAACAAGCCACACAGTTTGTACAAATACATGTTCGTAGCACAAACAGTGTGGGGCAAGTTACATGGCAAAGTTTATTAGTTGAGTTATATGAGCAATAGCTACCGTAACAAGTCTTACTAGATTAATAACAAGCCTTAGCAAACAGCACTAAAGAAAGAGAGAGATATACCCAAACGTAGGCATTGTCTTAGGATTCCTCCAGAAGACATGTTCTTCTCTGCTTCGATTTCTGTGAAGTTAGTGAACTGGCGAAGATCAGCACATCCACAAGACTGATCAGCCTCTGCAAGAACATCAGTGACGCCTCCACAGCCAAACCCTGAGACGGCTCAATGTTCTCCAGCTCATGCTGCAAGACAGTGCCATCATCATCATCATCATCATTACTGTAACAGCACCATCTTCACAATGTACTGATGGTCACCTTTATCACCACCCTCACTTTTCATTATCATGGCTATAGTAATCAAATTACTCACAATCATTAAAGTAAGAATATAAATGATCATCATTAAGATGGACCAGAACACTTTCTTCTAATGAGATCTGTGTTAATTTAGTATGTACACGTTATCACACCATGATTAAGGTCCTCTCAGACTTTACTGAAATTATCCTTTTACTCTGATGTGAGAGCTGCTGTGAATGGCATGGAAAACATCAAGGATCTTGGGATTTTTTTTTTATATATATTTCCTGTAAGAGGCAAAAGCTGCAGATAGGATTTAAAGTCAACATGAAACTGTGTCTGCAACCCATTTTACTTTTGTAATATGACATCTTGTGTGAAACAGGATATTTAAAGAGAAAAAAATGTGTTGATTGGGGTATAGTTTTTTCTATCAGAAATTGATTGGATAGTCAACAGTACAAGTCGTTCCATACAGGAATGGATCTGAATGCAAATGTGCAGGCCATTCCCCTCCTGAAACACTACTGATTGAAACTTAAACATGGTGATGTTGCCTGAAAAGGTGAATAAGGTAAGGTAAGTTATTATTTTTTATAAAAATTGCAATAGTTGTTTATTTGTTTTAGTTTCATATTAATGCACTATATTAAACACTATATTTCATATTAAGTATACACAATAAAACATGGTAGGAGTATTAAAAAAAAAAATTATTATACAAATATTACATAAACTAAACTAATTCAGAGGGGCAGGAGATGTAGTATTTCATAATCACAAGAATTTTGTCAAGCTTTATGTTGACATATACAAGTAAACACTGCCAAACTTATGTCCAACCAATAATGGAGGAAATCAGACAAATAAGGTGGACAAATTCAATGAACCTAACTGTCCTTCAGCAGGACTGAAACACATCAGTGGCAGGGGAAATGCATTGCATCATGCCACAACACTTGAGATGCCAAAGTGGACTTTGCAAATCCATTTATCCTTTTGTCAGGAGTAGCAAGTGCAAGTAAAAGCATCCGTTTACTGTCAGCTACTTAACATATTGAGCCATCTCTCACGCATCCCATATAGACAGCATAGCTGATTCTAATAGGTTCTATTTGATTTTGACACACTTGACGGAAACACACAAGCATACTGACCGTAGAAGAGGTGGCTGCAGACAGCAGAGGAAGGATTCCTCCACAGGCCATGATGAGGTTGTCCACCACCTGAGAGATTAGATGGACGGTGTTGTGCACAAACACTACGTTCTCACTGCTGTTCACAAAGTCCATAATTGTCTTAGTTGAATGACTGGGGGAGAAGTGAGAAAACGAATTATGAAATTATAAAAGAAGTTATGAAACTTACTACAACATCAAGGGGAGCTGTCTGTGAGGCAGCAGAAGGGTAATTCAAGGTAATCAACATTCTCGTACTTGACTTTTATTTTTAGCTTTAATTATGAAGCACATTTCAATATTTCAATATTCCTCCCATGTTAACTTAATAACTATGAACAGCATCTGTCGATTATATAAAAAAAAAAACATTTTACCCTAAAAAAAAATCCTGATTGTATGGATACTATTGATTCTACTGTATTTATCAAACAACAATAAGATTAAATACCTAAAGATTGTTAATAAATATGTTTTATCAATACTAATTCTACAAAAAGCTAAACATCAGATATATATTTTATCCGTTTGCCTATTTGATCTTTGGTTCCTGGTGTTTCTCTCACCTTCTCCACATCTGCACATCGGTCTCGATAGAAAACAGCAGGTCAGTCAAAAGGCGCTGGTGCATATGAGACCACTTGAACTCTGGGATACGGAACATAGTGGACCGTGCCGAAGACGAGCCCTCACTGTCCTGACCTGAGGGGCTTGAGGCAGCTGCTTGATTTGCGCTTGGATTCTGAAAAAATACACAATTATTCTTCTAAATTTTGTTTTGTGTGACCTAATGAGAAATACATTTTCTTGCCCTGTGAAAAAATTCAGTTTTCCATATAATCAATAAATTTAGAGAATTCTAAAGTCTCAACCTGGTATCATGTTCTTCAGTTATTAATATTGCAAAACTTACTGTTGTTGAGGTGTCCTTCAGCTCAAATCTCTCTGTGTCTGAGGCCACACTTGACACATCCAGTCTAGCTATTTTAATCTCTTTGGTTTTAGTTGCTGAGCTCTCAGTCCCTGCTGCCTTCAGAGTGTCTTGGTTAGTTCCTGGATCATGCGAGTTACTCTCAGTGCAAGGGCTAACCTCTGCCACCTCTGACACCTTGGACACATCTGGAGGAAGTACTTCAGGGGTTTGCTCGGTCTTAACAGCACCATGACCAGCTGTAGTCTCTGTGTGAAACTTGGTCTCATCGATAGAGGTGCTTTGGTTTAAATCCACCTCCAACATGGGAGCTGGTTCATCCTTGGTTTCCTCTACTTTCTCATTTTGTAATGGCTTCTCATCTTTTTCGGTTTCCAGCTTCTTTTCATTCTCATCATCTTCCTTTTCAGCACCATTGTCATCAGCCTCACCCGCTGTAGCTGAAACAAAAGAAGAATCCTCCGTGCTGTCATCACTGACCTTCATAAAGTTGCTGACTGAGGAAACATCAGTGCTATCTTTATTCGTGACTGAGGCCCCAGTTGTGCTAGTCTCCTGGTTTGCCGAAGCCTCAGAAGTTTCTTCCACTTTGGCTTCCTTTACAGCTTCAGGAGAATAATCTCCAGGTCCTTTCTCTTTATCTTCTACCTGAACATTTAGTACAGTTTCAGCAGTGCTTGTTTTACCATCATCTTCATCTGATATCCTCATAGCTTCAGTTTCAACTTTGGCATCCTTGTCGGTTGCAGTCTGAGTTTTGTCAGCATCATCTGTTACACTCAGATCAGCTCTTTCCTTCTCGTTTATCCTCCCTTCAGTCATTGTGATGTCAGCCTCAACTCTTTCCACTCTCTCATCCTCTCCATCCATGTTAGCCTCCATATTTTGCACTTCATCATCCTTTCCTGGTTCTTTCGTAATGTCCTGTTCACCTTTATCCCCATTCTTTGTCTCTAGTGAGGTGGTAATGGTGTCCGTCTGTCTCTCTTCCTCATCTCTGGACAGAATGTTGGACACTGTGACTGGGATCTGGGCCCTGGTTTGCTCATTGTCTCCAGGCTTATCAGTGACCTTCTCCTCAACACGTAGCTCAATTACAGTAGATGGAGCCGTCTCATCAGCATTCAGTTCATCATTGGCTGAGGCAAGGAATTGAGAATCGTGACTGGCTCCAGATACAGTTCTGATTCTGCTTTCAGATCCTCCCTCAGAACCAATCCGCTGATACTCAAGGAACATGTGGGCCAGATTCTCTTTGTGTTGCTCAAAGGTGACCTGATGAAACAGAAAATAAGAGGGTTTGAAGGAATGTCAATTATGCACAGGAATAAATTCTCAATTAAACTATCTGTCATACAGTATAATATAGAAGTCTTACATACTGTAGATATAGTACTATATTATATGACTATATGGCATTGATATATTGGCATTTACATATATATATATATATATATATATACTGAACAAAATTATAAACACAACACTTTTGTTTTTGCCCCCATTTTTCATGAGTTGAACTCAAAGGTCTAAGACTTTTTCTATGTACACAAAAGGTCTATTTCTCTAAACTATCGTTCACAAACTTGTCTAAATCTGTGTTAGTGAGCACTTCTCCTATGCCGAGATAATCCATTCACCTCACAGGTGTGGCATATCAAGATGCTGATTAGACAGCATGATTATTGCACAAGTGTGCCTTAGGCTGCATGGCCACAATAAAAGGCCACTCTAAAATGTGCAGTTTTATCACACAGCACAACGCCACAGATGTCGCAAGTTTTGAGGGAGCGTACAATTGGCATGCTGACTGCGGGAATGTCCACCAGAGCTGTTGCCTGTGAATTGAACGTTAATTTCTCTACCATAAGCCGTCTCCAAAGGAGTTTCAGAGAATTTGCCAGTGCATCCAACCGGCCTCACAACCGCAGACCACGTGTAACCACACCAGCCCAGGACCTCCACATCCAGCATCTT
The DNA here is from genome assembly GCA_027564155.1 of Gymnocypris eckloni scoliostomus. Lineage (NCBI taxonomy): Eukaryota > Metazoa > Chordata > Actinopteri > Cypriniformes > Cyprinidae > Gymnocypris > Gymnocypris eckloni. Next base: position 2,641,332 of record CM050416.1, on the reverse strand, counting down.
CACCTCCAAGATCGTCTGAGACCAGCCACCCAGACAGCTGCTGCAATCGGTTTTTGTATAACCAAAGAATTTCTACACAAACTGTCAGAAACCGTCTCAGGGAAGCTCATCTGCATGCTCCTCATCGGGGTCTCAACCTGACTGCAGTTCGTTGTCATAACCGACTTGAGTGGGCAAATGCTCACATTCGATGGCGTCTGGCACTTTGGAGAGGTGTTCTCTTCACGGATGAATCCCGGTTTTCACTGTGCAGGGCAGATGGCAGACAGCGTGTATGGCGTTGTGTGGGTGAGCGGTTTGCTGATGTCAATATTGTGGATCTAGTGGGCCATGGTGGCAGTGGGGTTATGGTATAGGCAGGCGTATGTTATGGACAACGAACACAGGTCCATTTTATTGATGGCATTTTGATTGCACAGAGATATGGTGACGAGATCCTGAGGCCCATTGTTGTGCCATTCATCCACGACCATCACCTCATGTTGCAGCATGATAATGCACAGCCCCATGATGTGAGGATCTGTACACAATTCCTGGAAGCTGAACATTTTAAATTCTTGCATGGCCAGCATACTCACCGGACATGTCACCCATTGAGCATGTTTGGGATGCTCTGGATCAGTGTATACAAAAGCGTGTTCCAGTTCCTGCCAATATCCAGCTACTTCGCACAGCCATTGAAGAGGAGTGGACCAACATTTCACAGGCCACAATCAACAACCAGATCAACTCTATGCGAAGGAGATGTGTTGCACTGCACGAGGCAAATGGTGGTCACACCAGATACTGACTGGTTTTCGGACATCATCATTTCTCTTTTATCCTTGCCTTATACACAAAGGCACTGTCATGTTAGAATAGAAAAGGGTCCTGTACAAACTTTTGCTATAAAATTAGAAGCACACAATTCCTAGAATATCATTATATGCTTAAACATTAAGATTTATACTCATGGAAATTACTAAAATAGTCAAACCTTTCATTAAAAAGGGGGTGACCCAATACTTTTGGCAATATAGTGTATATATATATATAGGTTTATATATACATAATTATTTATTTCAGTACTTCAGTGATGCCTGTATAAATGCCACTAGGGTCAGGACTCAGGAGATCATTTGTTTATGGCATGTGTTTATTCATTGATTCCTGTCAAGTTTTATGTATGGAGTTACTTTGTACAATTTTAGCTTTACAACAAGTTATTACTGCAAATTATAATATAAATTATAAAATTACTTGCCTTTCAAAGTGATTTATATTTCAATATGTTATTTGTTATGAATTTATCCTATAAAGAAATCTTAATATGTATATATATATATATATATATATATATATATAAATATTCTTGTTCTGTCACTTAAAAAAATATATATATAGAATGAAAAAGTAATAACAATAATAAAAGTTTCAAAAAAATCTGAGCTGTAGCCTGACCAGCCAGGAATAAAAATACTGTAAAAAGAGAGATGGTTATGTGTATTTAGGGTTAACATTAGCAGCAGATACAGAAGTCTGAGCACACCAAAACACACCTTAATTTATCAAACGAACACAACAGACAGAAAGTCAAACACACCACTGGGGAAACCAGAAACAACTTGCAGCTTCCACACCAATGCCAGCATTTGCATTTAGGCAAGAAAGCCTTATTATACGTAATTAATTGGTCGTTATTGTTCTAAATTAGCCTGCTACAAGCCTGGCTATTAATCTTCCATGTGGTCTGATTGTTAATCCATGACTGTTTGCTCTGAACGGACAGCTCTGAAATGTATTGCCAGTTTTCTTTCTCTCCTGACTCTCTTCTTTGGAATAGCAAGACCATTAGTCTGGGCTCAATTCGGCATTTAACATTTAGCTATTAAATCCACACGGTGCATTTTCAGAAAAATCAATTGCCTCCTTTGTGTTTAGATACCATATGAAGAGAGGGAGTCTTACAGATAAAACCACTCAATTTCAGATAAATGTCCAAACATATCTGGAAGGCCTACAAGGCTTTTGAGGATTTGTGAAAATGAACGTAAACCACTAAGGGTTTAAAAGCTGCACATGAGGCCCCATACTATCCTGTTAGGTATTATCTTCAAGAACCAGTAAGTATACCATATGCTGTTAAATGTTTCAAAAATCCTCATATGCACACTAAAAGCACCTCATTGTCTGGCAGCATGCTACAATGCGTATCATACCAATAAAGTATTACGTCATGTGAAAAGCATTAGTTACCTTACTATAACTGGCAAATGGTACATGTGAGCTCTTGGTGTGTTGTAGAGATAAAGTTACTCTGGAAAGAGGGTAACTATAGAAATGTGGTTTTGAAATATAGTCTGTATGCCACCGGGTGGGCTAGACATCAGTTTCAATCTGATCTTATTTAATTCCGGTCAACTCTCTAAACTAGACGTGGGGCATGGAAAAACCTAAATATTCATCTAAGAATATAGTGCAGGTTTCATAACATAACATAAAAATGAGCTTTGTATCACCAGGCTATCTGGTTGCCAAATTATTAAAAATGATTTGCATTAACTTCATGCAAATCCATTTTTCAAGAGGCCTTATTGAAAAATATAAATAATTCAATGTATTAAAAAACTGCACTTTACCAGTCAATAATTCTAAATTAACAAATAAAAATTAAGTATAAGATAGATAAATATATACACATGTATCCCTAAATTCAAGGGAAGATTCATCCAGCATCAGATTGATGATCCAGCAGAACGTGCAGCAATCAGACTGCAAGCTCAGCAACAGACAGACACAGCGCTTAAATCACTGATCTTAGATCAGCAGGGAGCAGTCGGCCACAGACTCTTCACTGTAGGGCTGGCAGGGAGCCCATTTAGATCAATAGATAGTGAGTAACCGCAAAACAAAGGGGAAATAGGGACCCTGAGAATGCTCTAATTGGATTAGCTAAATGTGATTCCATTCCTGCAAAAATCAATGTGGTCAGTAGACTGAATCCCTTCTTTCTGTCCAAAAGACACTGTTCGTTTTTTTCTACCATTTGATACTCTCGCAGCTGTCAGCATAAGTGTAGAATAAAGGTGCAAAGAGAGAAACTCAGGAAAACATACAAGCAGAATGACTCTCTTGTTTTACAGTTTAAAAAAAATCTAAACATAACATTAAAAGCACCTGAGAAGCAAAACTGCGTAACCATATATTTATTGTATTTTATTTTTATCCACTGATAGATTTTTTTTCACTTGCTAGGCTTATTCCTAAAATGAGAAGAAGTGGAACAATACAATAATAATAATACTAAGCTACTACACTACTCTATACAATAATACAAAGATGAAAGGGATTGCCATCATAGAAATTTCTGTAAGACAGCTAAATAAAAAAGGTTGGACATAAAACACTCAAGCAATTCTTTAAACTTTGCTTTTGTGATGGTATGATAAGCTTGAACAATGAATGTCAAGAATGTGAATGGTTTATCACTGTCAATGTCAATGTTACAGTCAATGTTATCCATGTTCTAAGGCCAGTTTGCATGCCAGCCTATGAGTTTATTCAATACAGACCGGCTGCAGGCATGCTTCTATCTTTACAAGCTATGTTCCAGTACTGGATCCCATTGTCTTCTAAATCCATAGTATTGCTGTTGTTAAGTACGATAAGCAGCTTCATGACACCACAAAATAGGCTTGATATTCCTTCCAACATCTCTATTAGGCCCAGAATCACACAACTGTTAAAGACAACAAGCTTCTTTGTTTTTAAATCTGTTTCTTGCTGGTTAACAAAATTTTTAAAAATATTAAAGTGTAAGAAAATAAATATTGAAAAGAAGATACTGCTTGAGCTGCAGGGTATAAGTCTTCCTATAAAGTCTCTTTACTTTCTAGTGGCCAATAATGGGGAAGGGATATTAATAGTGGTATACAGTATAGGTCAAGGTAATCACACAATTCACCCTCAAGATATAATACAATTTAATACAATTAAATACAATTTAATACAATTACAATTTTTAGTTTATATATGAGCAATATCAGTATCACACAAGAAGAAGTCAGATATGGCCGTATATTAGCATTTGATTTGTCCGTAGGTAAACAGCCGTGCTGATATACAGCCATATGACACGGCTACTCATTTATACAACAGTTCGACGGCATGAGTGTGTAAAAACAAGAAAAACAACAACGGGGTGTCTCCTTTTGTGTGGAACTACTTCCTTCCGCCATAACTAAAAAGAATAACGCTTTTTATTTCTCCGCTTTCCTACTTCTTGTTTTATTTCTGTTTCAGTTCTATAACCATTTTCTTACTATGTGCAAGTAAGCTGTTCTTTGTTAGCATGTGTGTTTGGCTCAGTGTTATTTTTTGTAGGATTACTGATAAACTACTGTCGTTTGATTTGTTATCTATTTTAATTTTAGCTAGATTATGTCTGACTTTATTATGTCTTTTATTAAGTGTTAGTTTTATTTAATTTGACTTATTTTAATACTTCAACAAACTAAATGGAATTTAAATCTTATATATAGAGAGAGAGATTTTATAAATGTGTATGTAACGTTATATACACTCACTGGACACTTTATTAGGTACACCTGTTCAATTGCTTGGTAACACAAATTGTTAATCAGCCAATCACATGGCAGCAACTCAATGTATTTAGGCATCTAGATGTGGTGAAGACGACTTGCTGAAGTTCAAACTGAGCATCAGAATGGGGAAGAAAGAGGATTTAAGTGACTTTGAACGTGGAATGGTTTTTGGTGCCAGACGGGCTGTCTAAGTATTTAAAAAACTGCTGATCTACTGGGATTTTTACGCACACCCATCTCTAGGTTTTACAGAGAATGGTCCGAAAAAGAGAAAATATCCAGTGAGCGGCAGTTGTGTGGATGAAAATGCCTTGTTGATGTCAGAGGTCAGAGTAGAATGGGCAGACTGGTTAGAGATTATAGAAAGGCAACAGTAACTCAAATAAACACTCCTTACACAACCAAGGTATGCAGAATACCATCTCTGAACGCACAACACATCGAACCCTGAAGCAGATGGGCTACAGCAGCAGAAGACCACAACAGGTGCCGCTCCTGTCAGCTTAGAACAGGAAACGGAGGATACAATTCGCACTGGCTCACTAAAATTGGACAATAGAAGATTGGAAAAACGTTGTCTGGTCTGATGAGTCTAGATTTCTGCTGCGACATTGAGATGGTAGGGTCAGAATTTGGCGTAAAGAACATGAAAGCATGGATCCATCCTGCCTTGTCTCAATGGTTCAGGCTGGTGGTGGTGGTGTAATGGTGTGATTGTATATGTATGTGTGTGTGGTTGTACATACACATAAATGTAGTTGTTTTTTTGGTGTTTGGCTATGTAAGAATCGTTATTATACTCTTATAACTTTTGTTCTTTAATATTTATAATTTGTTCTTAGCTTTATTCTGTTTATTAATAAACCGCATATTTGAAGTCTAAACAAGTACATTTAAGCTTTCTGTGACACCAAAACAATACTATTTACAACATTATAGTGGATTTGGGCATCCACCATGACACTCGCTGTAAGAAATACTGCAACCGGATTGATACAAACAGTGAAATGGTCGAGTTCTGTATTTACTAGGATATTGCACTCCTGGAAAAGGCTCTCAGTCTTGATGCTGAAATAATGCACTGTGCTCTAAATAAATACGTTCTTATAAACGCTTATATGCTAAATCATGACTTTGCTTCAAAACACTTTCTCCTTCCCTTGGAGAACACAAAAGCATAGTGAGATGCCCCAGAGGAGATGACAGAACTCTCAAAAGAGCATTCTAGAAGGAAACGAAAGGCTCCAGAAGAGCAGCCACATTTGCAGGACCATTACGATGTCTCCTTTACGCATTAAGATGTTCTTTACCATGGAACAGAAGAATGCTGACTAGGAAGGCATAGAGGGCAGGGCACCAAGTCTTTCACAAGGTGATCGTTTTCAACAGAATACTGGCCCTATAGTAACTGTTTGGAGCCAGTCTCATTTATGTGCAGTGCTGGGACAGGGGCACCTTGGGTAAGCTGGTGTCAGCAGGCCCATCTGCAGAAACATCTGTCTGCCTACAATGGCTGGCTGGAAAGAGACTTCATCTCTTTTAAAACACACATGCCCAGTAAAACACAATCAAGCAACAATCAGACAACCGCACACTTTCTAAAATGTTTATGCTAAGAATATTATTATTATGGAATGAAAATAAACTGTATTCACAGAATGAACTCAATATAAAACTATATATTTAAGAAATATTTCATGTTTATGTTATAATAATATATTTACTCAATATTCGGACAGAAAGCACTCTACAGTAAACTGGATAAACAACTGAATAATGAGGAGGAAAAAAAAGCTTTACATGTGTGTCTAAATGTGCGCATGTCTCCCCAAGAGCATGTATTTATTTACCAGGGGGTTCCCAAAAGGCTGGTTGAATTTATGAGGACTTGTCCTAATGATTGCCAAAGCCATTTGAGATGAATATTAAATGTGTTCAAACATGGGGATCTGGAGGCCTTGTATACTACAACCTAAAAACCACACATACATACCATTCACATACACTGTGCATCACTAAGATGCAAACACAGTCTCTCTCTCCCCAACGCTCTCTCTTTCTCTCTCACACACACACTCACACACACACACACACACACACACACACACACACAGCCCCTGCAGCTGAAAGGGAGAGCTACAGTGACAAACAGCTCTCCTACTCCAGAGTTGGCAGGAAATCTATCACGCTGGACAATAAAATTGCAATTGAGTTTCTTTAGCTTTTTTTCCCTCAGCAGATGCATGTATCTCTCTAGCTCTGCGCCGCTGCACCTTTTCAGTTCAAAAGCACAACCCCCTTTTCTGTTTTTAGATCAGAGCAGAGTCGGTGTAAACAGACCAGTACCTTACCTGCATTAATCTTGTGCAATTATAGCGCAAAAAAGCAATTACAGGCTTGACCCATAGGAAGGGGAATGATCAATTTGTGTGCACTTGCTCAGCAGTGAGCTACTTAAGGAATGCAAGCATGATCAAATACATGTCTGCATGAAAAAGAATGAAAGCAAAGCATGCTGCAATACTTTATCGCTGCTCAATCCACCAACAGATTATGTTTTATTTGATTGTGTATAATGTAATTTGACAATTAACTATGGGGTGTGACTGAATTATTTTTTTTAAATAAGGTGTCTTTACATATTACAATTAGTATCTATCATCATTAGAATGTTTTTCTTAAATGCATTTTAGCATGCTTCTAAACTAAGTTCGGTAACACAACTTACACCCCCCCCAAGTCATTATGGATAAAACGGCTGAAAATCAATAAAAATAAATGTCAATGAATCCGTTTATTTCATTTTTAGACTTTGAATCATTTAAAACTATTTACAATGCTACCCATTTACACATTTTATATGACATATAATTGAAAATATAAACCACCCTAAATAATAATGTTTTTGTTTTGAGTATGTGTGTGTGCTTCTTTGTCATCTTTAAAGGTGAAGTGTGGAATTACTGCCAGTAAAGCATTGATAGAAGATTTTCCAAACCTTTTAATATGAAAGGCCAAAATTCAATCTTGATTTTTGGTCGCAGACTGAAAGTAAATGTTGGATAATATCCTAATATCATAAAATCAATAATAGCTATATTCCATAAATATAATTTTTTTAATCAATTCGTTCTCAATGCAAAAAATTAAATAAAAATACAAAACAAAGAGATTAATTAGAAATGAAGACCGATCATCTAATGCATTTAGAGGCATGTTTTTCCCCGTTTTGAGAAATGACATGGCCAGGCCAAATCAAAGGTCGTCACAAACCTATTTTGGCCATCTCTGACACAAATCTTTTTTTGTACAATTTACATGTATTTTTCTGAAACTTCCCTTAATCACTGTGGCTCTGTGGTGCTATCCAGACATTTCAAGATGTTTATTTGAGAATCCTGACCAGCCTGACATACAGTAGCAACACTGGCTTAGTCAGTGGCATAAGTCTGTGGAAGCTGTTTGTCCAGCCAATGGGAGATGAGAAGTGTTTGGGAAACCGTCATTATTTTTGCAATTCCCTTTGGTGATGGTAGCACCACAGTAATAACAAACTTGAAGTAAATCTGAGGCAGTCATAAGACTGCATACACTGACCAATAAGCACACTGAGCACTACAGACCTCACTGCATAGCACAGCTGCACCCCCAAGTGGCCAGAGACAAGAACTCAAGCAGAGTGGAGCAATGGAGCAATGCCAGCAGCTGGTGCCCAAAGCCACAGTCTGACACCAAATGACTTCACTACGCTTGGAACCATGTCCATATTACAATAGCAATAGAGCATCTTAAAATAGACATTTCTGAAGATAGAAAGCTCAGAAAACTGAGAGCTCTCAAATATATTAAAGAAGCAATTCAATATGTAAATAAAAGTATGAACAGAGGGTTTGGCAGTGGAAGAATTCAGATTCTAATCTGAGAAGTCTAGCTGATTATGGAGCGTAATAACAGTCAGGTTTCTGCAGTGAGAAGCCAGTGGATTACTGCTGATGCAGAGAGCCTGAGCACAGGAGGGAAAAGGCAATGAGAGAAGGAACCAACTACAGTAGTGCAGTCAGTGCTGAAGAGAGACATGGTGATAAGACATTTTCGGTGGACTTTTGAAGGAGGCAAAGTCCCAAAATGTGTACACAACAACCATTTAAAAGTTTGAGGTCAGCAATATTTTGTAAAAATGAAATATATTAATACTATTATTCCTATTCTACTAATTAGTGAATCCTGAAAAAAACTATTACAGTTTCCACAAAAAAGATTACGTTTTCAACACTGATACTAATAAGAAATGTTACTTGAACAACAAATAAGCCACCAAATATTACAATGATTTCTGAAGGATCATGTGACACTAAAGACAGGCGGTTGCTGAAAATTCACCTTTGCCATCAAAAGAATAAATAACATTTATTAAGTAAATGCAGCCTGGGTGAGCATAAAAGACTTCCTTCAATTTTGTTTTTTTAAAGTAGTGTATGTTCATTTGTTACTATTAGCTGTTGTTCGGTTGTAATAATAATAATAAAAAGAATAATACAAATAATAATGTAGACATAAATCATTGTGTTGTGTTGTGTTGTGTTGTTTTGTGTGTGCGTTTGGGTCCTCACCTTGGAATGCGTAATAGAGAGCGTGTCCACCCACACGCGCCAGCCACCCCACTCATACTTAATGGCATGATAAAGAAGGATGCGAAAGATGGCGTACACCATCTCTGTGATCTTCTGCTCCTCGCTGTTCTTGGGGTTTATAAAGCACAAAGACAGCATCCACTCCTGCCACACAGAGCACTGCAACAGATTCCTACAGAAAAGACCATAAAATAGTTCATAAAAAATCTGTACTCACATGAGAGAAAATAGGTTACGTAATCAGTAGAATTAGATGTATTTAAAAACAGATGCAAGATATCTATGACATCTAAGTAAAAGTGCGTGTGTGTGTGCGTGCGTGCGTGCGTGCGTGCGTGTCCTCACCTGCGATTCTCTCGGCTGTTGTTGAAGAGTTTGATCATATCGGAGAGGAACATACGCCGTACTTCCATGCTTTCTGCTCCTGGAGAAGCGTTCTTTAAAAGAGCAGCTATCACTTTTAGGATCTCTGATGGAACAAAAATATCTGCCTTTAATGCCCATGAAAGAACAGTATCTTTTCATAGTGTATCTGAATGCCTAGTTTTTAAAAAGCTTATGAACCATTAAAGTTCTTTTATTAAGTCTTTTATTAAGCCGTCACTTAAATTTTTGAATACAGATTTTGTTGACTGCCTTTCTTACTTAGTTATAAAACACTGTTCAATGTTGAATAATGTACATGGACAAACAAACTAAACAGCATTTCCAAACACTATAGTGCTGTACACTATCGGTTTGGGGTCGAAAAGTATTTATTTTTATTTATTTTTTCACAGTTTTGCATAAAGTTGATCAAAAGTTACAGCAAAGACATTTATAATGTTACAAAAACTGTTCAAATAAACTGTTCTTTTGAACTTTATGTTCATCAAATAATCACGAAAAAAAATGATCATTATTTTAACAAAAACATTATGTATTTTAATACTGATTATTCGTTTAAAAAAAAATTTTCCTTGAGCACCAAATCAGTATATCTGAATGATTTGTGAAAGTTTATGTCACACTGAAGACTGGGGTAATGGCTGCTGAAAATTCAGCTTTGTCATTAGAAAAAAAATCTAATATCTAATAAAATAAAATACAAGTTATTTTATTTTGTAATAATGTTCAATAATTTACTGTATTTTTCATCAAATAAATGAAACCTTGGTGAACATAAGAGACAAATAAAATATCTTACAGCCCCAAACTTAGAAGATAGGAGAAAGAAAAGCACGCATTTTTATTAAAGCAGATACACGTTGCCCCAACACTTGCATTTAGTGAGGAAATAACCTGCATATAATGTGTGGAGGAAGTAATAGTACACTCCACATCATCAAGGTCGGTATAGTCTAAACTCTGCAGCTAAAGTCGTGGCTTCCTGGAACAGAGCGTTAGCTTAAACTGGAAAGATTGGTTGTTTAGATGAATTATCTAGACAATGTCAGCATGCATTAAGTTGAGAAGAGCAGCTCAAGTTTCAGCCGTCACAGGGAGTTTAGAGCACGACAGCATCTGTAACCAATGCTCTCACTCGTTCCAGCAGAATTGTGTTGTTTCTACGCCTTACTCACTCAAATTAGAGTCACTGAACCTTACCAGTAGAAAATTACCTTTGCATGTATCTCTGCACTTTTCAGTTTTTTTTCACTCTCCAATCACCATTTGGTCTTGGTTTGTCCCTGAGTTTAATTTAAAAGAAACTTTTGCTTCCTCAGTTTGTTTGATTGGGTCTGACATGGCTAAAGACTGCAATCAGAGGCATTTAGAGGCTTCAACACAGATCAAATCAAGGAGACAGAAGAAAGCTGAAACTCTGCTGTGCTCACTCTCTGATCATATATGAGATGGCCTTGAATCAGACTCTGTTGGTCTACCATCTCCGTCTGAACGCTCTAGAACCGACCCAGGATCGTTCCTCAGACTGGCAAGTGGTTTGTGTGCATGGTCACATCTCCATGTAAATACAGCTCTAATCAGCTGCCGGCAGTACCTCAGAATTAAGCTTCATTAGGGAAAGATCCGATATGGATCAGTATACAATATTAGTTTCACTTTTTACATTAAAACCAGAGCATCTGATTGCTGCCAAATCCTGTACTGAATTTAAAGGAGACACATGTAAAATTGAGCATAAACCGAGGCTGGAAAAAAGGCATCTCATTATAAGAGAGAATTCAACCATCTAATATTCAGAAACTAGCTGGTTGCGAATGAAACCAATGCAGTGAAAAAACTCAATGCAACTGTGGGATAATTACTTTTTAATGTGTTTACCATCTGAGTAATCGTGACTATCAAACGAGCTTCATTTGTCTGATGTAACCGTATACTTCCCCATTAGATGCAAGAAAATACTGGCGGCTGTTTGATTTGCACCGCATCAGGAACAGAAATATGAAATGAGACTCGCTATTGACTATTATTGTAAATCATGAGAAGAAATAAGCAGTTAAGCTATTTTATAATAGCAGGCAGGCTCTGCTTGTTGCCGTCTCTCGTGTAAGGACATTTTTCATACCGGTATGGTGTAATGTTGACCGCTATTGTATCTCTGAATGAGGTGATGAATGTAAATATTGCATTCTGTGCTGCAACTAAACTAAATAACTTAATTTGTATATATTTCTTCATTACTTCATTTATAATTTGCGATTTCTCTGAGAAATGCGGTAAAGTTTAAAAAAATTGACAACTTAATACAAAAAAAGTAGAAATAAATCACCAAAAAGCAAGTTATACAAATAAAATGGTTCCCTTAATAAAAACGGGAACCGGTATAGTTCCCTTAATTATGTATTTCAATAAAATAGGAAAAAATCCATTTAAAAGTAGTATTATTAGTTTAGAATCTATTAACATATATTTATAAAGTGTGCACCTTTAATGACTGGTGTCACAGGAGAAGAGATTGTGTCTCATATAACTTACGTGGGTTTTGAATCTTCACAGTGGAGTCGGGGTCTGGGTGCTGTTTGTGAATGACCTGAGTACAGATCTGCTCCGTAAGAATCTGGAGAAAATTACAAGTCAATTCTGGTTTATCACTGATATACAGTTAAGCACCAAAATCCAGATTAGGGATGAGAAGTAGTACCCGGTTACATAAAAATAACAACAATGATATATGGCAACAGAATGAACTTTTAAACATTTCAAAACAATCATTATTCAACGGGCAAAAAAATTTTTTTAAATCAGCATTTCATCATAATTTTGGAAAACACATTTCCAAATACAAAATAAAAACAACTCAAAGATTCAAAAAATAAATAAATAAATGTAAACACAATATATGAGAGAAAGTAAACGAAAACTCGCTTCAATAATTGATTGTTTCAAATACTAGCCCAGTTAAAATTATCTGTGAAAAATCTGCACTAAACTACCTAAAGAAAGGAAAAATCCTTAATTTCAATTAAGTTCATAAAAAAAAAATATTTGAGGCTTTTGCCACTTTTTATTGCTAGATACCACAAAAAAGAGTGGAAAATCAGATAAATACGAAGCAGGCCTGATTGGCCTGTCTGGCATGAGCACCACATGTCCAAAAGCATGCATTTTTGCCTAAAATTTTAATTGGTCAAATGTAACGTTTAGCTGACATTCACTTTATATTATAGTCAAAAACAAAGTGCTATAAGCAGACATTTAAAAAAAATCATATCAATATATGAGACTGACCTCAAAGAGCACGTTGTATGTTGTGACTGTGACCTGGTCTGTGTGGAGCATCAATCGTTCAGTGAGCAGAGAGAACAGGCCGTGAGCCAGCATGACCTCTGACTTTGCCCTAAAATGCATGGCATCCGAAACATCAGCACCAAACCCACACTATGATCTACTTCAAATACAGCCAGAACCCCAACAGGGCATAACTGCAGCCCAAAGCATCTGAAAAATAGCTTCGCAGTCACGGAATGAAGCTGCATCTATTTTAAAAACACTTGGCGGTCAGTTTCCTTCTGGGGAAAGTTTACATGAAGCAAATGGGATTACAAATGAAAGTGAGCTTTATCTATCAAACACCACAGAAACGGCATTTGGAAAAATGCTCACACTCGATTACATACTTTGACTACATTAGCGCATAAATATTTATATTAATTAATAATGAATTAATAGTGGAGTGAGAGCAATTTGTTATCAAAATAACCCAGCTGAATTCACTCTGGGAAAAGACCTAGCCGCTTATTTTAAATCATTAATTTTAAGAAAAAAAAAATTTGATGGTATGCTGTATTTCTGCTAAATATACATAGCCAGACCATCCACTACTGAAACATTTAGTAAAGTAAACAGTCGGATTGAATCATGCACAGTATAGGAATCACATATTAAAACAAGGTTAACGTGTTATTGTTACTAATATGATTAACGGTATTATTATAAGCACTTATTTCAAATAAAAAAGTAACTCACTTTGGTGACAAATATTTGACAAAGTAGCCCAAGACTTTGAGTGCCTGCACACGAATCCCTTCACTTTTGGATGCGAGCAGCTTAAAGATGACCCTGTTATTCACCAAAGAGAAAAGAAATGTGTAACAACAGATGGAAAAAATATATACAAAATTAATTTAGAAGGAACGTAATTTTTTTTTTTTTACAAACTCACATGTTGTGATTAAGTTCAAAACAACCATATCTATTATATATATTTAAAACAAATTGGGTAAATCTTAAAAATGGTGTTTTGGTTTTCAATCACAGTGTTTCTTTCAAACAAAGGAAAATACCAGCGACGCAGTCTGGTATGTACACAGATCCCACAAGAGCTGACGTGAACACTCAGACATAACCAAAACATTACACCGTCTACATATTAAAATAAATCTGCCTATATCCTTCTGGAGTAGGATTTGATGGAAGTGTGATTTGAATGAGGTTGTCAGATCTAAAATGAAAGTGAGGCCCTCTGTTTTATCATGACGAGCCGTCCAGATGCCCCCCCGCTAGCGTGCACATTTAACCCCATGGCTGTCAGTGGAACTAGCATGTCTATAAAGGCTTTGGAAATGTAAATGCCTCCATTTTTGTAGCCCGTATAAGAGCTCAGTACAGCAGCATAGGTATCAGATGAACCTATGAAAGTGTTTTTATAGGTTTTATTATGCAGGACTCAGATGTCTCTGTTATGAATGAGGTATTGTGGCCTTGCATTATTCCACAGTGATTAATTCAGATTCGTTTGTCAGAATTTTTTTCCCCAGGTTTATTTATAGCTTTTAATAAAGATGCGGGTTGCAGAATATAATCTCTGGTTTTATGGGGCAACAACAGCTCTCACCGTATTCCATTTCGCTGATCGAATGCTTGAACCATTGATCCAGGATGCTCAGACATCAGTGCCACCAGAAGCTGGAGAACATCCATCAGATTATCATCCTGTGAAAAATAAATAAAATAAGTAAAATAAAAAATAAGCATGTGTCAGAGTCAGGTGTCATTCAAGACACCATTGCAAAAATTGGTCTAGGATTTAAACTTCATCATGATTACAGGAGTAGAGTGGGGATCTTTGTAATCTGTGTCTGCATTAACCTAACATTAGAATTAATCCATTACATATAGATATGCGTCTATGACAGGAAATTATTAGTGAGTAAATGGCACTTTCAAAAAGCACAAAAATGTGTACACCATTGTGTTTTAAAAAGCATTAGAAGGACAATATATATATATATATATATATATATATATATATATAGAGAGAGAGCGAGTATAGAGCATTTGCGGGCTCATGTGGCATGATGGTAAATACTATTTATTTTTTAAGTACAAGAGAGACAGCTGTGGGAACCAAGCGCCATCTGGTGGCACTTACACCACAGGCTACATACAGTGTAACACAAACGTGAAAAAATTGATAATCTACCTTGATTTACAGTAAAATGCTACTGGTTTAATAGATGCATTGAGAAATGTTTGAAATGAAAGTAGGTGCATTAGGGTACCTCGTGCATTGTGAGCAGGTAGTTCAGAATACTCTGCAGTTCGTCTTCCTTCACGCCATGATCCTACATTTGCAAAACACACAAGCATTACCTGGACTGCACTTTTCAAGATGGACTTGTTATATTCAAATTGTATGTGTGCTATGGTCACACTAGTGTACCTTCATGATAAGTTGTTTGACAAATAGCAGGAGGAATGCTCGCAGAGAGTGAATCTCCTTCTGATTGGGTCTTGGCCCATCTGATGCAGGATATCAAACAAACAAAAAGTCATGTAAATATTATTCCATGGACAATTTTCATTATGTCATTTTTGTTTGTTTGTTTTTTGTTTGCTTATTTGTTTGTTTTTGTTTTGGGTCCTAAAGAAAACTTGGTTTGAAATGTATAACTTTGATTGTTTATAATTTGAAGCAAAATGAAGAGAATATTTCACTCAATGTATTCATAATTTCACAGAACACATTAAAAAGACACATTGCTCAGTTATCATGGAATGGGATGCTTTCCCAAAGCATCTTTAGCACAATCCTGCTGTGCCCTTTATATCTAGAAAGACTATTTTCAAAACAGGATATTTACAAATGACAGCATGTTATATAACCTGTTATATAATGAATGACAATAAATCATTTTTACTGATTATTAAAATAATGACATATTACATGCATTGCAAATATTAAGTTAAAGCAGGACTCTAGCCCACAAAATAATTAGTATTAGTATAAGCTAATGATCTTATACTGTATAATTTAATTTCTAACTATAATTTGCAACAAAAATAAACTGTATTAAATGTAAAATATAGAATATGTTTTATTGCTATTCCCAGACTTTTAGACACCACTTTAGCTTCACATGGACCTTTTTGACCCTTATTCCCTAGTCTCAAGACATGTTGAGAAGTTGGTTTAATTCTGCAGCAGACTGCTAGCTTACCAAGACCCTTGGGCATGATTCCGCTGCGGTCCAGTGGGTTTACGACCCAGTAGAAATACTTGAGGGTGTGCATGATCTGCAGTACAGTTCCAACTCTGCGGATGGCGTTGTAGATGGTGACAGTGCTGATGAATTCTGTGGCCAGGTAGGTGTAGAGAACCAGCTGTACCTGTTGAGGGCAGCAAATCAGTTTAAACCACCAATGAAAAGGCACATTTGAGAGAACAAAGAATTGGTCAAATATAAGGTTAGCATGATGCAGCAGGTCACCTTAGCTGGGGCATGAATCCAGATGTTAGGGTTGAAGAGGATGTGGTCACACAGCTGTTTCAAGAGCAAAACTCCAGTAGGAAGGTTGCAAAGATAACGGGCGAAGGCAAGGACAATGTCCAGCACAGGTCGTGTCACGTGTACTTTGGAAGACTGAGAAGAAATTACAAACATGAAATCAAATATCAATAAAACAAGTTTTTTTTTTTTATAAAAAAAAACAAATTATCAATAAATGTGAAAGACAGACAGAAATAGATTCTGCAGATTATTTTTATTTAAGATGTCAGGTTTTGCAAGGCCAGGTTTTTTAGGAACATTAAAACACAGCTACAACAAGCTGTATTTCTTATGTTCCTCAAAATAAAACCTGGGGTGATTGAAAATATGCAGATGATTCACTGTCACAAGATTCATAATCACAAGAGAATATTTTTACTTTTTTAGACTTAAAAGATAGAGCATAGGACAATTACTGGATATTCTCAGTGTGTGTGTGTGTGTGTGTGTGTGTGTGTGTGTGTGTGTGTGTGTGTGTGTGTGTGTGTGTGCAAATACACTACTTTGCCAAAAGTATTGGGCCACCCCCTTTTAATGAAAGGTTTTACTACTTTAATAATTTCCATGAGTAGAAATCTTTATGTTTAAGCATGTAATGATATTCTAGGGAATTGTGTGTTTCTAATTTTATAGCAACAGTTTGGACAGGACCCTTTTCTATTCTAACATGACAGTGCCTCTGTGTATAAGGCAAGGATCAAAGAGCAATGATGATTCAGTCAGTGTGGAAGAAAAGTGCCTGTGTCTGCAGAAAGCCAAGTCCTAATCCCAGCTGAACACCTCTGGTGTGACTTTAAATGCGGACCTTGAGCCAAAAATGTGCTTTTGTCAGTCCATGTGAGAGACGCGTTCAGAATCATCACATGGTCACTGTCTAGTGGGATTTGTTTTCAAGCGCGCAACTCGCGGCATTCGCTGTTCTTGTGCTGGTGCTGATGGTGGCGGTTATCAAACAGCGTTGCATTACTGCAGGCGCCCCCTTCTGGATTGGGGGTGAATTGACTGTATTCGCCGTAAGGCCTCATGCACCGAACCGAGAGGTCTGTACCGTGATGGTTCGGTACCAATACATGCCACCCCTAATATATATACATATATCATATGATTGTATGACAAAAAAAATGTTGTGCATATGAAGGTTGCCGTTTTGGGTGGATACAAGTTTAATTGTATTTACTGCTATTTTACATTATTTTGGAATAAAGTGTCCGTGGACAACAAAACCAGTTATAAGGGTATATTTTCAGAAATGTTTACACATTGTACATTAAAACATTTATACATCATCTGAAAGCTGAATAAATAATATTTCCATTGATGTATATAGATTGTTATGACAGGACAATATTTGGCCGAGATACAACTTATTTGAAAATCTGCAATCTGAGGGTGCAAAAAAATCTAAATATTGAGAAAATTTAAAATTAAGGTTAGATATATTTATGGTTGGAAATGTACAAAATATATTCATGAAACATGATGTTTACTTAATATCCCAACCATTTTTGGCATAAAAGAAAAATCAATAATGTTGACCTATACAATGTGTTGTTGGCTATTGCTACAAATATAACCATGCGACTTAAGACTGATTTTGTGGTCAGGATAACTGCACCGCATCAAAGGGACGATGGACGGGGCCATGTACCGTCAGGGCCAGGGCATTAAAAATGGGTCGTGGATGGGTATTCCAGCATGACAATGACCCAAAGCACACGGCAAAGGCAACAAAGCAGTGGCTCAAGAAGAAGCACATTAAGGTCCTGGAGTGGCCAAGCCAGTCTCCAGACCTTAATCCCATAGAAAATCTGTGGCGGGAGATGAAGGTTCAAGTACAGACATCAGCCTTGAAACCTTAATGACTTGGAGAGGATCTGCAAAGAGGAGTGGGACAAAATCCCTCCTGAGATGTGTGCAAACCTGGTGGCCAACTACAAGAAACGTCTGACATCTGTGATTGCCAACAAGGGTTTTGCCACCAAGAACTAAGTCATGTTTTGCGAAGAGGTCAAATACTTATTTGATGTATTAAAATGCAAAACAATTAACAACTTTTTGAAATGTGTTTTTCTGCATTTTTTTGTTGTTAGTCTGTCTCTCACTGTTAAAATAAACCTACCATTCAAATTATGGACTAATCATTTCTTTGTCAGTGAGCAAACGTACAAAATCAGCAAGGGATCAAATAATTGTTTTCCCCACTGTATATTCATTTTAAGAGTATAAGCTTACTTCGAACATTTAAGAAGACAGTTTTCACCTTTTTTCTTATGTTACAGCATTAGCAGGATTTACACTGCCTTTGGATACACATGTTCAACATACTCAATACATAAAATGATATTCGTGTTCGGCACTTACCTTCTCCAGTGCGTAACCAATGACAAGAAAGCCCTTGCAGGCCAGCACCTGCTCTTGCATAGCTACAGAGCCCTTCAGCAGATCCATCACAAATGACAGTAGTGTGCAACTGAGAAAAAACATACAACAGGTGAGCTTCAGTAGAGAAAGACTGAGCAGATCTAACAACAAATTGATAAATAATATATAGACCTGATCTAGTTCAAGTAAGACAGCGACCAGAGGCTGTCAAAATCCAAACAAATGAAAATGTCCACAAAACAAGCCTTGCTGAACAGGCTGAAAAGTTTAAACACTTTCAAACCTGGTGTTTCATCGCTGATGACAAACACTGGTTTTGACGTTTTTTTGTAAATTTCCCCTCTTTTTAGATAAGACAGTGATTAGATTGGAAGAGTGGGAGAGCAAAGTGGGAGAGTATCTGGCTCACACGACATGCCATGTTCAAAGTTTAAATGAGATCTGAGATATGATTAGTGGTCGACCGATATTGGTTATTTGACAGTCGATGCCGATATCTTGGAAAGCAGGGTGGCCAATATAAAGGCGATATAATTGTATTTATTTGTATTAATATTTAAGAAATGTTTTATAATAAAAAAAATAATATAAAAAAGTGTAAAATAAACATACTTATACCTTAGATGACAAAGTATTTTTCACAAATAAATAAATTAAAAAGGAAGTAAACACTGCAACCAACAAGGCACTTGGTATTCTGGGAAGTTTGTGTGCATTGGGAATCATATTTTTTTTTCCAAATGAAGCCAAGGCAACACTCATTTTACATACAGCACACAGTGAAAATGACATGAATATGACCGTGGGCAAATGCATAAAGCGCAGCATAGTTTGAAATCACGAGATTAAAGTTTGCCGAACGGGCATCTCTAGTGAAGCTGAACTCTCCTACTGTCCGCATTCACGGACCGACCATCACACAGAAAACACACAATCATGCAGGAAATAAACGCACACATAAGATCTCACAGCTGGATCTGACTAAGTATGCAAGGTGTGTGAGATTAAATGTTCATTAGACATTCAAACATTTGTTTAAATGTAAATGCATATTTGCTGAATGTTGAAAGAGAAAGTATTACAATGTTTGCCTTTCTATTACTAATATTATAAAAGCAATCGATATAATACTTATTGTAAAAAAAAACTTTTTGTATATATTTTTAATTCCTTTGTTTAACCGTTCAAGAGGGAGACAGACTGTATCAAAAAAAACACGAACTGAATTAAACAAGAGAACTAATTTAACTGTGTGCATGAGAATGTCTTACACACTGGGTTGCTGAAAACATCATGCAGGGTGATTGACTATCAAAAAATAACACGTAATTAAAAATTAACTAATTTAACTTGCATGCCATCTTGCACTGCATGCAGTTGCTGACAAACATCATGCAGGGTGATGACTATGCACCCTAAGAGGATTTGTCTTATATTTATATAATTTTATATAGTTTAGTAATATCATATCGCAATGAGTATTGCCGCTTTTTGCTCACATTTTTCCGACCAGCTGAAGTTACAGAACACAACTTGGGGCTCAAAACACAAGTCTTGTTACCGAGCACTATTGAATGCATTTGAGGAAATGTTCCCATTACACACGATGGAGTTACATTACAATACCCTGTAAGTGAACGTGTTTTGGTTGAATGACTCAGCGGCAATTCTAAGACAGTGACTTAAATAAAATAAAATCAGCTTTAGTTCTCAAATGATGAAACGAATGTGTATTTTTTTAAACATCACATTTCAAGGGATGCCTAATAATTTTCCAAGACCATTGGAAGATGCCTTTAAAGGTCATTAGTCTCAACCAGCAGAGATAAAACTACAATATAATATATTCACTAATATTATGACTAAATGTTAAGTCATGTAAAAAATATAGCCTATACATAAAATAACAGTACTTTTTATGTATATTATTGAATTTAGCAGCACATATTTCACAATAATGGCTTTACAGACTGAAGGGTAATCTCTTATCTCTTAGTAATCCCTATATTTCAGTTGGATTAAAGAAGCCAGTGTCACAATAGTACACACAATGTTGATGGACGACTATTGTGAATCAAAAAGATTTTGAGGTATTTGTACTACAGGTAGCACTCATTTGATAGTACTACAGAACAAACATGGTTAAATCATTTAACTTTGTATTGGCTCCTAGTCAATAGTTATGTCCACACAAATAAAGTGTAATGACACTAAGCACTAACCCTCGAGGACCAAACCCTACAGAAACAGACAAATGTCAATAACATTTGAGAAAACATCTAGTGTCAAAAGAGAGAAAAAAAGTTATTTAAAATTGCAATCCTTATTTTTAACACTAGGACAGGATACAATATTAACTTAACATTCAGCCTACAACAGGCTAAAATTTGGTTTAGCCTAATATATATTTTAAGTCTTGTCAGAATCCTCTAAATTCATTTCATTCTGTTAACAGGCAGTGAAAAGTGCAGCAGAGAAAATAGGTGACACAGTCTGACATTTAAAATGATAGAATAAGCTGTGCAAACAAAAAAAAAAGGAAAGATAGTTGAACCTCCTTCAATGGATGGCATCTGAACCGATTCACACATCTTCATTCTGATCTGTCACCACAGAAACCTGCCAGTTCTGTTTGAGAGCTGTATATTATATCTGCATCTTTGCATGCTTTGCTCAGACCCTCTGCAAATAAAACGAAGCACTGGTTCGTGATGCAGCGTGCATAACAACTACTCCAGAAATGCAGGCTGTACCGAGCTCGATAAGAAATGCAGATATACTGTTCTGAAAGGAGGTCGGGATAATTAATATTGATAGACTGCCCGCTCCGCTTCAAATTGCTCTAATCAGACCAGTGCTCTCCCAGATGGCACATCCATAAAAATGTCAGAGAAAACTACTTCATCTGCCCCAAACACAATGTTTGATTTAAAAATACAGGTAAAAATCAATTGTTCGTTGCACTGCTTTGAGCAGCAGCGTTCAGTTTTAATTGCAGTGTCCTCTAACTGAACTAAATTATTTTTATTACTATAAAAAATGCAAGGCAAAATGTAGAGCTGCTGGTCTAATTGGTGTCTGAACACAAATAACTGTATGAAAATTTGTATGATTTTGACAAAATATTCTTCTGAGTGACAATCTGTTAACAGTGTTTTGTTACTGATAAATCAATGCATTTGAATGTATTGAGTGGACAGTCGCTGCGTTTCTGAATGAATCAGCCATTTGAACGAATTGGTTGAATGACTCACTCATTAAGACAGTGACTTACCACCACCTACTGGTGGTTTAGTTTCATAGTTAGATGATCATTCAAAATTTTATTTTATCATTTCACATTTCAAGAAAAATTTTTCTTTCCAAACCATTAATGCTCATTTTAAACCCATTAGTCTCACAGCAGTATTTATGCAATTCAAATTGCAGTGTAAATGTTCATGCCACCTATGAACAGTCTGTTCAAATAAATATACCTAAATACCACTTCAGATGCAGCTTCTGAAAACAATGTTATGGCCACAATGTAGGCTTAAATATTTATGTGAAATAAATTATGCAAAAAAAACAGCAAAAAAAAAAACCTTTTGTGATGTCTATTATTATTGAATTAATACAAATTGTCGAACACAATAATGGCTTTAAAAAGGGGAGGGGGGGGGAGGGTAATCTCTTATCTCTTAGTAATCCCTAATATTTCACAGGTCAAATGAGATAAAGAATAATATTTATTATTATAAATAGATGCTCCAAAGTGATGATGCAAAAATATTTTGAGGTATTTGTACTCCAGGTAGCACTCATTTGATAGTACTACAGCCAATCATGGTTAAATATTTAACTTTGTATTGGCTCCTAGTCAATGGTATGTCCACACAAAATAACAGTGAATGACACTAAGCACTAACCCCTCGAGGACCAAACCCTACAGCCAAAAACAGACTAATGGTTTGTGTACCATGAGAAAACATCTCCTTAAAAAGCTGCTATTGTGAGTCTACTGTTTAACACTAGGACAGACAATATTAACTTAATTTTCAGTTTTTCCTGGCCAGGCTAAAACTGCGAAGAGCTCAATCTTCTTTCCCCACTGAGAATCCCTTTCCTAATTTTCATTCTGCCCCCAGGCAGAGTTGGTGTTCTCACCAGACGGAGGTGTCCATCTCGTAACCGCTGTGCTGGAGGAAATCCAGCTGTGCAAACAGGGGGAAAAGGACCTGAACTCCTCCTATAGAATGGATGGCACTCTGAACCGAGTGTGTCACCACAGCTTTGACGTCCTGAAACACAGAAAGGCTTGATGTTGGATTTGTATTGTAATTTTATGTTGTATTACGTCATCATGTTGTGTAACACAGATACCCTCTGGTCAACATAATTCATATTATTGTCATCTTCCTATTGTTCTGCAACAACTACTCCAGAAATGGGAAGGTTATTTCTTAAATCTGTGCTCTGTATGCATGAAAAAGGGGAGGTGGGTATAATTAAATACTGAAAGACAGCTGTGAGGTCTTTCTTAATGTGCCTCTAATCAGACCAGTGCTCTCCCAGATGGCACATCCATAAAACCACTGTCAGAGAGAACTACTTCATCTGCCTTCAGAGCATAAGAAGCCTTTATTAACTGAAAAACAAAAACAAAATTAAGCTAAATTATTGTTCCTGTTACTCATTTTATAGAATATTTCCTATTATTCAGTTATGAAGTCCAGGGCTTGACAACAATTATTTTTCAGTTGATATTTCTACTTATCCTGCAAATGTTTTTTGCCAACACAATATTAATAATTCAAGTAGTAAAAATAATAATAATTTGTTGTTGAATAATGTTTCATTAATTATTAATTAAATTACCAACTGTTATTCAGAATATCTATTTAATATTATTTATATAATTTAATAGGTTTTAATTAAGCAATGCATTCATAAACACACTTTTGCTGTGAAACAACTGTGCACAGAAAAAAATTATATTTAACTTTAAAAAACATTCTGATGCTTTCCAGACTCATTTATGTTATACAGTATAACTTTATCTTGAGACATCAGAAGAAATTCAAATGCATTCAAAATGCATCACACATAACCAAATGTTTATGCTTGCAAGACAATACAAATTAGTGCTTTCAATCAATAAAAAATAACTATTGAATTGCACATTGTTTTCTACAATTAATTGTTATTAATTGCGATTAATCCTACCAAATATTACAGTTTTAAATATACTTTTATATTGCAATGATTTCACATTCGATCTTCAAATTAATGAAGAAACAACAAAGTATATTTAAAAAAATATTAATGACATTTTCTTATGACTGAAGGCGAGTATCATTGAAACCAATACTACTGATGTATATAGGAAATTGTTATTTTTTTCCTAATAATTAGCCATAAACTTTGGCCATTCAACATTACAGTATAATTGAGAGCTATCAATTTGAACATTTATTAAACTTTAAAAATATTTTAATTTAAGTGAAATTGAAACAATCTTCACATAAACCAATTATAAAAAATGACATATTTACCTGTGTCCTACAGCAAGTAGGAAATATACAGAAATTGAATAAAGTTATCAAACACTAAATAGATGAATACTTAAAGCTACAAAAGTTACTGATATCCTCTTTTTTCTTTTGTTCTTTGATTAACAGACATCACAGCAGCTGGTTATTAGGTAATTTGGCTGCTATTACTTTAAGAGCTGCCGCTGCTGAACATGACACCGGTCTGACATGCATCGTATTTTCGATGACATAACGACACTGCATGCTCGTAATTTCATTCATGTGGCCGTAAAGATGATAAATACAATTATTGGCATGAAAAAAACTGAGTGAGGTGACCAACCCTAGCTCCGCCCCTGCGTTAATTGTGGTAAATATGTTTAACGCCGTTAAACTCGAAAAATTAATAGCCTGTGTTAACACACTAATTATGTACAATTCACATGTATAACATATGCAAACCACAGAGATACTTCTATGAAATATTTCCCTGCCAAACACTGAATTTTCCGGGTTTCTGTGTTTTCACGGTCACACACTAGGGGGCGCTATTATGCATCTCCTGAATGAGTCTAGAAAGTGCCGATCAAAAACACTGACCAGGAAGATATAAGCATCTGCATATGAAAAATAATGCAATCATCAACACTAACCACATGTAAATTAAAGCTGCCTAATGTTACAGAGTGAAATGTCAATCCAGAACATGGTAAAGGCCTGCGCAAGATTTGGGAGTACTGATGGAAGTACTAAGTACTGATCTACTGCATCTTTGCTTTGATGATATTACTGAATATGATCCAGATGTGGTATTTCATAAAAATACGATTTTCGCAGCTTTTTGCTGAAAATGTTGTTGTTTTTTAAACTTAACTACATTCAAGTGTTGAAAAAAGAATGCTTGAGGCTTGAATAAAACTGTTGAATAAAATGTTTTTTGTTTTTGGAAAGTATAGGGTCTAATCATGTTCAGATATTCATACAACAAAATATTCGGGGGCCATGATATTTTAGTGAAAATCAGCAAAAACGCTGGCAGTGGCTGGTCAATTTTTTCAAAACGCTGGCGGGGAACGAGTTTACTGCCCCAAAACTCTCTCACACTGGCACAGCCAAAAATGTATATTTAATAAATACATGAATGTTAAAAGGCTTGTAAACTCCCTTTATAACACTGTGAACCAGATTAGATTAAGTACTTTAGAACTCATGAAGTGCTGGATACAGCACAGGTGTGGGACATATTTTGCTGAGTGAGATGATAAAATGCTCATATTGTTAATTATGTTAATGGTGATAAGCTAGTTTCATTCGTCCACAGACAGCAGTCCACCTGGCAGGGCAGGTCTCTTCAGGCAGCTGTGCAGGAATGGTAAACCAGGTGTGATGAAGAGACAAAGAGGAAGAGCATACCTGCAGCATGAGGGCGTGTGGTGAGTGCACAAAGATGGAGGCATTGTCCTTGGGGGAGGACTCCAGACACAGCTGAGCGTCAGTGGCTCGAGGATTATAGGTGAAGGCGATACTGGCAGACAGCTTTCCATCATACAACAACATCTTATGATGTTCTGCAAACAGCAGGTCACTCTCTGCCTTGTGCTTAAAAGTGCCCTGGATCAATCAGAGGGAGAGAGATGCTAAGTAGAGCTAAGCTGAACATTCTTAAGTGTGTGGGAAAAACATGACATTAAACCTGATTCATCAGAACACTTAATAAAAGCTGATGATGTGAATGATAAAAATGCCTGAAGTGTTCCAGCCAATTATCCTTTTAGTGCTTCAAATTATTCAGTAAATTCAATAATAAAAAATACAAATAAAGAGGAATACAACAGCAGCATGTGGCTGCATTTACCCTTTATAATCTAATGAACAGTTCTGTACATGTATGTGATTTTTAACATCTGTAACAGACAGCATTTGTGCAGAGAAATGGATCCCACCTTGTATCCAGGCCCCAGGTGATAGATGGCTAATATCTGAGCAGCACTGAGAGCCTCACTGAACAGATACACTGCCCCCATCTGACCACAGAACACACGGTTTGCATCTGCTGTCTCTGATGAGCCCAAGAAACACTTGTCGAATGTCTGTGAAGAACAGGAGGGGGGAAAGTTTGTTTAGTTGTTTAAAATATTTTTCAATTCATCACAATGTTTGCAAGTGTAGTACTGTTACACTACTTAATTTGGAGTCAGTATTTTTTTATGTTTATGAAAGTCTCCTAAGCTCACTAAGGCTGCATTTATTTGACCATAAAAATAACATGAACTGTAATAATGTGAAATACTTTTACATTTAATTTTTTTTTTAATGCCTTTTACTATGGCTTTAGCCATTATTCTTCAGTGCCACATCCAAATTGACAATTTAGTCAACTGGACCGAAACGTGAGCTAAAATCTTGTAACGCAGCGTGCAGCAGCTCTAGATGCGCCCATGTGAAGAGCGGTCAAAGAGAGAGGACTCACGCTGTTTTCAAATGACTGATTTGATCTCACGGTTTGTATAAATTTACTCATCTAATCTATATACGCTATATTGAATAAATGTTTTGCAGTAATTTCCCTCATTTTAAAGTTTAAAGCTGTGGGAATGAGTAATGCGATATATGCGGAATACCTCACTGAAATTCAGGACATAATTAAACATAATTACATTATACAGAGGATTGTGAAATAGATTTCCATGACTTTTCCTAAACTTTCTGGGTTTATTTATTTTTCCAAATCAATCCAGGCTTGGAAATTGCTGTTTTAAAATTACATGACTTTTCCAGGTTTTCATGACCATACGACCCTGAATGTGACGATCGGGTGTGATTAACTAAATCAGACAAAAATATAGGTGGCGGGTGGATAATTAATTTGAAGCTGCAGATTCGGGTGACGTTTTAGCTCATCCGCGCATCACTAATACCTATTACTCTACTGCAGTGATTTATAGTTTTGTGTTTAAAAGGGGCTTTTTAGTGAGACAAATTTTACACAAATGATAATCTGTCCATGTATTGGCCTGTCCCCGTCCATACAATAAAAGAACAATAAACCATATTAGCATCACTTTGTTAGTTCATGTCAATCAACATAAAAAACATCAATTTGCTGTTACAAAATGCTGCTCTTTGACTGTTAGAAACAGACACTGATTACATCATTCTGACACCACCTCAGCAATCCTGTTTCAGTGTAATAATGTCCAACTTTTATTTACAATTTCAAAAGAAAAGTCTACATGTCCAGCAGTTTTCTTTCATACTTTAAAGTTTGTGGGTATTTAGGGATTTGTAGCTGCTAAAATATTGACAAGCTTTGAACAGAAACCCTTCTGGAGAGCTTAACTGCTGGTTAAAACTAGAACAATAAAGAGATAACAGAGCCTTTTGAAAGTACTTACATCGCTTGTGTTGACAAACCAGGTGATCTCACCATATGACGCCAACTCTCCATTGACATAGCAGCTGATTTCACTGTTCTTCCAGCGATTATAGATGTACACTATGGTCACCATATACCACTGTTAAAATAATAAATAACATTAGCAATTATAAAAAGGACAGCATGATGTTATATATTTAATATCAATATTGCAAAGCTTGACAGCATTATAGCAGGGTTTTCAAAAGGAATATTTTGGGATCCAAAATATGACTATCCCCTTCTAAGAAATCACTTTCCATTTCCATGCCTAAACAATCATTCATACGGAGTAAGAAAATATTAAATGTGAAATTATAAATCAGTTTCTAAAATTATTTAATTAGTTTTTGCACTGTCATTGTACTAAATCAGACAGTGAAAATATCAAGAAAATATTGACTTTAAGTTTAACACATATGTCTATTTGTGTATCAATACAATATAATAAATGACAATTATAATTTCATGATTTCTGATTAGTCCTTAGAAAACAGAATTAAATAATAATAATCTTTTTTTTTTTTTGAGAACTTATTATTATTAAAATAAAAATATTATTCCGTTTCATTAATATCTTAAGTGCATTTTAACTTTGACAACCCTAACCTTTGACCCTTTTGCAGCATTGTGGTCACCTGGGAGACCATGGATCCTAGTTTTAAAAAAACAGGTCAATAGAAAAATGTGGTCCATCAGGAAATGTCTGATGCTAAACTTCTATTTGTAACTTTGTTGCAGTTATGAGACCGTGGTCCATTTACACCCTCCAGCAACGACCTCACCCAGATCTTGAATTTCCATTAAATGGTGGGAAAAGCCAATGAAGGTGCTTATCCCTTAGGTAAAACCTCTCCAGAGGGAATGGAATGGACTCTAAATATAGGCCAAATGCACCTCATGAAAGATTTTTTAGAGTACTTGTGAGCTTCTTAATATTAGTAATGTGAATTTGAATAATATTGGTAAGTACCAGACTTTCATTGCTGACTTTCCATTGAAAAAATTAAATAAATGAATAATATATATAAATACATATATTATATATATATACACACACTGCATGTCTTGTTGGATCATCCTTCACAGTGGTTGTCTATCTCTAGTCTAAAGGTGCTATCCGAGGATACCTTCCCTTTCCAGGGGGCATATGGGATCTAAACAGGGAAGGGATTTGGTTTCCTCTTCTAAATCCTCAGACATGACTTGGCCTCAGCACAAACCCTCCTCTTATATGTCAACTTTGCTCTCCTTGTACATTGTAGAGGTAAAGATGAAGACTTTAAAAGTGTACAGAGTTTGTAAGAGTAAAACTGGTAAGGTGATTCATACCTTCTGGGGTTTAAAGTCATATTTCACACAGTGCTGGAAGCCTTTGGCTTTGGACTTTAGAGAGGTCACAATCAGACATCCGCCCACGAAGTGTGCAGAATAGCCCAAACATTTATTGGTGCGGAAGCTAGGGATGAGGGAACAAATATAAAGACCACAATTAATACAAGCTTCATTTCAAGTGAGGGGTTCTCCAGTTTATACAGCCTATTCTCAAATGAAATAATAGCTACTGTTTTAACCCTTTGATGTATATTATTTTATTAAAAGCATTAATAATTTAATCATTCTCGATTTTTGTGTATTTTGAAAGACTTTTCTGTCCATGTTGCATCAAGGTTTGTAATTCAATACAATGCAAGCCTATGGCAGTTTGTTGGTAATCAATTAATACTTTTTCTATTTACCCTGAGTAGAAACTATATATACATTAATATATATTACATTAGTATCGGAGGTGTTTGAAGAACCAAAAGCAGGCTGAAAGTGCATAACCATCCTTTACTATTTATTGGGTGATTATACTGTATAACCATGATGTTTTGAAAGTATTAGTTCACCCAAAAACAAAAATTCCATCATCATCTACTCACCCTCATGCTGCTCAAAACCCATTTGACTCATCTTTGGGACAAAAATGAAGATGTTGTAATATTTTGTACATCTGTCTTATGGGCTCGAATAACAATATGAGTAAATGGCATGGTAAGTACATGATGACAATTTCAATTTTTGGATGAACTAGGAATGTAACAAAATATTATTTTGAATGTTCTGTGAAAACATTATTTAAAATAGGTTTGTGAAAAGTCACAGAGTAAAATATATTATATTAGAAAATATGGATGGATGGATAGAATTTTAAAAGAAGGCCTGTAAAGTAGACAGTTAATCTCAGCCCAGTGAAAAGTATAAATCCTACAGTTCTTTCTACTATCTTTCAATTATCATTTGGTGAGTCAAAATAGCATAAATGTGTAATTTGCATAAATTACATTTTTGACAGAAAAATATGCTAAACAGAAGCTGAAAATATGACAAGAAGGCTGTGAAATGCTGTCATTGAGAAGTGTAAACGCTAGACATAGAGGAAGAGGAAAATATACAGAATTTCCTTCATCTAACAAACAACTACAAATATTTGTACTTTTATGACACCTTACAGACAAAGAAGTCAGCTAATATTTCGCTATGCACTGCAGGTGTCTGGTTCTTTAAAAAGCATCTTGAATAGAGGTGTTGTATTTTACATTGCAGGTTTGTGTGTGACCCACCAGTAGAGATAAGGCTTGTCCTTGTCAACGTTTATGTTATTGATGGGGTCCAGGCGCAGCCAGGTGTGGAAGGTAAAGCCGTTCTGGTATGGCCATTTTGCAATAGGCGGAAGTGCAACAGCCTGATGATACAAAAAACAAAATGTTTTCCAGTTAGGTTTCTATATTTTGTTGTCTTGTTTTAAATAACCAGAGCATCATGCAGAATAGCATATGAGCAGAACCCCCAAAAACTAAAGTTAATATCCTTGGAGGGATGCGTTCAAACCAGTTGTGTATGTTTGTACACAGAAGACTTTCTCTCATATTTGTGGATTACAGATGAAAAATGAATGTTTTGAAAAATGAAGGCAAGCGCAATGTTATTTTTTTTGAAGCTAGAATCCTATCTTGTGCTGGAACACTTAAACCTCAAATCAAAGTATTTCCTAAAAGGATGGCATCCATATGGCGCTGTTTCAAGTGAACACTGACAACACAGGAAGTGTTCCATTCACATGCCGTCTAAAACATCAAGATCCCCATACTGTCGGGATGAGTTTGATTAGATATATTTGCCAGATCTATCTGACTGCGGTCCTCTTTAGATGCACAAAAATAAAATTATGTACATTTTAAAGCTGAGCTCAAAGCAAAAAACAATGTCTGTAGTAAAACACATCTAAGATGTGAAAAAGATTATAGTCTATCCTGAAACAGCAACAAGCTGTTTTTTCTCAAATGTATTTCCACACTAGAAACTTGCGTGTCATTTAATCTAAAAAAGATGAGTTTAAATCAATATACACGTTTCTCATCAAAATGATTGATTGCTCATTGTGGCATAAAACAGTTTTTCTAAAAATGTAAAAACTCTAGTTGATGGGACATGGTTCTTGTTTTATGACCCATGTCGCATCCTTTCTTACTCCAGAAAGCAGGTAATTACCTGTGGGTGTTAGACATCACTGTAAACTTTCATCTGTCACATGACTAAAGGAATACCTTGATAACTAAATGAAAGAGTGCTTGTGTAAAGCCTTTTGGAGACAGACAGTAATTTAATTCAGAATTTGTACCCTAAAGTTTTAATATCCTAAAATCTCCTAAAGAGAGTGTGTGTGTGTGTGTGTGTGTGTGTGTGTGTGTGTGTGTGTGTGTGTGTGTGTGTGTGTGTGTGTGTGTGTGTGTGCGTGTGTGTAAAATACTTTTTAGTCAAAATTTGTCTAAACATTTTGCAGTGAAAAGTTCATGTTGCAGATCTCATGCTATACAGTTTCAAGCAAACAGAATATTGATTGTTTTTTTATTAGGTTAAAGTTGTTGTTACTGGGATGCATTAAACTGATCTGTGAAAGTAAACGGTAGCTCAAAAAGTAGCGAAGCATAATTTCCCTTATTTAAACACATTTTGTAAGTTTATTATAGAGAGGAAGTTAAAATGTCAGAGTAGTGGACCAAAAAAGAAAAATTCTGGCAAGTACCTTTCAAATCACTTATTCATGAACCACAATAAAAGTTTTCACAGTGTATAGAGGCACATGTTATGACTGAAGTCAAGTGTAAGGACAGTGCAGCTAGACAGATGTTTGGGTCATGGTCTCACCGCAGCACTCTTCCCTGGGAAGCTGAAAAAGGAATCTGGGCCATTTCTTTGAGCCATGCACTTCAACACGGACAGCAGCTTGACGGCATGAGGAGGCTAATAGATAAAATAAAAAAGCAATAGCATTTGAATAAATGAAAACAAAACTCACACAAACACCCACACAAATAAATACTTGTCGTTTGACAGCAGTGTTTTTACTACAAACATAAATTATTCTGCACACTAGAAGTATAAAAAGAAAATACTGCCACAAATCATTCTGGCTACTCTGAATCCTACTTATGTTGTGTCTAATTTGAGAAACATCTTCTGGATTTAGACATGGATTTTAATTCTGAATTAGGTGGTAAACCAATCTAAAACATTTCTCAGACCGAGACGTATTTGGTTCATCAGCAATAAGTACATCAGACAACAGAGTCATAATAATGGCTTCTGCCCATAGGTTGTAAGATACAGACACACATGGATGTGTGCTCTCCTACTGCTCTGACATGTTTATTTCATGCTCTGATCAATGGCACTGACACAGTTCCCCAGTATACAAACAGCCTAATGCATCAAACCCTACTGCCTTTGCACTGTCTCAACACCTCCCTCATGCACTGAAGACATGCACGGAGAACAAAGACATACATTATGTCTATTTCATATATTTTTTTAAATTATAGAAATTTGGTGCAAAGTAGCAAAATCATAACAAAAATAGTATAATAAATCAGCTTTATTTAAAACAACTGACAGCCCTAGTACTTCTCAGCATATGACTGCATGTGAGGTGTTTTCTCAAGTAGCAGATAAAGAGGAGAACAACATTACCCATTGGCCTTGTTCTCCTCTCAGTTTACTGAAGAACAGCTTCAGTTCCTTCACTGTGATACTGTAGCTGGCCAGCACACCTAGCATGTCCACCATCAGATCTGAAAAAACACCACACAGAAACACAGAAACATGAGGTGAATGTTGCGTTACAACTGAAAAGACATAAAATAAATGAATATAAAAAGTAGATATTTCGTTTCAGAGATGATGCTTGTGAGATGGTTTGCTCCGACTAAGGATTTACGTAGTTGAATTAGAATTGTTGAATCTTGCCGATAGTCGACTGATAGTCGAATCATATGTTTAGGGGCGTAACATTCGACAGTTATAAAATACTGCCTACAACACACATGGAAAATGTGTAACGGACGCCTCACAGATTCAAATGGGGTAAATAAAGTTTTGATTATTAAAAGATAGTTAACGTTAGCCAAACACATCATGTAGGGGGGAAAATCAATCCATCGATGCATCACAATTCTCTCTCCAACGATTCTGGATCGATTCTGAGTGTTTAAGAATCGATTCTGAGTTTAGTTTTTAACCAGATGTGTGATGATGCTAAGTTTGCTTTAGAAACACCCGTATTCTGCTTTTTTTCCAATTCCTCACACACATACACCACTCGAACCTTCCGTAAAATAATCTTTCATAAAGTTTGGAAAGTTTGACGCGAATTACAAGGACATTCACGGGCTTCATTGCACTGGATGCGCTGTGAGAGATACGCGCTTTGTTTGATGTTACACTTGAAGTGTGCGGTCTCGCCCATCTGTGTTTTCCTTACAAATGCTCTACGAAGTCATAATTTGTGTGGTTTGGAATGCAGAGGACTTATATATATTTCAAATATGTGACTGGTAGTCGAATCAGGCTCCTCCAATCGAAGCTTTGAATCTTTCAAAATTGGGGTCATCCATACTTGTGAGTAACAATTTTTGTACAAGAATGTAGTTTGTGTTAAGGTTTTGCAGCATCAGAGAAGTTTTGCCTGTGCTACAGCTTTTGAGGAATGAGGACATGTAAAATCATTCTTCTGAACAAAGTCTGAGAGCACCTGTGATCAAACTGGAGTTAAGCTCCATCATGGTCCAAAGACGAATAATGAATCACTAAAACTGTACATGCACAATGTCAAGTTGCACAATCTATACTAATTAAAACAGCAATGTTGTCGCTATAATCAAATCTATAAACTGCATATAATCTATGAAATATAAAAATATCTATATTTGGAATACCTTGATATGCCAAACTGAGCTTTGTGTCTGATTACTTATGTGTGAGTTTTTTTTGTCAGTGCTGCAATGCTTTTTTCATTTCTTTTTTTTTAAAGAAATTAATACTTTTATTCAGTAGTGAAGGCATTTATGTTACAAAAGATTTCCATTTCAAATACATGCTTGTCTTTTGAAATCATGTGACACTGAAAACTGGTGTAACGCTGCCAAAAATTCAGCTTTGCCACCACAGGAATAAATATCAATTTAAATTGAAATAATATTTAACAATATTAATGTTGTTTTATTAATTATATTATTATATGATTTCCCAAAAAATTATTAGAACATACCCGCGATCATGGTGTCTACCCGGTCTATGTGCTCAAGCGCCAGCTGGATGAGGCCGATTTCTGTGCAGGCCTGCAGGTTTCGCAAGCTCTTCTTCAGCACGGCAGTGAACATACTCCACACTTCAGCTTGGCAAGTGGAATCACATTTATCCAGCAGCTCTACCATGCAGATGATGCTCTCCGTCTCCTGGATGATAAAGTTCATCTCCAGATCGAACTGTCCCCCAACCAGCTGCACAGACACAATTTAAAAGTTAGTCACAAATGGAGTCAAAGCCAGAAAAATATATAATAAGAAGAATTTAGAAAATGAGTATCAATCTGAGGCAAAGGACAAATCCCACAGAATACAGCAGAAACAATTCACATAAAATTACATTTAAAACTAAAAAGTTAAATGAATGTGAGTTACAGCCAGAGTAGTTGCTTTCTATGTTGGCAACCTATCCATTTATTTTGGCTTAATTCACGACATTAAATCCAGATAACCAAATCACAGGGCTGCAATTCATGCCGATCCCATTGTAAAACATCTGTCAGCATCTGGATTAAAAAACCTGTCCACAACTGGATTACTGTGACAGGATTTCCACCTTACCCCAACACTGGCTCACTTTGCCATGAGACAGTATGACCCCTAGGTTAGAAAAACCTACTCTAATCGCTGTGTAATGGCAGATGCTTCACAGACATGAACTGTAAACCTAGATTAACCTTGAAATGATGACATCATATGCGAGCGCTACACACTACACACAGATAAATGCCAACGCCCCTGCAAAACCTTTTCATTTACAAATGTAGTGTCGGATGTGAATAAGTATTTGAAAACTAGCTTGTACAAGAAACCAGGTCTTATGAGTTGTTCTTCTCGGTTTTGTTGCTAAACGTGAGAAATTCATTTAACACAGCATGACAAGGATCTCTTTATAAGGGGGTATGAGTCTTGCAAACAACACAAATAACTTCCTTGTCTCTAAATAAACTGTGCACCACATAAACTGCAATCATTTTTCAGCACTTAATAGTTGGTCAGACATTTTTACATTTGTACAGTTCTTTATGGCACATGATGAGAAAAACGATGCAGATGTCAGGATTAATATTACTGAGGGGGATGTGGTCATCTCACAGTTATAAGGGTCTGAAAAGATTGCTGTCATTTGCCAGTAGACAGGCCACGACCACAATTTGATCAAGGACTGTAGTAGAGTATAAATCCATAGGCTATTGAAACTGTCCCGTTAAAATGACTGAAGGTGAATTAAAGGAAAGGGAGGAGAGGGGGGGTTCACAGTCAGTCTGCAGCAACAAAGGATAACAAGGCAAGATATAAAAGCTATGATCAGACACACACACACACACACACTGTTGCCTCCCCATTGGGTTTCTTCCTTCAAACCCACTGAATGATAGATTATTTATTTGAATGGCAAAATATGAAAGTAAATGAAATAAATGGATGCATATGATTGGCGGTCCTGCATTTCACCTCACGTTTGGCCTCTAAAATCACCCTCCCTTCACCACCATAGACTAATATCACCACCACCCCTTCAAATTTGCATTCTGAGAAGAGGGGCTAATTGCGTTGTGTGGCAGGCATCACGGAGAACGGCACTCAAATAGATCTGCGGCCACCGTGCAGGTGATTAATGGACCTGACATCCTCACAGACTGAGCCAGTGAATGTGACTTTGGGGTGAGGATGGTATCAGCTCACACAGAGGACGCGCTGAAAGCAGAAGATGCTGATGTCGACCTTGTGTAAAGCACTTGATTGGCAGAAGCAGAAGATCAGCAGATAGAGAGGAAGTTAGTCAATGTTCATAAGTATTTAAAAAATAACAATTGTCAGAGGTGTTATGATGGATAATCGAAACCTAATTAAATTTTGAACTGTCTAGTAATGGCATAACATTGCTCTCAAAACACAGACGGTAAACTGAAAAAAAGAATATGTACAATTTTACAGAAAAAAAACTGTTACCTGCTAGATACTTCATTATATACAGCCTTTAGTTTCCTCTTATTTTTGTTATCAATGTGCATTATGATGTTTTGTGTAGGGCTGCAACTAACGATTATTTTGATAATCGATTAGTTGGTCGATTATTATTTCGATTAATCGATTAATCGGATTAAATCAAATTATGTTATTGACAAAATACACACAATTCCACATTCTGCTCAATGTCCTTCAAACACACGGAATGCTATGAAAACATACAGTGCTTCATTTATTAAACCACCTGTCATAAAAGAAAACAAATATTTTAGGAATCTGTCAAAAAATTGTTTAAATCTTAAAATGTTATTGTCATTTATTGGGCAAATTACAAACAGAAACAACTAATTAGTATTTATAATAACAAAAATGGCCTCATAACAGCTTGCATCCTTGCTTGCATTGTTTATGTACTTTTTGACTGTAATTGGGTATCTGAAAAAAAATTCAAGTGCTCTGCCTTTCTGTCAAAGATAACAGCAATAATTATATTATAGCATTATAAATAGCCTACTACTGTTACTAAAGAGCTTACGCATTTTGGAGGACTACCCAATACAGGAAGTTAAACATGATTTTGGTAATCACCAATGCTGTTAGAGCAGCAGTGGCACAAACCTTACATAATTTGTTAAAAACCTTACATAAATGTGTTTTAATAAATTTGTTAAGCATTGTATTTGTGAATATAGTTTAAATTAGGACTAAACGATTTTAGAAAATAATCTAATTTACCAATATTACGATTTAATATGCTTTTTTTTTTTAAAGCTCTTCATATTCATTATTAATCAAAGACATACAATAAATCAATGTATAGTGTGCAGTGTTGGGCACGATACTTTAAAAAGGTAATTCGTTATATTACTAGTTACTTCTCACAAATACTAACCGAGTTACATCGTTATAAAATAAACTAATTACCAGGAAAGTAATTATTGTTACTTAAAAAAGGTTAAAATGTGTCAAATAACTTGGATGCCCCAATATTAAATATGTTAAATAAATGAAATGGTCTCCAAATAGAATAAATTATTATTATAAAACGTTACACTAATCTACACCATTTTAATGTTTTGTGGGACAATGTGAGAGACACCTATCAAATTCAATTGATTATTTCAGTCAAACTTTAAAATATGATAGTATGATAATTTATCATTATATGATGATAGAACTTTAGAATAACCATGTATGAATGCATATTTGTCATGTTGTCTGAACTTAGGACTGGTGGTGGTGCTTAAGATATTGTTTGTCATTTAGTGTTTCTATAAAAGGGGAAAAACCTACAAATAATACTGATAACATACCGCGAATTGTACTATTAATAACCATATAAAAGCACCAAGGATTATTGAGCTGCTGGGTTCATGAATATTAATCAGGTCGTCTGCATTCGCTCGAACTGATTCGCTGAAATCAAAACAGGGGCGATGATAGGTGAGCACCGGCCAATGAGATTACTGTTTGCGCATTAGCTCCGCCCACTACAGGAGAACCCGGCAACCCGAATATCGTTTACGCGTAGCTCGTCAATTCCGCATGTTATAAAGACCCGCGGACACGAAAACAACCGCGGCAAACTGCGGACTTGGCAACATAGCAGCGTGCCAACATGATGCTTTCTCTGAAGACCGCTTAGATGTGTTTGACTTAAAGCAGCGCAGCTAGACCCGATCGGTGTGTGTCATCAAAGTACTGCGAGTGCTATAAGAGTCGTCTCCTAATGCTTTCTCTCGCCGTACTTGGATGTCATACAATCGTCATACATTACTCTTAAAATGTAAATGATAATAAAGACACGGTGTGAGAGGAATGTTCTGCAGGAACTTTTATCACAGTCATGTTTTACTGTAATTTCTTTATCCTGTAAAAGGCGGTTATGGAGCATCTCATATTTATATTCAGACAATTACATGCTGTTATCCCTTTAAAGTTCGTACTCTCATAAAATATACACACTGCATGTTGACTTTTAAACCTTAAATTAACTTTCAACAACAGATAATTCAGTGCAATGGATATGTTTTGCGGACGCAATGTACGGATATGTTTTGAGGACGCACACGCATCTGTCACAGCGCCTGACAGGGCAAGCCTTTACACTAATGCATTAACTTAAAGCTCAAAATAAAGAATTATCATGCAAAATGGATCACGTACTTCTCCCGCAGCATCTCATTCTGTTTCCTACACTATTTTGAGATGCATTTTGTCCATAGAAATCGTTATTTAGAGCTGTAATTTGAGCAACCGGCTGAAGTTGGACGTGCACTGTGGGCGGACCCGACTAATCGATTATGAGAAACGTTGTCGATGATTTTCATAATCGATAATAATCGATTTTATCGATTCGTTGTTGCAGCCCTAGTTTTGTGTTACATTTTCAGTTATTTAGTTTATTGCATTACTTTAGTGTCATGTGTTCTGATCATTGTGTCTTTGTGTGCATGTCCCTGTGCACAGAAATACACAAGCATTTGCCCGGTTTCATGGACAAGCCACTTACAATGCACTTTTTTCCGTGTCACCATTATTATTATGGTGGTTATCAATCCAGATTTTTATAGTTTGTAAAACTAGTGTATATATATATACATAATAATATCTCTAGCAAGCACAACTACTGATATTAAACGATAAAGTTTGGCGATATGATCGTAAGTTTGGATATATTCTGAGATTTATAGATATCTAAAACTTCATCTCTCTCTGTGGTTTCTTGTTTAACTTTCTATAAGCTTATCAAGTGACACTGAGCTTTGAAGTAGGCTTTACATTTCAAAATAGAGAATGTTTAATATTTTATTAGTCAGTGTGGTTGTAGATAATGTTTCATCAAAAGGGAATAAAGATTAAAAAAATATTGATTCTAATGACTATTTTCAAACACTTAACCTCTCCTCATAATAGTGCATCCTTGCTGTATATTACAGATACAGACTTAACTGTAGTTAAAATAAAAAGCTAAGAAATACCTGCAAGGTCTTTGGCAAAAAAAGCTTTCAAATTAGAGTCCACATAATATAGCGGTCAGGACACAGGAGAAGACAATACATTAGACCAAATTAAATTTTACATGTAATGTAAATGCAATCGTAATGTAAGTTCAGAAAACACATTTCTCTCATTGTTAGGGTGTTTTTCTTTCTAAAAATAGCCAAATCGTTGTCCCTACAGAAATTAATAGGCAGCTATGGTAATGGAAATTCATAGCCTACTAAGATTAGAAAGATTAGACTATTAGTAGCAGCAGCATTAATTCAATTGTCTTTGAATAAAGATTTTTTTTCTCTTTTACTTTTGTCATTCTCTGTGGCTCCGCTCTGGAACCCTCCTGGTGAAAGTGGGCGGCTCACACTTTCAAATCTGCTGTTATTTCCTCCTATAGCTCTTTATCAGTAGTGATCAGAAACCACAGAGGATTTATTTAGGGTTTCTTTACCATATCTGTTTTTCTCACACTCTGTTTCTCATACAAAGTCTCTGCACGAGCTGATGATGCAGTCACCAGATCCCTCAGAGGCAAACCGAGCCCAGCGTTTCACCTCTGAGGAGCCAGTGAATTAATAATGGGTGAACAGCTCTTGGTCCTGGTCTGACAATAACAAGAGCTTTCTCCATGGTGAGATGAACTACACCAGAGACAACCACGCACACTTTACGTACAGACCAAAGTTGCTGCCTAACATCTTATTTTAGCACTACAGAAATGAAGCATTAGCTCAGTGCTGGGAACATAAACAAATAGAAGAGCAGTGTTGTTCAGCAAAGTCAGCCTCGATTTTAAAAGCTTCTTGAAAAACTCTTTATTAAATATTTTGTTTTTGTTAGTGCAGGATTTGTAACAAAAAGCCACAACAACAAATGACTAAGCTACATGCAATAGCACCACTAAGGACAGAATGTATTTTAATTCATCCATAAGTCATTATCTGTTGCAGCCCATTAAGCCTTCTGAAGAGGAAGTGCACATTTCAGGTAACCTTGAATAAAACCATTACAAATAGTTTAGTCAGAACTGAAACTATACTCTCTCTTTCATTTGTCAATGTTTATTTTCTTTGGATGACTCCGGGCCAATTAAAGGGGTACTCCACCCTAAAATGAAAATTCTCTCATCATTTACACACCCTCATGCAATCTTTCTTCAGGTGAACACAAAGTTTCAGAAAAATAACCCATCATTGAATTCTCATTCAAAAATGTCCAAACCGTCACCTAGCTGGGGACTACTTTAAGATGCTGCGTAATATCATTGCATCTGCTGCACCCATGGTACGGCAGCAAAGTTCCTTGATTATTACGCCGGAATGAGAGTATAGTTCCTAGCCATAGCAGCCTAGAAAATCACAACTTTTCATTTTCCGTCTGTCTTAATACATGATGTAACTACAGAAGAGTCAAGCTTTAAATAGGAAAAATATTGAAACTATTTGGTCAATTTTGAGCGAGATGCTAATGGTCTAATCCGATTCAACAATCAATGCTAAGCTACGCTAAAAGTACCACCGCCAGACTCAGAGATCGGCTGAATGGATTCAAAAACGGTAAACCTCAACTGTTTAACTCTTGGGGAGTTGTAAAATGAGCCTATTTTCAAAAAAAGTGGAGTGTTCCATTTTTGCCTTTAGGACAGATCAGAGATGACAGGAAGTGAAGTAGGAGAGAGAGAGGGGGGCGGAATCGGGAAAGGTCCTCAAATCAGGATTCGAACTCAGGACGCCCGTAACGCAAAGGCGCTGTATGTCGGCACACTGCCCACAAGGCTATCGGCGCCGACGTCATTTCTTCCCTTTAATATGACCACAGTGATGGCTATGAATGTGAGCCAGAGAAGAAAAAAACTACAGTATGTGGGACTCTAGTCTGAGATGACAGACTAGAGAGCAAGAAGGAATGAGCAAATGGAGAACAAATTTATGAGAAAATCTGTTAATGCTGAAAATGTGAGGGCATAATCTCCAACATACACCAGACAATTGAGGGAGAAGCATTTACATTTTTTTTATTTGCAAGTCTAATTAGTTTAACGCTCAAGTCCCTGCCCTTGGTTTTCCCAAACACGATTGAAAGCTTTCCCTGAAGTAAATATGTAATTCCTGCTGTTTTCTAATAGTGAATTATGAAATAAAAATTTAAAAGCCTATCACTGATCAGAACAAAACCTAGCATCTATAATCTAATATACAAAGTGTGCAAACTATTTAAAAAGCACTTTATATGAAAAGACTAGTGATCTGACTGGATAGGCTACATTAACATTAGTTCCAGCACAGTGCTTTTTAATTTCATTTTAAACAAACACACACAAAACACAATCATAAATACAACGCTTACCAGTGCTAGCAGATCTAATAGATTAAGTTCTGCTAATTCTCTAAATAACTAACAAAGATTTTGATTACTGCAATTGACTGACTCTCGTTCAGTAAACAGTAGCAGAGCTCCATACAGTCTATCTTCCTTTTGCACTCTTTCAGTTCAACTTTCTAGCATTAGTTACAGTGACATCAGCCTACAGCACTACTAATAATGGGTCAGTGAGACTTATTTTGTCTGGTCAACCAAGCATATTAAGAATCAGCCAACTAAGCTAATTCAAAGTACAAAACCTTTTTGTCATATTTTTCCAAATGCTTTTTAATACAAAAAAGAAGGAGGGGGAAGGGATAATGAATCAGCTACACGGTCTTTATAGCCAATTCTTATATTTTTTCCTGAGCACAATAAAACATGTTTGAAAGTGGAAAAAATTGCATGCTTTTGATAATGGTATACACCTTTAAAAAAAATGTTAAAACTACTGAAATGTTAATTTTCCCTTGAGCATAAATGCCAGTAGAAAAAAGCTACTGCAGTGATTTTTACAACAATTGCAATTTAATGCTTGATAGACTTTTTGTTCTCTGGGATTTCAGTCAGTTTCATCCTGACAAGCAGGTGCTCTCAGGCAGTTTTATTCCTGGTTCATTGCTACAGAAATGACAGGAAGTTGCATTGTAAGGACACTCCTGAAGGACTACATGATGTTGACAAATGTAGCCCATCTTTCAGATCACAAATGAACGCTTGTGTAAATTTCTGTCACTGAGACAATACTATTTATGTTTTATCATGACACAAAATAAAAATTATATCATTCTTTGCCATTCTATTTCTGTATGACTATATCTACTGTGAAACACACATGGGAGGTATTTTGAAGAATGTTGGTAACAGTTTTGTTCCATAGTATGGAATGACATGAGTGTAAATTGACAGAATTTCATAATTGGGTGAACTCAAGCTCATTTCATACCTGATTCAAGAGTTACCCAGGTCATGTTTATGTCCTTGTCCTGCTCTCTATCATAGCCTTGTTCCCATCTAGTATCTTATTACTGTCTATCAACAAAAAAAAGAAAACTGCATGACACTTCAGAATATTCCCTAGCCACAAACCCATCAGCTGTTTGCTCAAGGATAGACCTCAGCAATCAGGGTGAATTTCTGTTTTATACCTTCAGTTATGAAATACCCCCACCTCACTTCGTCTGGAAGTTTTTAAAAACAAGAACACATCCGGTGTGAAGTGAATGGTTCCTTACTCATTCTGCACCGCCTGCTCTCAGTAAGTGTGGTTTGAAGAACCACATTGCCTGAAAAATCATGACCATGATGGCACATCATGCTTCAATCGTCAATTTCTTTACACGGGTCAGAGGGCATGATTAATAGCATTTTGTTTTTTTTTTTTTAACTAAAAACACTAAATTAACACTAAATTACTATATTTTACCTTTATATAAATTTACATGTTTTATTTATGTATTTACTAATGGCTTGCATCATGCCTTATAATGTCCTGCTACTTTTAAAAGCTAAAATCTACTGTTTTTCATTAAACAGATGTGCATTCCTTTATCACAGGAGCAGAGGATTTATGTAATCATTGTTCATTCCTCAGAGGAGTTGATGAGCTGGCTATTATCTAATCATTACTCAGACTGACCCTGCTATCAGCTGAGGCAGAACGCTCGGCTCCTCATCCTTTGCACCGATGGGGTAATGTTAAAGTCTGCATTTAATAGTCACTATCAAATAGAGCAATCGGCCTCCGGTCTCTGTGAGGCTGCTAAATGAAGCATCAGAGAGGAAGCAGAAAATAGCCAACAGGAAACTTTCCTCATTAGCAGGGCGTAGACACATGACCGATTCGTGGGAAAGACCAAGTTTTACATGTCTGTACAAGTGTTTAATTTTCATTTTAAATAGTTTATTGGGATTTATAATATTTATGAGTCTGAGTCAATGAAGACTTAGATCAGTAGCACAGAGAGAATATTCAATGAGATTTGGCATATATAGAGATTTATTAGGTCACATTTGTATAGCAGAACCCATAATATATTTGGATATAATGAAAGTATTTGTACTGCATGTAGCTAAAAATAGCATTTCAAAACTGCAGAGGACAACAGTAAGGAGGTGGTCCAAGTTGTTTTGGAGCTTATATAAATAGCACATAAGCCTCTCACACACACACACACATCAGGGACAAGGCCATATAAGGGCCAGAGTGGCACTGGTTCATACAGAATGATGGCTAATCCCACCCCAAGTTGCTGACTGACAAATACTAA
The DNA here is from genome assembly GCA_027564155.1 of Gymnocypris eckloni scoliostomus. Lineage (NCBI taxonomy): Eukaryota > Metazoa > Chordata > Actinopteri > Cypriniformes > Cyprinidae > Gymnocypris > Gymnocypris eckloni. The sequence goes on along the minus strand of CM050416.1, from coordinate 2,597,369 downwards.
TAATTCGAAAATATTGTATTTTGCCAAAGGCAAAATAACCAAAGTTCACTTACAGTACAAGCATACCATCACATTAAATATGGTTTAAAATGTTATTTTTATTTCAAGTTCGATGAAATATAAACGGCTTGTTTCCCAAGTTACTCAGGTTTTGTGGTCCTGTGTGCTAACTGATTACATTCAGTTTTCCAGAGTCACATCTAATATTTCTGTAACAGCTATAAGACTCTTCGTGGGCCACACTGATAACTGGGCTAAGCAGCATTGTTTTCTCTCAATTTTATAAAGTGATGTTCTCTCTCATTTACAATGCCAAATAAGATAAGAGAAACCCAAATGTGAAAACTTTCACAGTGGGAGAGCTGTTGGTTCATCAGTTCCTCTTTAAATTCATGAAATATTTGCTTGGCAAGAAAACAAAATATCTCTGCAGAATAAAAAGATTCATTGTGTGAGGTTTTTAGCATCCAAACACACAATGGTGAGCAAATAGGGACAGAGCTGCCGTTTACACCACATGACACAACTTACACAAGCAACAAACACTACATTATTGTTGTCAAAAGACCCGGTACTTCGGTACCAAGTCGGTACTAAAATAAAAAAAATGTCACGGTACCAGGCTTTTTTCAAGTACCGGTGGTGCCGAGTACCCGGTCAACCCGGTTCTTGACGCATACAGCACTATCATTTCCGTGATGCAGAAAACACGGAGGGAATCTTGGAATCCAGTCATAAAATGGAATTTACAGTTTAACAAGGAATGTCATGGAATTTGTCAAAGTTTAGATTAATTAATCAAAATTAGTAGGTGTGTGACGAGACACTTATCCCAGGAGACGAGACGAGAACGAGACAATATTGAAAAAAAAAATTAAATCCTCAATGATGAAATATATAGGGAAAATAGTATTTTATTCAACTGAAAAATACAAAATGCAAAAAAAAAATCATTTTGAAATGAACTAGTACTTTATTAAATTAAACTTCTATTTTAATCATATGCAGTAATAACAACATGTAAACTAGAGCTGCACGATTCTGGATAAATTGAGAATCACAATTTCTTTAATAAATTGGAGATCACGATTCTTTCACGATTCTGAAAAAAAAATATTAGAAAACTAAACAAAATAACGTAATTTACTTGTGATTCTGACAAAATGTTCATTGCTTAAGTCTTTTAAAAATATATATTAATACAAATATATATAATAAAAAAAAATACAAATTAAATGAAGGAGTCTGTGTCTCACTTCATAAAGACTTGAAATATTGAAATATTGAATGACAAATACTTTTTAAATGGGTTATCGTTTACAATACAAGTGTTAAGATACTTTCATTTTGATCGCTACTGTAGACAATAAGTGTTTATACCCAAACTATAAACTTTTATCCCAGTACATCTTAGGGAGGCAACGAAATGAAATTTCTTGGCCGAAGCTGAAGCCGAACAAAATGAAACTGAAGAGTTTCGCATTTTTCCCCCATGGGCCTAGTTTGCCATTTTTTTCACCATTGCATAAATTAAATAGCCAAAAAGTGCTTTTTACTGTTAAATAAAAAATCTATTACAAAAACAACAATTAAAAAATATTTACTGAACACTTAAAAAAAAATTAACATTCTATCAGACATTATACCAACAAAGCACAATTGTTGGACCCCCTTCTTGAATCAGGCATGTATTTTTTTCTGTACAAATAAATGCAGCCTTGCTGAGAAGAGACTTATTTTAAAGCATTAGAATATATTACAGATCCCAATTTTAACACTGTGTGAATGTTATAATAAATTTATTAATAGAGCTGTTGTAGGGAAATTATCATTATTATTGTCTTACTTTTTTATTTATTTTACAGAACAACATTAAAATTACAATACTAACATTTATGAATGATGATGGAGCTTTTATTTTGGCAGAATCCTGCAGGAACCAGGAAGACCTCAGAGCTTCTTTTTGTTGACAGCAGATTTATAAATGATTCTGATGAGCTTGGGAAGATGTTTGTTGCACGTATCGCATTGACACATGCCTTAAATAACTAATAAAATGTTACTGAGCAGCTGCCGAGTAACAGTGTTTTAGCGCAGATTTTTCTCGCACTTTGGACTATGAGCCCTGGCGCCACGAGCTCGTGCAGAGCTGTTTGAAAAGCATTAAATGCAATCCATGCTTGTATTAGAAAATATAACATTTTATAACAGTTTATTTACTAATCGTTTGATTTTGCGAAAATTGTTGAATTGTTGAAATTGTTGAAATTGCGCCATTTCGCAATTTCATTCATCATACAGTAACCAGCATCAACCATCCCTCCTATTCTCATCGGAGACATGAGATACAGTGCTACTGTTAAACAGTCTCTTGCTGTTGGTGTTTCTCGTGCTTGTAAGGAGTTTTGTACAGTTCTTTCGTGTACAGTTTTTAATACTTTCATGCAGCAGACGTGTTTCTGCATTAGTGCACACCTCTATTTGATCGTGTCACGTCATTGTTCGGTACAATTTATTCGGTCTTCTCGCTTATTCGGCCGAACACCGAAAGAGCGGTTTTCTCTTTTTTGCTATTTTCGATTGGCGAACATTCGGTGCATCCCTATTCCCTAGTAGCCTATTTCTGTTATTTAAATGTCTGTAGCACAGAAATAATGATGTGTGGTTGAAAAGACTGTTTGTGTTGCTCTTTCTGGACCAGCAGCAGCATGGATGCAGATTTGAATGTCTTTAACACCTGTTTCACATCGTAAGCATCAGTGGAGCATGAAGTTCACACATGGGCAGCTACAAAACGTGCTCCTCACGCTCCACTGACACTCGCCATGTGAAACAGTTGCAATAGACTTAGCTGAATCATTGTCATTCAGGAAAAGATTGCGTGGTTGTTTGAATCAAGATCGCAATTTTTTTACGATTAACGGTGCAGCTCTAATGTAAACACTGCTAAATGTTTTGGGAGGATATCGTCACGTTCTCGCGAGATCCGAGACAAATCTCATGCCACGAGATCTCGTCCCATTCCTAAAAAGTAGGTCATTACACTTAAATCTAATCGCCATATGGACTAGTATCTGTAAATATTAAGCCGCAAAAGTCGCAAAATGTGCTTTTCTTTGGTGCCGAGAACCGTTGATTTTCACTGGTATCGGTACCGAATCCATAAATGTTGGTACCGTGACAACACTACACTACACCAGTGTAAATAAAACAGTAAACAGTGAAACTGAGAACTGTGGTCAAGCATGGTTCATGCAGGGAACCATAGCTCTGCTTTCAACACCACATAATACCACTGATACCCATTAAGATTAATATGAAAATAAATTGTACAGATAATTGGGGGAAATAATTTACCAATTATTTTCTAATTAGTCGATTCATTCTTTGGTTAACTTACACCTTAACCAATAAATAAAAAACGTAATTTCCGCCATTAATAACTCTTTCAACCTTTTATTAATATTTTGTCCATCTCGCATTTCAGGTTCATTTACCATTCAAATGCATAACAATTAAATAACATAACGGTTAAAATGTCTCTACAATCTGCTTTTGAAGTATCCTGCTACAGCGCTATCAGTTGCCTACGCCTCAATATACGGTTCAACACGACATACATTCACATCAAAAGTTAACTCAGCGGTAGTTACATTCACGGGACACTGCACTTATTCGCAATCACATAAGTACATTATTTGCATGTCCATGTGCTTCAAAGCCTTGCCGGTTAAACATTTAATTCGTGTGATGATCTGACATGCGAGTACACCTGAAGCATGTGAACACTAAAAAGCCTGTCAAACTGCGCCTGATTACTGGATCAAGTTATCTTTCACATCTGATTGCGCTAACACTGTCAAAAACACACAAGGCTTACATAAAACACTTTGGTTATGTCTGAAGGGAAAGTAATAGTTGAGAGAAAAACGGATGTGTGCAGGTCTGACAGACTATTAAACTATGTTGCCGCTTGTCATTAAAGGGATAGTTCACCCAAAATGTTCAATTGCTATTATTTGCTCTCATATTGTTCCAAAATGTCTTTCTTGTGCTGAACACAAAAGAAGGTATTTTGAAGAATGTGGGTAAACAAACAATTGTTGGTCCCCAATGACGTTGATAGTTAATACACAAAATACTATGGAATAGGGCTGTGCAATTCATTTCATGCGATTCTCATGCGCATCTCGTCAGTAAAGCCAGTTCCGTAATTGGCAGTAGATCGCCATCACCTGTTTTCAGATGGAGCGGCAGTTAATACACAAAGCTGTATGTAGTTCACTGACAATATCGCGTTCATAATCGCACCTGAATCGCATTCAATTTAGGGCTGCAACAAACTATTATTTAGATAATCGATTAATCTAATGATTAATCGGCTAATTGTCGATTATTTTACCGGTTAATAGTCTTTGATTAATTATTCAGCTTTTGCATTTAGTTTAAACAGTAAGGTATACACGAGGAGTTCAGATGCAAATGTAAAATTATTATTTATTTATTTTTCAATAAATGCCTACAAATGTTGTTTAGCTAATGTTTATTTCTGTATTATTGATCAAATGACTTTAAATATCTCCAGTAATTTCACTTTAATGGCAATGTATAGGTCCTTTTCTATGAAATTCAAGTGAAATAACTGAACATAAACATAGGAGCGGGAGAAAAAAGCAAATTTTAGGTGAAAAATTCAGACGGCACTTAGAGGGTTTTGCATCTGAACTCTTCACATATTCTGACATAAATAAAGGTCACTTCAGATTTAGAAAAGCATATTATGTAGCCTAATTACAATTATTATATAATTAATGGTAACACTTTACAATAAGGTTCATTAGTTAACTACAATAGTTAACATGAACTAAGAATGAACAACACTTCTACGGCATTTATTGATCTTAGTTAATGTTAATTTCAGCATTTACTAATGCATTTATAAAAATCAAAAGTTGTGTTTTTTTACCCTTTAATATTGGTAAATGCACTGTGAACTAACAGGAACAAACAATGAACAACTGTATTTTTATGAACCAACATTAACAAAGATTAATACATACATTTAATAAATGCATAGTTCATTCATGTTAATTAATACATTAACTAATAAAAAAATGATACCTTATTGTAAAGTGTTACCAATTCCTTAAAAAATAGATGTATTTGGCACACAAAATGAGATGATAGACAGAAACACTCTCTCACTATTTAATTAGCAACATGAAAAAGTAACTGAATGACATCATTCTGCCAAACATCTTTTGCAAGTCATATTAGATAAGAAACAAAATAAAGCTAAACAAAACTATTACTTTAATGAAATGTTTTTTTTTCTCTAATAAAAATATTGTATAATTAGCTAGCTCCACACTGGAGAGCTGGTTTATAACAGAAAATCAAGTTGTAATTCTTACTGAAAGTGACTGACTCTGGTTTTTCATGTTTAATGTCGTAAAGCTGCTTAAATTAAGGCTATGTAAATAAAGATGAGACCGGACTTTACTGGAGTACGTTACGTTACTGAACTGCAGTGCTCATGCAAACATCCACATCGTTGTAATCAGATGGAGGTCGTTGTAATCATCGATGTAATCCAGGAGGGCTGAACTACAGTCTTGCACTACAGCGCCACGCTGGTCAAACCACAGTATTGCAGGCTCTTAAATTGGGTCATATGAGATCAAATGACTACTCGACAACAGGACTAATCGTTTCAGCCCTAATTCAATTATGAACACGATATTGCCTAGCTTGTCAGTGAACTACAGCTCTGTGTATTAACTGCCGCTCCATTGGAAAGCAGGTGATGGTGAGATCTACTGCCAATTACAGAACCGGCTTTACTGACGAGATGCACATGAGAATCACATGCGATTAATTGCACAGCCCTACTATGGAATAGAGATCGACCGATAGGGATGGGTACCGAAACTCGGTATTTAATCGGTCTCGGGGCTAAATTATAAAAGACCGGAGTATCGATAAGCTCTGACCTTAACGGTTCTGCTATCGGTACTGGAGAAATTAAGAAAACACACATACATTTATTATTGCTATATATATACACATTATCTTGCAAATTATATCCCGCCAGAGTCACCAGCTGTTTTTATATGCAATAATATTCAAACTCTTGTCTATGATGCATTTTTGCTATTCCCAAATCAGAAGCGCGATCGCTCACGTGGATGAGTTCAGCACGCGCAACATAAGCCCTGTTTATGATAGAAGAGAGAACTAACCATTAAAACATGCTTACACTTTAGGCCTGTGGCTGTTATATTAAACTGAGTTTATTTAATGTTTTTTTTTAGCTTCTAAAGATTATAGCCGTGTTTCTTCTAACACAACTTCCTTCTCTTCACAGCGGCGCGCATTCGTTCCTCCCTGACCAAAACTTAACATCAGAATCAGATCAATCGTCTGTCGATTGTTGTAAAATGCCGTCTTTACAGTTACTAAATTGCTGGACATGTTTGACAATGAAATGTTGGAAGTACAATCCACACGAGAGATGCTGTTCCTCAGGCTGAAGTGTGTGTGTGTGTGTGTGTGTGTGTGCAGGGGCTGGAAGGTGTTTTATGTAGGGGTGCTGTGGGGTAGTCAATTTCTGCATATAAATATTACGCCAAATAGAAACAGAAAATCGTGCTATAGCCTACGACTTTCATGAGATCGTGTTAGACAACAATTAGCTATTTTACAAATGGGAATAGGCTACAATGAATTCATAACAATGTTTTACATTCAAGTTACATTCAAGCTTAAAACCCTTAAAATGTATAGTGAAAAGTTTTTTAAAGCATCTGGAATGCAATAAAGTAATTTTAAAGCTGTTTTTAAAGCATTTGCTGCATGGATTAAAACGATAGGCCAATAAATAATTCACATCAGTCAGACAAAATTGCATTGCAACAAATCCTTTAAATTTCAAGGACAAAGATTTACATACTTTTTTTTTTATTGAATACAATTATAAAATAAAACGCAAATTATAATCGGGCCTGTTTTAGGCTTTCCCTTATTTTTATATTTGGGATGGTGAGGTGACGGGAAAAATGACTCGCCATTTCCTCATTGGAGAAATATATGCATCTTAACGGATTACATAGGCTAATGAAGAGTTTTTGCTTTGCTTTGAATTATTTCGTTTTAAAGTAGTATTTTAAAGCTTTCTAGATATATTTATCATATCTCTGAGCCAGTTTCGAGTTGCCGAGTTTCGGTTCATCATTGAAGCCTCTTGTTCAAAACCGAAGAAAGTGCATTCTCTGTTTTCCTATTTTATAAAAGCACAATGTTGATATTGTGAATGCACACAAATAAAAGTAGACCCTTTACAGTTCAAAATGATATATTACTCTTACCTTTATGAGAAGAAAAATCTCACGGCGTATTTTAAGTTGTTTTTACTGTAAGAAAAAATCCTCCATGTCCTGTAAAGCTCGCTCAGCTTCCACTCTCCACACAAACTGTTGGATATTGCACATTTATATAGGTTAAACATTTAAACTAACACTGTGATATGCTTGAACTGTTTATAGGCCTATCTATCGATTTTATTTTAGTCAAGTCTTGATGATTTGATAAGGCTAAATTAATCAAACATAGGCGATCAACTCTGATGCTGGCCGCTTGGTCGTTGCTTAAAAGAAAAACATTTAACGAACAAAAATGCTCCCAAGGTTTTCTAAATTAACTTTATGAAGAAAAAAACGAAACATCGCCTAATCACTTTTCCATTACATACAAAACTGAACTATTTTAGCCATAAGCTGTTTTGGGAGAAGGAAAGACTCATATCGCTGAGAACAAAAAAAAAGTACATCCATGATATTTCCATGTTCCGCTTTTAAGCCACAACCTACAAATTCTTCAACACAATCATAGCATTCACAAACATATAAGCAAGCATTGGCAGTGCTGCGTGCGTGATTTGACAGGATGTGCGCAACGCGCATCAAATAGCCCTGCATCAGTTTAATAACTTTGATAACTTTAATTCTTACAACTGTTAAATTAATGGGCAAATGGTAAATATTTCGAAGATCACATAGAAATAGATAGCAAAATAGCCAATGTAAACTAAATGTTATAAACATCGGAGCAACCATATACATTTTTAAATTAATCTTTATTATAACAAATTTAGCCTATATATTTTTTTTATTCACAACAGTTTACAGTTGCCCACAGAAAAAACAGGATGCTGCAGCACTCTCAGCACCCCCTGTTCCCGCGCCCCTGTGTGTGTGTGTGTGTGTTTGCGCGTGTGTGTGTGTGTGTGTGCGTGTGTGTGTGTGTGAGTGCGTGTGTGTGAGTGTGCGTGTGTGTGTGTGTGTGTGTGTGCGTGTGTGTGTTTGCACGCGCGTGTGTGTGTGTGTGTGCGCGCGCGCTCAAGCATACACACACAATAAATGGTATATTTGTCAGTTTGTTTAACTTTGTTTGTTTGTTCATGTTCTTACTCTATCTTATCTTATGTATATAAAACACAAAAAAATGCCTGCACACTGCTGCATTTACAAATTGATGTTTTATATTTATTTAATGAAATATTTATTTAACATCTCAGAATATAAAGCCATGTTAATTAAGCTGCTAATCTATCATAGAAATATATATTTCATACATATGTGTGTATGTATGTATGTATGTATATATGTATGTATATATATATATATATAAATAACAAAAAGTACCGATAAGAATACCGTTAAAGCACCGGACCGATAAGCAGTATCGATAAGAGTAGTAGTACCGTTAAAACCTTAACGATACCCATCCCTATCGACCGATATATCGTTTTCCCGAAATTTTTCCCGATATTTAAGCATTTTACCATAATCAGATATCGGTTTTGTAATATTGGATTCACCGATAAATGTTTTGAGAATTGCGCTCAGGATCGTCATTGCAGCGCGTCTGAGGGGAGACGAGACAACAACAATGGCTACGTGCAGAGGTACTTGATTTGCTGTAGTTAATAAACTTTATTTAACATAACAGCCATTAATGCACAGATTGGATGCATTAAATAAATGCCTGATATGCAATTTATGCAGCTTGGCTCTAAGAAATAGAGACGAACTCGTGTCACGAGTCACGTAAGATAATCCGTCACTCTTTCCCAATAAAGACGTAACTTTGCCTGAATTAAATCATGTGCAGCCATGAATGAGCGCATGGTGGAAATAAAAGCGCTGAATTGAATTCTCTCTCTGTTGTATATCCTCATCTTAGTCTCGTGAAGCCGCTTTCGTATTGCTCTTCACTCAGCGGTTGATGCTCAGGAAATGCTCCAGCACGGCCACCACAAACTTTTAGAAAGATTCACTTGTTTCAAACACGCTAATCTATATTAAAATGTACCATATAACCAGTATTTCGCCAATAAACATCTAAATAAATACATCTCTATCGAAATGAATTATTTATTATCTCCGAAAGCAATCACAGTTTGAGTAGGAGAGTGGGGACAGTTGCAACATGGCTTATTTCTTCAATCAGGAATGAGCTACAGTAATGATATTCATACTGCACATGCTAAATCAGCGCCCCCCCGCCATCCATCCTTCCTGGATTAAATCAGGCACATGTGACCATTCCTTTTACAACAAATTATTTTCAAGGTAAAAAAAATATTTTTTTATAATTATTACTTTTTTTTAATAATTAGATATTTTTGTTATACTAAGTTGTTTGCGTGAAGCATTGTACAAACATATGATTTATATCTGTTTTTTCTTAGCTTTTAATAGCCATAGCTAACATGTGTCAAAGATATTGTGTCAAGTCATTATACCAAGTTTTATCACGGCTGTCAAGTTAGAGACAGTTGTAACATGTTGCTGCACCCGTCCCAACATGCTGTCCCTTATGACAACATTGATATACTTGGTTAACTGCTAGTTGGTCAAACTAGTTCTTAAGACAGTGACTAAGTTCATGCCACTGGCCTTAGTTCAGTAACCTTTCACAGATGCTAACAGAAGTAGGCTATTATCAAATTTTAGTGTCTTGATTCTAATTAAATTAATACTTTGTTCAAATGTATTAAAATAATTAACCAAGACAAGGTTGTTACCTGATTTTTTCCCATTTACTATTCTTTGTTTTTAGCCAATTTAACGTATTAAAGACCATGTCTATGCATAAATAAAATAAAGAAACTGCTAAATGATATTTAGGAAAGGTTTTAATTACATTTTAATGAATGTTGCAACTGCCCTGTGGACTGTTGCAACCGTCCCCATTTGTGGGGTCAGTTGCAACATTTGACTTTGTCTATTCAAGTATAAATTGTGGTATATAATCATATGTGCACGTGTTACAGCAATGTGGATAAGTAGCCGACTGATGTGGCTTTATTGAATTAAAATTCTGGCTTTCTAATGCAAATAGTCTCTGAAAAACTAAAGTAAAATCAAAAAGAGTTGCAACCGTCCCCACTCTCCCTATAGTTCTGTGTAAATGCATAGATAAACCGCGCTGTCAGCAGGCATTTCATTATTTAGAATGACAAATTATTTTTAATAATTCTGATATAACATGCCAGTTAACAAATGCTATAAAATACGATGTTTTGTTTGTTATAGCTTATTTCAATATTCCAGAGAATATTATTAATTGAATTAACATTATCCAGTGAATTATTCTTCACTCTTTATTCTATTCAACAGCTTATAAACCTAAAACTGTAGTTTAAAATGAAGTTGATACGACTCCTGTCCTTTATTTTCTCCATTTGAAAACATTAGACATTATTTTGCTTATTGTTAATATCAGTGTTGCTGATGATGCTTTTTATAAATAAAATGTTTTATTGTTGTAAATTTAAGATTAAATTTAACATGAAAGAATGTCCATTTTCCACCGTTTTTTTGTTGTTATTAAAAAAGACTGAAAGGAGGAAAAACCAAAGCGAAGAATGGACTTACTTCACTTTATAATAGTAAATAAATATCGGTCCTGCATATCAGTTATCGGGTACATACATAAACATGCAAATAATTGGTATCGATATCGGTTATAAAAAATCAATATCGGTCGATCACTACTATGGAAGCCACTGGGGACCAGCAACTGTTTGGTTACCCACATTCTTCAAAATACCTTCAGCACAATAAATAAACTAATTCAGGTTTAAAACAACTTGAGAGTGAGTAAATGATGCCAATTTGTTTGTGTGTGTGTCCTATCCCTTTATTGTTAATAAAACAACAAAACACAAAGAGAAAAATTCATGAATATGATATTTTTGCCATGTCGCCCACCCCCATGCCATAGTTAAATTAGAAAACTCTGTAAATAACAACTTAAATTTTCTGAAAGCTTGTCACTGCTCTTCAATTCACAGAACACATCAGGCACTGCACGGCAACTGACAACTGCACCCAGTTAAGTTGAGAAAAGATAACAGCAAAAATCAAATCAGTCGAGCAGTTACTTCAATACCATCTGCTCTCTATATATAGAATACAGATTGCACACAACTTATTTTCAGCCAAATCAGAAAGTGATCTGAGACTCCAAAGTGTCTTGCATCACAAGAACACATTTAGGTTTCTATAATTTCATTCAAAGACTCGTAATTCTGACAATTATGTGTGGTGCCTCACATTTAGAAAGACGCCACCGTCCCACATACTGTAAACCAGAAATTGCTATGGTTTGAGATTTCTGATAGCATACAAAAAGCTCTATTTTTTGTAGAGATAGTTTAATCTTCGACTTCCTGAAATCAAGAAAGTATATGGAGTGTTGTTGCTACGCTTTCCTTCATCCCAGGAGTCGTGTAAACAGGTTCCACAGCCGGCTGTTGTTTTAATCACCAATGCACAACAGTCACACCCTGAAAAGATGCTTAGAGCATTGCTACTACAGGCACTGGTGTGATTTTAACTGCACATAGCACGGCTGCTCAATTAATCACATAATAATGGAAAGTGTGCTATAGTCATGTGAGATTTAAAAGCCTGCAATTTCATTAAAAAATACAGTCTGTATGCATGGCATGCTTCAAAGTGAAAAGGCTCTCCTTTGTACTGTCCTACTGCATGTACGCATGGGGCTCATAATACAGTGTTTTCAGTAGCCTCCGAGCAAACAGTATGTGTATACGCCACACTTTGAATTTTTAAAGCTTTGAGTTTGGTCAGTCCCTTCGCTTCCTGCCCGTGATGTGGTTTGCTTTGAACATGCGCTGGGACTTCAGTTTCACTTCATTTTCACATTTGAGTTAAACATTTTTGTTACAAAAATTACTGGGGTTTTGTGGAGTTCACAGTATTTTCATATAGTGGTAAAGAGGATCTTATTAAAAACACCACACAAAACAACACAATCAACACATACAAATGAAACCTGTGACTAGTGTTGTCAAAAGACCTGGTACTTCGGTATCAAGTCGGTACTAAAATGTAAATGTAAACATCACGGTACCAGGTTTTGTAAAGTACCGGTGGTACAGAGGACCCGGTCAACCCGGTTCTTGATGCGTACGGCCGTATGATTTCCGCAACGCAGAAAACGTAGACAATTGCAAACACAGACTGGAGCCCTGGTGTGTATTAGGGGTCGACCGATTATCGGCCTGGCCGATTATCGGCGCCGATATTAAGCATTTTACCGATTATCGATATCGGCCATTTTAAAAACAGATTTGCCGATAATTTTTTTTTTTTTTTGCAAACAAACATACTATTTACAGGTGACATTATTTATTGGTGAATAAATAATACAGGTGAAACTATTTAATGTTTAAATGCACTATTTGGCTCGATGCAGCCTGTCTGAGCTCAGCACTCTGTGAGAGTGAGGCGATCTCTCAATCTCTGAGAGCAATCTCCGCCCACCGCTCATCTGATATGTAGAGAGTCACGAGTCCGACCAATCAACGTGGAAAACTGAAGGCAGTCTCACACCAGCACATGCTAACTGGAGCTGCCTCAGTGATCACGCATCAGTTGTCTCTCAAAGGTAAAGCAGCAGCAGACGTTGCTGAAGTTGCAAAACACCTCAATATAACCTATGATGTCCGCGATGCGGAAAATGAGGGCGGAATCGCGGAATGCAGTCATATAATGGAATTTACCGTATAACGCGGAATGTCATGGAATGTGTCGAAGTTTGGATGAATTAATCAAAAGTAGGTCAGTACACTTAAATCGACTCGCGCTATGGACTAGTATCTATAAATATTAAGCCGCAAAAACACTTTAAATATGAATCCTGCATGTTCTGCATCTCTGTTAATGAATGACACAGACGTGCGGTTTCATTTACTGCACACATACATACTGAAGCGCGTGATCCTCACGGTGTCTTCAGCATCTGCCGTCTCACTAAATGAGGACATAAATACATGAACAACATCCCCAGAACTGCTCGCAGAGTCACTTCGTGAGCATTTGACGGTTTCATTTGAGTAAAACGATCGTCATATCATATATAGGCTACAGAAACTTAAAAGGTCCTCATGGCAACCTGTCAAAATATAAGTTCGGTTTAGCCGAATATATTACTGTGGTGCAGTAGAATATACGTAATACAACTACAACAATTATTACAACTTTTGTTGAGAATAATCACACAATACGCTAAATACGTTTACTTTAAGTTTTACAAAATGTTTACAGAATGCTTCTGGGTGATCTCTGTACTTATGTTATTATTAATATTATTAATATTACTGTTTATTTAATGTTGTTGTTATTAACAGTTTTCAGAATTAAAGACATGTTTAAAAGCATTTAAAGAACGTTTTTTGTCAGAGCTCTTGTTATTATTAATTTTGGCATTCATTTTCATTTTTACACCAGACACGTATATCGGTTCAAAATATCGGTTATCGGTCTACTTGATCTGTAATAATCGGTATCGGTATCGGCCCTGAAAAACACATATCGGTCGACCCCTAGTGTGTATATATACTCCGTTTAGAGAGAAAGAGGCAGAGAGAGAGAAAGAGAGACAGAGAGAGTAAGTATATAAAGAGTATACACACACACAAATAAATAAAAATACATACATAAACGCACCAGTAATGCAATTAAATCATGACCCCATTATTCCAGTTTCCATGAGCTTATTTTTGAGGCAAAACATATTGCAACATGATTATAAACCAAGTAAGTGCTCTGCCTCTAACCACAACATCATCAAACAAAAGACTGACCAAACCTTTGCATTAGAGTCTGTGAGAATTGCAGATGACAGACAGGTGAACACACAAGCTCAGCCAAAGAAATACATCCGAGGGCAGTGGAGTGGACCTTGGTCATAACAGAAAGCCAAACATCATTTGGAAATGAATAAGCCTTTCTACACAAGGCCTCAGCAGCTCACTGGATGCTTGTTGATTTTGGTGTGAATGAGCAGAGACCTGCATCACACTGTAGCCTATATTCATACATTACAGATCATCATCTCATTTTATCATATAGTACATCAAACCTGATTTACCAGTAAGGCACTCTTTTTCAGGATTTTTTCTAGATCAGTGGTTCAGTTAACACAGTTTGTGGTTCTTCAGGAAATCACTGTAATTTTTCAAATGATAATATTCCAGTAATTCTGAGAGAAAAGTCAACATATTGAGTACTAAATGAATTTAACATATGTCCGCACAGTTAAGACTTGACTGTCCAGTTGGTATGAGTTTGTGTGTGTGCATGTTTGTGTAAGGAAATAGGACACATCCTGCTGTGCATGCTAATCTGATGTTTACTAACGAGACACAGTGTCTCTTGCGAGGGTTGGTTTGTTCATGAAACACACAGCTGAACGGATGTGATGCCTCGAGCAAAGACAAGCAGTGCTGCTGGCACTGTACACACCACAAGCAGCCCCACAAAATATCACATGGTGACTTGGCTTCCACTAACAAAAGTCTCTCTCCCTCCACTAGTGTACTATGCATCTGAGATACTTTCATTAAAGAACACTAGCATTCCTGAGGCTAAACATATGCAAATTTTTGATATGCAAATAAAGCAATATGCAAAGCAAAAAATGTAATGTAATGAACATGTAGGCATGGTATTACACGTGACTGAACACTATGAACTATTATAGCCGTAATACTTCAAATTGTTGTGAATTGTTTTAGAAAGCACATTAGCTTATTTTCCATGGACAGCACTGTACTGTACGCTGCATTGTGGGATGAATAAAAATGCTGATTCACCCTCTGAAATACCCCTTTTTTAAGCAGTTAACCCAGTACACAAAGCAGTGCTGCTCAGCTTTGTGTTTCTGACACCCGTTGGTCACAGAAAACAAAGTCAAAAGTATTTAAATGTTTTCAAACTATCAGATTTTTGGATTCTTTTTGGTGTTTATCAGACAACACCAAATATTTGAAAAAAACTCATATATTTTCACACTGCAATGTGAACAACAAACATGCCAGCCCAGAAAATATATCTAGATATTGTTGAAAACATTTGCATTCAATATTATTTCTTCTTTATGGTTCATTATATGCTTTTTAATACATAAAATGCTCTTTAATCTGTTTAAACCTTTATTTGTATTATTATTATTTTACTGTGTATTAGTTCAAATTGTATTTAAATGTTTACGGTCATTTTTGTTTTTTGAAAAAACGAATTAAATATGTAATTAAGACGAACAATAAAGTTGAACTATTCAAGCTATATGTATAATGTAATTCAATAACATGATAACAGTTTCAGCAATTTTCATGATAAAAACAAATGATAATGTCACATTCCTAGAAAGGCTAGTCATTCATTAGGCAATCCAGTTGGCAATTCCAGAGACCGTTGGCGACTTGACAAGGTTGAGCAAAGTTCAACTTGAAGCAAATGAGCAGCAACACAGTCACTCCCACGGTCTTAATTCTCAGTGATCCGCCCTTGATTCAGTTTGATACTGCAGTCATAGAACCCCTGCTAGCAACACACAGAAATCAGATTTCATTGCTATCAATGTCACCTGGGCTTAAGAGTCTTACGATTGTCCTGCACATTAGACAAGTCCTATAAATACAGGGAACTGTTAAAGAAAGTTTATACAACACGTGTGCCACATGCCAGTAACTGCATGACATAAACTTTAGCTAAATTAAAATAAATTATAAACAAAGGGCCAAATTTACTAACAGCTTGCACCAGAGCAAACCCTCTTTTGTCATTAAAAAATACTGTCAGTATTTACTAATGACTTGCAATGAAAAATTAGCAATGAAAAGCGTGGACACAGTTATTTGTGGCTGAACTTATTGCATAAATGCATTTGTAGGAGTTTCTTTTTCTGACGCAAAATTCATGGTAGGAGAGTATTTTAATTAATCAGGTAAAGTAATTTACTAAGGTTTGTGGTAGTCCATTTACAATTTATTTGTGCCATTATTTAAAACCAAAAAAATGCATGTCTTAACTAGGGTTGGGTATTGTTTGGGGTTTTTCGATACCGGTGCCAAATCGATACTTTTAAAACGGTACCGGTGCCTGAACCGATACTTATAAAAAAAATGTTTTACCAACTAATAATTGGATTTGCCATTAGCACTAAACACATGGGCCCGGTTTCACAGACACACAGACAGGGCTTAGATTAACCCTAGACTACACCTCTCTTTATCAAAAATTTGATTATTCACTTTTTCTAAATCTTAATCTTTGTCTTTCTCTTTCTCTCCTTCCCTTGCTACCTTGTACTTATTTGAGCAATGCCTTAGACTTGGTGTTACGAGCACTTCCTCTGTCTGTTTGCCTCTTCAAGATTAATCGCTTTATGTATTCCCCAATTGTAAGTCGCTTTAAAAGCATCTGCAAAATGACTAAACGTAAATGTAAACCAGGATTAGATCATAGTTCAATTATGACATTTAAGTAATTTTTATAAACACGCTCAGAAAAAAAAACATTACTTGTGTGCATCTTTAGACAAAACAAATGCACTGATATATTTTAGGATCAGTCAGTGCAACTTTATTTCAGTTAAAACAGCTACGAGTTACATTTTAGTCTAGCACTAGGTTCAAGCCTGGTCTGTGAAACCGGGGGGGGTGATGTGTTCATACTGGTGTGAAAACTGCACTCTCGCGTTACTACAAAGATTTGTTGGACATGTAATATTAGAGCTTTCCGAATTGAGTTCACGTGCATTTTCTCAGTCAGGAAATTATTTTGCACGTGTGGTGCCGGTGATGATGCTTCTTACATCCGTTTTGGAGAAACAAAGGACAAACATTTCAACCGATCGCTCAGGCATGGCACCGAAATGAGGCACCGAAATCTGCGTTCTGATTCGGTTCGGTACATACCGGTTCCATAGGTACTGGTGCCATGTTGGTACTGGGTTTCGGTACCCAACCCTAGTCTTAACCCAATTTGCATCTTTGTTGTTAACTGAATACCTGATTATCATTGGCTCTGCTTGATTGCGACTACTTGCTTTTCAAATTTGCATTTCTCTTGGTGGATAGCCACTCCCCACTCCCCTCGGTGCATTTATGGAATTGCAGCCTCATGCTAATTTGCTCTGTTTAGTAAATCTGGCTCTAAGCTTTTTGCTATAGAAAACCATTATGAAGAAAAAGCATATTGTGGCTTGAGACAGTTATATTGGAAGAGCAAATTTAGTACACAACACACCTAATAAAACATACTTTGCACTGGCATGTAAACCCAGAATATAAACACATTGCACAAAGCTTCACATTAAGTTTCTCTTGTTTCTCATTTTCCTCTTGACAATACCCCATAGATTCTCTATGGAATTCAGGTCTGGTGAGTTTGCTGGCCAGTCAAGCACACCAACACCATGGTCATTTAACCAACTTTTGGTGCTTTTGGCAGTGTGGGCAGGTGCCAAATTCTGCTGGAAAATGAAATCAGCCTCTTTAAAAAGCTGGTCAGCAGAAGGAAGCATGGAGTGCTCCAAAATTTATTGGTAAATGGGTGCAGTGATGTTGGTTTTCAAAAAACAATGGACCAACACCAGCAGAGGACATTGCACCCCAAATCATCGCAGACTGTGGAAACTTAACACTGGACGTCAAGCAACTTGGGCTATGAGCTTCTCCACCCTTCCTCCAAACTCTAGGACCTTGGATTCCAAATGAAATACAAAACTTGCTTTCATCTGAAAAGAGGACTTTGGACCACTGGGCAACAGTCCAGTTCTTCTTCTCCTTAGCCCAGGTAAGACGCCTCTAACGACAACTGTAGCCAAACTCCTTGACACGTCTGTGTGGTGGCTTTTGATGCCTTGACCCCAGCCTCAGTCCATTCCTTGTGAAGTTCACCCAAATTCTTGAATCGATTTTACTTGACAATCCTCATAAGGCTGCGGTTCTCTCGGTTGGTTGTGCATCTTTTTCTTCCACACTTTTTCCTTCCACTCAACCTTCTGTTAACATGCTTGGATACAGCACTCTGTGAACAGCCAGCTTCTTTGGCAATGAATGTTTGTGGCTTACCCTCCTTGTGAAGGGTGTCAATGATTGTCTTCTGGACAACTATCAGATCAGCAGTCTTCCCCATGATTGTGTAGCCTAGTGAACCAAACTGAGAGACCAGTTTGAAGGCTCAGGAAACCTTTGCAGGTGTTTTGAGTTAATTAGCTGATTGGCATGTCACCATATTCTAATTTGTTGAGATTTTGTTATTTAATACACGAGTTTCACAACTTGAGTTGAATTACTGAAATAAATTAACTTTTCCACGACATTCTAATTTATTGAGATTCACCTGTAGATGATCATAAAGATTCAATTAAAATATTTAAAAGGAAAAAACATTCATAACAATCAACACACAACTGAAGCAGAAGCATATATTGTTTTATATATTTTCAGTATCTCCC
Organism: Gymnocypris eckloni scoliostomus; assembly: GCA_027564155.1. Classification (NCBI taxonomy): domain Eukaryota; kingdom Metazoa; phylum Chordata; class Actinopteri; order Cypriniformes; family Cyprinidae; genus Gymnocypris; species Gymnocypris eckloni. The sequence continues at coordinate 2,578,529 of CM050416.1, read as the reverse complement.
AACATGAACCCATCGAAGCAGAGCAGCGTTTTTGTGCTCAGAAAAAGAAATGGCAATAAGTAAGGCAAATACAGTCATCAACCAGCCCTAAACTCTTAATGAACATGTGAATTATTTAACAATGACATACCTCAGTAACACTAGTCAAGAAACATAAACCACTTGGCATCGATCTGCGCAAAATAATTATAAAAAAAACAACAACTCATTTCCAATGTGTATCAATCAGGTTTGCAGGAATAAAGGGGTTTGGTAGTCTTCTCTTCATTGCGTTACAGATTAAGCTAGTAGTGAATATTGATTGCACACAATTTACTATGATTATGGCAATAAAATAACATGGAATTCTAAGTGAATATATACCGTCCAGAACTGAATGTGTGTTCAGTTTTTGCTGTAGTATTATATCATGAAATTTCACAGGTACTAATATAATATAAACTACTATATTTTGTTGTCTTGGGAAAAATGTGCCTGACAAAAGGATGCGGTTTGTTTTCTTGTAATATACAACATTCAGACACGTTGGCAGATGCAGATGATTTCTACAACACCCCACATTCAAAGCCACTTCCCTCCTCTCCATCCAGCCTTTGTCTGTTGTATTTCCTGCAGCAGTATCTCACTCCTGTGCATGGCCTTAGTAATCACTGCTAAAGAAGTTCAAGAAGGGTAGGCCTGTATCACAATTACTATAACTCACTGAGCTACTTTTGGAAATAGAGCTGGCAGTTATTTCCACTGAGCCTATTGTCTCATTTCCACCGCAGTCAGGACAAAATTAAGCCCAACACCTTTAAGTGCGCTACTCATTATGAGACTGTGTGCTACTGTTAATCATGAACTCCTCTAAAAGATATGAGAAACGAGCCAAATGAGTTAAAGAGAAGCTCATTAAAGTGCTCTAGAACCTTTTTGAAGTATGATCACATTAAATAGAGTTTCTAGCAAGACCTAACAGAAAATCAAAAATGGCGTTTGTATCCTTACAGGGCAGAAAGGACAATATTGCCTGATAAATATACAATTCTCGTTTTGGTTTGTTTGTAATTTAAGACCACTCCAGTTCCCAAATATGTTTTCAAGACATTCATACAAATGTCATCCAAAAAAAAAGCACACAGTTCAATAAAATATTCTTTTGAGAGACATTAGTGAAATGCATAACCCATAAGCTCAGCAGAAATTCATTGCGATAAGTGAGTTCTGCGATTATATAACTATTGCGATTCGATATTACAATTTATTGTGATTTTTGTTTGCTTATTAAATATTAGACAATGGAAAATACTTGATCATACCCTTAAGAGACTGTAGATGATGAGTCATATTAACACAATGCATCACATCTTTCTGAACTTTTATTTCAGGAGCATACACATACACTATATTTTAAAGTACCTTGAACCATGAAACGTTCAAGTAACAAAACCCTGAACTTGCACATGAATATAATAGTGAAATGTTCAACAAAATTAGTATAAAAATACTTTCTGTGCTATGTGTAAATTATGTTACTTTGCATACCGTTTTAGTCATGTTTAGTCATATTGTCCCAGCAGTGTTTAAAATCCAAAGTGTTTAAAACATGAAGGTGCAGAAAGATATCTCAAAGAAGTTTGATCATGTTCCTCCGTCAAGGTTTTGGTTTCTCGCACTAGCTTGAAATGTATACGACGCCATCCAATACAGTGGCGCTGCGCACGCAGAATGATCGTTGTATGACAAGGCACCGTGAGAGCTAGAGAAAGTAGGCAGCTCGGCATGCTTTCGAATCCCTCCCGTGGGAATTTAATGTCATACGCCGCTCGGTCTACCACATTTCGCCCTCTGTTGGAATAAAAGCTGTAACTTCTCCCCACCACCTCTTAAAAAAGTAAAATAATTCAATATAAATAGATTCTCGATTCAATCAATTTTTACTCGTTTTAAAAAAGAGTCGCGTTAGGTGAATAGTTTTTTCTCCCACCGCTAGCAGCTTCCTATTGGGCTACAATCTTTAGATATGTACTGAACTATAAAATAGAGCCCTACACAGGCCTCAAATTTAGGCCCTAGCCTGGCCCTGGCCCGAGATGCTCAGGTCCTAGCCCGGCCGGTGTCCGACAGCTTATCAGAATTACCTGCCCGGTACCTGCCAAACTTTAGTCTATTGCATGCGTTTAAACTCTAAACACTGTCGAGCCGCTCTCAGTCGTGGCAGCACTGACTCGTGTTGTTTCCACCAGAGTGGCAATATTTTATCATCACTAATTGATGGATGTCAAAAAAAAATTAAAAAGGAGAAGCGTAAAACCACGTCTGAACTATGATGTGAAAATTGTCCCGAAGCCTGGCCCTAGAGGCGTAAAAAAAACGGGGCCCATCGGGCCGGGCCCAAATGCCGGGCTTTACTATAAGACATTTCCCTGAATATTCTGTCCCGTTTTCTCACAAGAGGCCCCAGCAGGGGCGATACGGTGGCACACTCAGATGAACAAAGCATTCATTCTGTGTAAGCAGATAGACGTGCTTTCATGACTGTCCCTCAGTACTCAATTTCACCGTTTCAATACACTTCTCAGGTGCACATTCCAGCCAAACTAACTCTACCAGGACTTCCCACAATTACCTGACTCTTCATCTCTAGAGTTACCACTGCTGTAATCATTAAAACAAACTATTAAAAATGCTGTTACGTCTAGCATGTGACAGTGACAAAGTATGTGATTTACAATCAAGCCTGTCCTGTGTCCTGACTGATATTTAGGCTGTATTTTATGCGCACAGGAAGCTTCTTACTATATCCTTCCTTACTGTGACAAATAGAGAAGTGGAACAACTCTATTATCAGAAAACACAATACAAAGAGACATTAGATACAAAATGCTTCTGCACAGTAGTTTAAAGTTCAATTTAATTACTTTTATCAAGCATTACGTTCTCCAAACAAATAAAACAAGGAGAAACGAATAAAACACTTTTATTTTTTAAATTCTCCTTTAAAAGTTTGAACAAATTTGCTCAAGTCCTCGTCTAGCAATCCCAATGCTCCAAATAGCAATTAAACATCTAAAAATTATCTTAATTTGTATGTTTTCTGAGAGGAGTACTTTTTTCTCTGCTCGCTTCTTACGCTGCCACTGACTGATATATGAATCCCGCATAAAGACGCTTCCGCCAGCGCGCAATCCAGATAAATACACATATTATATACACAGAATTACAGTATTTAAGAAGGCTATTCACGCAAATATAATCGGCTATGTCTTAAGTAAACTTTTGGGGAACTGTTGGGGAAAACATCTGATGTGTAACATTATATTAGGTCCTTGCAGTACAGTGGGTCTTACTATATAGCCTGTATGTCTCATTAATGGTAATCAAATGATAAAAGAAGGGGAATAAATTTAACTGCCTTTGTAGTTTTAATAATCAATTTATTTGTAATGAACACACTGAAGTGATTTTTATATTTGGTTATTTGTTTTTCTTACTTAAATGCTTTTGTTTTAGATGTAAGATGAATAATGCACTAGACCTATTTGTTTCTTTCTTATATTTGTTCTGCTGTTGTTGTTTTGTTTTGCATCTGTTCTTATTTTTAATAAAGATAAACAAATTGATATATTGTGCTTATTAATATAGTAAGTAATATTAAGAAAGGAAGTGGAGGAAACAATGCAACGCTGCTTGGTGATTTTGCTTTGGAGCCTTCAGAAAACTTCGTCAAATCGGTGTAGCACAGTCATTTTTTGTTTGATTCCAACAAATCATACATAATTTTGAAGGTCTTTTTAATGGAAATATGAATAACTCATTTTTGCTGTTTTTAATGCAGAGAAATATACAGGCGCGCGGTGTGAATCACTAAACAAACGTTTAGTGATTCACGTCGCGTCGGTCTTATTGCGTGATGTAGAGTCTGATGCGTTCCATAAAATAAACGATTATATTTATAAAGATACAGAATACAAATACGTTGGATGTTAAAATATGTCCTCAGAGCTGTTTACTGTTTGTTTTTGGGCAGGTTATGATGGCAATCGCAGAACATTTCATCCATGAGTGAAGCGCAGGGCAGCGGTCTTATCCGTGAGCTGTTCCCGCCGAACACGACTCCAGCTCGGCCGCGAGAGCCAGCGCTGTTATGGTGGAAACAGAATTACAGAGTGGTCGATATACTGGTGAATTACGTCTGTTTAATCTTTACTTCTAATGTTTGTTAAACGAGATTAAATGGGTAATGTGTATATAGCTTACATAAAAACCGAGATAAACTATTCTGTAAATGAGAAATAAAGGAAGTTATGTAAACCAGTGGTTCTGGAGTAATTGACAAAAGTTTAGAAGATTTAAGTTAATCTGTAAACATAATTTTATGCATAAAGTAAAAAAAAAAGCTAATATTATAATACAAATGAATCAACCCATTAGCTGAGTTAAATCAACCCTTTAAGATGGGTTAAATAAATAACCCAATTTACTGAGTAAAATTAACCCCAAACGTGTTCTGTCCTATATTTACCCAGCCCTTTGGTTAAAAACAATCCAAATTGGTTTGTTTTTAACCCAGTGTTTTTTAGAGTGCAGGCGTATACAATATAAAGAAATAGGTTTGCGGTTGGAAAAAGCTAAATCAAGCAAACAGAAGGAACTCACTGCTATTGTTTTTTTTTACTGTGCTTTAAAGTACCACTGAGCTGACTGCTAGCAGGTTGAGGAACTCTGTATTAGAGAGATAAATCCTGCTGAGAAAAGAAAGGGTGGTGCTTATTATCTGCAAAGGCTTTTCATTGTGCATTAAAGTAAGAACAGCTCATTTCTGTCTAGTGCAATAAGACACAGACACACACACTCTATCACATATACAAACATCCTTTAGTCAAGCAGAAAACAGAAAACACAAGCAGTTGATGGGCATTCAATCCTCAGATCTGTGTGTGTTTGTCAGTACACAATGAGTTTGAAGACTGCAGTATCTGATCCACCACTGGCCATATAATGGAAAAGACTGGAAAGGCAAGCAGAAAGCAGACACCTACATCCACCTCCACAGCAACAGAAAACCCACCAGCCTATTCAGTCTCTGTTCAGAGCACTCCTGACATGCTTTAGTAGAGCTTTAGCTCACTCTTTACTCCTTACAACTTTTTTCCCTGACAGTGGTGAGGTGTAGGCAGTCACCTTAAAAAACACTCAAATCTTTTGAATCATTGGAATAGTTTGTGACACACTATAACACCAAAGGCCAAAGATTGAGTTTGGTTTGTGTGGGTGCAGCATTTAGTGAACTTGATCACTGATGACATGAACACCTATGTAGATGATGCTATATCTGCTATGTTTATGCATTATCTACACACATAACTATAACAGCATATAATCTACACCAAGACTCATAAATCCAGGCACTACCCATGTGTCCATTCTGCATCATTCTGTGGGACATTATGATTCAGATGATTCCTACCACATTTGCTTTAGCACAAAGCTTTTAACACACAGCAGAAACATTAAACATAATTAGTGCAAAAAGCTCTGTGTGCTTGTGCTCTTTTATCAATGACAGATCATGGTGATTCTAACTAGTTTAACTAGTTTTTTTAGGGTGGGTTATATAGCCAAAACGAGTTATTTTGGTATTTTTTGGCTGAATTGCGATACATCATATACTGTAAAACAGGCAGAAAAAAAGATTTTTCAGAAGTATACTGAGTGAAGATGATATATGTGATGTACGTGAACATATCTGGTGTATCTATTTAAAGTTGACACCCCATTTTGCAACCTCATTTCATTACTGATACCCCGCTAAAACAAGAGTGTTTTCCATCTTTAAAACCCATGTATGAGAAAATAACAATCAAAGTGGTGAGATTTCCTCTATATTGAACCTAGCAGTGGAAAAACAACATAACAACCTTGATTTAAAAGAACCACAGCCTTGAAAGACAGCCTGGCTTATCTGAGGCCAGCTCCATTAATCCACGTCCCATTAGAGGAGCCTCACCAATACAGAAACCTTAAAAGCGCTACTCCTACCAGCACCCAACTTTTGGATGAAGGTGGTTTTAAGTTACAAGCTTCTGCATCTATATCTGCTGAGGTAACCAAATCCAAGGAGGAGTGATAAAATATTCATTAGAAAACAGAGAGGGATGTGTTGTTCTTGTATAAAGCAAACAAATGAGCCAGAGAGGGCGCAACAGACAAATGAATCCATCCAATCCAAAATAAGAAGGCTGACGGTCAAGATACCAAAATTTCAGCAGTTTGAACCAACACCGATAAAATGTCACTGTTTTCTGAACCAATTTCGATATCATAGTAAACACTATTGGAACTATCTTGTCTTTTTTTATTTAACAATTTGTAAATAAAATGCATTAATTATTAATGATAATAATAAGTGAATAAAATGTTAAACATTAGAATTTAGCATGCAAATAATGTTGAAGTAATTCAAGCATCATTATACCACTGGTTTAGACACTTTCAGATAAAGTCCAATTCACTGACTCCACAGAAACTCTCTAAAACAAAAGCTAGGAATATTATGACAGCAAGGTAAACAAGCCTGAATTGGGAATCACTTATTAAAAGTCAAGACCTGTATGGACAGGTGAGAGCAGGCCGGTCACCTACTCTCATGGTTTCCATGGTAGCAAAGACAGGTCACATGTTTGTTTGTTGAGCCGGAGCCCTCACCTCAGGCTAACCCAGGTGCTGAGCTACCAATCCACCCCTAGTCCCCAGTGCCTAACGGAGGCACAAGAGATGATGTGGTTTCAATGAGCTTCTAGAGCGTGTTCAAACAAGGATAAGTGGGTTTTAATGAGGCAAGGACACAGTTATGCTTTAATAAACCTCATGCAGATTTACAAATTACATATTGTCAAAACATGAGCGCTGCTCCTTGCTTTGTACTTTTTTTCTGTTGAAGGAGATTAATCAGACAGTGATCTCTGATCTGAGCCTCAAACGACTGTAAATGAATAGCAGAGAAAGCTAATTAGACAGATACCTAAACAAGATTAATGCCTGCCCATTTTTGGTAACAGAAGTATTTTTCCCATAACGACTCTTAAAAAGTCTTTGTTAAAAGGAACACTCGACTATTTGTGAAAATAAACTCATTTTCCAACTCCCCAAGAGTTAACAGTTGAGTTTTACAATTTTTTCGAATCTATTCAGCCGATCTCCAGGTCTGGTGAGAGCACTTTTAGCATAGCTTAGCATAGATCATTGAATCGGATTAGACTGTTAGCATCTTGCTCAAAAATGACCAAGGAGTTTCTATATTTTTCCTATTTAAAACTTAACTCTTCTGTAGTTACATCGTGTATTAAGTTGCAATTTTCTAGGCCGAAATGGCTAGGAACTATACTCTCATTCCGGCGTAATAATCAAGGAACTTTGCTGCCGTACCACGGGTGCAGCAGGCGCAATGATATTACGCAGCATCTGAAAGTAGTCCCCAGCTTGGTAACTACTATAGTTACCTAGGCTAGCTGGGGACAACTTTCAGGCGCTGCATAATATTCAGGCCCCCTTTGCATGTGAACTGAGCATCAGCGCTGTGTGATGTCCAAGGTGCTCTCTCATACCAGTTTGCTGTGATGTATAGAATGTTTAACACATACTTTATAAACAGCCAAACGGCCTTTACTTGCTGTTACATTACTCTCCACATAACTGTGACAACACAAAGCTGCAAAGATGGATCATTTTATGTCATTTTATTTCATTATTCTGTTCACGATGTCAAGTTTTGGAAACTAAAACAAAGAGTTACAATCCTAATATATCAAGCTATTTGGAAAAGAGTGAAATAATATTTGATTGCTCAAGATATTACCCTTTTAAAGTGTCATTCGATATTACATTTTCATGGCTTAAATACCAGTCTGTTCCCCATTAAAAAAAACTTTAATATATGGCTTCAGAAGACATGGAATATAGTATGTTTATGATGGTCTTATGCTGTTTTTTGCCCTTTTTGGGGCCTGGTTCCTTTCCACTGTCAGTGCATGAACATGAGCATAAATTATTCTAAACATTTAAAAATAATACTGATTTGGAATAACATATGGGTGAGTAAATTACAGAATATTATTTTGCACTATAAGTGAATTATACCTTTAAGGGCACTGCATTCAATTATAAAGCCCTATATTAGAGGCAAGGACTGAGCAACATAAACTGCATGTAGTAGGCTACATGTCACCTATGATATCTAGCATGCCTTCTGCCTCTCAGCTGTTTTACATCAGCAACAGACTGCATTGTTGCAGCACGCTTCTTACTTCCTTCTTCCTTCCATTCATTCATTCTTCATTGTCATTTCACAACACTACAGGACCTGCAAAGCAAGTCTCTCCCAATCAGTTTCAGCTACAATGTGGGTCAAATACAGACGACTCATGCTTGAAACTCAGCTAATGTTTAACAGGGGCTTTCAACTCGCTTGTGGACGTGGGAGGAGGGGGGAAAAAAGTGCAATTTCCAGAAAGTGCTACTGACTTCCTCACGTCTGGGGCTGGTCAACAGAACAGAGCTGTTATTACATCATGGAGCTGTGCTGAAGTGATCTGTGAACTCTGACTGCCAATATTTGTACCATACATACTAAATGGAAACTGCAAGATGAGTTTAAAGCTGAGAGAGCACTGACATCATTTCAATGAGAGTGAACACTAGGTCACTGCTGAAAAATCAACCCAGGTTTCTTCCTCACACCCTGTAATCCTTCATCGTGGATTAATGGATAATAGCTTCACATAAGAACTGTGCAATGACAGGAGCAGGGAGAAACCGATCTAAAACAAGCAGTGCACTTAGAAACAGGTTGATCAACCTTTAAACCACCACCACATGGCTAGGAATACAGCATAGACTAATGCAGCAGAAAACAGAGCCCCTTAATATATCCCTTTTCAAACACACATTATAACACGGAGTTTAGCTGAATCATTCCATGCCTTGCTGAAGATAGACAGTAAGTATTATACTGTATAAAAAATCTAACTGTATATTGGCTGTATAAAAGTCCATGCTATAAAACAAGTACTTAAATATAGCCAATGCTGTCAGACAAAGTGTGCAGTAACTACACGTGTAGGGGTACAACAGCTTGTCACTGGGGCAGTTCTTTCCGACTTTGTACATTATCTGTCCCTAAAAGGTACATATTAGTACTAGTTTGTACCTTTAAGTATGAAGCTTTCAGGGGTAAATAAGGTGTAAAAATAAAGATGTAAAGGCTGATATGAAATAAGATTTTAAAAAGTGATTTTATGAAATGCAACTCTTAATTGACTTGACTACTGAACTGTTTAGACAAAAAGAAAATACTTTTGCATACATCTTTTATGTATCAAATTTGATGCATTAGACTTGTATGGTTTATAGAGAAAAAAACTATTATTCAGAGGCCCAAAAATTCACAATTTGGTGCACAAAGATGAAATGGCCAAAAAGTAAGATTAAATTATAATATCATTGAAATTTGTATAAACAGCATAACATACAACTTACAATGCTTAAATGCATATAAATATAAGTTGTCAGTCACAATATTCTATGAATAAAATGTCTTAGTAAAATTATATTTTGCTTAGTTTTATGATCAAATGGCTGTTGTTTTTATTGTGGGGGGGGCAAAAGATTGGCTATAAACATACATGACAAGCTATTGTGTACCATTATGGCTTGAAGGGGGATGTTTTTAAAATTGTACTAAAATACTTTTTACTAAAATACATTTTACATGCTAAAAATGAATAGACTATCAATCACAATCACGGAATGTGGAAGATCAGGGTTTTCAGCAGAGTTGTGATCATACCCCAGGGACAAGCTGCTGTACCCTAAAGGTACCTTTTTTCTGAAAGTGTGCATTGCCTTTCTTTACAGTCACATCATTTTATATGACAGCTGCTCACGTTGACTAACATGCCACTTATTATAGGTTCAGTGAGCTGACATTAATGTCTTGATCAAGGACACAATGGCACTACATACATCAACCACAAGGGATTGCAACCAAGCAGCAGACTTTTAACCATTAAGCAGTCCCGATCCACTTTCTGCCGTACAACTGTAACCTAAAAGCTTATAGAGTAACAGCTAGAGTCTAAACTGTTGGTCTTGTCCAGTCACTGTGTCTTCAGATCTCTATTTAAAGGCTTTAATCAGCTTACCAGATTGAAGATCGTCTCCACAATGTCCCGATTGGAGACTTCACCAGCTTCCAGGAGCCCCGCCAGCACGGCGAACTTCATGCGGATTCCTCTGATGGGGATCCCGCCAGCGCTGTCCCCTGCGCTCGCCATGACGGAGTCAGGTGAGAGGGGAACAGGTGCGACACCTGTTTGACCCTGCAGCCGAGTTAAACTACGGAGAAACGTACGATAAATATCGCTCTCGTTAAGTTGACAGAGGAGAAGGACAGGTCCTGGTCTCCATTCACGGCCAGTTTATCCGTTAGTTTCTCGCGCTTTCGGAAGGAAGTGTCAGTTGATGTCACTAACGTTACACCTGACTGACCGGAATTGTTCTACTGCAGAGGAAAAACAGCTGTAAACTTGTCCAAAGAAGGACGAAATCGCGCTGTGGTGAGCCCAGATAAGAAACACAATACTTGTCAATCTCCGCCGGTCTGATAAAGGAAAGATATCTAAACAACAATGTCATTGAAGTGTTTGCGAGTGTCAAACAGGAAACAGCGGTGCTGAAGAGATTCCGCGCAGGTAGACGCAACGATAAGAACAAGACGCAAAAAACTACTAAATATAAGGCAAATAACATCCACTCTCAGGGTTCCGTACAAAGAGAAGACAATCCTCGTGGTCCCTGTGGGAACTGTTGAAGTGAAGTTTCAATGATAACCCACTTTACAGCGCCATCTCTTCCTGAATCAGCTCCTACTCTGCTCCGTCTCCGCCATGACAGTGGAGCTGCGTGAGAGAGAGCTGCGCATGCGCAGTGTGCAGAGAGACACGAGAAGGGGGAGGCTCAGGTGTGCCAGGTGCTAGACTACAGAGAACCTGTTTGAACAGAGTGACACTTCATACTGGTGATCTTGTGTCAGGGACGCTCTGTTGTGGTGTTGGTGGTTTACGATAATGCATTTGTCACATGGAGACATAATTTAATTTTCCATTAGAAACGTGGTTTGCACTAAGATTTAACTTATGATTCAGTCAGTGTGGAAGAACTTGACTGGTCTGCAGAAAGCCAAGTCCTAATCCCAGCTGAAAACCTCTGGTGTGACTTTAAATGCAGACCCATGAGCCAAAAATTCATCACCAAACACCAATGATTTGTACATTCATTATATGGACAAAAGTACTGGGACACCTTTCTTTAGAGAAAAGGGTCAAGTATCTATTTAAGTGTGCATGAAATAAAAAAAGAATAATCACCCTTTATATTTTATAATGTGTGTTATATATATTGATGATTAATGTTTATTTTTAATAAACAACAGTAATTTAACAAACAACATGTTTAATTTTTTTTCTTTTAATTTTTAATCACAAAGTCCTAACGTGATTTTTCAATAAAAGCAACAGTATATGCTGGTGATGTATATGCCTGATTTCTCTAATCATTTAGTCTGCTTAAACCCATCCCTCCACAATCAACTGCAAGCTGGCTTTGGATTTTGAGCATTGCACTAAAAAATGAGTGAAAAAAAGAAAACTTTTTCTGTTTTGATAATCCACTACATTCAGATGTGCATCTCAAGAAAAGTTGCTACTTCTTTGTCTTTATGACTTTAAAGAATTAGTGATTTCACCTAAATCTTCAGATTTGCGATACTTGTGATAGTTTAGATTCAAGTGTTCAAATTTTCACATACAAAGAAAAAGTTATATCTATGTTAACTGTAATATATAAGACAGACCATTAGCCTAGAAGCTCAGAAGTCTTGAATATTAAGGAATTTTGTAACTAGCTTCAAGAATAAATGTGTGAACTGTCTATCATGATGAATAAAAAAATAAATGAATGTGACGAATAAAAAAAAAACTCTTGAATCGTTATATTCAAAGTGTGGTTTCATGGCCCCTTTGAGTCGTTGCCAAGGAGTCAGCAGCACATTGACTTTGTTGACTCTATATATAGTCCCTCGGGGCCACAGAATTAAAGACTCTGTAGCAACAAAGAACAATTGTCATACAGGCACTGAACTTTATACTGACACCCTAAAGACCATCACACAGATGCATACATAAATTCATTCACAATTATTCATTGGAGAAAAATCCTTCTTTACCCTCCTTTCAAATGTTTTCTTTCCAAAGTAGATAACAGGACAGACTAGTGTTTGCAAGAGCTATTTAAAGAAACCTGATACAGTGCAAATAAAAGCCCAGTGCTAATACATATGTCAGTTTTAATGTTGCAGCTATTGTGAGTGAGTGAAATGTGAGCTTTTGTTCTTGAGATTCTAAAGAACAGAGTGAAAGATAATGTTTTAAAATAACTATGATGCATTTTTGCCTTTGGAAACAATAAGGAATGAAATATGATCATTTTAATAGCATAATAATAATAATAATGAAACAATTAAATAAAACTATTGTCATTATTATTATTATTAATATTTAGCCTAATAATAAGAATAACAGGGCAAGAGGATGGAGTGTTAGTAATTTATTTACTGAACCATTTATTTAACTCATTGAGATTATGTCATTTCAGTGTTTATTTTGTTTTGGCTTTATGACTGAGACAGAAACTTGACTGAACGGATTAAATGATCGGGTCCTATAAGACACCCTGACTGAAATTTCCATGAACCTATCAATACAATGTATTATAGCTTTAATAAAGTGGAATGTTGTCATTAGGGGTCTGATGTTTAATGAATGTAATTAGACTTTATACAAGGTCACTATAATTGATGCAATAAACAATATATAGCCTATATATGTAGTATGTATGACTTAAGTTCCTATTTTTCGCCCATTACATTAGTAAGCGAGTATCAAATTATATATAAATAATTGTTTTGCAGACAAGGAATCTTTAAAAAGGTAAATATGATTCTAAAATATTGTGGTTTGTTGTAAGTTGATGTAAACACTAGATGACGCACTTGTGCGTTACAGCGAGGCCAACGGAATCCCGCGAGATATGTCTTTTCTCGCTGTCGCTTTAATTCTCGCGGTATTTCCTCATTTCCTCCTCTTTCACTCTCTGTGTTCAACATGGCAGTCGGCAAGAATAAGAGGCTGACCAAAGGTGGCAAAAAAGGTGCCAAAAAGAAGATGTAAGTCACAAATAAATCTTTCGACTGTGTCGCTATACTGTTATGAATCATTCTGGAGGATAATTGGTGTGTATAGATGAAGGATGTGATAGATATAATGAAGATTGTATGTAGCGGTCCTGCTAGCCTGACTGGCTCATTCATGGCCTGTGTTGTGTCTTGTGTGTTCTGACAACTTAAGCTCAGAGCTTGTAAGGTCCTTTACTGTTGTTTTAATGCACTAGTCTACAAATGTAATAAAAGTATCCGTTTTAGTAAAAAAAGGGCATGGTAAACTGATAGCGCTAACGTAATGTCTCCCTGAACGCTAGCTAGTTTTCAAGGATACTTTACTGACTCAAGACTCCCTTGAACACATGTGTTGGATGCCCAAAGTTATTTTAGTGCTTTCTCATATTTTAGATAATACAGCCAAAGCATATATAAGCCGTGTCCGTATTTAAAGTGTTAAAATATGGCTTCATTGTAACGTTAAGTGTATTCTCTCAAACGTATTTAACTTGCATGCGTGTTTTCTGTTGCAGCGTGGATCCATTCTCCAAGAAGGATTGGTATGATGTCAAGGCACCAGCCATGTTCAACATCCGCAACCTGGGCAAGACACTGGTCACCAGGACTCAGGGAACCAGTAAGTGCTTTATATGTCCACGGTATCTGTGTTTCCACACAGATTTAGCATGAATTGTTAACCCTGCTGGGAAAGGGCAGATCTTGCTACAATAAGAGCCATGTGTCCCAGTTGTTTGATGTGAATCAGTGCCATATTGCAGTGGGAATCCTCGATGACAATAGTTTCTGTCCCAGATGAAAAACTATGATTACTGTTGTGTGATCACCTGACATTCCCATAATATCCATGTGCATCATATCTCTACAAACTGCAGTACATTTGACACACTGTCTTTGTAATCTAGGAATTGCCTCTGATGGTCTGAAGGGACGTGTGTTCGAAGTCAGTCTGGCTGATCTGCAGAACGATGAGGTGGCCTTCCGCAAGTTCAAGCTGGTCACAGAAGACGTGCAGGGCAAGAACTGCCTCACCAACTTCCACGGCATGGACCTCACGCGCGACAAGATGTGCTCCATGGTCAAGAAGTGGCAGGTAAAAAGATCAAGTTAATACGTAGTGTTGTTTTTGGCAGCCTGTTTTAATTTTAGTCTAGTCTTTGTGTGAAACTGTCATTTTAATTTTTATTAGTTTTAATCACGTTCATGAGCTTTCTAAAATAGAAAGTAACGTTACGTTAATGTCTTGACTGACTTCAATTTCATTATGGAATGCCTTGAGATGTCTCTTAAGGTTTGTGGTGTTTTTTCCTGTGCTGTTGTCACGGTACCAAAATTTCAGTATTCGATACCAGTGAAAATCTATAGTTCTCGGTACCAAAGCAAAACACAAAAACATGCTACTAAAAACACAATTTTTTATTAATAGTCAAAATTAAATAAAATGTACAAAAAGCAATACCATTCTTTATGCTTATTTAATATTGTTTTCTAGTTTTTCCACAAGTAATAAAAGTGTGGAAACCCGTAAAACAAGTTTCACCCAAATGTAATTTCTTTAATGAAATTTGAACACATTTGTTTTGTTTATTTGCTAAATAAAGGAGATTTACTATTCAAATTAAAACGTGGAAGAAATATTGTGATTATTTATTAGAAAATAATGTTTTATAAAAAATTTAACAGTAGTAGTAGTAGTATCACATACATTCTACTAAATAATAGTAGTCTAATATATTTCTATTATTGGCTGAATTAAGACACAAATGTTAAAGCTGGGGGTTTGCAGCATTGCATTTTGGATGTTCATGTTTTTAAAAAGACTCCACAGAGCGTGACATTGCTTCATGATCACTGTAGTGTCTGAAGAAGTTTTGCATGCACAAACTCTGGTGAGACAACCCTTCTTGTATTGTTGTGTTGTAAAAGAGCAGTGATGCTTTGATATTTTTATGATTGTTCACCCCAAAAAAGCCATGACTTTGGTTGATCTTCAAAACAAGATACAACAAGAAACCTGAGAGATTACTTTTCTTCTCTGTATTTGTCTAATTGAAGAAATAAACATAATGTAGCTATTTCTAGGTGCTGTTTGTGCTGTCTGTGTTCTAATGTGCTGATGGACCCTGTTCTTTCCCATTAGACTATGATTGAGGCCCACGTTGATGTGAAGACCACTGATGGCTATCTTCTCCGCCTGTTCTGCGTGGGTTTCACCAAGAAGCGCACCAACCAGATCAGAAAGACCTCCTACGCTCAGCACCAGCAGGTCCGTCAGATTCGCAAGAAGATGATGGAAATCATGACCCGTGAGGTCCAGACCAATGACCTCAAGGAGGTGGTCAACAAACTGTACGTATGAAGTTCTCCCTAATCCATGGCATTACACTTTTGCTTAAGGTCCACCTTCCTGTATAGTTCAGAATTACTGGACAATTATTGGTGAATAGAATTGTGATTTGAATTAAACTTTGCAGGAAGTTGGCCACGGTATTGGGCTAGGAGTGTGGTTGAAATACTGGGTGTTGTTGGCTGTTGTAAAGTTATCTTAGCAGTTTTTATACATTGTAACTCATGAATAGTGTCATAAACATAGCTTTTAATGTTGTAGATTGAGTAATCTAGAATAAGTAGTAGCTCTTACAACTTTCTTTAACTGGTTGTCTGGGATTTAACCTGAAAACGTTGTTGGCATTCTTGATCTATAACCATTATGCATTTGTGAGTAATAAATGTTCTTCTCTTTTGTTCTGTAGGATTCCTGACAGTGTAGGCAAGGACATTGAAAAGGCCTGCCAGTCCATCTACCCTCTACATGATGTGTATGTCAGGAAGGTTAAGATGCTGAAAAAGCCCAAGTTTGAGCGTAAGTTGAAATGTGTGATGAACATGCATTGCTTGTTTTGACACACTTATGCTCACGATTGACAGAGGTTGTTTTTGGGCAAGATGCTATCACCTTCATGGCCAGGGTTCCAAGCATTGACATTTAAGAGCATTTATTTAGTGCAACCCATGATCTTTGGACATGAGATAAAATTTGATGTTATCAAGTGACACTTCCTCTTTTAAACTTTAGAAATTAAGTGTATAGAAAAAATATAAGCCAAATTAAACTAAGCCAGTTAACAAATCCTCCAACCAACCATTTGAGCTTGCTTATTAGACGATATTACTTGTTAGAGAACTAATGTATTTCTGAATTATGGTACAGTTGGTAAGCTGATGGAGCTGCACGGTGAGGGTGGAACCAGCAGTGCTGCTGCAAAACCTGCAGAGGGTGACACTGGGGCTAAGGTGGAGAGAGCTGATGGATACGAGCCCCCCATCCAGGAGTCGGTCTAAAACAACCAACAAAAAACTGGTGTCAATAAATATGTAAATTTGAGTCTTTGTGTACTGTTGTTTTTTAGTATGAGTCACATCAAACCTGCTGAATATCATCTTTCTGCTTTTATATCTCCCAGTCAGAAAAAAGTTTGCAATCTGTTTTGGAACTTTCAGAATTTAACATTAACTTTCAGGGTTGATTTTGATTCATTCCCAGGTCAGGGCAAGTATGGGAATAAAATAAAAGTTTATGGGGGGGAAGCAACTGTTGCCATAGTATTGCCCCTATTTATTTTTCAAACATAGAAGACTGACCGTTTCTAAGGATAAATATATAATGAGTGTTTTTCATGGTGTTTGGAGCAGGCACTTTAAGTGATTTCAAAATAATTCAAGGCACCTATTTCAATGATACAAAATAGTTTTCACCATCAATTATTCTCTTTAATTAAATTAACCCCTTTTTATTATTTTCCTATTGTTTCGAAATTACCTGAGCTATGACTGGTTTTATGGTCCAGGGTCAGATATGAATGATCAATTAGTCATATTGCCAGCACTAGTGATTAAGTAAGATTAGCAAATGCATATATTAAATATGCATTGATTTACATGCAAGCAAATGTTTAATATCACATAATCAGCTACTGGACTTGATATTTGTCAGAGCAAAATGACTCAAAACATAGCTTGTCAGTATTAGTACAGTAGATTCACAAACAATGAAATGCTCTTTCACAGGCCGCACTTACTCTACTGGCTGTATATGAGGCAGTACCCATAACCCAATCAGATTGCACAGGTAGTCCAGCTCCTCCAGGATGACACATCCATATGTGCTCACGGAGGTTTGGTGTGTTCCCCAGCACAGTTGTAGAAGACAGCACCACATTACAATAAATTAGCATTCATGTTTTCATAGCCACTGGCCAAATTCTAAAACTAAAATTAAATCATGTTTGAGAGCAAGGGGGCCCTACGGAGCTTGCATATTCTGCGTATAGGGAGGATCGGCTCTGCCCCTGGTGTTCTTCAATTCAAATGGTAGGAAAACAAATTGATGAAAAATAAAAAGAAATTTGATTTTGGTTTACATCTTGGTTTTGTGTTTTAGCATTTTAGTTTGCTAAGTCTCCCGGTTGAGAATCACTTTATGCTACATTAGCCAACCAAACGTGTAAACCAGAGAACATACGATGGCACTGGACATAGTCTCTGCTTCAAAATGTAAAATGTTACATACTATTTGGTCTCTGTATACAAAACCATTAATACCGTGTCCAGAAAAGTAATCTCAAATAGAAATAAATATATTAAATAACAGAGTACTGACAGCTTAATACTGGGACATTATCCATTAATTGTATAGACGTTACCATTAACCCTAAAACACAATGCAATGAAGTGCAAAATTCAAAATACAGGTAAAATACCTTTAAAAAATAAATCCGGAAATGTTGTGCCCTATTTTTACAGATTGTTTTTAGAGTGTACAAATAAGACAAACAAGTCCATAGCAGTTCATGAATATATTTTTAGGATACAATGGATTTGGAATATCAACAATGACTTCACATTTATAAATATACTGGACAAACGCAATTAAGATAAACTGGAAAATAATCAAAAAGAAGAAGAAAAACACTGCATCTGAGGTTGTCTCTGCTTATTCATTCCATTACCACGTTCTCCCACCTGCACAGAATAAAAGACAAAGTATTAAAAAGCGAATTATTTAAAATGCATAGTGAATATAAACTTATACTCAGGGGTGGATTAAGGTGGTCAGAGGCCCCCTTTTAATCATTATGCTTTACTGGAGAAATGTATTTAGTGGCATACATGGTCCACACGCAAATAATCATAAGGAGAAGTATACACACACATACATTGAGACAGCCAATCCTACAGTGTTTCCTCTACAGTCCCACTGTCCACACAGGATTTTGAGAGACTGTGGTGGGTGCACATCTAGGGCAGCAGTTCTCAATTCAGTCCTCGCCCCCCCCATTTTGTTCTATTCGAATGTAAGTGCCCTGCGAAATAGACATCACAGGATATTCCGCCATGACTCCAGTTTGAAGCGAACATATGTTCCATTCAAAGTAGAAGTGTGCGAGACGTGAATTTAAATTGTATATATTTACAGAGGTGTATGATGTCACACTCGTCCGTGTGTGTAGACGTTGGGTAGCGCAAATCCATGAATGAATGTTATGAAGTGAAGTAAACTACAACAGATTTCCCCTGCTCAGGGAGTATGGAGCAATGGACACTGTGTAGGGAGCATGTCAATCGAACACAGTTCATGCACGGAGCTCACTTCTAGCGATCGAGCAGATTATCTGAATCAGGTGAGTTAACAAAGAGAGACATGCAAAATAAGCAGAGCGGGGGGGATGTTGCACGAGGACTGGAATTGAGAACCGCTGCTCTAGAGGGTTCTGGGGTTATGATGCCCCCTCCCCATAAGATCATTTTGTTCATTTTAAATTTGAATGGATAAATCTGGTACATTTTGAAAGCAGAATCAAGAAACTAGATAAATGAAGAAATGTGTGCTTTTGTAAACAATTTTGTGCTCTAGTAGTAGTTTATTTATTAGTTTTATAGATGTGAATGTGATGGTAGGGCACAATTTTCACTTTATAAATTCTTATAAAAGCTACAAATGCTATTCTGTCAAGAGCAGGGAGTGATTTTTAACTCCTCATCTTCTGTTGTTTGATTTTTATTAATGCCAACACTTAACTCGAGATGAGACGAGACGAAATTGGGTTCACGAGATGAGGCGAGATTTTTTACATATTTAAAAATTTACAAAAATTCTCAATGACCAAATACATGACTGCATGTGCATTTTGAATTACCATATACAGTAAAAGATAACACTCAAGCACTGTTAACATTTTTTGGCCACAAACTCAGCTGACTGGCTTCTCTCCTGTATGTATTCATGTCAGTCTATTCAAACCTTAGAACTGTACATGAATTATGAGCTTCTAGAACTTCTGACCTCCTAATTGAACTTCTTTTCACAAATTAAACATAGAAATAAAACATAACAAATAATAAACAACACCGTTCTTTCTTAGACTTAAGTGCAAACAGTAAGTGCAGCCCTAATCAAAGTAGGCTACTCTCTCAATATTCAAATTGCAAATAGAGACCAAATTTCTCAAGCATGATACGGAGCAACTACACAACCTTTTATAGCCAGCATACTAATAACAGCCTTGATTTGTTACATAGCCCAAGTTGCGCGCATCAGAGATACGGTTTCAAACCGCGGGGTATTCAAATCGCTTTTGAATGAGAGTGCGAGTTTTACTTTCGGTTTGGATTCAACGATCGCAAACTCTGGCATTCAAGATATTAATTTTGTCAGATGGTCCGCAACAAATACTCTGTTTCTTATGGGCCAATGATGCCCTTTTTAGTTCACGCTGAAGTAAATTTTAAATGATAAAAAAAATGGTCTGGCCAATCCGAGGCCCCTGCACACATGGGGCCCCTTGACTGCAGCCTAGACAAGGCCATGCATTAATCTGTGTCTGCTTTTACTGAACATGTATTTCCAGCTTCTGTCCACTAGAGGCCTGCAGTCACTTTATAATCTCACCTGTAACAATCTCTACAAAGGCTTTGGGGAAGAAGCCTTCTCTGCCATTGATCCGTCCGCTCCACCATTCATCATCTATGTGAGCAGTGACCAGTATCCTGTCTCCCTGCTGAAAGGGCAGATCCTCCTCTGTCTCTGCTGTGAAGTCATACAGTGCCACAGCCCACTCTTCACCGTTAGATTCAACCTGTAGACACAGATGAAAAAGATTGAATATATAGCACATCTTACATTACCTGCCCGCATACAGTACGCTCACATAAAGAAATACACAATATATAGCCAATCTCAGCTGTGTGATTGTTTACAGTGTCGCAAAATGTAAACTATTAACAATAGCTGGATATATCAAGTTGATATTATATCTGACTTTATTTGCATACAATACACTCATGTAAAAAAAAATCTCAACTACATGATTTTTTATTTAAAAATCGCAAAATATATCTATATCATCCAGACCTTTATATTAATTGTATGTCAAATTTGATCTGCATATATACAGCATACTTGCAGAGAGCAATACACCGTGTACTATCAAGTCAAGTCAAGCTTTATTGTCATTCTGCTACATGTGTGGACATACAGTGGAACGAAATGTCGTGCCTCACAGGACCACGGTGCTACATGAATACAGACATACAACAATGGAGTAAAACAGTATAAACCTATACACAACTACCTACTGACAGATTTTGACTATACACATGCTATATATCAAAATGTTTACCTATACATAAACTAAAAAATACAAATTGTACAACTGTACAAATGCAAAGAGAACATCTTAAGTCAAGCTGGGTAAGAGTGCAAGATACTTTTTTAGTGCGTGAGCATGTAAACATACATATATTACGGAGTCTTTTGTGGGGTTATGTACACACAGTAGTGTGTGAAAAATGTCTAGTGCGCATAGAGGAGAGTGTGTTACTACAGGTGGTTTGTACAGGCCCACTCTACACTGTTGTGGCTGACACGGACTGACTGAGGTCTTCCGGTTAGAAAGTACAGGATCCAATTACAGAGGGAATTATTGAGGCCCAGCAGGTTTAATTTATTGATGAGCTGTTGCGGGATTATTGTGTTGAATGCTGAGCTGAAGTCGATAAACAGCATTCTAACATAGGAGTATTTATTTATTTTCTAGGTGGGTAAGAGCCAGGTGGAGGGAATTGCATCATCTGTAGAACGGTTTGGGCGGTATGCAAACTGGAGCGGATCGAGTGTGTTGAGGAGGCTGGTTTTAATGTTGTGCATGACTAACCTCTCAAAGCACTTCATTATGATGGGAGTCAGTACTATGGGACGGTAGTCGTTTAGACAGGACACAGGTGAGTTTTTTGGTACCTGTATGGTTGTCGTGGATTTGAGGATGTGGGGATGACTGCCTGGCTCAGCGAGGTGTTGAAGATATCTGCTAGGACATCTGTCAGCACAGTCTTTCAGTACACGGCCAGGTATGTTGTCAGGACCCGCAGCCTTGCAGGGGTTAATCCTAGATAGGGTCTTCCTTACGTCGGCTGAGCGCCTGGTCGTTGGGAGGTGTGGGCAGTTTTTGTGCAGGTGTGTCATTCTGCACTACAAACCGTGAATAAAAGTGGTTGAGTAAATCTGGGAGGGATGTGTCATCATCACAGGCCTGTGGCGGGGCTTGTAGTCAGTGATGGTCTGAATGGCTTGCCACAGGCTCCATGTGTCTCTGCTCTCTGTGAAGTGATCATTGATTTTTTTCAGCATATGACCAGCATTTTTGATGCCACAGAATGGATTGGCTCTTGCTGTTTTGAGGGCTGCTTTATCTCCTGATCTGAATGCTTCATCTCTGCTTCATCTTTAGCAGCCCACGAACCTCCACTGTAATTCACGGCTTCTGGTTTGCACGTGTGGTGATGGTCTTGGTGACCATCACATCATCAATGCACTTTTTGATGAAAGCAGTTTCAGTGTACTCAGGTCTGTATAGTTGTTGTACCTGGCCGCCTCTTTAAACATGTTTCAGTCTGTGTCCTGGAAGCGGTCCTGCAGTGCTGAGGTGGCATTGTCCGGCCATACCGTCATCTGCTTTTGAACCGGTTTGGCAAGTTTCAGAAGTGGTCTGTATACTGGGACCGAGTACTCGAGGTGGGGGCGGGGTTCAGCTTTCTATGCATTTTTCACTATTGTGTAAACAAAGTCCAGTGTGTTGGTTCCCCTTGTTGCAAAGTTCACATGTTGGTAGAACTTAGGCAAAACTGCCTTTAACTTAGCGTAGTTGAAGTGACCGGCTATGATGAAAAAGCCATCTGGGTTATTTGTTTGTTGTTCACTGATGGCACTGTACAGTTCACGAAGCACGTCCTTAGCGTTTGCACACGGGGGAATGTACACAGTGACAATAACAATGGCCGTGAACTCCCGCGGCAGATAGAACGGTCGACACTTCACAATCATAAACTCCACCAGCGATGAAGTGTTTTGGTAATAAATTATCAAATAGCATGTCTATATATCAAACAAATATTATATAGCATATCTCAACCGCTCGATAGCTTGTATCATCGCAAACTGTAAACTATATAATTTTCCAGCTCCAGTCTGATATAAAGATATATTAAGAGATATTAAGATATTATAAACAAATAGCATCATGATTTTCTGTAAAGCTGCTTTAAAACAATGCATATTGTGAAAGCACTATAAAAAAAGTACTTGAAACATCAGAGATCTCACTGATCTAATACTTAATTTCAGTAAGAAATGTGAAGTAAATATTGAAAGTAGAAGTGGTTGTTAAAGGGGAAGTACACCCAAATACCAGTCACGTTTTGGTCATTCACAGAAGACCAGAATCACATTTTTTTAAGCTTTCTCCTTTTGTGTTTCACAGAATAAGTTATACACGTTTAAAACGCCATGAGTTTGACAGGATTTGATGACAGGATTTTCTTTTTCAGCTGAACTGTCTCTTTAAATTTGCAATTAAACGCAAGTAGAGACAAATCTATTCTTCCATATTGTGATGTACATCAAAGTGTAACAGATTATTGAAAAAGAAAAATGCATGACGTTGCACTCAGAAGTGAAAAGTGTGTCGTTTTCACCGGGTCACATTGTGACATTTTGATTAAACATTACATTCATAATACATGCATGAATGAACGGCTCACAATATCATCTATTAAATGCATGCAGAAAATAAACAGGAAAGATAAAATGTGAAAAGTTGGGAGAAGTTACCTCAGTAGCTTTGTAAGACATTCGTGTGTTAGGTGAACCGGCCATTCCTGAGAAATGATACACAACATATATTAAATCTGTAGCCCAAAACATTAACTATTTTGTAAGCAAATTCAAATGTAAAAATACTCTTTAAATTGACCCAAAAGTCAGTCTAAGCCCTTATAATCTAGATTCCAGACCATTTCATTTATTAGTTCTTGTGAACTAGCCTGCACACAAATGCAGTTTATGAATTAATTATCACTGTACAGTTAATGGCTGTAAATGCACTAAAGAGTTACAAAAAAGAGCAGCTGTCCTAATGAGGAGAACCTCCCTGTGCACTGCAGTGTAATGAATGAGATGGAGGTCACAGTTTCATATAGCCCTTAATGAAACACAAACAGAAGGGCAAATTCTTCACATTCCCACCATAGAGAGAGCAGCCCACTCGTTGAGTCATAGAGAGACACTGATTCTGTTGGTGTTTTTGGTACATTAGAAACTGCCAAGTGGATGGATTACAGACAGTTCTAGGCAGAGCCGATCCTCCCTATACGCAGAATACGCAAGCTGCTTAGGGCCCCGAAACACCAGGGGGCCCCCTTGCTCTCAAATATATACATTTTCTTCATTTGAATCGTTTTTGAATTTGGCCAGCGACTATGAAAACATGAATGATAATTGATTGTAATGCGGCACGGTTGCCCTTTCTACGTAAAAATCAGTCAAATCATGTAACGTGAATGTCGTAAAGTCTCTTGCTTGAGACTAAAAGACCAGCTGAAAGCATAGCGAGCCACGGAAGAGACAGTTTCAAGCCCTTTCCACGAGTACGATTCGAGATGGAGTGAAACACGGACAAATGGGTTACATTCAAACGTTCATAACCACTTCTGATTTCTGTTATACAAACCGGTATTTGCATATCTACTGTTTCATGCTTTATTGATCCTCTTGCCAGAATATCTCAAATCTCATTTCCTTCCACGCCTACATGAGCAGGAATCCAAAGGAAGGAAACATTCAACCCTTTATTATACAGCATTAAAAGCAAGTTAAATATCTGTTATATGATATCTTGTCTACATGATGGTTTGCCAGACTGAATACTAGATAAAGCAGATAAGCCATCAGAAGCTATGATTACGTTCTGATTCTGTTTATTTCCTTCCAACCACTGTAATGCCAATAAAATTGCTAAAAGCTCTACTGTATACACCGATACATGATCCACTGCTCTTTTTTAACTGTTATTTCATAATGCGAAATGAAGAAAGTAGCTCCAGTATGGCCTGTCTCTGGCAGCTTTGATCCATCTGTAAATATGAATAGTTTGTCTCGATAAAGGTCCATATAATTTTGAACTATTATTCTCTGTGGAATTATTTTAGATTATTCTTTTAAAATTTGATAAAGAATTATATCTACAGATGGCTTTATGAATTTCCAAGGTGGTACGGTTGATCGTGCTACAGTGGGGCTTACTTGGAGCTGTCTGCGGACGTGAAGACAGGGAAACACAGGGCTTATAAACCGGGAGAAAACTAGATAATTAATCTAACACAGCTGGGATCTAATAATGAACTGATAACCTAAACGGGACAGGGACTAACCAAATATGGGCACAAGAGGGAGGGAAACATAAGGCATAGGGAGACAGGACTGACACGAGTATTTTAATGTTTTGCTTCTTAAAACAAACTTCAACCTTTGTCACATTAAAACTATCTAGGAAACTTTGTACCAGATTTCCAGATTTTATTTTTGTTACTTTTCAAAAGCCTTCTTTGTCTAGATTTTGGCTGTTTACCCTCGTCACAGTCCTTTAGTTTTTAAAATGTGAAAATCCATCATAAACTATAATCTCTATCATGATGGGTGGAGTAAACAATCCCTTTATTTAACGCACAAAAAATATTCTATAATAATAAAATATAGGTTTTCAAAAGTCACTGTACTTGTTAACATTATGAAGATGAATATCATTTGTGAACAGTATTTCTAGTCATTTCCTATCAAGCCATAATTTGGCCAAATTGGACAATAAAGTGGCCATTTTATTTCAAAATTGTTTTGCATCGATCACATTTCCATCACTGCAACTGCAATTACAGAATGTTATTAAACACAATGTATATTTTAAGGTGTGCTGGAAATGACACCGTGGTGGAAATGTTTATGACATTTTAGAAAAGTGATGCATGTCATGTTTAAGAGAGAGTTTATAGGTTCCAGATCTACCCATAACTGAAGAAACACCCAAATAGACAATCTCACTAGGCCAAGGTTCTAAGCTTTGTATTCTTTGCAAAGATGTTGTGCTATTTCAGCAATAGTAACACAAATCACAGCTTAATTTTTGTCTGTTCTGTATGGACTAACGTTAGGTTCTGATGTATTGTTTTTGTCCTTCTTTGAGTTTTACATCTTGAAATTCTGACTTTTTAAAACAGGCATTGTGACTTTTTCATCTCACTTTTTTCACATTTTAAAAACCTTTTTAAATTCTGTGGTGGAAAAAAAATTCCATTGGATCTAAATGTTTAAACATTAAATCCAATGTGTAATTTACAGATATATTGCTTTAGCGTCTTACCAGGCAGTGCAATCTTATTCGGAGCAGATTTCTGCACTGGGACTGGAGGAAGATCCTCAAGCACTTCCACAAAGTTGAGGGGGAAAATACCAACATGGCCATTCACTTCCCCACGAGCCCACTCCTCTCCCACATATTCTTTGAGCCGAATCACATCCCCTTCAGAGAAGGAGAGCTCATCACTCTTCTCTCCCTCAAAGTCAAACCTCGCAACACACCTTGGGCCTCTGAAGAAAATGCAGGGATATCAAATATTAGTAATTGTTATGTAATCTGGCTCCTAGTACTTTTGTCAATCTAACATCACAGTGCATCAGATTTTTAAAAGAAAAGTTCATTTATTTTTTGTTTGAGCTTTTCCAGTCGAATCCTGTGAGGATGACTTACCTGACAGGATCAGGAGATGGTTTGGATCTCCAGTCATTGCTGGATGCTGGAGCAGATGTACCAGGCTTGTTCTGGAGAAATAAAAAAAAGATTATTGGTAATGGTAGAAATTAATCAGTTTTAATATCCCTGAATATGCATGCTTAGCTTTCAGGAAATGTTCGCGTCAACCTCATACGTAAATAATAACTGTAACATGCAATTTGTGTGATCTTGTAATTTCCTTGATTTAAATATACATTAATACTAATTACATAAAATGTGTAAGATAAAAATATATATAAAACCTATCGATACAAACAGAATCCTTTGGTTTTTCTTACAATAACTTGAATGGCATGGTTGAATAGTTGAGCATGAGAATGCAGTTAACAACAATATTTGTAAAAATGAGAAAAATGAACCAGTTTACATTTACTTGCTGTATAAATGGTCCCAATTATAACAATTAAACAATCATCACTTGTGTATTTTTTATGTAATTGGGGGAAATCTTGCAGTAACAATGCATGTCAATTTGGGACACAAATCACAATATATATGACTAAAATATGCATTTTTATTATAAAAATAAAATGTTTTTTTTATCTACAAAAATATCAATTAAATATATTATTACATGATGGTACAGTTGAGAAGGTCATAGTGAAGTAATCACAATTTTTAGGTCAAGACAAATATTTAGTTTAAACCTTGTCAATCAAATTTACTCATTATATCTACAAATTTTCACAAAATAAATCCTTCACATGCTTTATGTTATGGGACATTGTCTACTGTATTTGTCACAAATTCCATATACAATATTTACCAGTGTCTTGACATGGCTAATGGGGAAGAATCCAGTGAGGTTTCTGCATGTTCCCTTGTACCACTCACTATCCAGCTGTTCTACATTAGACACCACATCACCAGCCTTCAACATCAGCTCTCCAGGCCCCTCTGAGACACAAACACAGAACAACATACGATTATTATAGGAGCAGCTTCACAACTGCCTCTGACTGTGAATGTAAAGGAGAAATGTGTATTTAATTACTAGTCCGTATAACCTGGGGGAAGGATTTTACAGACACATGGTAATTCTTCTTTGCAAATTTTTTTTAATAAAAACAATAATCATAGCCTTAAATTATGCTTGTCTTGTAAAAAAGGACCTTTTGTTTTCTAACACAGAAGACAGCTCTCTATCTATATTCACCTGGAGTGAAGTCATACAGGGCTTGCACTTTTAAAGATCCAGTATTTTCCACCATACCATTAAAGGAACTGCTTTTCTGTAGAAACACATTGAGAGCCATGATAGCATGTTGACATTACAAGATGGATAATACTTACTACTACTTCTACTACTGTTAAACAATATCAATATTGCTTACCTGAGGTGCTGGATTGCTGGGTATATTTGTTAAGGGTGTAATAATCTGCATATGTGTTTTCTGCACTGTGCCCTTAGCATTTCCCACTTGGCATTCAAAGGTTTTACGGTCTAATTCCTCAAGCAAGACGAGGACTTCATTTTTCTATAGGAGATAAAGGATGGAAATGCTTCAATTTCACACAACTGAAACTCACTGGCAGAACAACACATAAACCATCCGTAACTTGAGAAGATGGCACTATGGGGCTAATGTGAATGTATTGACTTTAAGGTCACCTGAAAAGAAAGCTCCCCAGAGTTACTGCCATTGTAGTCATACTCAGCAATACCGTGGGGGATCTCAAGCTGTGTAAACCAAAAGGATAGGGCAGAGTTGCAATAATTTGTTCAGTTGATACCATTAAATCAATAAAATACCATCTCACAGTGTAATTGTTGTAAAGACGATGTCCAGGGTTGGGTCTCGGCGGCAGGGCAGGTCCTTTTTTTGAAGCTCTTTTTTGTTGCTGCCATTGAGATTGCTGTTGTTTTGATGGCACTATTTGTGAAACTCCTGGATCTGAGGTTCCGACGTTGGGAGCCATCTTTCCTTGGAGGAGGAGGTCTTCCTGGGCCTGTTTTAGCAGGTAGCGGTCGTGGAGGCAGAATCTTTCCTCCACTGGGCCTGAAATATTATTAACATAGAATTTAAGGACACAATACCAGAAGTGAACACATGTCGTCACATTGAAACTCTTTGATCACTCTAACAATTCCTAGGGTGATACTACCAAAACCAACAAGCCTTGAAAAGAGAAATGCATAATGGCATGCTTAGAAAGTTGAATGAGCGAAACTAGGACAGCTTTGAATAATACAGGATTGATTTACCGTGGTGGAAGAGACACATCAAATGAGAGACTGAAGGAGTCCTAGGGGTAAAAAAACAAACAAATAAAGAGTTCATATTCAATGTTTAAGAGATTTTTGTTTAAAACTACAATTGTGCACTAAGTGTGAACAGAATAAATCAGATTATAAAACAATATTGTTCATGGTTTGACAGTTGTTTCAGATAAAGATATATTTGGAACAGATTTCACATTTGAATTATTTTTCAGACAGCTAAATGCCAGAAATATATGTTTACACAATTACACAAATACAGACGTGACTACTCTGCCAATGTATTGCAAGTGTGTGTTATTGTGGGAGTAAGAAGGATGTTGTTATTATTCAGGTTGCTAGCTGTAAACATTACTTATAAGATCCAACTTGCTCAGCAAGATTGTCTTCAAACTGCCGCTTTGTCATGAGATTATCTGACTTTAAGTGGCCATAAAAGTAATCAGCTTACACATACTCAAAATTGAGCATGCATAGTCAGAAGCACCTGCATTCATGTACTTGCAGGGTATGTTTCAGGCCTGAGGAAAGAAAGGAAAAGGAAAACCAAGCAAAGTCCCTATTGTTTCATTGTGCTCTCTTTGACTTCTTGGGAAAATGTCAAAAGAAATCATGTTTTTGTTTTTATTTTCAAATGCCACAAATCTGCAGATTAAAGAGTCTGGTCAGTGATCTTGTGAGCTCTGCTGACATTTTAAGAAAGTATTTTATCTTAATCGGCCACTGCTTTGGTGCGTGTTGCACAGCTGTTGCTTGCTGGGAAAGGCCAGCTGAGGCAGCAGTATAAGGTCTTACTTTGCGTGAAGGTTTAGCCGGTGTAGGTGGACCACCCACAGGTTTCTGCACAGGTAAAGGTGGTAGAAAATCTGCCATCTCTTCAGGGTCTGAAAAGCAGTAATCCATCCATTAACCATTCAATAAAGCATCATATTTTATTTAGAATATTATACATTTATTTTAATATATTTTTTTTATTAATCACTTCACTGCTGTTTACACTAAAGTACATACACCAATGTTCAAAGTTTGGGGTCAGTAAGACTTCTGAAAAAAAATATATGTAACAAGGATGCATTAAACTGTACAATATTACCGTTTTAATGTAATTTACATTTGAAATGAAAACATTTTTTGTTCCTTTTTAACATACTGAAGAACAACATTATTCGCTGTCAAAGAGGCATTTTATAACCAAATGTGATAATGAAATTCCATTATGTCACATTTGGTTATAAAATACCTTTTTGGCTCCAAAGATGTCAAACCTTGTCAGTTACCACATGAGGGTGAGTAAAAGGTGGGATTTTTGGGTGAACTATTGCTTTAAATATTATTAATAGATAATGATATTTAAAGGAATAGTTCACAGAAAATGTAAATTCTGTCATCTTTTACTCACACTCGTGCTATTCCAAATAAATAAGACTTTTGTTAATCTTTAAAACACAAATTAAGATATTTCTAATGAAATATGTAATGTTATAATACGTTTCTGTCCCTCCATTGAAAGTCCAGGTAACCCAAACTTAAAAGATCCATAAAGTCATAATAGCATTGTAAAATGAATCCATATTAATTAAGCGGTTTAACAAAAATCTTGTGAGAATATGATGAACAGATTTCATTAGGTTTTTTTTGCATTGTATTATTTGTTCTGTCTTTTTCTCACACAAAGCTATCAATGGCTCTGTAAGACTCCAAATATATGAACTAGGCTACATCTAACATAAGGTATATTAACTACTTTTATGGTGTTTGAAGCCTGAGAGTCATGGTCACTCTAAATTATTGTGGTATGTTTAAGAGTTACTTGAAACATAATCTTTGGGTAAATTATGCCTTTTACCAGAAATACTACTTTATGCTTTTATGCTTTAAACACTGTAAAAATAGGCATTAATGTGCATTAAATAGCTCCCAACATATGATTACTATGGCTGTTGGTTACCCAACACTCACTTTTGCTGGTTCTACTGGGGACCCTGATGACTGTGGGTCTTTTGATCATCCCCTGTGTGTTTAGCCCCATGTAGGTGAATCCCCCTTGACGGCCAGGTTTAGTGGGAGATTGATCTGTGAGTGGAATGCATTAAAACATATACACATGTAGTACCTGTTTTTGAATTATATTGTGGTATGGAAAAAACATTTGCACTTACTAGTGGGAGCATCCACATAGTCATTACTAAGCATGTTCGCTGCGGATGTGATGTTAGACAGAAGTGCAGTGGAGTTGTGATTGTTGAGGTTCAGCAGGTCTTTGCTAGGCTTGAGTGGAGTGGGAGGTCCTTTCAATACTTCTTCCTCATCCTGGGAACTTACATTCTCAACTCTGACCAATGAAGGTCGTGATGGAGGAATGAGGGCTGTCCTGAAGGAAGGCTGAGATTCAAAGTCATCTCTAAAGTCTAAAGACGGTTTTTGAAAAGTTGAGGTCTTGGTGCTGGCATAGGTGGTGTGTCGACCTCTTTGTATAAGTGACTTTCAAATTGTGAAACCTGCTCTTCTTTGGGCTTTTTCACAGAGAGCCGTGGGGCAATGGAGGGCTTTGGTGCCAGCACAGGTGGTTTGGCATATACTTTACGAGGATGGGGAAAAGGTACAGAAGTTTCATCATTCTGACTTTCAAAGGCCTGTATTCTTGAACGGATGTTGCGGTCGCTGTGAAGGGAGGTCATGTTTTCACTTTGGTTCTCTTTAGTTTGGTTCGTCTGCTCTCCCTGGATGTTGACACTGTTGCTCAGATCACTTTGAGGTTCAGAGCTGAAGACATCTAAGAGTTCTTGCAGATACTTGCCTGAATGGGCATCGGATGTCTCCACAGGACAACCTTTCCAGCTGTCTTGCAGTGGTATCAGTGGTTGCACATTGACCTGGTTGGATGGGCTCAGGGGTTTTGTTTTGGAACGTGGTTGAGGCACCGGACGTGTTGTTGAGGCTAGATCAACGTTGGGTTGGGAGTTGCGAGTGGATATAAGAGATCTGTTATTTTGATCTGGTTGGCAGGGCAATGATGGCCGAGGTGGTTTTTTTGGCTGCTTCGCTGAAACTGTAAAAGACCAAACAGTAAGCATTACAAATTATGGTTCACACTGATTTGTGTATTCACAATCTTGTCAGTATGGATTGACCTCCACTGGGATTTTGGTTCAGCTGCAGTGACGTGCAGGAATCTGGATGCGTCACATTCTCCTCTAGTGAGTCAGTCTGTGTGGCAATAGTTGTTGTGTGCGAGCGTCGTGGAGATGGTAAAGGTGTGGTAACCTGCTCCTTAGTCTTCTCCTTGATCACCTGCTCATAGGATGGTGGGAGCTGAAGCACGAGAGAAGGGAATCACTCGAACGCAAGCATCAAACCAAGCAAACAAGCCACAAGTGTGCAGGAGACATACAGTCCTGGAGAAAAGAGTATGGAAAAAGTAGGGATTTACAAAATGTAGGCACCATATCAGCATCTGTAGGTTTGTTTTTGTTTTTATCAGTATTGGCCAATATCGGAGATTATCGTACTGTACATTAAAATGTTGTGAAATTCACTTGAGCATACATTATAAACTATTATTTGTAGTTTTTTATGTTTTTGTTTTGCTTATAGGCAGCAATATAGATTTAGAATATTTTATCAATATTTATTGGTTATCAGCCATAACAAGAAACAAAAAGATCAGCTTATCAATATCTTAAAAATGCCTGTAATATAACCTTTTAAAATGCCCCAAAATCCTGACTGAATCTTCCTTATACAACAATTTAAATATTAAAAAATGATGTGTGCAGTTATCTAACGGTGTTATTTATATACTATAGTATATACACACACACATACATATATTTTTTACGTTTTATAAATTTTAATTTATATTTATTTTCTTTTATTTTTTTAGTGCTTCAATTTATTTTATTTCAGTTAGTTGCCAAAACAACATTTCTAATTTTCCCATTAGTTTAAGTTTTTCATTATATATTTTATTTTATTGCTTTCAAATAATGAAAATTATTTTGAATAGTTTTAGTTACCAGTGACAAAACTGATGTCTGCACGGTGTGACAGTGGAGGTTATATACTACATTATTGTTAGACCAATTCTTTAATGACAGTGGTTTAGAAGTTAGTAATGGTTAATCTCTCAAATACAAGGACAAAGCAGCCATGCTTTAAAGAGTAAAAGTAAAGGCATGCTAAGCAAAAACAAATCCACACACCTGTCTGGCACAACTGTTTGCTGATGGCAGCTGTTGACTGGGATATAGTGCTATAAATCACTGTACCTGAGCTGAGGTCAGAACGAGGTCAGAAAATCGTCGACGCCCCTGGATACCAAGAAGTGGCTGTCAATGGCTCTGCTGATAGGATGGTTATCTCTGGACGCCTGAAAACAATAACAGTGTTCTTATTAATACATTTGAATGCATTTCACACACACATTTCAAAGCACAGCTATACAACCAGACTTGTAGTATTGTAAAAAAAAAACTGAGGAGGTTCACTCGGGCATTTTCTACTATATTATTACTGAAATTAAGTACTTTTTAAAGCTATATATTCAGGCCTTTAGTTTTGATAGGACAGTAGAGAATTGACAGGAAAGCATAGGGCAGAGGGGGGAGGGGGGGAGGGCTGACAAAATAAATAAACAACATGTTATTGTACTAACCACAAGGCTATCGGTACTATTGGAGTATTTTTTCAAGGAATATTGCCAGGGAATCATTTTTAGGGATAAAAAAAGTATTTTTTACTACTTTTCTGCCTCAATATTGTAATACTGTTTTTGAATGGATTATACTGGGTTATATTGTCAGTGTTAGCAACTGTATCCAACATAAACATGAATGAGCATTTGAGACTGATTAAGTTTTTTTAGACAGACAAAAGTATAGCCTAGCAGTTGAAACATGTTCTTCTAAACACTGATCCATGTTATCTACATAAGAGATGTGAGTTTGAATCCAGTTTTTGGCATATTGTGATCCCTCTCATCACAATTCACTGTCTCTATGAATAAAAAATTGCCAAAATAGTTTCGATAAGCTCACCTTCTTTCCCTGGAGCAGTCCGGTTGTGAGTGAGCTCTTGCAGAAGCTGGAAGATTTGACATCATTTAGCATTTGGACATATACACATACATATACATACACATATATATATATATATATATCATGGCATTCCTACAATGTATCCTGTAATTAAATAACTTACTTCTCTTAAATGCTGCTTTGATTGAAGAAAAGGGTCCTTGACTACAAAAAAGCAAACAGAACAAAAATAAAACCGATATTGACATAAAAAAGCAGTCCTGGTCTGTGGGGTATTCTTAAAGTTTTAGCTTTTTTAAGGTCAAAAGCTCTGATCAGACACGTCTGTTACAGCTCATACATAACGTTACACATGAACACAAACGAATGGCAAAAGTAAAAACAAAACATACACACACTACCAGTTTGGTGTTATTAAGATTTGTTCTGCTTGAAAGAAATTTGAGATGCACCGATTGACCGGCCAGTGATCGCATGACCGGGTCCAGGCCCCGGCCGGTCAGTCTCGCCGATTCCGAGCTGATCCTTTTATGTCCAGCGGCGCAGGCAGAGATGTCACACCCACGCGCACACTCACAGTCACGTGTAAACATGTCGTTTCACGTGAGAATGATTCTAATTGTAATGGCATTCAGTGTAAACGGTGACTGATAATGTATTTATGTCGTGCCAGATGAGGCTTGCACAGCCTGAGTGAGTGTGTGAGAGAGACAGCACACACAAACTGCGGTAGAAAAATGCGGTAGAAAATACATAAAAGAGATTTACAAAACATGATTTACGTTAGGTAAGTTAAGCAACATTAGACGGCCATGATGTTTCCCCGAATAACAATATCAGCACGATTACAATGTGACACTGATTTTATACAATAGTAATTCAATAAACAAGAGGTTATAATTAAGTGACTTAGATTTTAGACAAAAATATTGACTGTTTTTGCTCAATTTTGCAGACGAAAATAGTTTCGATCAAAGCCACAGCAGAACTGTTGTGTGTCACTGAACAACACACAGCAGTGTTTCATTACTGAATTAATCCACATTTTTTCAGTGACCCATTCATAAGGACAGCCAATTGACTCGTTTCTGAATGAATCAGCCATTTGAATGAATCGGTTGAATAAATGACTTGGTCATTAAAACAGACATTTGCCGTCACCTACTGGTGGTTTAGTCATATTTAAAAGTATAATTGCATTTCAACATTTATTTATATGTTTAAAAAAATATGTAAAACATTAATCTTATAAAATGTATGCATTTGAAATATTGCAGTGTAAATGCATTTCTGGCACCTCAGCTTCATCAAACGGTGTAAATGCATCTAATACCATTTCAGATGCAGCTTCTGATTCCTCAGCAGTGGAAATATGGAGTTTGCTAATACTAATTTCATTTGAATTGTAACAGATCTAGAGTTTCTTATTATGCTAACTGAATTAATTGAAAAGGTAAGAATTTGATGTGAAAGATGTAACATTTAATAAGGTTAGGGGAAATAAATTAAAATGTATAAAAATGTTATTTTATTATGGGGAATGGCATCTGTTTTGTTACATAAAGCAACTCATTTTAAGTTAACTATTTCTTCCTCTTTCCAGTCACAGAGAACTTTGTTTTGAGAGCTGCTCAAGTGAGAGAAAATCTGTAAATTAGTCCAGATTGGGGGAATTGTAATGTTTAATAATTTATTTTATTATGTAAATAATCTTTCGTTGTAACTTGCATATATTTTTGTTTGTATATGCTGTCAATTATAGTTCTTAGAAAGAAAA
Organism: Gymnocypris eckloni scoliostomus; assembly: GCA_027564155.1. Classification (NCBI taxonomy): domain Eukaryota; kingdom Metazoa; phylum Chordata; class Actinopteri; order Cypriniformes; family Cyprinidae; genus Gymnocypris; species Gymnocypris eckloni. The sequence goes on along the minus strand of CM050416.1, from coordinate 2,543,044 downwards.
TCGGAATCGGCAAGTCACACTTCCAAAAAAATCGGAATTGACCAAGAAAATTGAAATCGGTGCATCTCTAAAATAAATGAATACTTTTATTCAGCAATGATACATTAAATTGATCCAGTATATGACAGTGAATACATTTATTATAAGATTTCAATTTCAAATAAATGCTGTTCTTGAACTCTCTAGCCATTAAAGAATGCTGGAAAACATCTACAATGGTCTCTACAATAATACAAAGCTGCTGCACAACTGTTTTCAGCATCCATGCTAATTATAAAGAAAAATGGAGCACCACATCAGCATATTAGAATGATTTCTGAAGGATCACGTGACACTGAAAGTAAGACTGAAAGTAATGACTGCTGAAAATTTATCTTTGCCATCACAGAAGTAAATAGCATTTTAAAAGATACTAAAATAGAAGGCAGTTATTTTATATTGTAAAAAAAAAAAAATGATATTACTTTTTATGTATTTTGACCAAAAATGCATCCTTGGTGAGCACAATTATAAACATTATAAAGTCTTACTGATCCCAAACTGTTGAACGGTACGGTAGAATGTTTAACACATACATCCATGTACTATTATAACTAACTAACATTTTATTACCACAATATCGTCAACAGATTATGCTGGCAGTTATTCCTCACACACAAAATGTTAACTTTTATTGCATTATTATTTCATAAAACTTTGCTTTAACTACTCTACGTCTCAATTTAATGTCCTTTCCTATCTTTACAACTAGTTGCTCATTTCTACTGGTTTAACCAGTGTGTTGAACAGCCCAATGACATGGATCTAATAATAATACTGTACCACAGAAACAACACCGTTAAAAAAACAAAGCAAACAAAGGACCACTGAACACTGAACAAAACCTAAAGAGACATCAAAGATACGAAGCCATCTATTTCATACCTTAGATTAGTAGATGTATGAAGTTTTAAAAGAATCCATTAAAGCAAACAGCACCATCCTTTCCAAAAAATACAGTGCTGATTGGTAGAAGCTCTTTGATCTTTCAAGCAGACTTCACTTCCTGACTATGTGGACGTTTTAAAGCTGCTGCTTTCTGCATAGCTGAAGTGATGTGTCATATGCACAGAGAGAGTGAGAGAGAGAGTCTGGCCAGGCCAGTACACCAGCAAGCTCTCAAACGCTTCAAATGAGAACCAGCTGACAAGTTAGGTTCACACCCTTGATGTCTCCCACTGTACAGGCATTACTAGCTCAGCAAGAAGCAAGCACAACTATTCATCAGTTCTGTCACAGGTTGATTCGTGGCCTTTCGCTGTTGACATTGCACAGTGCTAAAAAATATAGCGACATGTTTAATAAGGCACGGTTTATAAAATTGCATTCATTTGTTGCCTTGGAGCTAAATTAAAGCAACATTATTATGTATTGTCAGCATGTTCAGGGCTAGCCCGACATTCGCTCAATTTGACTTTATACTTAGCAATAATACGGGTTTATGCAATTCTGTTGAAAAAATCCAAATTGCCAGTTTATATCTCACAATTCTGAGAAAAATTAAGAATTGCAAGAATAAAATGTCAGAACTGTAAGAATTAATTTTTAAAATGGATGGATTTTATTCTTGTCCCATTTTCAAACTTAAAATTTGAAAATCTATCAAAAAAGTGTCAGTAATTTTGTATGTTATACACAATATAATATAAACTAAGAGTTAAATAAAAATAATTATTTATATGAATCTGTTGTGCTCAACAAAACATGCAATTTTGCCCATTAATAAAGTTTTTGTATTTGGTTACCATCAGCATTCTTGAGATTAAATATGTGATCTGTTAATAAAACAATCAAGGTAAGAATAATCAAGGTAAATATAACTTATAGGGTAAATATTTAGCTGTGCATATTTTTAGATACAGTAGATGTTATCTATGAAATTAGCTTTAGCAAGACAAAGTAGAAGTCATCCATTTAGTTTCAAACATTGTAAGAATGCATTTACATCCGTGATATACAATGTAATCTGAGATTTAGTGGAAATTCAACTGTGGTTAAACCTTCATACTGACACATGTCAAAACTCTCCTGTGATGCATGTTCACTGTTGGACATTATTAAACTCCCAGCATGCTCTTGTGTCTGAAAATGAGCCAAATCCTAAATCCCAGAAAAGCGCCTCACTATTATTTTGAAGTTAAATGTTTAACAAGCACATATGAATTTTATCTTGCATACTGTGAGAGGTCAAAAATTAATTTGTAAACTTCAATGTCTGGTTAATTTTTGACAGCCATTTACACATGATGCATCTAGCAATACACTGATGCAGAACATTAAAGATGTAAACCAAACTACACATGATTTCAGATTTGTTGACTACTAGAGCCTACTAGTATTAGACAATAAGCAGAACAACTCAAATACAATTGTAACGTTTAATTGTGCTTAACAACAGACTCTTTTTAATATTTACTTTATTAATTACATATTTTATAAAGTTCTCAAATGGTGTGTGAGGATGTTGTGTTTCCATCTTACCTTATATGTAAGTGTTCGGTTTTATGTCTCTCTGAACAGTCTGCAAAACACAAAACATAAAGCATGAGCTAAATTTCTTTGAAACACATTTTATTTAACTGTTTGTGAATCTATATTTGCTACATGCAGTGACTAAATCCTCAGAAACAGCTGGCAGTAGTGACGCTATCTGTTTGGCTGGGTCCTGATAAGCCTGTTTTAAAGAGCAAAGCTCAAGGAGAGACCTAAAGACTACACCAACTACACATTTTTCATGAAACCTCGCTGAGTATTCGCATCTCTCAGGTCCAGTCAAACAGCTCTTACAACAGGTTCCTGGTTTCAGAGGTAAAGCATGTTCATTTGTGTCTCCCCTTCACTTTTGAACACATTTTAAGCATATTTAGACCTACAACACATTATTAAAGCGTATGAAACTACAAAGCTTGTAGAACAAGACCTGCATGTTTCACATCACTACACAAAAATAGGATCCTTGTTACTTCCGACAGCATTGAGCATTCATAGAAAATGTTTACTTTCCCCAGGTAATGAAAGTGAACTCATAAAACATAATGACTGCTTTGGCAAAGGGGTCTTTGTGTGTCTTTGTTGCAGTTGTCTACTGACCTATCACTGTCTACAGACACACCTGCTGGGTCCAGTTTCTTTTACTCACTGTGCCTCTGTGTGTGTGTGTGTGTGTGTGTGTGTGTGTGTGTGTGTTTGTTAAAGCTACGAGAAAATGAAATAACCTATCACTCATAATAGCATTTGTGAATTCATTTGATTTGAGTTTGCTATAACTATCATTTTAAATCATTGTATTTTTACAAGTTAAATATAAAAGACAAAATAATACATTTAGCTGCAAAATAAGACAGATTACTTATCAAAGAACTGGAAATATATAGACCTACCTGCACATTGCAGAGAACAGTAAGCAGGCTCTTAACCCACCTTCTGATTCAAATGTTTGCAAGCGGAAGCACAACTCCTGGTGAAAGTGACGTCTCTTTTTTTTTCATTAGGTATGTTGACACAGTGCCATGCAGGAATGCAGTCAATCAGGAAGTATTTCTCTTCTGACATTAGTGAACCAAAACATTATAGTTAACCAATAGTCAAATATTCCTGCACACATACACATACTGGCCCTCCATGCAAAAACATCACACACTTTACCTATCGGTACAGATGCCCACCTTAATAATGTGAGCAGTTTATTGGTTTAAAGAAATACATCCTGATATCACAATATATTATCTGCTTTATCACTGTTACTGCTCCAGGAAGATGGTGCGGTTTTGTGCTGATAGCAGGATAGCAACCAGCTCTCACTTAAAAGAGTACTGATATTATTACAAGCGTATTTACAAAACTGGTCTCAGTCTCAGATCAGTATAAAGAGACCGAAGTTCCCAATAGAAATTCTGGCATTGACAAAAATAAGGCTTGACATGTTCACATGATGACACCTGGTGTTAATTTGTACTACAATAAGCACATATAAATTACAGACTCCATTCAAACACAGGTTATGTGTTTGTGACTGGTTCTAAAAAATTATCTTAACCTATTCTTAAAAATGCTACTAAACAAGTATAGAAACTGAAATATGTATGTATAAATGACAGCTTATGCTTATCTATCTGTCACAAATCTGGTTCGTGATCTTTTGTCCGACTGCCACAAGAGGTCACCTCTCCATCATATTGACTCTCACACCACACATCACACTGGACTGCATTTCCCATCATCCATTGCACTGATGACACATAGTAGACAATGATCACACAGCTGTCACCAATCACATGCTCACCTAAGAGCTATTACACACACTACATAAAACACTCTCAGATCCTGATCTAGTTGCTGAGTATTGTCTAGCTCAGTGCTTCCCAAACCTGTCATGGAGGACCCCCTGTCCTGCACATTTTGTATATCTCCCTAATCAGACACACCCAATTTAGTTATTGCAGTCTCTACTAACGAGTTGATGAGTGGAATCAGGTGTGTTAGATAAGGGAGACATGCAAAAGATACAGGGCAGGGGGGGCCTCGAGGACAGGTTTGGGAAGCACTGGTTTAGCTTTTAGCACTCTCCTAGTGTTATTTACTTACCAAGCCTTTCCGTGTTTGTTTTGGTGTTTAGTCTCCTGTATTGTTCTGTGTTTATCACTCTCCAAGTATTAGCTGCTTTACGGAGCCATTCCTAGTTTCCGTGTCTTATTTTAGTTTAAGTCGAGTCTTTTCATGTTGCCTAGTTCCTGATCTTCTTCCTTGTATATTGAATTAACCCTTTGCGTTCCATTTGGACTCTGTTTGCCCCTGCCTGGACCGTTGCTCGTGTACCTGGATTACTCCTCTTGTCAAGCCCTCTGGATATTGCATGCCGATCGAAGACCACGCCCATTTACTTGAGTACTCTCTGTCTTGCCCTGTCTTGCTCATCTGTCTTGTTTGCCATTTGTTCGACCCTGCGTGTGTTTTTGACCATGTCTATTAATAAAAGCTTGCACATGGATCCTCACGCCTCGTTCGCCCTGTTACACTATCTAACTGCAAAACCATTGTAAAATATAAAAAAATAGTATTTAATAATAATGATAAAAATAATAACAATAAAATATTTAATAATAATTTACAGAACAGTACCATTGCAAAACTAATATTTCTCTTATATTTGGATGTCTATAAAGGTTTTATTTTTCTGAAAAGTCACAGGGAAACCTTAAGGTTTCTCTTTTGCTGACAAGAAATTTACAAATTACTCCTTTACAAATTTGGGAAGATGGTTGACGTGGGATGGATTACACATGGAGCAGCATTTTCCTGTCCACCACGTCACTCTGAGACACTGAAAATCATGAATTGCTCATGTGTAAAAGAACAGTGCCATGCTTAACTCTCTATATATATATATATATACATACTAAGCCATTTCACATTCTCTAAATTTATCAACCAGATGGGGAGTATTTCATTAAGAAATCCTCGATGGTGATTTTTAGTTGCATGTGGCACTCAGCAAGTGTTCATTTTGGACCCTTGCTGAAATGCTACTTCTTTTTAATGTATTTGAAAATTCATCAATGTTTTCTGCCTCCTCTTGTTATCGGATAACACGAGATGTTAACACCAAGGGCTGGCTGCATAAACAACGCTACTGTTAAGAACATCTCTTAATAACTGACAAACTAGAAGTTATCCAAATTGTAATGAGTCTTACATTTTGGATTCAACTTAGACCAATTAATCCACCAAATCTAATTAAAGAAGGCTCTCATTCTGAACTCTTCAAATAGAATGTATGAAGGATTAATGAAGGCTCTCATTCTGAAATGTATGACACATTGAGACATCAAAGTGATTTCTATTTTCAGCTGAAAAAAGTGAGACATGAATTTTGTGGATGAATATCTGGTTTAGACAAGTCGGAAGGCATTATGAACAGTCTGTGGGATACATTTGTGCTGACAGAGTGTCTCTGTGTGTAAAGCCTGTCTGTGCAGGACAACACTTTTACTCATTGTACTGAGAGACAAAACCTTTTCACACTGACCTAAAACCAGTCTTCCAGATTGCAGCAAACAGCACAGGTTAGAAACTAAATCCATTTTGACTGCGCTAGAGGCCTGTTCATAAAACCTCATTCCAAATCATAGAGATAACTGCAGAGACAAACACACTGTCAAACCTTAAAGGAATAGTTCATTATTTACTAGAATGGGGGTAGGCAAATATATGCTGACAGGTGGTAGGACAGCCTATTGCAGCCCTCGGACTGAGGGGTATGATTGGACGAACATGTTATAGTCCTACAACTTCCACATATGACATAAATACATTAGACCACTTAACTTAGTGATTGCTATTGGGATGTGAAGAGACTTTCAACCAGCATAACAAAATAACATTTAAACCTTTATATAAAATGTAAACCCAATTAAACACAGCCACAACTGACCTGTTACAAAAACAGATCATCATCAAAAACAGTTGGTACTGAGCAAATCTCAATTTATTTTTGTTAGTCAAGGTAGGTGTGATTTACTATGTTAATGTGTATATTAAATAAAGCAGGGAAAACTCACGTATGATAGCTCACATCTTCAAACAACACAAAGCAGTGATATTTTGTCACCCAATGAATCACTGTTTAATGAATTAGCTAAATCGGTTGAGTAAATTGTCAATGGTTTACTCAAAAAAGATGGTTATTTGTCACTGGTATAAAAATGTAACGTACAAAAAGGGTGACTGAAAAATCCCAGCCATTCAAGCACAAAACACCAACCGAAAATCTAATTCGAAGTCCAGAACTAATACTGTTTAATGCTGAAATATTTTACGTTTTAAATAAAATTATAAACACAATTTCCTGGCAGGCACTGCCTAGTTCAGACAGTAGAAAATGCTATGAAATCATAGTCTGCTGGAACGTGTTGAAACTGGAGAATTTCTTCAGAAAGATGAGGAAGGCTTTGGTCACTGTATGTTATATGAATATATATGTACCCACTGAAACCAGTTTCATATAATGCCTCAAAGAAAAAAAAGAGCCTATTTTGCCCTGTCACATGACCAAAGAAAGATTGAAGAACATGTGAAAGACAGTTTAATACGGATATGCCGTCTGTCCAGACACACACATGACGCTGCACAGGTGGTATACTTTCACACATGCTGCAACAAGCACAACTGCTGCCTCATGTTTCCTCAGTTGTGTCACCTGTTGTGTGTCAACACAAGCTCCCACTCACAGCTGACTCGCCAATACAGCCAGAGTAATGCTGAGGAGAGCAAGAGGAACTTTCCATTATAGATCAATTTTGGTTAATAGTCATTGTTATTAAAAAATGAATAGGCTAAATAATAAATCTAAACGTAATAAAAATATTAAAAACAAAACTGACATGTAACAAAACACTTCAGTTGATTTTTAATAACTCAACAGGTGTATTAACAGATTCTTGAGCATTGTCAAAAAAACTACAAAATAAAAAAAGGTTTATTTATCAAGTAATTATTCTGGATTAATTTATTACGCATGTTTGGGGGTATTTATGTATGCATTCAGTGCAACTCCTTCCATTTTCTCACAGAATGTGTTTTGCTGTCAAATATGGGTCAGCGCCATTAAATAAATAATGTGACAAAAATGTATTATTAATATTGTTAAAAATGCATTCACTTTATTGAGTGAATTAATTGGGAATAGAGAATGCGTTCAAAGATGAATTCAAACTTCAAATTAACAGTAGTGTTAAGAGTTTATTTCACACATGTATGATCCAATTTTTATATTTTATGGTGTAGCCTACTAACAAGACATATTTAAAATGAGAGAAATGACCTGAATAAGTTAAGTTATCAAATATATGTTGCATATAAACATGTAAATAAATATCCAAAATGTAAAATATATTTTGGATATTGTTTTATTTTTTATCCTAAATAACCGTGTTGACAAAAAAAGCTGCAAAAGAAAAAACAAAATAGCCTAACTTTAGTGATAATTCAATGAAATTCTCCATTTGTGAACATAATATTAGGTACTATAGCCTATTCATCATCTCGGATTAACACTGAAATTACAGAAAGTCGCAGAAGTTCGTTGTCTTGTAAAACTAAAACACCAATCTTAAATCTGTACAGCCCTAAATAATAAAGTGTTAATCTTCGTTAATAATTTTAACAGTAATAACTGTCCTACCTACTGAATTTCTTCTCGTAATGACTTCATCTTCATCCTCATAGCGGGCTTCTGCCATTAGTAGACTATTAACAATAATGTCCGAGTTCCGTATATTGCACAAAACTGACGAGATTTATGAATTCTCCCTCTCGCAGACGATAAAAAGTCTGACTTAATAAAACTCTTACTTAATGAAAGGTAAGTTTTATAACTAGAGTCGCAGTCTGTGTCTGTTAAATGGAGAGTGATGAACTGAACCTTGAGCTCGGCGCGAGCATCTTTACTGACAGATAATATGCTGTGCACGCGCGTCTGTGCACGCTGTTCAGCAGAGGGCGGAAAAAATCTGACCAAAGTAGGCCAACTTATTTTCTTAAAAAGAACTTACTCCAAATGCTGCAATGTATACAGTCATGTGAAAAATAAAAGACACCCTTTTAAATTCCATTGTTTTCCTTATCAGGACATAATAATAATACAAAAAGAATATGGTCCTTGGCAGGTCTTAAAATGTGAAAAATAAAACCTCAGATGAACAACAACACATGACATTTCGCACTGTCATTATTAAAAAAAGAAAAAAAGAAGCTAGGCCAAAATGGAAAAGCTATGGGTGACAAACTACAGATAACCTTGCTGTTAACCTATAGCCTACAGAGGGTAACATTCAGGCCCTGCTAATCAAATACCTTTGATTAACTGATCATCAGCAAGTGTGCATCTCTATAACAACAGAGGTTTAGGCAGTTTGCTGGTCTGGAGCCTTCAGGTGTGTCTTTACACACCTGAAGTGTTTCTGTGGCTCAGTGGTAGAACATTGTGTTGGCAACGCAACAGGTTGTGGGTTCAATTCCCAGGGAACACATACTGACAAACAGAAAATCACTGTGAGGTGCTTTGGACAAAAGCATCTGATAAATGTAAATCTGAGTAGTACTGTAATAAGGGCATTTCCAAACAATTTTTCCAAAAAACAATCTTTCCATGAGAGGACGTCCTGTGAAACTTACATTTGGTCATTTTGCAGATGCTTTCATCCAAAGTCACTTACAATTGGGGAATACATAAAGCAATTCATCTAAGAGGCAAACAGACAGAGGGAGTGCTCGTAATACCAAGTTTCAGGCATTGTTCAAATACGTGCAAGCTAGCAAGAGAAGGAATAAATAAAGAGAAAGACAGGTGTTTTTTTTTAGTTTTTTTTTTAGGATGAAGTCAAGTAGTGTCGAAAGAGATGAGTTTTCAGTTGTTGCTTGAAGGTTGACAGACAGGGATCCAGTATTCCGGATAGGGGTGGAAAGATCATTCCACCAGCCAAATTCTCCCTATGGTCAGACTGTACAATATTCTGAGAAATTGCAGACAACCCAAGAATTAAACCTCAGACTCTACAGGCCTCAGTTAAAATGTTAAATGATAAAGTTTGTGACATTATTAGAGAACATACCAGACAAGTATGGCATGTTTGGAAGGGTTGCCAGAATAAAGCCTCTTCTCACTAAAAAGAACACGACACACTAGCCTATAGTTACATTGCATGCTATCATGGCAAGGATAGCTAAGGTTTGCAAAGTTGCAATGAATCCTGGGACAAACCTGCTTTCATACTGAGATTTTAAAATCTCTTATATATACAGTGCTCAGCATAAATGAGTACACCCCCTTTGAAAAGTAACATTTTAAACAATATCTCAATGAACACAAAAACATTTTCCAAAATGTTGACAAGACTAAATTTTATATAACATCTGTTTAACTTATCGACTTAACATAAAAAAATCGACATGCAAGTTCACTGCAGTTATCTGAAGAAGTAGAAAGCCAAACTGGGGTGACTATTTCCCGTGACACAATACGGCGTACACTGCAGAGGAATGGCATGCATGGGTGTCGTCCACGAAAGAAGCCTCTCCTAAAGCCCAGGCACAAAAAAGCCTGCCTAGAGTTTGCCAGGGCCCATGCTGACAAAGATGAAGACTACTGGGACTCTATACTCTGGAGTGATGAGACCAAGATAAATGTTTTTGGAACCGATGGCTTCAAAACTGTATGGCGTCGCAAAGGTGAGGAATACAAAGAAAAATGCATGGTGCCTACAGTGAAGCATGGTGGTGGCAGTGTCCTTATGTGGGGCTGCATGAGTGCTGCTGGTGTCGGAGAGCTGCATCTCATTGATGGCATCATGAATTCACGAATGTACTGCTCTATACTGAAAGAGAAGTTGCTACCATCACTCCGTGCCCTTGGTCATTGTGCACTTTTCCAACATGACAATGATCCTAAACACACATGTAAGGCCACTGTTGGATTTCTGAAGAAGAACAGGGTGAAAGTGATTCAGTGGCCATGTATGTCTCCTGATCTGAACCCAATCGAACACCTATGGGGAATTCTGAAGAGACAAGTTGAGCATCACTCTCCATCCAGCATACAATCTCTAAAAGAGGTCATTCTTGAAGAATGGAAAAAGATAGATCTGGCAAAATGTTGCCAACTTGTTCATTCCATGCCTAGAAGACTTGGTGCTGTCATTAAAAATCATGAACTACTAGATTTAGTAGTTTTTGTTTGTGGGGTGTACTTATTTTTGCATCACCCTAATTTGAGTAAAACTGAAAAATGTGTAATCTAAGTTATATTATTAACCTTACTTTCATGTTATAAGTTAAACAGATGTTATATAAAACTTCTCAACATTTTGGAAATGGTTTTTGTGTTCATTGAGATATTGTTTAAAATGTTACTTTTCAAAGGGGGTGTACTCATTTACGCTGAGCACTGTAGGTGTTGGGTGAAGCCCAGCCCGCTGCTCTAAAATGTCTGCTAACAAGGTATCCTTCTTTGTTTGGAGAAAGCCTTCGCCTTCTGCTGTCCACTAAAGCAGACAAAGAGCTGACCTGATCTGATTTAAAGCTATGTATGCGATCCAGGTAAATGCACAACAGATGTAGGCTACTGTAGGGAAGGGTCTCCCTCATCAGGAGGGATCACTTATCACTTGCAAGTTTACCACTTGATACCTGAAAGATTGATACCCTGCCAGACTGGGGTCTCAGTCTCAGCCTGAACTACTGTAGGCATGTCTTGTTGAAGGAGAGGGCTTGTAAATAGCAGTCTGGAGGGCTGGGCTCTCTCTCTCTTTCTCTCTTTCTCTCTCTCTCTCTCTCTCTCTCTCTCTCTCTCTCTCTCTCTCTCTCTCTCTCTCTCTCTCTCTCTCTTTCATACACTTAAAGATGCACATTATATTTGAAAAGCTACATGGCAAATTAATCATTAAATCACATGAACCACTGGTGCTTGAACCTGCAAATAATTGTTGCATATGGCATATATATTTGTATTAATTTGATTTAATTTCATTTTTTGCTTACACAATTTTAGTTGTTGAACTGATTGTTATTATCAGTATTTTAAAATGATTTTCAGGGTTCTTTGATTATCAGAAATGCACAATAAGTGATGCTCTGCTGCCCTCTTGTGTTTGTTTTCAAACAGTCAGTCTGAATATTTTTTGTAATTTAACTTTTGTGAAAGCTGACATGGAAAGAAATTATAGAAATATTGAATGCTTTTATAAGAAAATAAGCAAGTTAACCTTCTGATGTTATACTTTTTCTATGGTAGTGTTAAAGTGATCAAATGACTTCGTTTATGATCAAAACACTTACAAAAAAGAAAATGTGCTGGAGAAATGCTGTCCTCTTTCTTCTGAGAATGACAATCAACTGCTAGCCTTTGATGACATTAAGATACCCCTGGGGCAATATCTACTGACAGTGCTACTTCCCAGCCTCTCTGACAGCTGGTAGCTTTGGCATTTTTTAGCATCAAAACACCAAGCAGAATAGCCAGGAACCATTCAACTTTACAGCACCACTGCTCAACACTGCACTACAGGCCTTCAATCCAGCACAATGTGCGCATTGTTCTGCTGTTTATTATTACAGTTTCACATCTTTGAATATTTAAATGTATAGTGTTTACAATGCAACTTGCATTTTTTAGGCTAGGTGTAATACAATTCTTGACACCGCACCACAGATATTACACATTTTCAAACCCTACAGTACTGATATAACGATTTTCCTCATTTTGTATTGTTTTTTGTTTGTTCAATCAATGCATAATTTGTCTTATTTTCTTCACTTTTACATTTTGTAAATTCAGAGTTTTAGATAGCTTTTTTTTTAAGTGTATATCCATATACAGTCTTATTTCTGTAAAGCCAGAGGCTTCTCTTGGGCTGTGATCTCGTGCCATTTACGTTCTGACCCGCAGGTGTCGCCAGCCTCCTGCGAAACGCTCGAAACGAGCGCTTCCAAAACAGTTCCTAAAAGTGATTCATTTTGTGAAGCAACTAGTATAATAATTAAGATTCGAAAAGCTTCGTTTCTCCCATCACTGGGTGCTTTTGGCCTTTAAAACACTTGTGTTTTAGTATGGACTGAGACAAGTGCTCTTCTTCTAAGATATATTACAGTTGGTTTTTGGTTCATTACCGCCACTGACTGGACAGGAGTGAGGATCTGTGGTGGGGTCGAACCAAAGGAAAGAAAAAATAAATAAATGTATTTATTTTACTCTCATTGTTGATAGTCTACTGCCACAATAAACCCATAGAAAAGAACAACAAGACATTCGAATCTATTGTTAATTATTTTTATTCTTGTGGCGAGTTTTTATATTTACTAACAACGGTAGGCCTATCTCAAATTATTGTAGAACTCTTATCTGAAATGGAATATTTTAAGGACACTTAATAAGAAGAAATGTAGCTCTTTTCTGTTTTACTATGACCGTGCGAGCACCACGGATAGCCTAAAAACTGTAATGTTATATAACAGTCTCAGGCGATTAAAAAATGATATGAGCAAGCGCCCAAGCAGCAGCCAATCACCGGTCGGGTGTAGAAAGCAGGGGCGGGGCTTGTGGTCGAGCTCACCTTTCTAATCCACGCTCAGGTGACCGAACGTGCGCAATGGCGTCAGAGATCTCTAGGTCTTTAAAGTGAGATGTTCATCTGATAGACAACAGAACCGTCGCCGCGAGCTGCACTGAGCTATCATAATGAAAACAATAACGAGACGGGATTATGATCGGTTTAACGCCAGTGGAAAATGACACAGTGTCTGAGCGAGCTTCTGAGGCGAATTTTGTCAGGTGTGGAAGAAAAAAAGCGTTTGGGCATTAAAGGCAAAGTATGTGTTATTTAACAATGCTGCCCAAGTTGTTGCTGTTTTATTTGTATATGTTTTGATTTTGGTTCATTTATTGATTTGAGCATATAACGGGTTATGTTTTGCTGCTTAAAAGTAAATAGAGTTGTGTTAATTGTTTTTATTCCAGATCGAACGTAAACAGGTTGTTCTTGTTAGGTTGTCTGGAAAACAGACAACTCAAGATGGAGCCATGAAACAAAATCCTAGTTATTTAACTGTTACATAACTAACATATTTAATAAACTATATTGTGTAGCGTTAGTTAAATGAAACAACTTCTTTAGCTTCTTCTTTGTTGACATAACATGAAAAATGAAGCAAACCTTTTAGAAAATGGTCGTTTTATTCCCCAACGATAATAGGAATCTATGTCTATTTTGCAGACTTAAGCTGATGCACTGAGTTTTAAGTGTTTATTCAGTGTTAAGATTCGAGTGTGTATTATGTTACCTTCATGGGATCACGTTTACAAGGAATCATATTTTAACCATGCATCACTTTATTTTAAAGTGTAACGCATTTTAAATGCTGAGATTGGTACTTTGAGCAAGTTATACCACAAGAGTTGGTTGTAAATTCAAATGTTTACACTGATTAATAATCAGACAGCCAAGAGAGTGCAAACAGTGGTGGGGATATAGGAAATAAATATATAAAAATATATTACTGAGCAGAAATCAGGATGAAGAAACCGACATAGAAACCAATAGATATGACAACAGTGGGAGAGTCTGAGAAAATCACTGATAGATTTAGTATGAAAGCAGAAGAGCTCTGCGAATGGTGTTCTGTAGAGAGTTGTTAGTGCGTGTATGAGAAAATCCCTCTTTGTGATGTTATTCTTCGCAACAGGTGAGAGAAGTCACACGCCTTAGTTTCTGGTCGCAGCTGTGCTGTAATGTGACTTTGTAGCTGTATGTTTTTACCAAGTACAAACAAGAGGAATTAGATTGTCCTAGTAATTTAATGTAAAAAAAAGTACTGCTTACAGCAGCAAAAGACTGTTATCACATACAAGTGTCACAGTTGCCTGTCATGCATATCATTCCAAAGCTTGTCCATGATGCATTCCAGCAGCTGTCAAGCTGAATGATATCATTTTAATATTATTTATGTACTATTATCGATTTTATTAATAATTAAAATCTTCTTTTTGTTTGTTTGCATTTACAGTTTAGTTATTTTTCTGTCATTTTGTTACAGTATGTGCAAAACAAATTCTGTTTGCGTTTATTTTATTTCAGTTTTTGCTCTGTTTTAGTTTTTTAGTTAGTAAAAAATTTCCAGTTAGTAATTTTAGTGCTACAACTTGTTTTCAAAGTATTGTTTATTTTAGGTTTCAAATTTGTTTCATGTATCATAATTGAGTAACGCTGGCTGAATATAGTGGATTGTCTGGTTTTTGAAAAAAAGAAACACTTCAGGTTGATATTGTATAACATTAACAGCTTTAACTTGTGTCTAAACTTCAGTAGAAAATTACAGCTGTAGCTCCTACACTTGGCTTGCCCTATAGCCTGGTTCAGCCTTGTCTTGTGCTGTGGATTAACACACACACACACACACACACACACACACACACTTCAGGACTGCATAGCTGTGATATTAGACTCAGTAGGGAATGCTGTGGCAATAGTGACAGATTATGATATCACTTGAACTTTGAATTATGTCACAATGTTGTGCAAACATTTTTTTATAAATCCCTGCCTTTAGTTATTTCATTCATTTCTGGTTTATTATGTTCTATTCATAAATCTTGTTTACTCCCACTGAATCATCTGAGACTCCCAGTGAAAGAGTGGTGCTGAATGCTCGCATTAAAAAACGTCTCAATGAGACTGAAAAGAGCGTTCAGACTTCAAAAAGCATTCGGTGTGTCTCTCTCATCTCTGTGTTTGATCTGACTCATGTAATTGCAGCAAGCGTGCAGCTCTCTTGCTTTGTGAGACAAACCATGTCATAAGGGCTTTCTGTGTGCAAACATTCTCTCTCTCTCTATCATTTTTTCGGATCTCTCTCATTTTGTTTGTCCTGCCCCTTTGAAACCTACAGCCTTTTCTCAGTTGGTGGGCTACATATGAAATGCTATAAGAGTGTTATACACTCTTAAAAATAAAGGTGCTTTAAAAGGTTTGTCACAGCGATGCCATAGAAGAAACCATTTTTGGTTTCATAATGAATCATTCAGTCAAAGGTTCTTTTAATGATCATCTCTTTCTTACCTTTTATAATCTGAAGAACCTTGTTTAAACACAAAGAACCTTCTTTCTTCAGAAAGAAGATAATGTTATTCAGAAGATGGCATCGTGAAGCACCTTTATTAATGCCTGTTAGGCCAGAATTTCAGCCGTGTTTATGGCAGGATTGTTATCCTTAGGCATTTTCAAATATTAAATAAACATATTATGTATTCATTATGAACAAATCCTGAAATATAATAGTGTTTTGTTGTTGCAGTATTGGCAGGAAACGTGTGTGTTTTTTTTATGTGATGCTAAGAGTAGGCTTTGTTTACTTTGTGCCCTCTCTTCTTTGTCCTGTAATCCTGTTAACTTAACACCTGTTAACCCCTGTTTGCTTGGTTTAGCCTGTTGATTTGTTTGTTTTTTGCTTTTTTGCCCCTCCCCTTTTGTCTGTTTTTCAGTCTTTTCCAGTCTCTCTCTTGTCATAATTCAATCCCAACAAATGTATGTTCTCTGTGGTTCCTGCAGGTACACCGCTGAGTGATGTTTTGGTGTTTATTCTTGATCTGTGCCTTGGGAGCAGTGGCTTGTCACAGTTTCTCTCCAGCAGGCACTGCTTGTTCATACGTTTTATTTTGTAATCACTTAGTTTCTGCAGTATTATTTAGTTCTGCTGGGTTTGTAATCATTTGTTTTGCTTTTTGATTATATTAAAGAATATCTTTGAGAACTCGATTGCATGGTCATGTGATCTCAGCATGGCAGCTCCCTTGATAGCGCATCTCACTTTATGTATAGCATAAAACTGATTTTAGTTGCAGTGCAAAAAGCCTTCAGTATTTCTCTCACAAAGCCTTTCGCTTTGTTGCAGAAGGCAGACACCTGACTTCTGTTCCTTTGTTTGCCTTAATGAGGCCACCATAGTTTTGCTTTATCTCAGTGTAACAGGCAGCTCCCTTTAGAAAGCTTATTTCTGTGGGAAGGATTGCCTTCTTTTGTGTCATAGATGTTCAGCTTCTCAGGATAATTTGTACTGCTTGTAAGTGTGAACAAACTCAGTAAACATAATATAAACGCAAACTTTGGTATGGAAACATGTAGGCATACTATATTTGCATAGGTTCTTGCATTATGTAAACACGTTGTTTTCCCAACATGCTTCCCTGTTTGTAAGCCATTAGGATTGCGAATGTCTCCGTAGTTACTGGTCCCAGGTTACCTCTAGGCGTGTGCAGTTCCACCAATCAGGGCAGGCAGATCAGGTGTTTTGAATGCTGGGTAGGGAACTGAGTGTATAGTTTAAATGTACTGCATGTTTGCATCTCACGTGCGTACAGTAAAACCTTCAGCATTACTGAAGAGGCGTATAACGTCACAGGACATACAATTATGATAAAGGTTCTGGTTATCTTCTGCCTTTTGGCATGAATATAAAAAACATTAATTTGAGGATTTTAATGCATTGCCAGGGACAGATGTTGCAAAAACAATTTTTTTCATGTATACATTCACCATCAGGTCAGAAATTAGGACCTAAACCAGGACCAGTACTTGATGCTGTAGTCCTCTCCTTTTGCATCTGTTGTACATTTTTCAGTAGACTCTGTCACTGTAATAACCCTCACGTCACCCAGTCACCATGGGCACCAGGACCAGGGCCGTCGCTAGGAATTCTGGGACATGTGCACTGAATTTGCTATGGGGCCTCCTCAAAATTAAGTTTGGGGTGATGGGTTATAGGGACTTCAATTAGAGTAAATACATTAATAAATAAATCAGGACAGAAACGATAGATATTACTCCATTCAAGACAGATGCAACAAACTTAATAATGCATTTTTGCCACATAGAAAAGCACTTGACAGTAAAGCATTGATTTTGAGCTAGACTGTTAGAAAGTTACTGCTAATAAATTCTGTCATTTCCTCACCTGCATGTCGTACCAAATGACTTTCTTCTGTTTAACACAAAAAAAGATTTTGTAGAATGTTACCAAACCATTCTGGTTACCCTTGATTTCTACTGAATCAAAAATGTCTTGAATTTATCAAATTATATTCCACAGAAGAAAGAAATTCCATATTATATGGATTTTAAAATAAGTAATAATAAACTGCAAAATTTGTAGTACTAAAACTATATGAAGAAACCACAAAACAGCTTCTATGAAATTAAAATAGCATATTCCCCAATATGTAATGACAGTAACATTTATAATAAATACATTTCTGCCAACACAGGCTATTTGTAGTGTTAATAACTTCAAGCTAAATAAGGTGCTGAATTGACAAACCTATTAGTTTATATTATTTATCAACAGTGTTGGGGGTAACGCATTACAAGTAACGTGAGTTATGTAATAATATTACTTTTTCAAGTAACTAGTAAAGTAACGCATTACTTTTTAATTTACTTTTTCAAAAAAGTAACACCAGTTACTTTATTTTCATTTATTGTCTGACAGTGCGCTGTGTGAACATGATCTCTGTAGTTTTAGACTAAATGTGAATGTGTATTAATTCATCCCACTCGCAAAAAACAGATTCAGTATTCATAAAAATGAATTAAAACAGCGAAATGCAAACTCAGAATATGACGCAAACCTGCAATAATTAAATATGTTAAACAACACAAATATATCTAATTTAATTGTATTAACCAATGTGTTTGCTGCTGACCTTTGATGATCCAGTTCAACCATACTAATAAGCAAAAATGACTTTAGATAAACTAACAATTGTGCTTCGTTGTTTTTTTGTGTTTAACAGTGTTTAACCTTCTTTTTCTGTGTTCTACAGTACAGACGTGATTTACTCTTCCTTCAGTCTGAGGTTTATTCATTACACCTTTTTGGTGTGAAAGGGCTTTTACATTTGCTATAAATAGAACTTCTTCTATTAAAAACAAACAATCAAGCCCTGCTCATATTTAAAAAGTAATGTGAAAGTAATGCAAAAGTAATGTAACTCATTACTTTCCATAAAAAGTAACTAAGTAATGTAATTAGTTACGTTTTTAGGGAGTAACATAATTTTGTAATGCATTACTTTTAAAAGTAACTTTCCCCAACACGGTTTATCAATATACCTCAGAACCTTTAATGTTCTCAAAGCACGACACGGCTGTATACAAATTCTGTGTCACATCTGACTTGCGCTGTGCAAGTTGCTTGATACATTCCGATGTGAAAGTTGTGCTGTTTATCTTTTATGAATCGTGGCAGAAGCGCGGCGCACGTTCGGCGCACGTAGGTCAGAATGATCCCGCTCTTTGATGCGCGGCTGGCGGATACATCGGGTAGCGCTACTACACTCTTTTGGTAGTATTTGCTTTATACGATTTTTGCACGCGCAGTAATTTAAAAACAGCGCCTAATGTCGGTGTTGTCTCCTTCGTTTCAGCGATCGGCCCACTATTTGAATTGAATGTCCCGGTTTTCCCAATGACCAGTAGGCCCCTTCAGACATCTGGGCCCTATGCACTCTATCACCCATTTCCCCCCACTAGCGACGCCCCTGACCAGGACTCCCAGTAAATTCCCTGTGTGTGTCTTCAGACAGTGCTTAATCAAACATGCCTGCTTTGATTTGCTTTGATTTGCTTGGGTGTCCTTCATGTGTACGTGCGTGTGTGCGCGTGTGTGTGTGTGAGAGAGAGAGAGAGCAAGGGCCAGGTGTTTCCATCATGAAAGTCATAAGCTAGGAGATCAAAAACCATGCATTACTGTCTATTGGAATGCGATCATTCATCATTTTTATGTAGACTTTAAATTTTTTAGAGTTACTGTCAATTAAAAATATTTTTAATGAATTAATTACACAATATGCTAATTAACAATGCTAATTAAAATTAAGTTCAATATTTTCTGAGAAATGAAGATAACGACATTATTGTGGTAATCAGTAAATCTTCGAATAGACAAGAGAGCCAGAAGTGAGCTAAATATCCTTGTTTGTAAAAATGCTATAAAAAAAGGCTTTATTTAAGGTGGATTGTATTTCCATTTTATAGGGATTCACAATGTATTGGTAACATACTGGTTATCGAGCCATAGTGGATTTTTAATATTTAATTTGACTTATTTCACTCTTTTTATTTAATTACATTTGACATCATCTAACACTCATTTAAGGTCATCTTTAAAAACACTAATTGTTAAATGTAATCTCTAGCTAATCTCAATTAACCATTTTTATGCTGTACATTAATAATTTTGTATTGTATTGTAAATTTGCTTGTATCATTAAAAAAAATTCAGTTGTTTAGTCTTTTATACACCTTTTATAGTATAACATTATAAAGTATAATTTTATAGATTTTTACACAGTATGCTTTTTTTTACTTCATTTTTTTAACCAAAGTCAAAATGTAACTACTTTAAAGAGTCCAAAATTAATTGTTCTGAAAAAAAAATGCTGCTGTAAATTTAACTTGCCTCCTTTTAACCTTGCTTCAAATGAAAGTTCTGAGCTACTGATCTGACATACGGCAGTCGGACATGTGGTGTGGAATGTGCTGGGCAAGTGCTAGTGGATGACTGCACCGAGAACAATTTCCAACGCAAGTTATTACAGCCTTGTGTTAGGGTGGGACTGACTTGCTAGCCATGTTTCAGCATGAAAAGCTTCAAGGACACTCCCTTTGGCTTGCAGGGCGTGAAACCCAACCCATTCTCAAAGGACAGTCAGTCACAAAGGGCCTCCAAGCAAGTAGTCCAGCCCTGACCAGTATCACATTACTTTCTAAAGTAATGACCTTGTAAAAAAAGAAAGGAAAACTCTACCTTTTCTCAGTCGTTAAACTTTGAAGTGTTTTGATTTTTTTAACGTATGTGAACAGGTGTTCTTATGAGGCCCGGTGAGTTTTGGTGTGACTACAAACACATGGAACCTGTTTTTCAATGTTGTGACGTGACATTTAAAGGGTGACGTCATTTCAGGCCTACTTTATATGATGTGCCGAGCATTGTTGCTCAGATAAAAATCAGCTTCTCTGTTCTAAACGGGCCATAAGGGAGATGTGTTGTGGGACTGTCTTGGTTAGTGATGATATCTTTACCTTAATTCTTGCTGAGGTTTGTAATTTCTCAGGAAGCGGTAAGTATTGAATTAACATAATTAACTAAATGAGCTTAATTGGATAAGTGTGGTTACTCATGAGGTAAACACAGATCCAGTGTGCTCGTGAGTGACTTCATTCTCATGCACCCACATTACTAAGATAAGGCATCTGTGCTGCTCAGTCAGGAAAGTCATTTCCCTATATATGTAAAAAAGGCCCTGTCCCAGATTTGTCCCAGTATCTCCAGTGATCTCTTTGAAGTAGAACAAGATCAAGAATCCAGTGTAGTTTCCTCTCCAGAGGTTTCTGTCCACCCCTCTCACACTGATTAATGAGCTTATGCGTAAATTGGGTCACGTTTTTCTGATAACAGAACACTTACCCTGGCCATTTCCTGTGAGCGCATTTCATCTGGACCTCCTCGGATGGTTTTTGAGTTATCACATTACTGTGAGACCTGGCAAAGATGCTGCCTTTGTTGCAATACATTAAGTAATGTTAAAATATGTTTTATCTGAAGCTCCTTTTACTCACAGCATTCAGATGTTGAATACATTTAACATACAGTTGGTTCACTCAGTAAAAGTCTGTTATTTTGCTGAATTGCCAGGTTCATATGCTTAACAGTAGATGCAGTTGTCCACCAGTCATGGATCCACACTGGTACATTGTTTGTGTGCACAGCTGCAGTATGCATCCGAAACCAAAGATGGCTGCCTTGCTACCCAATCAATGATTCAACTGACGGTGGTTTTGTATGAAGGCTTCATGCAAGGAAACTTTGAAGGCATCATAACCTCATGATAATGATCTACAGCTTTAGACATAACCAGGCTAGTGTTGCAAAGGAGTCCAAACATTTCTGGAAACTTTTTTGCCCAAATTTGGGAACGTTTTCAGAAATTTAGCGGAGATTTTCCACTCCTTTGCAACCCTGAACCAGGTATATTTTTAATGACTACACACCTTATGCTTGGGTAGAAATTCAATTGTAGTTTTTTATGACAATATATTTTTTTAAGTCTATCTATTTTTATTATATTTATATTATATTATTAAATATTTATATTATGACACTTTAAAATAACTGATAAAATGCATTCTTGTGGTGGAAAAGCTGTATAATAAGCAGTTGTCACTCCAGTCTTCAGTGTCACATGATCCTTCAGAAATCATTGTGATATGCTGATTTGGTGCTCAAGCATCCGTTAGTGTTGTGGAAAGTAGTATACATGTTTGTCATTTAAAATAAATGCAGTCGGTTTGAACTTTCTATTCATCAAAGAATCCTTAATAATAATAATAATTTATATACTTGTGTGTGTGTGTATATATATATATATATATATATAATTAAGGATTCTTTGATGAATAGAAGGTTCAAAAATACAGCGTTTATTTCTAATAAATTTATATATCATAAATGTATACATTTTATATTTAGAAATGTTTTTTTTTTTTTTTACATATGTGTATATATAAATTTGCAGGACTGGTCTTTACAAAGGTCCCCTTCGGGAACAATATATTTGCAGCAGTTTAACCACAACTCCTCTAGCTGCAGTGGCTCACGGATCATGCTCTGTGTGTCTGTTCATTTATTGAATGGGGTTTTAGAGTAGCTTTATTTAAGATTTTTTGCCGTTTCACTGAAGTTTTCTCTATCCCCTTCTCCCCCTCTCTGTGTTTCTGAATTCCCACCTCCTCTTCTCGTGTCTTCCTCGTTCTCCTTCCCGCTCTTCTGCAGTACCATTCTAAACCTCTTTGTCACTGCTCTGATCCATGTAGTTATTTCCTGGCCACAATCGTCTCACTCGCACTGCTCTCATTAACACAGCTAAGCTGTTCTTCAAATTTGTTCTCTTTTTTTCCAGAACCCGCGTTGACTAGATCTCAATCTACATGTCTCAGAAGAGCTCCTGAGCCCTCAGAAAATGCGAATGTTTTCTGCTTTACGAAAAACCATTTCTCCAGCAGCAGCTTTCAGCAGTAGTCTGGATGAGGTATGTAGAAAATTCTAAATCCATTCTGATTGTCTTTTCTCTGGATTTCTGTTTTAATGAGAGTGGACAACCCCCCACGTGTAACCAAAAACATATGTATCTCTATTTTTGTCACATTTGTGTTTCCAACTGAGCTCTCTGCTATGATTCGCTCTAAATTCAGGCGTGGTTAATAGTTTCTGCCTACTGATTGGCTGTTGAGTATTGTGTAAAATTCACATGGCAAATTCAGTGTGTGTGTGTGTGTGTGTGTGTGTGTGTGTGTGTGTGTGTGTGTGTGTGTGTGTATTTATCATGTTATGGGGACCAAATGTTGAGGGACGTTTTCCCCCCTCTGACTTAGAGAACACCTCTTAAAACCTTTTGACTTATTATTATTATTACTTTACTTTTACTTTACTTTTTAGTCATTTAGCAGATGCTTTTATCCAAAGCGACTTACAAATAAGAAAAAGTAACTAAAACGTTTAAGTTTAAACTCTATAAATGCTATATATGCACATTTAAGAAAATCAAGGAATTAAATAAAATGGCAAATGCAACAACATTTCAAAAATAAACATTTAAATGAAAACAAAAAATAAAGATAATAATAATAAAAACTATTCAAAATATTAAAACAACAAAAGGTATGAGTATAAAAATGATTCTAACATGACACTAAGCCAAACACCCATATATATATATATATATGTTATTTCATTTCCATGTATTATGTTGATGTAATGTTACTAAAATAACTCCAATTTATTAAAACTAAAGAAAATACATATAAAGACATAATAAATTCATTCATAATTTATCTAAAATGAAAACGGATAAATCAACGGCAGTAGTTTATCAGTAATCTAAAAAAAGAACACTGTCAATAACATTCTAACAAACAACAACTTACTTACACATATTAAGAATTGGTTATAAAAACTAAAACAGAAGTGAAACAAGCAGTAAGAAAGAAGATAAATAAAAAGCGATATTATATCCTTATTATTATATCTTATTAAATGTTATGTTAGTTACCTTTATTTATATTACGCTTTTAACAATACAGATTGTCAAACATGTAATGTTTTTATTGAAGTGTTATTATTTTATTTATTATTTATAGTATAGTAGTTCTATAGTATTTATTGTAGAAAAACTGTTCAAAATCAAATGTTCATCTAAAGGCTTCAGTGAATGATAGAAAAAAGCCTACATGAGGAATCTTTGAATACGGTTTAAACGGCATCCCAACATGCATCTCATGACAAGATGTCATATCCAAAACATTTATTTCTTTATTTTTGGTTATTACTTATGATTTTTACAATGCATTCTGCAAAGTGTGACTTTTAAAACGTGCAGATAAAGTAAGCCTTCAGACCACATGGATTGTGGAGAATGCCATTGCTGTTGCCTTTGCTCATCCTTTAGACTAAACACACACACCACAGAAACTATAGCTCATACTCCCGCACACAGTTTTGAGAGGAGACAGAGAGTATCTTTGTATCCATCTATAATCACTGGTGCGTGCACACATTTAGTTTAAGCCAATAGCTGTTAACTAAATGCTTAAGGCTATGGGTCTCTTTATTGATTTGATAAAAATAGTTCTGCATATACAGTAGAGAGCAAGCTATGCAGTACTGCTAAATGTCTTTATTTTAGGAAGCATTACATAAGACACAACATGTACTGTATGTTATTGAATAACACACAAAGCTCACATAATTAGCATCTTTAAGTGAGTTCATTCGTTCGCATTATGTTAAGGCAGCCACATTATTGCAGTAAATCCTGCTTGAAAGGCTTTGATTTTCTAAAGATGACACAGTGCTGTTGCCAGGAAAGCCACTGAAATAGTGATGCACATTTAAAACAGACCGCAACTTAACTGTTCTCTGATGTTATTGTTCGTGCTTGGTTTGTGCTGTGCCAGTATTTCTTCTCACAGGAAAAGTATTTTCAGTTCAGATTTATTTAGACTGTACACTTAATTTTTAAATCCTTTTTTTAATCAGTCTATGTTTGGCAATTCGGCATCCACTCCAGCACTCATGATGGTTTAGTCCTGCTGTGAGAGCACAAGAATGACATCCATGGTTGCCAATGGGACTCAAGATGGCCAGTCACTGGTCCCGAAAGGAGCGGACCCTGAAACATGCATGATCGTGTTCAAAAACCACTGGGCACAGGTACGTAGTATATATGTTATAGTAGATCGTCTTCTTTCCTCGTGTGCTGTTTTTAAATGCCATTTCTCTACTGTAGGCATGATACTACTGTTGACAAAATAGAAAAACCTTTCATTGTGGTGAACTACATGTGAGAATTACATATTTATTAAAATACTTTGCTAAGCAGAGTACAATAGCATTAACATAGTATGTTACTACCTGCTTGAATTTTTTGCTTTATGTGTATAATTACATGAAAATGTGTTGTGGAAGTACAAATTTTTTTTCCTCATCCACAAATTAATCAGTTTTTCACCTCAGGTGTACAAACCAAATATTATATGAGTAGGGTTATTTTCTGTTTATGATATATTCAATTTATTTTATATAAGGTTTTATGATTAAATAAAATAAAGCAATTATGAATTAAATATATTTACATATTATATATGATCAAATATTATGTTTCTAATCATTAAAATAATAAATGAAAATGTTTTGTAAGCTTTTAAAATCCTGAATTGGCCATAGAACAGAGTATCCATTGGTGTTACACTGTGAATACAGCTCTGGACCTCTTCTGTTGATTCAGCAGAATGCTCCAGAACATAGAGGCATTGTTTGGGTACAGAAGATGAGTTCAGGCTATTAGATGAGCTCTATAGACAGACATTTGGGTAGTTTTCTAAAAGCAAACTAGTATTAATGTTAACTAATCCAACTAGGAACTAAAATATTCTAATGAGCTGAGATGCCATTAACACTTTCACTCTTTCAACCCTTCCTGCTTAATTAGCATTGATAAATGGTACACTTTGTTAAGAGCAATATGCCATGTGGCCTTGCTTGCACTTCCTCTTCCTGGAGCCTTCAGGTTATTCCTTTGCTCTGTTAATAACCCAATCTCAGTTTGACACACCCCTGACCGGGAGTTTTGTCATGATGGAATAGATAAGCACCAGGACAAAGGGGTCATTGTTGCAGTTGTTTCAGCTACTAATTTGCATGAAATAGATTATATGTCTTACTGCTACATTGCAATATTCCAGTATAAATATTTATTAAAAATTGTTATATTTACATTTTAATTATTTTTTACATTCGTTTTTAACTTATTTTTTATATTTGAAATATAATTTTAAGTAATTTATTAAAGTAATTTTTAGTGACCATACTGTAAAGAGGACTTTTTGCTGTAGTGTGATAAAATCCCTTTGGCTATTCTCTCCAGTGTGAATGACTTCTGATCTCTTGACTTTTTTCTCAGGTGGTGAAGATTCTAGAGAAGCATGACCCATTGCGCAGTTATGGTGGTCTGGGTGGAGGTCATGGTCTTGGCGGGGGCGGAGGACTCAGCAGCTTTCGTTTTGGTCCAATCCCTGGCGATGAGTCCAGCGCTGTGCAGAACTATGTAGAGCACATGCTCTTCCTACTCATGGAGGAGAATGTGGTCAAAATGGAGCCATGGGGCCCATTCTGGAGTTTGTGGTAATGGAGAACGTGTTGGAGAGACTGTTTATCTGGAGCCTGAGGCGAGAGTTCACAGATGATATGAAATTAGAGCAACTGAAGATGTATGAGATGCTGATTGGACAAGCCAGGCAGCCATTACTTCATCATAAACCAGTGCTCAAGCCTTTAATGATGCTCTTGTCATCCTGCTCCGGCTCCCCATCGGGTCCAAGCTCCTCTGCTGTGGAGACAGAGCTTGTGCTGCTCCTGAACCAGCTGTGCTGTGTTCTGGCTAAAGACCCATCAGTCCTGGAGCTTTTTTTCCATACGAGTGAGGACCAAGGAGCTGCTAATTTCCTCATCTTCTCCCTACTCATCCCCTTCATACACAGGGAAGGGTCAGTCGGACAGCAGGCCAGAGATGCACTTCTGCTTATTATGGCTCTTTCTGCTGAGAACTGTGTTGTGGCCAAACACATCGCAGAGAATACCTATTTCTGTCCGGTATGAGTCTATTATAATATCTTCCTCTTTTATTTATAATCTTTCTCTTTTTTTTTAAGCTAGTTGGATTCAGTCCAAAAGTGCTTACACCAAAGTTCCTGTTGAATTGGGCTTACTTTATTGCTGTGCATTGCCTAAATTACCATCTAATTAAATGGTCTTTATGGATCATGGTGCTTTCTGAAGTGTTCAGTGCATAAAAAGGAATTTCTATTTGACTTGGATATTTAATTGTGCATGCCTTAGTCCTATTTTTACAAATAGGTTACTTTGCCATCATACTGTGCTTAATTTAAGTACATTTAAAAAACATGTAAACATTTAATAACACTGTTAAATGTAATCTTTAGTAAATCCCAAAATGAATATGGATGATGTGAACATGTAAAACGGTTGGTTTTAGTTTTTGCAGTGTTTTATTTTTTAACTTTTTAGACAAACTATTATACATTTTTATAATTGGCCATTTTTTGCTCTTCACCCATAAAACAAAAACAAATTAGCAACTTATTGATATTGGCTGAAATTTTAAAATCTTTAAATCCGTAAACACCGTTCATTAACTTGGGCCAACTTAAGTTTAATGGGACAGAACAAGCTAAAAACAAACAAAACAGGAATTGAATGTACAACAGCTGAACATCATCATTATCATTATATGAACTAGCAAAACCTGAAGAAATATGACATTTATAGCCTCTGGTTATAGTGAGCATGAATAACACGTTTGAGTAATCTTATCTGGCTGTTTATGAAATCACAATGAAATCCGCAGTCAGTTTAGCCAACAGGACAGTTAAACTGGTTAAATCTTTAGTGAATGCATGGATTGTTTCTGAATATTATCTAATTTTCCTTTCAAATATGTGCCACCGTGGCCCTGTCAGGGCATCCAGCAGCACAGTATGTGCTTATGTAAAGTCATTAGAGATAATTGCATAATCTGTTACACCATGGATGAGTACCCTTCTTACTAAGATGACATCATCCTCAGCTTCAATAGAGTCTGATACTCAGCCTCACATGCACTCTCAGCCCTTTCTAACCTAACATTCATATGCTAGTGAATGAAGCCAGGAAGCATGTAAAGATTGTTGTGCTATTACATAATGGTTGTCTTTATTGAAGTGTTCACTAGTGTATTTTGAATTAATTGGTTTATTTATTTATTTTTGTTTTTGATGAAGGTTTTGGCTACAGGTCTGAGTGGGCTTTATTCATCTTTGCCTACTAAGTTGGATGTACCCAATGAAGAGTGGCACTGTCTGCACCGTGAGGACTGGCAGCAGCTGCCTGCTCTTGTGCAGTTTCTTAACTCCTTGGAGTTCTGCAATGCTGTCATACAGGTGTGTGCTTCATTTCTACTGCACTTGGGTTTTATCTATAGCAGTGATTCTCAAATCCAGTCCTGCTCTGCACTGCACATTTTGTATATTTCTGAATCTGATACACTAAATGAGCCTGAGCCAGAGCATGTGAGCGGAATGGAGCGCGAGTGGAGCGATCATATTTCCTTCAGAGTGGAGAGCGTCTTTCTGAAGATTGCTAAAGAAACTAATTTGCTAGTTCCAGAATCTGTGGAATAGGCTAAGCAATAGTTTGTCTAAGCTAGTGTTTCTAAAACCAAATGCTAAAATTCTGTGAAGATTGAAAGGCGGTTTATTAGACTGCATTTCCCTGCAGTTTAGGTTTATTTTAATTTTAGAAAGTGTGTTTCTTTTATTTACGCAACGAAATAATTCATTGTGCATATCATCTTGTGTGTGCTTTCATGAGCCTGATAAGCAAGGTGTATTTTATGAAATTCTATATCTGCATTTCATCTTTTGTGCGTGTTTTGAATGTTTGCACAATAACCGAAGCAGCGTTTTAATGTAAAAGTATACTTTTTCAGTCATAATTTTTTCTTCAAAATTTTGGCTTCAAAAACAAGACACGTTTTTAAATTAATCATTTTATTTAATACATTTAAATTAATAATGTCATGCTGAAACATAGCTGTTACTTATTGGACTACTGCTTTAATTGAGACATTTATTAAATAATTTCATTATAAACTGGGAAAAAATAGGCCTACTGGAGAGATTTAATGTCAGAGTGTGATCTGAGCGGGATTCGGTTTACCGGTGAGCATGAGCGGACATTAGCGGAGCTTTTGCTTTGGCCATGAGCGACTGAGCGTAGCGCAAGCACATAAAGCAGAATATTGAGCTGAGCGTCACACCGCTTCGCTTCACTCACATGCTCTGGCCTGAGCCCAATCTGAGCCCGATCTGTCAAGAAAAAAAATGCCCCGAACCCGGTCCAAATGGACTCAGCATGTCGGACCCCGTTGGGTACCGATGGGCTTGCAGGTCTCTACCTGCCAGGATGTTTCCGGTGATCCTGAAAACCTCAGTTGGCTTGTTCATGTGTGTTTAATTTGGACTATACCTAAATTCTCTCCAGAAACAAAATTGGACACCCCTGGTCTATGGCAAACAATGTATCATTTTACAATCACATACAAACGTCCTCTGCTTGTTTTGCAAACATTCTTCTGGAAGTCGTGGGTCAAGAGACAAAGGTTGAGCTATAAATAAACTTTATTGTAGTATCCTTATCTTTATATGCCCAGTAGATGAAAGGAAGTAAAAATATGTTTAGACAGTGTCAATTAATTTAGCTTTGCTTTGTGTAGGTGGCCCATTCTTCCATCAGAGACCAGCTGGTTGGCTACATTCATAATGGTTTTCTGGTACCTGTTCTAGCACCAGCATTACACAAGGTTAGTGGGCCATAAGCCATTTTCTTCCTAGATCTGAAAGCTGATATATGACCCTGGACCACAAAACTAGTCATAAGTAGCATGGGTATTTTTGCAGCAATAGCCAACAATACATTGAATCAAAATTATTGATTTGAATTTTATGCCAAAAATCATTAGTATATTAAGTCAAGATCATGTTCCATGAACACATTTTGTAAGTGTCCTACCGTAAATATATCAAAACTTGATTTATGACTAGTAATATGCAGTGTTAAGAACTTCATTTGAAAAGTTTTAAAGGCGATTTCCTCCAATATTTATAATTTTTTCACCCTCAGATTCCAGATTGTCAAACAATTGTCTCTCAGCCAAATATTGTCCTATCCTAACAAAACATACATCGATGGAAATTGACCCTTATGACTGGTTTTATGGTCCAGGGTCACACATAAGTAATATTTGATTTTAAGCAACCTAATTGTTTTTGTAGTTAACACTTGAAGAGGTGATGACCACAACAGCATACCTGGACCTCTTCATACGCAGCGTTTCTGAACCGGCATTGTTGCACACCTTCCTAAGCTTCATCCTGCTCCATCACCATGACAATGTACACATTTTGGACACACTAGTCAGCCGCATCAACACTCCCTTTCAGGTAACCACTATTTCATCCTGTCTGTCAGCCAATTACATTTTTTTTAAAAGCAGCCAATTAAATAAATAAACAGTACTTACTTGAGAACAGGCAAGTGAACTAGTGCATGACTAGTGCTGGGTGATTCAAAATACAAATTAGGGAATATTGTTAGTGTTGGCCACATAATTACATAATTATGGCCATGTCAAAGGGATGGCTCAACTGCTTTTAAACTCTCCTGTGCATATTTATGTGTGTGCACTGAGAAGAGCCTCACAGGTTTCAATATACCCTGTGTTTTAATTTTGAGTTTTTGGTTTGCATGACCTTATAGAATCATGGAGTTCTGCATGCTTGCAAATCCTTTCACTATATCCAACAAAATGAAAACATTATAAAAATAAGATGTTCATTGTGCAGTGAAGTCGGCTTCATTGATTGCAATAGTAGTATTTGTAAAAGTGCAGAACTCAGTCAGCAAGCTTGCAAAGTTACAACGGTACAAAGGGAGCATCTTTTTGAAAACTTTCTGTATACAACATATTCACAATATGAATAAAAGTTTCATTGTTTTCGTTTCGTCAAATAACTAAACAAAGCAAAGTTTCTGGATTGACAACCATATTTAAACGTGGGGATGAATCCAAAACTGCTATGATTGATTGTAACCATAACGACGGATTGGCCAAAAAAAATCTCATACTGTATGACAAAATTGATCTGGATTGAATTTGTACACACACACACACAAATTATGGACTTTGTAACAATAGCTGTTCTATTCAGATCATTTCTTTTTCAGGGGAAACAACAAAATCACAATTTCAAATGATTCCAGAAAAAAATCTAAAATATTGAGATGCATATTGAATATCATCACAATTAACACAAATATTGAAATTTATTTTATTTTATTATACCATCAGGCCCTACACTGAACTACTGTTAATAACACTGCTGTACTACTAAACTTCAGGGTGAAGACTTGTGCAGTGTGCACAAGTGTTGAGAAGTGGTTGGTAGATTAGATGTAATAATGAAGGTAGATTGCAGGCTCTTTTTATTAAATTAGACTAATATTTGAACTCAAATATTAGTTTGCATGTGTATTCAAACAGAACGCCCTGTAGCACTAAGCCTTAAGAATCCTGTTAGACACAATAGTCAGCTTCATTTTATGCAATATTAACATAAAACTATTTAAACCAGTTAATGCCAGTTTTATTGTTTAAAACCGTGTCTTCATTAAGTGTTTTGTAGTAGTGTGTGTTTTTATAGACTGTGCTTTTGTTCCAGCTTGGCACTATATCGCTGGCCCTGTTCCGCACTCTCATTGGCTTGTATTGTGAGGATGTCTTGCTCCAGTTGGTTTTCAAGTGAGTTTATTTTTGCATACTGTTTGGTTTATTTTAAATATTGTCTCAAACTCTTGGTGTTTAGCTATCTTTCTTGGGGCACTATATGTGTGGTCTCTCCTTCTCCGATAGGTACCTAATCCCCTGTAACCACATGATGCTGAGTCAGCGTAGAGTCCTGCAAGAAAGAGACTATTACTCTGTATCGGCCGCCAAGTTTCTAGCCCTTACACCCTCCTGCTGCTCTCCAGAGGTCATCCCCCCTCCACTTAGACAACTGGACTCCATCCTGTGGTCAAAAGGCAATGATGGCTCCCATATAGGAACTATGGGTATAATGTAGTTCCTTTACTTCCTGCGGAAGAGTGTACTATTTTATGTCATTTTGATTTGCATTGTGAATTAAGTTTCATTGTAATAACAAAATTTATAAACTTTTGACCTTCACCAAAAACTAAAATCTTGTAAGGACGTAGATCAGGGGTGTCCAATTTTATTCCAGGAGGGCCACTGTCCTGCAGAGTTTAGTTACAATCCCAATTAAATGCATCAAGACTGGCTAATCAAGGTCTTCAGGATGATTAGAAACTTCCAGGCAAGGATTTTGAGTCAAATTGGCACTAAACCCTCCAGGTCATTTGAGTAGAATTGCGAACCCTTGACTGGATGCAGAAGGGAAAAAAAGTGTTGTTTTTTCTAAGATTTCTAGGATTTAATTTTAAAAGTGAGACAAAACTATTTTATCTTTTGTGTTGGTCTCCACAAAATCATGCACTGAAGATTTATTAACAAAGATCAAACTTTAGATTAGTGGACTTGAGTCTGCAGACTGAAATGTTATTCATGTCTCAGTGACTTCTTTCTTCTGTATTAAATCTGCAACTTCACTAGTTCCGGCGTCAACTTAATTTCTTCATTCCAGACTATATAATCGGCTTATGTCTGTGCCTGTTATTAAAGTATTTGCAAGCTGATACAAATTCCAGAGCAATACTTTTTTGAAAAAGAGGACATGAAATATAATGAGAAGTGCATTAGTAACTGATTTAATATTGCTTGTACATTTTCCTCTAGAATCAAAAGAGGTTCTCTCAGAGGAGGATGACTGTGGTAACTCCTGTGTCATTGGTTCAGAGATCTACCTGGATGTCAGTTACTTGCACTACTTGTGCGATGCACAAAACAGCATCCGTCACTGTATGCAAGCGTGCAGTGTGTGGTCGGCCCCTTACAATGGTGAGAACCCTCCTCCAGAAGAATACCAGCGCAGTACCTTGGAAGAAGCAGGTAGGACTCGGCCACCAGTTACCAGCAAGAATACCCCAAATCAAATGCATCGCTCCGGTCCAGCCCTCAAAGATCTCACTGCTACTCCTGGATTGCTGGAGCTGGAGTGGGATGATAGTTACGATGCTTGTCCTACACAACTGCAACCAGAGGAAGATCAGGAGACGCGCCATCCCGGACGAGCCCCCAAAACACATTCAAGAACTGCGGAGAACTGCTATTATGATTGTTAAGGGCTCTTATATTGAAGAGTCTGAATTCCAGAATGATGTTATGGTCTATGACCTGGTAGCTCAGAAGGATGCTCATGACTCTGGTAATAGCTATCATGCCTCACAAACCTACAGAAGCAGCAAAGCAGGAGGTGTTAGATGGACCAGTAACTGATCAAAATACTACAAATTCAGAATCCTCAATGAGCAATGGCTTGAGTTCCCCATTAGATGAAATGGACCGTAAAAAGAGAGGTTCCCAATCAGACCATAAGTTACTGGAAGGGGAGGACCTTATGTCCCAGTATGAGGAACTCATAAGGACTCTGGGTGCACAGCACAGTCCAGCAAAAATAGACAGTGAACTCAAGAGTCCTAGAGACCTCATGGATGAGGAAGATGAGATTGACTTTAACTCTTTCTCCCCGGAGACACCAGAGACAGAAAAGTTAGCATCTCCTTTTGGGACCAAACCCCATAGTGGGAGCAGGGGGCATGCTGTACCTTTTACAGGTCAGAAAAAATATATATTTTTTTAATTATTGAAATTCTTACACATTATTCTTCATACACATGTATATATTGCACTGTTTTCAGGGACAGCCATTTTAGTGATGACCAAAAGTATAGGGTATATTATGGATGCATTCAATACCATAATGCACCTCAATAACGAGTGTGCATTAGTGTATACTGCCTGCTTGTAAAAAAAGGTGTATAAAACATTAAGTTGTATGCTATAATAAAAATGTCATCAGTAATATGACCTGTTTAACTCAAGGAGTGGCATCTAGAAACCATAAACAATCATTGTACATGTGCTTAGCAAATTTGAAGTTTGACCTCAGTTATGGCCCCCATGAACTACTATGCAGAGTTTTGGAATCGGTTAGTATTAGTTTCAGTTTAATGTTCAATATGATATTTAGGTGTGTGTTGTTCTGGCATTTTTAGTTTTTTTAGTTTATTTATACTTTATCTAATATTTATTTTCACTCTTGTCTTTCCCAGGGCCGTTTCTGAGTGTACTGCTGTCTCGTCTAGAAAATATGCCTAGTAATTCTCTCCATGTGAACTTACTTCTGACTGGCATCCTGGCCCAGTTAGCTGCTTACCCTCAGCCCCTGCTGCGATCCTTCCTTCTCAACACAAACATGGTGTTCCAGCCTAGTGTCCGCTCACTATACCAGGTACTGAAGTGCATTCAGTGTCTTATCTACTTAATGAATGTAGTTTTATATCATACTGACTCAATATTCATTGTCACTGCATGCTTGATTTGAGTTTAAAAAGGTAGAAAATGAGACCACAAAATGCCAAAACTGTGATTTCACACTGGCCTCCATCAAACATCAGGTTTAATACTATTTGTGACCCTCTTTGTAAAAACCAGGCTAAAGTCTAAAAATCTAATTCTGAGATGATGAGCATCAAAGTTTGATTACAAGCATTAATTTCACTATGATTTCAATCTTTGACTTGGCCTTACTCAGTAAATATTAAAGATGCCAAAAATATATTTTCATAGAATGTTTTTTTTTTACAATATGTACAGTAGGATGATTTTATGCAGAAAATAGTGCATCTGAAAAAAAAGCTGGGTTTTCACAGAGGGTCAAATTTCTTTAGCCTGCATTTCTTTAACTGATAAAACAGATATTTTGAGCATTTTATGTATGCAGGTCAGTTGAGAAATGTCAACCATTTAAACTAATAGCTGTGGTGTGAATGTAGCCTTTGTCTCTATAACTCTAATATTATACAGATGCACAAACTAAGCTCCTTATAGCAGGATGGATTCTGATTGGGTGTCAATTTTTTTATCGTTCATCAGCTGAACATTTTTTTTCTGAAAGTGATTCCAACGGTATCGTTTCTCTGGGCCTTTATCTTTATAGTTGTGGTGTGGACTCTGCTATTCTTTAATATTTAATATTTTTAGAACAATATCTTTATCATTATCTTTATAGACCCCTTTAGGGCCGACGTCACAATTACATCACAGCGCTAGCTGGAGGCAAAACAAAGTGAAAACTGGAGGCGGCCAATTCAAAACCGCGCAGATTCGGCTACACACGGAGCTTAAAACATCATCTTGTTGTGATGTTGGGTGCTAGAATTGATGTAGAGGCTTCAATTTAAAATTTGAAGGCATACCTGCTGTCTCTGACAGACAAAAAAAACGACGACAGCTGTGGTTAATTAAACGAGATAAAACGAGCGGACTTGACAGAAACGATCATCAAACATGCAGCACACACTTCTTATCAGAAAAGGTTCAATAAAGTATTGTCTTTTGTTATGGGCGCGTCTGAAGATTTCTTGCATCTCACGAATATGTCGTGTATGAAATAATGTCTGTGTAAAACAACAAACTGAAGATTTCTATGCTTAATAATCTGTAATTGTATATACATTGTTGTGATTAATTGTGGCTGGAATAATAATGTAGCTGTAAAAATAGTTGCCTGCTGACATTTAAATATATATACATCTTCATGACTAGATAAACACGGTGAATTTGTCACTCCACTCGTCTATTCTTTGAGTTAAAGCTTGTGCGGGTCGCCAATCTGGTTTTGTCCATTAAAGTTAACCTTTTAAAATAACAGTTGCGGTCCCGGACAGTGAGTGAACTTCGATACATTTACTCAAACAGTAAATGATGGCATCATTTGCAACCAGAGTATGTGCAGTAGTGATTTTAAAATGGAGCTGTGTTATCAATGTTCTGCCCATACTTCCACAGACTCAATCGCAGGCACACTCATGGTGCCACACCACATTTTTATAGCATCAAATAATTAACTGAAACCAAACTTAATAGAAATCCCTTGAACATACCCAAGCATGATAAGAAATACTTAAAATGACAGAAACATCTTTGGGCAAAATGTATTTGAAGTGTACTTTGACTTTTTTAGTTTGGCTCACATCCCTTTTATTTCCCAGCGAGGGAGGGGTTTATGAACAGGGAGGTGATTCAAACTTTTCAGGATGTGTGTGGCACACTTGGATGTAATGGTAGCAGCTTTGAGCATGTGACCAAAAGAACTAATCTTATTGGCTAGCCAGGTTTTTTGCAGTGCTATGGAAAAGACACACCTCTGTAAGAGAAAAAGTCTTGTGAATATTCTTATTGGTCTTAATAGACGTTTTAACAGATAAATTAAATGTTTATTGCACCAAATAATAGTATTGAACATTTGTCTTGGTGTGAAAAGACCTTTACACCTGTTTTTGACATTGGGATTGGTCTCTGACTGTTGTTAATAAAGCACAACAACATTCTAAAGAAGTGCATATTTTCCCTTAAATGTACTACACAAATATCATGTTTCAAGTGGAAATCTGTTTTTGCAAAGTACCTTACTGGAGTCACAGCATGTTGATAACAGACATACTGAAGATATTCAATGAAGTGGTTTATGTGATCCAATCACAATTTCTTTTGGACCCTGTTTACACCTGTATAGAGCTCTGTCAATCACCTGCCATTGCTCTTAATACCTGCTGTGGATATGGGAGAATATGGAATATTAATTCATTAATTTCACTCTCCCTTTTTGATTTATAGGTACTGGCCTCAGTGAAGAACCAGATAGAACAGTGGTCTGAGAATAATAAAGACTTGCCTGAGCTCCTCACAGCTGCCCAGCACTGCTTATTGGCCAGAGAGAGTTCACTAAGAGGTCAGAGTAGATTCATATCCTTACATGTTGTTTTATGATTTAATAAACACAAAACTGTTTTACTACAAAAATAAAATTATCAGTATGTGGGTATACATTTTAGAAATTTTGAATTTGATAAAACTTAAGTCATTTTTCAGTGTGAGGGTTGTACAGCTACTGATTTTCCCTTAGCGGTATAAACTGTTTCATCTTTTTTATTTGACTCGTTCAGTTTGAATAAACACATTGTACAATATGTAAACATTGTTTTAGAAATTATTACAATGACTTGTTTTTCCCCACTATTTAGACTCTCAAAGTGCACAGAATGAAGATTGGTTCCATAGTTCTGAAGCAGACAGAATCAAGACGAAACCGAATATCCAACCCAAAACTGTGGTTCCCTTAAACAAAACTGAGGTATATGCCACAGTTCTTTTCACAGAGTTCCTGAAAGAGCTAGCAGCCTTTGCACAAGAACACTCCATCCTTTCCCATCTTCCCATGGAGCAGTAGCCTTTGATTCTGGTTTTATGTTTGTTATTAATGTTTCCAGGAAACTTTTGAACTGACATTTTGAATGATTTTTAGTTCTTATTGAAAGCACTAAAACTACACTGTAAACTCTAATTATTGTGGAAATGTTTTTCTGACTTTTCTCTTTTTTGGATATTTTTAATGGAGGGGAGGGGGGTTCTTACAAGCATATGTTTTTGTTCTATTGTGTGAACAATCCTTGAAATTTCCATCATTTGATTATGCATTACCAAATCTGCCATAAAACAGTCATTGATTTGCCTTCATTTCATAAAGTTGACTTGGGGACACAAAATGCTGGATGTCTAACTGAAATTTCAGGCCTAAACTAAATACTGATGGCCATACAGCCATTGAGCAAGAGGCATTACATATTAATAACTTTGAGGACCAGATTCTCTACAAACTGTATAATGCTGCTGATGTCTTTATGCTGGAATGTTCCCATGATGGCCTTATTCTGAATAGTGCCTATTGGTTTAGTCCTTAATTTTCAACATTGTCTTTACAGTTTATATACAGTAAGCATTCTTTGTAAACCTGGTCACTTTTTATACAACTTGTCTGTATGATTGCTGGATTTCCTCTCACCTTGAGAAACTATTCTTACAGTCTTTGGTTCTATGTAGAGCAGGGTTCCTCAAATCTGTCCCTGAAGGGCCAGTCTGCTGCAGAGTTTAGCTCAAACCCTGATCAAACTCACCTACCTGTGACTCTAATGATCTTGAAGACGCTGATTAGCATGCTCAGGTGTGTTTGATTGGGGTTAGAGCTAAACTCTGCAGGAGTGGGCCAGATTTGAGGATGGCTGATGTAGAGCATCACTGATATTAACTTTCACATTGTCTATGCAGCACATGAGTTGTTAATTAACATGTTTGAAACTAGCAGCAGATATGCTTGTTAATTAGGATTCTTTAGTGGGGTAATATATACACTAATGTTTTTATTTATTTATAAAGAAATAAATACTTTTATCCAGGAAGGACACATTAAACCGATCAAAGGTGACAATGTTTTTGTAACCATGTAAAAGTTTTTACCCTATCAAATAAATACTGTTCTTTTGAACCTATTCATAAAACAATTGTGAAAAATGCATCACTGTTTCCACAATTGTAATCGGCACAACTGCTTTTAATATTGATAATAAGGAAATGTACCTGAAAATTCAGCTTTGCCATTACAGGACTAAATTACATTTTGTAATTTATACTTAAACAAGTTATTTTAAATTGCAATATTTCACAATTACTGTAATTTTATCAAATAAATGCAACCTTGATGAGCATTAGAGGCTTCTTTCAAAACCATTAAAAAATCTTACAACCACAAACTTTTAAAATGTAGCGTTTTAAGACTATTTTAGAGGGATATAAAATCATATATTTTCAGACATTCCCTTCGTATTTAGATTTTCGTTTCTGTTGTTTTATCTTGAATCCTCACAACATTGTTTGCATGGCCCCTGAGAATGGCCATGAAGGACAACGATTTTACTGAAACACGATCAGAGAGATCACAGGGTTGCATACATCTTTTTTTTCATTTGTACAAGAAAGCAGTTGAAAAGCAATTCCAATGCATCTAAACCCCACATGCAAAAGAGATGGTGTCCTTCAGTATCAAAGAAGTTGCCTTGATTTTGAAGTATTTTTACCATGTTATATATCAAAACACATTAACTTGTGCAGTAATACACATTTGTTTTTAGGACAAACTGTTACATGAAATTTGTAAATGCACCATATTGATTATACACATTAGTGATTAAGCGTTAAATACAATTTCATAATATTTAAAAATGTTTGTATTTCACATTTGATTAATTGCCTTAAATGTATTCATTGCCTTTGTTCAGAAAGATTTTTTGAAGGTAGATGTTTTACATGAAGTCCCTCCCTAATTGTCAATCAAAATTGATTACCAAACACACAATGTAGCATGTTAATCCAAAGATGTGTATATGCATTATGTACCACAGATGACCTTAATATGGGGAATCAAGAGCTAGATTAGAAATTCTATATTAAATAGCCTTACTGGTGTTAAGCAATACTTTTACATCTCTGTAGTTCTGTATGTAGGTTGTACAAATAAATACTGAATTTGTAGTAATGTCACCAGCTGATCTTTTCACCTGTTCTTGTTTTATGTTCAGACAGGAAACTCTTAAGCATTTTCTGTAAGTCAAATGTAAATAGCTTCTGTCAGAAATGTATGAAGGCATGCCATCTTGAATAAAGATATCTTCTGTCCACTAACACAACTTTGAAGTGGGATATGAGTGAGTGGGCCATAACATTATCAGTCTTGTAAAGGCATGAAGAGTGAATAAAGGGGCTGCAACACTGTACCAGCTTCATATTCAGTAACGTCTTCAACGTTTTTCTAAAGGACCCATTGTGATTTATTTGTTCAATTCTTTGCCAATAGATCTTTTGATATACAAGTTTGAAATTATTTGGAAATATCTCTAAAAAAAAACTAACATTGGCACTTCAATGTATGGTAGCAATAGCATAGATGCCTTGTTTGTCTTTGCATAATTGTATTTAAAAACATAATCCAGCAGAGGGCGCTAGATACTCAATAACCAACACCAGTGTGTATTTTCCTAAGCACCATCAAGTTATATGATTTGAACATGTATACATTATATTGTCTTAATTCAATATGTTGGGTCTGATTAAAAAGTCTTAGTAGTACACACACATTGCATTTATTTGAACCTCGTCAGACCTGGAATATGATGGAAATGGCTCATGGTGATTAAACATCTGAAATGTATGGCAACCTTGGCATGACCTCCTAAAAGTCTAAAAGTGATGAATAATCCCACAAAATCCAATTCTGATGGAAAATCCATAGAGCTGCAAACAACTTAAAGCAGCGCAAAGAGATTCTGTGCACACACAAGATTTTCTCACAAGAGCTGACTATTAAGGAATCAATGATCATTGAGTGATAAATGTCTGAGAGGCCAGAATTAACTCAGCTGTGAAGAATAACATCTTCAACTCTTTAGAAATAAAACAACACAGCCTCGATGCACGAAACATTTGTTTATCAGGCCGGTAAATATTAACAGACTGTGTAGCTCTACATTTTACATTGCACACACCTTTCTGGAACAATTGTACAGAGGCTATTAAATGTAAGAAAATTACATTTCTCCATTAAGTTGCTTGTTGAGAACAAAGCATTAACCCATAAAGAGGCATGCTGGGTAATTCACGAGACCATTTTCTCTAGAATGGCTCTGACTTGGACCGGGTCAGTTCTGCCTTTGGTTTCTCTCTGAACTTCACCCATCAGTTTGTTCAGTACTTTCTTATTACCCCCTCTGATAATCTGAACCTGCAACAACAAAGTTCATTTGCAAAAATTGCATAATTTATAAAATTGCATAATTTATAAAAATTGGCGAGCAGTTAATTTTATAAATAAATAAATATAGTTTAAAAGTTTTATATTTAGTAATATAAAATGTTTGTACTGGCTCAAACCATTTAAAGACAAACAGTTTTTAATGTGAATTAATGTTTGGATTTACCTCCTCGGGGTGACGGTCCACAATCCTCTTACAGATCTTTTGTAGCTTCTCTTTGTCATTTATCATCCACAAATCCTGCTCCTTCACTATCTGGCCCACTGTCTTCTCTGGAGCCTTCCACATCTCCTGGAAAACCTGTGCTCACCACATACAAACACATAACAGGACTGTGGTTTAAGGAAAACCTAACACAATATAGCTAACAATTCTTCTGGCAATATATATATATACTGTATGTGACCCTGGACCACAGAAGACAGTCTTAAGTCGTTGGGGTATATTTGTAGCAGTAGCCAAAAATACATTGTATGGGTAAAAATTATCCATTTGTCTTTTATGCCAAAAATCATTAGGATATTAAGTAAAGATCATGTTCCATAAAATATTTAGTGAATTTCCTACCGTAAAAATATAAAAACGTATTATTTGATCAGTAATATGCATTACTAAGAACCTCATTTGGAAAACTGTAAAGGTGATTTTCTCAGTATTTTGTGTTTTTTGCTCCCTCAGATTCCAGATTTTCAAATAGTTGTATCTCGGCCAAATATTGTCCTATCATAACAAACCATACATTAATGGAAATCGTATTTATTCAGCTTCCAGCTGATGTAGCCATGATGCTAAAAAAAAAAAAAAAAGACAATTATGACTGGTTTTGTGGTCCAGGGTCAATATATATATATATATATCCTCTCTGAAATCCAGGCTAAAGTCTCAATATCTAATCATGAGAAAACAAGCATCAAAGTTTGATTTCAAAGCATTAATTTCACTATAAATTAAATCTTTGACATGACCTTACTTAGTCAATATTAAAGATACAAAGGTTACATTTTCACAGAATGTACTTTACCAAATGAAGGATTTTTTTGTAGAAAACAGCAAATCACAAAAAAAGACTTTAGCTGGGTTTTCACAGAGAGGTTCACATATACATCGTAATATATATATATATATATATACATACATGTGTGTGTATATATGTATTTGTATTTTGTGCAACACAAATTAACGTTTTTTTTTTACTTACTTGCTTGGCAGCTGAAGATGAGATATGACCAGATTCTACAAGATTGATCAGCTCAGCAAGAGCACATGGAGAGATGGAACTGAGAAAGAGAGGAAGAGATTAGAAAGTAACAACAGATTGTACTCTCAGAAAGAGATATGAGAAGGAATGTCTCAGAGAGCAAGAATTAGAAACATTAAGACCCAGGAGAACTGGTTACTGAATGTTTTAAACATGGCTTCTGTCTGTGTGTTCACACAATTTGGCCTCACTCATATATTAGTTAACTTAAGAAAATAAGAGGAGATCATCGAGGCAGTTTCTGATCACTGTGAGCTGGTGAAGCCCCAGAAAAACACTCCTATACATACATCCCCCCGGCATGAAGTGAACACAGCTTCCATTATTTATTACTTACTGACTGGAAACAATGTTGGTGAGAAGGAATACAACAAACAGAATGGAAATAAGCCTCCAGCATTCACACAAAGACACGCTCCCTGTCTCCCTTTTCTCTTGGAATTATTTATTCTAATTTATTTTCCCATGTTTTGGATGCATCACAGCTGTTCAATGACTCAACTCAGTGCTGGCTCACCTCTGAGAGACTTTCAGATTCAGACTATTCAGATTTCCCATCAGCTCTTTTATTACCCAGCCAATCACCTTCCTCGGTTCTGCTTTGGTCGCCTGAACAACACTCTCGAAGTAGTCCATAAGCCCGTCTTCATTCTGATAGAGTAGTTATCATAGAATTACAATCTTTGAAATTAATATTAAATACCTATGATGTAAAAAAGTACAAAAGAATAAATCATGAGGTTTATCCAAAACTATGGAAGCCTGTTTCCACCTCAGAATAAAAAAAAGACAATTGAAAATATAAGGCAAAAGAAAATAAGGCAATTGTGGGATAAGGTTTAAGAAATAGTCACATTGTGAGAAATGAAGTGACAGTTATGAAATAAAGTCGCTATTAAGAGAAATAAAGTCGCTATTGTGAGATAAGACAATTAGAATTCACAAAGTTTCAAGAATCAAGTCACAATTAAGTGAAGCAGTTGAAATTAAGATATATAGAGATAATTATAAAATGTTCCAATTGTGAATTAAAGTTGAAATTATAAGAAACAGCTGTAATTATGGTAGAAGGTCAAAATGAGAAACAGTCGTAACTGTGAGATAAAGACAATAATGACTAATGAGCAGTCAATAATCAGATAGAAGACAAGATAGATAGGGACAAGAAATAAAATTGCAATTACAAGGAATAAAGCTGCAATTATGACAATTATAAGAATTGGTTGTGAGATTGTGACATTTACGAGAAATAAAGTTGCAAAAGTAACCATAGCACTTACAACTGGACGAGGTAAAAATGCAATTGGAATTATTATAAGGATCAGAGTGCCTGATGGGAAATGTGCAGTGTTGGGAAGACAACAGGTTACCCTATTTAAAATATTAAAAGTTGTGTAACTATTTCAATTACTATATTA
This sequence comes from Gymnocypris eckloni scoliostomus, assembly GCA_027564155.1. NCBI lineage: Eukaryota > Metazoa > Chordata > Actinopteri > Cypriniformes > Cyprinidae > Gymnocypris > Gymnocypris eckloni. The sequence continues at coordinate 2,499,736 of CM050416.1, read as the reverse complement.
AAGTAATGTAACTGATTACTTTTCTGAATTTTAATTTCTATATTTTTTTCTAAACTTGTAATAATTTCCAACATTTAAATCAGGCAGGGTTAATCTTAAAGTAAGCACTCATCACTGATTAGTGATGACTAATCAGACTTTCAAAATCCTTCATCACTTGAATTAAGATTATCATTTCCTTTGAAAGCACAGCCACGTCAAAATAAGACTTTAGCACCTCTTTTTACTTAACACCAAAGAACATCATTCTGATGTTAAAAACAGATTTCAAATCATAAGATATAGTTTCATAGCTATAATTCTGTTTTTGAACAGAAATCTTTGCATAGTTATGACAGGAAACACTGGCATCTAACAATGCCCAGGAAAAAAACAGTTAATCTTAAAAAATAAAGCATAAACCCAAATAGAAAATAAAACAGTTATCAAATAAAGTGTCCTTTTCTGTGTCCTAAACTCTGAAACGTTGGTGTCTCATATTTTAGAGCAGTCAATGCAATTTGGGAAATAAATCAATTAAATGTAACCCTCCTTTGTAATTAACTTTTTCATAAGAAAATGTAATTTAACTACACATTTTTTTTCTCAGTAACTGTAACCGATTAGTTTAATTTATTTTGTGCTTAAATTGTGACATGTAACAAGTTACTCCCAACACTGGAAATGCGTGTCATAAAACAAACATGCACGGCTTGAATGGACTTCCTCACCACCAGTGTGAAGCTGTGCTCTTGCAGCATGCCATACGTCTCCATTAGCCTTGTCCTTTTCACAGATGGCAGCTCTGGCAACTGGGCACTCAGCCTGTCAATCACCACAACCTGGGCAGGGTCAACGCCAGCAGCCACTGAAGCTTCACTCTCATAAACAAACAGTGGGGGCAAGTTGGGCTCTGGCATGAACCTGAGAGATAGAGAGAGAGAACGTATGTACATGTGACACAGCAGAAGGCGTGATTTAGGCAGGTCATGTGGGGAAACACAAGAGCGTGTTCTTATCAGGTGCAAAGATAAGCCAGCATTTGTTGTGTTCACATAGCGTAAGTGTCATCTAATGGCCTAATCTCAACCCTCTCTGTCACACCCCTCTCATATATCTCTTCGACCTGAACCAGCCTCACACGTCCAGGGACTGTCGGTCTGAAAGCGCCCCCTACTGTGCCGGTCCATCAGAAGCACGGTGACTGACCCCTCTAAAAAATGTACGTAACAGTTTAAGAGATAAAAGGAACTGCTGTTTTAACCAATTTCCATTGGTTCAATTCATTCGAGTGATGGCAAAGCTGAATTTTTTGCAAGTCTTCATTGTCACATGATCCATTATAAATCATCCAAAAATGCTAATTTGGTGCTCAAAAGAAAAAAACATTGTTGTCAATGTTATTTATGATTATTTGATGACTAGAAAGAACTGCATTTATTTTTCATAAAAATATATATATATATATATATATATATATAATAACAGTGTATATGTCTTGTACTGTCACTTGCTGAACAAAATAATAGTTTATTTAAAATAAAATCACTAATTTATTGTTTATATTGGTCATAGTCTGTAGATGGCACTGCATGATTTGCTTCATTTCTTTACTTCATTCACCCTCTCTTCCCTCCCTCTTCCTTCATGTGGATCCATAGCCGCATTATCACAGCACGGGCAATGCAATCACATCACCACTAGTCTTCCTGTCCACTTCCTCCTCTGTTTTATTCCCCCAAACACTCTCTCTCCCTCCATGTCACCATATTCACTTTCATCCATCTCCCATACTCCCTCAGTTTTTCTGCTGCTTTACTTTCACCAGTTTTTTTTATCATGCGCTGTCCATCTTCCCTCTGCTCGATTACTCTTTCCACTGTCCTCTTCTGTTTTTCCTTTTCCTGACTCCCTGTAAGCACTCCACAGGATGGAGCAGATTTAACTCACCTGAAAGGTTCATGATGGAGGGTTATACTAACCTGTAGTCTTGTAGACCTTCCTTATCCCTCATTGGAATTGTGTTACTGAGGCGGGTGAAAAGAAAGAGAGAGAGAGAGAGGGTAATAAATAAGTCATAGTTAAAAAAAAAGAGTTGCTAGCAAAGTATGTAATGATACAGCTGTTACAGGCATTCAGAATGTACATACACAGGGACATATATAGTCAGTCAGTCAGTCATTATTACACCAAACTGGGAGAAGGGATAGCATAACATAAGACAATATAGACTATTATTTTGGTGAAATATAAAATGTGACCTTTTTGAGCACTGGCCAATATCCATGTCCACCTGACTAATTAACAGAAGCGTTAAGGCGCGTTTACAGTTTTAGTAATTACCTCAGTCTACTTTACATAAAGTAAAATCTACTTTATGTTCTACAACCTGTCTGCACATTCTTCTTGCACATTCCTGCTTATATTATTACTTAAGTCTACAGTCCTGCACATCTTATTAAATTTTTTATTCTTATTGTTTCCCATACCTATATTTATGTATATTCTCTTGTGTTTGTATTCCATATAATTGCACTGTCCAGAGGACCTGACTTACATTTCACTGCTGGTTATATTCTGTATAATTGTGTATGTGACGAATAAAAACCTTGAATCTTAACAACACTATTAACTATTAACGATTCAAATGTTAATTTGAATAACCAATAGACAGAATTACAATACAACAGTTGTTATGCCTTATTCAGTGCCTTCTTAATAAACTTGATTTATTATAAACTATATTTAATAAATTTTATTTAGCTTATGAAAGGGATAGTTCACCCCAAAATTGTAATTCTTAATAAATGACAGAATTTTAATTGTTGGGTGAACTATACCTTTAAACAAGACATTAGCCATCCAGCTGTGAATGCTACTGTACATTAAACTGTATTGAATGCCTTTTGTTTATTTTCAGATTAATCTTGCAATTATCAACCTGAAGGGATTGATTTAGGGTTAATGACCGGCTCACTGTACATTATCGGGATAATTGCACGGCTACTAACCAAATGACAAATAAATGGATACCAAACTTTTTTAGAAATTATGTGAGAAGAAAGAGACCATAGGTCAATTATAGTTTAGCTTCCATTGTGCAAAGATATCTGACCACAGACTGACGCGACTGGCTAAATTCGAATAAAGTATTCCAGAAGGTTGTGTACTAAGCACTAATATATTGGTGGTTTGTGCTAGCAGATCATATCCAAGAGCAGGGGGACACAGCTGTGAGAAGTGACTTTTATTTCATGGGCAGATGCTCACAATAATACTGCTCCGTCATGTGTAGAGAGCATGAGTTAGTGTGTGTGTCTGGTGCTGTCATGTGTACAAGTAAACACATGACACAACTACTGAGGTCAAATGACCGCATTCATCTTCTGTCACAGATGGACAGGAAAAAGACCAGAGGAACAGTATGCTACCTATGACTAAATTCAGCATTTCCTGAACCAGTGCGGCAGAATTTACTTTAGAAATACAAAGAAATTATATTTTGTGAGCATTTTGAATTGAATAAGGGACAAAAAGACATGCATCACAAAATAAATGCCAGGAAAACATGTCTATTGTGTTGTTTTAAAAAAACATTATAACGTGTAGCCCGGTTTACAAACAAATGAACATTATTGATTTGACGTTGTATGAAGAATCCTTTGCTAAAGTAATCCTTTACGGACTTGCACAACTGTTCAAAAGTAAGATATTTTAATGTTTTTGAAAGAAGTCTCTTTGTAATATATTTTCATGTGTTTTTGAATATATATTCAAATGTAGTTTGTTCCTGTTATTGTTTTCCCATTACTCCAGTCTTCAGTGCCACATAATGATCCTTCAGAAATCATTCTAATTTGGGGCTCAAGAAACTATTCATATGCTGCTTAATATTTTAATGGAAAGTGTGATTTTCTTACTTTTCCCACATTCCCACTGTATCTGATTTTTTTAAACTATGTAAAAATCTTTATCGTCACAGTTTAAATAATCCTTGCTGAAAAAAATATATTATTTTCCCTAAAAAAATTAAATAAAAAATCTGACCTGACTGTTTTAAACAGTAGAGTACCTAATGAATTACAAGTCTTGACTTTTAGTAATGTCCAGCTTAATTCATAGTTATAATATGTGAATCTTTGATTAGTAACGTGCATTGATTTTGAACAAGTTTTTGTAATTAATAACATTTTAATTTAAATAAATCATCAAAACATTAAATTCTGAAATAAATATTTAAAATATGTTTCCAAAGTTGTATTTTTGGTATTATACTGTATTCTTTTTGGGTGGTTTGAACTCTTTAAGAGGGGGCTCCTCTTCTGTTAGAAACGCTGACTAAACCTGAAACCAAGGCTCAGTGTGTGCAATGTGAAGCTCAATGTATGTGATCAGCCATGAGACAATAAACATTTCATCTGACATGAACAATTTTAAGTGGATGTGGGTTTAAAATGCAATAAGGAATCAATACAGAATGTGAGACTCAAACCATGTAAAACACAGATCCTCTAATTGCAGTGCTCTGTTCCAGTTGATATCACAGGAGAATGCAGTGCTTGTAGAAATATGCCTGTTCTGGGCCTCCTTACCCAGATTTGCTGTCAAATGCTCGGGTCTCATTAAGAACCGTCCCACCGCTCTGTAGAACCTCCATCTGTCTCTGGATCTCATAGTCTATGGAACATGTACCAAGAGAAAGAGCCAATCAAACTCTAACCACAACCTTCTGCCAACAAAAGACCCTAAAGTACTTCTGAAATGGTTGCACATCAGCATTTTTCCTCATGACTGCTTAAACGAGCTATGGGGGGAACTGTTCTATAGTAGAAAACCTCTGGTAATCCTTTAGTTTTATTACAGCGTACAGTATAATAGTTGTCTCTGCAACACATCAAAAAAAAATGTATTAAATTATATAACTTTCTCTTTTAGGGAACGGTGTAAAATAGGGTTAAGAAAATCATGTCATACTCAGTGATTATTTACACTGTTTACTCTCTTTTATTGACAGAATGATTTAATCTTCTCGTCCTTGACTGGCATGTTTATGTGGGTCTTCAACACTCAGCTCAGTCAGATTTCCTTTTGAGTGAAACTCCTGATTTCAAAAACACAACTTGGTGGTTGAAATTATTGTGATGTGTGTGTGTGAATGTGTGTGTGTGTGCTTCATCAGCAGAGATGATGGCTTCTGCAGCCTTTATTCAGCAGTGCACATGTTGACAGAGCATTTAACACGAGACCGAGACGGAGTGAGATGAAAATTTTTATTGTTCATGTTGCTTATCTGGAGTTTGCAGTTTGACTTTCAGCTCTGGCATAATTACACAGAGACACTCATTCCCTCCAACTGATGCCAGGCTAAATCTGACAACCACACAAGAAAAGTGACTTCCAGCTATTACTAAAGCGCGTGAATGTGTGTGTGAATACCAATGCAGCATGATTAAAAGATTTCTGAAACCAATATGCTAAAAGTGTACTTCATTCCCTCGACGCGTCTTGCTTTACAGAGGACTGGCACAGATATTTTACTGTACACTTGTACTTAAAATAGAAAAGCCCTTCTTCAAACCAGAAGGGAGATCTTGATATTCATACAATTATTTCTCAGTATCAGTTGGACACATATTCTTACCTATGGCTTTAGCCAAGTGCCTCACGCTGTTAATATTTTTGACCTCTGTCCTCACTCCCAAAGCCTCTCCAGGTCGATGCACAGAGACATTGGCATCAACTCTAAGCTGCCCTTCTGTGAGAAGAGAGAAAAAGGGATCTGATATGAGAATCACTCCAAACAGTCATTATAATTCAACCATCCATAGCTCTCAAACCCCTGCTGAACAAACACTGCATACATTTGAATTTGAATGATTTATTTGCATGAAATACAGTATTCTGGAGTGCCCTGTGCACCGCTGAATAGTCTGCACCAGATAAACAATTTGCTGTATTTTGCTTTAGGGGGTTTTGATTAAACAAAAGCTATTGCATTTTTCATCACAGGAAGACAATAGGTTGATTAAGCGGTGACACTTTAAGAAGAGCTGAGAAACAGCTCAGTTATTTTCTCATTTGAATTTGTGACTCCTACACAAACACTACATTTTATCAATGTTCTTACTTAAAGTGTGTAATTGAAACTATGAATCACTCTTATTCAGTTTCAAGAATTCAAACATCTCAGTGCATTCAAAATACAAAAACTAGTGAAGTTGGAAACGGGGAAAAAGTTAACTCATTGGCGAAGCCATAGAGTGACCATTGGTGAAGGAGTCGCACTACAGTCCTTTTGTGGTATACAGCCGAGCCTTCTCCTTTGGCCCTGACAGTATACATACAATGCCCAGAATTTAAATGTACATTTATTCAAGATCATTTTGAGATTTGGATCTGTAAAAAAAAAAGATTTTTTAAACATTTGCTCATTTGCAATACATCTTTAAAGCATTTCGAAATGCTGGGTTAAATACAACCCAACTATGGACGAACCCAGCGATTGGGTTACCGCCCCAGAAGGTTGGGTTAAACATTTAACCCAGCTGTTGGTTGAAAACAACCCAGCATGTGTTCTGTCCAATATTTACCCAGCACTCGGTTGCATTAAACCCAGCATTTTTTTAAGTGTGGACAGATGTTAGAAGGTCATTCAGCAGGTACAATATTTCTGCAATATTCCTGATTTATTACATATGTGAGTCCAGATCTGTTTATTAGATATTTGAGTGCAAAAATTCACGGGCAATGCTTTCCTCACTCTTTAATATAATTCTTGGTGACGAATAGAATACTGTCTACTGGACTAGTCTATATATTGAATATTAACAATTTTGCTGCCAATATAAACTAAGCAACATTATGATTATTGTGATTTTTGCCACAATATTTCATAAACACTAGTACTCACTGGACTACATTTCCAATCCAATTTTTCTTAAAAGTGTTCATAGCAAATCTTTAATTTAGATAGGGTCAATTAATATGTGATTCAGTTCAAAACTGCCTTTTAACTAAATCAACAAGTCTGATTCAACTATTTTATTGCTTCATTACTACAAAATTGCATAGAAATTTTTATGTATTTGATTTTTAAAATAGTTTATATAATAGTAAGATATGTAAATATCGCAGTTTATTACAATGAAAAAATGACTACAGTGAAAATGATTTAATGTCATTCTTGCTTATTGTTTATGTAATGACAAACAGTACAGGTAATGTTACTTGATTGTTTTAACTCAATTTTACTGTATTTCACTTCATGCATTTAACATTTTCTATTTACATCTATCTGTTTTTCTATTTAAACAATCTATTTTGGAGCTATTTGATCAAAATGATTGTTTTTAGACTGAGAAAACACCAATTTAAGCTATTTCCGAGCAAGTACATCGATATTGAGATGTACATTGAAATGGATACTGTGGATTACTGACTCTGATAAAGTTGGTGCAAGCAAGGTGATTTGTGTCAGAGACCCAATCATGGGAATAAATGTGTGTAGACAGTAAAGGTTCTGATCAATGTTAGCTGTAGGGGATGTATTAAATCACCGGACATGTTAGCCTGGCAGGTGCCCAGAGCCTGCAGGATGAGCTGAAGCTCTCTGACAGCAGCTGCTGCCTCCTCTCCGCAACACATCTCTGGCTCCATCACCAGCTCCATCAGACCTACACCTACAGACAGAGAGACACAGCGTTTATATCAGACACGGTCCACAAAGGACAAAAACTCTTCATGTGTCTGTACAAGAGTGAAGAAGCAGCACCTGCTCTGTTGAGATCTATGAGAGTCTGACTCCGTACATCATCATGAAGACTCTTTCCACTGTCTTGCTCAAGCTGGATCTGTTTTATTGTCACACTCTTGGTCACAACTTGGTTTCTTTTGTGACCTTCAAAATTACTATAGACCAGCATGCCATTCACTGCTATGGGAACCCTCTGCTGAGTGATCTGGTAGCCTGCCTAAAAACCCAAACAACAAACTGTTACACAATTATTATTGTAGCAGGCATCAAATTTGAAATGAGCTCATTTTGTGCATACATTTTTTTTATTTCTCAGTTTAAACATTTGTTATGTTATCTATGTTGGCTCATGCGATTTGAAAATAAAAAAACAACAGTAAAACCTTTTATATTATTATTATTACCCAAAAAATACTATTTAAATTGAACTTTATATTCACCCTAGGGGAAACATTTTTTATCACAGTTTCCACAAAAATATTAAGCAGCACAACTTGACTAATGGATGCTGACAATTCAGCTTTGCTATCAAAGAAAAAGCTTAAAACAGTTACTATACAATATTACTGATTACTGTTTTTGATCAAATAAACTTCTTTAAAAAATGTTGAACAATTTTTTAAACTTTGTATTTATAATATTTTTAACACAGTATAAATCTATACACAGTAAAACATATAGTTGCGTTTTGTATTTTAGGTAATTATTTTTGGATGTCTGTAGCATCAAAGCCATGCTGTGTTTTGGATTAGACCTCATCCAGACTTAACATGAAATCTAAATGAATGACCTTAAAACATCATCATTGTATAATCAGAGAAATCGTTTTGTCATTACTCATCAGAATCAGATCTGGTGTTTGGCAGGGTTGAAAGGAAAGGCCAGGGTTAAGGTTATGACAAAATGAAACTGCATACAGATACTGATCTGGCTACATTTTCAACCTCCTTCAGTTTCACTGCAAAGCAAAACAGAGCACTCATAACTGTTGCTATGGCAACTCCATGACCAAAAGACACTAGAAATGTATCATGGTTATTGGCATGCAAAAGAGTAAAGGAAAGAAGAAAAAAGCAATTAGCCATTACCATCTGTAAACCATCTACCATCTACAACATGTACCTGATCAGCTAATTCATCATTGCCACAAAAAAACAACAACAACAAAACAGAAACAAATGTAAGCACTGAAGGAATTAAATTAGCGCTAATGAAGAGTGAGAGATTCCTTATAAATCAAAGATTCCCTCCATTTCAACGTCTGAGCTTTCTCAATGCCAACTCCGTCAGAATCAGTCCTTGCTTATCTTTGATTATTTCAACTTAAAATTGGTTTTGCAATCTGGTTGGTGCATGTTGTATAACAATATAAATAATACAGGAAAGGATGCCGGCACAAATCATTTTTCCTGCACAGTCCAAATATATACATTGATTCGATTTTTTTGTCTGTCTGATATTTTGTCTTTCTAAAATTGTGTCAGAATTAAAATGACATTTCTACTTAATCTAATAATTATGAGTTAATCTCACATGCTGTATCTTTATACAAGAGATATCATGTTATTTTTGTCTTAAATAGTTAAGCGCTGATGTAACCAAAAATAACTGAGTAAATGGACTATAGCCAAAGATTTATTGAAAAACTAAATAGAGCACAACAGGTTTGTTCTGAAAAAAAAAAATCGAATTTACTTTCTCCAAAGAAAATTATGACGACAACAAATCTTTCAAAAAAAGAGTACATTGAGCTCTGGGGTTGTTAGTTACAAGAAAGCATATGCTTCTGTAGAAGCTACACTTTCAAATATCAGTTGTTCAGATTTCCTGGTGAAGTACCACACTACTCAAACGAGAAAGACCAATAAGAAAAGACATTGTTACCATGGAAGCAGGACATTTAGCAATCTGACTCAACAGTGTATCCTCCCCCTTTTCCAATAAAACATTGAAATCATCCTTTTAAATCAACGTATTTTATTATATATACTGAAAAATATAGATTAGCTAATTGTTCTGAAGTCAATGGATTTTTGGTTAAAGGCCTGAAATAAGGTCTGTGGTTTACACAAGTTCAAGATATTTTACAACATAAAATAGATCAGTAATTCTCTAAAGTCGCTAAATGGGACTACAGAGGATGTCTAAGACATAAAACGTCATAACATCAAACAGTTCAACTCCTTTACTCAATAATCTGCTTGTGTTTATAATTGCATTCACGCAAACTATTCTAACTCAAACTCTCCTGTAGTCATGCAACCATAGATTGTTTAGAACCTATGTTTAGCTCTTTTACTTCTGCTGATAGTATTCAGGTCGCAAATAAAAGATTTGTGCACAAAATTATCATGCAAAAATATAAGAAAGAATCATAAAGCTTTGTTTTTCAGAGAGCTTATTTTCTGCAACAATTCAAAAGAAATCAAAATAAAAAAAATGTAATCAAGGGAACCAGGGTGATACTAACTTCTGGGTTGACGGTCGTTGACCTACACAATTACAACATTACTGCAGTACTCTGTTGTTGTAACTAAATTTATTAAATTATTCACAGTAAATCAAAAGTTAATTTCCACATTAAAATGTAGTCTTTTACCTGTTTGTGATAACCTTTCTTTTTTTTTTTTTTACTTCAAATGAAATGTTAGTGTTGTCTAGAGAAATCTCAGAGATGGCTGAATTGGTTCATGGCTTAGAACTTGTTGAAAATATTAAAAATTCCTATATTAATAAAAAGAAGATGACGACGAAGAAAAAGTTCTGCTACCAAGGCCACTGAGAAAGGGTGGCAGTCACTGCGTTGAGGACTATTGAATCCTGTCGTGATGAACTGAGCGATGCATCACAGAGTACAATTCATTCTTATTTATTGAATTATTTTCTAAATGCTCTCAGGATATTTACAAAAGGTTTTGAAAAAGAGTTGGACCTGCATGTTTGCTGTAGGACAGTGTTCTCAGAACTACAACATAAAAATATATATATATATTATTTGGCCTTACAAATCCAGTACCAGAGCTGAAACATTGCTCGGACCAGAGCTTGCATGTTTTAAGCTTTTAAGAGCAGACACTGTTATTCATCTACATTAGTGGCAGCTATTCTGTTTCCTGCCTGTTCAGCATCATTTCTTCATTAAAGCTCAGGGGAAGAAAGAGTGATGCGCTGGATATATGTATGTCTCTTTGACAAATGATGGATCCATAAAGCAGCTAATCAAAAAATAACAATCACATAGAGTAGGAAAGATTTTCTTGTCCATTGCATTTGTGTCATCAGCACTTCTATCCTTTGGAGTACGAAGATAAAACTAAGAAACGCTGACAAATTCATTAAGCATCTATATGTGTGCAGCTAAGAGAACTCACAGGCATGTCTGCATAAAAGTAGTGCTTCCTGTCGAATAGTGACTTCCTGTTGATGGTACAGTTGAGAGCAAGGCCTGTCAATACAGCAGCCTCCACACATCTTCTGTTCAGTACCTTAGGAAATGTAGCAGCAAGACATTCAACGGAATTTATAAGTGCAATGAAATGACAGACATAATGCAGATTTATATTGGTGTGTGTGTGTAATTTAATTAATTTACATACTGGAAGTGTCCCTGGTAATGAAGCATCAAAATGTGAGACTAGTGAGTTTGGTGGAGCCAAGAATCTAACACGAGATCCAGAGAAGAGCTTTGATGTGGACTGAATCTGAGCATGGATTTCCAGACCCACAACACCAACCATCTGAGGAAGACTAGACAACAAATCCCAAGAGATGAAGAGTTGTGGCACTGGAACTGACAGCACTTTTTAGTAACTTTAAACATTTATTTAACAACAACACATTAAATTGATCAAAAATGGCATTTAACACTTTTATAATGGTATAAAACACATTTCTATTTTAATGTTTTTAATTGTAATAATGCTTAATAATATTGATGCATTTACATCTGCTTTGAAAGATAAGAGACTTCTTTACAACATCACACCCAAATATTTTAACAATAGTGTAGTTTAACCCCCCTAAAATTGAGTACGTTTGTGAGTTCTCTGATACATTTTTTTTGTATCCAAGTTTAAAAAACTATTATTAGAAATTATTCGTATGAGTAAAAATTGACAACTAGTCACAGGGTCTCAATTAAGTATTTGAATGTATTTTAATTAATTAACTGTGATAATTTTTATTGTAATTAATATTATTTAAAAAAAAAAATCGTAAAATACTTACATTATTTTAACATACACATTAACAAACACCACCCGTTTTTCTTTGCAGTATGTATTATTGGCATATAATATATATAACTTTTTTTCAGACCACATGTAAAGTCAAGGTCAGCAATAAAATATGGGTCTGAAGAGTTACAAATATGCTGTCTGTCAGTGTCAAAACACGTACACAACATGAATTAACTCAATTAAACCACAGAAAGACCATTACTCAAATCCCTCATGTTGATAAAAGTCAGAGTACCTGTCTGTTTACAACCTATGAACCTCCTACATAGCATTTTGGGGTAATTTGTTTCCTACCTTTTAGTATGGATTTTGGGCTGAAGTTGAGTTTTGGATCCAGATGTCCATAATGTCCTTATTACTAAATTAAAAGTATCAATACGATATAAACTTTGTGATTTATTAGCATATTTCCTTAGCTTAAAGAACATTCTGCTGTATCCCGAAGAGGAGGCGGCCATGCTTGTGTTTGTTTGTGGGGAGATGGTACATGTAGTTTTACAGAGCAGCCAGGAACTCGCTTGTGTAACACATGATGATGAAGAAAAAACTTCAACTCCCATAATGCCAGTAGCGCAAAGGCAAAGTTTCCGGCGACTTCTTATGACGGTATTCACAAACCGCGCATTGATAAACGTGGGGCAGTTGGTGGCGGGAGATTCACGCATGTACTGCAGGTGAATGATCATCTTGTACTTCTCTATTTTCAGGGCTTGCCTTTTGCTCGTTTAATTACAATGGCGCTGCAGCAAAATGGGATCGGATCCGAACACAACGGTGACACTTCCAGCCATCACCCATCTACGAACGGGAACGGAGAAATTCAGCATGACCAGGCCGAGGGATTCACTTTCACCTCCGAGCCCAAGCTTGAAGACATCCGCCGCATGCAGGCTGAATTCACGGAGGAGAGGAACTGGAACCAATTTCACAAGCCGCGGAACCTGCTGCTCGCGCTGGTCGGGGAGGTCGGGGAGCTGGCGGAGACCTTCCAGTGGCGCGGGGAGGTGGAGGAGGGTCTACCGGACTGGACCGAGCCGCAGCGGGAGCACCTGGCCCAGGAGCTCAGCGACGTGTTGATCTATCTGGTTGAACTGGCAGAAAAATGCCACGTCGATCTGCCTCAAGCTGTCCTCCGCAAAATGGCCCTCAACCGACTCAAGTACCCGGCCAGCAAAGTTCATGGGTCTGCCAAGAAATACACCGAGTACAAGGACTGATGTGGGTGATTTCGTGCCGTAGCCAAAGACTCGTTACTGAGCTGTTTATTTGAGGAAGCTGATGTCGAGTGCCTTCAAAATTTTAAAAATACACTGTGCTCTCAACGTTGCTGTTTTTTTTCATTTAAACTAAATGTTGGGAACAAATACTCTTAATTTACGTTAAGCTTTTTAGAATTTGAATGCAAGAAACTTGTTTGCACATTTCTGGCTTAGTATAAGTTCTTCTTGTGTTTTTATTTTACCAAACAAAAGCTGCTGTGGACAATATAAGCTGCTTTGCTGTGTAGTGTTTTTGCTTAATCACAGTAAAGTATTTTGCAGCTCACTTGGTCTCTGTGCATCTGTTCAAAACATTGAAATTGGTAATTAGAGATTCACAGTTTCACTGGCACTTTTCTAATATTTCATAAAAATCCATTAGATGATTGTGTGCCCAGAGCATTTACGCTTGAGTTCAGCCATAATCTGATCAAACACCTGAATAAGCAAATAATAATAATAAAAGAATAATTGAAAATTGCGGGCAAGAGTTTGATCAGCATTGATCTGTGCTGTTGGTATAGGTGTCACTATGGTAATGGTTGGAACATTATTGAAGTGTATATAAAAGGAAAAGTTTTTAGTTCTAGACATTGCAAAATGAGTGAAATTATCAAAAATTCTGTCAAAATGAGCCAGTACTCTATGCCTGCTCTAAGTGATTTCAAAATACAATTTTGTTAAGTAAATATTTATATAGTTTGTTATATTTCACTCTAATTACTTAAAATTTCCCAGTTACATCTGCACACTAAATATCACAACCAAAATCAATGCCATTCAGAGAATTTAGGCACAACTCTGGCTTTCTGATTATCATCTTGTAAGGTTTGTTATTCTTATGGTATAAGAATACACCTCTAATTAGCAAAGTTAAGTTCCAGACACCTGAATAAATTAATCAGCTCATTAGTAGTGTTTTGTCTCCTGAGTCCTGTGTTAGATTAGTAAGACACCTAAATGCTGCTAAAGAGTGCTGAAGAAACAACAAAGACTCGAAGTGTCAGACAAAACTGAAGCAGACCAATTTGGCAAAATGAATATTAGAGCATTTAGTGTATTTGATTTAAAGGAATAGTAAAAATGTACTCACCCTCAGGCCATCCAAGGTGTGGATAAGTTTGTTCCTTCATCTGAAATAAATTGGGGAAAAAGTAGCATTACATCTCTTGATCACCAATGGATTCACTGCAGTGAATGGGTGCCGTCAAAAAGAGTCCAAACAGCTGATAAAAACGTCACAACAATTCTCAAGTAATCACACAACGACAGTCAATGAATTAACATCTTGTAAGGAACAATCCTGTAATACCATAAAGTCTAAAATCTATAATAATGCTTCCTCCAGTGAAAAAGCAAATCCCTTGTTGTCCTCACACATCAAAATTCACTGACATATCTGATTTGATTATTTTGGAGTCTTTTCACTTGTAGTTGCTGATAGACCTGTTCATATATAGCACAATTCTTCCCGGATTCAGAGGAAACGTCCTTTTTACTGGAGAAAGCAATGGACTTGTATTTTAGCGAGAAGCAATGCCTTGATGGGTTTGTTTCTCACAGACATCTTTTTACTTCACAAGATGTTAATTGATGGACGAGTCGAGTGGGTACTTGTGAATTATTGTGAGTTTTTATCAGCTGCTTTTTACTGCAGTATCAAGATAAAGTTACAAACAGAGCTTGCATCTTTCAGATATTGTTGATCTATTGTGTATCTCTCTCTGTGTGTCCTCCATAGTGGGGGGCAAAGTGAGCTGTCAGCATCCTGCACCATAGGGGATGCCTTACTGCTGCTTTCTCCCTTGCTCAGTGATTTATGATGCCACTCAGACTTTAGTAGCCAGACAGTGATTTCCCCAGCATCTGTTATACATTTGATGTCATTCAGAACCGAGTGTCTGTGTGGAAGCCCCGCCACCATCTTTGTCAAAATACAAAAATGTTTATGTCCATCTTGACAGCTGTAAACAGTCTCAGAATGAAACATCAGGGAAATGTTGCTTTTAAAAAGCTGCATTTGAAGATCTAAGACCTAGTGTTAAAAGTTCATGGTCCTTTATCAAATCCATAATAACGTTTTTTCTCAAATGGGACTGGTTTGAGCTATATCATCTAGTCTGATTTTGTTCCTGAATGAGGCATCTACAGGGAATGGAAGTACAAACCCATTTAAGTAGGCTTCTTAACTTCCTCTAGTATCTCTCATTTTCCTGAATCACCCAAATTCAGACAGATGATTGAGCGGCCACAGAATTGACAGTGATTTCAGTGATCATCACACTAATTAAGTTCACCACTGGAGATGAACATTACAGAATCCCTCTGAAATTGTACTGAAATATCAATGTTACAATAGTGTTGTACAGAAAAGCATCTCTGAGCACAGCAAATCTTAAAGTGGATGAGCTACAGCAGCAGAAGACCACAGAAGATTGGAAAAATGTAGCCTGGTCTCGATTGTAGGGTGGTGAAAATAGATCCTTGTCCAACAGAATAGTTCACATGCATGCATTCATACACACATGGATGCATACGTACATGCATGAATAAAATTATGTCATTATTTACTCTTTCTGTACAAATGTTTTGGGTCTGTACAATCTATTTTATAGGTTTTCAAAGAGCACTCACTTGCGCTCACCAAGGCTGCATGTATTTGATCACACATACAGAAAAAGTTTATTTTATTTCAACATAAAATAACGTCCTTTTCAATTTATTTTAAAATGTAATTTATTGATGGCAAAAACTGAATTTTCAGCATGCATCACCCTAGTCTTCAGTGTCACAATATCCTTCAGAAATCATTCTAACAGGCTGATTTGGTGTTTAAGAAATATTTCATATTATTATTATCACTGTTATGAATAAAGCTGGTTAATATTGTTTTGAAACCATGATACATTTTTTTCTGGATTCTCTGATGAATAGAAAGTTGAAATATAATTTATTTTGTTACAAAGTAAAAGTAGTTACTGTCACATTTAATGCTTAAAGTATCAGTTTCTTTAAAAAAAAATCTCACTGACCACAAATATTTTATAATTGTATGTATTAATTCATCTGTACACATTTGATAGGTTGTATTTTCCATGAAAAGTTACCAGTGAGGCTATAAAATCAGATTGAAAAGCTACACTTGACCGTAGTTTGAACCTTAAACTTTAATTCTGTTGATATATATTCTGAATGTCTATCAGCCTATTATATTCAGCTCCATGCCTCCCTTCAGATCCAACTAATCTCTGTGCAGATCTGAAAAGGTTGTTCTGGGGTGTCATCCATATAGATCCACTAAAAGAACCTTCTCCCACAGGATGAAAATGAAAGACAAGAGTGCACTTTGTAACATCCAGTCAGTCGAATCAAAGTGCTATACTGGACCAACGCTGCATGAGGAAAGAGCAGTTAGAGAATTTCTCACAATGACACTAAAGTGCCACACATTCCCACAGCAATAACATCAGCACATTTTGAGTAATGGCTCTGATGACTCCAGCCCCTGTAGTGTGGATGAGTGCACACGCAACTCAGATTCCATCACTTATTTCCTGCAAAACCTTCAAGAGTGCGGGCGATAACAGGGTCAGAGAGATGAAAGCATAAGAGTGTACTGCAGATAAATTATTTTATTGGAAGCTGAAGTAATACAACACCGCTCATATACTAGAGTTCCTGTTTCTCTATAAAGATTTGCTTCCCTGACCTCATCCGTCCTCCCTGGAGCCTGGAGTTTGACAAACCACCAACACCTTAAATTAAAACTTTTGTGGGGAATGTCAGTCTTTTAATAAGACATTCTTGACCTTTCAGGTAGCCTAAAAGCTAAAAAAAATTGCAGGTTTTCACAGCTGTCTATAATGAAGAAAACAGGTTATGAAATAATGAAATTCACAACAAGGAGACCTTAGTGAATTATTCATCTTTTATTACTATACCAAAAATATATATCTAAAAAATATATTTTCATCAGAACTGATTCACTGCTTATCAATTTTGGAAAAACCTTACACAAAAACACATTAATATAATTGAATCAACATATGCAAACAAAATAAACAAACAAACATAAAAAAGGAAATTATGCTGTATGGAGAAAATTCCTACAAACCCTCATAACTGTGTATGAAGTTTAAAAATCTCTTAAAATATCACACAATTTGAACTTTCTATAACAAGGCATAGTTAGTTAATGTTAGAAAATATAATGTGGTGCAACTCTTAATATATAATATAATATAACATAATAATTAAAGATATATGCAATACCCTTTCTTTGATTAATGTGCTCTCACATTTATCAGGGTATGATTAATTCATTTTTAAATGGTTTCAATTAATAATTTGTATGTGTTTGTTTGTTTATTTATTTAACCATATGAAACTAACTTAAATACAAAAGAGTAGGCCTACATTTCTAATAATCTGACATTCACGGATTATTTTTCCTTTTTTATCATGGACACTCATTACCGGTATGCCACTGACAGATTCACCCCTTTATGTATTCATACAATTACGTTGG
The DNA here is from genome assembly GCA_027564155.1 of Gymnocypris eckloni scoliostomus. Taxonomy (NCBI): domain Eukaryota; kingdom Metazoa; phylum Chordata; class Actinopteri; order Cypriniformes; family Cyprinidae; genus Gymnocypris; species Gymnocypris eckloni. Next base: position 2,481,979 of record CM050416.1, on the reverse strand, counting down.
CTACATTACTTGTCAATTCAAACTTCTGATGATGTTTTATTTTATTATGGTTCTGTTGTGTATTTGTTATAAATGAAAGAGTTAATACTTGTGATGAATACAGAAAGCGGCTTTTTATCTAGCTGTTGCTGCTGTAGCTGTAGCTATGTAGTTTCCCTCTCAGGATGAAAGACTCAACTGACGTCTCTCTTGAGAGGGGGGCCGACCATAATGGAAATCTTGTATTCAAGATAGTTGTTGCCATGTAGGACTGTTGCTATGGAAGAGATTCCAATTGACTCCATGTACTAGCAGTCAGAACAGACTAATGGCTGTTTGAAAAGCTACCACCAGAGGGCAATTTTCACACATGACATTTTGCTTGTGATATGACTGAAATGAATTGAGTTTGAGTTTGTATATGTAATTTGCTTGCAGATATTTAGTTGATTCATATGAATCGTGCTTTTCTACATTAAGACTTGTTTGAATACACAACCAGAGGATGTACACATTAAATACAATCACCTTTCTAACACACACACACACACACGCACACACACACACACACACACACACACACACACACACAGCTGTCTACGGCACAGTAATGTTGTCAGTGAGAGTGCACTGTATAAGTAACAAAGCAGCTGAATGGCAGATGGTTTTCCCTTTTGAATAAGAGATGTGTGCTAATTTCTCTTTGAGGCATAAAGATCCAATGGTTTGGGCTGCATTTTAAGGTTGTGCGTGTTAAATAGTCTGTCACTCCAGTCCAGAGGGGCAAACTCTACAATGTCATCATCACCATAAAAATGCATCTGTCAAAAATAGATGGCCTCCTTTTACCCTACATAATTCATCCAAATATTGACTGATAATACATCCGTGTGTGTGAGTGTGCGTGTGTGTGTGAGCACGATGGAGTGTGTGCGTCGCACAATTTCTCGGAACACTCAGGTAGTGGGGCTTGAAGGCAGTATTTATGGGACTCGAGACTAAAGCTGAATACAGATGAAAAATCGACACCTCACGTTATACTCAGCACTGCAGTCCGTTGATGTGCTTGAAGTGATCAATATAGGCAGCACAGTTATACAGTAGATGTCCGTATAGAGCAGAACATAGTCAAATACAATACAATCATAGTTTAATATTTTATTATATATATATATTTTTGCATTTGCATTGCAACTACAACTACTATAATTTGTTGAAATGTTTTTTGCACTTTTAATTTTAGTTTTTTATTTATTATCTGCTTGACTGTAGTGTGAAGAAGAAATAGCACTGTTATTATTGGTGTAATGCATAAATAGCATACGTCCACAAGAGTGCCAGTGTAAACATGGGATTTGTTTTCATGAGATGCCTATCAATATGTAGTTATATATATATATATATATATATATATATATATATAGTTAATGGTTGCGTTCAAGGAGTGCTGCATGCTGGTACACTGTATTTTTAAAATATTTTTCGAAGTTTTCAAAGATTATTGGAGTGTTGGATGTTTTTCACAAAAATATAATTTTTAGTCTTTCTACATGAAAATTTCAAGTTTAATTATGTGGTTACTTCCTGTTTCTTTTTTATTATTTGAGAAATTTACTAGCAGTTTCTGAGTGAATTTTTTTTCCAAAATATTTTTCTGTGAACAGCTGATTGTTTCAAATATTTGAATGTATGCACGTTTCGGTTTACATGCAAATGTCAGTAACACTGTACAGTTAAAAACACAACACGTATTTTAGATTTTAGTTTGATCAGGAAATTTATTTTATTTTCAATTACATAAACCATATTAACACATAAACATGTAACTGATTATTGAAGTAAAATGGACATTAGAATGTCATACTTTACAAAGGCATTGTTAATTGAAAATGTTTTGTTTTTCATACAATATTTTTTTAGTTTAACTAAAACACCTAAACAAATTTGTACTTACCTATCAATGTCTGCCATTCAGCAAATCATTTAGAGCGAACGTCACATATTTAATTAAATATAATTAATATTCCTCACCCGAACTGCACCTGAAACAATTTGGCCCGGTTTCACAGACAGGGCTTAGACTAAGCCAGGATGAGGCCATTATTCAATGAGGAAATTTAAGTAATTTTTATTAACATGCCTTAAAAAAAATTACTGGTGTGTATCTTGAGATAAAACAAAGGCACTGATGTATTTTAAGATCAGTCAGAGCAAGTTTCTTTCAGTTAAAACTGCTCAGACTTACACTTTAGTCTGGGACTAGGCTTTAGTCTGAAACCGGGGATTTGTGCACCACTGTCTCTGACAGAATGCAACTTTCCTGAGGATAGAGGATGTGAATATAATGTGTTTTTATATTCCTATCTGTGACAAAATATGGTTCAGGCCTAATTATTAAGCTTTTACGACAAAAACTCTACAATGATTGACGTTTTTGGAAAGTTTCATTTTTAAGCTTTCAGTTGGTATCTAAAATAAGTGTATCCGTGGCAACTAGGAATTCATACTTCTAAAACGAGGCTGACGAGTTTTATAATGCATCCGTCTGCTTTCAGATAGTGGCCCTGAACAGAACTCTTAAAAAACCTCCATCACAATATAAAATATGATGCAATTTGTGGAGGAGTCTCCATGAGCTATTTTGTCCTCCTTCCTCTCTGTCTATCGCATCACACCTCCGTGTTTTATTTTTCACTCTGGCCAGGCACATCCTTTTCCAGCTGCTGCATCTTTCTCTTGATTTGACAGGTCATTGCTCATGCCATATAGGACCAGGAAACCTCACACATCTTCCCTCGCACATGAACAGTGCAATGAACAAGCAACATGCTTTTGATTAAGTCTCCACTTGTCTGCTTTAATATATATGCACTGCATGCAATTTAATCTGCTGTCTAATTATACTAGATAGACTGGTGTGATTGTGTCCTCTCACCAAGGCGTGTGCAATTCCTTGAGGAGCAATAAGTAATGGTGTTTTTTTTCCAGCATCCTGTTTTCAAGGATAACAAGAAAGAGGTTCCCTGTCAATTTACACTTGATAGTGATGTGATAAAACTCTCAAATATTTGCTGGAGATGTGGCTAATGCCAGACGTGAAGAGCATAGCTTGAGAACTTGGCGTGGGAGGGATTCACTGAGCTTGCTGATGAAATAGGAAACCGAGTAGAGCGTGACAGCAACTTTTACCGTGGAACACATTTTCAGCACATGCAACTCTAAAGGGTGGAAACTGTGAACTTAATCTTTGCTAAAGTAAGGCAACAGAATGTTGTTAATTGCAATTATCCACCTGGTGTTATATTCTAGCATGCATTAAATCAAATAAAAGGAGAGAAAGCTTTATTAAATCTTGTGCTAGTTTCTCTGGGCTCAATGCCACTACTTCTCTCAAGTAGCCGTTTAGAGCTGTTCTCTTTCATAGGTAACTCTACACTGCGTTGCTTAGCTTAACGCATCGGGAACGCCTTCGCGTGACCGAGTCCTGAACCCATATAGAATCACGCCAATTCATTGGCTGATGGCGCGACGCCGTCTCTGACGCAATGACGTCGTCAGGTCATACTGGCGAACGCGCCATCCACTCCTCAGATTTCTCTGCCTTCACGAAGCGGCCACATCGCCCTTCGTTGTTGCGATTTCCTACCCATCTAATAACTTTGCGATTATCCATTTGCACTTCGGCGACTGCCTCTGTGGAACTTTGTTCTCCTCGCGGTGAAGTGCCATGGAATTTCGCCGCTGTATGCCACCGTGCACGCGTTTCATCGCTCGCGAAGACCCACACAGTAAGTGTATTTTGTGTTTGGGTTTTTCGCACGCACGTGAGGCGGTTTATGGGACCTCTAACTGCGAAATTTGCGACGATTTCCGTCTCATAACCCTCCGCTCTCGGCTTGAGGATTATGAACGTGAATCCTCCAAATTTTCACGGCGCGCATCGAGCACCAACGCGCCGCCTCGTGAGATCGCGGCCTCTCGTGAGGCCGCGGCCTCTCGTAGAGCCGCGAGCTGGGGTTCAGATGTCGAGCTCGAGGAGATGGAGAGTGAGCAGACAGGCCTCGCCTTTTCTCTCCCTCCCTCTTCCGGCGCGCGTGTGGTCGCGGTCGAATTTTGCCTGATTTTCAATTTCCTAGCCAAAGCACGTGATTTCGTTTCTTCGGCTAGATGATATTCTGCACACGGCAGCCTCCGACTCCGAGGATTTCGGGCCTGCTTTAGCAGATGCGCTCCCGCCTAGCAGCCAGGAGGCGCGGCCTTCAGCGGCCTACTCTGAACTCGTGGACGTGCTTTCGCGCGCCACCGAAAAGCTTGCGCTTGATTGGCCCGATGAGCCCCGCGAGTCTCGAGCTTCGAAGCTCGACGATCGCTTCCTCATCGGCGCGCACTCCAAGCTTGAAAGGAGGAAGCTGCCATTTTTCAGCGATCTGCATCGTGAGATCTCCAGTTCCTGGAAGCAGCCATTTTCCTCCCGCCTTACTAACGCGCGGCCGCTGACTTCACCAACCTTGTGGGTTCTGTGGAGAAGGGTTACACCGCCATGCCGGTGATTGAGGATACTTTGGCCTCACATCTTTCACCTTCTTTGGCTCCTTCTTGGAAGTCCCGCCCCCTCCTTCCTTCCAAGCCGTGTAGGACCACTTCCGCCCTTATCGGGAAGTCCTACATCGCGGCCGGTCAGGCAGGTATGGCCCTTCACACAATGGCCATCCTTCAGGCCTACCAGGCGGACGTCCTGAAGGAAATGGGCGAAGGACCGGCTTGACTCCTGAAGCCGTGAAGGAGCTACGAAGAGCCACTGACTTGGCTCTGAGAGCCACCAAGCACACCGCACGTGCCGTGGGGCGCTCTATGGCGGCTTCGGTGGCCGCAGAACGCCATCTGTGGCTCAACCTGACCGAGATTCGGGAGAGGGAGAAGACGTTTTTAATGGACGCACCCATCTCACAATCTGGGTTGTTCGGGGAGGCTGTTAGCGCTGTAGTGGACAAGTTCCGCTCAGCCAAAACCCAGTCGGCTGCTCTCAATCAGTTCATGCCGAGGAGAGCAAGGGATTTTTCAACTCCCTCCTCCTCTGTGTCTAGGGAGCAGCCGCCCCCCAGGAGGGAACCCCCTAGCGGCGGAGCCCAGGCCACGCGCCTTCCCCCCACTACGGTTTGGGAGCCCGCGGCCGGTCTTCTTCCCGCCAACAACCACGCAAGCGGGTTAACATGAAGCGGCCCAACAAGCCTGCCGCTTCGGCTAACCCGGGTCGTTCCTGACCTCCGGGTCGGAATGAGGAGAGTCGTTTCACCGTTACGGGGCGAGGCCAGACCGCGAAAGCGTTTCTGCCCGCCCCGAACGCGCTCTCCTCACTTAAATCTGTCACAACCACCCTTCGAGGCTTGGTGTGCAGATCCAATTCACCCTCATTTTCACTCGGGCTGGCAGTTGGGGGACGCGTTCGTCTTTCCCCTTTGCAGCCCGTCCACTCGCCGGGCGTGCCGCATGTTAGGAGACATAGCTGTTTCTCTCCTGCAGTGTACGGAACCCGTGCCGGCCACCCGTCAGCCCAGCACTTCTCTCTCCGCCATCCCGAGCAAGGACGCCGAGGGCTTTCCTTCACGGTGGAGGGTGCCGCTGCTTCCAGGCCTTCTCGACACCCCATCTCAGGTATGTCTTCCCTTGCACGACACTATGATTCCTCTGTCACACTTCCTTCACGAATGGGAGCGTTTACCCGGGGTATCGCTGTGGGTTCTCCGCACAATTCGAACCGGTTACACTCTTCAGTTTGGGAAAAATCCCCCGCTTCGACGGGTTCACCTGACAGTAGTAAACAGCGCCAAGGCTTCTGTTCTACAACAGGAACTTTCCTCCCTCCTGCAGAAAGGAGCAATAGAGGAAGTACCGCAGACGGAAGTCGAACGAGGTTTCTTCAGCCGCTACTTCCTCGTTCCAAAGAGGGACGGCGGCTTGAGGCCTATCCTGGATCTACGGCGTTTGAATCTTTCCCTCTACAAAGGGAAGTTCAAAATGCTGACGATGAGAACCATCATGTCTCAGGTTCAGGAGGGAGACTGGTTTGTCACCATCGACCTGAAGGATGCGTATTTTCACATCCAGGTCGTTCACAGACACAGGAGATTCCTTCGGTTCGCCTTTGGAGGGAAGGCTTACCAATACAAGGTTCTGCCCTTCGGCCTGGCTTTGGCCCCGAGGACATTTACCAAATGCATGGATGCTGCACTGGCCCTTTGAGGCTCCAGGGCATCCGTGTACTGAACTATCTGGACGACTGGCTCATTCTGGCTCACTCCAGGGAGCTAGTGAGTCGTCACAGGATATCGTTCTCGGCCACATCCATTCTCTTGGCCTCAGAATGAACGCCAAGAAGAGTGTGCTCCTCCCATCTCAACGAACTGTATTTCTAGGAGTTCGTTTGGATTCCGCTTCAGATGCAGGCCCGTTTGGCTCCTGCCCGGATACCAGTTTTACAGCATGTTTGGCCCGCTTCAAGCTAGACCATCATGTCTCTGTAGGTACCTGCCGCAGGCTGTTGGGCCTTATGGCAGCAGCCTCCCTGTGTTGCCCCTAGGGCTGCTTCACATGAGGCCATTCCTTTGGTGGATGAAGGAGCTGAGGTTACACCCCACTGTACCAGCTACTCGCCTTGTCAGAGTGTCGCGCAGTTGCTGTCGACACCTGTTAATGTGGCGAGACCCCGTCTTTCTCCGGAGCGGGGTGAGAATGGGTGCGATCCACCGTCGCCATATGATCACGACGGACGCATCAATGACAGGCTGGGCGCGGTCAAGGAAGGCCGGCGAGTGGAGAGTGGAAGGAAGAGTTCCTCTTTGGCATATAAACTGCCTGGAACTCAGGGCTGTCTTCCTGGCTTTGAAGTATTTTCTCCCGCTCGGGAGCATCATGTCATAGTCAGGACGGACAATATGGCGGTTGTGTCCCACATAAACCGCCAAGGAGGTTCAGGTCGGTCGCACCCTGGACAGGCTTGCGCGCCATCTTCTCCTTTGGTCTCAAGACAAGTTCCTCTCTTTGAGGGCGGTTCACGTTCCGGGAGTACTGAACCTGGCGGCCGATTTTCTGTCGAGACAGAAGCTCAAGCCGGGGGAATGGATGTTGAACCGTCAGACGGTATCCCAGATCTGGGATCTGTTTGGCAAAGCGGAGGTGGACCTCTTTGCTTCTCAAGAGTCATCCCAGTGCCCGCTCTGGTTCTCCCTGAGTTTCCCGACGACTCTAGGCATAGATGCGTTCGCCCACCCATGGCCGAATGTCAGTCTGTACGCGTTTCCGCCAATAAAGCTGATTCCGGCAGTACTATGCAGAGTGAAGGTGAGCGGTGCCCGTCTCCTTCTCATAGCCCCATTCTGGCCCTCCCAGACCTGGTTCTCGGAGCTAACTCCCCTCTTGTATCGGCCTCCTTGGGAGATTCCGATCAGGCGGGACTTACTGTCCCAGCTTCAGGGCAAGATCTGGCATCCTCAGCCGGAGCTCTGGAAGTTGTGGGTATGGCCCATACAGGGCCAAGGGCTGTAATTGATGGTTTGCCTGCCAGTTCAGGAAACCATAGCCAGTGCCAGAGCCCCGCTACCAGGAAGCTATACTCTTCCAAGTGGGGCGTCTTTGAATCGTGGTGTTTGACTCGTGCAATCGACCCAGTTAACTGCCCTGTTGGTCCAGTGCTGGAGTTTTTGCAAGAAAGGCTGACAGCGGGGGCGGCTGCTACCACCCTTAGGGTTTATGTAGCGCCATTGCAGCTTGGAGAGCTGGATGAGATCCCCTTGGGGAGGCATCGGTTGGTCTCCGCTTTCATGCGTGGGGCCAGGCGCCTTAGGCCTGTTCGCTCCACGGCAGTTCCTTCTTGGGACTTGTCAGTCGTCCTCGAAGGACTAGTGACGGCCCCTTTTGAGCCCTTAGAGTCAGCTTCGGATCGGATACTGACTCTTAAGGTTGTTCTTTTACTGGCACTTACGTCACTGAAAAGAGTTGGAGATCTGCAGGCTTTTTCTGTCAGTGAAACGTGTATGGACTTTGCCCCGGGTCTAGTCAAAGTTACCCTGCGGCCTAGGCCGGGTTACATTCCCAAGGTCTTGTCCACGTCGTTTCGTTCTCAAGTGGTCACTCTTCACTCTTTCCATCCCCTCCCTTTGCTTCAAGTGAGGATGAGAGACTCCACATGCTCTGCCCGGTCAGGGCATTGAAGCTATATGTGGATCGCTCAAGGTTTGGAGAAAATCTCCCCAGTTATTGATCTGTTTTGGTGCTGGTCGCGGGCTTGCCACGTCAAAGCAGAGGATTTCTCACTGGGTGAGAGATGCTATTTCGCTGGCTTATGAGGCGCGGAACTCCCTTCACCTCTTAGTCTTGGGCGATTCTACTAGAGGCGTAGCCTCCTCTCAAGCTCTTTTAGAGGGTACCCTGGAGGATATTTGTGTTGCGGCAGGATGGTCCTCTCCGCACACCTTTGTCAGGTTTTACAACCTTGATGTTGATACGGCTCCAGGTTCTCAGGTCCTGTCTGTTTGAACCGACCGTATGTTGTTGGTTCATTATTGGGCCAGATAGGCAGCGTTTTCAGCTTGGCGTGTTTGGTATATCGTTCCCGATCGTTAAGCTAAGCAACGCAGTGTAGAGTTACCTATGAAAGAGCGTCTCGGGTTACTCGCGTAACCCTTGTTCTCTGAATAGGAACGAGACACTGCGTTCGCTATAAGCTTCTCAGGCTGCCGACAGGATTCTTTTCGGCAGAGAAATCTGAGGAGTGGATGGCGCGTTCGCCAGTATGACCTGGCGGCGTCATTGCGCCAGAGACGGCGTCGCCATCAGCCAATGAATTGGCGTGATTCTATATGGGTTCAGGACTCGGTCACGCCGGCGCTCCGGCGTTAAGCTAAGCAACGCAGTGTCTCGTTCCCTATTCAGAGAACAAGGGTTACGCGAGTAACCCGAGACGTTTTCCACAGTTTCTTCAACAGGACTAGCAGGCTGATCAGATGTAAGATCTTTGTAGCAGGATGGCATGGCATTCAGAATTGAAGTTCAAGTTTTTCATGTAATATATATAGATTACTCTTGAAATAGGGTAGCTATATAGGCTTATATAGGTTATATGTTTAGGTAGGTAATGCATACCTGTTGGTATATGTAAATTATGTGTATTTATTTCTTCGTTTTACATGATTATGTGTCTGTCTATATGTAGCTCTATTGGTGCTGTAAGGCACGACATTTCGTTCCTTTGCATGTTCCTTAGCGGCGTTATAATAAAGCTCACTTGAAATAGAACATTTGAAATGGCAATTTCAATTTAGCAAATACATATAGCTGTAATTTTTAAATAAAAAGTTTGTCAAGACAGAATTTGAATGTTGGATTGTCAAAGTCTTGTTTGGAGTTTTACTGATTTACTGATTTATTTATTTATTAATTGTTTGATATATTGCCATATTTAATAAATTAACTTTGTTAAATTAACTTTGGACACAGGTTGAACCTGTTATTTCAGTTTTTTTAATATACTATTATAGCATTTATAATTTTTTCCCATAATTTTTAAATTATAATTACGTTTTTGTAATATTTTAGTTTTTAATACTTATATTTAGATTTAATTAATACTTTTATTTACAGTAATTTGAGTAATTGAACTTTAACTTATTTTACTTCAGTTAAACTTTCATTTTAGTTTTTCATTATTTGTAGTTTATTTTATTTCAGCCTCATTTCAATTACATTACAATTACAATTCAGTTACAACATTTTAAAAATAGTTTTAGTTAACAATAACAACAGTGGATAGAACACCACATTTGCCAGAATATATTAGCTGTGTCAAATTTCTTTTTCTGGTAACTTTCTGTATGGTGTGACTGATTCAGTTATGATTAAGCCATTTCTGATTTTCTTTATACCAACTGTGATATTTAGTTAAGACTATTCAGGGGAAACTTGGCCCAGTCCAATGTAAGGCGCCACCCATGCCAGCTGTAGCCCAGCCCTTATCCAGCGTGGCGTCAGACAGCAATGATGGAGTCATGGCTGGACACTGGTTTATGTGTGTGAGGTCATAGATTATGTATGGCGCCTGTGGCATGGACAATGTCTGCTTGCATATTTCATTGGCATGCTGGGGAGTTTCAGATCTCTTCGTCATGTTTGTTGAAGCTGTGAAGAAGTTTAAATTTATTTTAAAACATAATGATTATATTAACTGTTATACAACTAATATGAGTTGTTGATAGTGGTCTAAATTCTCATGGACAATGTAAGCTGTGCTGTACTGTGCTCTGATGGAGGTAGAAATGGCGAATGATAATTAGCTGACATCTGAATCTATTCTCAGAGGTTTGCAGGTTATAATGCAGATATTTGTCAGATATTCTACTGTTAATATCTTATTAAAGTTTAAATGCAAAGTAGGCTATTTGGTCTTCAGTATCTATTAGTAACAAATAGTTTTTAATTTCACTCTCTCCCTTAGGTGTTTAACTACTTATTTACATATGGAAATTACAGGAGACGGATTAACAGTAAATTAAATCCTGAAATGAGTCTTTCCGAGCATATTTGACCTACTTTCCATGCATGCGGCTGAATGCTGCTTCCCCGCCTTCATTTCATGCTTGCATTACATTCCTATTCTGCTTAATACAAGATTCGGCAGCACATTCCTCTTGCTGCAAGGTTGTTTTTATTCATTTACCATCTCTCCCCAGCCTTCTGGCCCATTAGCCATTACATCTGTGGAAAATGAATATGTGATGAGTGTTGCTAGTCTCTGTTGTGCATTGAGAGTAGAGATCTCCTTCTCACTTTACAGTCTATTCTGTCTGAAGTTTGTTGTTCCTCACTAAAGTTTTGGACATTGGTGCTTGTTTTGAGCTAAAGAAACTGAATTTTAGTGTGTTCTTAAAGGAAATAGCTTGTCTCAGGAATGCCATTAAGTTGGAAATTCAGTCTTTCAGTCTTTTAATCACTTAGAATAAATTAAGGCAATATATTAAGTCAGATCTTTTCTGAACTTTAAAAGCTACAGTACTTAGAAGTATTATTGATGTGATAAAAGCTCTTGAACTATCCATCCATCCATCCATCCATCCATCCATCCATCCATCCATCCATCCATCTGTATTTCCTGATTTTGTGTCTCAGCTGCTTGCAACTTTTCCTTAGATTTTTATTGTATCACTCATTTAGTGACTTACAGTCACAGTTTATGGATATCAAGGACATCTATAATACTGGAAAGGGCTATCCATAAGCTTTCCCATTAATCTCAATGGCAGATGTTCAGTGCTGGGCCAGACAAAAGTACACAATTGAAATCTGCCGTTTTTGCCCATGGGCGCTCAGTTCTGCAGCCAGAATGTCTGAGGCAACCAGCTGAGCCGCAGCAATTCTGATTGGCTGATTTATTTTTCCAAACAAAATGGTGAATTTATAATATGATGAAAACATATATCTATAATGCTATTAATTGTTAATTTCATCTTTATATACACCTTATTATTTTGCATCACAGGTAAGCTATTTTCTTTGAATGCGCAAGACCAATTAATCAGCCACTACAGGTAAATAAGTAGAAAATATTAAATTGTAGTAAACAGTACAAATATTTGTGCTACAAACCAGTGTGCAGTGTTGGGAAGATTATTTTGAAAATGTAATAAGTTACAGATTACAAGTTCCCCTATTTAAAAAGTAATAAGCAGTGTAACTATTTCAATTACTTTATTAAAGTAATGTAACTGATTACATTTGATGACTTTTTGATGACTTTTCTAAAAAACAATTTTTTATATCAATTATTTTAATCACCACAACCTAACGCATAGGACTAATATGTCGTGTTATGCTAATTCGTTGTTTTGTGGCTTGTTACCATTGTGATGTGCTAATTTTGCTGTGTTGCGATGTGTTTCTGTTGTGTTGTGGGGATTTCATTGTGTTGTGAACTACTGGGCACCGTAACAAATCCAAATAGGAAATAAATCCGTTATCCAATAAAAACAGTCAGTTTTTGTGTCCCAAACTCTTGAAACATTGGTGTCTCATGTTTTAGAGCTGTCTAGTCAGTGCAATTTTAGAAAGAAATCAATAAAATCTATATGTGTGTGAAATTATTCAGATGTAACCCTCCTTTGTAATCATTAACATTTTCAGAAGTAACGTGTCAGCATCCTACCTCCTGTAGTTTGTCTCCGTGCCTCTAGAGGTCCCCTGTGTTCTCCTCTGCTTTAGTTCTTCCTTGTGTGGCCTTATTAGTGATATCTAGTTCACCTGTGCCTTGTTTACCCCTGTGTATTTAAGTGGTGTATTTTTCCCTTGGTTCCTCACTCGGTTTTTGAGTCTTTGCACTGTGTTTTCTGCCTGGTCTCTCTAAAGCCTCTATAAAGCCTCTATAGCTACACTTAGTAAGGTATCTTGAGTTCCTTTCTTTAATTTTATTGTTTTCTGGATTAGTTTTCTCCCCTCGTGGAGTTCTTACTTTCTCTTTTCCCAGCACTGCTAGTTTATGGTTATGATGATAAATTAAATTAATGCTATAACACATAGTAGTTTGCGATATAAAGCTGCCGTTATTGTACAGGTAAAATAACTGAAAGTGAATGACACCAGAATCCTTTGTACATTCAAGTTACTTATGGCCGCTATTATGTTAAGGCAAAGTGCATATTGCTTAATGTTTTTTGCTTAATGTCTCTGACCCCTTGATGGAAACTCACAATCTGGCATGTAATATTCTGGGGCATCCACTTGGGGGTGCATGACACAAGGAACCCGATAACTGTCAGTACTCTAAGTAGCAATTAAATCCTGGCTCATTAAGACACAAATCAGCCCAGTGAGGGTCTTCGCCGATCCCTCTGAGGGGCCCGGTGGTACAAATGAGAGGAGAGTTAGTGAGAATCAACCCTGAATCTCTATGCCACAACTGAACTGCACTCAATAGAAAGTGCAATGTGTGAGCAAGGGGGTTGCCATGTAAAAAGATAACTAATTACAGTAAGGCCCCATAGATGGGCCCTCTCTTGTCCGTAGGATCTGTTTTCGTTCTTCCATTCAGAGTCATAATGAAAGCTCTTTTTGGCTTCGCTCCCTGTGGAAGAGGGCCGCTCAGAGCACCAGAGAGTGAAGGCCACCTATTCAGAACCCTGCTGTTCCCACAACTCTTCACAAATCCAAGGCCTCCATGTTCAAAGGGTTGAGAGAAAAAGAAGGGGATAGAAAATAGAGGGCGGGATAGGCAGAAAAAAGCGGAGTGTACTAAAGTGCTGTCCTCACACATGAAGCTTTATCAGCCTCCATCCCTCGCCCCAAACAAAACACACACTACCCCCCACTTCACTGGAAACCATGGATACCGTAATGCGTTTTCTGATTAAACAGAACAAAACATGACCTCCATCCATAATTCAAACGCCGAGAGCTGAAACAATGGGGCATGAATGAAACTAGTGGAAGGCCATAGACATAAGAGCCTCATCTGCTCACATGATCATGCTTAATCTGATGAAGTCTTAAAAATCTAACAGATTTAAAAATAATTATTTAATTTTACCTCTAGTTTGTACAAAACATATTTATGTTCCAGCATACTATATGCTCATGTTCTGAATGTTTATACATTTTCTAAATAAGCTGTTTAACTGTTATTTCTTGTTTTATTGCTCAAAAAGAGCTATAACTGTAAAATAAATCAACATTTAACAACCCATTGCCATTTCCTTCGCATTCTTACTGGTTTGATTGATATTACCATTGTTTCTTATATGTGAGCACTAATCAATGGGCTTAAACACCTTCTCAAGCGTCTCTAATTACACTGCTAAATTAATTATAACGATTAAAAATTGACCAACCAAATCATTATCTTTGAATGTTATTAAAACAGATCTACAGATTGATCTGTGGTATGTACACGGAAGTTTTAGCAGTGGAAAAATACTATTATTTCAAGGTGTGAAGCCTTGCTCTAAAACGTAGCAGAAATTAATAAGGAAAAAGAGCTGTGGAAATGTATATTTTTGCGTGGTTGAGATATGAATACTTGAAAATAGGACATCTCTTCCAACCAAGCAAGAATAGAAACAAACACAGAATTTGGGAACACTCGACACATTCGCTTGTTTTTCCCAGGCTCTCTGATTTGGAATGGAGAAAGTAATCTCAAGAGAACAAACAAAAACCCACACATGGACTTTCAGCATTGTATTGTTACTTTTTTTAGGCTTTACTTCACTCCTCTATTTTTTCTTGCAAGCTTTATATAAGTTAAATGTTATGTAATTGTATTATTATTATTATTGTAATATTTTAAGAATAAAATATATTTTTACAGTGATTAGCTCTACAGCATATAAAATGGGAAACTAGACAGGAGGAGAATTTATGAATAACAGTTTCTTCTAATAACAAAGTCCTTCAGCGAAATAATATAAACACTACATTCTAATCCATTAAATAAACCCCTATCTATAATCATGTGCCTAGCTCAATTTATGAATCCATCTACAACGAGAACATTCCTCTTAATGTTGACTTACCAGTTGGTTTTTGAAGAACAAACCTTATAGTTCTCTCTAAGGAGACATTTTACAGTGTTTTTGTCATCAAAGCTCTTTAAGTGGTGAACACCTGTTTGGCTCCAGTTTCAGGCTGCCTGTGAAACTGAATACTTGTTAGTTTTTGGCCACCAAGTCTTTTTAATATTGGTTCAAAGCTGTTTTCCATCCTCTTCTTGTCCATCAGTTTGAAGTGAGGCCAGCTTTTGCCTGTTCATGTTGGGATATGGGTAGTCTAAAGAGATAAAGCTTCAGAGCAATTTTTATGTTTGTTTTAACTATAGTGGGTATATGTTATAAGTGTCCATATGTTAGCAATTCAACGTGGATGGAGCATTAATTAGTCACTATAAAATCCATTGCTGCGCTATCAAAAAAATATTTGTTATGACTAGATACATGAAAAATGCTACATTTTCACTTTCCACTGGCTAAAAGACTAGGGTGACCATACGTGCCATTTTTTCCCAGATGCATACTGGCCAGGATTTCTATATGGCCTAAAATATCTAGGATTGGGCTTTGTTTGCGTGTGCAGACCGTTATGTTTTCGAAACGCTATCAAGGTACTTTGAATCAAAGCAATATAGAAATCCTGGCCAGGACGCATCCAGAAAAAATGGCACGTAAAGGTCACCCCTATAAAAGACAAAGCTACAAAGGTAACAATAATATGTATGTATGCAGTATTATCATTTAGCATTGTTTTGTTTTCAAAATAATAAAAAACTCAATCTTGCTGCTAATCTCTTGGCACACACATGCTTTCGTTTGCCTGAAACTCACTACATTACTCATTTAAGTCATTCATTTCTTTAATTTTATTTATCCACATGAATTCCCTTCAAAATAGCAATTACGAACCAGTAGCTCCCTGGCACTGCAGATAGTAGAGTACTGATGCCAAAGAGAACAGAGGGACAGCTGCATCCTTAACCCAGGAGGGGGTCCCTCTCGAAACCACCTCATGGCTTGGGGTCTAAAATGTGCTTTATATAATGAGTGGAAGGATAATTTTGATTGCTTCAAAGGCTGTTGCGTTCATGCATCAATCTGTGCAGAAGAAAAGGTTCATGGTGCATGAGTAGTTGCTGTAGCTCCATGCTTTCTCTCATCCGTAAAACTGTCAAAGCTGTTGAGTTGAGAATCACTTCAGCACAAGCTACATTGAGATAGCAGATGAGTGTCTTGAGTGGAGGTTCTATTGGTAAACACACTTCTTATTCTTCCCACAGAAACCATCTTGAAGCGTGGAAACAAAACCACTGTGTTTCATTGCAGCTCTATAGTAAGGATAGGTGCTGAGATCCCTGGAATAATTTCCAATACTGAAGATATTCAGAAAGGTTATTCAACTTCTATATCATATTCAGAAAACTCAAATGTTTTTGTGTCATTCTTTTACTTTATTTTCTGTGAAAGATGCATTTCTTTTCTTTTTGAGACTGACTTGAGTACTCCATATGAATAAACACTTCACCCTTTTAATGAAAGGGCACTATACAAATGTGTGTTTGCATCTTTTAATACTCTGTCTTGTTCAATATTAGAATGTTCCATTGAGATTTAACATCCAGCAATGGCAGCTTCCAGACATTTATTAGAGTAGCAGAATGTTTTCCATGAGGTTTCACCAATGAACTTTGTGATTCCAAATCTGTCTGAATTGAATATCTTTTTTCTTATACAACCGTATACAGTAATGCAAATTTTCTTGATGCAGAGCCTGGTAAACATTCATTATTGATTTAGACTTTTTTCAACCGCTTTCTGGGTAGAATAATAGTAAGCTGGCATCCCATCCGATGTCATATAACATGAGATTTATAACATAATACAATTGCATATAACATTTGATTAATAGGTGGCACAGTCACAAAATTGATATTAAGTGTTTTTTTTTCTTTTAAAATGTATTTTCTAAATGGACTATTCAGTAATACACATTAAAATGCACAAAATCATGTGTAATTTACAGTGTAATCCTCACATGCATGGAAAACCAACTGCAATAGTATTGTAAAGTTAGTTTTAGTTTTGTGAATATACAGGTGCTGGTCATATAATTAGAATATCATCAAAACGTTGATTTAGTTCACTAATTCCATTCAAAAAGTGAAACTTGTATAATGTATACATTCATTCCACACAGACTGATATATTTCAAGTGTTTATTTCTTTTAATTTTGATGATTATAACTGACAACTAATGAAAACCCCAAATTCAGTATCTCAGAAAATTAGAATATTGTGAAAAGGTTCAATATTGAAGACACCTGGTGCCACACTCTAATCAGCTAATTAACTCAAAACACCTGCAAAGGCCTTTAAATGGTCTCTCAGTCTAGTTCTGTAGGCTACACAATCATGGGGAAGACTGCTGACTTGACAGTTGTCCAAAAGACGACCATTGACACCTTGCACAAGGAGGGCAAGACACAAAAGGTCATTGCAAAAGAGGCTGGCTGTTCACAGAGCTCTGTGTCCAAGCACATTAATAGAGAGGCGAAGGGAAGGAAAAGATGTGGTAGAAAAAGTGTACAAGCAATAGGGATAACCGCACCCTGGAGAGGATTGTGAAACAAAACCCATTCAAAAATGTGGGGGAGATTCACAAAGTGTGGACTGCAGCTGGAGTCAGTGCTTCAAGAACCACTACGCACAGACGTATGCAAGACATGGGTTTCAGCTGTCGCATTCCTTGTGTCAAGCCACTCTTGAACAACAGACAGCGTCAGAAGCGTCTCGCCTAGGCTAAAGACAAAAAGGACTGGACTGCTGCTGAGTGGTCCAAAGTTATGTTCTCTGATGAAAGTAAATTTTGCATTTCCTTTGGAAATCAGGGTCCCAGAGTCTGGAGGAAGAGAGGAGAGGCACAGAATCCACGTTGCTTGAGGTCCAGTGTAAAGTTTCCACAGTCAGTGATGGTTTGGGGTGCCATGTCATCTGCTGGTGTTGGTCCACTGTGTTTTCTGAGGTCCAAGGTCAACACAGCCATATACCAGGAAGTTTTAGAGCACTTCATGCTTCCTGCTGCTGACCAACTTTATGGAGATGCAGATTTCATTTTCCAACAGGACTTGGCACCTGCACACAGTGCCAAAGCTACCAGTACCTGGTTTAAGGACCATGGTATCCCTGTTTTTAATTGGCCAGCAAACTCGCCTGACCTTAACCCCATAGAAAATCTATGGGGTATTGTGAAGAGGAAGATGCAATATGCCAGACCCAACAATGCAGAAGAGCTGAAGGCCACTATCAGAGCAACCTGGGCTCTCATAACACCTGAGCAGTGCCACAGACTGATGGACTCCATGCCACGCCGCATTGCTGCAGTAATTCAGGCAAAAGGAGCCCCAACTAAGTATTGAATGCTGTACATGCTCATAATTTTCATGTTCATTCTTTTCAGTTGGCCAAGATTTCTAAAAATCCTTTCTTTTTATTGGTGTTAAGTAATATTCTAATTTTCTGAGATACTGAATTTGGGGTTTTCATTAGTTGTCAGTTATAATCATCAAAATTAAAAGAAATTAACACTTGAAATATATCAGTCTGTGTGGAATGAATGTATACATTATACAAGTTTCACTTTTTGAATGGAATTAGTGAAATAAATCAACTTTTTGATGATATTCTAATTATATGACCTGTATGTGTGTAACCTTTTACATTGTTAACGCGACTTCAATTCAAAAATATAAGTGTTACCACACATAGATTGCATTTGTAATGCCAAAATTGCCTGTTCATAATTCTATAAGCGCTGCCATAAAGCAAATATTTATAAGTGTACATCCGTATAACTGTGGGAAACTCCCTTTGTATTTTTAGATCATATTTAAATTTGTAATCCAGTTTTCTGGACAAAATCACCACTCAATCATTATACCATATATGAGAGTAATAATTAGTCAAGTTACTAACTATTGCCAATGCATAGCTGTGAAAATCTGTCTTCATCAGATACAGAGACACCACCAATTTTTTTAATTAATGATTTGTCTGGACAATTATATTTCAAACCTGGAAGCTGTTGGCCATGCAATGTCATGTTTTTATGTTTATTAATGTTTATTCATGCAGTGCAAGGACTCCCAAGCGGTTTTGTGAGCCTAATATTTTTAGGTTCTTCTGAGATTTCAATAATCAACATATTTCCATGTTGACTATGTTCTCTGTTGTCGGTTAATGGTCCCACTGACAGATTATAATTAATTTGAATTAAAATGTTTATTTAATTATTGATTAGCTTTTCATCAACCCCCTACATTTCTTCCACAAACCACAGTCTATAGGAAACCCTGATTTACATAATATTTAATGTGTTTCATGATATTTATAACAAACAATGAAATACATTTTCTTTTCTTTGTTTGTTTGTGTTTTTTTAATGGGTGGTATGCAATAATCCCGTTCAAGTCTATGTGATAAAAATTTGCTCATTACCATTTACTCCACCGGCCTCGCTCCATTCCCACGGCTCTCGGCCCCGCCGCACTCGCCACAGTAATCAATGCTGTCATATTTTTGTCCACAGGTTTTTAAACTACTCAGGTATTCTTAGAGTGTGGTGTGGCTTATCAAGATTTGTTCAGTTCAACAAAATGTTGTGAAGATGCAGTTACAGTTCCTGTTTAGTGTTAGTCTAGTTTAACTTTGCTGTTATCTCCAAAAAATTAAAAACTTGTTGAAGATTGCTTGCAATTTGTAAGATGAATAGCAAACAGGTTACAATCAAATTGCCGATGGCTGCTGATGACATTGAGTAAATACAATCTGAAATTCTTAAAATCACATCTTGGCCCATTTTTGTGGGTAAACACAATAACAATAAAAACTAAGGGAATTCACCTTCAGCAAGGGAAGAAAATCAGCTGGGGGGAAATATGCAGAAAATGTGAAAAATTATTTAGATTTTCTTGATATTTTACACAGAAGAAATTAATCATGTAGAAAACATTCACCCTGCACCTTGTTTCCATACATGGATAACCTCAGATCATGAAGATAATATATGTCCATAGTGTCACCCTTACGGCCAAATTCTATTATTCATTTCTCTATAACTACACAATGTCTAAGAAGTAAAACAATAAAAAAAACAGAGTTCCCCAATTCAGTTCATAACCTCATTTCACTCCCTCAAAGCATTGCGGTAGTTCTCCTCTCAGCTGTTTGTCAACAAAAGGACTTGATTGAAATGCATTTGAACGCAAATGATCCCTCATAACAGTATTTTAAAGAACTCTCATCAGGGACCAGGAGCTGTGTGCGCAACAAACACGCAGTATCTGTGGTTCAGTAGTGGCACAGAGGCCCAGACTGAATAATCAGCCGTTCTGTTAATATCCTGCCAGACAGAGCATTGAGCCAGAACCAAACTCCCCTGCACATCTCAGAGAGGGAGCTTTTCCAATGATTTGCATTCAGGCCATGCCTATTCTCTCATTTGGATGATCTATTGTGCAGTATGAACATTTATTGTTAAGGGGGAACATATTTTTTTATAACATGAAAGTTTCAGATCCTGGATAAGGGTGTTTAAAATTGAACAGCAACATTTTAACATTGCAGTCAATGTAAGACTCATTAATAAGAATCATTATTTTACCACCGCTAAAGAATGCTCATTACTTCCATCAGTAAAGCTGTTCTGCAATATTCATAACTTGACTGAGCTGACGAAATGTTTTAGATGGTCTTATTACATTCCCTAGATGTGAAAATGTTGTATCATTGGAAGATTTTGCTCATAATCCAGTTGAAGAAATTAACGTCATCACTTAGTGTTGTAATTTTAGATAATGCCAGGCTGACGTACTGCCCCACTTATTACATGACTGCTCATCAACTAAATATATAGGCATGGACTCAAAATATTCATTCGAATTCAATTATAAAAGATGGTGCCATTTTTGTTTGCATGAAATGAGAGAGCAAGTCCAAGATGTGATATTAGAGACATACAGAAGTGTCAGTTTTGGCCCTGACAGCAAGTCGACTGTCGCTCTTCAACCAATGTTGGGCCGTTGCTGAACATCTGTTAGAATAGTTTTTGTGGAGTGTTCCGCACTGGCGGCACTTGTCAGACCCCGTTTCAGCTTTTTTTCCAATTGAACATGTTGAATCAGTGACGGGCAGTCAGTGAGACATATTCTGATTGGCTGTTCAGTTTAACAAACCAGTGCACAAGAAACAGAACAAAAGTAATGAAAGCAAGCAAGCGGTGATTCAAACAAAGAGGAACTTCTAAATTCACCCCTTCATCTTAAATACGTGAATATTTTCATAATGAAATGGCCATCTGGAACAACAAAAGTGAAGACCATCTGATCAACATGATTTATATTAGAAATGGTCATCTTTGTTTATGGTTTGTATATTCACAATCCAAGTTTCAGTTTCTTGTTTTAAATGAAGAACAGAGTTATTTTTTATCATGCAGGCACATGAATGCACATGCTAGCTGGCTCTAGTCTTTAACTCTCTAACTTTTTGGCAGATGCAGTTGACATGAGGCATCAACACAATAGGCTTTTCTTGCAACTATTATTTATGACTAAACCTTCATAAATAAATGATTTTAAGATTTGAGTGCCCCATTGGATCAAACACGGGCTATTTCCAAAACTCTTGGCACTGAGAAAATGTACTTTTGATAAGCCTGTTTTTGTAACATCATCAAATGAACCGATTACAAAATAATGCAGTTGACATGAGGCAAAAACACAATAGGCTTTGCTTGCAACTAGTTCTTTAATGTCGGTTTGGTATGTCACGGCCTTTAACAGGCAAGCGGTGTGTTAAGGTATGCTGAGCATTTAAAGAGAAACATTTGATTTCACAATCTATAACTTTGCTGTTATACCAAATTAATTACCAATAAATGTAATAAATAATTGATACATTAATTATACATTACTGTAATTTTTCCATAGTAAAAACTAATAGTATATCAAGAATCAAATTGGTAGGTTTTCTAATCTTAAAAGGTGAAAGGTCTTTGAGGCAATGGCACTTTGGGTTCCTTTTATCAGTCCAACATCCAGTGTTGCAGTGGATGTTGATGAATATTCCAGAATTCCGTGCAATAATTATAAGTGACAGTGAATATTACATTTTTTTGTATTCTGCACATTTGCATGACATTATCCATGTCTTCCTGCATATTTATATCTACCTATCTAAGTTCATTTTGTTTTGGCTTTGAGTCATATTTCTCTGAAGTGTATTGTCCTGGCGCACCAGAGGGCAGATTTCTATCCCCGAGGCTGTGGATGAAATCTTGGCTCTCTGCTGAGTTCTCTCCTCTGCTGTGTTCCCATAACTCTGTGTGATTTACAGCGGCTCTGCCACACTGAGGGGTAATAAGCAGTGTAATTTGCTGGAAGGTGTGACTGGACTGAGTAACCAAAGCTGCAGTCATTACGACACGTCCATGTGTCTCACACATGCAGGTGAGTGAGAAACAAACACAAGCAAGCTGCCACATTTCTGTTCTCTCTTTTTCTAGCTTCCTCTGTGGTAAGCGCTCATCCGTGACCCCGTTCACTTCCATGCCTCTCTCCCTAATTGTGTTTCTCAAAATCAAACACTTCAAATAAGCTTTCTCAATGGATTTAAAATCTATTACAAATTGCATTTTAAGGTGTTTATTGAAGATGTTGTCCAACGACAATAAACCTTCATAAATAAATGATTTTAAGATTTTAGTGCCCCATTGGATCAAACACAGGCTATTTCCAAAACTCTTGGCACTGAGAAAATGTACTTTTGATAAGCCTGTTTTTGGAACATCATCAAATGAACCGATTAGAAATAAGCCCCGGGGATGAAATCACTTTCATACATGACCGCAAACCTCCTGAGGTCCTGAAGGTGTAAATAAAAACTTACTGGAGTATGTTTAACAAGAAAATTTCAGTTTTTAATTTCAATTCAATTCAATGTGCTAGTTGCAGTTTGTGAAAAGCCCTTTTCCCAATCAAAAAAATAACCACTTAAAATATAAATCTATGAATCAATTAAAAAAAGGTAAATCATTCAAGCAATCAACTCTAATTTGTCGGTAAATAGATTTAAAAATCCATAAATTGATTAATGAAAAATCATAATAATTTATTTTAATACAAATGCAAAAATAATACATTTTATGATGATTAATATACAAATAACATTTATAATTATGAAAAATATATAATAAATCAATTTAAACTAAAATAATAAATAACTTAATTTTCAATTTGTATATTGTGTTTTAAAACTACCATATACTGTATATTCAATAATTTACCCAATGTTACAGAAGCTATGATTGGTTAATGCTGGATCATGAGACATGAGTTTCATGTTTAAGACTTTATTAATATTTAGGACTGCTGTTGAAATGTCTTACGTTTCTTGGCTTCTTTCTTGGACAAGCAGCCCACCGACTCAAAAGTAACATTTATAAAGAGTGTTTCATGTTAAATGACTGAGCATTATTCTCTTAAATAACATGTAACATACACTGTTCATGCACTCAACACTTGTAAAAACTAGAAATATAATGGCTGATGATCGGATGGAGACGTTTATAACGTTACAAACCAAATATATTAACATATATCTATTTGCAAAGTGCAAAACACGTACTCTCCAGGTTCCCTGCTATACATTTGATCAGAGACAAACTTTATAAACTACTGATGTTCTGTTAAAAGTTGGTTCATTGGTCCTTGTTTTTGTTTGAAGCTGCATTTTTACCCAAAAGGCTCAGTTTTATCTGACAGCATAAGCAGCACACCACTGTTAGTGACACACTTGCACATGTCAGAATCATCTGTGAAAAGTGGTTCTACCCACAGCCCCGTACCAGAGGGTAATTTTCCTTTCTTATTGGCCTTTTTGTTGTCGATGACATCTGCCTATCCTCTGTCCATTTAGCCAAAGAACACATTGACACACACAACATTCTTCCTCCAAACACTGCAGGGTCTCTAAGTGCTTTTAGCTTGTTTTTTTGCCCCCTTTAAAGAATTGTGACATGGCAATAAAGCTGTCAGCACACAAATTAATGATGGAAAGACAAGCTGGGGAAACAGCCCACTCTCTGATCAAAAATATGTCTCTTCTGGGTATGTGCAGTCTTCACGATGACGTCCTTCTTGCTGGAAGCAACTTTATGGCTGTCTCAGGACTGTACAAGCATATAAAGTTGTGAATTATATTGGAAAACAGAATTTCAAGGCTGAATGCTTTTTGCTGATGGAATTTACATTTGACACTTTTTTTCTTTTCTTTTCTCAGGAGTTGAGCTTTTGAAAACATTTTTCAGACTGAAGCTGATGTGACTGTGTGTTCTTAAAGTAATAGTTAATTCCAAAACTAGAATTCTGTCATTGTTTACTCACCTTCATGTCATTACAAATGAATGCTTTGAATAAATTATATGGAACACAAAATAAGATTTTTTTGATATCCTATTCTCACTCCCAAAGGTGCTTGAACACGTTTCAGTTTTTGACACCTTGAAAGTTAGGTTGATTTAGAAGTATGTTTCAATTGTACTTTGTCTCTTTGTTGTGTCCCTTTAAAAGTCTTGTAATATATCAGTAAAGTGAAGTGGATTCATTTTCAAACTTTATTTAAAGTACCTTTTGCAGCTTGAAGGGTTTGGACTCCTCAATGACTCTCATAAAATAGTTGAAAACAAATAAAACATTCTTCAAAATATCTCCTTTCGTGTTTTCCAGAAGGAAGTTACACAGATCTGGAATGACACGAGCATGTGTAAATGATGACAGAATTTTCCGTTTTTAGGGGAACTATGCCTTTTACAAGACATTGTGAGGTTCAGATCCAATTTGCCAAATTCACATCTAACCACATTTTAGAAGAATTTAGGCTACACTCCTAAAAATAAAGCTGCTTCATAGAATGCCATAGAAGAGCCTTTTTGTCTATGGTTCCATAAAATACATTTAACATCTAAAGAACCTTTTTGTTTCACAAAAGGTTCTTTGTGGTGAAATACGGTTCTTCAGATTATAAAAAGGTAAGAAAGAGATGTTCTTTAAAGAACCTTTGACTGAATGGTTCTTTGTGGAACCAAAAATGGTTCTTCTACGGCATCGCAGTGAAGAACGTTTTAAGAACCTTTATTTGTTAAGAGTGTATGTCTTTTTCAGCCTTAAAACATTATCTTTAGCGTGGCAGGTGTTCTGACAGGCTTTAATCCTCTTGAAGGCCTGAAGGAAATGTGGAATTCATATTTTACCACCCGCAGCTGCTGTTTCTGTGCATTTCACAGGAGATTTTCTCTGCTAAAGCACACCGAGAGGCCGTGTCCCCTGCTAACAGCATATATTAAAACTCACCTCATCTAGAGCCACCTTA
The DNA here is from genome assembly GCA_027564155.1 of Gymnocypris eckloni scoliostomus. Taxonomy (NCBI): domain Eukaryota; kingdom Metazoa; phylum Chordata; class Actinopteri; order Cypriniformes; family Cyprinidae; genus Gymnocypris; species Gymnocypris eckloni. The sequence continues at coordinate 2,457,050 of CM050416.1, read as the reverse complement.
TCAAAAGCAAGCCTGGAGAGTGTAGAGTGTGGGGACGAATCAATTTGGTGGTTTGCTGGCAGTTATCGTAGACAGAGGTAGGAAAACGAGGGAGAGCTGAGGGGAGCATATCAGGGGATGACCTCCACTATTGGAGGAAAGACTTCTCATTGCACTTGCCTTTTCATTTAATGCAAAAGTATTTTTATTTTACGCTTAAACACATTCAAAGGAACTAATGTCATTTAACTATGGGCACATTTAAAAAAAAAAAAAAAAAAGGGTGGACAACTTTTTTCAGTCTTGTTTAAAACAGCCATTTTTTCATTCATATTGTTTGTTTGTTTTTCATTCAGAACAACTTTTTAGTACTGTATATACATTTTACTATTTTTTTGTATTGTAAAGTCTATAGTATAGCCACTCAGCTGTCCTTAACCTTAATTTTGACACTTAATTCGTTTTGGTTTGTTTGTTTCAAAGCTTGAAATAAATGGCATAAAGAAAACAAATAATTCAAAATAAATATCAGAATATATCCATTGTGTGCCATTTCCAATCAAGCTGTAATTTTGTCAAATTATATGCGAAAATGCACATAAATTGTTGGATATGAATTCTACCAATTTATTCAGTTTAATGTAATTTTCACCTCAGAATGTTTAAAAATAACATACATACATAATTTGATTTGGATCGTAAATGTATATGATTTAGAAGTATACCCTTACAGCTGAGGTCACACAGTGTCATTTCTCATTCCAGGGAGAGAAAGAATCATGGAGAGAGCGGTAAATGGGATGTAACTAACTTTTCTAGCCTGTTTGGCATATCAGCTGTGTGCGCAAGAAAACATTCCTCAAAATGGGATCTTAATTAGTTTACTCCATCATGCCACTCTGCCAACACACACAGGAAACACACTAAGGATATAAAAATCTGCACAGCATTATTTAACAGCGAGCCTCCCTGAGACAATTTATCCAACGCAATCACTGCCTGGTAAAAGAAGAGAGAAGAGACATGAAATCCCTCTCTGACCCTCTTCTCAATGGAATGTGAAAAACCTGGACATTAAGATAGAAGACCAGACTACCGAAGAGCATGTGAGCTTTTGTTGATCCTTAGATAAAGTGGTATCCATTTTATAGGAACATTTCCAGACCATTACAGCTTTAAGTAAGTTCTTGCTGTGTTACTGTTTTGTTAACTTGAAAAATATTCTAAAAAGATTAGTACACTTTGTATGTGATAATGTGATTTTGTACTACATCAATTAGTTTTTAATCTCTCTGATATGTTTGAGGATTTGTTAACTGTTTATTTCTTAGCCCACTGAGAAATAACTGAAATTAGAATAACTGCTGTCATAGCAATTTGAAAAGCTTCTACATCATGTAATGTACTAGTAAAACAGCGATAACAGCATTTTCCTGTTGTCTGCAACATTATGTTCTCTGTTCCCTGTTGGCCGCTTCAGAGTTCCTGCTAGTGGTGTGAATGGAACCAGGAAAACAGCCCCAGGGTTCCTTAAGAACCACCATGCTGGCTAGTTCCTAGAACTATGTGGTGCGAAAGAACCTAAAGAGGTCTTTGTACTGTACCATTAAAACAAGTTTCCTGCAAGTTTCTTATTATAAACAAAGCATTTATTTAATCAAGCTCCAAAATTGGCTCGTTTTGGATCCGAGGGACAAGGTGACTTCACCTGGGCACAAACACAGCCTGCAGAGCAGTCATCTTCTCACCATGGACCCTGTCCACTGGCGTTCACTCGCTTAGCGGCTGACACTTGATCACGCTGAATGCCAGTGTCAAAAACAAATAGAAATGTACAGTCACTGCAGCTATCTTGTCCACACTGGATACAGTATACAGAGGTGCGTTCACTTTCTGATACAGTCCACGTGCCCGTGTCTGTCGTCAGTTGGACAATTTGAGTAAAAGAACGTTCACTTTGACATGTTTGGTTGAAACAGCTGGTTTATTTTTAATGGCATCCCGGATCGTGTCAGAGGATTGAACAGAGCATTTTGTTTTGTAAACAAGGCACAGTGCCATGGAGAGTTAAAAAAGAAACATTTGTTGAAAGATGAGGCGGTACTAGATCTGACTGCAGCTGCATCACATTATAAGTAAATTATTTCATATGCTTTGCCTGGAAATGAACGTTTTATTTTGATTATGTTGTCAAAACACTAACATGCAATAGTGAGGGGGCGTTGATACTGTTTCCCATGGAATGACATTAGCCAATCATAACAATGGCAGAATACTGACAAGCCTTAAGAACCCGCCCCTTAAAAGCAGACAATATTTTTGAGAGAGCTTCAGAATGAGGGTTAAAAAAATTAATAAAAATGTGTGTTTAAAAAAACGTAATTAACATTATAAGTAAACCTCAAGGAAGATATTAAAATAATAATACAAAAATCTGTGTTCTGACCCTTTTAAGTTACTTTTTAAAGAAACTTGACTTTCCAGGGGAATATGGCAAGATTCAAGATGTAGATGGACTGTTTTTTTCCCATCTGAACAGATTTTGAGAAATTAAGCAGGACATCACTTGCTCGCCAACAGATCCTCTGTGAATGATTAGAATGAGAGTCCAAAAAGATAATAAAAAACATCACAGTAATCCACAAGTAATCCACATTAACACATTTTTACATTCAAAGCATTGTTCCAGGCTAAAATATGAGCCCTCTATAATATTGCTTTCTCCAATGAAAAAAATCGTGTTGCCTGAATCATGAGAGAAATATGCACAGGTCAAGCACTGTTTACAAGTGAAACAGTCGCAAAACAATGTGAAAGGACAACAGGGGATGGACTATTTCACTGGAAGTAGTGTTATTATAAAATATGGACTGGTGTTTTGGCAAGATTTAAAATTAAAACGCCTTAATGATGAATTGTTTCTTTCAAACCATCAGGTTTTCAATTCACAAGTGTCAATTGATGGAGTGGGGTGTGGATTACTTGTGGATTATTGTGATGTTTTAATAAACTGTTTGGACTCACATTCTGAAGGCACCCATTCAATTGCAGAGGATCTGTTGGTGGACAGCTCATTTTTTTCCAAATCTGTTTTGATGAAGAAACAAACCTTTCTCCATCTTGAATGGTCAGAGGGTGAGTACATTTGTTTGTAAATTGATATTTTTTGGTGTACTATTCCTTTCAAATGGACCGTATTATCCTTGCCTTGAGAACAACATTCCCCACTCCTCTATACAATGTCTTTTTTTCTGTTCTAGTATATATAGGATTCAAGAATTTATTTGTCACATACTCAATTATACAGAATATAATCAGTAGTGAAATGTAAGTCAGTTCAGATCCGCCTCAATGGACAGTGCAAAATATTGTAACACAACACAAGAGAATATACATAAATATAGGTAAAAAAAAAAAATAAGAATAAGATGTACAACAAATTAAAATGTGCAGAATAGTGTACTGTGGACTTAATAAATAATGATATAAGCAGGGATGTGGAAGAAGAATGTGCAAACAGGTTGTACAGGGTATAAACATAGCAGCAATATGGATGATGGAGAATAGTGAATATCCTACTGTTTATTAAATCGAGTCATGTTGATGTTATTTGACCGAGTTTGAGTTTAGGAGCCTGAGGGAAGAAGCTCATCCTAAGTGTTTTTGCCATCATGCTCCGGAAGCGCTTGTCAGATGGCAGTAAAAAGAAAAGACGGTTACCGGGGTGATTTGAGTCTTTGATGATTTTAGCAGCTCTGCTTTTGCAGCGTTTGAGGTAGATGTCCTGCAGAGAGGGGAGAAGATACACTGAGATGCACTCAGCTAAGCGCACAACTCTCTGCAGAGCTTTGCAATCCTGATTGGAGACGTTTCCATACCACACTGAGATGCACTTTAATAAACTTTCTATGGCCCCTGTATAGAAAGTTTTCAGGATAGCTGGCGAGAGCCTGAATTTCCTCAGCTGCCGCAGATGGTACAGTCTTTGCCTGGCTTTCTTGACCTGTGTTTGAATGTGTGCAGTCCAAGTCAGGTCCTCGGAGATGTTTACACCGAGGTACTTGAAGCTGTTCACCCTCTCCACAGGGGTCCCACTTATCATAAGAGGAGTGTAGGGCCGCTGCTGTCTCTTCCTGAAGTCCACGATCAGCTCGATAGTTTTGGTCACGTTCAGAGAGAGACTGTTGTCCTGGCACCATGATGTAAGTCTCTCTACCTCATCCAAGTATGTGGTCTCATCATTGTTGGAAATGAGGCCCAGAACCACAGTATCATCAGCAAATTTAACAATAGAAGTGGAGCTGTGAGAGGACATGCAGTCATGTGTGTAGAGAGAGTAGAGCAGGGGACTCAGGACACAACCCTGTGGGGCTCCTACGTTTAGAGTGATGGAGTTGGAGGTGAACTGGCCTACTTTCACTACTTGAGGTCTGCCGGTGAGGATATCTAAAATCCAGTCACAGAGTGAAGAGTTTAGGCCGAGGTCTGTGAGTTTAAAAGCTAGCTTGATTGGGACTATTGTATTGAAAGCTGAGCTATAGTCAATGCATAGCAGACTTACATAGTTTCCATTTTTGCTGTCAATGTGTGAGAGGGACGAATGCAGGACGTGAGAGATGGCATCGTCAGTAGATCTATTTGGGCGGTAGGCAAACTGAAGAGGGTCCAAAGTAGCAGGGATGGAGGAGCAAATGTGTTTATTTAAAAGTCTCTCAAAAACCTTCATGACTGTTGATGTGAGGGTAACTGGACGATAGTCATTCAGGCAAGAGGGTTTACTGTTCTTAGGCACAGGGATTATAACATATTTTTTAAAGGAGATGGGGACCACAGAGGTAGCAAGGGACTCATTAAATATGGATGTAAACAAATCAGCAAGCTGATCAGCACAGGACCTCAGAACACGGCCATTAATCCCATCATGTCCGGCTGCTTTCCTGACGTTAGAACAAGATCGTAGAAGATTGGATGCTGAAAATTGAGTTCTTTCTCTGTGTCAGAGGATGTAAAGTAAACGTGAAATGTTCTTTGATGTTCTGTGTAAGATGTTAAGGACTTTCAGAGCAGAAGTAACGAAGCACTGTGCACATCACAGAGGACCTCACCTGGACTACCAACACCAAGTCTATCTCCAAGAAGGCACAACAGCGCCTACACTTTCTCCGCCGGCTGAAAAGAGCAAGCCTCCCTCCACCCATCCTCACCACCTTCTACAGGGGTACCATTGAGAGCGTGCTGACCAGCTGCATCACTGTCTGGTACGGAAACTGCTGTGCAGCAGACCGCAAGACCCTCCAGCGGACAGTGAACACCGCTGCAAAAATCATTGGTGCCCCTCTCCCCTCCATCCTGGACATTTTCCTTACACGATGCTCCAGCAAAGCAAAAAGTATCGTGGAGGACCCCACCCACCCCTCCCACAGTCTCTTCCAGCTCCTACCCTCAGGTAGACGGTACCGGAGTATCAGAGCCCGCTCCGCCAGACTGCTCAACAGCTTTTTCCCCCAGGCTGTGAGAGCCCTGAACTCACATCACACAGCCCCTCTCTGAAACCCCAAACAACACCCCCACCTTACCACATCTCAGGAAAAAACTGTTAAACTTTTATCTCTGTGGAATTCAGGTGAGCGGGCCTGCACAAGCCACCTGTAGCAACACACTCTCCTCTGCATGCACTAGACACTTTCACACACCATTGTGTGTCCATAATCCCACAAAAGACTGACTGTAATATATGACTGTAATGTATGTATGTTTACTGGCTCATGCACCACAAATCACCTTACACTGTTCCCCAGCCAGCTGCTTGAATGTCTCTCTTTTGCACATGTACAGTATTGTATTTGAAGTCATCTGCACAGTTGTACAGTTTGTATTTTTTGTACAGTTTGTATTTTTTGTTTCTTGTTTTTTAGTTTATGTATAGGTAACCACTTTATATATAGCATATGTATAGTCAAAGCTGACAGTAGGTTAGTTTGTGTATAGGTTTATACTGTTTTACTTCGTGTTGTATATTTGTATTTATGTAGCACCGTGGTCCTGTGAGGCACGACATCTCGTCCCACTATATGTCCACACATGTAGTGGAATGACAATAAAGCTCAACTTGACTTGAACTTGACTTGACTAACTTTAAATCAGTCTCTTCACAATTCTGCACAGCACCATTGTTCTTGCAACTGAACTATAAAGGCTTACAAGGTTTATACTGGAGACTTTGAAAACCTTTTATTTGGCTCAGAAATTTGTGACAGTGTCCTTGACCGTATATTTTTTTTCCTGCCTCTCTTAGCTTCCCTTCCAGAGAAAACTCTAACCTCAAAATAGTGCTGTGTGAAAAATGTAACGGTGTTCATTCCAGCCATGCCACATTGATCATGTTCATCCATTGCTTTTGAAGGAATGACCTGCTATGCCCTCCTATTCATAGCACACAGAGATAGCTCATGATGAATCACACCATTACCAGGATCAGAGGAGGATCCTTCTGTAGAATCAGGATTCAAGATTTAGATAACATGAAATGTAGTTGATTGTGTAACACACACTTAAACAACCTCTCATTGATCCTGAACATTCTGTATTTGCATATTGTGAACCAAAAGAGAAGTATGTTATTGAATGTGGAAGATGAAACAGAAAGGGCTTCTCTACACTTCTGGCTTTTCACTCATTCTTCTTTGAAGTGTCCAGGTACTATGCATAATGCATCATATCCTGCTCTCTCTTCAGACAATATTATCTTTGGCAGGGTTTTCTCTCCTGACACATATTGAGAAGACTTTTCCCAGGTTCAATGAAGAATTGCTCTGAGGAATGATGTCAGAGTTCCACAATTATTAACTTAGCTCTTTTCTTTTTTAAAGCCTCATCTTGTCAGATCAAAGCTTCTTTTTGAAGCTTGTGTTTTCCAACTAGCAACCACCATTTTTGTATGTAGAAATTTTCCAACTGACCTGATACAAGATTAATAATAAAAAAAAAAATCATGAATATTTTTAAGGTTAAAGAGGCCCATCTATATATTGTTGTATAGTTTCCTATTGTTGGACAAGGCTTCTCCGGGGGTTAGATCATTAATTTTCCCTCTTGGTCATATCACTAAATCTCATCTCAGTATTTGTTGAATGGCTGTGCTGTTCTTAATTTTGTCATTCTGGAAATCAACATCTGTTCATTTATATCACTTTGAATATCACATGTTTTTGAGTTATAGTTGTTAATTTGAGATATTTGGGCATTAGTGTTATAACATAACATAGTGTGTTTTTTTTTTAAATAGAAAAGTCAGTGTATTTGCATTGCACTTGTTTCAAAGCAAAATATGTATATTTTATTAATACCCCCCAGTAGAAGGGACTAAAGGAAATAAAAACTTCCTGAAAAAGAAACTGTTTAGGTCAAGTTCCTAAAGTTACACAGTTGGAGTCAAATAAAAGACATTTACCTAATACTTAATGGAATTATTACTTCATAATTCCCTGAAAATACCACTCAAATTCCTGAAATGTTGGGACGCTTTTTAAATTGGAATAAATGAGCCAATATTTTATTCACAATAGAACATAGATAACATAACTAATGTTTAAACTGAGAAATTGTACACTTTTATCCACTAAATGAGCTCATTTCAAATTTGATGCCTGCTACAGGTTTTCATAATACTCTCATAATATACGGGGGCATGTTTACCATGGTGTAGCACTCTTCTTTTCAAAACAGTTTGAAGACATTTGGGCATCAAGTTTATGAGTTTATAGAGTTTTGGTGTTGGAATTTGGTCCCATTTTTGCCTGATATAGGTTTCCAGCTGCTGAAGAGTTCATGGTCATCTTTGAATATATTTTTAGTTTAATGATGTTAAATAGGTGTGTTCTCTATAGGTGAAAGATTTGGACTGTAGGCAGGCCAATTCGGCACTCGGACTCTTCTACTACGAAGCCATGCTGTTGCTATAGCTGCAGTGTGTGGTTTTGCATTGTCCTGCTGAAATAAATGTAATCTGGAGGGGAGCATATGTTGCTCAAAATCTTTATATACCTTTCAACATTTAAAGTGCCTTCCAAAACATGCAAGCTGCCCATACTGTATGCACTTATGCACCCCAATACCATCAGAGACGCTGGCTTTTGAACTGAACGCTGATGACACGCTGGAAGGTCTCCCTCCTCTTTAGCCCAGAGGACACAGCGTCCATGTTTTCTAACAAGAAGGTTAGAATTTCTGACCATAGAACACTTTTCCATTTTGAAACAAATTAAATGAGCCTTGGCCCACAGTACATGATGGCGCTTCTGGACCATGTTCACATAGGGCTTCCTTTTTGCATGATAGAGCTTTAGTTAGCATCTGCAAATGGCACAGCGGATTGTGTTGACCGACAGTGGTTCCTGGGCCCATTTAGTAATGTCAATGATAGAATCATGCCGATGAGTGATGCAGTGTCGTCTGAGGGCCCGAAGACCACAGGCATCCAACAAAGTTCTTTGGCCTTGTCCCTTACGAACAGAGATTTATCCAGTTTTTTTTTGATGATGAATTTTAGATGATGAGATTTGCAATTAATTTGACATTTTTATGTTGAGAAACCTTGTTTTTAAAGTATTCCACAATCTTTTTATGCACTCTTTCACAGATTGGAGAGCCTCAGCCCATGCTTACTTCTGAGAGACTCTGCCTCTCTAAGACATCCCTTTTATAGCTAATAATGTGACAGACCTGATGTCAATTAACTTAATTAGTTGCTATATGTTCTCCAAGCTGAATCTTTTCAAAATGTCTTGCTTTTTCAGCCCTTTGGTATCAAATTTCAAATGAGCTCATTTAGTGGATAAGTGTAACATTTCTCAGTTTAAACATTCGTTATGTTTTCTATGTTTTATTGTGAATAAAATGTTGGCTCATGTGATTTAAAAGTCTTTTAGTTTTAATTTTATAAAAAAAAAACGTCCCAACATTTCCGGAATTCGAGTTGTAATTACGTTTCAAACATCTGCTATGAACTATAATTATGTATTTATAGAATAAGTTTATAAAAAATTGAGATTGAAATAAGATCAAATGCATAATTTAAAATCGTAAAACTTTTAAGTAAACAAGAAAACAATTAAATTGTATCAAGTTGTAATAACTATATACATTTTTTTATTATTATTATTTTGATAAGTGTGATCAGTCTGTAGTTTTGTACAAAGGATTTTGAAAATTTACCACTTAAAATAATACCAAAACAAATAAAAAAGCTGTAAGATCCTCGAGTTTTTACTAAATGTACCTGTCACGAATCTGGTTGCCACTCACCACACTACAGCTGCACATCACCCATGGACTACAACTCCCATCATTCACTGCACTATGACACACACATTCCCATCCACCATTGCACCAATCACACAGCTGTCACCAATCACTCATTAACCCTGATTGTTTCACCACACCTGCACCTCATTCACACACACACATATAAGCAGCACACTTCCTTGCACTTACCGCGAAGTCTTGTTTTTGGCCCGGCTGACATTTCTGAGCGTTACCCATCCTGCTGTTTGCTATCTCTGTGTTTGACCCCGGACTGCCCGACCTTGGAACCCTGAACCTGTGCCTGTGACCCCGACTTCTGCCTGGTATTGTTTACATCTCTGCCCTGCCTCTGATATTCCTGTTTGTGCCCGCTGACCTTTGCCTGTTTGATTCTGTCTATTAAATATCTTACTGCACATGGATCCACACGCCTTTGACCAGTCATTACAGTACCAGTTTCACAATGGCTCAATCCAATAAATCCTTTATTAGACATCTGAAGGGGCTTTAATAAAGCTTTTTGTTCACACAGCTAATCAAAATATGACAATTAACAGGATTGTGTTGCATCCTGCCTTGTTAAAAAAAAATTCTTCATGCCTAATTCACTTTCCTTTCATAGTTTCTCCATTAGTGGGGTCATTATGCTCTTTCAGGCTGCAATGTTAGTGGCAAAGTCCTTGCAACCTTCAGAATAAATATGATTTTTCTTTTACTTTTTTCTTACACCCAGTAACAAAAAATTATATCAAAACAAAACAGAAGATTATAAAATTGAGCTTATTTTTTTCCTCCAAGAGGAAAGGTGACCATGTTTTAAAAATCACTGTTTTGCTCGTGCCTGGTATTGCTTAAGACAAAGAAAAGCTGAATATAGAGGTGTAAATAAGGTCAATATTTTATGTGCAGAACGTAAATGGCTGAATTCTGAATAGTATATTGCCATACATACTGTCAGGTGCAGGTCATGGGAAGAGAGCGAGGACCCAATTGCAGGAGGAAACAGGCTTTTTATTAATAAATAAAACAAACAAAAACAACCCCTCAGGGGAAAAACAGACTGGCAAGGCAGGACAAGGCTAGGCAGGACAGGACACAAGACGTACGACGACGAACCAACACCGGAACTGCAAACACAAGGAGATTTTAAAGAGAGCAAATGAGGAGGGTAACAAGGGAAGACAGTTGGGGCAAATTAACCAATAAACAGGTAACAAGATGGGTGGGGTCAATACAAATTGACATAAGAGCACATGGCACACAAAAAACTAAGACAAAAGCCATGTGCTCACACGAAACAAAAACACAAGAACATGGCCAGCAAACAAATCACCAGCCATGTGCAAAACAGGACATGAACACCAACTAATGAGAAAACTCATAAGCCATGTGTTCACACAAGACATGACAACATGAAAGCACGCAGCCAATGAAATACACAAGCTGCGTGCCACACAGCACAAGATATAACATGAATGCACGCAGCCGATAGAAACATGAACTGCGTGCAACACAACAAAACACACGTGGACAGAAGAGCGTGCGGCTGAGCGAACTCGAGACCGCGCACTCACACAAAGATACAGAGCGTGGAGCGCGAGTGTTTGAACCCCGACATGAAACCGAAACTCAAGACATGAGTGCCGGGATCCGAACACCACGCTCCAACACTAAACAAGGCACGCAGACGAGAGAACGCAGGCCTCGAGCTGTGAGCACTGCTCACATGAAACCCGGACATGACGGGAGTATCAGGGCTCTGTCACAAAACCATGAATAACACTAGACTGAAGTGACAGAACCCTGACACATACTGCTATGCATACTTTTACTTATATATGGGATATTCCATACTTTTATATGGCAGAAATTATACAAATATTTTTGAAGGTTAAACACCTCTTTTCATTGACCATTGGTTGAAAGAGAGAAAGAGATCATATGTGACCCTCTCTGTGAAATCCAGGCTAAAGTCTCAATCTAATTATGAGATAAAAAGCATCAACATTTGAATTCTTCCATTAATTCCATTATAATTTAAATCTTTGACATGACCTTACCCTTTTTAGTCAATATTAAAGATATAAAGGTTACATTTTCACAGAATGTTCTTTACCATATGGAGGATGATTTTTGTACAAAACAGCAAATCACAAAAAATTACTTTAGCTGGGTTCTCACAGAGAGGGCCACATATTTTGAACAAGAAGGGGCAGGTGAACATGATCAGTAACTATGGTAATAAATTCACGGCAGGAACAAAGTGAACAAAGGGAACAGGAAACTTACACATGCTAAACAATGAAGCACATGTCCGATAAACAGAAACCAAACAAAAAACTATTATAGTGACCTATACATTACGTAAAATTTTGGCTTGTGCCAAAAGAAAATATATTAAGTAAATCCACTGTAAAAAAAAAACTGTAAAAAAACAGATTGTGATTTACATAACACTGTGTGGTACACATATGAAAATGAATGAATTAAATTCTGCCTGGGAACCAGATGATGTTAAAGTTGCATGACATTTTTTAACTGATTTATGTGAAACCAATGTACAAGATTAAATCACAGTTAACGTTGGGAAACAATGTTTTTCATAATTTTTCTTGATTTTGACATTGCATATTAATTCTGACGACACTGAAATTATGACAGAACAAATATGGAATTATGTAGTAAACAAAAATGTTACATAATACAGAATATTAGAGAATGCCAATAGTGTGTCTGTCATCAAAGTAAATGATGCCTTGATGTCTACATTAAAGACTGTTATTTGAGTTTATCCTCATCTCCGTGTTCCTCGATCCTCCCTCGTGTGTGCACCGTGACAAACACTTTTTTGTTTACTACATAATTCAATGTGTGTTCTTTCAGAGTTTGGATATCTTCAGTATTAAATTACAATTTGAAAATAATAAAAAATAAAGAAAACACTGAAGGAGAAGGTGTGTCCAAAGTTTTCTGTTCATGGTCTTTATAATAAATCATCTTTTTACTTTATACTTTATTATTATTATTTTGCCTTTGGTAAATAATTATTTTCAATGAATATTAAATCAAAATGTAAGGTTTGAACTAAATCTATAAATTTAATTTGATAAAAACTAATACATTTGAAATAGAACTAAAATTAAAATTAGATATTTTTTCCTGGTGTATTGAGCAGTCTTCCTTTTTTAGTTTATGATGTATTGGTCTTGATGGACACTGAACTATCGCTGTGATCAGCCCTGTACAATGAAAACAGGACAGTTATGAGAGTGGGTAATCATACTGCACTGCATCGTCTTCGTGGCTGGCCTTTAGATCTCTTTTTGTGCCATAACGTTATTCACTTCAAACGCTCTAACGGGCATCGATTGGCATACCTTACGCAACCCAGCCCTACATAATGGCCATCTCTCGCTCTCAGAGATATTGTGCTTGTGCTTTGATCTATGAAGGGTAATGCCTGTTAATGGAGGAGCAGATGATCTCTTCTTCCGCGGTCTATGGAATGTAATGGAGCACTGAGGAAGAGCTTAAATCTGAACCCTGACAACACTGTAATCATTCCTAATGTGCTGCAGGATTGGAATGTATTGCCTTGTGATAGTTTGAACAGTTTGAGGTGTAAAGGAGAACGTCCCAGGTTACGTATGTAACCCTGGTTCCCCGAGGGAACGAGACGCTGCGTCGAAACGCTAGGGGAACGCCATCAGCGTTGTCCAGCTCTGAATCATATGTGTAATCAGTCAAAATTGACGGCCAGACGTCAGGTGCGGTGACGTCATGACCAGGATGCTTAAAAGCACGTGATGTGCAGCCGGCGCCAGCTTCCAGGAATGAAGCATAGCTCTAGTAGGGATGCCGGAAGTATGGCCCTGCGACGCAGCGTCTCGTTCCCTCGGGGAACCAGGGTTACATACGTAACCTGGGACGTTCCCCTCCGGGAACATCGAGCTGCGTCGAAACGCTAGGGGAACGAGATATCCACGCCGCCATACTTGCAAATCCCTGCTTAGTGTGTGGAATGCACAGCTATGGCAAGGGAAAAGACAAGCCAGGGGTGGCTCGCAGAGCCAGGTCGTAGAACCTGGAAAGTTAGGGCGTAGCCCACCCACCAGCGCCACAGATGTCCTGCACAGGTACACCTGCCAGAAGGCCTTGGAGGCCGCCATACCTTAAGTAGAGTGAGCCTTGATTCCCAAAGGCGAGGGAGATCAGAGGACTCGAGGTCATAGGAGAGCATCCAGATCCACTACTTAGCATAAGCACCCTGGCCTCCACCGGAGGAAACGTAAAGAGAGTTTGCCTATTGAAAGGCCACCAAGAGGGGCGTGGTAGGTGCTATAGCCGCCACGTAGACCTTCAGGGTGGAGTGGGCTAACTCTGCGGAGAAACGGGCCTGCGAGAGCTCCAGCACTGTCCCAACAGGCAGTTAACTGGATCAAGCTGGCGGTCTCCGCACCCGAGTCTCAACTTCAGGGCGCAGTTTCCTTATTGAGGGAGCTCTAGATTGGAGGATGGTCTCAGCAACCTCAGTTGAGAGACCAGAGGCTATGAGTTGTGCCCCCTCGGGAGCCACACCCATAGTTTCCACAACTCCGAGCGGGGGTGAAAGATCATGCCCGCTGCCAGTGAGAGGATATCCCTCCTGACGGAATCCCCATGGAGAGCCGTCGAGGAGAAATCGGGTCAGAGACTATACTCGGCCCGGCCAGAACAGGGTTTTTCAATAGAAGGACCCCGTCCATGCGCACTCTCTAGAACTCCCAGGAGCTGAGCGATCGGGGAGGCGTACAGGACGAAGCCTCAGCCACGATTGTACCATAGCATCCAGCCCCTTAGCGGAGCTGGATGCCTGCCTCGACAGGATGGCTGCTCCTATCCTTACGAAGGAAGAACCCGATATTCGCTTTGCCCCCAAAGCACATTTCAGGAACTTCCTGTGATGGGGAAGGAGTATGCATCTTTAGATCGCTCGTGACCACCAGTCCTCGGATCTGGTGAGAGAACGTGCTCGAAGAGAGCTTTCTGAACTTCAGTCGTGTGACTGAGCGGTTCAGTTAGCTTAGATCTAAGACGGACGCAACCCTTTCCCGGAACAATGAAGCACGGCTGTAGAACCTGGACTCTTTGTCTAGAGCAGGGACCACCTCGATGGTCTCCTCCCTCAGGAGAGTGCCACTTCTTGTTCCATTACCAGAGCCTGCTCGCCCGTAGAAAGGCTGCGCAGGCGCCACATAGCCTTGTTCTACAGTGTGCGTGACCCATCGAGACACATTTGGCAGCAGTTCCACGCTGCCGAATAGTCTACTAAGGGAACCAGTCTCTCGAGACTGGTCTCTGGTGTACTTAGAGCGGCTAGCTCGGTGCCCTGGAGCGGAGGACCGGCAGGGGGCGGCCGATCTAGCTGCTCTAGAGACCCCGAAGGGGTGGCGAGCCTCCCAGCTCCGCTACATTTCTGGGCGGAAGACTGAGAGAAACGCTCGCTGGAGACCGCTGCGCCCTGGAACACTGGCAGGGTTAGCAGACTGATCTCCTGAGGGCACTGAGGAGAGACGGGCACGTGTAATGCGGTGTAAACCGCTCTTCCCCAGAGGGCCTGCCCTCATAAGTCCTGGGATGTAGCATCAGGACTGCCTTAGAAGTCTCCTATTGGAAACGACGGTCCTCAGACCCGCGTCATCTCTAGGAAGACTAAGGAACCAGAGTCTGCTCAGGCAGGACCCAATAAGACACGCTTGGCAAGGGCTCCCACACCGCCAGATGACTTACTAAGGAACCAGTCTCTTGAGACTGGCCTCTGGTATTTAGAGCGGCTAGCTCGGTGCCCTGGACGGAGGACCGGCAGGGGCGGCCGATCTAGCTGCTCTAGAGACCCCGAAGGGGTGGCGAGCCTCCCAGCTCCGCTACATTTCTGGGCGGAAGAGACTGAGAGAAACGCTCGCTGGAGACCGCTGCGCCCTGGAACGGCAGGGTTAGCAGACTGATCTCCTGAGGGCACTGAGGAGAGATGGGCACCGTGTAATGCGGTGTAAACCGCTCTTCCCAGAGGGCCTGCCCTCATAAGTCCTGGAATGTAGCATCAGGACTGCCTTAGAAGTCTCCTAAGGAACGACGGTCCTCAGACCCGTGTACTTAGAGCGGCTAGCTCGGTGCCCTGGAACGGAGGACCGGCAGGGGACGGCCGATCTAGCTGCTCTAGAGACCCCCGAAGGGGTGGCGAGCTTCCCAGCTCCGCTACATTTCTGGGCGGAAGAGACTGAGAGAAACGCTCGCTGGAGACCGCTGCGCCCTGGACACTGGCAGGGTTAGCAGACTGATCTCCTGAGGGCACTGAGGAGAGGCGGGCACCGTGTGTCACGGTGTACACGCTCTTCCCCAGAGGGCTTGCCCTCACCAGTCCTGGGCCTTGGCATCAGGACTGCCTCAGAAGCCTTCTAATGGAAATGACGGTCCTCAGACCCACGTCATCTCTAAGGCCTCAGACTAGGAACCAGAGTCTGCTCAGGCAGATCCCAATGAGACACGCTTGGCAGGGGCTCCCAAGCCGCCGGGTGGCCTACTAAGGAACCAGTCTCGAGACTGGCCTCTGGTGTACTTAGAGCGGCTAGCACGGTGCCCTGGAACGGAGGCCGGCAGGGGCGGCCGATCTAGCTGCTCTAGAGACCCCGAAGGGGTGGCGGGCCTCCCAGCTCCGCTACATTTCTGGGCGGAAGAGACTGAGAGAAACGCTCGCTGGAGACCGCTGCGCCCTGGAACACTGGCAGGGTTAGCAGACTGATCTCCTGAGGGCACTGAGGAGAGACGGGCACCGTGTAATGCGGTGTACACCGCTCTTCCCCAGAGGGGCCTGCCCTCACCAGTCCTGGGCTTTGGCATCAGGACTGCCTCAGAAGCCTCCTATTGGAAATGACAGTCCTCAGACCCACGTCATCTCTAAGGAAGACTAGGAACCAGAGTCTGCTCAGGCAGATCCCAATAAGACACGCTTGGCAAGGGCTCCCACACCGCCAGGTGACTTACTAAGGGAACCAGTCTCTTGAGACTGGCCTCTGGTGTACTTAGAGCGGCTAGCTCGGTGCCCTGGAACGGAGGACCGGCAGGGGACGGCCGATCTAGCTGCTCTAGAGACCCCCAAAGGGGTGGCGAGCCTCCCATCTCCGCTACATTTCTGGGCGGAAGAGACTGAGAGAAGCGCCGCTGGAGACCGCTGTGCCCTAGAACACTGGCAGGGTTAGCAGACTGATCTCCTGAGGGCACTGAGGAGAGACGGGCACCGTGTAATGCGGTGTACACCGCTCTTCTCCAGAGGGGCCGGCCCTCAAGGCCCTGCATCAGGGCGTTCTGGCCAAGACTATCGATCCGCAGATCCGTCTTCGCCCGGGCGCCACTCTGACTCCGATTCTGGCGAGTACGAGAAGTGACATTCCCCGAATAAGGAGGCGAGGTAACAGTTACGAGGTAACGAGGCAACGCGCGAGCCGCTCGGAACAAAACAAATAAATCTTCTTGGAGAGAAACTGCTGCAGATTAGCGCACTCTCACTCAAGTCGGGAAGAACTATTCAGGCTTCCGCCCGGAGAGCGCTTAGACCTGGGGAATACAGGTGGAAATAAGGCGAACCCGCTCCAACCCGTCCGCCAGATCTATGTGCGATAGCGCATCTCACTCACGCGGTGCCTCAGCAGCAGCGGAGCGCGAGGACACACCATCTAATCCATCTGCCTCCTCTGGGGAATACAGGTGGAAATAGGCGAACCCGTCTCCAACCCGTCCGCCAGATCTATGTGCGATTCCCCGTGATCTCACTCACCGCGGTGCCTCAGCAGCAGCGGGACTGGGAGATCATAGGCGCGGACACACCTCGGGCGTGCCCGGCGGGAGCACAATGCATTACAGCGGACGCTGAATCTGATGGGAAAAGAAGATAGGGGATCACCCGTCTTAATCTTCCCATCTAATCATCTGCGAGCACAGCCACTGCTCCGCCTCAGCGGCAGCGTGGCAGGTGCTGCGAGGACGCAGGTGAAAAACTCCCTCCTCAAAGAGAGTTTTCGCCTCCAGTCAGAGAGGAACACACAGTCTGTAACGTGATCTACTTTCGCCCTCATTGGCCTTTGATATGTCTGCTTCTAGTCTTTCTTTGCCTATCTTTTAAGAATAAACTTTCTTATTTCCTATCTGATAGTAACAGACTCACAGAACACATTCGACTGACACACACAGAGAGCTTTGCTGAATGACAAAAAGCTGGCGCCGGCTGCACATCACGTGCTTTTAAGCATCCTGGTCGTGACGCCACCGCACCTGGACGCCTGGGCCGTCAATTTTGACTGATTACACATATGATTCAGAGCTGGACAACGCTGATGGCGTTCCCCTAGCGTTTCGACGCAGCTCGATGTTCCCGGAGGGGAACAAAATTGTAACATATTTTTATATTATACAGTTTTGGATAAACACGCTATATAATAATGTATAAATGTCATATCAAACCACATGGCCTTTATGTTAAACCCAAAAATAAACATTTGCTGAGAATTGACCATCCAAGATGTAGATTAATTTGTTTCTTTGTTGAAACAGGTTTGAAGAAATTTAGCCTTGCAAATTATTATATAATTTAGTTTTTATAAAAACATCTCAACAATCCACAAGTAATCACACGACTTCAGACTATCAGTTAACATCTTATGAAGTGAAAAATTGCATGTTTGTAAGGAACAAATCCATCAAAACATTTGAACTTTTTAACTAAATCATCTGAACCATTGCTTCTGGCCAAAATACAACTGTTCAAAATGAAGACAAGATAATCGTGATTTCTTTTGGCTGAGAAACATTATAGTCAATACTGTATGATGGTCTACTGTGATTATTATGTGTGAGTTTGAGAACTGATGACTTCATACATTGACTAAAAATCACATTCGGATGGTAATTGTTTCTCATGGGTAAGCAAGCTATTTTTAACATTCTGAGGGGTTGGTCGATGATTTTATTGACATCCAAAATCAGAATGTCAGTTGTTGTTTTTTTTTTTTACAAAAGTTAAAATGCTTTTCTTCTCTTTCTTCCCACTCGCTGTGGTGGAGTAGTAATGAAATACTGTTCTTATAAATACTTTCCAGAATTTCTTTAATAAGTGTACATCTAAAATGCATGCAAAGCACAACAACTATGGTTCTTGGCAGTTGCCAAAAGGATTTAAACAGTGCATTTTAAATTGATCAATTCTTGTAAATCCAGAGATGTGGATTCAGATGGTAATTGAATTAACACAAATCTTGGTAACACTTTATTTCGATAGTCCACTTTAGACATTCTACTAACTATAAGTAACTTTGCAACCTATACCATCAGAGAAGTATAATCATTAAAAATATATAAATCTTTATGACAATTTTTCTGCAAAAACAAAGCAAAACAAAATCACACAAGCTGTATACAAAAAGTATACATATACATAAAAGTACATACATATACTAAAGCAATAAGCCCCAAGAAGCCGTGGTTTACAGTGAATTTATAACAGCTAAAGGGCGTTGTTAGGCATGACATGAGGCGGAGTGCCTAAAACCCCCTTAGCTGTTATTAATTCACTGTAAGCCACGGCTTCACGGAGCTTATTGCTTTTATAAAAAGGCTATTCCATATACTTAGGGTTTCACAAAATAAAACAGAGCAAATAATTGACATTAATAAAAAACAGTATTCTTCCACCAAACAATGTAGTTCCTCAGAAACAGTTGTGGTTGGATTGAAACCTATGGTTGGAACAAAGTGTATGCCAAGCAACACACAAAGTAAACAAAGGTGTAGGTTTGTAGTGTAATTTACAACTGCTTCGAACGTGGCTCAACCAATCAGAATCAAGGACCGGAACTATACGTTTTATAAATAAAAGTACATACACATACAGTGCTCAGCGTAAATGAGTACACCCCTTTGAAAAGTAACATTTTAAACAATATCTCAATGAACACAAAAACATTTTCAAAATGTTGACAAGACTAAGTTTTATATAACATCTGTTTAACTTATAACATGAAAGTAAGGTTAATAATATAACTTAGAGAACAGATTTTCAGTTTTACTCAAATTAGGTTGATGCAAAAATGAGTACACTCCACTGAAAGTCTCTGGAGCAAAGCTAAATTTTAGACTACAAATGTCTAATTTAACAAGAATTCAACCACAGGTGAGTCTAATTATTCATTACACAGCAGACAGTTGACTATAAAAGGGTGTTACTTAAAGAAAACCCCTTCCCATTTCATGCTGTCAGCAATCGCACCACATGGAAGAGAAATGTCACAAGACCTGAGAAAGAAAATAATTTCTTTACACAAGAAAGGTGAAGGCTACAAGAAGATCAGCAAAGCTTTACTTATCAGTCAGAATACTGTAGCAAAAGTGGTAGAAACATTTAAAAAAGATGGAACTGCAACCATCTCACAGAGACGTCCAGGTCGTTCACGGAAGTTAACACCTCGTCAGGAACGTCTTCTGATGAGAAGGGTTGAAGAAAATCGACATTCAAGTTCACTGCAGTTATCTAAAGAAGTAGAAAGCCAAATTGGGGTGACTAGTTCCCGTGACACAATACGGCGTACACTGCAGAGGAATGGCATGCATGGGTGCCGTCCAAAAAAGCCCGCCTAGAGTTTGCCAGGGCCCATGCTGACAAAGATGAAAACTACTGGGACTCTATACTCTGGAGTGATGAGACCAAGATAAATGTTTTTGGAACTGATGGCTTCAAAACTGTATGGCGTCGCAAAGGTGAGGAATACAAAGAAAAATGCATGGTGCCTACAGTGAAACATGGTGGTGGCAGTGTCCTTATGTGGGGCTGCATGAGTGCTGCTGGTGTCGGGGAGCTGCATTTCATTGATGGCATCATGAATTCACAAATGTACTGCTCTATACTGAAAGAAAAGATGCTACCATCACTCCGTGCCCTTGGTCGTCGTGCACTTTTCCAACATGACAATGATCCTAAACACACATCTAAGGCCACTGTTGGATTTCTGAAGAAGAACAGGGTGAAAGTGATTCAGTGGCCAAGTATGTCTCCTGATCTGAACCCAATCGAACACCTATGGGGAATTCTGAAGAGACAAGTTGAGCATCACTCTCCATCCAGTATCCAATCTCTAAAAGAGGTAAAGGAGATTCTTGAAGAATGGAAAAAGATAGATCTGGCAAGATGTCGACAACTTGTTAATTCCATGCCTAGAAGACTTGGTGCTGTCATTAAAAATCATGGAGGCCATACAAAGTACTAGATTTAGTAGTTTTTGTTGTGGGGTGTACTCATTTTTGCATCACCCTAATTTGAGTAAAACTGAAAAATGTGTAATCTAAATTATATTATTAACCTTACTTTCATGTTATAAGTTAAACAGATGTTATATTAAACTTAGTCTTGTCAACATTTTGGAAAATGTTTTTGTGTTCATTGAGATATTGTTTAAAATTTTACTTTTCAAAGGGGGTGTAATCATTTACGCTGAGTACTGTACATATGCATAAAATAACCACACAAAAGAAAAAATATTTTCCCTCCCCACCCGAAAACGCACCAAATACAATGAAAGATACACACCTTAAACAAAGCCATTCTTAATAAGAATTAAACAAAATATAAAAAATTGAGTAAAATAAAGTATTGAAGTTCTGTTACATAAATGCCCAGGCAAAGTTCAACTCTTAAAAATAAAAGTAAAGAAGAATTTTTTAGATGCATCAATCTTAGAAAAACAAATTATTTCAAGCTTTAGGGCAGCAACTGTTTCAGTTAGCCGTTCATGAAAGCTGAGTGCTAAAGTCGACTTCCAATCCATCAAAATCACCCTTTCAGCCACCACCATACCAAACATAAGAGAGATTTGCTGAGAATGTGTAAATGCTAAGGCTTGGAACATCCAAACAAAGCTAAAGATTTTCACTGATATCTTCTCCAAGAACATTCAAGCGTCACCGAAAAATATTACTCCAAAACTCAGAAATCTCAGGGCAGAACCAAAGAGTATGCATCCTATCTGAATTCTACATCTATCACAAAGGGGAAACTGAAGAATACATTTTATCGAGTTTAGTTATGGTTTAATGAATAACCTATGCAGCACTTTAAACTGCAAGTTGTAATCTTGGATTAATAGCGCAAGTATGAATTTGTCCCTCCTCCCAAATCTCATTTGAGATAATTCCAGTATAATTTTCATGCTATTTTGAGGTGATCTGAAGACATGTTTAGCCATGGGGGTTGACCCAAATTCTTGAGGCAAATCCTGAAACTCGGTAAAAGAATGTTTTATGAAGTGGCGCATGTCAGCAGATAGACAAGGGACACAGAGGTAAGTGAAATCAACAGCCGGTTTATTGAACTATGGCAGGGATGGAGCAATGCAGCGTGTCCAGCTGAGTGAATCCGGAATAGAGACGTTTCTAGAGAGTCTCATCTGCGAGGAATCAATCCTTAACTTTATCCAGAGGGACCAGCGGGAGCAATGTAGCTTAGGGACGGTGGAGCACAGGAGCGGTGGAGATCTGGGAGCGGAACACGGGAACGACGATACTGTAGACAAAAGGTAAGAGGGTCAGGTGACTCAACATGGAGTGTTTAAGACCAGACAGTGACTGTTTGGGAGGAGTGCGTTGATATAGTGCTCTTGGTGACTGGTGACAGGTGGCGGTGATCAGTAATCAGGTGAGTTGGATCTGATGTGTGTAATTGGGGGTGACTGAGGTGACTGTGACGACTGTGACTCCCTGACAGCACACCCGTAGATACTGAAAAAATTGTGAATGAGAAAGGTTAAAGATTTTATACAAAAGTTCAAGAGGCAAATTTTCCATATAAATAACCATGGTCAGTCCTTTGCCTCTCCACAGGGAGAACAGGTTCTGAAGGTAGGTTCTGAAAAAGCGAGGTAGTGAGACCATTTTAATGGCATTGACCCAACCAACCGATTAAAGATAATGAAAGAACCCTCCATTTGTCTCCGTTTGTCAATAGATAGCTTTAACTTATGTATGGCTTCTATGTAAACTGAAATATATTTAATATAATCATTTTTAAATTGATTTAGGAATAATATAACATACTTCTTTTCTTTTTCTTTTATGTACTTACACAGTGTGATTAATATTCAGTCTGTTGGCAGTTCAGTAGCACTGTACATGATGTGCATAGCCAAATATGATTCCTGCTGCTCTAAGATAATCCTGACACCACCTGACCTCTGTGTCAACATTAATTTAAGCCAAAACTGATATGTATAAGAATAATAATTCAATTGTTATATCTGAATGTCAGTTGGGCACTTTCATTTCATTAAGATACACAGGGAAAATTCATCCTGCTGATAAGATGACATAGTTTCCTAGGCTAACGGAATACTTTTAATTGGAAAAATCCTTTAATTGAAAAATCTTTTACCAAATTACATATATCTGTAACACCAGATTAATTTATCTAAAAGACCTAAAGCATGGAAACAAAACAGAATGGTTCCAGGCCCCATCCTCAGAATAATGCAAAAAGAAACTCTATAACTATGGCTACCTGTCATATAAACCATGGTGCATAAACTCTACCCATTTGACCTATCGGTAAGCTCCTCCCCTCAAACGCAGACTAGCCAATTGCAGTCGAGTATCAGTTGCACGTTTCAGCGCCATAGAGAAACATTGGAAGATCCGAAGCTCGCATCGGTTTTAAGGGGTTTATGCTTCAAAATTGAAAAAAATGTGCATGTGGTACTTGAAACACTGATTCCAGGTATCCTGAGAGGATGGGTAATATCATTTATTTTATTACATTTCCTGAATCCAAACAAAAAAGTGCAATTATTCAACTCCAATAAAAATGAAGACAGAAACGTTAATTTTCTGCTTGTCCTACACTCATTAAATTACAATTTTCATCTGCTCAAGCAGAATGTTAATGTTATCTTGTGCTTTAGCAAGGTATCTCTAGCTAAAACTAGCTAACGTTAAAGTTAGTGAGTCCATGCTAACATACAAACCTAAATAGCATGCTCTCGTGTCTTGTGAAGTGTAGGTCAAAAACACATAAACGAAGGTCTACATTTCAGTGCCTCTCCATATTAAACTGGTTAAATGTACATTAACTTAATCATACCCTGTGACCAGTTTTGGGGAGTAACTAGTTACATGTAACAGAATTACGTTATCTAATTACAAAATAAAAGTAATTGTAATCAGTTACAGTTACTAAGAAAAAAGTAATTAAATTACAGTTACTTATGAAAATGTTAATGATTACAAAGGGGATTACATCTGATTTTCACTCCCACATACAGATTTAATTGAGTTATTTCATAAATTGCAGTGACTGCTCTAAAATATGAAACACCAATGTTTCAGAAGTTAATAACATGCTTATTCGATAACTTTCATATTTCCTATATGGTTTATGTATATGTTTTATTTTTTAAGATTAACTGTTTTTCTAAGGTATTGTTAGATTCCAGTGTTTCCTTGTCAAAAACAGCTCTGTTCACAGTGACTCGTTTCGGTGCATATCTCTTTACACGCTAATGAGCTCTGCTTACCCCTCCCCTCTCTTCTGTGGAAGAGCAAACACAAATCGCAAATAATCATAAAAATAAAAAGTGAGACTTACTTCTTCTGGAGGTGCAGCTGGATCATGAACAATGGGTACTGCTCCATCCTTGAGTTTTAACTTTTTAACAAAACCTGTCTTGAATTGTCCCTCATTCAGAAAGCATGATTTGTGCAGCCAGACATAAACAAATTTAGTGAAAGTGAAGTGAAGTGTGGCCAAGTATGGTGACCCATACTCGGAATTTGTGCTCTGCATTTAGCCCATCCAAGTGCGCACACGCGCACCCCCGGAGCAGTGGGCAGCCATATTGCTGCAGCGCCCGAGGAACAGTTGGGAGTTTGGTGCCTTGCTCAAGGGTTTCACCTCAGTTGCGGTACTGAAGGTGGAAAAGAGTGCTGGTATTCACTCCAAAATCAAAATGACTTGATAATTGAGACTGTTTAGGTTTTTGGGGATTAAAAAAAGGAGTGCATTTTTATCATTGTATGGTGGTTGTGTCCACATACTGCTAAGACACATTTATATACAAATGAAGATATTTTGCATACAATGTGTCCTTTAAAATTTAAATATTATAATGTTAATTCAAGTAATGAAGGATTTTGAAGTCTGACAGTTATCAGTGTTACTTTAAGGTTAACCCTGCCTGGTTTACATGTTTGAAAATGATTAACAGTTGAAAACATTAGAAATTTAGAAAAGTAATCAAAAAGTAATCAAATGTAATCAGTTACATTACTTTAATAAAATAACTGAAAAGTTACACTACTTATTACATTTTAAGTAGGATAACTTGTAATCTGTAACCTATTACATTTCCAAAGAAACCTTCCCAACACTGCCTGCGACACATGAACAGTGTTGATCCTGCATGTTGTCATCTGTGATCATGATGACCGACCATAATATGAGACTTCTCCCGCTTGCATTGGGATCTGTAAACCCTCGCTTTGAGTTACCCACCGCATTTATTTTAAAATATTTTATAAATCCCTCCTTGGAATATTTATTTCCCATTTGGTGGCCTTCTGTGTTCAAAATTGTGCAAAACCAACGTATATATAGTTTTCACACTGCAGATGTTATTGTAAGACAGTGGGCAACTCCGTTTGTTTGTCCGAGGGAGCAACAGTAACTAAGTTGGTGGGGTTTTCTCAAGAGTTGGAAATAAAGGGTTTACCAGCTTCACTGGTTATAAAGTTAATAAAGAGATAATAAAGAGTTCTTTATTCACTTTCTGAATATAATCTATTAACAATATTAATACAAATGTTGTTTTACTGGTACTGACTATTTACATTTTGATATTGTGACAACAATAAATAGCGTTCCTGAAAATAAAGGGGAGCCTGTTTCCATATTGCATATTTCCTAAAAAATAACTTCTACCCCTTGCTTTTGTTGGCATTTCCTCTCCCCCCTGGTGACCTCCTTGCACACTTCTAACTAAATTGCAGTTGGTCAGCAACATATCAGCTGGGCCACTGTGTCCTAGAGCTGTTACATTTATCTTAAAACAAAAACAAACTTAAGAGCAGAGTACAGCTAATATTCAGGTTCACCAGCCAACGTGCAGGGCAACTATACAGATGCTGGCCCAGCAGTGCTCTTGATATTTTACAGCAGACAGCAGTTTTAACGCTGGACTACAGCCAAAACTTTATGTGACCATGGGAAAATAAGAAATTGAAAGCTCAGAATGCATTCGAGTGAAGTAGGCATGTGAATGAGCTGGTATTTAAGACTTTAAGACAAATTATATGAGGCTGTGGATTTACTCAACAACAAAAAAACTCACAAATGAGGAACATCACAAGCAATAACAACAGGTTAAACCAATATTGATATTGAGGTGCTAACGAGCAAGCGGGCAGATGTGCTTGTCTTATGTTAAAACTCCAAATAATTCTACAATATATGTCAACAAATACCAAGAAATTCTGCAGTTCCTTCACAGTTTTTGGTCATGGATAATTTGCTACTAACTGGACCTGAACAGATCAATATTAATTCCCTTGAGACTGAGAACATACCTTAACAAATCAAATGGTGGTGATGTGGAATTCACAGTTGGTATTGACAAAAAAACTGATTCTCATAGTACCAAGCAACACAGAACATTGTCACAACACAGACAAGTTTTTAACAAGGTTGTGACAACATACCAAAAAGATAGACATTTCTTCATTGTGTGGTGAAGGTTGTCACAGCCCTGTCACAGTCTGTTTGACTACGGTTTAGAGCCACTGATTAAGGTTCTTCACAATCTGATGTACATTTGAACCCTTTTAAATTTAACAGCTACTTTGATGATTGGTTCAACCGAACAGAATCTTCTGTAGATTATCGAATTTTGTGTATGGCAGAAAAATTAGGTTAGTAAATAATGATACAAAACTCACTGTTGTTGACTGTTGGAAGATGCATACATAACATGGTTCATTTAGCAATTTAATTACAATAATAGGGTAATACTGTAGTATGTAGTGTATTAATAAAGCAAATTAATAATATGACTCAATTATTATAAGACCAGCATTTCAAAACTAAAAACATAACATGGCAGCTGACTACCCACAGACTACTCAATTAATTAAATTATTGAGATGATCCATCTCTGTCGATTCTTCATCATCAGTCAGGAACCTAGGTGTGCTATTTGATAGCAATCTCTCCTTTGACAGCCACGTTTCTAGCATTTGTAAAACTGCATTTTTTCATCTTAAAATATATATCTAAACTGAGACCTATGCTCTCAATGTCAAATGCAGAAATTTTAATTCATGCATTTATGACCTTAAGGTTAGATTACCATAATGCTTTATTGGGTGGATGTTCTGGATGTTCTGTTCAAAATGCAGCAGCTCGAGTTCTTACTAGAACCAGGAAGTATGACCACATTGGTCCGGTTCTGTCAACACTGCACTGGCTCCCTATTAAACATCGTATAGATTTTAAAATCTTGTTAATTACTCATAAAGCCCTGAATGGCTTAGCTCCTCAGTACTTGAGCGAGCTCTTATCGCATTATAGTCCTTCATATCCACTGTGTTCTCAAAACTCTGGCGTTTTGATAATACCTGGAATATCAAAATCAACTGCCGGCGGCAGATCCTTTTCTATTTGGTGCCCAAACTCTGGAACAATCTACCTAACAATGTTCGGGAGGCAGACACACTCTGTTAGTTTAAATATAGATTAAATACCCATCTCTTTAACCTGGTGTACACATGACACACTAATACGCTTCTAATATTCAAATCCGTTAAAGGCTTGTTAGGCTGCATTAATTAGGTAAACCAAAATCGGGAACACTTCCCATAAAACACGATGTACTTGTTACAAAGTCTTAGATCTTTGAGTTCAGCTCGCGATAAATGGGAGCAAAAACAAAAGTGTTGCGTTTATAATTTTGTTCAGTATAGCAAGAACTCTAACTGGTAACTTGACCATCAAACCAAGAAATCCACGAATTGTGCTTTAAGAGCTATGCCTAGCTAAGGACTTAAAGATGCGAACATACTGAATAATGTGGAGAATATATGAAAAAAATTGTATCACATTCAATTAAAAGAATTGTCGAAAGTTGTGGTTAATAAAGTATTCTGCTGCTTCTAAATCTGTTAGTGTTTTTTATTTATTCATTTATTTGTTTTTTTGGCTAAAAATAGCCAGTTTTCACAAATAGGGCATACAAGGCCTGTCCCAATTTATTTATGACCAGCCATACAAACATTAATGCACATCTGTTTCTCTGAAGACAAGTGGGCCTTCAAAAGATCAGTTCTTATAGAGAACTAAATAAACTGGCATGAAAAGGAATCATCGTCTTAAAGTTTTCGAGATTCTAATGATTTTTTCTAAATATGCTTATTAATCATGTAATATCAGCAAGTGAAAATACCAATCTTACCTGGACAGTAGTAATAATACTGTATGTTATATATAAATAATACTATTTACTTTTAATATTCTCTCTAAATATAAAGCTTTTTTAATTTTAGTTTCATTTAAGGAAAACATTCCATATATAACACGCATTATATATAGCTATACAAGCATACAGTATACAGTGATGTATTAAAGTCATGTATGTTTTGTATAGTACTATACATATACACACACTGATCAAGTGATGTCATCAGCAGTTTCAAGTACTGTTCTCTTTATGATATGCACATTTCTCGTAAAAAATAAAAATAAAATAAAAACTGCTTAAGCACACAATATTGATATTATTAAATTACATAAAGTAATCTATTATTTGATCAAAATGAGAAATCATGAAAGTCAGTTCCTCAACTTATCTAATTAGTAATATGGGAAAATGGGAAAAAAGCACCATGCAAACTCTTGCTTTAAATTTTTCAAAGTTACTTTTCTTTCTTTCTTATTTATTTATTATAAAAAAATTTACACTGTAGGAAGAGATTTTCACATGACCTTCTCTCTGTGGCTCAGATGGGCCAAATTACATGTTGCCTATCTAGTATACATCTCTTTTAGCGTATGTTTGTTGCTGGTTTCTTGAAATTGGATGCATGGTTATTGCATTGTTGAAATTAAGGGGTTTGTGCTAAACTAATGAGATTTACTGTCATGAATGTCAGAGGTTCCTGTTGACAGTGGCTGAGAGTAGGAAAAATATTTTAATTCCCATTTCACACCATGAATTAAAAGGTTCAGTCAGCACTCAGCAGTAATGAAGTTGGTTCTATAGTGCTGATCTAAAACCAGGTTTGTGGTTCTTAGATATTGCGGGTTGGTTTATGTAAAAATTAAATAAAATAAATAGTTTAAAGGGATAAATATATATATATATATATAAACCTAGGGACCTCATGTTTCATACACATTCACTTATTTATGTAATATATTCTCTTTCTCAACAACAGTATTGGCCGTTTGTGGTCATTTAGTTATGCACTAGTAATATCACAAGTTTCAGTTGAACTAAAATGTGTGATTAAGTTAACACGCGAAGGTTCAATATTTGTTTACTCACATCGCCTTATTTGTTGACACCCAGATCATGTCGTCTAGTCCGCTGAGCAGAGATGATCAACAGAAGAGCATGCTTATCAAATTCCCAGTCCCTCAGTGTAAGTAATAATTACATTCACTGACACTTAGGGCACTCTCTGCTCTATTTCTCTCTCTGGTCTTCTTCCAATCTGGTCATTCCAGTCAGTTTGGCTCTATGTAAGCAACTCATCTCCATGGTTACCATAACAATGAGATCATGCAGTCATCATGAATGAATGAATGATGCATTTATATAGCGCTTTATTGTGTATTGCTGTACACCCAAAGCGCTTTACAATCATGTGTGGGGTCTCTCCTCAACCACCACCAGTGTGCAGCATCCACTTGGATGATGCGACGGCTGCCACAGGACAACGGCGCCATTGCGCTCACCACACACCGGCTACAGGTGGAGAGGAGAGAGAGATAGAGCCAATTAAGTGGATGGGGATTATTAGGAGGCCATGATTGATAAGGGCCAGTGGAGGGAATTTTGGCCAGGATCATGCAAGATCTGTCTGAAATTAAAACCATGCCGATATAAGGTTCATTGTATGGAAATGCAAACAACTTTGAATACTGTACTAACTACAACTGTATTGCAAATTTTTGGTTAATATTAGTTAATGCATCAATTAATGTTAACTCATGGAATTTGTGTTACCTAATATCTAATATTGTAAAGTGTATATTTTAATGAAAAGTTAATATAAAAAGTTAACACAAATTTAAAATACTTTAGCATTTGAATTCCCCCTTTTGTTTTAGTGGCATTAATGAAATAGAAAGGGCTGAATATTGAACATGTATCAATCCTTATTTTTTATTTATTTTTTACTTTCCTGGTGTCACGGTACACGGGGATCCAGGAACGAGGAGACGAGGATTCTGACAAACGAGGTATTTAATGAGACAAACGGAGGAGAGACAGGAACACAGGTAAGGAATCCAAACAGCTTTGACACATGACATTAACAATAATCCACAAGTAACATGGGGCAGAACAGACTAGATATAGGGAGACATGACTGGAAACACCTGGGACATAATCAAGATACAGACGGAGACTAATTAACTAATAATGGGGAACAGGACGGATCAAATATGGGTGAGGAGACAAAGGCAGAGGAAGACAAAGTCTGACAATACCCCCCTTCCAATAGGCGTCCCCGCCATCGACATCGAGGGAGGGTGGGCACTCTGGAGGCCTCAAGGACCTGGAGACCGGACAGGTGACCTCCAGGGCGGTGCCCGTTCCGGGACCCACGGCGGATCCGGGGACTCAGGCGGCCACGGCGGATCAGGCGGCCATGGCGGATCCAGGAACTGAGGAGGCCATGGCGGAGCGGGGTGCTCGGGCGGCCATGGAGGCGGGGTGCTCGGGTGGCCATGGAGGTAGCCCCAAAATTTTCATGGGAAGCTCCCCATCCCAGGGCGCTCAGGGCCGTGGGAAGGCGAGCTGGACAGGGCCAGCGGAGGGAATGGTGAGCTGGGCCAGGGGCCAGCAGGGGCTCAGGAGAGCTGGACGGAACCAGCAGGGGCTCTGGAGAGCTGGGCCAGGCCAGCAGGGGCTCTGGAGAGCTGGGCCAGGACCAGCAGGGGCTCTGGAGAGCTGGGCCGGGACCAGCAGAGGCTCTGGAGAGCTGGACGGGACCAGCAGGGGCTCTGGTGAGCTGGGCGGGACCAGCGTGGGCCAGCGTGGGCGCTCGGGTGCCGCTGACTCTCGGGCGCTCGGAAGAGCTGGACGGAACCAGCGGGGGAAATTGAGCGCACTTACGAGGAGCCGGCACTGGGCGCTGTCGAGGTGCAGGCACTGGAGGGCACTGGCGTGGTGCAGGCACTGGAGGGCACTGGCGTGGTGCAGGCACTGGAGGGCACTGGCGAGGTGCAGGCACTGGAGGGCACTGGCGAGGTGCAGGCACCGGGCGCTGGCGAGGTGCAGGCACCGGAGGGCACCGGCGTGGTGCAGGCACCGGAGGGCACCGGCGTGGTGCAGGCACCGGAGGGCACCGGCGTGGTGCAGGCACAGGAGGGCACCGGCGTGGTGCAGGCACTGGAGGGCACCGGCGTGGTGCAGGCACTGGAGGGCACTGGCGTGGTGCAGGCACTGGAGGGCACTGGCGTGGTGCAGGCACTGGAGGGCACTGGCGAGGTGCAGGCACTGGAGGGCGCAGCCTCGGAGCAGGCACTGGAGGGCGCAGTCTCGGAGCAGGCACCGGAGGGCGCTGTCGGGGAGCAGCCACTGGATCTCGGCGGCGCTCGGGAAGCGCGGGCTCTCGGCGGCGCTCGGGAAGCGCGGGCTCTCGGCGGCGCTCGGGAAGCGCGGGCTCGCGGCGGCGCTCGGGAAGCGCGGGCTCGCGGCGGCGCTCGGGAACCAGCCGAGACGAAGACGAGCTGGGCGGCACCAGCGAAGAAGAGCTGGGCAGAACCAGCGAAGAAGAGCTCCGCAGGACCAGCGGAGACGAAGAAGAGCTGAACGGGGCCACCGGAGACACTCGTGGGCTGGTTTCGACTCGGGACCGGTAACTTCCCAGACACCGGTAGATCCCCTCTCTCCAACACAATCCTGTGGTGTCTGGGAGATCCATAGGGCGCTGGTAATTTGCCCCGAGCCGAAACAGATGGAGGATTGCCGCGTCGTGGAGCTCCGTCACCGCGGCGAGCTTGCAGAATTCTCCGGCGAACACCACGAATGGGAGATTCCGCCGGCTAAGGGCAAAGGCACAGGCTGCGAACTCCATCGCCGTGAAGGAGAATCCGTTCTTCTTTTATGGGTGGATTATTCTGTCACGGTACACGGGGATCCAGGAACGAGGAGACGAGGATTCTGACAAACGAGGTATTTAATGAGACAAACGGAGGAGAGACAGGAACACAGGTAAGGAATCCAAACAGCTTTGACACATGACATTAACAATAATCCACAAGTAACATGGGGCAGAACAGACTAGATATAGGGAGACATGACTGGAAACACCTGGGACATAATCAAGATACAGACGGAGACTAATTAACTAATAATGGGGAACAGGACGGATCAAATATGGGTGAGGAGACAAAGGCAGAGGAAGACAAAGTCTGACACCTGGACATAGAAAGACAGAAATAAATAACAGATTTTTATTTTGGTCTCAATACAATGTCTTTGGAGCCCATTGTCCTTGTGCTCAGTGTTGAGCCTTCTTCACTTAGATTTGAATTAAACTGTGTATTCTTCACACACGTGTGTAATTTAATTGATTGATTAGTGTTGTGTGTCACCTAATGGATGCTGATGGGAGTTAGCCACGTTGCCACGCTGAACATTATCTATCAACCCTGTCTATATGTCTGTACATTTAATTGAATGACCTTTCATAATGAACACAATTATCTCTATTTAGACCTTGGAGGCCTGAATCAACACAGAGACAGAGATACTGTGTCCCTGAAGCATGGTTAGTTTATCTTTTCAAAGTCTGCTCTTATCTTAATTGGGTTGTGTGGGGGGAATAAAAGCTATTTGATGATAGCTCCAGACAATTTCTTTCAGTATAAAACAGAAATTATATGGAATAATAAAGCAAACCATTTGTTTTAAAAATGCTTGTTTTTGCTCATTAAGAATTACATTGTTTGAAAAGCTGTCAGTATTACAGATTCGCCATTAAAACAGACAGCAAAGTTTTATTGTCACTTCATTATTACAGCAATAATCCGTTTTCCCACATTGTTCTACTCTCTTTTTAAAATGTGTTTGGACTTTAAATGACCCAGACTGCACATTTTTTGTCAACGTTTCTTCATGAATAGCGTATATTTAATAAGCTAATATCGTTACGTGTCAAAATGAACACCTCTATCCATTAATCAGTATTAGAATTAAACTGCACCATGTACACAGTCTGCCAGTATCATATTTCTGAAGTTGAAAGACATTTAAATGAAGTCTTTGATGATATGGAAGCTTCCATTGTATAATTACTGTCACAGAAATGCAGCACTGTTTCGTAACTTCTGGATTATTGGAGTGTATTGGGACTGAGATTCATTCTAAAGCCTGTCTGAAAGTTTAGACCCCAGCAGTTAATCCAAAATTAAATATCACCTCAGATGACTTTCTGCCTTAATCTTGTTTTTTTCTCCCTCTCAGTAAAATTTGACAAGCCCTGTAATTATGACTGGACATTCAAACAGCATATGCATTTTAAAATCATGTAGAACCCACTAGAAACATTCTTCTCAGGCAGTTTGTGGAAAATGTTTCAGGATCAATCAAACACATTTGTCTAGCTTTTCAATTGAATGGAAATGGAAAATCACTATCTTGAGATTGTATTTACTTACAAACTGAAATATATGTTCTCTGCTGGTCGCTGGGAAGCCATTATAGACAGAAGTTTGCATTATTCTTACAAACGTTTTTTTTTTTTTTGGCCAGACAAACAATTATTTGAGGAATGGAAAAATAATGATGTGTTGGATTTTAGTCAGAGTCCATTACAATTTCGTTCCGTCACTTGGTTTGTGTGTGCTTGTTACCAAATGATACTCTTAACACACACACACATGCACACGCGCACTCACACACACACACACACACACACACACACACAGAGAGGTTTGCTTTGCTATCTAAATGGGTAAATTCTATTGTTTTATTGTATATATCATTTATTGTAGTTATAAATACTATAACCTAACCCTAACCCTAACATGAAACTTTATGCATTATTACAATTAAATATATATATATATACACACATATATATGTGTGTGTGTGTGTGTGTGCGTGTGTTTACAAATGAGGACATTCACAAACTTATATTTTGTCATGTTTATATTACTTCTGGTTATAAATTTGTCCACAAAATTTGATGAAGCGCATCCTTTAGGTACAAACACAAATAGTTCAGAGGCAAATTTTTCAGATTTTCAGATGCCAAAACATCACGCATAGTCATATGTGTTTAATTTTTGTTCACGACTAAGCTTATGCTAAATAAATATGAAGGACTTAAATATGTGACTGCGGTTAAGAACGAAAAGACAAGAAAAGATTAATGACATATAATATGATCAGACTTTGAAATAATGTGATTTCGAAGTTTGAGAGGGCCAAGAACGGCCTTGTTTGTGCAAATCTGCCATATTAAAATACAGTTGTCACTGTTTACACATCCACATTTTATTCTCAAGGCTAATGAAGACCATGTCAGTTAATACCACTAATAACTATTTGACCATCTGAGATTAGCATGTTCAGATATGCAGTCATGTGAGATGTCATATCCATGAGTATGACGCAACGCAAAACCCTAGTCAAGAGACAGATTGAGTCTTAAACTGTCTCATACATTTACACCACTGCAGTCAGTGATAAATACTGCTTCTGCTGCTGAGAGTTGAGGAAAAAGCGTGTGTGAGAGAGAGAGAGAGAGAGAGAGAGAGAGAGATTAACTACAGGGCAATGAGCCAAATTCATTGGTCCATCGCAACTGCCTCTCTCTTCCCTTTGAATGACAGTTGGATCACAGAGGTGCCACCTACTGTGTGAGAAGAGGAGAATGAAAGATGAGTGGAACTGTGCATCGTTTAGCCTGCGGCATATGGTGCTTTTCCAGATATATTGGAGAGGTTCTACATAGTATTTATGAAAATGATAAATAACATATATAAGCCTTTTAATTTGTTCAGATGCTTATAATACAGTAGTTTGCTGTTGCAACTGATCACAGCCATATTCTCCTCCATTCCCGATGAGGTTTTAATGAGTTTAGCACTTCTATGAATGATGCATTTATATAGCGCTTTATTGTGTATTGTTGTACACCCAAAGCGCTTTACAATCATGTGGAGGGGGTCTCTTCTCTATGACTCCAATTAAACAATTTATCTTGGAGTCTCAGCTTAATTTTTAAAGGAATCCCTCACTCAGATTCCCCCAGAAATTAAAACTTTATCATCATTTACTCACCCTTATGTTGTTCCAAATCTGTATGACTTTCTCTAATCCGTGGAACATAAAAGATAATTTTTTCTATCTTTGCCATATAATGAAAGTGAAAAAGGGCAGCATCTGTTAAAAACTAAATAAAAAAGAAAACATTATATATTCTTTATATTTAAGTATATATTCATTATATATGTTAGTTACGTCATCTTTGTAAGCTATCTTTGTAAGACAAAAAGGTCAAAATGTATTTATTCTCAAAAAGCTTCCCTTTTCACTGTAGATCTCAAAACAACTATGGCACCCCTGATATCAATTACATTTTGTCGTAAGCTCCATTTTCACAGTCTATGTGGCTTTGGCAGAGAGAATTTTCAGTCAATGAAAAAATGAAAATATTTTATTTACCCTCGTGACCCTATGTGATTCCAAACCCATCGGAAAAACATGTCAGTGGCACTCAATATACAATTGTAAAGACTGGTCAAAGGCGTGTGGATCCAAGTGCAGCAATATTTATTAGACAGAGGCAGAATCAAACAGGCAATGGTCAGTGGGCAATAACAGGAATATCAGAGGCAGAGCAGAGACGTAAACAATACCAGGCAGGGGTCGAGGTCACAAGCACAGGTTCAGAGTTCCAAGGTAAGGCAGTCCGGGGTCAAACACAAAAGTAGCAATCAGAGGGACTGGTAAACGCTCAGAAATGTCAGCTGGGGCAAGAACAAGACTTCGCGGTGAGTGCATGTGAGAGTGCTGCTTAAATGTGTGTGTGTGAATGAGGTGCAGGTGTGGTGAGACAATCAAGGCTAATGAGTGAATGGTGACAGCTGTGTGATTGGTGTAATGGTGGATGGGAATGTGTGAGTGCAGTGCATGATGGGAGATGTAGTCCATGGGTGATGTGCAGTTGTAGTGAGTGGCAACCAGATTCATGACAACAATGATGTTTTGATGTGCTTCATATATGTGCATTGATTAATGTGTGTATATGTGAATATAACCAAATTCAATCTGTTCATCAAATAAATGACTTGGATTAAACTGCTTTATATGGATTTATTTAATAATGTATTTATTTTGAAGCTAATTGAAAAAATGCTCATTACATTGACTTTTGATGGATGGACAAAAGTGATGAGAAAATAAATGAAGTTCCTAAACTTAAGTTAGGGAGGAGCGAGCCCATCTAATCTTTCAATTAACAGCCGGAGTATATAAGCATCTGCTTACCTCTCTCCAGTCCAGTCTCCAGCATCCCTCCACCTCGCCAATCTCCACCTCCTCCTTAGATACCTCGCCCTTTGTAATCACCTTTGTAAAGTCCCGGGGTGTATATCAGAGCTCGAGCTGAAGCTGCTTCATCGAGCCCCTCATCAGTGGACAGCAACCAAATAAGTTTACTCTATTTCCTAATGATTATATCGGCAAACAAACTCGTTAATAATTAAAAAAAAATCTGAATTTGTGAATGACATAAGGGTGAGTACATGATGACAACTTTCAAGTTAGTCAGTTCACTGAAATAGAGCTGGCCATGGTGCTGAAGTGAAGAGTGTGAACTGAGAGTGAACCAAACTGTGTGGATGTTGTCCGTGGTGCTATAAGACAATAATACCCACACTACTACACACAATGTCTCCTAGCAAAATAAAACAAAGGCAATGCTGACAGTCAAGTCTAAAAAAAAAATCCTTGCTTTATTAGCACAAATGTCACTCTAGAGACCCTCTCTATTGTATTACACTCATTTTCCTTTAAGTCTCTCTCTATCATCCCACATAGTTCTGCAGAGTTCTTACAATACAACACCACCAGTATTGATCAATTCATCAACTGGTGTATTTTCATAGAGTATATTTGCTCCGCAGACAAGGCAGATAAATAACTACTGGAGAATTGGATTTAATTTTTGTTCCCTTCAACAACAGCACAATTTTTATGTCCCCCCCCCCCCCCCCCCTCATTAAAACTATAAAATGTTCTTATTAGGACACTTATCAGAGGACACAGCAGCATTCATTATTATTTACATTTTTTATTAAAGCAAGAAAACTTCTCAACTGGTTTGTATTGATTAGTTGGGGGGAGAGAGAGAGAGAAAGAGATTGTGAGTTCAGAGTCAGAAAGTCAGAGTTGCTTTATTATCTTTTAAGTTCTATACATTTAGTATACAGTGAAACAAAACAGCATTTCTCCATGTCGAAGGTTCTACATACATAAGACAAAACACAGAACATTGGACTACAAAATAACTAAACTGTACATAATTAAATTAAATTGAATAGGCTAAATAAAAAAGAACTAAAGTAAGAGCTAAAAAGCTCTTAAGTTAAAATAAGAACTGTAAATATTTTACACAGACAACACAGGGCTACATAAATTGCACGAGTGCTTACTGAGTAAACAGTGCAAACAGCATGACAGACATACAGTACTAATTAACAAGGAGCCAGGCACAGAAGTAGGGAGCAGCACAGATGGCATACAGTTGAGCATGCAAATGTACAAAAATTGTGGATGTGTGGAGGTAGATAACTATGTGGTAATGTGTTTGTGAGAGTGGGTGGTAACAGTCCTCTCCAGTATGTGAGTGTAGTTATTATCCCTTCATCAAGTCATCAAGTTAAGAAGTCTGATTGATTGGGGGAAGAAGCTGTCACACAGTCTGACTGTGAGGGCCTGAAGGGTGAGGGTGATCTTCTTAGCTGTCCTCACTATCCACTGCAGGGTCTTGCAAACTGAGAAGGTGCAATTCCTGAACCAGACAGCGATTCAGCTGCTCAAGATGCTCTTGGAAGTCCCTCTGTAGAAAGTGGTGAGGATGGGGGATGGGATTGTGCTTCCCTTAGACTTCAAAGGAAGTACAGATGCTGCTGGGCTTCCATTGCTATAGCGTTGGTGTTAAGAGACCAGGTAAGGTTTTCCACTAAATGAACACCAAGGAATTTGCTGCTTTTAACAATCTCTTTGGAGCCATCAATGTTCAGTGGGGAGTGGTCTCTCCGTGCTCTCCTAAAGTCAAA
Organism: Gymnocypris eckloni scoliostomus; assembly: GCA_027564155.1. Classification (NCBI taxonomy): domain Eukaryota; kingdom Metazoa; phylum Chordata; class Actinopteri; order Cypriniformes; family Cyprinidae; genus Gymnocypris; species Gymnocypris eckloni. The sequence goes on along the minus strand of CM050416.1, from coordinate 2,419,189 downwards.
AACCATCTCTTTTGTTTTGTCCACATTGAGGGACAGTTTTTTACTTTACACTAGTCTGTTAGTCAGTGTACTTCCTCTCTGTATGCTGACTCGTCGCTTTCGCTGATGAGAAACTATGAGTTTTTTTATTAAGTCCACATCTTTCACCTTAGTAACTTTGAGGGTGATTTTGAACAGAGTGAATGTTATTGATATTCAGAGGAAAAGCTAGTTGAGAACTGTCAAGTAAGATTGTGGACAGCAGCCAGACAGGTTCATGCCCTGTCTTGGTAGTCAGCTTCACTCTATATCCTTATATGTTTTTGTGAAAATAGGCACTGTATTTCAGGCCTAAACTAAATGCAATGTGGGCACCAATCTGTAAGATATATTACAATTTGAATAGTTCATTCAGGAATGTAAATTCTATCATTCTATTTTGAAGAAACAATATAGCACCTTAAAACATCAAACTTAGAAGTGGTAAACACCTCACTTATTTCTGGGACTTTTCCAAACTATAGACCAATATCAAATCTTAATCTTTATAGGCAAGATAACTGAAAAGTTTTCAATCAGCTGAACAGCTCAAATGGATACCTGGACGATCTGGTTTATACTGATTCTGGCAAAATGTCAGTACTGTTACTACACCCTCGATCACAACATACTTTCAGAGACAGTTAAATTGGGTTGGGCTTTCTGGGTTGGGTTTCAAATAGTTCAGGTCATAGAAGGGTAGAGGTTACTATGTGAGTATACAAGATAGGACACTGTGACACTGCCCTGATCTCACTTCCTCTTTGTCCGTGGCCGTGCTGCTTGAGAGGTTTGCGTTTGTAGATCCATGTAGCTTTATTTTTCTGTTGAATCTATATCTTACTTTCACTCTCTGTTTAAGTAGTAAAATATAACTTAATTCCCAAAATATTTTTGATATTATCTATCAAGCTAATAAATTGCAGATATGAAATTGCAGATACGATGTCAGACACTGTAATATGCTCTGGCCCACTCCCTGCTTACCGGGGTGATGAGATTCATAGCAGACTGTTGTCACTTAATGGCTGTATGTCTAAGTGGTGCCCACAGAATAACATAGGTTTTATAGACAACTGGACTAGTTTTTGGGGCAGACCTGACCTGTTGAAAAGAGATGGTCTTCATCCCTCCTAGGGTGGTGCCGCTTTTCTCTCTAGAAATATGGCACATAGTCTTATAGTTATAGTTATAGTTCGTACTTGACTAACTGTGGTCCAGGTCAGGAAGCAGACAGACTGACTAAACCTGCTAGCCGCCTCACGTAACAGAAGTCACTCATTCTCTACTATAGGAGAGGAAGAATTGTATAAACTTGTTAAATCAGCAAAACCAACAACATGTATGTTAGACCCTATTCCATCTAAACTACTAAAAGAGGTGCTTCCAGAAGTCATAGATCCTCTTTTGGCTATTATTAATTCGTCATTGTCATTAGGGTATGTCCCCAAAACCTTTAAATTGGCTGTTATTAAGCCTCTTATTAAAAAACCACAACTTGACCCTAAAGATCTAGTTAATTACAGACCGATCTCGAATCTCCCTTTTCTGTCAAAGATACTAGAAAATGCAGCATCCTCACAATTATATTCTTGCTTAGAGAAAAATTATATCTGTGAGAATTTCCAGTCAGGATTTATGCCATCTCATAGTACTGAGACTGCTCTCATTAGAGTGACAAATTACCTGCTCTTATCATCTGATTGTGGTTGTATCTCTCTATTAGTGCTCCTGGATCTTAGCGCTGCGTTCGACACTATCGATCACACCGTTCTTTTGAATAAACTTGAAAACTCTATTGGCATTAGTGGAAGTGCATTAGCATGGTTCAAATCGTACTTATCTGACCGCCATCAATTCGTAGCAGTGAATGAAGAGGTTTCATTTCGATCACAAGTGCAGTATGGAGTACCTCAAGGCTCAGTACTAGGGCCATTACTTTTCACACTTTACATGTTACCCTTGGGACATGTCATCAGGAAATATGGGGTTAGCTTTCATGCTGATGATACTCAGCTCTATATTTCTTCACAGCCTGGTGAAACACACCAAATTGAGAAAATTATGGAATGTATAGTCAATATAAAAAACTGGATGACGAATAATTTCTTACTACTAAATTCTGAAAAAACAGAGGTGTTAATTATCGGACCAAAAAACCACACAAGTAATAACCTAGAACACTGTCTAACACTTGATGGCTGCTCTCTCGATTCTTCATCATCAGTTAGGAACCTAGGTGTGCTATTTGATAGCAATCTCTCCTTTGACAGCCACGTTGACAGCCCCTACATTTCACTTTTGATTATACCCTGTATAATTTATCATGTGACAAATAAAGAAACCTTGAACCTTGAACGTTTCTAGCATTTGTAAAACTGCATTTTTTAATCTTAAAAATATATTAATATTATATACTTATATATAAAATATACTCAATATCAAATGCAGAAATGTTAATTCATGCGTTTATGACCTCAAGCTTAGATTATTGTAATGCTTTATTAGGTGGTTGTTCTGCACGCTTAATAAACAAACTACAGATGGTCCAAAATGCAACAGCTAGAGTTCTTACTAGAACCAGGAAGTATGACCACATTATTCCGGTTATGTCAACACTGCACTGGCTCCCTATTAAACATTCTATCGATTTTAAAATTTTGTTCATTACTTATAAAGCCCTGAATGATACTATTTACAGATACTATTTAAACTGAACTAAGCTATATGATGACATCACTGAATTCAATAATGAAATATCTTTAACTGAAAAATTTGCGTTTAATCTTGTCATTTTACATTAGTGATACGCTATTTTCCTATTTTGATATTGTGCAGTTGCTTGGACACAATTTGTATTGTTAAAAGCGCTATATAAATAAAGGGGACTTGACTTGGCTTGACATGCAGAGTTCCACAAGGTTCAGTTCTTGCCCCACTCTTGTTCAACCTGTATATGCTCCCACTGAGTCAAATAATGAGATAGAACCATATTACATCTATGTAGATGACACACAGGTTAATCTAGTCTTATCGCGTATTGACTACAGCCCCATTGACTCCCTCTGCAAATACAAAGATGAAATTAACAGTTGTATGTGACAAAACTTTCTTCAGTCAAAAAAAGAGAAAGCTGAAGTCATTGCTTTTGGAAACAAAATTTCAGTTCTTAACGTGAATGCGTACCTTGAGTTTTTTAGGGGAAAACCAACTACAAAAACACTACAAGAACATTTTGTTTCCAATCAAGATATAAAGAAACTCATGTATGCCTTTATCACCAGCAGGGTGGACTATTGTAATGGTCTTCTTATTGGCCTTCCCAAAACAACCATAAAGCTGCAGCTCATAGAAAACGCTGCTGCCTATGATTCTGACTAGAACCAGAAAAGCATTTTTTTTTTGTATAATTTTTAAATGATAATTATTGGCTTTTATTGTATATGGACTTTGAATTTGACCATTGTGTATGAAATACAGCAACAAACAGCAACAAAATAACATTAGTACAGAATGTGGTAAAATTTTATAATTTGGTTATATTACTTTAACATGAACTAACAATAAACTTCAGTAAAACTTTATTTTGCTGTGTGACACCTTACATGTACATACTTTAGTAAAGACAATAAAACTTGTGCATAATAATCAACCCTAATGCAAACATGTTGTTAAATGATAACGTCATTAATGTCCTTGATACAGTTTAATTACAAGGACACCTTAAAACAAAGCGTACAAAAAATCTAAGTTTAAAAAAATAATAATGATGTTAATAACTGAGACCATGCTGTAAAGTGCTGTCCAGAATATAATAAAAATGATGAACTGTCCTTGTGAATGGATAGTTTTTTTAAGCTTGGAGAGCCACCCAGTCTAACTACTACTTTTTTGGCAAACTGTTGGATGCCAAATTTGTATAATTAGATGTTTTGTGCTACAGAACAAGGTAAAGAAGAAAGAGAAGAGATTTTACTCTATGTCCCTCTTCATCACAACTGTTTATGAGTCCTCATGTATCTCCTGTTCCCCAGGTTCTCTTCTGCCTCTCACACAACTCATAAACCCACAGAGCAGCCAAAGTGTGTGTGCTTATGCATAAAAGATATTTGCTGCCCTCAACACGGCTATCACCGATAGACACTGAAGGAGTCTTTTATCAAGCACTCTTTGACTCTGGATTCTTTTAAACAATGTATCAGTTGTGTCAGCCAGTGCCTCATATCACTTTCAATTTTTTTTAAATCAAGATTCCAAAATTCATGACACGGTGACAGGAAATGCAGTGCATCATCCAAGTGCATGTGCATCAGGAGATTCATTCTCTGTTGTATTTCATTGTAAAGAATTTCCAGCATCTCTCTTTAGATTCAACTCAATGTCAGATAAGAGAAGAGAGCTGCTGTATGTTTCCATAGCAACCACATCCTACTTCTCTGTGTTACAGTCTCTACTAAATCATGTGTTGCTTATATGCAGTCATTTAAAATGGTTCAATCTTTGTGAACTGTTTATTGCTAGTACAAGAAGGTAACAAGAAAAATATACCAGCATTTTTACATTTTTGCTATACACATGAGACTGTTTGTTGAATATGGACCTCAGCAGAATAAGGCAAATAATCAGATATGCCATAAATGTGCCACTCGCAACATCATCAACAAAAATCATCATTCAGAATTACATTCTTCTTTGTATCTGTGATATACTGTAGATTAACTGAACCATAAGGATTGTCTAGTTTGAATCGCATTCTGAAGTTTTTAATTGTTTGTCAAAATAATCATAACTTTAAAAAAAGTGGTCCTTCAAGAAAGTTATCTTTTTTCACTCCACATGCTCTCTTGAGGATTTTTGCTCATCTATAATTGAAGCTTGAGTCAAAATTAGGCTTTCTAAAATGCTGGGATTCCAAAAGTCCTGTCTTCATCTGAAAACAAACTGTCATATCAAATGTGACAAGACCTCACAGCTGTGCGTAATGGAAAATATTCAATCTAGAATTATAATATACAGAAGGAATCTAACATTAAATAAGGACTTAATGTTTGTTTGCAGTTGTGGTTACCAGAAAAAAATAAAAAGTTACAGCCATCATGGAAAGGGATTTTTGGTTATATTTTTCAATTCTTAAATGTACATGTCATTAGTTCAGTCAAAAATGAAAATTTGTAGCATTACATCACTTGCTCATCAATGTAGTGTGAATGGGTGCCGTCAGTCCATACAGTCTATAATCCACAAGTAATCCACACGACTCCAGTCCATCAGTTAACATCTTGAGAAGTGAAAAGATGTGTGTTTGTAATAAATCCATCATTAAAACGAAATACTAAAGCAAAAATACTAGACCTCAATGCATCTGTATGAAAGGACATACTGTTGATATACTGCTTTTAATTATATGCTAAATGTAAAATGTACTAATAATAACATAGATGACACAATGAAAGATCACATGATATATGCAACATATACCTACACTACAATAATGGACAAAATATAACTAAATAACATTCATTGTAACATAAAATACTGTCAAGTTTAAAACTATATTATGCAGAAGATACATGCACTATACATGGCTGTTTACAAATCCAGTATGATGTTTATAAAACATTGTGGTTTTGTGGAATTTAGCCAAAGTGAAGTTGTAGTAATAGAAAATGGTAGTTACAACAAGAGCAAATTCATTTAAAAATGGTACATAGTAATAAATCCATAAAATATGACATTTCCAACATGATGATTAGTAGGTATAAAAATCCGTCACTTCTAATAATACCCCACAGGTGTATTATTACTTGACAATAATGTTTTATCTATTACACCGTTCTTTGAAATGCAGAAAGGATGCATTATGAAAGTTCAACGGACAAAGAACTAGTATGATGACTTCATCATGTTGGGTCTGTACAATGTGTTCTGTGATAGCAAGGACATTTACAAAATGAAATGAACACCTCCATTTATTTCGTTGCCTATAATCACATGGCCTGCTTATATAACATTCTGTGCAGTGGCCATGTGCATAATGTGCAACATTATTTAGAATATACATTGAATAATAATACCATCCCCACAGTATTATAAAGGTGAAAGAATGCTATGTGCTCAGTAGGATTGTACATATGTCTGCCTTTAAGGTAAGATAAATAAGGTAAAAAGGTGTACCTTTTAGCTTTTAGGGTAAGATTTCTCATTCATGATCATATGCTCACTATTTTATTTGGACCCTCTCACTCTAAATCCTATTAAATAAATAGTATAATATTATTACAAAGCCCCACAATTCCTCCAAACCTTCTATTTTGTCACTTACCCAAGCATTTCCATGTGAAAACTAAAGCATTTTGTTTGTGAATGATAAGATGATTTGGACGGCCACTTTCAGTCTGTCTGCCTGCCAAAGATATTGTAAGCTGAGTGAGCATGGTTTGGCAGAGCTTTCACTGACAGAGGAAGTCTATCTTAAGCTCTTCATCATAAACTGTTACAGCTTCAGGTACATTAGCTGATTGTGTGCCATCACTCTAAGGCCGGCTAACACTGGCTGGCAAGTCAGGTCTAATTAGACAGGACTCAACACCTGCAGGCGCAGCTATGGAATGTGTGCAGCTGTTCTCACAGCTGTCAAATAGCTGATCACTGCTTCGTCCATCACATTCCCACACGTCTGAACTCGATGCATTAAAATTGTCAGCTCATTTATAGTGCCTGTCCTTCTATATGAGTTCCATGATACAAACCAACTCACTCTAAGTAATTTTTCTGTTAAGTTCTGGAAAAATGTGCCCTGGAGTTCTTTATGTGGATAATAACTGTAATGGAGAATGTCATGCTCCAGTTCAAGCTTTCCAGTGGTCTATTTAGCTGAAGTTAAGATAAAGGAGTCCAAGAACCTGTGGAATCTAAAGTATTCAGAATATTTGTCTGCTCTTCTTAATCTGTCTGAGAATGTGAGGCTTGAACAAACAACATACAGAGATTCCTTAACAACCACCTAATCTAATCCAATACAATGGATTTACATTTACAGACTGGCCATATTTTATTTTATAAAAATTTTAACATGGCTCTGACGAAGAAAGAATTCAGAAGACTTAGTAAATTTTTATTCTGATGGTTAAAAATAAAGCTTTGTGTAGAAGAAGCTGGCCTTGGATCCAGTGGTGGTCAGTAACGAAGTACAACTACTTCGTTACTGTACTTAAGTACATTTTTCAAGTATCTGTACTTTACTGGAGTAGTTTTATTTTGAGTAACTTTTACTTTTACTTCACTACATTCCAAAGCATAAGATTGTACTTTTTACTTCACTACATTTCATAAAACATATCGTTACTCACGTGATACATCACGTGCTCCGAGACGCAGAAGCGGTGTCTGATTCATGAACAAACTGATTCTTTGCAATGAACCTGTTCAATCGGTTCGCAATTTGCAACAAACGATTCATTCACGAAATTCAAATGATCCGATTGCAGCTGTTCTCGAGTCGAAAACTCACTGATTCAAATGATCCGTTTAGAGCGAGTCTTCAGTGAACTGAACTCACAAGTAAAGAACCGGGAGATCTCGTGAGCCTTGGCGCAGGCGCGCAACAGCTGCTGCGAAAAGTAAGTTACTAAAGTCGAATTTTAGAATTAATTATTGTAACTGAAAATAATATTTAGGTCAAAACTGTCAGTGAACTAAATCTGCTGTAAAGGGTGATCTATTTAAGTCCACTGAAATGCTTGAATGCAGACAGATCAACATCAGTGTCTCTAACGTTATGTTTTAGGTCAAAAACAAAACATTAAAATAACACCGATTAAATAAAATAACTCCTGCGCTCATATTCCCGTTGCTGTAACGTTAGCAGTTTTATTAAAATGCTATGCATTTAGACCTATGTGATGTCTGTAACAGTATGCATTTTTATATTGTTCAGATCAACTAGCTGAGTATACAGATATGTATGTTTATTCATAACCATACTGAAAATAAGTAAATATTGTTAGCTGATGCTAACTGTCTAGCTAACAAGCTTGCTGGTGCTAAGCTGAGGAAATTTTTAGATATAAAGTCCAAATATCTTTATTCAGCCACCTAGATAGATTCCATCTGAGGGAAAAGAAAGGATGTGATGTTCAGAACATAGTAACTACAGTAATTATCAGAGTGGGAAGTGATGATGCCCTCTGGCATTGGGCCAGGGTGTTTTACACCACAGACAAGGTTTGAGAAGAAAAATCATTATGAAAATATAATTAGATTTTCCTTAAAATGTTCTTCCTAATTTCAGGCCTAATTCTCATGTCATATATAACTGACGCTCTCTGCAAAACAAGTTCTAAAACACTTTGTTCTTACTGGTGAAGATCAGATGGTGAAATCTGTTTTCTCTCAGGTACATGGCATAAGCTTCACAGTGAACATTACTACATCACTCTCATCAACGTTGTCCATATCAACAAAATATATATCTTGACTCTATATAGGGGTTAGTTTGGGTATTTGGATTATAAAAATATGTGCTAATATAAAATTAAATAAAGTAGTCAATTGCAAAATAAATCTGTCTATCAGTACTTTTTACTTAAGTACATAAAAATTTAGTACTTTTGTACTTTCACTCGAGTAAAATTGAAAAAGCAGTACTTTTACTTTTACTGGAGTAATATTTTACTATACGTATCTGTACTTTTACTCAAGTACTTGATCTGTGTACTTTGTCCACCACTGCTTGGATCCGTATGAAAGATTTTTCCCAGAGCATGTGACTGTCAATTCTCCATGATAATCGCATCTGCTATATTATACACTAAACTGCATATTTGTGGCATATATTAGACAACTGATTTAATTCTGAATGTCAATGAGTGTAAATGCTATTAACTAAAAGCTTACAATTTTCAGAACAATAAGAGCCTATTGAGTAAATGAGGTCAAATGATGATTAACTTCTTTATTGTTGTTGTTGTTGCTTAATGTGAAATATGTTTTATTTAGAGCAAAAAGCAATTATATGCATAAGCGGACACTAAATGTAAATAATCATATTTTTCTCAATTCGAATGCTCCATGAAAACGACATACGCTTGTGGATGATTCTGCTAGTCGGAATAATAGCTTTCGAATAATCCAGCACAATATTTATATAGCATAATTATAGTATATTATATATTTGTCAGTGTCAGCCTCACAGACTGTGACTGCTGACGTCTACATGTTGAACCGTTCTGCCTCCTGAGCTCCACTCAGAAGTGCAAACACAAGCAACAGGATTTTTATAACCAACAATTTTAAAAGATTAAAGTACTGAATAAGTGTGTGTTTGTGTGTGCATTGTGACTCACTCCATTAGACTCATTTTCTATGTCACCAAGTTTTTCATGACCTTGATGAAATGCTGCAGGCCCACACGTCTGGTCTCTGCGTGGTTGGCATGCCAACAAACTATATCTACGCAAGAGCTTTAAGTAAATGTGGCATTCTGTCGAAGCGACAGCATTGAATCCAAGCAAGCAAATGTAGTCATTTCCCAGGATAGTCGGCAACTATAGTGTTTTACATTTTTATGGCATCATGTGATGTGTGTAAGCATAATAATACTCAATAAAATGCTTTTGAAATGAGTGACATTCAAAATGTGCAAGAATAAAATTGAGAAACACTCGTGCAATCCATTTTTGGCTAAAAATAAATGAGTACTTCTTAATTAATTTATGATCTTTTGGATCAAAGTCGGTGTCTTTTCATTTCCGCTCCTGTAGATAATTAGGAAAAATACTTTCCTGTCTCTTTAGAAACTGGACATTGATGTGCCACCCCCTGACCTCCTCCGTTTGATTATATGGCAGTCTGATGTGCTTTGATTTGACTCCTGCTTATCACAGTCGTAACACTTGCCCACCTTGCTAATAGATGACATGGGGTGAGATTACGTCAAATACTCTGTAAATGCTTCTTGCTGCTGGCAACAGATTAATAAACCGATTATGTTCAAATTTATTTCCTACATCAGTTGGGTAACAGGTCAGCCATGATTCTTTTTAAAATATATAATTATACATTACAGAAAAATGAAGAAGTCTCTTTTCGCTCACCAAGGGCCAGATTTACTAAACAAGGCAAATCAGTGCAAAAGCACAATTCCAAAAAAAGTGCCAATGGGAGTGGAAAGGGGGGTGATCTACTGACAATGCACAAATTACAGTAAAGAACGCAGATGCAGATCTCATTTACAGAATGACAAACACAATCTACTCAGAACAATGCAAAGTAGTGTAAGGTCGCAAACAAGCAAACAATATGCTCAGATAATGTCTTCCTCTGCCATTTTGAATAAATGGATTCAGTCATTATTATTATAGAATAATTACTATTGCAAATTCAAGTTCAACTCTTTCCTTTAACGGAAAAGCTAAATTATTAGCAGCCATCAGTGCTACATGAGCATTCAGAAATCATTATAATATATTTTGCTTAATTATTATCAGTTATTAGTGGTGCTGAATTATTTATAATGGTTTTTGTTATGTCAACAGTAAAAACAGTTTTTGCTATTTATTATTTGTGTGTAAACTGTGATACATTTTTTCCCAGGTTATGTTTGATCAATTGAATACGTTCGTGCTGAATAACTGTATTCATCTTTTTAATAGTATCATGGTTGACAAGAATATTTAACATCACTAATTTGTTTTAACCTTAGTCATGATAAATGTTACTTGGGCACCAAATCAGCATATTAGAATGATTTATGAATGATCGTGTGACACTGAAACCTGGATTGTTGGCTGCTAATAAAGTATTGTTTTTATATTGTAATATTTCACAACGTTATTGTTTTTACTGTATTTTTTATAAAATAAACTCACTATTAATTAACTATTAACTATTAACTACTTTTAATTTTGTCTCAGTAAACTCCTAGTTTGCTGCTTACTAATAGTTAGTAAGGTAGCTGTTAAGTTTAGGTATGTATGGGGTAGGATTAAGTGTTCTAAATAATGTTCATGCAGAATAAGTCATTAATATGTGCTTTATAAGTACTAATAAACAGCCAATATGCTAATAATATGCATATTAATAAACAACTAGTTAATAATGAGAATTGTTCCTAAACTAAAGTATTATTCTTTTAAGCAATACAGCGTATTGCTTAATAGGAAGATTAAGTAGGGAATAATCACACTGATTTCATTGACTGCCTAGACTTGCATGAACTCTGGGCTTCACTTATATTCTAATATATTTCTGTTTGTAACAAAGAAAAAATTATACATTCAGTGGACACACTGAGTAAATTTGGTCTGTGGGTGTAAAGCTGTTGTAGATGAAGTTCTGACTGAGATCCACTGACTCATGCCCTCTTCTCTTGTGCTTCTCCGCCTACAGCAGCAATGCAAGATTGCATGCATTTAGCAGATGTTTTTCCATCTAAATAATCTTAGAGTGCATTAAATATAAGGTCAGCCTCCCTAAAGCACTAAACCTTGTTCACACAATAGTGATGAGAAAGACTCTCCTACCTCGTTTTTAGCCTATTATTAGGTTATGCTAATCACTACCACCTTTTTAAACAGATTTTTTAGGCTTTTGCATGTGACACATGTTCCTGCAGGAATGAATCTAGTGAAAACAGTATTTGCCACAACTATTTGTCCACAAATTATGATTGTGTTTTTAACACTGAATAATGCTTTTTTGAGTTGTGATTTTCCGCACATTTACCCAGATTACAGCTTTCTTTATCATTTTAGATTATGACCGCAGGTCTAACTGACTAAACAGTGAGAGAAGCCAAAGCATTTTGTTTGCATTGGTTTAAAGATATAATTACATTATAAGTCACAGTATGTCAAGCTCCACTGGAAATTCCTCTGGGGCTCTAGCTTATGCCGTTTTTGTAACGTAATTAAGACCTCTTTGCCTCCCTTGATGATATAATTACCCCAACCATTTGCTTGTCATGATACGTATTGTATTTTTAGCATGTGATAAATTACAAATGAAGACTTTTGCCCTGCAGTTATGCAATCCATGAAATCTCTATTGTTAGAAAAGTGCTCAGTTCAAAAGTGTGAGAAAACTGGAACAGAAAGAAATTACATGAAATCATTTTTATTCTTATGTGCAAAAAAACACCAGACATATGACTCTCTGTTTAGCCCTGAGACATACAAATTAGACCGAAATAATACTGTGCTTGTTGTGTGTTTGTTTCTCTCGTCTGTTGTTCAGTGGAGACTTCATGCATGCTTACATGGTCGGTAATTAAAATGCGTAAAGGGAGTAGTTGTTGGTTATGCACAGTAAAATATAATAAAATAATAATATATAGCAGATCCATAGCTTTAAAGGTCAGGAATGCACAGGTTTTGGGATTGTACGTCTTTGAAAGCATAATTTTAGGATACTAGCACAAATCCTTTTTTTCTTGTATTTATCCAACACTCTCAGGAAATAAGGTACAAAGCTGTTGCTGAGGTGGTCTACTAAGGTACAGATTCTAAATGGTATCTTTGTATCTCCTTATTTACCCCTAAATGTGCTGTGCTGACAATTCTTTATATTTCTTTATCTTATTTCTTTATTATTTATTCTGTTCCCAGCATTTAAAAATGGCTTATGAATATCTTATTATGCTATAAATATGACCAAATTTTGGAGTCATTTTTTTTGTAAACATGTTTCTTTCAATTAACATGTTTTGTATTTCTTTTTGGAACTGATTGGTCATAGGCCTCACAGATCTGATACATTTTTCAAGATATATTTTGGAGAAAGCAACTGGATGAAAATAGGATGAATTAATGAACTAATGAAAATATTATAATGAATGAATGAATGAATTAAAATATTATGATGAATGAATGAATTAATGAAAATATGATAATGAATGAATGAATGAATGAACAAATGAATTAATGACTGAACATATGATCATGAATAAATGAATGAATGAATAAATGAAAATATGACAATGAATGAATGAATTAACGAACGAATGAAGGAATGAATGAATTAATTAATTAATTAACGAAAATATGATAATGAATGAATGAATAAACGAATGATGAATGAAAATATGAAAATGAATGAATAAATGAATTATGATAATGAATGAATGAATAAAAGTACTATTATGATAATGAATGAATAAAATATGATCAAATGAATGAATGAATGAACGTACGAACGCATGAATGAATGAATGAATGAATGAATGAATGAATGAATGAATGAATGAAAATATGATGATGAATGAATGAATGAATGAATGAAAATATGTTAATGATTGAATGACTGAATGAACGACTGAATGAATTAATGAATGAATGAATTAATGAAATATGTTAATGAATGAATGACTGAATGAATTAATGAAAATATGTTAATGACTGAATGACTGAATGAATGACTGGATGAATGAATGACTGGATGAATGAATGAATGAATGAATGAATGAACGTACGAACGCATGAATGAATGAATGAATGAATGAATGAATGAATGAAAATATGATGATGAATGAATGAATGAATGAAAATATGTTAATGATTGAATGACTGAATGAACGACTGAATGAATTAATGAATGAATTAATTAATGAAATATGTTAATGAATGAATGAATGAATGACTGAATGAATTAATGAAAATATGTTAATGACTGAATGACTGAATGAATGACTGGATGAATGAATGACTGAATGAATGAATGAATGAATGAATGAATGAATGAATGAATGAATGAATGAATGAATGGATGACTGGATGAATGAATGAAAATATGCTAACGATTGAACGACTGAATGAATGAATGAATGAATGAATGAATGAATGAAAATATGATGATGATGAATGAATGAATAAATTAAAATATGATAATGAATTAATGAATGATATTATGATAATGAATGAATGGATTAATGAAAATACGATACTGAATTAATGAATGAATGAATGAATTAATTAATACAAATATGATAATTAATAATGCATTGTCAAGAAAACCCATCAGTAAAAGGATGGATTATTGAGGATTAAGTTTAGTAAATTCTGCTTGAACGTTTATTGATTTGAACTATCACATATCTTTTCTACAGTACAAATCAGACTAGCATACATTTATGTAACTGTTTTTCCCTCACAGATGGCGATGCTTTACGCAGTCTTTAAAAGACTTCCCTAATGGTCTATAACACCCCCTGATCTATTCAGTTTGTTCAATTCAGTTCTGTATATCGTGGAAATCAAAGCTGTTCTTTATTTTTCATTTGTATGCAGTGATGGTTTTTTAAGGGTTCTATAGAAAACACTGGTGAGTATTCTCAAAATGCGGTGACATAGCCCTTGAATGCTCCTCAATTGATTGATTGATTGATTGATTGATTGATTGATTGAACAATTTAAGATTTAAAAAACACAATATAACAGGCATCATTCCATACCCATCTATAATAAACTAGTCTAAAATATTTGGACTAAATTGTTTTGTAAATTATAAATAATTTAAAAATAATATTTCAATTTGACAGTTGCATAAAAAATTCCTTGAAACCTTGACATTTTGTGTTATCTATTGACATATTAACGTCTAAACAATTTAAAGTCTAAAGATTAAATTCTAACAACTACGTTAATAAGCAAATACAAAGTTCAAATCAAAATATAATGAATTACAGTAAAAACACTTTTGTAAAAAATTAATTCCTTTTAGAAATATACTTCCAGGGCCAGTGTTCAGAGGCCTTGAAAGAAAGAGGCTCTTCAAATGTCTCTCCCAATAATAATAGGTAGTAACTCCCCAATAACCAAAAACAGAAAGTACAGAGACAGCCACTTTAAAGTGCTTTGGGAAATTTGAATATTATCTAAAAAGGCAAATAAATAAGACTAAGGAAAAGAGAAAACAGTCTTGAACTAGCACTAACATATATTAAAATATTTTCAAACTACTCTTGAATGCCTTTACTAGAATTTATTGTAGGCTTATTGGGTAAAATGTAGTCGAACTTGTTGTAGAATTTAGATAATCTGTTAAGGGACTCGATTTTCCCTATAGATTAATATTATAACTGTGGCATGTTGTAGCCTAGCTTTTGGTTCTAAATGTTGTTTCTTCATAACAAATTCTGTATAATTAATTAAAACAATTTAAATAATCATTGCCTTGTTAATGATTAATAGGCTAGTCTTATATAACAAATGCTACAGTTAATAACTACGGCAGGCATACATTCTCATAAGAGCAAGTACAAGTCAGAATCGAGAGCCATGTGTAAAATGGTGATGGGAAAATCTGGGAAAATCTTCAGATATTCCAAAAGATGGCACAGATGAAATAATTAAAAGCCGGATGACCTGCTATGGAATATGAAATAAATTATATCAATAGCCTATAAGAAAACATTAAGTTAGATTGACTTCCCATGGCATGTTAAATTAGAACATTCTGTCAAACTATAGCCTGCAATTAGAACATTCTGTCAAACTATAGCCTGCAAGTCCCTAATTAATATAAAATACAATACATATCCTATTTAAACAAGTAATTAACTACGCTGTTACTTTATAGCAGGTATGTTATGGACCAATTTTGCAGATGTGGATGATTGCACAAAAAGACAATTTTACAAAAATAAATATAAGCATGGGAGCATGACCCAGGACTCCACTAAAACAGCCCCCCCCCCCCCCCATGTTTAAAACTGTAAACCTTTTGAAATGGCACCCAAGAGACAGATGGCTTGGTTTGTTTAGGATTCGTATATATATTTTTTAACTTTTTTTTTAAAGAATAAATAGGAATAGAGCAACGTTCTGCCTTTAACCACTAAATAACTCCTGCTGTAAGACACAAGGACCATGCAATACCTTTAATCAGCACAGACAACAAAGTACCACATTAGACATTACAGAACTTCATGATCCATCAAGCCACTGATAATGATTGTGAGAGAAGAGTCCTGGCTTTCATCTTAAATTATTACCTCTTATCAGCAGAAAAGTTAGTCAGTTAGCCAATTAGTCTGGCATAGCAATTTGCTATGTACTACTGAATTTCACTTTCCACCTAGTTTCATATTATCCCATATATATCTGAGATTCTCTTCAACAAATCATTGGTATGACAGAACAGCACAGCATCTATCGATTAGTCAGCATTTGGCCGTCTCCTCGCTCCATCTCAGTCACTCTCGACTGATCACAGACATCCTGTCTGAGACTTCCTGTGTAACATCTACAGGCATACAGCTTCACTTCACATGCAGATCGGAATTCAATTAGTCTTTAGACTTGAAAATAAGCCGGAGTGTGAATCAAAGACAAAAAGTGTTATGAAACTTCCATAATTTGTGCATTAGCTGTGGTTTAGACCAATGCACATAATAGGTAAATGACATGAAATGGCAAATGACAGTAAATAGAGCTGGTAAGTGTTGGTCTGTAAGAAAGGCAGTGAAAAGGCAGGAACTAATCAATTTCAACCACTTTGTCTTTTTTCGACAAAAATAAATAAATAAGTATGACTCATTTCTTTTAGAAATGTGAAAATGGCTTGAAATCCATTTATTTTTGCACAAGAGAGGACATTAAATAGTGCTGTTGTTGGAGTCATTGAGTGCTGCTGCCATTAGCGCTGGTTAGTTTAACATTTAATGATTGTTTTGCTTGAATAGATGGGCCTGTTCATCCACAGAGAGTGTCTGTACATTCACTGTGTTTCATGTTGGTGTTTGTTGTTACAAAGGAAGCTATACTAGGGGTCAAATGTAATGAAATGTTTTACTTGGCATCCATTGATATGTTTTCTTAATTTAGGGGTTTTGTTGCAACTGGGCACAAATCACAGTAATACAATCTCTCTATGGCACAATGTTTAAAGTATCACCTCTATATCAGAGGCAGTGTCTTGGCTTGTCCTTAAGTGGTTACAAACACCTTTATTACTCCTTTAGTTCCATAATCTGTAATAATCTACTGCCTTCTACAAATCAAAATCATTGATATCATAATAACATACACACACACACAGTATAAAATCACTTAGACACAATGGCAAGAAGAATGGCCTCATCAAGCAAAGTAATTCCAGACACAACCAATTTCCACAGAATATTCTCTGTGCTGCTCCTAAAAGAGCCAATAATCTATTACCATCAAAGTTAATCAAATCGGTTTATTCTGAGAGTGCTCAAAAGGGTTGCTGGCCTGAAGTCAATGCACACTGATATTGCAGTCAGTTAGTTATACCATCAGTAGTGGCATCATAGTCCCATAATCTAATCCACTGGAGACATACCATACACTTTCATCTCAAAGTTGAATTGTTAATGTAACATGAATTTATCAAACTGGATGTGGCCTATTTTGGCTGTATTAAAATCTGTTTGTGAAGAGTCTGCAACATTAATCAACTCTGTTTAGATCCATGATATGATGCTCTTATTTACCAAAAATTGTGAAAAAGAAGTACACTTTATTTTACTTTTAAAAAGAGTACTTATTACAGAATATACTTTAAAAGAAATACTATGAAGGTGCAAACTAAATGTTTTTGGAGACTTAATTACATGTTAATTACAATTATTATTATTTTTTTTTTTTTATTAAATGCAATTATAGCTGAACTTACGAGGCCTTTTTGACCCACTGAAAATGTTATGATTGTTTCTCCTGTCTTTTAAATATGGTTAAAATGTACTCCTGAATGTACTCACAAGCATTTATGGTAAACTGTAATATATCTTAATGTAATTTCTACCAAAACGTGTATGTTATGTATGTAACTATATGCATAATTAACTTTAAATGTAATGTGGAATACACTATACAATTAAAAATTATAACCAAGTATTTTACATGTTTTAGTATGTTAGTACTAAAACATGTAAAATACATCAAATAAGTGTGCTTCTTTAAATATGACAAAAGATTATTAAAACATAACGTAAAACTTTAATGTAACACATTTTAAAAAGTGCTCTTTGTAGTAATGCAAATTTAAGTGCACTTAAGCGTGTAAAGAAACAGTCATGAAAGTGTATTATTTATAAGAAAAATACAGTGGCCTTTTAAATAATTACTATTGTATTATCTGCAAGCACAGTTTTTTATGTAATTAAAATAATTGAAACGCACTACATTTGCACACATTCTATAAAATAGGCACATGTGTTCACAAGGGATTACATCTGCATGAAGTGAAAAATAGCATATGAAAATTGTTAAGATGATAACACAGGCATAAAACCATTCAACTGTCAATAGTGGAAAAAAGGTTCATTCAAATATTTAGTTTTGTTTTGTTTTAAAACATGCAGAAACAGAAAAAAAACAATCGAAATAAAACTCACAACGGTCAAAAAAACATCAGTTAATTTCAGGTTAAGGTTAGTTCAGGTTGTCAAATATAATTTATTGTAATTCCTTAAAACAAGAAAGGTAAGAATGAATAGTTCCTGGCTTTTCTAAAATAAATAACATTGAAAAAATGTAAAAAATAAAGATTAAAAATTATATGAAAATACATTTAAAAAAATGCATTATTAATTTTAAATTAAACAGATTGAAATTTGTCTTTATCATAGAAATAAATGGTTTGGGCAGCTAAGAAGTGATGTATACCACTTTCTTGCTGGCCGCTGGGATTTTGAGTCTCATTTTTGTGGAACAAGGGAAATACAGGAGACAAACAATGACTACGTTTACATGGACATCAATACTCCGATTTTAATGCGATTAAGACAATACTCTGATTATGTCACAAATCTAGCCTCTGTGGCTCCCTCCGATCGCCACCAGAGGTAACCATCACCAGAGTACTTACCGGTTCTTTCGGACTCCATTTCCCATGACCCTGTGCCTGAGACTGATCACCTGCACAGGTGTCAGTGATTATCCAGACTATTTAGCCTGTACCTTCCATACTCTCATTGCAAAGTCTTGTTTTGCTACTGCTGACATTTCTGAGCGTTTTCCCCTGTGTAAGTTTTCCTGTTGACTACCTGGACTGTTTATTCTCATCTGACCGTTTGCTGCCTGCCTTATTGACCCTGCCTGCCTTCTGGATATACTCTCTGTCTGCCCCGACCTTTTGCATTGACTTTGACCCTTTGCATTTTGCATTATGAATCTGCCTTGCCTACGTTACTCTTGATACTGTTGATTGTACTTTGCCTGTCTGACCTCTTCTTTGTACTAATATAAAGCTGCACATGTATCTCAACGTAACTGACCCATCATTACAGATTAAGTCATAATCGAATAAAACACAAATCGAAATTAAGACGTGGAGACGTTAAGATGTGATAATATTCCTATTTTAGTCGCATTATTGAAGTGCAGTACAGACACACCTTAATCACGCTATTACCATCGTGTAGGACTTTTTTGCCACATTTTGCGACACACGGCAGTGATCAACCATTTTACGGCAAATAAAAGAGTTTCAACACCGCCGTCGTCTGTATGCACGTACAAATAATTAACTGCACTTGAAGCTTTCATAAAATTTAAAATGACACACCCAAAACTGTATATGTCATCATAACGAAGACGAACTATATGTTATACGTGAAATTATGGATGGGACATTGGATGGTGTCGCGTGATGACATAATGACGCATGCCATTAATCGATCTAGATACTACAACATGTAAAACGGGAACATGACAGATTGTTCTAAAAGCAACTCATGTAAACACCTTAATCATAATACTATCTTATTCAGAATAAGGTAAATAATTAAATTACTGATGTCCATGTAAACATAGTTAATAATCTGTCCCAGGGTCAGCTCTCGCTACTCCAAACACCCTCAGGACTCTCTTAAAGGGCAAAAGAAATGGAGGTATTTGGAGTTGGTAGAAAAACAATACTTATGAGTACATCCATCATGTTTTTTCCACGTGTCTACCTCCTGAACAATGATCATCCTTGAAGTTTGGAAGACTCATGCAATTATGATTATTCATCAAAGGACACATATCTGCAAGATTCTTGCTGGATCACATTCAGGGGCAAATCTTCTGATTGTACACTACAAATCACCACTGTCAGTCTCACAAGCTAGGTCCTCTTCCATGAGTCAAGATGCATAGATTTTTGATTTGGTCAAACTAAATCTCATGTTAATATGTAATAGTCTAAATCTGGCTCTGTGAGAGGACCGATCACATTATGCAATTAACATTCATGAGCCACAGTAAGACTGTACATTTCTGGCATCAACAATATAAAAGATGTGCCATCACAACTGATGCAATAATAGATCTGATGCAAATACTTTAATCCTTCACTAAACAAGAGTAGGATACAAGCTTTGCTCGAGTTATCAAACCCCCCCATGATAATTTATGGATATCTTTCATACAGAGTGCTGTATTAACATTTGCTGAAGATTTGTACTGTCCTCCAACACTGGAGAGCATATGTAATCATATTTTCTCTGCTGGCTAATTATAATAATCCGCATATGGGATCATAAAAACGGGCATACTCAGAAACAGCTAATTAGAAATACAGTTAAAACTGCATTTATGCAGGGATGTCCTTTGTTGCCCCATATATATCTCTTTTAGAGCACAGAAGTAAATGAAGGTTTCTGAGTCTCCTCTTCTGACTTTGCTGGGAACTGAGAGCTGCCAAGCTCAATAACAGACTGTTAGAAGCTTCTGTACTGCGTCAATGCACAGAGGTCGGA
This sequence comes from Gymnocypris eckloni scoliostomus, assembly GCA_027564155.1. Classification (NCBI taxonomy): domain Eukaryota; kingdom Metazoa; phylum Chordata; class Actinopteri; order Cypriniformes; family Cyprinidae; genus Gymnocypris; species Gymnocypris eckloni. Next base: position 2,398,467 of record CM050416.1, on the reverse strand, counting down.
TCTCCTCTGAATTTCAAATGTGATAGATACTCTGATGATACTGATGGATGTACGACAGCATAAGACACAGAAGTAGTAAAATCTCCCTTTAACATTTAAAATTGGAATCAAGTTACAAAACAAGTCAACCAGATTTCACCATATAGATGTTGAAAGAGCAAATCAGCTAACTAAATATCCTTTGAGACCATTGTTTTATAGTATTACTTTCACAATGTTAGGAACAAAATCTAATAAATGCTGTTAATTTGAGCTTTCTGTTTATTAGCAAATCCTAAAAAGGATCAAAATATTAAGCTGCACAGTTTTCAACTGTGATAATAAAAAAATGTGATAATAAAAAATGCACCAAATCAATTTATTAGAATGATGAAGGATTGCAGAAGACTGGATTAATGGCTTCTAAATTCAGCTTTGCCATCATATAAATATATTTCAAAATATACTGTATAGAAAAGTTATTTTAAATTGCAATAATCTTTTGCTCAACATGCTAGCCTTGGCGAGCCAAAAACAGCTACATTCACTTAGGATTATATTTTCATTAATACGTTTTGTTTTGAGTACTGCTTATTCTCGCTTAGAACAAAACCGGCTAGTATTTAAATCTCTAAATTATGCAATTTAAAACAATAAAATAATAATTCAGATGTGTGCCCAAGACATTGTGGCACTGGATAGCCTATATTTGCTAGAGAAAATAATACATACAACATAACAAGATCCAAATCGTGGGGATCATACAATAGATATTGCCATATCGCCCAGTCTTAAAACTGCTCTGTTAAAGCATTAAGGAAAAATTCCAATTAGTCTTATAAATGAATTTCAGTCAGTCACAACTGTTTTTTGTTGTTTTTTCCCCTCTAATAGATTTCTTTTAGAGAGGATTTTTCTTTCAGTCATGAAAAGAACAAGAATTTAAATGCAGGTCATTGACATGAGCTTTCGGGATCTACGATGATTTACCTTCTCTTCGGGATTAAGACAATTGCATCTCACCTTGATTTATGAGACAGACTGTGGTTGATGTTGTCATGTGGAAAAGAGGTATAGAGGGAAATTTCTAACTGTAGCTTAACTAAAAACAGTTCCACTTTCAGAGGAGTTCCAATAAATCCTTCTGATTTGTGTGGGATTGTTTTAAATAATTTGAGGGTAGCAGCAGCATGTTGAAATATTCTTAAAGGATTCATTAGACTTTTTCACTATCAGTGACTTTACCTGCAAAGGTTACAAAAAGAGTAAGTACTTTTCATCTGACTTTGCAGACTCAATTTGAGAGGGGTTTGTCATTTTAGATGAGGGCCTCTTGAAGGCAGACAGAAAATGAGATAGTGAGGACAGACAGGTGAGATCAAAAAGACAGCAGCTGGTTGTCCCCCCAGTGTGTGGTAAAGATAGACAGATGGTACGACATTAATTAAGCAGTAAACATGCAGGATTCACCTCACCTGTAAAACATGAATCCTTCTTAATTTATCCACTCTGCTTCCTGCTAGTGCTTGGTCCTTTGCTTGGTCCCGTGCTGGGATCAGTATCCCTAATGATGAATCCTATTATGGGAGAAAAGGCCTAGATTATTCAAAAACAGCAGGAGTGAGCAACACAGTTATTTTTAACCCTCCAGCAGAAAATAAGGCATTCTTTGTTCATAAGTGCTTACAAAATGTTTGATATAACCTCATTATCAAGCTTGTTAACAGATTCGCATATGAGATTTCATTTAATGAGCATTGATTTTTTAATGGTTTGTTTCCCCTCAGATTCTTGAGTCATGTGGATTTTGAATGCAACTTATAAAAACATTTTTTGTTTGATAATTAAGAAATGTTATTTTTGTAGCTTAAAAATGCTATGCAAAATTCTAAAATGCATAATTTATGATTTATGACTTTCCTTTAAAATAGAAAATAATTGAATTATCTGTAAATGATTTTCAAAAATTATGATTACTGTAAGAGATTATATACAGATACCTGTAAATATTTTCACATAAAATATGGTCCCGTTTTATTATTGACTTGATTTTATTTCCCGCTTTACTTTGTACACTATCATTTAAAAGTGTGTGTGTGTGTGTGTGTGTGTGTGTGTGTGTGTGTGTGTGTGTGTGTGTGTGTGTGTGTGTGTGTGTGTGTGTGTGTGTGTGTGTGTGTGTGTGTGTGTGTGTGTGTGTTTAGTTGCTAAAGAATCATTTCAAATAACCATTTTCTATTTTATTATATTTTAAGATGTTATTTATTTCTGTGATGGCAAAGCTTAATTTTTAAAACATTTCTCCAGCCGTCAGTGTCACATGCTCCCTCAATATATTGATTTGGTGCTCAGGTTACTTTTTTTATTACTATTATCACAGTTGAAAAAATATGTGTTGCTCAATATTTTTGTGGCACCTTATACATGTTTCTTTTCATTGAAGGTTTAAAAAAATATTTAAATATTTTTTCAATAATTTACAAAAAGTCTTTACTAACACTTTTAGCCAATTTAATGTGTCCATGCTGAATAAAAGTATTAATTTCTTTAAAAAAAATCTGACCCCAAACTTTTGAACAGCCTGCTGTCAGGTAAGGTTTAAACATTAAAACATTAAATAGTAAATATTTAAGTAGGTTTAATACATCGAAGGCAAAACACATTGACACATGATCAACTTTTCTAACAGATAACCAACAAAGTTACAGATAACCTACAAAATTTGAAATTAGTCTCTTTAAAACGGATTAGCTTACTGACCAAATGAATGTGTCACAATTGCTTCAAACTCAGTGTTTAAACTGTAGCAAATTAGCTCAAAAGGGAATGCCTATAAATAATTACAATTAATTATAATTAAATACAATTCTTTATATCAACTGTGTCTGTTTCAGAGAGAATTATGTAGGGAGGAAGATTCGTTCTACATACTTTTAGGTCTTAAAGTTGATCTGATCTGGCTGAGGTGATAAAGGCACCGAGTCTGGTGTTGGCTGAGGGGTCTGTGATTGTTTGTTAATCTAATGAATAATTGATTTGTGAAATCTAATTAACAATTTTGTGTCTGTTTGGTCTAAATGCTACAACACTAAAAGCTCACTTTGGCTACAAGTGTATATGAGCATGTTTACATAGGTAGACCTCATTTTAATAACCAAATGATCTTACATAACAGTATTCTTAACAGTTAACCATTCAAATATCACTAACTCTTAAATGGGGGTATCACTGTCTAGTTAATTGTGTGTGTACCTTTTTCAGTCATCTGGTTGCTTGCAGGCACCAGAGCGAATGGTAGCAGCGAAATCCATCAGTGCAGGGCAAGAGCTTCACCCCCGCTGATGTAATAACATGCCTTCATTACTAAAAGTAAAGTTTCCATCAAACTGGACTTTGAGTTGTTCTGGGCATCTCTTCACGCCTCCACACACATTATAATAATGCATTATAAAGCTTAATGTTTTGACAAGCATTTGCTAGATCTGGTCCGAGATCAGCACAAAACGGCAGTCTCTACCTGAAGCGATAGATTCATGAAGACATTCATTGCACCCTGAGGCAGACGGTGACATCAGCTGGACTTTAAATGTCACCACCCTCTGTACACAGCTGTCAGGAGGCCATGTTGTCCTTGTCAGGCTTTTCCTAACTGTGTCTGATTACAGAGGGCTCTACACTCTTCAAGGATTTACCCTCATTCCGTTCCAAACTCTTGTGACTTTCCTTCTTCTGTGGAACACAAGAAGACATTTTAAAGAACGTTTCAGCTGTTTGTGTCCATATTTCAGAAACCAACGGGGTCCAAAACTTTGTAAGCTCTAAAAAGAACATAAAAAACTTTGTGTGATGAACCGATTGAAATCCTTTCATTCTCAAACACACATTAGAATCATTGGTCCTTGCATGCCATTATGTTTGGTTATGTGACATGCGAGAACCAGTGAGGTTTGACGTTAGTTGATAATTTAATACAATTCCATTATCTGAGGTTTATTTAATATAATTTGTGTACTGCATGTGTCTGTTCAATGTCTCAATCAACGTTTTGATGATACATTTGGTTTAAAAAGGCTAAAGACATTGATACATCAACCTTCCTAACAGATACATATGTAAAGTCTTACAAAATAAGAATGTTTAAACTAAATAGCTTACTTGGCAAACGAATGTGTGGAATATCATAATCAATTCAAACTGTGTTTAAACACTCAAGAATCAGTTTGAGATAGGGTTACAAGACCGTTGTGTGTTTACATAATTTGTGAGAACCAATTAGGTTTGACATTAGTTGATATTTGAGGTTTAGGTTTGAGGTGTGTGTGTGCCTTCAAAATATAACTTTCATTTTGAGTGAAATCTTCATGAGAGCATAGAGACAGCAATAAGTGAGCAGAAAGAAAAAGAAATAAAGGCAAACCATCTGAGAGTACCTTTACAATCCTGTGTGCAGGAGGGATTTAGTGAATTAATACTGAGCTAATTTATGCTGGTCAGAAATTAAACCCATGTGCCAAGATTTGTAATGAAGTAGGAGCCTGCAAAAAAATACAAATAAAATAGGACAGACTAAAAGCTCAAAAGGGACTTTCTGCTGATGAATTTGTATGCACACACAGGTTATAAATAAAACATTTACCAAACAAACCTTTCCAAGTACTTAAAATATTTGGGGTCTTTTGAGCAAAGCAACACTACTGTGACTTGCTTTGACTCTAAGCTCTATATCTCTGCTGAGTAACCCATGAGAGTTTGTGAATGCAGTAACCTTTTCAGTTCCATTCTTATCCCAGTCATGTTCTCCTCTGCCCATGTCTGAAGAGAAACCCTTGGCCCCTGAGACTATACGCTTCTGGTGCTCACACTCCCTGAGAATCTTAAGTGGCTGTACTACAATGTTTGACTGACATGCTTTAGTCATTCCAACACCTGATTTTTTCGCATCCACATGAAAGGAGAAATGTCATATAATGCAAAAGGGAGGCATGAATTGTCATGACATTGGCAATGAGAAGGATATTCAAAAAGTGACAGTGAAAAGATAGGACTATGAGCCATTTTGCTTTTGTGGATGTTATGGAAAAAGCAATCAATTGAATCTAAATGTAGATTAAAATGAACATGTTGCCAGTGCTCACAAGGAAAATACTTCATGGAAATGCTGATTGGCTAATGGCATAGTCCCGGGCTCTTTACTAAGAATATCTTTAACTTATGACTACAAAAAGACACACAAAAAGTGAAAATGTAGTTCACTCTTAAAATAAAGGTGCTTCACGTCGCCATAGAATAAACATTTTTGTTAAATTTTTCCATAAAGAACCTTTAACATCTGAAAAAAACTTTTAGTTTCACAAAAGGTTTCTTGTGGCGAAACAAGGTTCTTCAGATTATAAAAAGGTAAGAAAGAGATGATTCTTTAGAAGCTTTGACTGAATTGTTCTTTGTGGAACCAGAAATTGTTCTTCTATGGCATCCCTGTGAAGAACCTTTTAAGCACCATTTTTTTAAGAGTGTACTGTGTGTAAATTATTAAAATATTTAAAAATAAATATAATGCTCTTAAGAGCCTTCCATAAAACTGAGCGCTCGTAATTCTGTCAGAATGTGGAGAAATTGAGAAATATACTTTTTAGAATTCTATGATCTGAGCACAAGCTAACTGGACCATGCTACGAAAACATTACAAACAGTGGTCTTTCTATGAGGTTTACCTGTACGGAAATCATGTGGAAAAAAACTAAAAAAAAGTATGAAGCCATAAAACGTGGAAGAAATATGACATTGATTGCTGATGGGAAAAACAAAGTAAAATAAATAAATAACAGTGTCATTTATGGGAAAAAGAAAAAGTTGCCTGGCAAGATCGCAACAGTAACATAAATGTACTAATGTTACAATAGTGCTAGACCTTTTGTACCTGTGAATGCACAAATCTGTCAAACCTTGAAGTGATTGTGTTATAGCAGCAGAGGACCAGAGCAGGTTCCCTTTATGCCAGCTAAGAACTGGACACAGATAATGCACCATGTCATAAAAGCACATACCATCTCAAATTGGTTCCATAAATATGACAATGGGTTCAGTGTACTTCAGTGGCCTCTTGGCACCAGATTTCAATCCAATAAAGCAGCTTTGGGATGTGGTGGAACAGTAGATTCACATCATTAATGAGCAGTCAACTAACAACAATGCTATGATGTTATTAGGTCAATATGGGCCATAATCTCTTCAGTACATTGCAGAATCCATGTCACAAAGAATGCATGCTGGTTTAAATATATCAATAGGATGTAAGCTTAATGACAGCTTATATTAAGTTTATTGATGTATTTTAAAACCTCAATGTTTAGCTTAAAAATATAGTTCACCCCAACATAAAAATGCTGTCATAATTTTCTCGCCTTCATTTTGGTAATCAAAACTTCACATTCTTCAAAATATATTATTTTATATTCCCCAGAAAAAGAAAGTTATAGAGCATTAGAGAAGCATGAGGGTGAGCAAATGAAGATAGAGTTTTGGTTATCGATTTAAAAGTTTTCCAATTTTCTCTTTCTCAGGGGAAACCTGTTTTGGTCTCACATTAAAGATACTTACATAACTTTACAGGCTTATATTTCTGGGCTCTAGAATGTACATACATTAGTGTCATGTTTTTTAGTTAATAAGAATATGAATATGGATTACTATGTTAAGTGGCCTTACCACTAATCTCATTCAGAAAACTGTATATTAAATAATCTAAGAGGGGTTAAACTCAATTACGCTTTACTGCTCTCCTAATATATTCACTAATATCAATGTATGAAAGGTCAAGCACGTGCTCGCATGCAAATCAGACCATATGACAATAATGGAAAAATTGTAACTGCTATGTGGGTGTAAAGAGGAACCCATCATGATTCCAGCTTACAACCTGTACATAGACTCCATGCAGAAAGGCATAAAACAGAGGGCAAAAAGATGTTAGAGATGGATGAATAAATTGATAGAACAGAATCCATTATGCAGAAAAAGATGCAGACTTCAGATTGCATGGATTTCTTAGAGTGAAGAGGTTGGTGTTACACCGTTGGTCACCAGGGAAATCACAGATTCAACAAGTGCAGAGGGGTCATTAGAAATGGAAGTAGCAGAATCAAAGATAGCTACAACTATGTTAAGCAATGTACACCTTTACAGAAAGATAAGCAATGCAGGTTCCAGGCTACAGATGCAAGAGTCACTATTTCTGATCCAACCATTTTAAATGACTTTACCTAGCAATTAAATGGGAACATTCTCAAAGCAGTCAATTAAACTCTGGTCTTATAAGGTCAGACAGGATGAATGTTTAATTTTTTTAGAGACTGAGCTTCAAAATTATGTTCAAAAAGCATTTCTGAGTTATTCAATAGCTGCTTTAATGAGGAACAACTGACTTATTTACAGACTTTCTTAGGTTTAGTTATCTCTAAGGTATATATTAATTATTTATTTTACATTACATACATACCATACCATTCTTTTATTAGAATACATACATTTTATAGTCTGTTATTATTACTTGAATTTATTAACAAAAAAGATAATAACTGTTTATTTTGAGCTTTCTCATTTATCAATCTGTAAAATTAATATAATAAACCATTTTCAGGCTAGTGAATTAAAATAAAATATTATATTAAATGCAAATATCATAAAATAGTTTTGTCTATTGCATATATTTTACATAACTAATAATACTTTGTGACAAACATTTAATTCTAATTAGTTTTTTGCTCATATATATTAGACACATTGTTTTAATAATACTTTCCTTACAATATTGACATCACCTGGTGAGAATGAGTTTTCTCGTGTTATTCCAAATCTTTAGGCCTGTCATCTTTGGGCACACAAATCAAATATTTTTGTCCATCCACACATTAAAAAAGTACAAAAAGACATTGCAGAAATAATCCATATAAATTGTGTTAAAGACATGGATTAAACTGCTCAAATAATTTACTTTTAAATTGTCTAGGACAATTTTGAAGCATCAACATTTTAGTTGCATGGGCTTTAAATGGAGTGATATGTTAATTTGTGTTTCGAAGATGAAGAAGTCTTATTTTTTTGGGTGAATATTTAAATAGAAATTGACTCCAAGAAAAAGTTAAAGTGACGTGACATGTGGCCAAGTACGGTGACCCATACTCAGAATTAGTGCTCTGCATTTAACCCATCCAAAGTGCACACACACAGCAGTGAACACACACACACCGTGAACACACACCCGGAGCAGTAGGCAGCCATTTATGCTGCAGCGCCCGGGGAGCAGTTGGGGATTCGATGCCTTGCTCAAGGGCCCCTCAGTCGTGGTATTGAGGGTGGAAGAGAGTGCTGTACATTCATTCCCCCCACCTACAATCCCTGCCGGCCCGAGACACGAACTCACAACCTTTCAATTACGAGTCTGACTCTCTAACCATTAGGCCACGACTTCCCCCAAAGGGAATGCTGGGAAACAAACCTGGGTCAACTGCTTGGAAGGCAGCTATGCTCACCACTATACCACTAATGCAGGCAAATCTATCAGGTGACAATGATGATAGATTTCATACAATCATAACCACATTCTGGCATGAATCAAGGACTGACACTCCAGTGCTCTGATTCGAATTTTAAACCCATCGATTGCTTCAGAAACCATTTAAATTTGTAATGTATTAATGGGAGGAATCAATGGTCCATTGATTCGTCCCATTAATACAATACAAATTTCTTGCAGGTGGAGGTAGAATGACAAGTGAAATAATATAGCTTCGAAAATATTTACACTGAACATTTTAAATTCTTATGTGGCAAGAAACACCGGACTAATACAGGTCTCAGATATACAGTAGTTCAGTAACCTGAAACATAAAGCACGTTGTGACATCTTTTAAACTCAACCACAGTAAATACATTTTTAAAAGCCTACGTGTGCCATTGTGGATGTTTCTCCAAATTACCAAGACAGGAAATCCTCGGGAGGTCCAATCAGATCACACTATTCGCTCCCTCTTGCTTCTACCATGGCAACAACATAGTAATAGTAAGGACTGGTCCTTTTCTGGGAAAACGTAAAGGGGTTCACTGCTTTATCAGCGTAGTCCCTATGCAAGACCAGCTAGATAGATTGCTATGCCCCCCAAAGCAGTAATATTTTCTCATAAATCAATGTGTGGGGAATATGAAAAATTAATGTATGGCAGGTGGAAACAGTACGACATGCATTCATTAATAAACATTTACAGGTTCTTGATTTACATATCTACAGCAGACATTGACTATACAGCAGACATTGACACATGCTATATAGCTTCCTGTACTGAAAGACATCATATAGGAAATGAATTAACCATACACACTGACACACACATCTCCATTCTTGAAGGTTATTTAGCAGCTGCTTGGTAAACAGCACAGTAAGCAACACATTTATTCCACCTCCATTTGTTTGTCTTGCTCATTGATTAACCCTGATTGTTTTCTTCTGTGGGTTAGGCTGGGATTACCATGCATTTAAATACTGCATCTAGACTGCATATTACATGTACGTAACATTCCACAATTTATAGACACCAACAACAACTTTATTCTGCTGCTTAAGAGTTTATTTCTTGATTAATTCTGTGTTTCTGTGCACCAGTGCAGTCGGTGATAGGCTTATGTTCTGAGATTATATAAAAATCTAAACCAGTGTTTGTTAATCCTGGTCCTGGGGACTCCCTGCTCTGCACATTTTGTTTGTCTCCATTATCTAAAACACTCAGTTCATAGAGCTCTCTCATAATGAGCTGATGATCTGAATCAAGTGTGTTAAATAAGCTGCAAAATGTGCAGAGCTGGGGTTTCCCAGGACCAGGATTGAGAACCACTAATCTAAATCTGCAGTCGGTTAAAGGAGACATGAACTGGATTTTCAGATCTTTATATAGCATCTCTGGAAGTTAGCTTTGGAATTGTTGGAATGTTTTTTTTGCACCCAAAAAGTTCAAATATTAGTCAATTTTTTTTTCCATCCTCATTTTTAATCTCTGCAAAAAACACTCTATTTAAAAATGTAAGTTGCAAAATGCAAGCTTTTTCAAATTAAATGTGTAATAATAGTATTGGTAAACAGCAACAGTGACATGAACAACACCGGCATATTCAACCTGACTATGCTTTCTTCACACAATCTATTTTTATTCAACTAAAAATTTTACTTTTGCATATGTGCTGATTTGATTAGCATCACTCTAACAATGATACACTTGTTCTCTTGGCTTGACGTTTATTACAAACACACTTAATTATAATGAATATACATACTTAGAGGTCTTGCTTCCAAGGACAAAATCCAACTTAATAAAATAACACTTCCCAAAACACCCAATGTACTTGTTACATCGTTGAAAAATGTCATCTATGCTAATATTAGTCTGTTTCTTTCTTATTCCGAGGTCACCATAGCCACCCAGATCCAGACTGTATCCAGATCACATGGTCACTGCAGCCACCCGGATCCAGTCCGTATCCAGATAAAAGAGTGGATCAGTACCTAGAAATGACCTCTACAATCCTAAACGTCAGCAGAGACCAGGACAACTAGATGAGCCCCAGAAACTGATCCCCAGTGAAGACCCTGTCACCTAGACGGCCATCGGGACAAGACCTCGGGAACCAGATGAGTCCTTTACACAATCTGACTCTGCTACAGCCTAGATTTAAACGGCTAAAATCCCTCAGGCATGTTGATAAAAATAAATTTCAGCCGTGCATTTCTATTAGCTTGATCTTTTGTTGTGCACAGTTTTTGGTGGGTCTTGTGATTGGTGGACAGAGATGAGTTTTTATGGATACACCTGCTTGATTTACATAACCTACATATGTTAATTTGTGTAGAGAAAAGTCGTGACTACGGCCACAATAAATAATAAAACAATCTAGACCAGTAATTAAACCTGAAATCAACTGCATCATAAACTGTTAAAGTTCAAATTGCACTAAAACTCAGTTTTCTGAGACGCTCCAGCTACTGCTCATGAGCAAATGTTGGCATAAGACTCTCCTAAAGAAAAAGGACAGTCTTTTCAATTGGATGTTTAGCCAAGTGTGCTTCACACGTCCTGAAATGTAAAGCCAAAACTTTTCACCCCTGGTAACTGGCTGCAGCATAAATCATAAAACTTGTCCTCTCCATGTAAATGAATGAGATATGAGCAAATAAAAAATTTGAATTACACATTGTTTTAGGTAGTTCTTATCACGCTGATGTATGTTCAAGTGTTTGTTTTTCTGATAAGTTTGCTTTTAGTTAGATATTTAATGCTATATTACTGGGGTGTGGCGTCATGATTGTGTGCTTGCGATTGGGTCTGCAGAAGTTTGGAAGGAACTTTGATCCCGCAGCTCAAGCACATGATCACCACTGTGCAGACTCGGGCTCCAAATGACGTTGAAAGATAACTGCGGCCATACCTGGAAAATTTTGGCTTCACTATTCTGCAGTGAATGCAAAGATGCATTGTCTACCTATACTATTTTTATCTTATTTTTTTAAGTCTACAGGTGCATCTCGATAAATTAGAATGTCGTGGAAAAGTTCATTTATTTCAGTAATTCAAATCAAATTGTGAAACTCGTGTATTAAATAAATTCAGTGCACACAGACTGAAGTAGTTTAAGTCTTTGGTTCTTTTAATTGTGATGATTTTGGCTTACATTTAACAAAAACCCACCAATTCACAACAAATCTCAACAAATTAGAATATGGTGACATGCCAATCAGCTTATCAACTCAAAACACCTGCAAAGGTTTCCTGAGCCTTCAAAATGGTCTCTCAGTTTGGTTCACTAGGCTACACAATCATGGGGAAGACTGCTGATCTGACAGTTGTCCAGAAGACAATCATTGATACCCTTCACAAGGAGGGTAAGCCACAAACATTCATTACCAAAGACGCTGGCTGTTCACAGAGTGCTGTATCCAAGCATGTTAACAGAAAGTTGAGTGGAAGGAAAAAGTGTGGAAGAAAAAGATGCACAACCAACCGAGAGAACCACAGTCTTATGAGGATTGTCAAGCAAAATCGATTCAAGAATTTGTGTGACCTTCACAAGGAATGGACTGAGGCTGGGGTCAAGGTATCAAGAGCCTCCACACACAGACGTGTCAAGGAATTTGGCTACAGTTGTCGTCAGAGGCGTCTTATCTGGGCTAAGGAGAAGAAGAACTGGACTGTTGCCCAGTGGTCCAAAGTCCACTTTTCAGATGAGAGCAAGTTTTGTATTTCATTTGGAAACCAAGGTCCTAGAGTCTGGAGGAAGGGTGGAGAAGTTAATTGTCCAAGTTGCTTGAAGTCCAGTGTTAAGTTCCCACAGTCTGTGATGATTTGGGGTGCATTGTCATCTGCTGGTGTTGGTCCATTGTGTTTTTTGAAAACCAACGTCACTGCACCCATTTACCAAGATATTTTGGAGCACGTCATGCTTCCTTCTGCCAACTAGCTTTTTAAAGATGCTGATTTCCTTTTCCAGAAGGATTTGGCACTTACCCACACTGCCAAAAGTACCAAAAGTTGGTTAAATGACCAAGTTGGTGTGCTTGACTGGCCAGCAAACTCACCAGGCCTGAACCCCATAGAGAATCTACTGGGTATTGTCAAGAGGAAAATGAGAAACAAGAGAACAAAAAATGCAGATGAGCTGAAGGCCACTGTCAAAGAAACCTGGGCTTCCATACCACCAGTTTTTGTTAAATGTGAGCCAAAATCATCACAATTAAAAGAACCAAAGACTTAAACTACTTCAGTCTGTGTGCATTGAATTTATTTAATACACAAGTTTCACAATTTGAGTTGAATTACTGATATAAATTAACTTTTCCATGACATTCTAATTTATTGAGATGCACTTGTATGCATTTAGCACTTTTTAATAATTGTTACATTTATATAGCACTTTTCTAGGCACTCAAAGCGCTTTACATAGTAAGGGGGGAATCTCCTCATCCACCACCAATGTGCAGCATCCACCTGGATGATGCGACGGCAGCCATATGGTGCCAGAACGCTAACCACACACCAGCTTATTGGTGGAGAGGAGACAGAGTGATGCAGCCAATCAGTGTATGGTGATGATTAGGAGGACATGATGATCAGAGGCTAATGGGCAAATTTGGCCAGGATGCCGGGGTTACACCCCTACTCTTTTTCTAAGGACATCCTGGGATTTTTCATGACCACAGAGGGTCAGGACCTCGGTTTAACGTCTCATCCGAAGGACCAGAGCGGCCATATTGTGCATTGAACTTTCTCCTATTCATTTTAATATCTCTGGGCTGTCTCTGTGTAATATCGTCTTTGGTAATTCAATAAGGATCAATTTGACAGTGGTTTATTTTAACCAACTACAGTACATGTCACTTAACAGCTACCCTGAAGCAATAATTTCCATGCTTTCTCTTAGATTGAATTTTATACTATTAAATCTTCACGTTTATTCCAATGCACAGTTATTGAATTCCTTTAGCAGATTCTCTGTGCTAAATAATATCACAGTGAGAGCTGAAAATCTGTAGAAAAAACTGCAAAGATGCAAGGTCACTCAAGTAGCCTCCAACACCATAGTCTCCCTTTCTTTGTGTATTTTCACGAAAAACTCAAAGGGAGACTGACCTTTCCTTGACATAATTTGTCCCTCATTTAAGCTCTGAAATAGCTGCCTAGAGCCCAATCAGCAGGATTGAGGCTTGTGTCCTTGATTTGTTTTCCCATTACAGTCTGTAGAGTAGCAAAACTCAAAAGACACGACTCATTACACATGCACAGATGCAAGCCAGTTTTCTCTGGCTCTAAAATTGCTTTAAATACAAAGTTATTTTCTCACAAACAGTTTGGCTGTAAGACAGAATAAGGAATTTGATGTAGTAATGTTAGCATTTTCTTAGATGTTAGGATTCCTCAGTTATATCCCATATTTAGTCAGTCAATAAAATTCTGCTTTCTATATACTGAATACAAAAACTCTCAATATTTAGAGAATACATTTGTAATGTTAAATAAATAAAGAGGAGATAAAAGACACAATATAATTACATCTAATGCCATTTCATCCATAATTCTTTCTTGAGATGTTATAATTTTCTTGTACAAAGTATAAATGAGATTATACTCAAAACATAGCAACTTTATTCTCAAAAGACCTTTTATGAAAATATTCTCCTTGTACATCCTTTCGATGTCATTCTCACTTTGTTTATTTATTTATTATTATTTACATTGCACTAAAATTCTGTCTTACTGTAGAAGGTTTAAATGATGCATTTCACAAACAGATATGTTTAATGGGCAGACAATTAATGCAAGTGAATAAACATCTCTGCTTGGGCACAAGAGTGTTTTACAGCAATCTCAATCTACAAGACCAACAGCATTATTAGAGCAATACCAATGTCTGGCATTGCCATGGTAACAACTCAGTTCGAATGCCCAAACACTGTGCATAATTCAGGTGCGAAACATGAGAACAAATCCATATGTGACTGATGAATGAAATGATGCATATCATGCCTGGAAAACATAATAAAATAAAGTCAAAAAATATTTTTATAGAAAATACAACAAAATTATATATAATGAAGCTTCAATTTCAATGTGGTCAGTTTTGCAGATTACTGTGATTCTGTAATTCGCACTGAACATCTGAATATTGCACATCACAATATTTCAGACTTGTTATAGCAAATTTGAGCGCTTTGGCTAAACTTGGCTCATAATAAGACTTTTAATATTATAGGCTAAATAATTTTATCCTTGACAGACCACATTAAAACAGGAAATTACCACTAAACAAATTAATATCAAGGGAAAAGTTATGTATGCATGTTTTTAAAGGCTCATATAACCTCACGATTAAGAAAGACTCAGAAGTGTAATTACAGTGCTTCTAATCGGACCACAAGTCAAGACCACAAGGGAGTTACGTAATCTTAAATCAATCGCGTCATTTAAGTCAAGTCAAGTCAAGTCACCTTTATTTATATAGCGCCTTTAACAATACAAATTGTAACAAAGCACTGCACAATATCAAAATAGGCAAATTTGTCAATAATGTAAAATGACAGGATTTAACACTCAGTTATCTGCTGAATGCATTTCATTATTGAATTTAGTAATGGCATTGTCCAGCTTAGTTCACTTTAAATAATATCTGTGCAATCAAGTCGATGATTGTGCTGGAAATGAAGTGTCCCCAACTGAGCAAGCCAGAGGCGACAGCGGCAAGGAACGAAAACTCCATCGGTGACAGAATGGAGAAAAAACCTTGGGAGAAACCAGGCTCAGTCGGGGCCAGTTCCCTCCGCCAGACAAATCAGTAGTTTGTTCCAACTGCAGCAAAGTCAGAGTGTAAGTGGTCCACTGGTTCCAGGGGTCTTTCCCCGATGGATGTCTAGGTGACGAGGTCCTCACTGGAGCTCTGTCTCTGGGGGCTCATCTCTGAGGTCCTCGGAGGGGTTGTCATCGTCTCTTCTCAGGTGTTCGGTCATCTCTATCGTTTAAGGGTAGGATCCAGACTGAGGCTTGTGTAATTCTAACTACCACGGATGTTAATCCCGTGGCAGTAACATAGAAACAGTAAAACAATTAGCGTAGCAGCGGCTCCATCCAGGAATAACCCTGGATGAAATTATCAGTATAACCCAAGCTAAAGCATAATAATGTGCATGTGTTCAGATGGACTGGCAGTACAAGATTGTGAGATGCATTATATGAATGCTTGGCTAAAGAGATGCGTCTTTAATCTAGATTTAAACAGAGAGAGTGTGTCTGAACCCCGAACGTTTTCAGGAAGGCTATTCCATAGTTTAGGAGCCAGATATGAAAAAGTTCTACCTCCTTTTGTGGACTTTGCTATCCTAGGTACTACCAAGAGTCCAGAGTTTTGCGACCTAAGGGAGCGGGTTGGATAGCGTGATAGAAGATTAGTTAGGTACGCAGGAGCTAAATCATTTAGGGCCTTATAGGCAAGTAATAATATTTTGTAACTGATATGAAACTTAATAGGTAGCCAGTGCAGAGACTGTAAAATTGGAGTAATATGGTCATATTTTCTTGACCTGGTAAGGACTCTAGCCGCAGCATTTTGTACTATCTGTAGCTTGTTTATTGAGGATGCAGGACAACCACCTAGCAGTGCATTACAATAGTCCAGTCTAGAGGTCATGAATGCATGAACTAACTTTTCTGCATCAGAAACACTTAACATGTTCCGTAGCTTGGAAATGTTTCTAAGATGGAAGAATGCTGTTTTGTAACATTGGAAATATGATTTTCAAAAGATAGGTTGCTGTCTAATATAACACCCAGATTTTTAACTGTAGAGGAAGTAACAGTACATCCGTCTAGTTGCAGATTGTAATCCAAGAGATTCTGTGTACTGTTTTAGGTCCAACAAGTAATATCTCGGTCTTATCTGAATTTAATAGGAGAAAATTACTGGTCATCCAATCTTTTATATTTTTAACACACTCTGTTAGCTTAGATAGTTTCGAAGTTTCATCTGGTTTTGTTGAGATATATAGTTGAGTGTCATCAGCATAACAATGGAAACTAATCCCGTATTTTCTAATAATATTACCAAGGGCAGCATATATAATGAAAATAATAGAGGACCTAGGACAGATCCTTGTGGTACTCCATACTTTACTGGTGATAATTGAGATGACTCCCCGTTTAAATAAACAAAGTGGTAGCGATCGGACAGGTAGGATCTAAACCATCTTAGAGCCTGCCCTTGAACACCTGTATAGTTTTGTAATCGATCTATCAGTATGTCATGATCTATAGTGTCGAACGCAGCACTAAGATCAAGTAAAACTAGCAACGAGATGCAGCCTTTGTCTGACGCAAGAAGCAAGTCATTTGTAATTTTAACAAGTGCAGTTTCTGTGCTATGGCGGGGCCTGAAACCTGACTGAAATTCTTCATAGATATCATTATTTTGCAAAAAGGAACACAATTGAGCAGACACTACTTTTTCTAATATTTTCGACATAAACGGAAGATTTGAAATGGGTCTGTAATTTGCCAGTTCACAAGGATCTAATTTTGGTTTCTTAATAAGAGGCTTAATAACTGCCAGCTTAAATGGTTTTGGGACGTGACCTAAAGATAGCGAGGAGTTAATAATATTGAGAAGCGGTTGTTCTGCAACAGGTAACAACTCTTTCAATAGTTTAGTTGGTACAGGATCTAATAAACATGTTGTTGGTTTAGATGCAGTGATAAGTTTATTTAGCTCATCCTGTCCTATAGTTCTAAAGCACTGCAGTTTTCCTTTGGGTGCGATGAATGATGCTGAAGTACTAGACGCTGTAGAATCTACGTTTGTTATTGTATTTCTGATATTATCTATTTTATCAGTAAAGAAATTCATAAAGTCATTACTATTAAACTGTGAGGGAATATTTAGATCGGGTGACATCTGTTTATTTGTTAATCTAGCCACTGTGCTAAATAAAAACCTTGGATTGTTTTGGTGATTATCTATGAGTTTGCGGATATACTCGGTTTATTCAACATTCAGAATCATGGTGGCAGTTGCCTAAGCACTTGTCCGATTCAAAACAACACCTGTTATATTTATCTTTTAATTGAAACTGAACAGATACCACACTGTGTATCAAAGTCAGTGAACTGTGTGTGCTGGAACAGAATGATTAATGATGATAACTGTAAACATGCAGTTCTGTCTCATACACTCCTCACTGGTGGATGCTGCTGAGACATCCGTTAACTAAAGGTGCTGTAACTCATCAGTTTTAATGTAATTTTCACTAAATTAAGTGCATATCTAAATTAATAAAACTAATTATGTAAGATAGTGATATTCTGAATTTGTGACTAAGGAATGAGACAAGGTTCATACCAAAATGGCTGCTATTCTCCTCTTCCATTTATCAAAATTCTGGGCTCCTGTTATTAGCATTCAGTCAACAATATGACTTTTCTATAAATAGTAGAAAGTGTTATATACACTTATTAATATTACACAATATTTGAAGGATTAAACATTTGAAGGAAGAATAAGCAGAAATTCTCCAGTAATTAATAGTTAACATGACTTTTAGGCTTACACTTTTATTTTAATAGTTCACTAGACATTCCATTAACTGTAAGTATCTTTACAATTACATGTCAACTAACTCTAGTTATAGTATCAGTAGAGCATTAATAGACTGTTAGGTTATGGTTCAGGTTAGCAGAATACATTTAAATGTACTTGCAATGTTCGAAATGTCTAAAGTCGACTATCTAAATCAGCCATCCTTAAATCTGGCCCACTCCTGCAGAGTTTAGCTCTAACCCTACACACATTAATTATTAACATGGCACTTATTGAGTCATGTTCAAGTTTATTCACCAGAATAAGCCAGTAATTATGGCTAAGTCGCCACCAGTAATTCAATACTAAAGACAATTTATGGTGTGTTCGTGCTTAACTACTACATAAATAATGGCTGATATTCCTTTACGTTGTAGCTATTCATTAACTACAGCAGTACATATCTTGACAAAGGTTTGGTGTTTTCATTATTTGTTTGTTTTTTACTAATAAAATATGACTCGTAGATTTTCTGGCTAATGAAAAATTTCAAGTTTTCTTCAAAAAAAAATAGATATACACCATGTTTATTAGAAAAAGTCTACATTAGACTACATTTTGAATCAACATATTTATACTGTGCAAAAAATTCTGCTGTTTATTTTCTTTCATTTCCTGTCACTTTTAGCAGTATTATTATGCTGATATGATACTCTACATGAGGAGGTAATGTACACAGTGTGAGTCTAAAGAGAAAACTCACCACTAGCTGATAGTGTGATGATAAACAATAGCAAACAATCCATCCACAGCACTGTATCTGCTCAGCATTGTTATTATTCTTTTTTTTATCTAAACCATCCATAACCATCAACCTCTAGTGAAAAGTTAATCTAACAGCAGGAACAGACACAATAAAACCCTCTTACGGATCATTTGATCACTGACATGGAAGTACCTCAACATATTCTGTGGCTATCCACATATTTCTATGTGCTTGTGAAAAATAGGGGCAAAAATGAAAGATATTACAGTAAAACAGGCTACAGTTGCCACAATTCCAATTCAGAAATTGTGAATCAGTTCTATAAAATCTACAACTATAAAATCGATATATCTGTATACATCCATTGATGTTTGAAATGATTCAGCGATTCAGATCTGTTAGATTAAATTAAACTGAACCAAAGGAGATGCAAATGAAAAAAGATAGCAACAACACTATGAAAGGCAGTTGGAAAACCAAATGTGAATTGAAAGGGATCCTTTGTGATTTTGTACAAACCTAATAAATATGCTTAAATGATTGAAAATAATGTTTTGGTTTATCAGTTGTGATCACTTGCTTGTAAAGTAGTAGTAAAGCAATTGAAAAAGAAAAACATGTACAGGAATTGCTGGTCATAGCTGTAGGGCAGAGAATCAGGTCACTTCCATCAGGAACTGGTCTATGCTCATTTGTGAGTGAGTGAAAAAATAATATGTTATGAGGTATGAAGAAATCTGACACCCAGGATAGCTGGAAAAGTGACCCGAATCTAAAAAAATCTAATAAAATAAATAAAAAATTCAGTGAGCTGACTTGTTTTAGCTTTATCCCTCTTCTGTGGCAAGGAGGGCCAGCTGAATTGAAAACTAATATGATTTGTTCTGCACTGACTGCTTTGAGCTTGTGCTTTGAATTTGAAATTGACAAGAAGAGAGTTTGACAATCAAGGCAGAGACCTGAAAATGCAAACAAAATTGTTTTAAAGACATCAGAGCAGTGGTTTCATTGATCTGGACCGTGTATAAATGTACAGTTATTCTGCCAACACATCACAGTCATAATTTCAACAGGGAACCTGAAAGCATTGTTATGGAAATGTATAATAATGATAAATCTAAGGACCAGTCTTCCATCTTGGTGAGCTGCCTAGACATGAGAAAATATGACTGCTTGTACTGCTTTGATGTGAGTAAGCAAAATGAAGAGAAAACGGCAAAGACTAAAAGGGAGAAATAAAGTTATAATTTATCAAGTTAATTAATGAGCTAAGATGGCCCAGTTTGAATGTAAGTTGTCTCAAAGGCAAGGAGAAATGAGGCAGAAAAAAAGTATTCTTTTTCAGAAAGAATACATTTCTTATCTTCTTAAATAACAGGCAAGTGTCAGTAAAACACAGAGGGTCCTATTTTAACGATCTAAGGGCGTGCTCTAAAGCGCACGGCGCAGGTGCACTTAGGGCGTTTCCGTCCAATACACTTTTGATAGTATAACGAAATGTTATACTTTTTGATGGGAAAAATGGTCGGCGCTCCCGGCGCATAGTCTAAAAGTGTTGTCCTTATACTCCTAATGAGTGTGTTTTGGGGCATAACATGCAATAAACCAATCAGAGTCTCATTTCCCATTCCCTTTAAGAGCAAATTGCGCTCGCGCCATGGCGGATTGGCTATTTAAACGGCGGAATTTTAAGGCACACAGATTCTGGAGAACGTGTCTCCAGAGAGCAAACAGATCTGCTCATGCATGAGCAAATAGGATAGGCTAATTCTGAAACACGCAATGACTATCCATTGTGACGTGTGACATTTTTACATTTATGTAGCCTACACAATAATATTACTTTACACTGCAATCCTTTAATGTTTTATTAAATTGTTTGTGCATGTTTGTGTGCTGCTGCGCTCCCTGTGTATAATAAGCAAAGTAAACACGCGTTGTGGACCCGCCCAGAGGCGCATTTTCTACTGGGTAGGCTACACACCAGAAGACAGCCGGGCTGATTTGGGGCCGATTTCTTCCCTTCCAACAATCCTAGGTAATGTCCCGATTATCTTGGTGGATCAAACGCGCCCTTGATCTGCAGAGTATCACGTGAAACGAAACAATTTAAAATCAGAAAGGGAGCTGTCAGAATACGGAAGCATAACAAACCGTAACAAACACATGTCATGGTGCATCATAAAAGCATTTGGACACTATCATCGCAATTTCTTACTGCCATTACCAAAGACTGGGAATTTACCTTAACTCTAATCTTTGAAAAATTTGTAATGATTTATACTTGTTTAAGGAAATGTAATTGTCTTATTGCTTTTCTTTTTATTTATTAACGTATTGTTTTCCGTTTATTGTTGTATTTTATGCAAGTTATATGTTATTGCCCTTGCATGTTCTTTGTAAAAAAAAAAAAAAAAACGTGTTTATTCTCAAGTCTCGGGAGATTCTGCGAGATTTCCCGTGTTCACTGTCGGTACTCTGGTTGAAAATCTGTTGGTGTGCTGTCTTCGTCACATCGAAGCACACCACACACTATAGGAGCAAAACGGTTCAATCTAGGATTTTTTTTGTCCTCGTGTGTTAAGATACTCTCACATTTTGAAGATCTTGTAAGATTTAAAAAATCTTTTAGTGTGTACCCAGTAGGGGTGGGATGAGACACTTATCCCACGAGACGAGACGAGACGAGACACGAGGCTAAATTTACGAGAACGAGACGAGATTTTCAGACTTTTTAAATAATCCTCAATTATTAAATATATAGGGAAAATAGTATTTTATTCAACTGAAACACACAAAATGCAAATAAATGTAGGTGCATTTTGAAATCAACTTATACTTTATGAAATGTAACTTCTTTTTAAATGAATTATATGCAGTAGGCTAATAAACAACATGTAAACTAGAGCAGCACGATTCTGGATAAATTGAGAATCACAGTTCTTTTAATAAATTGGAGATCTTGATTCTCTCACAAAATAACGTAATTTACTAGAGCTTCTGACAAAATGTTATAAGAATATATATATATATATATATATATATATATATATATAAATTTGAACCAATTCATTTTTTTTAATTCAATGGAGTCCGTGTCTCACTTCATATACTTGTTTCACAGTTGGAATCTCCAGATTCTGAATGAATGATTCAATGTCAAATACATTTTTTAAACGGGTTGTCGCCACCTTCTGGTGGAAGATAAGCGTTACAATACAAGTGTTAAGATACTTTTGTTTTGATCGCTACTGTAGACAATAAGTGTTTATACCAAAAACTATACACTTGTATCCCTGTACTTCTGTTATTTAAATGTAGTTTTGGTTATCGTTTGTTTTTTTTTCAATACCGGTGCCAAATCGATACTTTTAAAACAGTACCGGCGCCTAAATGGTGCCTGAATCCATACTAAAAATCAATTAATAATTGGATTGGTCAATAGCACTAAACACATGGGCCCGGTTTCACAGACAGGACTTCGACTAAGCCAGGATTAGATCATAGTTCAATTAGGACATTTAAGTAATTTTTATAAAGATGCTTAGAAAAAAAACATTACTGGGGTGTATCTTGAGACAAAACAATTCAATTCAATTCAAGATTATTTGTATAGCGCTTTTTACGATACAAACATTGCAAAGCAACTTCACAGGAAATTAAGTTTTTAAAATAGATTTATATTGTAGAAACTCAATATAATTAACTTATGGCAATATTTGGTTAATTCAAAGGCACTGATATATTTTAGGATCAGTCAGTGCAAGTTTATTTCAGTTAAAAAAGCTAAGACTTACATTTTAGTCTAGGACTAGGCTCAAGCCTTGTCTGTGAAACTGGGGGATAATGTTTTTTCATTCATACTGGACGCTAGAGGGCGCCCTCGCACAGAAAATCCACATATCCAGTGACAGTCACAGAAGTAGCGAAACTCATGACGCTCCAGGGATATGGATAAAGGCATTGCTATTGCTATAACTGAGTAAATAGAAGATATAAACGTTTTGAATGATAAAATAAATACAATAAACACTCGACTACAACAATGTATAATTTATACATTGTGTTACTCAAGCCATCTCTGGTATTTTCATAATAATTAAGTATATGTATAATCCATTGCTAATCGATGTATTAGTAGCCTATGGAGTAGTAGTAGCTTAGCTAGTTAATGGAAGGCAACCTGCTGTCGTCAGAGAAAGTGCAATTACTCCCTCGGATGCGCTCCTCGGATGCTCTCGTTTCCCGAGTTGTGCTTTTAAGTCGGAATGTGAAAACCGCACACTCGCGTTACTACAAAGATTTCTTGGAATTGTATTATTAGAGCTTTCCGAATTGAGTTCACGTGCATTTTCACAGTATGGAAATTATTTTTCACGTGTGGTGCCGGTGAGGATGTTTCTTACGTCCGTTTCGGAGAAACAAAGGACAAATATTTCAACCGAGCGCTCAGGCATGGCACCAAAATGAGGCACCGAAATCTGCGTTCTGATTCGGTTCTAGTACAAACCGGTTACATGAGTACCGGTGCCATATTGGTACCGGGTTTCGGTACCCAACCCTATTTAAATGTCTGTAACACAGAAATAATTATGTGTGGTTAAAAAGACCGTTTGTGTTGCTCTTTCTGGATCAGCATGAATGCAGATTTGAATGTCTTTAACACCTGTTTCACATCAGGTCAGTGGAGCATGAGCAGCGCGTGTTTTGTCGCCGCCCATATCAGTCAATGACAGCATTCACATTGGAAGCGTGATGATGGCCGACCCTCTGATTCATCAACATGGGCAGCAACAAAACGTGCTTGTCACACTCCATTGACACTCGCTATGTGAAATAGTCGTAATAGACATAGCTGAATCGTTGTCATTCATGAATAAGACGGGACGGGAATATGAGAACTGCGTTGGCCTGAAACTAGCAAAAAACATTTGCGCCGCATTGTGCTGGGTGTATGATATGGCCCAGAGATTTGTATTACAAAATACAAATTATGCTAAAATGGCTAAAGCAAAATATTTCCCAGAATAAATTGTTTTTACCATAAATTGCTATTTTAATTTTAATAGACAATATGTTACTGTTAGAATTCTGACTTGATTTCTGCAATATTTACCTTGGAAGCAAAGGTAGATCTATCTTTTCCCAGCTAAGTCTTCATTAATCTGGTTCTGTAACTTGCTTTCAGGTTTCTCAGTCAAACCACTACAACAGTATTTCCTTTATTTGATTGTAAATTTGGAGTATAAGAAAGTCCCCAAACAACAGGTCCAAGTTGGAACACTTCTTTTTCTGAGCTCTCATGGGCGCGTTTCCATTACCCTTCAAATTGCGCAAATTAGAATTGCGAATTGAAACGCATCAATTTCGCAAGAACTCCCATATATCGCAAAAAAGTTTTTACACTCGCATGAGATGGTTTTGCAGGGCATTCGTAAAAGGAATAATTCGCAAAATGCAATTTTGCGAATGCAATGCAAATGCAATGCAAAATGCAAAATGCGAAAAAAAAATGTATTTTTTTTTTGCATTTACAGGTCAAGTGGCATATGTAAAAAGTCACATAATCGTTATTCAATGTACTATAACAAGAAACACTTCATACGTGGTCGCTCTCGAATATAAGGGTCTTCCCTGCCATTAATAAATAATACATTTTTGGTCATATCACCCAGCCCTACTTTGAAGAAATGTCCATTTGATAATATTTTGCTCGATTCGCCCTCTTGTGGCCTCAGGAGAGAAGCCAAAAGCCTTGTTTTCCCTAACTGAATTTATGCCTTTTTAATATGAATTTTGATAATATTTTGGTAAAAAATGTGAATGTAGTTTTCAGCCAATTTGACAGCCCTAACATACGCGCTTATTCTTAAGCAGCCCTTATTGTCGATAATGACTCAGATCAATCCACCATGGCAAACAGTGAATATTTGTTCTGTTTAATGCATTTGAGACATTGTGTTTTCCTCAGTGCATAACTGACACGTCACATGTATATTTTTTATCTGTAAATGTTAGAAAGTCATGCAAATATATCCATTTTGCTGTCAGGAGTGGGCAAGGCTAACGTGAGCGAACGAGCGCTGCGGCACATGCACACTAAACAGACAGAGCACAATAGAATAATAGCACAATAATTATGAATAAAATATACATTCTGCTGAAATTTTTGTTGTTGGACATTAAATGTGACATGTCGAATTTTAATCCAACGTAAGTGTATTTCTATGATAGCAGTAACTGTAAATCAAATGTAAGCTTAATAAAGCCCTATGCTATTGGCCTGACTACGTCACCCTTCGTACTTCCGCTCAATTTCAGTTTGCTTCTGTACTCAGTCTGATATAGCAAACCAGCTCCCAGATTATCTCCGGCTCCGCACCAGCTATCCAACCAACGAACAGAGGGTGGGCTGAGACCTGTGACGTAGATGCTAAGCTCTGAATTTAAGACTGTAGTTTAGGTTAGGGAAATCTAAAACGACAGCGGACATGGAGACACGGGATGCTATTCGCTCGGTTTTGGAGAATATTCCCGACATTTGCCAACTGAAGCCTGAACAAGAAGTGTTTGGTTCACATTTTGAATGGAGGTGATGTTGTGGCCCTACTCCTGACAGGTTTTGGGAAAAGTTTAATTTATCAACTGTTACTGATCGTCAGCGAGAAACTGGGGAGGCCAAAGTCCGGCAAGGCGATAATTGTGATTGTGTCCCCCTTGGTTGCCCTCATGGACGATCAGGTTAAGGAGGCAGCAAAACTCGGTCTGTGTACTGCACAGCTTGGCGTGCACAATGATCGAGAAATCATGGAGGGGAATTTCAGCCTTATTTTTGGTAGCCCGAATCCTGGATTCTCAATCCAAAATGGCGAGCTATGTTGGCATCAACCCTATACCCTATACCAAGACAAGCTCGTCGCCATTGTCGTTGACGAGGCACACTTCGCATACAAATGGTGAGTTTGCATACACGGTTTTGGTTATTAACTTCAACAAGTTAATTTATTTCAAGATCAGCTCAGTTCGAGGCGGCTGAGCCGGCGCATAACATGCATCATAACCAAACTTTATGTAATTGGCTTATGGGTACACCAATAATTTTAAACTTCAGACAAGCGCCCGCCACGAGAAAGTAAACTCTTTTCAATTATGCCCTTCCAGACTCTGTCTACGAAGCAAAGCGAAGTAGCAGATTTTGATATTACCTATACTATCTCAAATTAGTTAAATGTGTGTACCTCTTATCAGTTCAAATGTAGTCTGATTTCTATTTTTTAATTCAGTGATTTTAACTTTTGATTTCGTGTTTTTAATGCTTTAATACTTTAAAGAGTACATTTAGATTGTAATGTTCTAATAACATAAAAGCTACAGCTGTCATAAAATCAGAGAGAAAGGCTGCATGGCTAGAAACTGCTGATCAACTGAATGCACATGTAGCAACTATGTTAAAATGTTTTCATATATCTTAAAAAAGATCATTAGCCTACATTTTGGGCACAATACATTAAATATAGTTGGTTGTAGCCTATTGTTATTTATTTGATTATTTAAGGTGTATTTTCTGTATACATTTAATTTTAGCCTAATAATAAAGTCAACTAATTGTTTGTGAGAAAGTCAGCAGTAATATAGATGCATTGGGGGTTGTTTCATAAAACAAATTTACCAAATAAGCCAGGCTTATTTCAGTTTGTCTGGCTTATTTTGAACCAAATCAAGTGACAATATATCAGACTTACTGAAATAAGTGATGTTTCACAAACAAGTTTCGGGAGGAGCACGCGCGGATAATTAACACAGCCAATTCATCATCAGTAATCACATCACTTACCCAATAAACGCTAGAGAGAACCCCTATAAATAATCAAGCAGCCTTACCTCCATTATCTCTAGTCTTCCAGAATCCCTCCACCACCCCAACTCCACACTTCCAGTCCGTTTACACCCCAGCAGGGGGTAGGGGGAGCTTTTGGGTCCGGGCCAAAT
The DNA here is from genome assembly GCA_027564155.1 of Gymnocypris eckloni scoliostomus. Lineage (NCBI taxonomy): Eukaryota > Metazoa > Chordata > Actinopteri > Cypriniformes > Cyprinidae > Gymnocypris > Gymnocypris eckloni. The sequence goes on along the minus strand of CM050416.1, from coordinate 2,371,637 downwards.
GCCGAGCTCGGACCCCTCTCCCTGGGCGAGGGGAGTACCCCGGGCTCGGGAAGGAACACAAATACATTTCTTCAAATTAAGTGAGTTTATGATTAAAACAAGAACAAATATATGCCAGTGTTGTTGGAAAAAAATCCTTTTCAAAAGGGAAAACACGTTTTCATACTCCATTGGCAGATAATTGTTCTTATTTAAAATTCACTAAGACATGAGGTCTTAATATTTTCATTTTGCATCTCAAATAACTTGATTTAAGGAGATTCGGATAATTTTACTAGGAAGCAAGACAAAAATGCAGAGAAATATATTCATTTTTTTGCAATGCATGCAATATTTAATGCAATGTGAATTTAAGACTTTCTGCATATATTTTAAGACCTTAGTTTGTGGAGATACAAATTAGGATGCTTTAAGACCTTTTATTGCCTGTTTCACCTAAAACCCTGTTTTATACACAAGATAATTACATTTATGTTATAATAAGTTTGACAATAATTTGTCCTTGACCTGGGCTAATAGAAGACCACTGTTTCTTGTGTATATGTCCATAAACCTATTTAAAAAAAATCGTCTAAGTTGTTTTAGTGGCAGCAGAGCCCCTAAGCATAGCTGTGCTTCTCTATTTCCAGACGATCCATCCATTCATTATTTACACTGCATCAGTTTCTTACATAATTAATTGGAGCCATTAATGCATAATTTGGCAGATTAATGAGTTTTAATTAAGTGAGTGTTTTATTGTGCTGTGGATTAGGCTTGCTGGGGAATGAGGTGGGGGTGTGGCTTGTGTCTAATCAACCTATGCCTAATTAAATGAAGTAAAAATTGATTATATGGACACTAGAACTTACTGGCACTATAGGGCTACAGGTACTGTTCTTGCGTGCGTGTGGGTGTGCGTGCGTGTGTGTGTGTGTGCGTGTGTGTGTGTGTGTGTGTGTGTGAGAGAGATTATAGACTTTATTACGTTGATATACAGCTTGTAAAGTACAGCTTAGAGTGTGTGCTTATTGCACACATAAGAAGCAAATGACACATAACAAGCATTACATTGCAAATGGCCTTAATAATACAAAATATAAATACACAGTTTAAAACTTGCATTGATAACTACACAGTGCAGAGTAAAAATCATGTTGTACTACATGGTTAAACACAATAGCAAAGTTGACATTATGGGTTTTAGCATTCCAAAGGTCATTGTGTCAGACCAACAAATGCACAATAACTCTATTTGTTTATGTCTCAACAGGAATGTGCTGACCTTATAAGCAAAATCCCAAGAAGCACAGAGAAAGCATGCAACATAAAGGTCTTTCCTGTTCTGTGATGACTGTTCCTGTGAGACATCTTTAGATCAAGAATCAACTGTCAGACCTTGTAAATGAGATCTGCAGCAACTGACTGATTAAAAAAAATCACCTCGGTGATTCATGACAGTTAATGTAGGAACTACTGGAGCTTTCCACTTCAATAACAACTATCAGATCATTCAGTCAGATCATTCAATCATTTATGGTTGTGAGATATTTATCATTTTAATATTTAAAAGACAGGGTTATATGATTTATTCAACTCAACTGTCTTACATCACAAAATCAGAATACCTCTAAGGCATATAAGACAAGTCTAAATATATATGGTACATAAGTCTATATATATAAATGGTCTATATATATGGTTCATGAGTATATATTACATTATGACTACCCTCCCCCAGCCTGAGCGCAGCTGGCAACCGTATATACGGTGGTTCATGTCAGAATGGGAAAAGCTGACAATTTTATGCTTCTCGTACCAGATACCCCATTAGAATTATCACCACCTTATTGAATTAACACCTCCCTGCGTGGCTACTGTTAAAGGAGATCCTACAGTTTATTAGAAAGGTGGTCATAATGTAATGGCTCATTGTGTATATTCAAAAACTGAATGCAAACTTGCAGTGCATTTAAGAAAGAGTGTTTAAGTGGACTAAAATATTGAAGTCCAGTTTATGTCACCAGAGAAGTCAAAGTTATGAAATTTTGATTTAAAATTATGAGTTCAAAAATTTGGCTCTAACCCTTTCTTCCAATCCACTGCAAGTTTGCATTCAGATCTGCCTTCATCTAATCATCAACCAATAAACAGAGCCCTGCCCTACATTCCTTCTTTTTAATACATGTAATTATACAATAGAAAATAATCCATCGTTACTTCATTACCATCATGCTACTTTTTCATCTTTTAGTCACCTTCATGTTGTATGCCATTTTGTTCTTCTGTGGAACACAAAAGAAGATATTTTGAAGAAAGTTTAAACTGTTTTTGAGAACAAATTGAATGTCTATAGTGTCTAAATCAATGTTAAGAAAAACAGAGACAATTTTCAGAATACTCTCCATTGTGTTCCAATCAGTCATACAGGTCTAGAACAACTAGTAAATCATGACAGAATCCTCTAAAAACACAGCAAATCTTTATAGTTTTAAAAGACGATGAAAAATGAGAACGCGAGAGAGAGCTGTGACTACATCTGAGACATCCGACATCCCAAACCCTCTGTCTGTTAGTTGGCAATCCTGGTGCACACAAGCTTCAGTGGGCAGGACATTGGGGTGAGTGCGGGTAGCGGGCGAGTGTCTTGCTGGAAAAACCACACTGACTATATTTCTGTCTGAGTACGTCACTGCGCAGACCTAGATTATTTATGAATAAGCTTAAATGAGAGACTTGAAAAGACTCTCTGGGTGGGACAGAAAACCAACAGGCCCGACTGTTTCATAAGAGTGAATAGCCAAATGATCTGTCAGCTCAAGATAAGGGAGGGAGACTGTCTCAGAGTACCTTAACACAACTTCCTATTCATCTGGCAGACAAGCTACGCTGAATGTTTGGCCGCCATAAAGCACAGCATAACAACGTGACTGAGGAGTGAGGGGGGGCACTTACTCCAGTAATGGAAGGAATGCTTTCTTCAGCATTTTAGAGCAGCAGGGAGCTTTTCTGATGTGATAATGCGTTGATGGAGACAAATGAGGCCGTGTGGTCACGAGGAGACACAGAACAAGAGCCCTGTTGTACACAGCAGAGCGCAGAATACAGGAGCCCCTGCCTAGCCAAACAACAGCACAGGAAGCCAGGACTGCCAAACACAAAGGCTGTTTGTTTACCCTCATGTCAACCAATCATGAGTAAACAAACCAATAAAGTGTTAGACCACAAGAGACAAGCCAGGTTAAACAGAGGCTAAGGTTAAATAATGACTGCTTTAAATAAAGAAGTCATTAGAACTACAAAGATGTTTACAGATTTTTGTTTTGGATGCTAGGGATTTGATAAAATATTAATTATATCTACAAGAATAATTCACCCTAAATTGTAATTTTGTCTCGATTTAGCATACCTTAATGTATTTTGCACCTTACTTTACTTTTTTTCTTCTGTGGAATGAAAAATTAATTTAGCACAATGTTTAAAAATTATGAGATATTTTCTAGAACTATATTGTGACTTGTAATTATTAAATATTATGACAACTTTTAAATTGATATAATGCATAATGTGGTTTAATATATTAAATTTACCTCAATTTATTTGTGACTTCAGAATGTAAGCTTTGCATTACATAACTCTGTTCCTCAAACAAAAACAATTTACAATTCATATCTTCTTTTTATGGGTTTTCACATTTTAGCAGTTTACTAGAGATTATTTTAATACATTGATAATATAAAATATTACAAAAAAATAAAAATACGTTTTAAAAACACTGATCTAACTCATTCATCCATACAAGGTAAATTGGGTCCCACTTTATATTAGGGGCCTTATTTTACATTTAGTCATTTTGCAGACGCTTTTATCCAAAGCGACTTACAAATATATGTACTTACATAAAAAAATAATTACAATGTACTTACTGTAAACACTTTCCTGCTATTGAGGTGCGATATGGGTAAGGTTAGGGACAGGTTTGGTGGTAAGGGTAGGTTTAAGGGTGGGTTAAGGTGCAAGGGATGGGTCAAGAGTGTAATTATAAAAGCAATTACAGAAAATAATTACAGAAGTAATTACGTGCAGGTATTTAAAAAAATATAAGTACAATGTAAAAATGTGTATGCACACAATAAGTGCATTGTATCAAATTATTAATTTAAAATGTACAGTAAGTATGTAGTAGTTAAGGCAAGGGCGTAGGTTTTGTTTTCAATATTGGTGGGGACATGAATCCCCTCCACAACGGTTATTGAATGAATGATGCATTTATATAGCGCTTTATAGTGTATTGTTGTACACCCAAAGCACTTTACAATCATGTGTGTGGGGGCTGCCACAGGACAACGGCGCCAGTGCGCTCACCACACACCGGCTACAGGTGGAGAGGAAAGGGAGTCATATAGTTATTCATGAAGCTTAATTTTTTTATATATATAATATGTTTAACAGATAATAATGACACAATTATGATTTTGTGGACCAAAAACATCAGCATCGGAGCGCTGGGTGTCTTAAATGTAACAAAAATGTACTCTCCCTCAAGTAGTTCCAAACCTGTATGAATGTCACAAAGGAAGATATTCTGAAGAATGTGGGAAACAAAGCAGTTCTGGGGCATAGTATTGTTTTCCTACTATGGAAGTCAATGGTGCCCCAAAACAGCCTGATTACAAACTTTCTTCAAAATATCTTCCTTAGTGTTTGGCAGAACAAAGAAATTCATACAGGTTTGGAACTACTTGAGGGTGAGTAAATGATGACAGAATTTTCATTTTTGGGTGAACTATCCCTTTAATCACACATCACATTATTTTAATATTAATTTAATTGGAGCAGGATGATTATAAAATAATAATCCGCTGTTGCTGTATAGTAACGAAACTCGTGCGCATCTGATTGAGTGATAAACAGCACGCTCTTATATCAGTGTTGTTTTTTTATTTTGTGGATATTTCAACTAACAGTTTGATTTGTACATTCAGTTGAACAACATTAATTAAATGTTAAATACTGCGGCGGCTCAGGACGCATGTTACAAATCCCGCCGCACCACAGAGTGCCACTTACACAGTAAAAAAATAACATTTGAAAAAATGTACAAATAAAACACATTATATTTGTCCCAAATTATTGTTGATGTTCATGACTTTACCCTAGGCTGAAAGATTGTGTTTATTTCCACACAAAGTTTTTCTTTCTGTCCGTATGCTCTATATAGGGATCTAATAGCCATAGATTGCGCTTTCTCTTTCCGTTTGCTCTGTTTTGTCAAACTAACACCACTTCAAACTCATCGATGCAACTTTGTTCATTCCTGAAGTGGGCTTTTATATTAACTGTTTTGGACTGCTGTCTTGAATTGGGTGCAATGCCTGTGAGTTGTACCTGTGACCCCTGTGCTTCCCGTCCTGCGTGTGAATCCATTCCACATATAGTAAATGCACGTCCTTGAAAGCGTGCAGTTTTCTTATGTATTTACTTTAACTTATTGGGTAATATCAATGATATGACATTTCAGATGTGTCTGAAATGACAAAAAACATACATATATTTAAATATTTGATCAAAATATTGCTAGAGACAGTTTGGTAGTGGCTGGATATTGGTAGGGACACGTCCCTTGCGTCCCTCCCTAATTCTACACCTCTAAGATAAGGCCACCTAATATAAAGTGGGACCGTAAATTGTGACTGTGACTGTCAAGCCAGTAACATTTCCAGTGAATAATGACCTAAAATTTTGGCCACCTACTTTCATTGTAAGGAAGCTTGGATATTCAGCTAAACATCTTATTTTGTGTTCCACAGAAGAAAGAAAATCATATACTTGAAACAACATCAAGTTGAGGTTTAACTGTACAGACATGCTGTTTCCTTATCACCCAATGTTGTCATCTCTGTTTACACTCCTAACTATCAATAGACAAGACCACCACACACAGTCAACAGGCCTGACCTTCTTCCAACAATAACATGTCTTCAGCTTCCCGTCAGTCTGATAAACTCCACGACTGTTCCTCTCAGTAGAACCATCACTCTTCAGCCAGAAACGAAAAAAGAGAGAATCATATGCTTTGAGATGCTGTGATAAGAATCAGGAGCATGTGTCTCTTTCGGCTTCTCTGAGCGTGACGCCGAGGGCAGATCACAACTCTCCACAGGTGACAGAGAGGAAGTTCACAGAGCTGCCACATGACGCCTCCAGTGGATCACTGTCTTGCCTCTAAAAATGGGAAGTGAGATAATGACCTGCCAGTCAAAGAATTGGACAGGTAAAAAAGAAAGAAGAAGAAGGTAAGGAAGAAATAGATATGCGTCAGACAAAGAGGGAGAGAGGGTATGGGAGAGAGAAAGAGAGATTCATTGCAACAGATAATTGGGGCTGAAAATTGGGACAGCTATGTAGGCCTACTGCAAGACTCACTAGTGAGTGCTGCTGGTACTTGAGAATGAACTCATCGGGGAATAAAATGGCGTCATGATTTATCGTAAACATAACACACAATCCAGGGCCAAACACAAAATAGGGCATGATGCAAAACGATAAACACACACACACAATCGGAAACATTTAGTTTGCTTCTGCTCTCACACACGCAGCGCAGTCAAACAGCATCGGCCTACCGTGTATTTTTATGACTTCTGCTGGGATAGTTTACCACCAGATGGTATGCTTTTTTTACAGGTTTCCTTTTGGAACTTATTTATATCTTTATTTATATGTGATCTCTTATTCTAAATTTACACAATCAGTCTTTGCTTCTATGTATGTTTTCAGTATATGTACATAAGCATAGATATTTTGGTCCACTAACTTTTTGCTGTGGGTATGGCTACCAAGACAAATAGAAAGCAAGCTAACAAAAGATGTGTTAGTCCATTTATTCATTATTATTATTGATAATCATACAATTATCATTTAACTATAGAATTATAATTATTATACTGTATAAATTAATATGTGAATGTATAATATGCAAATTAGTTAATTATTATGCATAGCACATGAGTAAAACATTTTTGGATTGTTGTATCATATAAAAGCATTCTTTAAAAAGTATTTTTGTATTGCCAGTGGGTTTGGGAAGTGTACACATGGAAATATCTTACATGAATAAATAATATATTTTAAGAAATTAATAAGAAATGTATAATTAACATTATTGGGCCGACACCATTTCATTTTCATGCATTTGAAATAAATCACTGGATGTTTTTTACTAGATTATAAAAAAGAAAGATGCTTTAAGTCTGATTAATATTGACCATGTCAGCTTTCCAGCTCAAGTGAAGCAAGCACAAACATCATTTTATAAAAGTAAGTGTAGTGTGTGATCTTATTATGCCTGAGAGACTCAGAAAAAGGTCAAATAATCACTTGCTGAGATTGAGAAAAACTTCTGTTCTTTTATGGTTTTACCACTTTATTTTAAGATTGAATCAATATTGCAGATTGTACTGTGAGGGAGAACTCACAGAAGCACACTGTGTGTGGCTTTCAAGGTTCAAGGTTCAAGGTTTCTTTATTTGTCACATGATAAATTATACAGGGTATAATCAAAAGTGAAATGTAGTTCAAATCAGGTCCGCTCAGTGGACAGTGCAAAGAATTAAAAAAAGAAAATATATATATAAAAAATAAAAAATAAAGTCAAAACTAAATTATATAAAAGTAACACCACACAAGAGTATATATATATATATATATATATATAGGTAAAAAAAAGAAATAAGAAGTAAAATGTGCAATAGAATAAAGAAAAGTGCAAAACAGTAAAACAGTAAGATGTGCAAAACAAATTGGATGTGCAAAAACAGTATATGGGACTTAATAAATATTAGTATAAACAGGAGGGATGAGAGGGATGTGCAAGGTTGTACTGGGTATGCACACATAAGCGGCAATATGGATGATGAGAATATGAATGTTTTGTTATTTTTTTACAGATAATAATGAGTCTTGTGAAAGTTTATGGAACAGAGTTTGTGTTAAGGAGCCTGATGGCCTGAGGGAAGAAGCTCTTCCTCAGTCTCTCTGTCTTTGCCATCAAGCTCCTGTAGCGCCTGCCAGATGGCAGTAAGCGGAAAAGATGGTTACCGGGGTGGTTTGAGTCTTTGGTGATTTTAGCAGCTCTGCTTCTGCAGCGTTTGAGGTAGATGCCCTGCAGAGGGAGTATAGATCCCGAGATGCGCTCAGCTAAGCGCCACGACTCTCTGTAGAGCTTTGCAGTCCTGGTTTGTGGCATTATTATACCACACTGAGATGCACTGAGTCAGAACACTTTCTATGGCCCCTGAATAGAAAGTTTTCAGGATAGCTGGAGAGACCCTGAATTTCCTCAGCTGTCGAGATGGTACAGTCTTTGCCTGGCTTTCTTAACCTGAGTTTGAATGTGTGTAGTCCATGTCAGGTCCTCGGAGATGTTTACCCGAGGTACTTGAAGCTGCTCACCCTCTCCACAGGGTCCCACTGATCATAAGAGGAGTGTAGGGCCGCTGCTGTCTCTTCCTGAAGTCCACGATCAGCTCTTTGGTTTTGCTCACGTTCAGAGAGAGACAGTTGTCCTGGCACCATGTTGTAAGTCTCTCCACCTCATCCAAGTATGCGGTCTCGTCATCGTTGTTAATGAGGCCCAGGACCACAGAATCATCAGCAAATTTAATGATAGATGTGGAGCTGTGAGAGGACACGCAGTCGTGGGTGTATAGAGTATAGCAGGGGCTCAGGACACAGCCCTGTGGGGCTCCTATGTTCAGGGTGATTGAGTTGGAGGTGAACTGGCGACTTTCACCACTTGTGGTCTGGCGGTGAGGAAATCTTGAATCCAGTCACAAAGTGAAGTGTTTAGGCCGAGGTCTGAGAGTTTAACAGCCAGCTTGGTGGGGACTATAGTATTGAAAGCGGAGCTATAGTCAATGAATAGCAGCCTGACATAGTTGCCATTTTTGCTGTCGATGTGAGTGAGGGAGGAGTGCAGTACCTGGGAGATGGCATCATCAGTAGACCTATTTGGCCGATAGGCAAACTGAAGAGGGTCCAGAGTAGCAGGGATGGAGGAGCAAATGTGTTTCTTTAAAAGTCTCTCAAAAACCTTCATGACTGTCGATGTAAGGGCAACTGGACGATAGTCATTCAGGCAAGAGGGTTTACTGTTCTTGGGCACAGGGATAATGACAGATTTTTTAAAGGGGGTGGGGACCACAGAGGTAGCGAGGGACTCATTAAATATGGATGTAAACAAACCAGCAAGCTGATCAGCACAGGACCTCAGAACGCGGCCAGTAATCCCATCGGGTCCTGCTGCTTTTCTGACGTTCACTCTCCTTAGTTCCCTCCGAACATCATCCTCTGAAAGGGTGATAGCATAATCATTGCTGCTCTGTCTGCTGCTTCTTGACGCGCTGCTCGGCAGAATCGCGCCGCTGTTGCATTCAAAGCGGCCGTAGAAGTTGTTTAGCTCTACGGCTAGCAACGGGTCTGCTCTCACCTCCACAGAGTTGTTGTTTCCAGAGGAACAGATGGTCTTTAGTCCCTGCCACATGCGTCGAGAGTCATTGAGCTGGAAATGTGACTCAATTCTCTCACTGTATCGGCGTTTAGCGGCTCTTACTGCGCGACGGAGAGCATAACATGATGACTTGTACTCACTCATGTTTCCTGACAGAATACCGGCATTGTATGCGGCAGTTCGATGGTTAACCGCGTCACGAATTGTTCTGTCCACCCACGGCTTCTGATTTGAGAAAGTCTTTATTGTAACCGTTTCAGTGGCCTGTTCGGTTAGTGTGTTTACGAAGCTTAATGCTACCTCCGTGAATTCGCTGACGTCAGATGAACTCGCCCGGAACATGTCCCAGTCGACGTCATCAAGAGACGCCTGTAGCGTAGCTTCAGAGTGAGGGGACCAGCGCGTCACTTCCCTCTCCACCGGGGGTTCTTGAAGGATCCGTTGTTTATAATCCGGTGTGAGAAAAATGGCGGCATGGTCTGATTTTCCAAACGCCGGCAGTGAGTGGGCTTTATAGGCATTTTTGAATTGGGTGTAACAATGATCGAGTGTATTCAGTCCTCTGGTTGGACAGGATATATGCTGATGAAAGCTTTCCTGCTTTATCTGCATGGTAAAATGATGTGTTCCAGTGCAAACTTTTTTTTCACTAGTATGTCACTCAGGTGTGTCACTGAGTATCAAGCCCCTTATTTAACAAAACCATGTTCTAGAAAGTCAGGTGCTATTCCTTTTGGCATTTTGATATTTAACAGCTAAATATCAGCTAGTAATGAAAAGGTGAAAATTGTTGCCCCAGCAACCTGGAGTTGAACCACACCACAGGCAAGATTTTATCATTTAAAGCACTGAGAGCAGAACAGAATTCTGACCTTCTATGAAAAGATGAACATTGAACACACGAACATAACCTCCAAACCTCCAATCCATACGTCAGTCCAACCATTCGATCATGCCACTGAGGTGACATTTCAGCAAAATGATATGATGCTTGACAGTTGTTTACACCTGCTGCTAGTTTTTTTTTATATTTGTAACCCTGGACCACAAAACTAGTCTTAAGTCGCAGGGGTATATTTGTAGCAATAGCCAAAAATACATTGTATGGGTCAAAATTATAGATTTTTCTTTAATACCAAAAATCATGTAAAGTAAAGATCATGTTCCATGAAGATATTTTGTAAACGTCCTACTGTAAATATATAAAACCTAATTTTTTGATAGTAATATGCATGGCTAAGAACTTAATTTGGACAACTTTAAAGGCGAATTTCTCAATATTTAGATTTTTTTCCCCCCTTAGATTCCAGATTTTCAAATAGCTGTATCTCGGCCAAATATTGTCCTATCCTAACAAGCCATACATCAACGGAAAGATAATTTATTAGCTTTCAGATGATTTATGAATCTCAACTTTGAAAATTTGACCTTTATGATTGGTTTTGTGGTCCAGGGTCAAATATATATTTTGGATTTTGAACATTTGGTTTTGTTTCCAAAGCCCAAACAGCATATGCGTCTTTTTGTCTATTTGAACATCAATTGCTGCTAAAAGTGAGCAGAAAATACATAAATTCTCACTGCTCGCAGTGTGTCACTCATGCTTATCAGGAAAGTGAGTGAGAAAAAACACAGTTTGACCAATTCATATGTCATCAATAGTGGTACATTTCCATGATTTGCTGCAGTACGACAGAGTCCATACCAGAAATAAACCATACCTCAGTTTGCATGAACAGATACGCCTCCCAGGTGCATACCTATGTTCAGAAAACAGTATTTACATGGTCCAGATGAACCAAACTCTGACATCAAACAAATTTTGCTTATCATTTTTATGGTGTCGTATCCTGTCCAAATTAAAATCCAAAACACAATCAAATTTGATTGGATGTCATCAACAAATAATGTATCACCTTCTCTTCTCATTTAAAAGTTAAAACGTTTATTTATCAATAAATTAACAGATTTGTTTTATTGGTTATTACTTAAGTTTCATTTTATGATTTGCATTTATCACTATTTTTTTCTCTCACTTTCTGTGAACCTATCGGAAAAGACATGCAACTCTTTTGGGTTACAACAAACCACTTAGAAACTAATCTATATCAAAATTGTTAATTTAAATCACTGATTTACTTATAATGCTAACAGGGTGGCACAGTGGGTAGCACAGCACAAAGGTTTTTGATTCGAGTCCCTGCTGAGCTAGGAGGCTTTTCTGTGGGCTTCTTCTGGATGTTCTGGTTTCCCCACAATCCAAATACTTGCAGGACATGGGAACTTGAAACACTAAAATGCCTGAAGGTGTGAATGTATGTTTAAGCCTGGTGATGAACTGGCCATCTATTTAGAGTGTTTCCCCCTCTGGGATAGGCTGCAGGCTCCCTTTGATCCTACACAGGCCAAGCAGTTGCAAAATGGATAGAAATGCAAACATCTCTGGCTCTAAACAGCAGACATCAGGTGTCTTTGGAATTGGTTTTAATAACTCTGTTTGTTATCACACACAACAGAAACCTGTCATCCGGTCAGACCTCCTCTATAATTGCTTTGCATGAGGCAAAACAGTCTTTTCTGTGAGTCTGTGGGTTGTGCAGCAGGTAGAATAGATCAATGCTGTCAGAGCAGTTGTCCAGAGGGACTGCTGACACTGTCAGATTTACTGCCTTCAGGGCTGCCCATTGACTGCAGACATTTCAGCACACACAAGCTCCCTCCTTTCAGGAAAGATGTGCCTCACACACACAAACTGAGACTAACAGAACAGGTACGATCTGGTCCAGTCAGGGCATGTTCTCAGGTCATTATTCCTGAACAAACTGTGTCTTGAGATCCAGACAGAACTTCGCCCCTTAGACAAACACACATAACGTATGTGTTTGGTTATGCTTTTTAGGTTTCAACAGCAGAACATCTTCAGATAATTGGACGTGGGTTAATTAGTAAATAATGAAGGGTTGATTGATTGATGTTACAGATTCCAGAGGAGTATTCACAGACTTATGCAAGGGCTCTCCAATGGTTTGTTTTCGCATTTCTAAGGGAACAAAATGAATCATCATCTCTTATCATTTTCTATCTACAGCTTAAGCAATAAAATTATTTCTAGGCCTACTTGACTTATATGATTCATCATTCATATCTTGTATTTATAATCGAAAGGATGTCTTATTAGATTTCCCAGTAGAGCAAAAACGAAAAAGTAAATTCAAATTTTTAAGTTAACCTTTCAGTGGTTATAAAAAATATATTGCAAATGTAATGAACACAAGGTGACTGTTAAACTTATATTCCTCCATATTATATACTGTACAGAAGACTTTAATATAACACAAGCTTTCTGAAATTGTCATCTAAAGTTTGTCTAGTTTAGTGTCATTCTCTGGCAGCAGTAATCCTTGGGCCAACTGATAGAATATTGATGTGATTTTATTTTTCCAAACATTTCAGACAGACATGCTAAATCACAGCTAATTGTTCTTTCAAGAAATACAAATTCAAGAGTCAAAAACAAAACCCTCTCAGTCAATTTGCATTTGATTGTTCTAATGTTATTTAATCAGGCTATTCAATTCAATAAAAGGCTTCACGGTTTGGAGGTAAGCTAGTGAATCATGCGAGTGATTTCCTCACACTAAGAAGGTGCTTTTAACTGGGTGTATGCAGAATATTAATAGGCTAAGAGTTTTGATGCTGGTGTTGTTTGGTTTATTAGCAGGAATGTGTTCAAACTTGACAGTCCGAAGTCTCTGAGAGCACTTAATTTTAATATGTAATCATAACAGCAATTGAGAGAGCAAGCAGCTTTGAGAAGATATAGTTATTTGAATAGTCAAGAACCCAAACATCTGTTTTATATCTTATTGTGACCTACAAAATGTACTGCTCAAACCTGATGTGGAAGGAAAATTAATTTTTGGTTTTGCCTCCTTCAACCAACTTGAATGTTAACACCAGACCACTAGGAAATCAGCCTGTCAGGGTTTTGTCACACCAGTTTACTAGAGAGAGACCCAAATGCAGAATTATCAAGGGAGTGACGTTTGACAAGACTGGGATTAACAGGGCTGAAGTGAGAGTCCAAACAGTATGAAAGGGCAGTCTGCTGGAGAACAGGAGGATGGCCGAAGTCAGACCTAGACAAAGCTTGGCTGGAGAACAAAGGAGATAGAGCAGCACCAGTCAATGAGATCACTGGAGATCAGGCAGCAGCTTGAGCAACCAGGGCTTGATACTTAGAGCTGTAGTGAACCCAGTCCAGTCAGATAGCCAGGTCTTCAGAACAGCAGGGGAACAGCCAGGGGGAATCCAGACACAGAACAGGAACAAACACAATAGACAAGACAAGAAAGAACAACATGCAACAAAATAAAATACTAACTACACGCTATGAAAAAATACAAATAAAAACTAATTCAAACTGCAGAGAGCAAATAAAACAATGAACCAAAAGGTCAATTCCAGGAATCTGTAACCATAAACTGGCTAAGACAAAAACAAAATAAAGAAAGCCAAACTAAAGGCTAGAGAAAACTAGAGCAAAAATAAACAAACAGGAACTAGACTAGAGCAAAATAACAAAAGCTAAGAAATACTAAAACTTCAAGAGAACTAAATGCAAAGCTAGACTGATAAGGGGAGTAAAAAACACCACCACCAGTAGTAGTAGTAGTACCAGTAGTAGTAATCTGACGATGAATTCTCTTACACACAAGGAACTAACGCAACAAGTCAGTAGTAGCAGTAGCAGTAGCAGTAGACTGACGATGAATTCTCTTACACACAAGGAACTAACGCAACAAGCCAGCTGAGACATGAGGGAAAGGGGCAAAATATAAAGGAGCAGAGCACACGAGGATCAGGTGGACACAATCACGTAAATGAGGACTAGACTAAGAGGAGAGGAGCACATGGCGAACGAAAACGAAGAAAAAGCCATGTGCTCAGACACAAGACAAACAAGGACACATTACTTTTTTTAGGTCATTTAGCAGACACTTTTATCCAAAGCCACTTACAAATAAGAAAAAGTAACTAAAACTATAAGTTAAAACTCTATATATACACTATATATACACATTTAAGAAAATTAAGAAATTAAATAAAATGACAAATGCATACAACAACATTTCAAAACTTAACATTTAAATGAAAAAACTAATAAAAAAAATAAAGCTAAAAACAATTTCAAAATATTAAAACAACAAAAGGTATGAGTATAAAAATGATTCTAAGATGACATTAAGCCAAACACCCATATATATATATATATATGTTATTTCATTTCCATGTAGTATGTTGAAGTAACATTACTAAAATAAAAATTTATTCAAACTAAAGAAAATACCTATAAAGACATAATAAATTCATACATCATTTATCTAAAATTAAAATAGATCAAATCAAACGGCCGTAGTTTATCAGTAATTCTAAAAAAGTACACGGTCAAAAACACATGCTAACAAACAACAACTTACACATAGTAAGAATTGGTTATAAAAGATAAAACAGAAGTGAAACAAGCAGTAAGAAAGAAGATAAAAAAGCGATACTTATATCCTTTGGCAGTGTCCCTGTCCGGTGGAGTCACACGGTAGAGTCGATGGTCTTTACACTCTTCGGTCTTCTCATGAGGAGGTACACTACGCTTTTTATACCCATCTAACAAAATACTACTCCAATTCAGCTGAACACAATTTCCTGTTAATCACAATAAATGGCCAAAGCAAGCGCCCGACTCTGACAAGGGACGTGATACAGTACGAGACCAAACGCGATTTCAGCACGTCTCCACACATTAAACAAAGACAGAACAGACATGGTTGGCAGGGCAGGACCCTGACACAGCCATAATTTTGTATTCCCTTTCACATCCCTTCTCATGCTGTAATTTTAAAAGATATGAATTCCTCCACCTGGAGTGTGTTCAGATTTTATTTATATTCTTTGGAACTGTGGTAATGAAATATAAAGAAAATTATATTTTCCCTTTAAATATTTCCTGTTGTTGATGTATGTGCCTTCCATAGCAATGATTTAGTCTAACAGAACATCTTTTGATTGACAGTCAAAGGCAGGCCGCTTCTTGCCTGTCCCTGATGTTTCTTCTGAGAATGCTTTGATCAGCTCCTATAAAAACACATTATTATGCAAGTCATTCCTCATGGCCAGAGGCAACGATGTTATCGCAAATCATCTGTAGCTCCTTCACAGACTTCAACTTGACCAACAATAGCAGCAGGGCTTTTATGTGTGCATGTAAAACAGGGTAGAGGAGAATGTCAAAGGTGTTAAAAAGCATCTCTTGTACTTCTTTAATTATGTTTTTTTGGGGTCTTGTGTTCCTTCATAAAGTCCTGGAACCTTTTGACTCTTTGCTTCAACTTAATTTGATAACCGTAATTATAAAAACTGTGAAATTTGCCTCTCATTTGTAATAGCACTCACATTTTTTGAGATACTGAAGTCCAGCATCCTGAAGTATTATTTTCTTATTGCATGTTATTGATCTTATTGAAAATCACTGTTTGATTACATGTTTTATTTTTATTATTTTTTTTACATTGTAATTTTAAATTAAAATGTCATCACTCAATCTTCCAGTGAAGGCCATGAATCATAAAACTATCCAAAATCCAATTCAAGTTGGGTAATGTCTTGTTTAAATAGAAATTTGAAGACAAGCCAATTGAATATGCAAACATTGGGGTATTTCTCGTTAACTCTGAATTACAAATTAATTAAATTGCTTTTGATAACCCCATTAATCAAGTGAAGCTAGACATTATGAGGATGGCGATGGTCTCGGTATGTAAAGTAGAACAGCTAAAATATTTGACTAAGCACAATGAAAAACTGAGAAGAAAACCTTTATTTATATGACCTATATTTATATTTTTGATAGATATTTTTGTAAAAAAATTAAATTCCTTGAGACACCCATCTTAATAACACTACATTCGGATAGTGAATAGTTATATAGTGTAACTGTTATACATAATATATTGTATGAAAGGATAAATATATTAATAAAAGTTATATAATAAAATCTATTCAGAGAACAGATTCATTATTCACCTTTTAGCAGTGGTTGATGAAGTACACACATCAAGTACTTGAGTAAAACTACAGATACATATGATAAAATATTACTCCAGTAAAGCAGGGACATTTCATGATTGACACTTTTCTAAACTTTGGTCTTCCAGAGGCACCTCATAGTCTAAGAGATTTGATGAACACCAGTCAAATTCTGTTTCTATGGTCGCCATGGCATAATTTAGTTTAATACCTAAAGTCATCACTTAAAACCAAACAGCACCCATTATAATAAGTTGAGTCAGTACTGAACACTCATCACAACATTAAACTGCAGTGTTGCATGTGAAAACACTTGATGTGACACGTTTACAGATCCCAGATTAGTATGTGGCACAATAATCAATTGTGATTTAAGTGTTTACATTCATATTGACTCTATTGTTCTGTAAAACGAAAATGGTCTTTTACAATGACCAGCACTTTTGATGAATGAGTTGATTAAATACATAACTGTGGTTCTTGGTGACTGCGCACTTCAAAAACAGTTAAACAAAAGAAAATTAAATATCATTACTATGCCAGATCATTTTATTTACTGGCCCACGTCACACAGCATTGTCTAAGAGTGGCTTGCAAAGTAATTTGAGCATCTCTGCTATAAAGTGTTTTTCCTAAAGCCGGATAAACCCTGCAAATATCTGTGTGCTGGTTGAGTTTCATCTCTAACAGTGTGTACCTGATATATTTTTCCTGTCTCCAGCTTTTGTTTTCTGGAGGAGTTATTGAATTTAAAGACTCAGCTATTGAGTAGTATTGATCTAAGAAGGATTGAAGCATACAGTGGACATGTGTATGCTAGGGATACTTTGTGGATTTTATCAGCATTAAATAGATGTGAGAAAAGCAACATCAGTTCAGGTATCAGGTGAATGCCAGAGAGCTTTTCTGTCTTGAGATCCACTTCCCTGTGGTGTTAGTCAGGGATTCTTGCACCAGACACTGCAATGCAACTGTAACATTATAATTTAGTTTTACAGTGATAGTTTTCTGCATGCATAAGCAGCATGTGAGTGAAGCAGCACAACTACAATAAAACTACAGCTCTTCACACAAAATAAAGTGATTTCTGGGTTGAGTATTTCCTCGTCAACTATAAATTATAAAATGCTTGTGTCATTGCAAATTAAATCAAACTTGATTGTCATGACATCCCAAACTATAATTACTTTTCGTGGTAAATAAGCTTTAAACTTCTTAATTAAATCTTTAACAGTTTAACTAAATGTTGAATATAGACATATGTGTTGCTTAGAGATGTGCAATAGTTCTGCTATGACTTTGTTTGGACTACTTTTGTTGGAAAAATATTGATTGTTTATAACTGTTATATACAATCTATTTCGCATTTGCAATGGTACTGATATTAGGGAAAATATATTTGCTTAACTATATCATATGGCACAAAGAAAGGGATCTTTTTATTTTAGTATCATTGATATACTACAACAGTTGTTGTTAATATTTTGAATAAAAATGTATTTCTATCCTTTGTTACCTCTAGTAATACCTCTCACTCTTCTGATTGATAACATTTTTTTTGTGAATTGTTGGCCTTCTGGAAAGTATGTTAATTTACTATATATGTACTCAATACTTGGTAGGGGCTCCTTTTGCTTTAATTACTGCCTCAATTCGGCGTGGCATGGAGGTGATCAGTTTGTGGCACTGCTCAGGTGGTATGGAAGCCCAGCTTGCTTTGACAGTTGCCTTCAGCTCATCTGCATTTTTTGGTCTCTTGTTTCTCATTTTCCTCTTGACAATGCTCAACAGATTCTCTATGGGGTTCAGGTCTGGTGAGTTTGCTGGCCAGTCAAGCACACCAACACCATGGTCATTTAACCAACTTTTGGTGCTTTTGAAGAAGAAGAAGAAGAAGAAGAAGAAGAAGAAGAAGAAGAAGAATTTTATATTTGTCACATACACAATTATATGCCGTATAACCAGCAGTGAGATTTGTACTCTGCATTTAACCCATCCAAGTGCACACACACTTGGAGCAGTGGGCAGCTGACAATGTGGCAACCGGGAGCAGTTGGGGGTTCGGTGCCTTGCTCAAGGGTCTCACCTCAGTTCCTCCTGGAGCCGAGATTCGAACCCACAACCTTGGGTTACAAGTCCAACGCTCTATCCATTAAAGCCACAACTGCCCCTTTTGGCAGTGTGGGCAGGTGCCAAATCCTGCTGGAAAATGAAATCAGCATCTTTAAAAAGCTAGTCGGCAGAAGGAAGCATGAAGTGCTCCAAACTTTCTTGGTAAACTGGTGCAGTGACGTTGCTTTTCAACACACTGGACCAACACCAGCAGATGACATTGCACCCCAAATCATCACAGACTATGGAACCGTAGCACTGGACTTCAAGCAACTTGGGCTATGAGCTTCTTCACCCTTCCTCCAGACTCTAGGACCTTGGTTTCCAAATTAAATACAAAACTTGCTCTCATCTGAAAAGAAGACTTTGGACCACTGGGCAACAGTCCAGTTCTTCTCCTTACCCCAGGTAAGACGCCTCTGATGACAACTGTAGCCAAATTCCTTGACACGTCTGTGTGTGGAGGCTCTTGATACCTTGACCCCAGCCTCAGTCCATTCCTTGTGAAGTTCACCCAAATTCTTGAATCGATTTTGCTTGACAATCCTCATAAGGCTGCGGTTCTCTCGGTTGGTTGTGCATCTTTTTCTTCCGCACCTTTTTCTTCCACTCAACTTTCTGTTAACATGCTTGGATACCGCACTCTGTGAACAGCCAGCTTCTTTGGCAATGAATGTTTGTGGCTTACCCTCCTTGTGAAGGGTGTCAATGATTGTCTTCTGGACAACTGTCAGATCAGCAGTCTTCCCCATGATTGTGTAGCCTAGTGAATCAAACTGAGAGACCTTTTTGAAGGCTCAGGAAACCTTTGCAGTTGTTTTGAGTTGATAAGCTGATTGGCATGTCACCATATTCTAATTAGTTGAGAAAGTGAATTGGTGTTTTTTTGTTAAATGTGAGCCAAAATCATCACAATTAAAAAAAACAAAGACTTAAACTACTCCAGTCTGTGTGCATTGCATTTATTTAATACACGATTTTCACAATTTGAGTTGAATTGCTGAAATAAATGAACTTTTCCATGACATTCTAATTTATTGAGATGCACCTACAGTATATATATATATATATATATATATACACACACATACACACACTCTTTGGCCACTTTATTAGGTACACCTTGCTAGTACCGGGTTGGTCCCCCTTTTTGCCTTCAGATCTGCCTTACTTCGTCGTGGCATAGATTCAATAAGGTGTTGGAAACATTCCTCAGAGATTTTGGTCCATATTGATACGATAGCATCACGCAGTTGCTGCAGATTTGTCAGCTGCACATCCATGATGCAAATCTCCCGTTCCACCACATCCCAAAGTTGCTCTATTGGATTGAGATCTGGTGACTGTGGAGGCCATTTGAGTAAAGTGAACTCATTGTCATGTTCAAGAAATCAGTCTGAGATGATTTGAGCTTTGTGGCATGGGGCATTATCCTGCTGGAAGTATCCATCAGAAGATGGGTACACTGTAGTCATAAAGGGATGGACATGGTCAGCAACAATACTCAGGTAGGCTGTGGCATTTAAACGATGCTCAATTGGTACTAAGCGGCCCAAAGTGAGCCAAGAAAATATCCCCCACACCATTACATCACCACCACAACCAGCCTGAACCGTTGAGACAAGGCAGGATGGATCCATGCTTTCATGTACTTTACACCAAATTCTGACCCTACCATCTGAATGTTGCAGCAGAAATCGAGACTCATCAGACCAGACAACGTTTTTCCAATCTTCTATTGTCCAATTTTGGTGAGCTTGTGCGAATTGTATCCTCCGTTTCCTGTTCTTAGCTGACAGGAGTGGCACCTGTTGTGGTCTTCTGCTGCTGTAGCCCATCTGCTTCAGGGTTCGATGTGCTGTGCGTTCAGAGATGGTATTCTGCATACCTTGATTGTAACGAGTGGTTATTTGAGTTACTGTTGCCTTTCTATAATCTCTAACCAGTCTGACCATTCTCCTCTGACCTCTGACACCAACAAGGCATTTTCATCCACACAACTGCCGCTCACTGGATATTTTCTCTTTTTCAGACCTTTCTCTGTAAAATTTAGGATCTGTTTAAACAGTTTCTGGAGAATAACCAAATAATGGCACAGGCAATAAATACCTCTCATTCTTCTGATTGATATGTGTATATATGTTGCACTTTTGTATTCTAAAATATGTTTGATATGTCTGTCTTGGCCTTTGTATAATTAATTATTTACCTGTAAAATGACATTTTTGGATGCTTTGGAAGGGGGGTTATGGGGAGTTAAAATATATATAAAAATATATATTCTATGTATTTTTCATGCTATCTTCCATGTCTTTTTTTACAATAAATTTAGTGCTGTAAAATGATTAACTTTATCCAAGATAAGTTTTTGTTTACATAATGTGTGTGTGTGCAGTGTATATTTATTACGTACATAAATACGCACACATGCATGTATATATTTAAGAAAAATATGTTATGTTTATATATTAAATATATTTATATATTATATAATTTATATGAATACAAATATATACACGTAATTACATGTAAATATTGTATGTGTGTGTCCTTATATATACATAATAAATATATGCAGTACACACATTTACATTTACCAGACGCTTTTATCCAAAGCGATTTACAGTGCATTCAGGTTATACATTTTTTGTCAGTGTGTGTGTTCCCTGGGAATCGAGCCCACGACCTTTGCGCTGCTAACACAATGCTCTAACCACTGAGCCACAGGAACACACACATATATTATGTAAGCAAAAACCTTTATTTTGGTTGCGATTAATCGCAATTAATAGTTTGACAGATCTATATCAAATATGTTTTTAAAAATAATTAAACAGGCTAATTTTGCTAGTGTACCAATATGTAAATGAACACTGTTATTATTACAGACTAGCATAGTTCACACTCTCTTATCAGTCCCTAAATACTAAATTGGTGTTGAAATGTACATGTGGGCAGCCATAACAGAAACAATATGTATTCTACACACTCAATGTTATATACAACCATAGCAGCATTTGTGTTTAGCTGAACCAATCAGAGGCCAAGCTCTCATTCTAAGAAGTACAATATCTCCACAAACCACTGAATAACTTATGGGGAAATAAACAGAGCTTGTGCAGTTTATATGGGAAAAATAACTGGAAGTGACTCTGCCTTCTGCATGGCTGACTATAATCATTTGCATGATCTGTAAAAAGACGGAGGTGGAAAGAGAGCATGAGCTTCCTTCCCTCTTGGGTGAGCGGTGACCATGCCAGTGTAATAACAGAGCTGTCATGGTAGGCAACATGCTGCAGATCTGTTAGATGGAGGGTGTAATTACTTGGTGAATCTGGCCTGCTTCTATTTGTGATAATTGCTTGTATATGCAGCCGCCTCCTCTATAAACCATCTCTCGTCAACTGGACTGCAGAGGCAAACATGTATTATGAAGCACGGCTGGTAAAAGTGTAATGTAGTGATGACATTTTGGGGCTCATAACATGCAGTTGTGACTTAATGTTTATCAAATAGATCCAGATCTGAGCAGACGTGATAAGCAAAATTACTGAACACACTGACAAAAATGTGTTGGCAAATAGGATTGTTAAAACACAGGTGTGATATTTCCATTGACAGTTTAACCAGTGTAGTCGGATTACAGAACTAATTACACTTATAATCCTGTTCTTTTTAGTCAATCAGTGCAATCACAGTAGTATGACTCCCAAACAAATGAATATGATTAGTCAGTTATTTTTAAATGAATAAAAAACAAACAGCAGTCAGACTCTTGAACAAATCACACTCATGAGCTGGTTCTCTTTAGTCAATCAAAAACACTGTACAGTGCAATCAGAGTAGTCTCAAAGATTGGATATTTTCATTTGCTTCTTTTCAATCAGTCATAAACTTTTGAATAAATGACATTCATGAGCGGCTTCTCTTTAGTCAATCAATTGCACACTGTACAGTGCAATTAGAGTAGTCTCGAATATTTCTTTATGAACCAATTATTTTTTGTGAATCAAAAACTTATTGTGAATCAAACCTTTTTGTGAATAACAAAATATATATATTTGTATATATATACAGTGTAGTTTGATTCCTGAAGAGATCATTCTAATCTGTTCTTTTTTGCTGAATCAAACACATACAGCTAACAATAACTACAATTTTCTGACTTGAATCAGTCACGTTCCAATTGAAAACATTATACACAGACACACACAATGAGTTTTATCAGTATTATTTTATACAATTTTATGAATTAAATAATTGTACCACATTTTGTATTTGTTTAGTATTGTGGACTAATATTTAATATTGTTAATTAATACAATATTATTGTAGTTAGTTAAGGCAAGTTATACTAAATGTTATTTGTAGCACCAAATGACATAATTTTAAAAGTCTGTAAATACACCTTTTGTAATAACAAGTTTACACGTATTTCAGGTAACACTTCACTGGATGAGTCTTTATGTATAATGCATTATAAATGTAGTTTTAATGCATTAATTATGCCTTGTAATGCACCTTATAATGCATTGTACAATCTCAGAAATAATTTTAACTACAGTTAATACATTATAACACTAATCAATTCATTGCTACACTATGCATTTTAAATTTGGTTTTAATTATTTACTTCCAGATATAATAATAACTCTTTATAATGCATTATAATACAACCCGAATTCCTGAAATGTTGGGATGTTTTTTTTTTTTGAATAAAATTAAAACTAAAAGACTTTCAAATCACATGAGCCAATATTATTTTATTCACAATAGAACATAGATAACATAAATGTTTAAAATGAGAAATTTTACAATTTTGTGCACAAAATGAGCTCCTTTCAAATTTGATGCCTGCTACAGGACTCATAATAGTTGGGACGGGGGCATGTTTACCGTGGTGTAGCATCTCCTCTTCTTTTCAAAACAGTTTGAAGACGTCTGGGCATTGAGGTTATGAGTTTCTGGAGTTTTGGTGTTGGAATTTGGTCCCTTTCTTGCCTGATATAGGTTTCCACCTGCTGAAGAGTTCATGGTCGTCTTCTACGTATTTTTCATTTAATGATGAGCCTAATGTTCTCTATAGGTGAAAGATCTGGACTGCAGGCAGGCCAGTTCGGCACCCGGACTCTTCTACTAAGAAGCCATGCTGTTGTTATAGCTGCAGTATGTGGTTTTGCATTGTCCTGCTGATTGTCTTTTGATTATGTTTTGCACTGTAGATTATGAGATTTGCAAAGCCATGGCAATTTGACGTTGAGAAACCTTGTTTTTAAAGTATTCTACAATCTTATTCACTCTTTCACAGATTGGAGAGCCTCTGCCCATCTTTACTTCTGAGAGACTCTGCCTCTTTAAGACATTCGTTTTATAATTAATTATGTTACAGACCTGATGCCAATTAACTTAATTAGTTGCTAGATGTGCTCCCAGCTAAATCTTTTCAAAATGTCTTGCTTTTTCAGCCCTTTGTTGCCCCCGTGCCAACTTTTTTGAGACCTGTAGCAGGCATCAAATTTGAAATTAGCTAATTTAGTGAATACAAGTGTAACATTTCTCCTTAGTTTAAACATTTGCTATGCTCCATGTTCTATTGTCAATATAATATTGGTTGATGTGATTTGAAAGTCTTAGTTTTCATTTTATTCAAATTTAAAAAACGTCCCAACATTTCCGGAATTCAGGTTGTACATAAATGCTTTAAGTAAAGTGTTACCGTATTATTATGCCTTATTTAAATCATTTAACAGTGAAATCACATTTCTTTAACAAAATATTTGTTTCATAAGAGTAGCTACATTTTTATTCCCTCTCCCTTTTTTCACGTACACTTCTTGAAATGGAATTATTGTGGTTTACTAATACATCAATACCCTCAGTTTCTGTTAATAAGAAAAAATTGGAGGAAAAGCAGCTTTGTAATAATAACAGTTGAAATACTGTTGGAAATATCTTGTCTCATAGAGGGGCCTTTCAATATTTTGTTGAACAATGGGGACCTAAAAGGTTGAGAATTACTAAATTAGGAAGAACCAGACACCAGTAAATTTCTTCAGATTCCCATTCCTGCTGAAAATCCTCCCTGTTTTGATGTAATTTCCTAAATACTTGTGAATAAACAATTAATCACTCTATTAAGAGAATTATATTTCTATACAAGGATTATAGACACTGATCTTATGCACTGAACAAACAGAACGAGCATTTATGTCATATAGTAATTTAGAATAATTTCCAAGAATTAAAGCATAAATGACTTTTGAATGCTGTGCATTGTTTAAAAGTATCATAGTCAGTGATCCAGTTGTTAAGTGGCACAAATCAAGCTGTGCAATGAGCAGAGTAAGTCCATGAAACAAAAGACTGACTGTGTTTGACTCGCATCATTGAGCTCTTTCTGAAGCAAATGGACAAGCTGGCTTACTGTAGTGCACATGGGGAAAAACAGGCGTGATTTAGAGAGCATCAGAGCTTCCCTGGGCACCAAGCTGGCAGAGCAATAACCAATAGTACCCCAGCTGGCAATAAGCTAACAGGATTATTCTAAAATGGTTCACAGTGGTGCAGAATGCCAATGTGCTCAAATGTCCCATCCCTCAAGAGCTAAAAGGTGACTGAAAATGTCACTCATCTTTAGGTGCAAATCATGTCCCAGGAAATGGCTAGGTGGCACGGGTCAAGAGTTCAAGTCAACCTCTAAAGAGAACAAACATGCCAACTCCAAATGTTACAAGACTACAGTATTAATACATCTGTTATAAAATGGTATCTTCAACCAAAACAGACAATATTTTAATAATGTCAGGGGTGTTGGATTAGGCATCGTAGTTAAAGCCAACCCAAAATGAAACTATGATCCTGTTAATGGCTTCAGTGATCCAGTAGCAGCAGTTAACAGCTCACTGAGGTGAAGATTCTTTGTGAATCTACACATTTCACTCCGTTTCTCAAAATTTGTTTAGCCTCAGAACACTTGAAATTAAGATTAACTTTATTATATACATTTATGTTGTTTTTTTTGCATTCTTTTCTGAAGCTTCCGCCGAAACTGATTGTAACTGCACTAAAACGACAGATGAGCAAAGCATCTCAAATTTCTCCTATTCCTTCCACAAAAGGAAGTCACATGATTTTTAAATCACAGATTTGTGAGAGTTAGTGACATGTAATGGTGGTCTTTTAGTTGGTTGGAAAAGCTCAGAATTGTGTCTGTTACTTTCTATAGTATGGGGCCAGTGAGATTTTCTTTTTTTGAAAGAAATGAACACTTTTATTGAGCAAGGATACTTTAAATTGATCAAAAGTGACAGTACAGATATTTATATTACAGAATATGTCTGTTTCATATCAATCCTGTTCTTTTTAACTTTGTATTCACCAAAGAAGCCTGCAAAAACTCTATCATGGTTTACACACACTAAATAATAATAACAAATAAATAAAATAGTTATCACAATGTTTTTACATTGATGGTGATGTGAATAAATGGTTCCTAAACATCAAATCAGTATATTAGAATGATTTCTGAAGGATCATGTGCACTGAAGACTAGATTAATAGCTGCTGAAAATCCAGCTTTGCCATCACAGGAATAAATCACTTTTAAAATATATTTAAAACAGAAAAGCTATTTTAAATTGTAATAATATTTCAGAATAGTGTTTTATTGCATTTTTGAGCATATAAATGTGGCTTGGTGAGCATAAGAGATTTCTTTCAAAAACACTTTAAGGGGTCTTCGGATGCCCATTTTACTCATGTTGATATGATTATTTAAGGTCTTAATGAAAAGTCTATAACATACTTTGGTTAAAATGTATCAATGGTAGAGTAAAAAACACCCTTTTACCTTGTCAAGTCAGCTATGTTTTCAGCAAACTTTTTTAGTGCACGTTCCTTTAAATGCTAATGAGTTCTGCTCACCCCACCCCTCTCTTCTGTGGGGTGACAAGCCTTTCTCATGAGACTGTTTACTTTAGCCGTGAAACTTGCTAACTAGCACATTATTAGGAAAGGGGATTTGCAAAGATTCATAAAAGAACTATGTACTCACTTCTTCTGAGGTAAGTCTGGATCACGAATGATTCGCGTAAACAAACGCATTTAGGTAGATCGGGGGCACATTCCCTTTGTAATCCACTGCGTCTTCAGTGGCTCAGATGTCGGGAGTAAATGACTGCTATGCTTATTATTACATCCAACAACAGAACACCTCAATCGCTTACGTCCCATTCAAATGGGGCGTCGGCGTCAACGCTTGACGGAGGGCGTGTCTGAAGCTTGGTGCTGATGCGACTGTCATAGTGACAACAGGCAATCACATACTTTTCTGGTGTTGTGTGAACGGGATTGGCTAGTGTCTGCGCTAGGGTTTTATTTGCATAAGGCGCTCAGATTGGCTGACGCCTGCGTAGGCGCTTGAAAAGTTTTCAACTTCTGCCACGAGCAACGCCAGTGAAGCGATGCAATGGACCCACAATTCAGTTCGGCAACACTTGACGACGCTCCATTCAAAGTAAACGAGAGGTGTTGATGCTGACGGGCGTTAGGAGCCATTCTTGTCTACTCCTGCATCGAAACAATGGCGATCAGACTGTTACAGCTCACTCAGGGTGGGTCTGAGGTAAAACACCAGTCAATTAATAATTGTAACAATTATGTCGCACAGACAGGCATCTGAGAATGGCTTGATTTGAGAAAGGGGAAGTGATTTAACGAGATTAAAAAATAAACACTGAGTGGATATTTATCATTATAGGGTGGTTGTGTACACACACTGCCAACACACATTTCAATTCAAACAACTTTTAAAAGTGCATGTCGCATCCTTTAACTCCTTAAAGGAGCTTACCAAACCTACACTTTTGAACAGTAGTTGTTGATGATTGCAAAAAAAAAACAGTCTTATGAAGCTAAAAAAAGACTTAACAATATTTGCAGTTATCTTCTAACTCTTAGTTAGGACCACAGCTCAAACAGGCCTGTTACTTAATTGGTACATTGGCTGTTCAGCAATATAGCAAGCAAATGAGGCATGAAGCATAATACAGCGTCCTCAAACGATCTGCTTGTGGAATAAATCTTATACAGGAATACATTAAAAACCGCACAGAATCTTACCAATTTCCAACCGGTTAAAAATGTACTCTCAGAGACTTAGTCTGCATATTCGTTGGCATTCTTCCAAATTAAATGGTTCATTGTCACAGCTACATCAACATTTATGGACAACAGCTACTTGCTTCTAATTATACAGAGATTTTGTTGCAAAAACCTGTTTTCCTTCCTTGAGCAAAATGTATTACTGGGATTCACTTTTGGGTAAGATTGCTTTGTTTAGTTTTTTAACATCCCCAAGATTATCACAGCATTGAATATGATTGTAGATCAGTTATCTATTGTGGTGCCGGTAGTATCAGACTGTACAGACAGGATTCTCCCATGGAGCACCGCTCGTGCTGGGAGGCAGGATTACAGGAACAAAGAAACCAGGGTGAAGAAAAAGATCCTAATCCTTTATCCCCCCTTTCCACTTTTATAAATTCCTCATCTCTTCAATATAGGCCCTCCCTTTCTTCTTATCATAGTAATGATACTCTTTTTTGTTTCTCTTTCATATTGTGTTTGACTAATAGACAGGGCTCCGTAAGCTTCTGAATCAAGCTAATCTACAGTGACGGATATTTATTCAAGTTAATAAACTGCCTGAATATGAAAAAAAGAACAAAAGTTAGTGAATGTATTTCAGTGAAAATTGATAAAATTTCGGATATTCACATGAACTAAAATTTAAATTGACTCGCCAGCATCTAAATAAGATTAGTGAGTCAAGTGATGTCAGAAGTAGATGTGTCAAAGGTGAACCATATAACAGCAACTGACATCCAATCCCATGAAAGTCCACTGCGATTAGTCACTGACTGTCAAACGAGTCAATCTTCAAGTTCAAGTCTTTAAGATGCCAAAATTGAGTTGGTCAAGAATTAGAATTCTTCTCTCACGGGCTTTGGCTGATTTTTAATGTGTTAGTCTTCATTTTTGAAAAATGTATAAAGAACCATAAAACCAGAGCTGACAGAGATGGCAACAGTCTAAAGGCTTTTATAAAAAACATGCTGCATTGAATTGAAATAGATGCAAAGCATCTTTTAGAATTGGTCTTAATATTTAATATATTAGTATTAGTCAGATTATGTATATTAGTCATTTTCCTGATATCAAGCTTATGTAACGCCTTATTTTCAATAAAAAAGCATTAATTTTTGTCTTTTACAACTACATTTGAATACAGTTCATGTAATGTATCCATTCATCCTCTTAACAGTCAAAAAATATGACCAGAAATATTTGTCTGGTCATATTTTGACCAGAAAAGGATCCCACTGAATTTCATGTAATGGTCTTTAATCTCCATTACCAAGTTTTAAATATTTGACTATCAATATACTTCTTTCTTTTTTTAATTAAATGTTATATCTTTAACATATCTAAACATGTTCATAAAATAACCAGTGCCTTTGGCATTTTTCCTTTTCTTTCATTTGAAATTCCCACAACCATATTGTAAATTGTTTAACTTCACATTTTTTTATTTTCTGCACAACACGAACAGATTATTTTATTCATTAATACGTTTACGGTAAAAACGTAAAAGTGCATTCCCAGAAGTCCCTGCGTAAAACCACTTATCGACCACTATTGTATTGGCGGTTTTATTTTGATCAGTAATGTACATTAGGGTGTTATGTTTAATTTTCAGTTTGTTAATGTTGTTACTTTAGTCTGTTTGTTATTATCAGATTTATTTTAGTTTTATGGTTAGATAACGATTCATCATGTGACTTTCTATTTTATGTTATTATGGTGTTAATCCAGTATAAATATTTAGGAAAAAGTGTATTGTAATAGTTCAAGTAGTATTAGCAGTAATGTAGTTTTATAACTTGATAAGTTATATACACAAGCACCAATATGCAGTAATTTTTCTGTGAACATCTGGCAACCACAGCTGCTTTTTTAATACAAATTTTGTGCAATATTTTGGCAATGCAGAGAACATAATATACAAGCTACAGTAAGGCTTTTCTTCCAGTACTCATTCTTGACTTATAGTAAAAATTATTTAAACTCTGTGGTAACGAAGCAGAACTGAACCATTGCTAGGCAACAGGCTATGAACATCCTGTAGCTTTAGACAGGATTCCTCTGCAATACATACAGAAAAACACATTCCCTCACCTGACAAACGTTTGGTTACGCCCAAAACTTAAACTTACATTCTCTTCATGCCGAAGGTTTGTGAACACGGAGGCTTAAGTTCTGTAAAAAGACTACACGATACTTAAGAGTTGCAGACTCTAAATAATGACAAACAAACTCTGGCTGGTTTAGAAGGATTACTGATCTATTCTACCCTTGAGGAATTTCAGCCAGATATTTTGTGATGATTCATCAGCGGTTCTGCAGGATACACTGCAGTGTAACTCAAGCATCTGGGCCTTTAATGAGAGAATGAGATGTAGGCGGAGAAGGAGAAGAGATGTTATCCCGTGTAGAAGACTTGAGACAAGCTATTTTTGCCTTGTTAAATGAATATCACATGAACCAATAAGCTCAATAGCTGGAATGTTTTTTCTTAAGCAGAACAAACTATAGAAGCTTTATTGGACAAATGAGACACTTTCACACATTGAGAAAAACACAACCAAAATCTTTGAAATGAACAAAGAAAACCCCACATTTTATTGCACTTAAGTTATAAGAAAATAAAAATTCTAAATGAATCAAACAAATACACAATCCCTTTAAGGTTTCTTTTTTATCTGTCTGTTATGCCAGGCAGTTTACATAAACTGAAAAAATAAAACAGCTCCAACATCTGATTTCTCAAACCAGATTATAAATTAAACAGGAAGGAAAAAACAAAAAACAGGAGAAAGAACAAGATTGTTTTTTCTTTTAATATACAGTGTTAAACCACTTTCACAGTTCAGCTTGAGTTGTGTGACTTGGATGAGGATACGAATTGTTTGGCTACGGATGCGGTTACGTCCTGTTTATCTATGAAGCTGCTTTACCATTAAAAAAACAAACAAAAACCAAACAAAACAAAAAACCATGAGAGCGTCACCAACGGAACCAGGTTAGCTCTAGCACTTAAAATGTAACCAGATGTCCATTTCTGTACACTAAGACCACCTTGTTTCTTCGGTAACTTAACGTCGGTTCCAACAATCTCATTCTTCAACTAATTAAAAACAGGAACGGTATTCTTTTTCGTAGAAGCATACATTTCCACACAGAACAGACTGACAGAACTTTTGTCCCAAGGAATGTGTGAACAATTTGCTCAAACACACCCGCACGCACACCCAGTCATGCTCGCAAACACTCGCAAAATAGTTTCTACAACTCCGTCGTTTCATCTCAGCAGACAAACCCGTCTCTTTGTCAGACATTCTCCCTCCTCTACGCCACGTAGAGGCACATTTGGCTCAAGATTCAGTGGCAAAAAAGAGAAGCTGTTATGTCGATATCTTGCTTTTGTTGGTATGTTTGTTTGTGTCGTTTTTACAAGTTCAAACTCTACAAGTTACTTTTGTTTAGAATTTCATCTGGGACTAAAACGTCACAGCCAGTTAAAGTTCCACCTTTGAGTCTAGCAGCATAAAATCCAGTTTGGCCACTGGGATGGACAGTACTGGGGGATAAAAGGTGGGGAGGGGGAGACATATTCCCAGGAGCTTATGGGAAAACATTCCGATTTCCCACAGAGCACCAGCACTGATGAGCTAATGAAACCAGACTGGTTGAAAAACATAACAAATGCAGGTCATCTCCGATTCAGAGAGGCACTGCTTATGGAGTACTAAATAAAAAAACTAAATAAACACCAAAAACGTGTGAAACAGCAGAGTGGGTTTAGCTTAATACTGAAACCTGTTGTTTGCAACAGTAGGCAGGAAGTAAAAAAAAAATGCTGAACTTGAAAACAAAAGCACTCAACTTTAATTCACCACTGTTGACACGAGAACCAAAAGACAAGTCGTGTGGAACAAAGAAAAAAAAGAACTGAGAAAACGGATACAAAAGAAATTCAACACGTGAGGAAGAAAGGGATATTTGGCGTGTGCTGAGGTTGATGAGGACTGACATAATTGGCTTCCTTTGTCTCTCATGCTCGAATCATTCCCGCAATACAAGGCTCTTGAAATTCTTATCTTTCTCCTTTAAAATTTTATTTGTATACATTATTTAATCACTCTGTGTCCGTGTTGATGTGTTAGGGTCTCATGTATACAGTGTTGACTGTTTTGATCAAAAATAATGTTTGTACATATGGGTGTGAATTTCAGTCAGGCTTGAGCGAACAAGTCTCTGTGCAAGGTCGCCTTGAGTGGTAGGAAAAGGGACTATCCTGTTTCCCAAGTCCTTCTTGTCAGTTTTCTTCCCAGAATGCTGTGGTGTATGAGCATCTGCCCCCACCCCTCCCTTCGGAAGGTGAACGGAACTGTGGCGGCAGTCGTGGACCGTGGCAAGATGGGGAGAAATGTTGGCGGCAACATATTGGGGGAAGTGAGCGTTCGGTCCTGACGCGGAGAGACCCTGGACAGGTTGCTCTCCCCCACCCTCCCCATTTTCCAAACAAGTCCCCTTTAAGTTCGCCCCTTCACTTCATGTCCACGAAGTCCAGCACCAGGAGCTTGGTTTCCTCTGTGCCGTTACGGCTGCCCACCGCACAAACAAGTTTGGTATTGGAGGCACGGATGCGCCAGACCACGCCGCCGCTGCCTCCGCTCTCCAGTGTGACGAGGTTGCGGATAAACTCGCCCGTCCGAAGGTCCCACAACTTCACCGTACCATCATCGGAGCTGGTGATGACAAAATTCTTGTTGAACTGCAGGCATGTTACTGCACTCTGGTGCTTGTGGGGACCTGAAAACAAAATAAAAGAAACAGAAGTTAAAAAAGTAGTGCACTAATTTGTATTGAATGAACACTTATAATGCATTTCAAATCTTTAAAGCATAGAATTTTTTATAAATAACTTGCAAATATAATATAGCTGAAATAAAAGCCACTTAAAAGGATAGGTTTCATTAAAAATGTGTTCAGAAGACTAATCAAAATGATATGGGTTTGGACCGACATCCAGAATTCATTTTCATGCTTCATACTTAAACTATCCCTTCAAGTATATTTATAGAAAGTACACTTTCATGACTATGCTTCTTAAGTACTATTAAAAGAGCACTTTGTAATAATGTCAATTCAAAAGTCTCAAAGCACAGTTTAAGTACTTGTTTTAATAATCATTTGTTGTACTTAGATGTCCCTTTTTGATCGGTTGACTAACATACTAAAGCACATGTAAAATGCAGTTTTTCCAATATAAATAAATTGCAACTTCAACATAACTGTGTAATAAATGCATTTAAAATACATGCCACACACATTTCGGTAAGACTATTTTAAGGTGTCCTTGTTACACGTTACATGTACTTACTGTTATAAAAATAATAAGTTATGCATAATTACATGCACATAACTAAGCAAAACCTTAATCCTTATCCTAACCATACAGTAATGTAGTTAATTAATATTACTCGATACTTAAATGCATAATTACACTGCAACAAGGACACCTTAAAATAAAGTGTAACCCAAATTTCAATAGAAAGTATTTTTTTAGTTTACCATGAATGCTTACCATATATGCGTATATTTGGCAGCACACTTTAAACATATTTCAAAATACAAGTAATTTTTAAGTTACATAAAAAGATTCACTTAAGTTTTATTAATTTGGTTAAAAACACTTAAGTTTAACTAACAGCATTTAATATACATTTAAACTCAAATACATTTATTTATATGCAAACAATAAGCATTTAAGTGTTTAAAACATTACATCCAGTTCACACTTAAGTATATTCTTAAGCATATTATTTTTGTACGTCCTTTTTTTTTTTTTTTTTAAGTGTACGACCTTAAGGAATTCCAGATGGAGACACCGCAACAGTGAAACCACCAATAGACAAGAAATCGAACTGCAGCGACTTGCCACGGCAGAGAGAGCGAAGAGAGAACTTGTAACTATGGTTACGGGAAATACTGTGGCATAAACGGCTTTGATTCTATGCCCTTGAGATATTAAATTGAGCCAGTCTTTCTGATAGGCTAAGAAGCACGCGAGTCTAAACAAAAGGGCTTAGATTGCTGTCAGCGAGGAATATAGAGCAAAAAAGAGATGCGCTACAATGTTACTGCAGAGGGGTGTGGTGAGCTATTACGGCAACATCACAGGCAATACACAGAGTCAAATATGGAAAATCACGTTATCAAACTAGACCTGAGAACAAAGACAGACTGAAGTTTGTCAGTGAATGAAACAAAAAATATCCATTTCAAAGGCATGAATTTGTTCATGAATACCCATTAGCAGAGAGCGAAAGTCAACTGTGTGAATGCAAATGAGATGGCCGCTCTCTATTGATGTGCAAGACACTACACAGAGCGCCACAATAGTCCCTTTTCTTTAATGAGTGACTCTGTGTTTGAGCATTCGCACTTCAAAGCTCCGCCGCCGAGTTGAGCATCTTGTCTGGGGTTAAATGTGTGTTTTTGTGTATTATGTCAAAGGAGAGTCATTAAGTGATAACAGGAAATGCTCAATGACCTAATTAAATGACCTACAAACTGATATATGGTCCATCCCCCTCTTTAGTACCCTCTGGGCACCCTCAACAACACACCCCAACCCCCTCCGATTCCTTTCATCATGTCATCCATCCCTCACCCTTCCAGAAGAGCAAGACTCAAGATGCTAAGAGAGGCTGGGAATTATGAAAAACACATATTTGGAAACACAAACGCCTGGGAAGTAGTGAAAAATGTGATCGTTTGCATCTAGACTGTGACTATAAACTATGTGTTTGTGTCTAAAATGGATATTCTATTGTTTCAAGCATAAAGTGCTTGAGGCACATAAAATGTGATATTTGAAACTGAAGAACACTATCAAATTAAATAACCACACAACATGCAGTCTAATTCAGGATCTGAAGCTCTCAAAAGCATGGTTCACCTTCAAAAATATATTGTTATTTTCACGTTGTTCCAAATTTCTACGTGATTTTTTTTTCACAAAAGTAGAACGTTTTGAATCATCTTTTCATACAAACGGTTCTAAGTGGCTGTCAAGCTCCACAAAAGTCTTTTCAAGCCATTTGATCAACCTGAAATTTAAGTATTATATTGGTTTTGAAGAAAAAACTGAAACTGGCAAAAAATTTAGATATTTTCTTCCTTATCGTGACGTATATTAGAGGAAAACATCTTGTCGAATGAGGAAAAATAAATAAATTTTTAAATAAAACAATGATGTTCATGGATAAAGCATTCCATCAAATTTGATATCATGGTCATTTTAAATCACTGATGCATAATTGTAATTTTTAGGTGAACTTTTCCTTTAAGTTGGCGATCAGTCAAACTCTCTCTGCTCACCTTGCAGTGTCTGTAAGCACTGGCCGGTCTTGATGTCCCAGATCTTGACGGTGGAGTCTGCATTTCCAGAAACCAGGATATTATCTTTGAGCTCCATGCCGCTGGTGAGAGACTGATGACCTGTGAGCGTGTGAATACAGTTTCCAGTCTCTACATCCCACACCCGAATCGACGTGTCCAATGAACCGCTCACCACGTGGATGCCGTCAAACTGCAGAAAGATTGATTAAATAAATCATTGTACAGTAATTAATAAATTACATGTTATATAAGAAATGACTGTGGCTAAACACCCAGAGTAGTCATTTGGTTTATTCTGCATCTAGAATAAAAGCCAATAACAATTCAATAAAAGCTTTAGTGAGTATGGCAGGGATTTGATTCATTTCACAATGAGATGCAGCACAAGCCGAATTCCAGATATTTTCCATTCTATTGTTATTGTATTAAAATGGCAATATGTTTGATTAATTTTTTTCTAATGTAATTACTGCAAAGCTCTTAAAATTATGGATATATGAGCAAATCAGGACAAATGCGGATTAGTATGGTCTACAGCCCAAATGCTTTGTCCCACAGTTGCTGGGTCAATGACAAGACAAAATTAACAAAAATCTTGTTTAAAATGCCTTGATCAAGTTCTTGCAAATAACGTTGAATGTAAGCTTTGCATTCATGTTGGTTTCAAACTTTTATACCATTTTCAACAATAGTTTAATGAAACAATAGTTTTATTTATGACAATAAAAATGGTCAATTATTTATTTAAATTTCCCCCCAAATGTTTTTATTCTTTTATTCCTAAAGTTTTCTGGAGGTTGTAGCACATGCCATTTTACAATCTGAGCAAATCTTGCGATGTCAAAACGGTCCAATCATCCAATTATTTTATTTTCAATGCTTTTGCATTTTGGTTGTACCACATTACTTTAATTTGGTGGACAAAAGTTTTGCAAATGTTTATAATATTTTATAAAATCAGCTTGACTCTGGAGTTTAAGCACTTCATATGACCCATAAGGTACCAAAATTAATCATAATTAAAACAGAATCACATAAGAAGCATTTTCAAATCTATGTATTTGTATGTATAATGTATGAATAGCAATTTAAATGCACTTTTGAATGAGTCTAATGTTATGGATTATGAAAACAATGGGCAATGACGCATTAGCTTAACAGTTTTGCAGATCCTATTACTGTTACACCTAATAACACAGATGATGAGTCACTGAAGGCATGTGGCTTATGTAAACTTCCTGTACATTTAGCAGTAGGAGGGGTCATAAATGGTTTTCAAAAGAACATGTAGAATGACAGTGCTTCTTATTCACACAAAATATCTCTTTATCCCATGATCTGCAATGAGTGATGTTTGAGCTTTAAAGAACTCTTGCCTTAGTGCTGAAGAATTAACAGATGAATAACCCGTAGAGACATTTCATTTTTCATTGAGCAAAAGGCTAAAGTGGCTTGATTATTTTTCTTGCTTTAAACAACTACAAATCCATCAACCATTAATCTGCCATTTGAGAGACAGCTGAAGTGGTTTAGTGTTTGTTTACCTGTAGAGAGTACACTCTGTTGGTGTGACCCTGGAGTGTGTGTAGGCAGGTCTCGGTTTCAGGATCCCACACCTTCACCATAAAGTCATAGGCC
The DNA here is from genome assembly GCA_027564155.1 of Gymnocypris eckloni scoliostomus. NCBI lineage: Eukaryota > Metazoa > Chordata > Actinopteri > Cypriniformes > Cyprinidae > Gymnocypris > Gymnocypris eckloni. Next base: position 2,334,784 of record CM050416.1, on the reverse strand, counting down.
CCGCTGACCACCCTACGGCCGTCATACTGCACACAGCGAACGGCTGCCACATGACCCATGAGCACATGCAAACACTGACCCGTCTCTATGTCCCAAACCCGCAGCGTAGCGTCCCGGGACCCGCTCACCACCCTGAGAGAGAAAAACAAACCGGTTTACTTCTCCTCATCACCTTAAAGTAGTGTGTTCATGTCAAAAGTTTCATATAATACAGTTTCAAAGATTTCTTTCTCAACTTATAATGGAAGAACTTAATCAGGCATTAATTCAACAGTCTACGACAGTCGATTTCTTGTAGCTCCAAGGGATGTGTTTGCTTTTAGCATTACATAAATCAAAGGAAAAATATTATTTACTTACAAAACCAGACCCCTAGGACACGTTTCATTTTTATTTATTTTTACTAGCAAAATGAACATTGAAATAGGTGCTGGTGAAAAGAAGAGCAACAAACAGAAACTACTATTGTTGTTGCTGTTGAATGAAGCCTGAGGTCACTGCACAAAATAAGCAATCATGCACAGCACAAAGGGAATATATGCACACCAATTGGCCCAGAGGCATTGAAAACACTGAGAATATTGTCAGGCAAGCAATTGTGTAATTCACAACAAGAGCATAAAGAAGCAAGCCTCTCAGCTGTATGTGAATACTCCACACGGATAGTATGTACAGCTGAAACCAGATGGGAACTGTGTGGTTTAACTAGCACACAATCATGTATTGTGTGCAGCTATTGAAGGTAATTTTCTTTAAAGTATTGTATAAAATACAGTACTTTAAATAATACTTTAAAGTAAATGAACTCATGCATGGTAGTTGTTTATTTAAGGTTGATACTCTAACATCAGTATTTCACTTTCAGTTTATTTTAACCAAAAATGATCATTAATATTCAAGTTAATTTTAAGATTGTTAAATAATTAGAAAATGATATTAATTTTAAATATTTTGCCATCATAAAACCTATAGTGGGTGAAAAATATATTGAAACAATTGTATAAAATAGGCACTTCTTTGATCTTCCCATAAAACCTATCTACTTTACATTTGATTGAATTCTGTTTAATGTGTTTATCAAAGCAAAATTATTTAATTGTATATAAAAGGCAGTGCCGTATTCTATATGCATCTTAATGTGGGCTCTGGAAGGCGATAGATGTTACCTTTTCTCATGCAAGTGCATACAGCGCACTGTTGAGGTATGACCGTACAGCGTGTGGATACATTCTCCCGTCTCTGCATTCCAGACCTTCAGCGTTCGGTCTGTGGAGCCACTGATAATAATGTTGTCTCGCATCTGAGAGGACCAAACCCCACCGGTGTGGCCAACTAACGTCCGCAAACACTGGTGAAAAAGAGAACAAATACAAGGGTAAATCAATTGAATTACAATGCCACATCTAAACCATAACTCTGAACAAATGGCCAACAAAAATATGTTAACTGATTTACCCAATGCCTGCACTAATTAGAAGCACTCCGATCCATCACTTTGACCTTTACCCAAGACATAACTTCTACTTATCAACATACATCAAATAACTTAACAGTCCATTCGAAGCAGGAAGCAGCATTAATGGAAAAAAGAAACACTCTTTATTTCATATGATATATTAGATATTGATTAGCTTGATGAGAGAATTCCCTTAGAATAATCCATGAGGCTAAGGGCCATTTCCTCTAAATATAATTAAACCAAATTATATTTCATTTCAGATGCAAACGCTGATTCAAAGGTCATTTCGTTGTTTTATGAAGCGAGTGGAAAGCGTTGCAAGTGTCAAAGCCGCAACCTCTGAACCATGACCGATAAAAGCAGGGGTGATAAACCAAGAAGATGTGAAAGAGGAGGTCTCAAGGCCTTTAATTCATAATGCAGCTGCTCCTATTTCTGCCTCCATCTTGATCATGATCAACCGTAATGCATCATTAATCTTTAGAAGCGGTGACCAACCTCCAAGACACCCGGGGCTTTCGAGTGTTTTATCGCGTTTTATTGCTTTGTTCCATCGCCATATGTGGCAGTTGATTGAACAAAAGAGCAACTACAGAGGAAATCAAACCAATTAACAGTAATTTAAAACCATTACTGTACTAGCAAAAAATGACAAATTGGATGGTAAAACAAAGGGGTTAAAAGCAAGAATGGATCTTTAAGGGAACTGGAGAAACAACAAAGATGTCTCCTCTGAACAATCTGTGTTAAAACGTGCCCAAAGACAATTTCCTATCATCTTGTGATCAAAAGCTACTCTGCTCACATTTGTAGTGTCCATTACACACCAGAGAGAAAAGGGAGGGGGGTTGAATCATGAATATTAATGCACTTCTTACTGCATTATGCATGAGGTGTTGTGTTCCATAATGAGAATGTGTTACTAAGGCAATGGATCTTTCCCATGGAATGTTGAGGTGGTTTAAATAAGGGCGGCGAGCACAGAAAGCTTTCAGGCGTTTTCTCAGGCGATTACAGCCTGCTCAGGCTGTGTCTGTGAGAGGACCTTTGAAACCAAATGGCTTAGGTGTCTGTTTATCTGCCCGTTGAGAAACCATAAAAGAGCAAGTCTGTGGCACCCACGAGGCACGGAGATTAGCATTCCGTTTGAGTGGCTGGTGGGAAACGTTTGAAGCCAAGGATCGAGGTTTAAATCCATTTGATTAACCCCTTCCAAATTCCACTCATTTTACAGTCCACATCTAATCTTAGCGAAGACGACACTGTGCAAATTGCGGGCCAGGGCGGTAAAGTGCCAGTGCTTATTAGTCTCCTTCCAAAAATCCACATTGCGCTCGTAAGACTGAGGCGGCTCGCATTTCAACACCCTCATTCTTGTGTTTGAAACCCACCGCATCTCTGAATGGACTGGACTGGCGCATATTCATGTCTCAGATGGAGCAGACTGTTTGGAGCAGCTGTTTTCATTGCTAACCCTTCTTTTTTCATACCAAAAAAGTCCTCTTCCATCTGGAAGAGCACTATTAGTAAAGCTTTTCATTATCAAACCACAGACTACAATGGTTTGTGGGAACTGTGGTTTGAAGAACATCTGTCTATTAAATACAGTTAAGCTGTTGAGCCTGGGCTATGTAAAGGAGTTAAAGGAGGGTACACAAGGTAAACAAATGAAACAATGGTGTGCGGAATGGTTCCCGTGAGCACAAACGTCTTCTAGGGCCAATAAATATGGGTAAAAAGAGTTTGAGTACAAACATCACTAAACCAAATTAGTACCAAGCATTCTGGGAAAGACAGACTATTGTAAAAGTCACAAGAGGTTAGAACAATGTTCTAAAAAATGTAAATAAGAAAAGCACATAAAATTGCTAAAAATGTAATTAAAACGCAAAAAAGGCTAATTTAACAACACAATAGTATTCAAAGGTCACTTTATTTTAAAGGTTAAATTCTCGGTATTAAACTATTAACTATGACTTTTGCCTTAAACTCTTAATTTGGTACTTATTAATAGTTAGTAAGGTAGTTGTTTAGTTAAGGTATTGTGTAGGATTAAGGTAATGCACAATATGTGCTTTATAAGCACTAACAAACAGCCAATATGTATATGTAATAATATGCATGCTAATAAGCAGTAGATAATAGTGTGATTTTTTCCTAATACTAAAATTTTACCTGTATAAGTAACTAAAATAACACTGGGCTATCCTCGTACATATATGAATGGAATGGAGTTAATTATCTTACTACAGCTACCATAAAACCCATTTAAATACCTTAAGCGGGGGTTTTAAGACCATCAGGTCATAAACAAGAGGTTTGCATTGATTCAAGAACAGATTTAGATTAAAAAAAAAAAAATCTAAATCTGAATTAGAAAAATCTAAATCTATCTATCTATCTATCTATCTATATATATATATATATATATGATATGATTTGCAAGATCAGCATAAGAACGTAATCTCCGGCTGGGCGTGTTTGTTTCTCTGATGCAGAAGTAGGTGGAGGGTTTGGCAGGAATGCTGCAGTCTGCATGTTAAGGAGTTGGTGGTCAGCCAAAGGTGCAGTCTGAGTCATGGCTGGAGAGCGGGAGGGGGAGGAGAGAGAGTCGCAGGAAATTAAAAGCAGAATAAAGCAGTGAAAATTAGGGAGAGCGTGAAATGGAGCCAAAATCTTAAGGATGAGTGAAAGATGTGATCAAAGAAATAAGTAAACTGGGGCTGTTTTGACAGTATGAGCAAATACATATGCTCATACTCTCCCTGTGACCTCCTCACTCCTCTCTACAGTATGTCCCGTCACACCCAGGCCTCCTGCAAAATCTCCACGAAAGGTGACCTCCAGAGGCAGAGCTGCTTTCAAACATTACATAAACAGTCTCATGGGTATTCGGACTTGAAATTGATGATCTAATCCCAAGGTTTCACACAACTCATTCTTGGGTTAGTAATTAATCTTGAAACGGTTTTGAGATTTCACACTGTACATCCGTAAACACCAGATTAACATTTGTGTTTGCATATTCATCAGGGTACAAAATGCAAGTAGCTGCTTTAATAGTTGCTAGTTCCTCTGAGGACATTTTGGCAAATCAGCTCTTCATTGGAAATCTTCTGAAATATAGTGCAAACATCACACAGTTGCTACTTTATTCCAGTAAACATTTGTCACCACTGTTCAACATTACTTTTTCCCCTCAGGTGCTGAAACTAAATCGTACAAAAAGCTCATGAATATTTAATGAAGCAAGCACTGAGGACATTTATGATCAGATGTTTGTGTCCAAATAACTTTCTAGCAATATTTTTTATCTATCTATGAATTTTTAAAGCAAATATTGTATAATAGAGCATAAAAATAATATTTCTATTAACTACTTAGAATTTTGTTAATTTCCATGACTTTTCTAAGCCTGGAAATCACACTTTCAAAAGACATACAAACTAAAGAGTGACTGTTTTAAATAAATGTGATTTTTTAATTAATTAAATCGTTTTGGCTAATACTGCTCATCCCAAAATGAACCTAACCTTAGCCAATAATGCACATCTTAAAACGGTCTTGCTGCAAATAGATATAATATTCTTTATATATTTATTTTCTAGAGATTACACATACAAGAGAACATTTTTAACCAAATAAATATTTTATAACAGCGCATAAGAAACATTTCTATTAACTACTGAATTGCCTGTGATTTTATTCATTTCCATGACCTATCCAGGCCAGGAAATCGCACGCCTTTCAAAATTACAAGTGAGAAATGCAGCTTTAAACCCAGTGTGAAAAGCCTTTTAGTATTCATTTAGTCTTATTTTCAAGGTATCCACATAGCCTTTTGTGCACACCAAAACTTTCCAAGCCACTCATCCCTGAACAGGTGAAAAGAGCTGTGGGTAAATCCTGTCGACACATCTCAGAGAAGCCAGATTAAATATGTCTTCGCCCAGGGCTGGTTGTGATGTGACAGAAAGAGAGAGATGCTGGCCAAGTGTCACTGACATTATATAAGGAATATTCCACAGGCATTTTGAAACTGAGATCAGTTTCAGGCATGTCCATACAGCCGGCACAGAGGAAACCTGGTGAGCATCTCTGAAGTTTTAGGAAGAATCCTCTTCATCTCAGGGAGATGAGTCTGACAGCTTCCAGTGAGACCGAGAGAGAGAGTGCTACATATAATCTGTGAAGTGGTGCAAATCTCTAAAACACCTCACTTATCTACCAGGTAATCTGAATAGTGTAGTTTGTGTTGGTCATGTCATGGAGACAACATTAAAACCAAAGACCATTGAAGCCCCTGTTCTTAACTTGATCCTAATCCAAAACAACTAATCTCTTTGCTTATGTCTCAGTCACATTTCATCCCTCATCAGACGCTTATCGTGCTGTACACATCTTCAAGCATGGCACACATTCAAATGAGCAGGATGCTGCGTTAGAGCCTAATCTTCCCTCAAAATCACTTCCCTATTACACACAGCATGAGGCCCATTCATTTAATATGGAAGGGGGCCAGTAATAGCATTATCAAGCTAGCGCGGGTGAAGATGGTCTTTAATCCACGGCACGCCCATCAGATCTTTATCTACCATTCATATCAGGCGTTGCTCAGACATTTACTTATTTTATAAGGCTTATGATACTGGGGAGAGCTATAAAAAATAACAGAATAGCGATATAAGTTTGTCAACCAGTATCCACTTTCTACTGTGGCTATTCTAGCACTTCCTGCACAGCTTTTCAGATTCAGCTGTAAATAAACGGATGCGACCACTAAATAATGGCAAGAAATCATGTCTAGTGAATTTCTTCACTATTCTCAAACAAGGTTCATGAAAACTCTCAGGTTCATATCTCTTATGGGTAAATTCTTCTATTCAGTTACAAATCTGGGTAGGATTGTAACAATTGAAGGTGTAGAACATGACACTAAATTTCAGGATCAGTTTCCAGCAAACTTATAAAAATGTATTCCTTTAATGCAACATAAGATTATTTGGTTAACGCATCTGTCAAAAGCATAAATGTAATGCTACCTTTAATTATGAAATGTGCAGGTCAAATTGGGCTGCAAACTTATTCGTAAGAGTTTTTTCTGCACACATTTACAACACATCTGTGTCGACGCTTATCGGGTATGTCCATGACCCTAAATTAGAATTGATAGAAATAGGCATAGATAGAATACCTTTAATAAAAAAGGTACTTTTAGCAACCAGGATTTCTCTATAAACTGTTCTTTTCTACCCAAATTATTCATGAATCACTTCTGCAGAAAGAGAGAACCAGCCCATGGTGGTGGCGTTGCCAACTCCCAATAAACATTATCTATTATGGGAAAAGCTGTTAATCTGGTCTCAGGTCAGCAGTGAAAGGCACCTTCTTACCTACACAGAAAGAAACCTGCTGCTACCAACAGATGGACTGCAGCAAAATGGCCCCTTTGGACAGATTTAAAAAAAAAAATTGGCTTGTGGAAAAAATTCAGTTTTAATCTATAAACTCAAAATGGACTCCAATATAACGAGTGAAAACAGTGACGGGTGTTTTAATGAGAACGGAGCACTTGTGTGCAAAGGAATTCCAACTATTCTCTCACCATGACATTCTTTGGCCGGCTTTATTCTCAGACAATATCAAAGCAAATCAAGCAAAGAACGGAGAGAAACTTGGACAATGAGAAATCCAACCACCAAACAAAGAGAAAGCAAACACTTTCATTCTTTAGTGAAAATGGAGGTCAAATCGGCAAAAGAAGTGTTTGTGTGAGTATGTGGGTATATGGGGGTTGGTGATGTACAAAATCGGGACCCATGACCCACAGGAGCCTATTTGTCTAGATCTGCTATCGATCCCAACCCGAGAATGTTTTAGTCTCAAAGGGTTAGTATCTGCCTGTGAGCTGCTTGCATGAGCTCCTGGGGTTCACAGCCCTTAAATGGTGAACTGAAGTGTAGCGAAAGGAAAAAGTAAACAGACCCAAGGTCAAGAAGACAGACTCTGTAAGAGAAGCGGAAAGAGATGAACGAAGCAATGAAACAGAAGGGATGGAGGGCTACATCCATAGATTCAGAGAGGCAATGGAGCCAAAATAATATTTGCTGCTGTGGCCATGACAACAAAACTGCAGATCAAAAGTGAGTGTGGTTTGGAAAATGCAAATGTTTAAAAACATGAAAAGAATGTATATCGAACATTATTAATGTGCTCAGTTAATAGTTCACAGCTGAGTGAATCACAGAAAAGAATAGAAAGTAGGAAAGAGTACAGTAAAAGAAAAGTAGTCGCACTAAATCCCATTGTCTCCTGCCTCACATTTCCACTTCCTCTGACAGGCGCTTCAAAGGACATAGATTTCCTGTTTAATTGGCCACAGTTAGGACTCTCTAAAGTATTGAACAGACTTAAGACACTATTCATCCAGTTATATTCTCTTTCATATAAAGGGTGCACAATATACTGGCACCATATCAATTATCGGCTGATATCGGCAATTAAAAATACATAATAAATTAACTATTTAAATATTGAACTAAAATAATGTATACATTTAACTACTTTTAGCGGTTTAATTTATTTTAGAAGTTTATTTTATTAGCCGATATTAAATATTTATCACCGATATTGCGCTTAAGATTACATCTGCAATCTTTTACAAACGATTTGTTTTTACAAATATTTTTATGACTATAAATACATTTTTATACTTGCATATATATTTTTCATGGTAAAATGGTTTGCTCACTCTTTGATTGGCTGAATGCCTGTTTTTGCCTTTTCTGAAAGAATTTGGATATAATTCTGCATAACAGAAGTTGATCCAAGCTTTACAAGCATTTTCAAGCTGGTGCTTCTTTTTCGACAGCTCCGCAAACAGCACTGCATGATGGGAACAAAAAGGCAGCCTGCCATATATGCGGCGATGACCCTAATCATGGCGCATCTGCCATCTGCTACCATGATGTCTCTCATCAGACAGCATGTTACTGCTGAACCAATCACGTCTCTGCTGTGATAAGAAGAGAGCCAATCAATGCATGCTAAATTTGATTACAGAAGCTCAAAGGCTGATAACCTTGGGAATGATGAGATCTTCTGTGAAAAGCGGACTAGTGAGAGACAGAGGATGGAAAAGAGAAAAATCTAACAAATGTGGAAGATAATGTCTGTGTTAGTTTCTGGTATGATAGTGGACATTATAAGGAGAGATTTCACGAGACTCTAGATGAAAATGGAGGTCAGGATGGAAAGGGCAGCGCTGCATGTTGAGTGAAACGCACACATTTTTTTACAACTGCCATAAACTTGCAGCACAAGGACCATGTCACAGCATCAGCTAGTGCAATGAATCCTGCACGAGGAGGGGAATGACAGAGAATGGAGGTGAGAAAGAGAGAGAGACAGTCAGCCAGAAAGACATGCTGTTTGTAGTTAGTGATCATCTCATCGTTCAATAGAACATGACTCCTCACGTTCTCACGTGAATAAGTGATGAAGATGGTCTTGTGCAGGTTTTCCGGATGAACTGAAATGGCAGTGAGTGCTGCTGTACAAGCATGTTCAATGAAAACACCTCCCATGAGAGAGAGAGTGAGAAGACCGAATGAGAGGACAGAGAGGAGACAGCTGCACATCTAGCGACATATGTCAAGATGGACACCTCAAATATCTGAAAACATTTCGAAAATTCAAGTAAAGCCACCAATCATTATGGAAAATTGTACACTATATATCCTATTAATTAGTCATAATTAGGAAAATTAAGTTATCTTTGATATGGATAGTGGAATTAAAGGCAATTATTTTAACCGATAATAACAGTGTTAGTGTGTAAGTGTGACCCAAATAGATACAGTATTTGATTATTGTGTTTGGCCTCATTTTAAGCAGAATCATCTGCTGTAATGAAAATTCTTACAGCAGATATACAACAGAATATTTTCTTTAATTTATGAAAATTCATGTATTCAAACATGTATATAATTATATGTAATTTATATACTATCTATATTATTATATATTATATAAGGTCCTTCAAATAAAAAAATTAAAATAAAAACTCACCTTCCCAGTAACAGCAGACCATACTTTGAGTGTGTTGTCATCTGAGCCGCTCACAATGCGGTTTCCACAGAACTGGAGACAGGTGATGACATGGTCGTCATGGCCTTTCAACACCTGAAAATAGAAGAAAGCCAGGAGAGAAAAAGCAGTAATTAAAAAATGAAAAGAAATGCTAGTGTTACAGTGATGTGCGAGAACGATGTGATGCTGCTGATGTGGCGAAGGATGTGATGCTGCTAATGTGGCGAAGGATGTGATGCTGCTGATGTGGCAAATGACACCGCAGCTTTAAATAACATGGAGACGAGCATGATTCAACAGGTTCATGGTCACCATGGCAACAAAAGAGTCAGGTAAACCACTGCTGTTGCCAGTTGGTCTGGTGAAGCTGAAGCATGTGCACATGGGTAACTGAAGATTCCTATTTTTTGGCACCTAAATGTACCTTCAAGAGGACTTTAAGTAGTTCTTTACAGGCTGCGGCAGGCAATTTCTTAAACATTTCTGTTCCAAGCCTGTGCCCCAGGTGACAGGGTAAGGGGTGTCTCTCAAAAGGAATTCCAAATTAGATGGCAAACAAAGACTATAAAAAGCAAAATAAATCAGTTTTAAGAGCCAATTTTGCATAAATGAGTAAAGTGATTTAATATAATGCCTTACAATAACAAGGAACTAGAAAAACGAAAAGTAGGAAAAATATATTTGATCACTAATACAGTTAAAACAGTAATATTGTAAAATACTACAGATTTCAATAATTGTTTCCTTTTTTATTATACTTTCAAAATGTAATTTATTTCTGTGATGGCAAAGCTGAATTTTCAGCAGCTATCTTAGACCTCACATGATCAGATTTCATTCTAATATGCTGATTTGGTGCTCAAGAAATATTATGAATTTTGAAAACAGCTGTGCTACTGAACATTTTTGTGGTTTGTTTCACAACTCATTGATCAATAGAAACAACAGAATTTATTTGAGCGAAATCTTTTGCAAAATTACACATCTGTGCCGTCACTTTTGATCAAAATAAATAAACATATTGAATGGCACCATATATATTGTTAAAATCATATATTTATAAAATAAAGATTAGATTCTATATTTAATTTTTCTCTGGATATTAATACATACTTTCCTTCCAGTGATATATCAATGCTTTTTATATTTGCTGTGTCTTTCAGACAGGGCATAAACATTTGGAATCTCTTTAAAAGTGGGTGTTTATCTTGAGAAGACCACTTTGTAGGACACTATCAGTGAATGTACCGTGAATTAGGAGTGAGAAGTAGTGAACAACACGCTACCTTAGGTGATTTGAGGTCTCCTCTCCTCCAGTTGGTGTCTATTCGGTGTTGTCTAATGTAGGCACTCTTCCAGGGACTGTGTGTGAACCCTGGCTTGATAACCTTCCTTCTCTTTATGTGCAAGGGTTCGTCAATACCTGCAAAGCAGATGGTTTCTTTGTTGGTGACACTAATGATTCAGTGCATGATATATAATCAAATACTAACAATATACATGTGGTTAAGGGATGAATTTCCAAAGTCACAGAGTTTGTCAAAAGCAGTAAAAATCACCATCTTCTTTGCATTTTTCCCTCCAGAGCAGGTTATCCTCTGCAAGAATGCGCCAGTAACGACACGTCTGAGCTGCCTGAAGCAGATCCTTTGGCTCCAGAAATGACAACACGTGTAAGGCCAACTACAACAAGATAGACAGACAGAGTCAGACATCAGGAGAAGGTGAGGATAGGAGAAAAGTAGGCAACAACGGGATAATTTATACCAATTAACCATATTAATTTAAGGTCTTCACTTGATCACAAGTAGTGGAGTGACATAGTATTTTGTTCTGTTCTCCCATTTTCAAGAGCGCTGCAATTTGCGAGGACCTCAGTAAAGACAGAGCATGTCCAAACAGTTCCACAATTCCTTATGCAATCTGACATGAAGTTTGCAGCCTGAGATTCCACAGTATGTGTACAGTATTAGCCTAGAGGAGCTAGGATGATCCTATCACAATCTGCTTCAATCAGGCATACAGACACACCCTGAATACTACTGCACTGACACAGAAGAAAAACAACCTGATGGGGAGGAGAGCCAGGAAACAGGGAGACAAGATGACACAGGTGATGAGAACAAGAAAGGAAAGCTGAAACCGTGACAGGAAGAAGAGAGGATGAAAGGCAGAGAGGGCTGCTGTTAAAGAAAAAGAGCAGAGAACGGGAAGGGGATGGGGGAGTTCTCTCTATATTCATAAATAGCAGCTGAGAAAGTTGTAACATCTCTCTGAAGAGGTGTATGAGAGGACATGCCTGACAAATGAACTTCAGCACTTACTGAGCTCTAAAACCACCCTGTCAAATATCAGAGACATAAAGTGCAAGACTGTGTTCAAATTAAAATGAAGAGAAATGAAAAGGCCCTTTTCAAGATCTGGGCTTTAGTAGTTTCGTAGTGAAATGTACGAGTTTTAGAAAATAAATAAGAATGAAGGTCCATTCCTAAAAATCTTTTAAATGAGAAGTATTTTTCTTATTCATTTCCCATTTTTATTTACTAAAGATATATAAGCCACTAACTAACCAAAAAGGTGAATCACAACATTACAAATTTTGATTTGAAGGGAAAAAAATGGACAAACAAAAAGGTACACGACTGCGTATTTAAAGACTTTAATAAGGTAAAGAACTACAATCCCAAGTAGTGTGGATGACAATCAATAAAAAAAAAAGATATATAAAAATCGATTCAAAATGTTAGATTATATTTATAAAAAAAATCTATATATTTGACACCAATAGCAAAATACGCATCTATATGAGGGGGCAGTAAGTGCTCAATTGGTCGAAATTCTTATGCTTTTCATAAATTCTTTGTAGAATTATGGGTAATGTAGTTTTTTCATCAGGAATTACACTGTTAAGCCCCGTTAACACCAAGGACGATAATGATAACGATAATGATAAATATATAGTAATAAAAATCACTCTCAATATTAAAGAATAGCAGTCCACACCACAACTATAACGATAAAGGCACAGAGAAATTATATTGTTGGAATCACTTTTGGAACAATTTTTTCCAGCTGATGAAAAATAAATAAAAATAATTACACCCAATCAGAATCCATCCTGCTATAACAACGAGCTCGAGAATTTAAAGTGGCAGACGCACATGCTCTTAGAATAAACAGACGATATCGTTCGCTGGTGTGGACACTAATATCGTTATCTTTATAGTTATATTTATCATTCTTGGTGTGAACGAGGGCTTTAGACATGATTATAAAAAAAATATATGCACTGAAATTATGCAGGTTGAGATCTTCAACAAAAACATTCTTTAACAACCTCTTCACTCAGAGTAGGTATGAATTTAGCGGTTTGCAAGTTACCATTAAAAATCAGTTCCTGTGAGAAAATTAATGGGATTTTACTTCTGGAACCTGACTGTTGCACCCTTACTGGACAGAAATGTGTCTGGCCATATCTAATCTGATTGACTATGCAACTTCTACACAAAGAGCGCATTGTTTTTAAACTGCTACCCTAAGTTTGCTATGTTAGTAGCTTCTAAACATTGAAATATAATCAGTGTTTTTTTTTTTAAACTTCAGTATTTCTGGGGAAAAGAGTATATTTGATGAAGTTCCTGAATATTAAGATAACTGTGTGAGTGATTTTATATCCAAATTTACCTCTCTAGGCAGGAGCGAGATGAAGTCTCTCTGAAACTGTGGTTCGATCACCTGCATCATGTGTTTCACCTGCGTGGGCTCACAGCTGTCAATCAACTCATCCAGTGCAAGCAGCTTCTCTGGGCCACTCCAGCTCTGTAACACACATCAGCACATATGTTAGCAAGAACACAAAGCATGCGCACATCCAAGAGCCATCATTTTACATTTAGAGCTTTAGATTTACATTTTAATTAGGACTGGCGATGCTTTTTCACTGGTTATACAAGCAGAAACTTCTGGCATGAGCATAACCATGAAGGTTCTCCTAAGTCAAATGGAACAGACTTCGTGTCTTGGGGCTGCTGGAAACTTCCCAGGGTTCGTTCTCCTAAAATTAAGCTGCGGTCAACTTCATCTAGTTGAATAAAATGTTTCGCTGATCTTATGGTGCTCAGAACTTAATTCGCTCTCAGTGAGGACGTGCTGCACCGTAGAGATTGTGCCAAAGTCATTCCGCTCTGAAGCGCATCAAATGAGAGCGGAGGATTGCTCAGGGATGTTTATGATGGAAGAGGGATGTTCAGAAGAGGACTATCGGGAGGCAAAGCACCCGTAATTTACTGCTGAAACGCTTTAGCTGGGGAAACTCTGCATTCTTGTCACAGGCTGGTTTATGTCTATATGTGTTTATGCAAGCATAACTGCATCTTTTAACAGCTCAAAATAATAAGACAACATTTTACAGTTGAGGGAAAATCAGATTAAAATGTTCAATTCTGTCGATTCTTTAATTGAAGCCAATAAATTCAACTAAGCACGAGATACATTCAGGCTTCCCAAACTTAAATTAATTTCCATTACTTTTCAAAGACATATTCATTAAATTAATTTGTGATAACTTGATAAGGATTAAAAAAAATGTAATCGATAATGCATGTACAAAGACCAAGTTCAATATTATTAATAATAATAATTATAAGTATTGTTATTATTTTATTTTATACATTACCATTCAAAGGTTTGGAAAACATTGTGAAATTATATAAAAAATATATTTGTTTGTAGTCTAATAAATACTGTTCTTTCTATTATCCAAATAGTTGTTTCTATTAATCAAAATATCATAATATGCATATATAATTTTTTTACATCCCCAAGCAAAACTAGGGACAAAAATATTAATTGTAGACATTTCCAAGGTTGGAAATGTCTCTTTAAGGTTGTTTTTCTTTTCCAAAATCACATATTTAACATTCAATGCCAGAACTCTGTGTATTAAAAAATGACAAGGTTGCAATCTAGTGCCTGACTTCAACCCTGAACACACAGAACTGCCACTAAGATATATCACCATAGGCTTCCACTGTAGAATGCAGAAATGAGATATTTAATGTGAATCACGTGAGCGATACTGAAGCAGTGAAGCTGCTGACTCAGAAGGATATGGGGTGCCATTTGCACCTCCTGAAATAAGCCTTACAATAACTCAGGACAGAAATAAGCAACTCATCAAGCACTGACTGAGCATACAAGCAAAACCGTTTCTGAACCCATTGCGTAATGGCGCAGACAGACCACTACTGAAGGGATGTTGTACCTGACTATTGATTCAGTCCGAGACAGCATCTAACAACTCGCCTTTGACGTCATAAAGGATTACGTGCACACTTTTATAGAAGGATTTTTTTTTTGAGTAAATACAAATTAAATTCGGAAGCAAGAACATATCTTGGGATGAAAGCTTCATCTTTTCAGTCAACACAGGTATCTGCGATTTCATGCTAGAGCAGCTTCGTTAAGCCCGAGGACTGATCAAGCCTGTAATTATCTGCCAGGCAAAGCAAACACAGACCGAGGTGGAGCCTCGGCTTTCTGTTGAGGCTTAAATGGTTATTCTAGTAAGAGGGATATGACATGATGATATGAAGATCTAAATAGTTCCAAACTTGTGGAATAACGCCCACATGCGTTTAAATATCAAGTTTAGATTCACTCATATCTTAGGGACAAAAGTAATTAATACATTAAATCCAGACTACAGCAAAAGTTGCGTTTCTCAGCAGAGGCTCTGCACATGACATGCAAACAAGGAATGAAGAAACAACAAGTAACAGAAACAAATTATCAATTCAAGGCCACAATGTCTTGCTTTTTCCCCCGGCATGTGACACATGAGATTCTAGTAATAATAATAAAGGCTCATTATAAGCGCAAACATTCTGATTGTATATTTTGTTCTGACTGCCTCATTTGATGCTGCTGTACAATAGCCAATATATGCACATCTGTGATTTAAATTATACATGGTTGGTGAACTTCATATAATGTACACTGATAACCATAAACAGGCTACAGTTAGGCTAAATTAAGATAACCATGGAGTAAATCTGTTAAATTAATAAATGAATCTGGCAAGTCTAGTCACAAACTGAATCAAATAGCTTGGTTGAACTCACCTGAAAGGTGCGGAGCCACTCCTGCAGGCCTGTGGGGGGCTGGATGGATGTGATGCGTCGTCTCTGCTGACCCTGCCCATTGACCGCTCGAATGTCCCTAAACGTGGTGGGGGTGGCTGGGTACGGCAGTCCTGTGGGACTGTTCAGGGAGGGTTAGGGAGAGAAGGATGAGAACAGAGGAAAACTAATTAGACACCAAGAGCAGGAAAGAGACCAAATAGGATTTAAAAACACATTAAATGAAAACATTTCTTGCAAAATATTCTAAGGGCATTCTGGGGAGACATCTGACAGGAGACATCTGTATTGTGGTTATTCAAGAATATGAGAAGCCCAATGCAAGCCTGTAGTTTAAGGAAGATTTCAAAACAAAATGGTTCTGTGGATGAAGCTACTATGAAAATCTGAGGCTTAATTTCAGAACAATAGCTTGAGAATTGCAGCCAAAACCAAAGTGGTGAGTTAGACTGAATCTGTGCCAGAGGAGCACTACAGTCCACTTGAGCCGCTGTTGTGGTCCAACATTAGACAACATGACCATTTACTTCAGCCTCAGAACTCAATCAGGCAGCGTGATTTTATTCAGCCACCTGGTCCAAACCGATTCATTCAGATGTTTATCATCATCTTTGTTTCATTCATGGAAACCCTTTTCTGTTTACCCTTTTCACTATTTTAGAGTCCTTATAAAACATGCTCAAAAGCATTTAATGCATGCAAGCTATTAAGAACTGAAGCACATTCCCTTTTCCACTTGTGGTGAGAAAGTAACACAGAGTTGTCCCATGTCAGCAGTCCTTACAGCCCTTCTGTGTCTCTGGGACCCTACTAACACCAAAAAGACGATTCAGCACGCCTTTCTTGCATTCTGCTTATCTACGGATATCTTCTCCAGTGCAAGAAATGCTCGGATGAGAAGGAGAGAGGGAAGAGTGCAGGCGAGCACGTAGTGAGGTCTGTTCCATAATGGATTCATATTTAATGGGATTTGAGACCAAGATGCTTCAATTACCCAGCACGCAACTGCCGCCTGGTTGGTCGTGTACTATTCTAATATGAACCACAAGAACACCTGCGTCTTGAGAATAAGGCATGAATACTCGTCAGAGCTGACTGCTGAGCTTGGGTTTGCCGGCTAAGGAACCTCTCGGGTGACGATTCCATGTTTAAGGGGTTTCAGAGTGACAGTGAACCATTAGCAGGATCAAAATAAGCCAGATTTGCATTCATGATGTCATATATTACTTATTGCAAGATAGCAATAGAAAATCTGATCATAATTCTGTATGCAAGTAAGTGTTCATTTTTTTTTCCATCAGATCCATGAATTTAATTTAAGTGAAGTAAAGAAAAATTATGAGTAAAGCTACGTTTTAGGTTTTATTCCTGTGATGTAAAAGCTGAAGGAACTATTACATATTGCAAATTTGATGTAATATATTAAATACTGGAATAAGGTTATGCTACTTGTTTCTAAAGAAATCGTTATACATTTTTTTCCTGTGAATTGTCTGTGATTTTTTTTTTTTAATACTTTTTGTAACAAATATTTTATTTATAATCAATTTAATGCATCCTGGTATTTTGTTATTACATTTAATTTAAATAAAATCTTAAACCTTCTATGTGTATTTAATAAATAAAATACAAATTTAATAAACTAATAAATAAAAATAATAATAAAATTAGAGAAAATCCATTAAAAGGGATAGCTCTCATCTGCAGAGCTCTTTTACTGTTCAACAAGGTAGATGTGCCCAATAAAATTTCATGCAACACAAACTAAAACATTTAGCTGGTTTCAGGTAAGGTGGCAAAAGATTTACCTTGGACAGGGCTTTTTTCCTGAAGTGAAAGGTCGAACCTCGGGGCCATGGTCCAACTTCCTCTTCATCTGCAACAAAGAGTAGGAAAGTGCTGTTAGTTTGGGTTCATAGAGGACTTAATAACAACAGCACAAACAACCAGCAAAGCAATTTGACAGTAATGAGAGGGTGGATGTCTAAGAAACATTTCTAAAACATTCCTCAACCCGTTTAAAACCATATGCCACTGATCCACCCATGTTCTTTCCTGTGTTAAGAGGTGACTGAGCGAGTGGGTATTGTACTAGTGAGTGTGTTGTGTATTGTGCTAGTTCTCTCACCACCAAATGTAGGCCAAAGGAAGGAAGGTCATGTCCACTTTATAGTGACATGGCACAGAAAAGATAAAGACTGACAGCTGATGCTAACGCTTGTCATGTGAGTCTTCAAAGAGATGTATGTGGTAAGCACACACACCCCTCATAGGAGTTGGAAAGGGGAGCACATACACATAAAAACACATCTGTGTGGGCGTGACAGTCACCGTGCTTTCACAACAGTCTAAATTTATATGGGCATAAAGGAGAAAAAAGAGCCACCCTATGCTTCACTGTCTCTTTCTATGTCACCCAGACACCCACCCCCCACAGGCTGAAATGGCCCTGGTTTTGCTGCATAGTTGGTGCCTGGCTACGGAGCATCTACTCTGGAAAAACAAGGGTTCAGTGTCCTCAACACAATGAGGTTCTAAAACACATTTGAATAAAACTATTTTAGGAGTGTACAGGGCTGCCAGTGAATCTGTGTAGTTCACTTTCAGGAGGAGCTCAGTGATAGACTCCGAGTTATGAATCATTGCAACATGCCAAGGATTTGTGAATCATTAAGTATTTAAACAAATTAAGAGTGATGAGTAAAGACTTTCACAACTGAATTAAGCCCATACTGTTTACAATGCAGTCATGTATCATGGTAATTAAAAGGTCTGAAATGATTCCAATCACAATAACATTATACTTATAAGGAACATTCAGTACTTATAGTTATTAGTACTGTATATACTAATAAGAATAAAGAAGTCATGCCAAAAGTCTCTAAAATATATTAAAGAAAATAAAGTGTACACTGAATAAACCACCAGAATGCTGGTTAAAGCGCTTAAAGAGTACATCTGATGTAAAAGAGCATTATTATACTGCAAACAGTATTTAGTAGCGCTCAAGTGTTTATACATACAAATACTGACATATGTATTTAATACATATACTCAGCAATTATGCATTACATTGATCAGAAATCAGTAAAGACTTTTACAATTTTACGAAAAATTTAAACATTTAATAAATTCTTTTTAGAAATAATTTTGAAAAAAGTTGACAACATTGATGAGACTGTGACAGTGACACTGAAGACTGGTGTGATGGCTGCTGAAAAAAAATCAGCTTTGTATCATATAATAAATCATGCTCAAAGCATGGAAAAATTAATTATGCACAATATTCGTTTTTTTACTGTATTTTGTCCATATAAAGGCAGACCTCGAGTATTGGAGACTTATTACTAATTACCGTCTATGAAAATTATAAATTTAATCTTCAGCAAATCTTAAACCAACCATTAATTTTTCATACTGTACTGCACGAAGTGATGTCTAAATTCACCTGTTGCATTTTGAAACACTGACTCTAGTATTTCATTTTTATATAAACAATATATAAAAAATAATATATATTCTTTTCAAAATAAAGACTTAATTTATGCCATTTATCGGATAGTGGTCATAACATAAAAATAATCACAGTTTTGCTTAAAGCACTCATGATATTTTGTGGAATTACCATACAGTTTGCCAAGTTAAAATTATACATGTGAATATGTTCACGTTTGACCTTTTTGTGGCCAATTTAGAGTTTTGGCCTACAGTAAAAATTCCAGTCCTTGGTCTTGATATTCAAATTAAAACAATAAACACTCGCATGATCACATTTGCTGCAATTGATCTAATGTCAGAGGAGCCGGGTGTTTGATACACTTGAATGAGGTCGAGCTGAAAGGTGTGTCTGATAATGAAACTCTGCATGGATTTCTGAAGGTACCACACTCTGAGATTCACCGTAAATGAGGCCCGGAGAAAGAGAAAACCCGATGAAAGATGAAAAAACCCAGATGAAATACAGCAGAAACGTCCATAAAATGTGAAAATATGAGCAAAACTATGTTTTTTAAATCACAAAAATATTCAATATATATGGGCTAGTCTTTTTCAGAACATGGTTCCATTTATTTAAATCAAACCAATTTTGTTTTACAGGACAGCTTGGCAAGGATCAGTTTAGACCAAACTGCAGCTGATTGCTCAGCCAGTGATCTCGATGCAAAGGTAGTCCAACAGATAGGACAGGCAGGGTGTGTGTGTGTGTGTGTGTGTGTGTGTAAACACGTATGAAAGAAGATAAGATAGTAAAAAGATGGCATGACAGTGATGACACTGAAGATGCATGAAAAGTGTATGCCTGTAGCTGTGAGTGTTCGAGAGCATTGAGACTCTCTCACATTACTCCATGAGAATGTGTAACACAAAACACGCAGGCAATGCCACAAGTGCGAATCACTGCTAATAGCTAAACCTGTCTAGCCTACTTGGTAAAAAGCACTTAACACAAAATAGCATGAACGATGTAAAAGCATTAATTTGCTTAGTTATACATTCATTTTACTGAGCGGATTATACTGTCGCTTCTCTCTTGGGTTCACAGCGAGAGCCATCTGATTTTAGATGAGTCACTGTGTAATCATTCTCCATGTCTGACACCACAGTGCAGAGATGGCTTGATCTGTGGTTAACAGAGATTCCTGTGTTCATAGAAACCAGTGCAGTCTTGGCAAATAACCTGTTTTAGAGAATAAATCCTGTGATTTATGAATTAATAACCTTGCTATGTATTTCCGAAGCTTCTTAGAATGGCAATGACTACATATTTAAACAATGCAAGAGTGCTGTACTTCAAATACAACCCTAGCAGTCATGAACTACTAGAAGTCAAAAATTAGTATAATGAAGATTAGGGACAAATTACATGATACATTTAAATTTTTTGTCCATGTAAGAACATCAAACGTCCTTAATGAGCTTCGTTTTTATAAGCAAACGATTAACGAGATTGCCTGAGCTTCCGTCAATGTCACTGTACTTCACTCAATGTTGTTCTGATCAGAGGACACCCTGAAAACTGCAGTGACTGCGAGCTTCTGATAAGCTCTCCCCTTTAAATGCTCATTTCACTCAAATTTACAATCATACAGTGTGAGTTTCGGGACAGATGTGGCTCCGTTTCCTCTGTCAAATGCAATGACACAGTAACCCAATCACTGTAGGGTGGTCTGATGCCGCCAGGCAGTGGAGAATATACACACCCTTCAACAGACAGCACAGAAACCGACGCTTTACCACACTGACACGACTCAAAACCATTCTCATACACTGAAGCTATAGGACATTCGTGACTGTACTTTCCACGTTAACATGATCACAATAACAGTGAGAGAGTCCAGATACAGTTTCTGCTCAATACCAGCCTACATGACTGCAAAGCACAAATTAATATTACCAACAGGTTTACTCTGAATGGTGCAGTAACGTTAGATGAGTATCAAATATGATAGAATCATACTCAATTTAACTTTCAAATAAGAGTCAAGCAGTTAACTTATAAGATCAAATCAATCATCTATACAAGTACATAGGATGGATGCGGTGAAGGTGAGATGCGTGGAATGGATAGAAATGTATGATGTAGGGTGCGCAGGTGCAGTGTGTGTGTGTGTGTGTGTGTGTAAGGATGGGCAGATCGTAGAGAAATAGTGATTGAGCCTCTGTTCTCCAAACCCATTCCATATTTAAGCGCATCACATCCTTTACTACGTGACTTTCTTGTCAAGAAGACTCAAGTAGGTTCACGTGAATTTATATCGCGAAAGGTGATTCTCTACGTCAGCTGGAGATTTTTCCGCAGTGGCCGTATATAAGAACAGTCGCATATTTCACCGACGCACCCTAAAGACGAGCACTGAGATCGTGTACGCGTTCACAGCGCGACGCGACAAACCCGAACGCTGGTATAATAATCAACCAAGATGTGTACATTACACTCGCGCGCATCGTATTTGAAAATAACACATCGCGCGCTTGCAGTGTACACCGCTTCTTTGATTTATAATGGGAGCGTTTCTGTCACGTCAGGGCTGATGGGGTATAAAGCAAACCCCCGAGAGAAAGCGGATGGTCGTATGGATATAAAAGCCGCAGTGCACCCAACACGAATAACGGCGTGTACTCACTTTATAGAAGATCATCTTTAAAGTGCCGTAGAAACCCATGGTGACGGTGATGACGATAATCCGGATGTGATTCACTGAGAGTCGATTAAGAATTTATGGCAATATATCTACGTGATAAGGGCTCTACTAATCCCGGATAGATCCGACAGGAACATACTCATCCACGGACATCCATATGAAGCCGAACGGAAGAAACCAACGACTCGCCCGTCTGTCTCATTGACCGTCCTCTGAGCGGACTGACTGAGCGAACAGAATGAGAGAGACGGGAGGGGAGGAGAGAGAGAGAGAGAATGAGACCCTGCCCTCTCCAGAGCCTCCCCTCTTCCTGACAAGCACAAAAACCTGGTCTTTCCTTTTCTTTCTATAAGTAGGGACTGGAGTCATAAAATACTATTTTAAATCATGTTTCTACATAGTAAAGCACTCAAGATTTTGTGACATATATCTAGAAATCTTTTGAAACAACACACACACACAATATATATATATACATATAAAGATAGATAACTTTGAATGGGTTTATTGACAACTGTATATTATTCCATGTTGCAATGCTGCTTCTGAAATACACAGACATTACATTAATTCATTGTATGAGAAGACAATAGACTGCAGAGTTTTAATTTGAGTCCTGATGAACCTGGTGTTTATTTTGTTATAATGACTGGCTGATGGTACACTATTCTGCTTATTACACGGCTGCTTAAATAAATGGACATAAAATATTGATTTGATTTTAAATTAATTTATTAGCTTACTTGTAGTGACAGCGGCAAGACAGAACACAAGCACTGCCATGTAGGAAACAGATTTCCATTTGAGCGGGTCAGTTACACAGTGCTGTCCTAGACCACTGTCATTATTCAGAATATTTGACACCTGAATTCTGCGACTGACAAATCGGAATCAATTTTTTCAGGGAGCTCTGCAATAATTGTGTTACATTATTAACAAAACAAAAATGGACAGAAATGAATTGCTGGCTGTCGGGAGGACACTCTGTGAGCACACAAATGGATCAGATGACAGGTTTTCTGCAGATGAGGAAGTGAATGGTGCAGCTCAGTGAACAGGGCTGTGCATGCAGCCAGAGGACGAAAGTTGAAGAGCCTGAGATTATATTCAACCGAAACCGGGTGGTGCACACCTTCCACTTGTTGCGGTTCCCGGCCCCTCCCCGTGTTATTTCCATCAGACTGAGCAGGTGGTATTTGGCACTCGGGGTGGTTTTGTGTATGGACTGCACGATTAAAGATTGTCCAAGCACAGACAGACATTCAAGGGTTGTGTGTGTATATATATATATATATATATATATACACACACGATAAAAAATCATATATAATATATATTTAAAGAAATACACAGAGGTGTGCCTGCCATTTAATGAGCAGTGGAGTAAAAACACAACCAGAACTAATAAGTCATGCAGTACACTGAGATAACTGTTGAAAACAAGCAGTAAACCAGCGATGAAAATTCTGTAACACTTCTCAAGTGTTCCATTACATATTAGTTACTAACAACATTAACTAAGAATAATAAATGCTATAGAGGTATTTTTCATTACTTTCAACTAGTGATGCACCGATCATGATTTTTCGTGGCCGATTCCGATACCGCTTTTTTTCGAGCAAACTGGCCGATTCCGATTCCGATTTTTTCCTTTAAGCAACCAACAAGAAATAATGAAAGATTCTAACACAAATAAAGTGGTTATATAGTGAATATAGATTTTATTTAACATGTATAATATTTAATTGTTAAAAAAATATATATATTTAAGAAAAAAGTTGCCCCCCAAATTCATGTCTGTGGTGTTTCAACAATGAATGTCACCCCTTTAAGAAAAGGGAGAATTCTATTTGGACTACTTCCTATGTGTAAGGGTCACTGCAGGTGCTGGTTGATCTGAGGGGTGCATGGGGAGTACATTCTTTCTTATAAATTTAGCTAGCTAAATCTCTGACAATTTCATGTGTTGTCATTAGTCTATGTGGTGTTATGTTGATAACTTGCAGATCTGGCATATTTTAATTAAAAAATATATAAATACATACTTGTTGATATTTCCAAAATGTCCCCTGATCTTGAAATCATCATGATTGTAGCCTCCATTTTAGAAAAGTCTAAGCTGATTTGTATGTGGTGTTACTGTCTCTGGTGTTAATGCATTTTCTGGTAACACAGAGCCTTTAGTAACTTGCATTATAAGGTCTGTGGTGTTATAATTACGTCTGTGGTGTTACTTCAATATGACATAGACATAAGTGGCTGTGTCACAAGTTTTTGATTAAAACTATTTAAAATTCAAAATGTTCTTAAGCTTTTATTTTAATGGATATAGCATATTAAACAAATTTTAAATGCCTATCAATATATTTTATTAGAAAAACAAACAAGCATCTTTACAAATTCTGCCTCTCACGCTTCAACTGGTCAACCCCAGTTGAAGATGGACCAAGATGGTTTTTAAATTGGGTTGAAACTACATAAAACTGGCCTTAAATGAAAACATTAACAGTAACCATTTGAAATGAAAGGCAACGTTTGCATAGTTACAATCTAAACAACACAACCAACACACATTCAACAGTCCAAACAAAGATGTTACTTAATCAACATTTGTTGTCATTTTTAAAATTGGTGTAAAGAAAAAAGGTATTTACCAGTGAAACTAAATAAAACCAAAGTAGGCTAATATAAATAAATTATTCCAAAATGTTAAATCAAATAATGTTTAGTGCAACGAGCAAAAACAAAGATGCTACAGCTCGTGCTTGTTAAATCGAATTAAGTCAATGTAATTTTAAGGTAAAATAATAATCTTGTACAGAACTGACGTTATACGCTTTGAACGCTTTTATTCTTTACAAAAGTAGCATTTCAGCTTTGTCACAAGTTGGTCTGTTTCTTTCTCATCCAACACGTGAGAAGCTGCGCTGAACAACTGTTCACGGTCTATTCTTGTGCAGGGCGTGGACAGATACGCTCAAAATTCTAGTGATGGGAAGTTCGGATCATTTTACCGACTCGGACCTTTGAGTCTCGCTTTAAGATGAACGAACGACTCGAAAAACCCAAGACCTCAAACAGGTGAACTAATTCCAGTACAGAACCTTTAGGATGGTGCGCATGCGCGACTGAACGAATCACTCCCGAAACGACTCGCTTCTTCTCGAGTCTCATTAAAGATTCGCTCAAAATAAATGAATCGTTCAAGACCGACCCATCACTAGCAACTTCAGCTAGAGCAGCAAAGGAAAGCGGCTCTTATTTGTGTGCCAGTAATGTTACACCAACGGCTGTTCGCTTCATTGTATCTGTTTTTCTGTATTTGTTGTGCTCCTGCCGAATGTCTTCCACACAAATGACATGTTCGCCCTTTCGGAAAAATCGGCCGAAAAAAAGACAAAAACCGGCCGGTTACCGATCGCGCATTATAAGCAAAAACCGGCCGGTTCCGATCTTTGGCCGGTCAACCGGTGCATCCCTACTTTCAACATTTACTAATTCACAATTAAAATCAAAAGTGGTATCTGTTAATATTTAAATGGACTGAAGTAACATGAACCAACAATAAAAGGCAGTATTTTAATTAGCTAACATTAACAAAGATTAATACTGTAACCAATGTATTGCTCATTAACTATAACAATAAGCAACATTAACTAATGGGAAATTTCTGCAGTGTTACCAACAACTCGGTTTGCCTACTAACACGAAGTGACAAAAAAAATGTTCCCTACAAACCAGACTGTGGCGCACTCTTGTTTACTCCCAAGATTATGATCATTTAACAAAAAATCCTACTAAAGATAAAGGAGGTCACATAAGGAGGTGACTGTTCGTCATCTGTGTTGTTCCTGTGACTCACTGAACAAGTCGAGACATGCCCCACAGACACCTCAGTGATGTCTATACTGAACCACCCCGACTGCCTTTTATGAAAAGGGGGTCATCATGATACATGTTAAATTAACTATACTTTCATGACACAAATTCAGATTTGACTTCGTTTAATACGATTTTACTTGTTTCAAATGTATTAAGCATGATTGAAGTTACTAACTGAAGTCCTGATATACTATAATTATGTGGAAATTTTTTTTTTTTCCGCAAACCAATTACTAATTGACTTAAAGTCTAATGACTAACAAAGTCTCTTTAAGACAAGTCATGTCACTCGGTGGCCATCTTTGAAACGCTTCTGGGGCATCCAAGTGCAGCTCCCATAACCTTGTATGGGGAAATATACAATTTTCTAAAACTGTTCACTAAGCTTACAATTACATTTCATATTTGAAATCACCAATGAAATCGGACAATAACTGTGTCAAAAGCTTATTTCTCAGGCTAGATCAGCCAGTGAACGCGCGTCTCAGAGCGCTGACTTTTTCTATAGCAACCGGGACTTCTAACAGCAGTTGCAGTGACTCGCTGACTTTACCGATTAGCGATTGGTTCTTTCATTCAGAAGGCGGGGCTTCTTGCGATCGAACAGCCATATTAAGCGTTGCATTTTTCCCCATTCAAAACTATATGAGTGACACGTCTTGGGTATTCTATAGTCTTTGTGACTACAATACAGTTTCAGTAAAAGTCAACCAATCTAAAACTCAGACAAAAGACAGATCCATTGTGTCAGGCAAATGGAGAACAAACAGTCACTGAAGCTTAACAGCACACAAACACCCCAAGTTTCTGTGTCATGAATTTTGTTCAGAGATAACAAGCTACGTCATGCATCTATCAGCACAGAACAGCCACGATCAACCAGAAAGAAGTTGTCAAGCTTCAAACCCAACCTTTTCATTACACTTTACCAAAATGGGGTTAGATCAAACCAACCACAAGTGTGATTTAAGCCAGCCTAAACCAACCTCAAGGGATTGTGGTTGGTGTTACAATGCTCATTAAAGCCTAATTAAGGCAAATGAAAAGTGGGTATGGAAGTGTTAGTAAATGTGATTTCTGCCATTTGCCTGACATTCATTAGAAACGAAACAGATCAGGATTAATAGGGCATCTACTTGTGAAATAATCAGCATGACATCAAACACCTCCTATTGACCACCAGAGGCTAGATGCAATAAACAACAAACTACGTTAAGGCTGCAAGTAACCAAGTTGTTAGTTGAGTTAACAGTTCTAGCAACCACTTTCGAATCAATGTCCTAATCTGATCCTCCGAGTAGGACTGATTCTCAGATAAATCCATTTAGGGTATAACATTGTTACCTCATCCTTATAATAATTGTGCAGGCATACGGAATTGTATTAATAAAACGTGTGCTGTTGCTCGGCATTGCGAGCAGTGAGAAAAATCTTAAAAAGAAGGCAAGTACTGGAAAACAACACTTGTGGGGTTAGACTTGCTGGCACAGGTGCCTTAGATTGGTCTCTTTGCACTTATAATAATAATAAAAAAAAATATATAAATAAATAAAAACAGAGTTAATCTTTTCAGCTGCAGCGATACTGTATTCTGCAGGGAGAGGACCACACTGAGTTACTGCGACCAAGCGTTAGGGACAAAATTGCACCTGTCAAAAGTTTCTGGGCAATTTGGTGATAAATTGCTAGGAAAAACTCTTCATCTTACACAGATTCCAACGAATCTTTGTCTTGAAACCAATGAAACCAGAGAGCAAGTGAGCAGCTATAAGGAGCCGTTATGCCAATAACCTAGGCCTGTATGAAATGGCAAGCAATTTTATTGAGGTAAACTTGGGATATTTCCTTGAGTAACACTTATCTGTCCTTCACCAATTGCAAACACTGTATTTTGGTTGGAATTCTTCTAAAAACACAGGTGTGATGATGACTCATCTCTCGACTGTTAGAACATCACCATGGCAACCCCTAAACAAACTGGAGCGTGTATGTCGGAGGGGTGGGTCACTGGGAGTTTGTGTGTATAAAGCGCTCTCTCTCCTCAGACAAAACCCCTCCTAAACTTTACACAGTGGATAGGAATGTGTGGCATGTGAAAGGGTCCTGCCCGTGTCTTTTGAAGAGACTCTAACCCACCCCCCCACGTTCACAGTGGAGAATTAACAGACTCCATGGACAACGACTTTCCCCTGACATGCAATGCAAAAAAAACAGGTGCTTTCCTGGGAACGCTTGGGTTGAAAAGTCCTATTTGTTATCTCCCCATTTTATGAATTGTAGAATGATATAGATATGCTTAAGGCAACAAGACCTGCCAGACACATGATAGATGGCCCACAACAATGTTATATTGTTTTAGCAATGCAGCAATGTAAGTTCCAAGAAAATGTTAATTCCTTAAGACACTTTCACAAATCAAGCAGGCAAAACACCAAGAACATGCTGCAAATAGGAAGACAGCTTGTGACAATTTGTGGGTGTTAAAACAGCTAGTGGATGAAGAGTCCAATACCATAATACAATTTTTTTTGCCCGAATCTATTAAATTGAATTAATTTTAGAAGCATAAAGTCAGTCTTAACATCATAATGAGGGGAAAAAATGCTGAAGAAGAATTAAATTCTTAGAAAAGAAATCCTTATTGGATGGTTTGGCATACACTTATTTAAAAAAAAAAAAATTACATTAGAAGAAAATGTTCGCCATGATCATGTGGTGCAGAAATATTTACTAAAAAGAATGACAGAGAGGACTCTTGAAGACAAACATTACTCTGTCATGGTCAATACATTTCTTATAATATCAGATAATTTGAATTTATGACATTGGAGATCAAGTTGTAAAATGTCAACTCAACATGAACAAAGATTCCACAAAGAACTTGGCACACGCATTTTAAACTAGATTTTTCATTTTAAAAGATTTTTCCTTTTTCTTTCATTTTACATCTAGGAAACTATTTTTCATTGACTCTGAATCATTGAAAATAAAAAATACATAAAAAAATCAAGAAAATTGCTTAACAAATTGCAAAAACATTCCCAAACATTTAGACATTGTATATTTGACCTTTTTGAAAAGAAAATGAAGGACGGGCAGTGTCCTCACTATGAATGGGCAACCAGTGCAAAGCAAGAAAGCGCACATTCCAATCGGGCAGATGACATCGAGGTTAATGAATTCGCCTGCGGACTGCGATGTCCTACCAAGCACAATGATACCATCTGCTCCTGACCCGAGCATTTAGCCTCCAACTTGACAATAAGCACCTGATCCATCACGTTTGATTGGGTCATGGCGAATGACATGCAGGCAGCATCCCTCATGGCTGAGTGAATTATGAAGATGAAATGATACACCGAGACTTCATGGGGTCACTGTCCAATTTAGGAATTGAATAAACAAAAATGCTGGGTAAATTGAACCAGATGCGTGTAAAGCATAGAAGAGCAGAGTGAAATTACTTCTGTGATGTTAGGGAAAAATCAATGAGATCGAGAAGCAAACAAATGAAATGTAATAAATATTATTACAAAATATCCTCTAAACAGGATCCAGAAACTGCATTTTCTTACAATTGTACAATTACTCCAATCAGGATGAACATGTAGTCTCTTAGCCTTAGAATCTTAACTCTTTAATTTCTTTATGAGGGATGGGAGAATATCACCATGATCTGATGCAAAGGTTTTTCTCAATTACTCACAATGCCATTTATGTGCACCCAACATGGGGAGAAATCAATTCAATTTCTGGGGTCATCCATGTAAATGTATTCTTCATTTGTTCCAATAACTAAAATATTCAAGCATACATGCTCACTGACCCTTGCACCCTGATCTAATCTTGCAATATGACTGTCATAAATTCTTTGCGAACATACTGACTCATATGTTGACTATCATTGAGTAAAATCTAAATAGAGATTTTTGTTGGTAGCAACAGAGAGGTGAAGGACTTCTCTTTATTACAAGGCTTTCTGTTAAACCCTAAAGAGTTGTTCCACTTCTACTATCGACAGCAGTACTATAAAGTATTGAAGCAAAATAAATGTCCATTAGTTTGTGGAGGGAGGTTGTGGGTTGTGTGTTTTAAAATCGCAGGAAAGAGAACTACAAAGAACTCCAGGTGTTGTTTTCTTATCTGATGACTGTAATTTTACCGGGCCTGTAGTGTTAATGTAGGGTAATTAGTGGGGACAGTGGCTACTGTTGTATTTTTCCAGCTGTTTGTGAAGTTCAGCAGCTCTCCATATTTTCAGTTCCAGCTGTTTGTGAAGTTCAGCAGCTCTGCATGAATGCTTACAGACTGGCTCCTCAGCATTCTTAAAGGTATCGTTAACCCAAAAATGAAAATTCTGTCATTAATTACTCACCCTCATGTTGTTACAAACCGGTAATACCTCCGTTCATCTTCGGAACACACATTAAGATATTTTTTCTGAAATCTGAGAGCTCTCAGACCGTCCATAGACAGCAAGGGTCCTTACACAATCAAGGTCCAGAAACGTAGCAAGGAGATCGGTGAAATAATCCATGTGACATCAGGGGTTCAACCGTAATTTTACGAAGATAGGAGAATACTTTTTGCGCGCAAAAAAACCCAAGAAAAAACGGCTTTATTCAAATTCGTCTCCACGTCACCCTAATGCCATTTTGGAGAATATCTGCTGGACGGACACTGCGTATGATCTTCTGCGTTAGCCACATACTGGATGTGCTGTTTTCGTTGAAATCAAAGCGTAAATATACGTAGAAGACGTATCCTTGCGGTGTGGCTGATACAGAAGAGCATACACAGTTTCCGTCCAGTGGATATTCTACGCTGACAGAGAAGACAAACTGTTTTAAGTTCAATAAAATTGTTATTTTTGTTTTCTTTGCATACAAAAAGTATTCTCGTAACTTAAAATTATGGTTGAACCCCTGATGGTTCCCCTGGAAGTTCTAGGAGCTCTCAGATTGCATCAAAAATATCTTAATTTGTTTTCCGAAGATGAACGTATGTCTTGCGGGTTTGAAACGACATGAGGGTGAGTAATTAATGACAGAATTTTCAGTTTTGGGTGAACTAACCCTTTAAGGACAGAGAAAAGAGCCTAAGGCAATACCTTAGACTGCAAAAGATAAAAAATTTAAAGCAGGAGTGTCCCATTACATTTATATTTTACATTTATGGATTTAGCAGACGCTTTTAGCCAAAGCGACTTACAGGTTATACATTTTTTTTTGTCAGTATCTGTGTTCCCTCGGAATTGAAGCCACAACCTTTTGCGTTGCTAACGCAATGCTTAACCACTGAGCCACAGGAACATCCTGCTCCTGGAAAGATACTATCCTGCAGAGTCCTAAATTTCCTAATCCTAATTAAACGCATCTGAAAGAACTAATCAAGGTCTTCGGGATCACCAGAAACTTTAAGCTAAGTCTGTTGGAGGAGCTTGGAGCCAAAGTCTACTGAACACTGGGCTTCCAGAAGCAGGAATGGACACCCTTCTTCTAGAGAACCTGACAAAACTGAGGTGGTGACCTTATAGTAATTCTGTGAGCAGATATGAGCATTTATTCCCTCCCTTGATCGCTTGAAGTGAACCATAACAGGAGGGCAACAGTCAGTCCTGCACAACATGAAAGAACAAAGTGTTAAAAGCTCCACTTTTGACCCTCCATGTTGCAGTGAAAGACAGGATTCTTCAAAGGTGACCTTTAGCACAGCAGATTCCCACAGAAAGTCTTTGCCCTGATCTGGTTTCAGATGATAATTTTCAGACCAATCCAAGTGCGTTAAACGTACACTAAAAAATGCTGGATTAAGTATGGACAAACCCAGTGATTGGGTTGTTTTCAACCAACAGTTGGGTTGAATGTTTAACTGCTGTGTTTTTCCATATTTTACCCAGCACTGCGTTGTATTTAATCCAGCATGTTTAGAGTGTAGGAAACATGAGGAAAGAGACTTGAAGAGCCAACTGGAAATGTAAACTGGAAACAATATGAAAGTCTTACTTCTAACAATATGAAAGTTTAATTTATTTCCGTTTTGAATAAAGTTCAAAAGTCAAACTGTATTACTTATATCCTACTCTGAAACTCTATCAAGTATGTGAAACTTTTACATCTAAGTCAATCTTGCAGCCAATACAATTAGTGAAGAAATGTCAATGCATGACAGCAAAATCCCAAATAATGTGTGAAGTATGTATGATGTTTTATCTTAAGACAGTTGCCTAAGGTCTGCTCAAAGCATGTGCATATAGATTTGTAAACCGATGCAATCTAGAGCCACTGCAGCTATTGATATTCTAGTTGAAGATTTTCTTACATCTCCCACTTTGATGAGTCACATGGTGCAGATACGGCAGACAAGTCCAGATATAACATTTCTATCCTTATAAAAAAAAAGTCTAATTAAAAGCTGACCTTTCACGGACTGTTTTGTTTTTGTGGAGACACACTTGAGAAGTGACCTTTTTTTTTTTGAATCTGTGACTGCAAAAGTGTGTGTGTGTGAATGAGAAAGTAGTAAGCTATGGAAGGTCAACTAACACTATGTAGAAAATGATGATTACCACTAACAGATAAAAATAGACCCAGATTACAGACCTGGAGATCCACTGACAATGTTTTGTACTCTCATGAATGCATTTAAAACTGAAGAAAGGAGACATGAAGTCTGTGGTCTTTAGACCTCTGTGTGAACCAAACAACAGGGATGGGGAATCTTTAGGCACCTCAAAATCTGTTCCAATTTTGATTCTTGGAATCGTAATCCAATTCCAAAACAATTATTGATCTACATTTTTTTAAATGAATTAAAAGTTTACCAACTTTGAACATCAGATGTATTTGCATATTTTCCTTAAATTACTTATAGAAGTATTTTTCAAAATAATAAAAAATAAATCAAAACAAGCACAGCGATAGATTTTTTTATTTCAAGGTTCAAGGTTCTTTATTATTTGTCACATACACAATCATACAGGGTATAATCAGTAGTGAAATGTATTTAAGAGCATTATTGCTCTTTGATTTTTACTCATAACATTATAGACATAGATCTCAGAGGCTGCATTCAAGCTAATTATTTTAACATATCAGATTTTTTGTCTTGTCCTTAAGATATAACTGACTGTTTTCTCATTTATTTTGCATTATAAAAGCATTTTGAGATTCAAATGCATTTAACCGCTATTTGTGTGTAACTGGCAGCGAGCAGAATACAGCTGTCTCTAGCGCACACGTGTTATTGCACATATGCAAGAAAATAACCAAGCTCAGAATCGATTCTGAACATTTTGTTGAATTGTTGATGAAAGACTCACTGTGCATTAGAGAAGGAAATCAATTTTTTCTTCCACCCCTACTGAACTGGGCCATGCTCACAGCTAAATGAAATAAATATCCCCTTCAGCAGCTACAAGTTCAAACCATAGACTGTAAAAAAGTTTGATGACACATCTCCGCTTCCTTCCACTATAAAAATGAACAATTGAACATATATCAGCGGGATAACTATCGGATCAGATTCCCGCCTAAAGTATTGCAGTCACAGATAAAAAAATACCAAGCGTGAACATTTTAAAACACAAGTAAAAATATATTGCACAAGATTTAAAAATGATAGCAAAGTTTTCAGAATAGCAAACAATGATTATGGATAGACAAATAATAAGTGTTAATAAAAAAATGACTAACGCATTTTTTTTAATAATAAACATGAATCAACTTTAAACACATATGCATAAATTTGAAATATTAATGCAAAATTATCTGACTTGCGCACACAATCAAATGTTCCTTCTTTATATTTCTCAGTTTTTTTTCTGCTCTCAGGCATTTTCTGCTCATATCTTTATTTTTAGTTTACACAATACGCACCGGCCTCGTGAAGTCACATATCAGAGTGTATGATACACATCACAGCCAAGAATTTAGTAGTAATTGACAAACTGACAGAACAAAGGAAGTCACATCATGACTAACATGAAAACGATTTCCAGATATGAGGGCAGAATTGAGAAAACTGACTAAATTGTGTACCCTAATAAGAGATTTAACTACTGGACAAGTCTTCATCCCATCCTTTAGCTTGAAACATGTAAACCTGCTTCACTGCAGAGGGCATGTTCAGACTTGTTGCTGCTGTCATTAGGTGTTTCCTCTTACACTAGCTCCCGTTCCAGACGCTCCAGTCGGGCTGGTATAATACATAGTTTTCGGCGCTGAGGGAGGATCTTAACCAAGCGCTTAGACCACAATTGTAGCTCTTTCTTATCCATGTACGCTGACGTGGATTCTGAACCAGTTTCACCTATTCAAATCTTACTCCTCCATGAGAAACCGTGCCAAAGCTTATCAGATATCAGTGTCAAACTTAAACCACAAGGTGCTTTTCATAAAAACAACAGCCCCGTCATTGAAATGAGGAATGGAAGAATACCTGAAAAAATCAATCACAACTAAATGTACTACTGGTTGCTGTCTTTTAGAAATAAAAAAAAGAAACAGCTTGGCAAAGAAACAAACGGTTTTTGACTTGCTTTGGATGGTGTGTGTCAGTTGAAGCCAGATGATGTAACACAACAGCAACGCTGGCCTGTCTCAGATGTTATGTGAAAGACATTGCAACTTTCACACTAGTCGATTAAAAGAGGAATATTATGGTGTTCATGATAATTTTTCCTATTTGGAATAGAATCATGTTCTTGCTCTGGTTGGTTGCACAAATATTGACAAATGTTCTTCTACTGACTCAAGTCCAGTCAATTTAGCTGTGGACAGCTGTCAGAGCTTACATCAGTGTAGGGCTGCAACAACTAATCGATGAAATTGATTATTATCGATAATGAAAATCATTGACAACTATTCTCATTATCGATTAGTCGGGTCTGCCCACAGTGCACGACCAACGTCAGCCAGTTGCGTCAAGTTACAGCACTGAATAACGCATTTCTATCGACAAAATGCATCTAAAAGTAGTGGAGGAAACAGAATGAGATGCTGCGAGAGAACTAGGCTATGTGATCCAAGCTGCCCAAAACATGAGAATTCTTTATTTTAATGCATTAGCGTAATGGCTTGTCCTGTCAGGCTCTTTGACAGATGTGTGCATGTCCTCAGTGCAAAAACGTTCAGTTTACGGTCATATCCTTATCTATAAATGTCTCAGATTCATGCGAGCATTTCCAGTTTTGCATAAAGGTCCGTCCTGACAGCCTGTGTTAAGTTTAAAATACCGAATACGTGCCGGGCGGGCGCGTACACGCGCGTCAGACAGACGGAACACAGAGGGAGACAATTAAAAGTCTATTCAGCGCAAAAATATCCATTGTGCTGAAATATCTGTTGTTAAATTAAGGCTTAAAAGTGAGCATGCCGTGCAAGAGTAGGAACTGTTAAAGGATAACAGCGTGTAATTCTGAATATAAATATCAGAGGCTTCATAGCCGCCTTATTACAGGATAAATAAATGACACATGACTGTGATCAAAGTCAACACGTGTTCCTGCAGAAAATTACTCTTACCTGAATAAGTATTACTCTTTTTTTTTCAGATACCCAATTACAGTCAAAAAGTACATAATGGCAGCAAGAATGCAAGCTGTTGCAAGACATAGGAGGCC
Source organism: Gymnocypris eckloni scoliostomus (assembly GCA_027564155.1). Taxonomy (NCBI): domain Eukaryota; kingdom Metazoa; phylum Chordata; class Actinopteri; order Cypriniformes; family Cyprinidae; genus Gymnocypris; species Gymnocypris eckloni. Next base: position 2,299,447 of record CM050416.1, on the reverse strand, counting down.
ATTTTTGTTATAGTGGGAATTAATACTATTTGGTTGTTTCAGTTTGTTATTTGCCCAATAAATGATAATGATGATTATCAAAATAATCATTAGTTGCAGCCCTACATCAGTGTATAACAAATATTTACCAACAAACAACACCTATTACAATGACTTCATTCAAGTGCACCAGATATAATAGGCACGACTCCAAATAACAGTAAGGATCCGATTTAGCTCAATTATGGAGCAGTGCCTGTGGCGGAGGTTTAAAACGCCAACCACACGCAAACAGAAAGCGTAAACATAAGCAGGCTCCTCAAGAGCCTCAGGACAGGCTTCAGGGGTTGGAGGAGCTCTCACTCAGTTTTCTCAATCGGCTTTCAGAAAAACATCAAATTCTCTAAGCACATGTTGTTAAAAATCAGTGTGACCTGCTAAGAAAGCTGGTGTATGAAAGACACAAACTTTTTAATTGCACATAAAGCACTTAATTATACAAGGTTTGAATTTGGAGCGAGATTAATCACTTGAGGCACAGAGGCACAAACCATTGTCCCATGGGATATAAGAGAGACCCATGACTCTGGGTCAAGATGTGAGAGTGTGATGAAGTAATTACTCTTAGTCAGGCCCTGTAGGACAAAGAGTGACAGCCGCTAAGAGGATGATATCAAGTGTTTGGTTACATCTCCAGAGGGTTGAGAGAGCAGTCAGTCATGAGCAGAGACACAATCCTCTAAGCTCTTCCTGTCTGTGTCTACTGCAAAACAACAAAAGCGGGTTCTCCCAACCTAATACCACAGGTGATGGTTTAAGTAAGGGAGGAACACAATGTAGCGATCAAAGAGACAGAATGAGGTACTGATTCAGAGAGCAAGATGAAAATAACCAATGATGAAAAGATATTCAGCCTATGCATTATTTATGACTTTGTACATTTGTTGTACGTGTTGCATGACACTCCATAGACTGTGTGTAGAGCACACAGCCCTCATTTGGGTTGACTAGAAGAATTTCATGGTTGCAACATTCTCAGAAATAACAAACGGCAATGCAGAGACAACACTAACTGAACCAGCAAGAAACCGGAGTGAGTAGTTTGCTAAACTTAATTTACGTAGCCAGGTAAATAAAAAAAAATTCTGGTCAATTAACAAATGAAATAGGCGGACACATTTATAATGTATTAAAACCAGTTACTCTGTTCACATATGAATATGTTAAGATATTATTTATTTTTGTGCTGTGCAATTTTTTAATTCTACACTGTAAAATTGACTGTGAATTTAATGGTAAAAGACTGTAAAAATTTGAACTGTTACCGGAAAGTTACCCAACTATATACAGTTAAAATCTGTATTGGACAGTACATGTAAATTATAAGGTAGTATACCGTTTTTGGAAGTGAAGAGAAAAACACAGTATAATTTGCAGTGAATAAAGTAAAATTTTAAATTGCAACCTGGTTTCATGACATAAATGTACCTGGGTGCACTTTTTAACAAGACCGTTTTTACGTACCTTACTGCACGTTTCAAAGAGAATTTTCCACTGAGTGGCGCTAAAACACGGGTTCAATAAGTAAACCTGGCACATTTTATTACGTTGATATAGGTACGTATTGCTGTGTTTTTATTACGTTGCTTCAGGTATGTATTGCAGCATTTCATAATTCAAATATCCGGGGGCCATCGCTAAAAAATAATGTTCTATCTTGTTGGAAATATGCCCTACACCAAACCCAACCCTAAACTTACCCGATAGCGTTGACAAATGCAAAACTGATTTAAAAACGCATTTGCTTATGCAACCATGCTATTTATACTTCCTTATATGCAGATTTGAACTGTTTTTGTCGAACCGTAGTTACACGAGATTCAAAACGGAGCTCTTCACCTCTCAAGTACGTCTCTGTACTCCGTGAGCTCCTGAACAAACCTACCGTCTATGAAAACCCATAGATATGAAGCTGGATATGTGTGATGCTAATGTTCAAAAGCATCAGTTTTCAAATCTCCCAGCATATTAATATCATTTTGAAGTCATAACACGATAGTCTTGAGTAATTGTGCGAAAATTACGCTTTATTAACCGAAACTCTGTAAATTTGTGTGAAAAGGAATCAAAGACTTGTACTGCCTCTAGTGTTAATTACTTTTGGAAACTGCAGTGGTACTTATTGGCATGTATTTCGCATCTCGCTAAAAAGTGCGCCCAGGTACGTTAATGCCATGAGACCAGGTAGGTAAATTGACATTCCCAGAGTTCCCTGCAAAATTTCAAATTGTATGTATTTTTTTTTTATATTAGGATTGTATGTTACATCTAATGTTGTTAAATTAATGTTTATTGCATTATTTCAGTTTCATGTGTGTTACCATGATAGTGTTTAGTGTTTGTGTGAATGAAACTCTGCACCTATGTATGTTAATATTTAAAAGCTGCTTGTAATGGGCTTTGGTTCATCATGTGATGTTCTCATCACCACCTGCTTTTGGTGGTTATCAATGTATTACAAAGGTACAAAACAGATTTTAGTACTTCAATAGGTTGGTATATTAACATTATATCAGTTAATGAAATTACAATATTTAAATGTAAATTTAAGTCAAAACCATTAAACAAATGTTGCTAACATTTGTATGGGAAAATTCTGGCAACAACAGCTGCCGTTTACCTCCAGGTTTTTTTTTATACAGTGTAGGCATATTTTTGGGTAAATAGTCAAAGTTCAGAAAACTGTTTGGAGATTTGTATTCTTTGCACAGAAGGTATATGTCAAACTCATGTTTTTCTAAAGAGGTTGCAAAAGGCAATTTCACAAAAATCTTGGTGCTTTACAATGCCTCAAATGTACTGAGTCAGCTACTTTGACCCACCTTCTTTTGAATTTGGCCAACAGGACCAAATTACAAGGTTAGAAAAAAATCTGTGCACAGTGCACAACCATGCAAACACATCCTTAAAGAAGCAATGAACACTTCCATGAGTGCCTTAATGACATCACTTGCACATAGACCCTTGCACAAACCAGGTTTTAGTGGGAATGTGGAAAGAGGGCAATGTGGGCCTCTGAAACAAAACAAAAAAACAGTATATGAAAAAAAAAAAAGCTCCATCACACCCTGCTTCAGGGTGTTTTTGAAACTTGACTATAATTTCTGCTGAATTTCATGCTGAAGGAAACAGCTGGACCACAGGCATGGAAATTCACTAATTAAGACTGTTGTGATATCCATCTAAACAGTCCCTTAAACCACCCAGGACAGACAGTGTTTACATATAATGTGGAACAGCACAGAGAAAGAGAAAGAGAGAAACACTACTTAACTACAAATAGATGAGAAGTACTACATTGTTTAGAGAAAAGCAGTTAGATAACTTATTTTTCTTTTTAATAATCTCAGAAATGCAACAGGAAGCAAAGAGGGTGCACAAGTTTTCTATGCAAAGTCAAACGGGTCAAGATTTTCTCCGCATTAACACTTCCAAAGACAGGCTTCATGGTCCACAACAACACAAAAGAGTCCTATATTATTCAAGGGAGCAATCTGCCCATCATCAATAATAGATGTCTGCCACTGGCAGCAGAACGTTAAGTGCTCATGTATTCTTAATGAGTCTAGGGTTGGAGAGGAACTGCGTGCCACCTCGTGTTCTAAACGGCTGCCCATGGGGAATCGTGGTTATGTATCCCTGTTAACACGCATGACTTCACCAGAACTGCCCCATCAACCTCCTCTCTCATGAATCCAACAGCTCTGAGAAACACTCGTCCAGATAGACCACACAGAGCGCTGGAAGACTGTAATGCCGCAGTGTTTAACATTGCTTGCTTTGAGGTCCTACTATGAACGAAAACAAAAGGAACGTATTGTATTGCTCATTAAAGGTGCAAGTTTCGGTGTATTCAGTTATTGGGCTTTTACCAAGTCTTGTAGTTTCTAAAAGTTCCTTTGTGGTGGTGGCATTCAAAACCAACCTGAAGGAATGTAGGTATGAGCTCAAGATTTCTATAGTCTGCTAGAAAAAAAGAGACAAGAATAAAGACAAATGGTCGTTTTGAAACTGAGTGAGAGCTGGGATATAATGAACTACTTCCATTGTCTTGGGTCAGTTTGCTGAGGTCTTGAAATATCGTGACTCGAATGCAAACCAATTGCACCCGTCCTCTCTCTTGCTCAGCCATGACAGTCTTCAAACAGCCAGAACTCATGTACAACCCATTGATAATGGAGTAAAATTTTCATTATTCTATAATAGAGGTCATCACTAATCATTTCTATTTTAATTACATTTAACTGACTGCCAACAAGTTTACGTACTTTTAACAGCATAATTAATTTGTCTTAAGTGACACTGTTGAAAAAAAGAGGGACAGTGAAATAAATGTTTAAATTACTTGGTTAAAATATGTCAAAACTAGAATGTGTAAAATGCAATCATGTTCTTTAAAATTTTCTCTTTGCTGCACATTAACACAACATGTAAAAATGTTATCTACAAAAATTGTTAACATTACAATTTTAAATAATGTGAAATCAGTCACAATACAAGATTGTTGCGATTATGTAAAAACAAAAAAAAGGCCAGTTGAAATAATAAAAAAATACTCAAATAACTGCTAAATTGTTCAGGGTTTTCCAGGGTTGTAATGGGATTGTGGATAAGCTTATTCAGATTTTGTAAAGTAACACTTAAATTTATGTTTGTTTAAAGATGTTTTTTTGTAATGCTGGGAAAGTTACAGGGATGAACGTATCGGAAGCTAATAAAATTGCATCCCATATGCTACTTACAACTTGAATAAAGAGCACAAGTTAAAGCCACGGATTTCTAGTCATCATTTTTTCTTCGGGAAGAAGCTATGACACTGTATCCTAAAAGTCCATGTTCAAATCTCTGCCCAGTTTCTCTCAGAGAACACTCCAGCATCTGCTAAAAATAAAACCTCTTAGACTCCTAATGATACTTCATGTCAAAGTACATTAACATAGTGGTAAAGCCTTTACACAGTATGCTCTTTCATTAAAAAATGAAACGCTAAGTACTAGACACACAAAACATAATTTTTATTATTAGAGTATTAATAGAGTATTCTTATTGAATCACATCTAATGATTAAAGAAGTGGACAAAACTGTGACGTTCAAATCAAATGTTTCCTTTCACCTGAAAATAAGAGTGCTGCACCTTATCATTCAGATGCAAATTTAAAAAAAATATAAATACGAAATTAAATAAATAAAAAACTACCCCTCTTCACTTTCGGGTAGATAACGTCAATTGAATATTCATAATTTAATAACCACAAGCTGCCAAAGTAAGATGATAATAAGTATTTAATGTTTCATTTAAAATGTTCATAGATATTTAAATATATTAAACTATTAAAGAAATAATCGAAATGTATACATTTTATATACTGTTTATACACAAATCTACCTTTATTTACATATATACACTCATATACACTGTATAACGTTTTTAAATCACTTCTGCATAAACTATACATTTAAAACATTGTCATTGCATATTTGCATCATGGTTTGATATTTAAGTATTTCAAATAAATTAAATTACTTTCACTTTATTTTGAAAATATTTTTTTCTTTCATCAGCAAGATTTGTAGGATTATATAAAGTTTCTATCGTTTATCCATAAGTTACACTATAAAACACCACAATTGCCCTCACACAGACGCAGGCAGCCTTCAGCAGACCTGAATTAGAGATGCTGATTAATGAGTTTTTGTTGGGCTCGCCACACCCCCTCTACAGTACATGCTGAGAAATGCAAACTGAATATGGTGCTTTACGTGATGAGAGATGCTGGGTTAGTGATGCAGTCTATGCAGCTACCTGAGTGCTTTCTCCCGCTCAGCCGAAGGCACTGCGAGGCCTCAATTTGCTTTTGGCTACAGAGTTGTTGATCAAGTCCAGCAGGATCCAACAAGGCAAGAAGTGTCAATAAACGTGTGTATAGAAAGACTCAAGCATGCACTGGCGCAGTGTACAGAGCTGCCCTACAGAAGATAGATTGAGTACAAACATGACTCCCTTTCCCTTCTATCAGCTTTGCCACAAAGAGAGAGCATCTTTTTACGCCAGCTGGCCATCCTCCTCTGAGGATAAGACACTACATGATAAAGGGAGACTGAAAGAGAGGTTAGAACCGCTTCCCAAAAATAGACGCTCTTCTGTCGACTGCTCGTCTTGCTTTCATACCACAACAGCAGTCAATTTTCTGTAGGAGGATTCCTTGATTTTCGATCACTGGACAGGTTCTGATTTAAAAACAGCCATGTAAGAGGCACTGAATGAAAGGAGATAAATCATCTATAACACTGAGGGTGATATCTCAACCATTAACATATTCTCATTTCATAATCACTGTCTTGGGGCTGGGTAGATAAGGGTTGAATCAATGGGCATGTTCATGAACCATCCCTTGCTAAATCAATCATGTTCACTTCCACTTCCAGTTATAGTAGCTGAACAAAAAGGGTCTGGGTAAAGGGGTCCTATTATGCTCTTTTACAAAGTCTTGATTTTGTTTTGGGTGTGTACTAGAACATGCTCTCATGCTCGGTGGTTCGAAAATCGCATTATTTTTCACATTATTACAATACCTCTCTCCCCAGCCTGACACAAACGACTCGATTAGTTCCGTGTTTGATGAAGGCCCGCCTCCCGAAAAACGAAACGTGTTGTGATTGGTTAGCTGTCCCAGTGCATTGTGATTGGAGAACAGCTTAGACGGCGTTTCGGTATTGCCCCACCCCTTACCAAAACAGCAAATTCGTCAATATTGCCATATAAATTCTGACCTCGAGAATATTGAACAAGAGTATCGTGCAGAACCTTTGGTACACTTGGTATTAAGATGCGTTTTGGTCGACAGATCACAAGTTGACAATAGAGACACACCCGTTTACACCTGGCATTTTAATCAGTCTCTTCTGTCCACTTCTGACCAGATTACCCCCCGTGGTGCTGATTACATCAAGAGAAGGATAAATGGGCGGGTCCCTATGTCGGCAGCAAAACACGAGCAGGAGAGCTAAAGTTATCACGCAATAATATTACGTTTGCTTTTATTTACTGCTGTTGTTTCTTTTTCAGTTTATCAGAAAATAATACTTCTGATTTGCCCCGTTCAACGTTTAAATTCCATCTGATAAGTGCATGTCCTTGTACGTCTCGCAATGCTTACGTGAGTATTAGGTCAGTAAGCAGAGAGTAGGTGGTCTTTTGTGGCTGCTAGAACGCCTTTTCAAATTTTTGCATGCGTTTTCAACTACCTCTGGAAGTGGTCGAAAGTGGACAAGCTCAAAACATTTCACATCCTGTAAACACCTGTATTTAGCGTTGTCCGCTTGTGATCCGATCGAACAAATTGCATCTTAATACAAAGTGTAAAGTTTTGAGTTTTGAGGCCCAACTACAAATGGCAGCCATCTCAAATATTTCACTAGATAAAGGGTAATAGGGATGATTATTATTAACTATTTTTATCATACTTTGTGCTTTCAATTTTTCGCTCTAGTCCCCATTTAATGTAATGGTATGAAAAAAGACCAGAGCATTCTTCAAATTTTCTCCTTCAATGGGAAAAAAAGTTAATTCTAGTTTGGAACAACTTGAAAGATGATGTCTAAATCCACTTCAGCATGACACAGCTGTTTTAAAAGTGTTAAAACTGTAAACGGCAAATCAGTTTTATTTGGTGCTAATCTACTAATGTAACAATGGATGCTTCAATATTAGTGCTGTATTGGTCAACTTGATTTACCCAACAACCCCTTAATTGAACCTTCGACTTAACTTTCCAGAGCCGATTAGCCTTTATGTACACCACACCACCATAGCATGTAGGTACAAGAAAGGTAACAGCTTTTCCCTTGTGCTGACATTCTGCACTGAGACCTGCCCACCAGGACAGCTGTATGGAAATTAGAGAGCTTGGGCTGCACCATTACATGGCCCGCCCTGGCAGCGCTCAGCACAACGGCTCTCTCAGCACCGTTGCTTCAGGCATGAACTTGGCAGATTAGCCATTCAGGAAACAAATAAGCCCTCCAACACAGACGGCCCCCTGAAAGGGAGAAATAAAAACAACCTGAATGCTACGACCAGAGAAAAGAGGCCTGAAAAACATTACGTTTCCTCCCTACAAAGACATTGTGTCTGAGGGATGGAAAACCCTTGTCAGTGAGCTTGTTTTCCATCTCGACTCCCTCTCTCTCTCTCTCTCGATGCACAAGCAGTGATATTTAACAAGGTTGTAAATAAGCAGCCCTGGGGCATTGTATTATAACAGGATACACGCACCCTAAAGTGCTCAACAACAGAGGGTACATAGTACAAATATTTCTGAACGATAGAAATCGTAAAAAGTACAGAACCGACCGCCCACTCCTCTGCTACTTGTGATCTGATCTGCTGGAACAACATGTAGCTGATACCACTGAGGTTGTGCTGCTCTATTGATTGGACCGTAGTACATGTTCCTTGAAGAGGCTGGCTGAATCCTTTGCTCATTGTCGGCAAAACTCTGATGAACACCGAGAGCGGGAGGGCTATGGATCTCACTCACTCCATAGACACTGACGGTGGGCGGCAGTGAGAAGGACGCTGTCCACCTCCCTCTATCTGTGCACGGTTGCCAGGCAACACGAAGAGAGCTCTGGCCAACCGGAGGGTTGTAGTGCTCTCGTTCTGGCCACTCGTGAGTAAACTCTACATAGACTTTTATGAATATTTACTAGAGGTGGTGAGAATAATGAAACGCAAATTGCGGTACATAACTGTGATTATCATTAGGACACTCAATCAACACTAAAGCATCAATTAGGGCTGTCAATCAATTTAATCAAATTAATTACATATGCAGATTAATTAGTCAAAAGATCCTCATTTAAATCACACAAAAAAAAGTTGCTGAGAAAAACGCCCAAATGAAGAGAATTCAAAGACAGTGACAGACGAGCAAATCATCTGAAGTTATCATTAGAAGTCAGTATATAGTATGAGAAATGTTAGAAGTTTTTAAAGGGATAGTTTGCCAAAAAAAAATGTAATCCTGTCATTTACACATCCTCCTATCAATTCAAGACTTTTGGTCATCTTTGCAACACTAATAAAGCATTTATCATGCATTTAGGCAATCAACATTTTCAAGCATAAAATTAAGACCCTGTAAAATTGACCTATATGAATTAGTCCCCCAAATAGAGAATATTTCTTTATATGACAAATATTTTAATTTAGGCACAGAGCACATCAGATATCGAAGGAAGGTCTAATTTGTGCCTGGCAAGTGAGAAAAAAAAACACCTCGTTGGTTCTTGTGTGTCAGGCATGCATGTTTAAGCAGCCGTTTACCATATTTGATGTGCTCTGTGCATTTGTGTTCCATAGATGAACAAGAGGCTTGGAATGACATGAGGGTGCTTAAATGGGCCTAGAAAAGACCCTTGAAGCTTTACAAAAAAAATCTTCAACGTTTTATCATTATTGCATTATCTAAAAAATGCAATACGCTTTAATAGATTTATGAATTATATATTTTTTATCCAATTTGTTTGCTAGGTCTATGAATTTATTTTTACAAAGAGTATTTGCAACAAGTACTTACACATCTATAAAATGTAACATTTTTCACAACACACTGTAGGTAAACAAATATTTGGTATATTATGGAACACATTACTGACGAGCAGCTGTGCAGTTTCTACTTTCAATTCAACTTTGACAAAACCAACTTATGTAAGCAAGATTGCTTTATCTTGAAAAAAAGAAAAAAAAGGACAAGCTCCAAAAAAAAAAAAAACATTGTAAGTGACAATGCTGCAACTGGCTCAAAACTCTTGATTGCTGTTGAGACCTGATGGCGATTCCTACCTCTGAGGACTAAAAATTAAGAGTTTATGATTAGATCTTCTCATGTAAATGTCCAAACATTTAGGTATACAACCTCTTAAAGCTTTAGACAAAAACCATGGAAACAATACCTATTTTTATTATTAAACTAACTGTTGCATGCTGAAGCAGGCATTCTTGAATTTGTTATAAGGTCTCTAAAAATGAAAGTCCAGGAACAGGCAATATCGTGTTCAATATCGAATGCGATTCATCTGCGATTATAAAATGGATATTGTGTAGCTTGTCAGTGAACTACGGCTCTGTTTATTAAATACCGCTCCATTTGAAAACAGGTGATGGAGATTTACCGCTAATCAAGTAACCGGCTTTACTGACGAGATGCGCATGATCATCGCATGAGAATTATATATCACCCAGCCCTTGAACTGAGGGTGGAAACTTCTCATAATTAGAGTATTTTTTCTTTTTTTAATTACACTCTCCCTCAGCCCTCATTTTGTTCTATTGGCTGGCCATCTGTCTCTGATTCACTGTGTGCTGATGTGTGTTAATAACCGTTGTGGAAATGTAGGGACACAAACAGCCACATGGTTTCCGGCCATCCGGCCAAATTATGATGCAGCTAGATAACATGCATTTTAATATCCTGATTTTTTAAGAGGGTAAAGGGAAGAAAAAGCACAATGGCATGACACTACTGGGGACGAGTAGCTCTGAGTGTGCATTTATTAGGCAAAGAACATGCATTTAATTAAACGGTTTCTAACTGAACTCACATGGTGAAACAAGCTGTAAATACAACGTAGAAAGAGAAGGACTGCTTAGATACAAAAACATACCCAAAATTAATTATAGTTGTCACTCAATACACATTAACCTTCTGACCTAAACAATTTAAGATAAACGTCATATGAACTATGATCTACTTTCCTGCAAATTTCCCCTCCAGCACTAAATTAAACACACCTGAGCCAGTTAAATAATGTCTTCCGAAACACTTGATAATTACAGACAGATGTGTGTTGGAGGAGGGTTTGAATTGAATTCTGCAGGAATGCAGCTCTTCAGGAACCAGACTGGGCATCCCTGACCTAAAACATTACCATAAAATGATAAACCTAACCTCACTACCAGGCCACCATATCCAAGAATAAGTTTCTATGACTTTGAGAAGACAAAATGTTCAGACTGAGACTATGAAAACACTTTCATCTTTAGCAACAACTGCAGAGTGACTTGAGTTTCTGTCTGGCCTCCAGAGAGCTTCTCCTCTGAAGTTTTAATTAGTAAAGAACCTTAATCCTTCACAGTCTAGCTAAAGATTTCCAAGCATCCAACTTCTACAATAAGACTGCTTATTAGCATGTACTTATTAGTATGGTGAATTAATAAGTCCTTAAATGTAAAATTTCAAATTTTCTCCACAAAATAAATGTAATTATTTTGATAGTGGTCTCCTATACTCACCAATCCTGTATTTATTTTAACAAAATACAGTAAAAACTGTAATATTGTCAAATACTACTATCACCCTTTTAGTATATTTCAAAACAAATGAACCCATGTTGTTTTGCTGCTCAAACTATACTTATTATGAATGTTGAAATGTGCTACTTATTTTTTGTTGAATCAAACAACAGAGATAGGAACAAAAGAACACTTTAAAATACATACAAAATGTAAAAACGTCACTGTATTTTTATTATTTTATCAATTTAATACACCCTTGCTGAATAAAACTATTGAAGAGTTTAACCCATGTGTCTTAATAGATGAACACTGTACATAAGCATAATCTTAAATCAGCTTGTCTGAAACGCCTACGCTCACAAATGATGGATGTCCTTTTTCTAATGAGTTGCTGATCAGAAGAATGGTAGGAAGTTTTTAAAAAAAAAAAAAAATAATACAAATTTGTTTCTCCTTATTAAATTTGCACCTGACAATTTGAAACTCAAATCATTCTCCCTCTTCCACATACTTCAACTCTGACGAGCTCGAAAACTATTCACTCCCACCGTATCACCTCAGAAACCCAAATTCCGCTTGGCAGGTCTGAAAACATTCCAAACAGAATGACTACTTCTGTCAGGAGATGACTGACAGGTCAAAGAACTAGGTTCTCTGCCATGTTTACTGGTTACCTCAACTGTTTATACTGAGCTGGAGGTTTAACGGCGGCCTGAGAACAGTGATATAAAAATAGTCTTTTTGAACAAGACTGATGTGTGATTGTTTATTGAAAATCCAGTGGCAAAGAGAGCCAGCGTCTCTTGATGCTAGCGTCTCCCGACTTAACCGTAACGAATATGTGTGCTGCACATAAAAAAAAAACAGCATCTCTAGAGGATTCTTCACACCAGCAGCACTCAAATTTATGGGATTAGGATGCTCAAGGTCTGTTTACACATTCAAGCCTGTTTGTGTGTGACTAAGAGTGCGTGTGTGTACTTCCCGTTTACTCTGTCAAAGCTAATATCGGAGCGGAGAATCTGAGACGGTGTTTCTCAGCAGGTTCTGACAGGGGGAATGACCCTAGAGATGCAGCAACACACCAGTAATAAAACTGGTGGAGGGGTGTTTATTCGTCAAACGGGATTAGGCTTTGGTGTGCCGTATCAAGCGATGGGGGCTTGTTTTATGTTAGAAAACAGCCATTGCGAGACACAGGAACTAACAGAAAATGACAGCATGAAGAAAAGGCCTAGATGAGCTCATTCTTTCTGTTGCTCTTTCTGTTAGTTTTATCAGCCCTCTTATCCTCCTCAGACAAGTGCACTTAATTTCAAAAAGTGTGCACAGATAAATATCAGGTCACTGTCGGTGACACCATGGCATCGAATGTGGAGAGATGAGATATTGCATCCACAGCCTCCACAAAAACGGTTGAATTCTGAATATTGAATAGATGAAAGTGTATAATGAATCACCTCTATCGGCCTTGCAAACCGATATCAGGGTGGCCTAATGTGTAACATGTACACATATGAAAAGAGATACAAGAGATGGGCTGCACGATTCACCCAATTCATTCAAAACGTGCATTAAGAAATGAAATGCTGCTGTGTGTTGCTCGGAGACGAACAGAAAACATTGTGTCTAAAATAACACAATATTAACTTCTTATACTGAACTGTTGTATAAGCTCAGTATGACATTTTGCGCTCAGTATCACACAGTGAGTTGTTGCCCTGCCTCATATTTGTCATCAATCAACTGCATGAAATATCAGATAACCCACGTGGGTCTGTGGCAGGGCAAGTGCGTTAAATGTATTAATAATATTAATGCGTCATTTTCCACCTTAATCAAATTAATGCGTTCAATTACCAGCCCTAAATATAATGTAATATAATTCACTATTAAAATGTTTGGAGTTGTGAGACCTTTTAATGCTTTTGAAAAAAATATATATAATTTTTCAAGGCTGCATTTATTTGATCGGTAACACTTTACAATAAGGTGTCATTTTGTTAACATTAGTTCATGTATTAACAAAAACAAACAATGATCAATACATGTATTACACTATTCATCTTTGTTAATGTTAGTTAATGAAAATACAGTTGTTTCATAGTTTATTCATATTAGTTAACACTTCACAGTGTTTTAATGTTAACAATGAATTAATAATTGTGAATTAATAATGCTTTAGTAAATGCTGAAATTAACATTAACTAAGATTAATAAATGATGTAGAAGTATTGTTCAGTTTTAACTACTCTATATTTTAACTGTCACATGATCAAAAATCATTCTAATATGCAGATTTTGCAGATCAATGTTGAAAACTATTTGTAGAAATGTTAACACTTTCATAATTCACTGATTAATAGAAAGTTCAAAAGAACAATTATTTGAAATAAAAAAGGTTTGGTAATAATTTAAGTCTTTATGGTCACTTTGGTTTAACTTGATGCTTCCTTGCTGAATAAAAGTAATACTAAATTCAGATTATTTAAGAAATTAAATGTGCAAAAAAAAAAATACTGCCCCAAACTTGTCAAAAGGGTTTACATTTGACAGTTAAATAGTTAAAAGGTTCAGTCTTGGTGCCGACGCCAATCAAGGTATTGAACTGCTGAATCTTTAATAAAAATATACTGCTTTAAAAGACAGAAGTGACTTCAGAGCTGTAGAAGCTGAGAATAGCCATGTTTAAAAAGGTTCCAGGTATTACTGATCAAGCCGAGCTAGCAAGACTATCACAAGAAGATGTAATCATACCGTCTGAAATGAAGATGTCTAATGCTTCTTTGTATAACAGATAAGCAGATTTTTCACTCAGGATATCTTAAACAAGCATGAAGGATAATGATGTTGGTAATGAGAGCTGGGTAATCACATCAGAGGTTTATTTTAAGCATGATTCTGCTCAGACAGCGAGGTAATCAAATCACGAAAAGGAAGTCCCTTATGTATCAAATAATCAGATTCATTATCATCCTGCTGACCTCAAGTCTCAGAGATGTCAAAGTAAAGCATTTATGCAGTTTTGACCTCTAATAATAAAGGCTCCAAAAACTGATTCCGAGTCTGCCAGCTCAAAGTAGAGTTAACAGTTCACAGTCCTGATGTCCAAGTTTGTGGTGCATAGTACCGTTTAAATGTTTGAGGTGGTAAGGTAACCCTTTAATAGGGACTGCATGCCAATTATTAACATACATATAACATTCTGCAAGATCATATTCCACATCCCTAATCCTGCCCAATAACTAAACTTAACTATCTTACTATCAATAAGCAGAAAATTAGGAGTTTAAGGCAAAATATGTAGTTAATGGTATTTAAAGACGAAAAAAAAGTCAGACCAGATATTTTTTTTATGGTTTTCGAAAGATGTCTTTGCTCATCAAGTTCTGCATGATTTTAATAAATAAATACAGTAAAAACTGTGAAAAAATTGATAAGATACATACACACACCACACACACACACTTACATATTATTTTATATATATATATATATTTGTATAAATATTCCAAATGCTTTTGTAACTTTATTGTTTAAATCCACTACCATTTAAAAATCTGTTGGGGGGGGTACAAAAAATATCCCAGTATCTCTCCAACACACTAGGTGTTTTTTATTGATTTTCTTATTTCAACCTGCACCAGTTATCCTCAATGGTCGACTTGATATTGACTACAGTACTGAAATGCCTTTGAAAAAGGTAACTGAATGACAATTTAAAAGTAACCCAAGATCCTCAGGGAGGAGTTAGTACACATTGACTCGTGGGAATTGATTAGGATTTAACGCCGTTTCAAATATCTGATGCTTTGTAGAACACCAGCAAATAAATAACAGACAGCAGTAATCAAACAGAAAAGGGCCGGCATACACTTTATAGCTGTCATGGAGTTACATTACAGCTGTTAAGTTTCAACTATCAATGAAAATTAAATATAAATAATTTTGAGCTTCGAAGCTTCAGTAGAAATCAACACCGTATATTCGAAGCTTCAGAGGAATGGGGGTGAATATTCTTCTCTCTAATAAAAGCAGGAATCTCAGTGCTCAGAAATTAGCAGCACCGTAATTACTGACACCATAAAGGGTAGGCTATTTAAATAAAAGAACAAAGTTCAACGAACTGTAACAAATATAGGACAAAATAGCATACTTATAATAACAACATCACACATTGTAATTAACGAACAGTTTAAATAAAATAAAAAATTGTATCACTGCGTATTAGCAAGTATTTTCCAAGCAAATTAAGTGCACATTTTTACCATGTGTAAAATTACTGATTAACAGGGCGGATAAAAGTAGCTCTTTTTTATACCAAAAATATAGGCGTACTACTTACACTCAGGCGATTTTTCATACTTGTTGTGCTGTTGCGGTAGGCCAGTTTCAAATCGCTTACTTGGCACACTGCCTGTGTCTTGTCTTCACTCAATTTAAAGTGCTCCCACACAGCTGAGGTCTTTGGCATTTTTAAACTGAATCATGATGTCATGATCAATCATGATTAATCATGATTAATCATGGGCGGTTCATATTCAAGTGCGAATGAGAACCGTTTCGTGGAGGATGCCAGATGTTCCAGTAGCCCCTCACTGCAGAACACAGATCCAGGGGGCGGGGTTGGATCCACATCTAGGTGGTGGAGATGGTAGGTTTAGGAGTGGATATGGGTGGGTTTATGGATCAGGGGGTGTAGACAGGTAGGTTTAGGTATATGTAGGGTGGGAGGAGTTGGCTCTAGATCCAACCACGCCCCCTGGATCTGGCTTCATAAAAAAACTATTCATTTATTTACATAAGGTTTAATGAGAAGGGCGTTATTTTTAATTATCACGTTTTTGGCACTATTTTTGAACAAGCTTAAGATTAGCCGTTACACAACAATGTTACGTTATATGCAAGGTTTTATTTTGGTTGAAAACGTGTTAAACCAAAAAAAATAACAAAAACATTCAAGCAAGCATTCAAGATAAAGCAGAGCAAATGGAAAAATCAAGCAGATTGTGCCAATTACAGTTCAGATTGTGTTTACATTGTTTCACAAATTAATTCTAAGATAAAAAATTATATCCACATGCTCGGGTGAAAGGTTGATCCTCAGTCTGATAACAATAAGAACGCGCTGACAAAGATAACATGCACTAACAGTTTCTTAGCGCTTTGTGTTAAATCACTCTCCCTCGAGGAATCTTTAGCCAATATGTCTCAAGATAATTTCACTATCAGATAAACTCTCTTCTCGGCTCAATCGGAGTACAGCTGCGCTTACCTGCAGACGTGAATGCAGTGATGGACAGCTGTCTTTCCTCCGTCGACTGTGTTTGGATTTCATGATTTCTCATTGAGGTGGTGATATGATAATCAGTTCCACTAATTAATTTGATCAGAAGCAATTACATTTTGTCAGATCATTTAATAAGATAATTTAGATCAAAGTAAATCCAAACTTCGCGAGGCAGATGACGACATTCTGTGATCAAATCCTATCAACTTGTTAACAAGCTCGCACTTCTTTTCGGAGGTAATCTTGAACTTTGTCTGTGATTTAACTTGATGGACAAGTAATGAAATCTATATAGGCACTCTAGGTTGATTTATTCTCTTAGATCGCATGTTTAGTTGTTCAACTATTCTAGTATTGAAGACTGAATTGGCCATGTCCTTTTCACTTATTTGAATGATAACGTATTCTTTTTGTTATTATTATTGTCATTATTTCATATTACTTATTATTATGGTCTTATTCAATGGCCATCACTTTACTTACAAGCACAACGTAAACCCATCAATGCAAATTGATGTTTGCATTATTTAATATTTTATTTATTCATTTATAGGTTTATCTTTTGAACGGTTTTATTATACATTGTGCTGTATTTATTCTTGTTAGATCACTATGTTCCACAGGTTGTTGCCACCTCTCCCTTGAAGTGTTTTCGCATTTTTCAATTTTTTTTCTTGTTTAATCTTCAAACTATCAATTTTCTTTTTCTTTTTAAATATCCATTTTGTTCATGTTCATTTGTTTTAATGGTTCATACGTTTAGATCTTTGCCTGTTCTGTCTTTGAATGTCAGGGGATTGCGCAAAGTGGTCAAAAGGAATGTTTTTTTTTTTTTTGTTGCAAGAAGTGATGTTTTTTTTTCTTTTTTGAAGAAATACAGTTTCCTCAAGCTACGCAATATCGCGTTCATAATCAAATACGATTCATCTGCGATATTGAACACGATATCGCGTAGCTTGTCAGTGAACTACGATTTAAGATTTATGAAATATTATACAGAGGTAATTAAAGAAAATCCATGTATTTAGATGCTTTCCTTATGTGCGATTGCTTGTATATCTTTGTAATGTCATTCACACCTGTTTAGTTTTTTTTGTAACAATTTTTATTTTATTAATGTGTATGCATTTGTGTTTGTCATTTATGTTTAATGTATAACTATTGGTCATTATTTTATGGATTTGTATGTGATCCCTTGGCTATAAAATTATTATTTAAATTGATTGTTTTAATATAACTTTTAAAATAAAATGATATGAAATCAAATGTGACCCTGTCTGTGAAAACCCAGCTAAAGTCATAGTTTGTCGATTTACTGTTTTCTATATCAAATCATCCTTCATATGGTAAAGAACATTTTGTGAAAATGTAAAATTTATATCTCTATTACTGACTGAGAAAGACCATGTCAAAGACTTAAATCATAGTGAAATTAATGGTTGAAATCAAATGTTGACGCATATCTCAATTAGATTTTGAGACTTAAGCCTGGATTTCACAGACAGGGTCACAAATATATATTTATATATAAATATATACATTCTGATGAATATCAATTGGTAGTAAATATCAAATGGTGGTAAAATTATAAAATTTAATAAAAAATGTATTATTTATTTAAAAGGATTGTTTTAATTTATTTTTTAAATAAATATATATAAATATATTCAGATGAATATCCGTTTAGAAGCTTTTGTGAGAATGACTACCCAAAGCAGCTGTATAATAGAAGGTGGCCAAACAGGAGATGTATATTTATTAAAGGGGTGGCTTGCAGACAACCACTTAATCAAGAGCAGATGTGGATGGGATGGTGGGTGGTTAAAAGCACATCTAACGGGCGATGTGATGACACCCTGTACGAAGATGGTTCTTAAGATAAATAGAAAATCATGTTGACTTGGTCCATGAGGAGATGATTATTTGTTTTAACTTAAGTTACAAGTGGATACATTTTTCTTTTGCCCCTCATTTTGGGGCTTTCAAAAGTTCCATGGTAAAGTGTGTACATTCTTTGCTAGAGTGTGGTAAACGTCTCAGGAGATGAGCGTTTGAAGTCCACCTGTTTCTCATTGAGATTCTTGTGATGTTCACTCAGTCGGAACGCCTAAGCGTCTGAGAGAAGGGAAAGGCCGGATAGCTGGCAGACTCTGCACTGTCCTAGCAATGACAACAGTTAGACTGACATCCCCTAACTGGAGGGAATGAACTGGTGGTTACAGAGGTCAAGTATGCAGTTGTGGTTGCACTGACGCTGAAATAAATTGGGAAGGTGCTTGCTTTATACACAATACTACACCAATAAGTGTGAAAATAAAATGGCCAGATGGAATTCCACTCTTTAAAAATAAAAAGTTCCAAAAGGGTGTTTTTGCAGTGATGCCATAAAAATAACCTAGTTCTAGACTGTCAGTCAGTGCGGTAAGAGACTGTCTTTGAGTGAGTCTTTAACTGTTCATTCAACTGCAAGTTCAAAAGCGCTGATTCATTCAAAGAAATATGTAATGAAACACGCTGTTGAAATCATTTTAACTTTGAGCGCCACTTTTAAAGGCTCACCTGACCAACAAATGGACATGACAACCTATTTTCTCAAATATACATTACTTAGCCTCAAGGACAGACGCAGGTAATTGCACGAGATCAGTCGATCGCTCTCATTTGCTGTCTCTTTAGGCTTGTTAAGTGCAAATCTACCGAGCCTCTGTACAAATCAGCATGGTACACATCTTATCATTACTAACTTATTTAATATTCAGTACACATGCGTGAAGTGTCAAATGAGAAGGGCAAAACCTTACGGAAAAAGAAAACACGCAAATATCTCAGTTGCTGCGGTTATGCTCGTAAATAGCGCGGTTTTGCAATATTGCGGTTATCGCGACAGCCCTAACTATAAAGAACCTTTTCTGCATTTGAAAGGTCCCATGGATGTTGAAGTTTCTTCACAGAACCATTGATGCCAATACAGAACCTTTATTTTTAAGAGTGTATAAGGCATCTAAACAGATGAGGAAAATAAGTCTGACACATAACTAGCTATAACAAATAACTATGACACAATATCATAAAAGATCTCCAATTAAATATTTGCGTGTGAGAGTAAACCGCTTTTGACTTCAAATTGGATTTCATGTGGGCTGTTAGGTCGCAACTTGAACACAGTAAACAAATTATATTTTACAGCCATTAAACAATTTTGTTGTTTAGCTCATCACAAGAAAAGGCTCAATTTAAATCACTTCATGTGAATGTAAAAAGAGAGACAAGAAAGTGCTTGGCACATTCTGGATCTTAGCTTGGCCTTGACAAAAAAGGCTTCTGTGGCTCTGCCTCAGGCTGATAAAATGGAAAAGTAAAGCTTTTATAAGTAAGAGAACATTAAAATGCTTTACGGCTCTTAAACACAACTTTCCCATTCAATTTGGCTGCTCCTGATGCTAATTCATTAGAGTTCGTTTCTTTTTATGGTCTGCTTAGACTATTGGTTACTATTGTGGATTGACAAGCCCCGTTTCACAGGCTGGTATTTGCGTCATAGACCTCGATTTCACTACAAAACACTTCTCTAGCAGGATGTAGCTGAAAATAGCCTATAAAAATGAACTAATAGGAAGAAATGCAGGCAGAAGGGGATTTAACCACCATCTTGTAAAGACACAGTGCTTCTGATGCTCTGCCAGGCTCCTAAGGTCCCTCATCTCAACCACCCCTCCGCTGGCAATGACTTCTGCCCCCATGACACGTGTCGGCCATTCAGCTTGCTTAGTCTGAACCATTGCAGAGGCTGCAGGGGGTTCCAAAATACAGTGCCCCCACTGTGCGGACACAAAGTGCGCTGCAGGAAAATTCAGTTATCTGATCGCTCCCTGGCCTTGGATCAGTGACTCACAGCCCAAGGTTAACAACACTCCAGCCACCTCCACGATGCGTGGCAGAACAATTCTGCTATGCCAACAATGGCACCGTGGTTTCAAAGCCAAAAGCAGGCATCAACAAGCTCATGCTGCGTGAGCTCAAGCGCCTTCACTATGTTCATGAAGAACCTATTCATGTCTTCTTATCTAGACTATCCATACCATCAGAGTGAGAATACGTTATTTCAAGCCATGAATACGGAAATTGACAGCAGGACACTTCATCCAAAAGTCAAGACCGACCAAATGCTTAATTCTGCAACAGTGAATGAGAATTCAACTCTGAATTTGGTAGTTAAAGAACATAACATAAGTTATAGGTCGTAACAGAATAACCACAATGACTAACATCCGTAAATATTCTTACCAATGAAACGCTGTTAGGAAAATGCCATGGGAAAATTTATTTTTTCTGATTCATTACCCAAACAGAATAAAAGAAAAAAAATCTAAAAGTGTGAGTGAGTGAGTGAGTGAGAGAGAGAGAGAGAGAGAGAGAGAGAGAGAGAGAGAGAGGTAAAAGCATGTGTGAATTACTAGAGTACTGCATGTTCATATCTCAACATTTTTGGCACCACCATCTCTACACTCAAAAATGATTTTTGCTCTTTGTTCAATTTCATTAATTAAAATGAGCTCATACAACATAACTCTTGGTAAAAATGGTCCCAACTTAATTTTATTAAATATAAACAATGTAATTTAAAAACAATTAGGTTTACACGTTTTTTAATTGAGTCAACAAGAATATTTTTAGATTCGATTTTACTTGTGTAACTAGGAAGTGGATTTCCTTCCCATCATGCTTTGCACAGGGCTGGATAAGGAGAGTAAATCTTGAAATAAAATGTTATTTTAGGCATTTTTATTTAGATGATAAAATCGGGAGACTTGTTAATGTTTAATGTTCTTTTATGTTTGTATTTAAAAGAGTTTCTGGTATGTTAGTGTTTTGGGGGGTTACCATTGTGGTAAAGTGTAGAGCATGTGCTTGGGTTGAGGACCAGCTAACATGACACAAAGTTGTTTTATTAACAAAGAAACAATTATGGGCATGCCATGGATGTAACAATATCATCATATGCTATGCCTAACAAATTGGCTAATGCCTAAAATTAAGTAAATCCAAAAAATAATTTATTTTGAGTGTAGAAACAATGTATTATCCAGTTAAATGTTTTAGCAAGCATAAAAACATCACTTCATCAATGTATCAATTTAATTTAAACTATTTGATCAAATTGAGTTGGCCCAACTCAATTACAATTCATCCAATGAATTATTTTTTTGAGTGTAGGCTACTGATGTTAAAATCACAATGTAGCGGCTGGATTGCAACTATTACATATATAATTTGCCTATTTACATTGTCTATTTTGTATGTATATACCTAATTTATCTGTTGAATGTTTCTTTATTTGCTTATCATATTTTATATTTTACTGTGCCCTGCTGTTGTTTTGTGCACAGGCATGGCAAAACTTTATCTAGTAGGAACGACCCAATTTTTTTTTGTAGTCTTCACTGAAGAAATTTAAGTTTATACAACAAGATTACAACAACTCATTTCAAACAAATTAGATTTTGGTGGAAAAATGTAATTCAATTTCGTGGAAAAGTTTACTCTAATTTTTTTAAGTTCGTTCAACAACTTTTTTTTTTGAGTGTACCTATAGCGAGTCTGTAAGTTTAACTTCTTCAAAAACAGAGATGTTATTGGGAAATGTCACGTAGATTTTCAGCTGCTAAACTTTGTTTACACACATCAGCTCTGACAAGTTTCTCTGTGTTTGTTTGTTGCATATGCGCTCATGTCCGTGTGTCTATGTTTGAGGGAGAGCAGAAGAAATAAAGTTTGCTTTTCACAAGTATTAAAAAGTTATTTTGTGGGTAAAAGGTAGAAACAGTTTGTTGCTTTTATCCTATTTTTTATTAGCTATATTTATTCGTTTAGTCATTCTTCTGCTGTTTTTTATTTTTTAAAGGGGTCATATGATGCTTTTTTTAAATCACTATTTTGTGTAATTGGTGTAACAATATTATACGCTTTAATGTTCAAAAAACACAGTATTTTTCAAATACTGTACATTGTTGTAGTTGTACTGTTGTACTGTACATTCTCTATGTCCCGCCTCTCTCAAACGCTTCGTTTTCTACAAAGTCCCTCCTTCCGACAAGCACAGTCTGCTCTGATTGGCCAACTGGCACAGTGCAGACAGACACAGTGATGAAGCTCGTATGTGTTTCCACACAAGCCGCAATTAAGACGATTTCTGACGGGCTGAACACTCTGCTGTGATGTGACGTTGTCTCTGACACACACACAAGCCGCAATTAAGATAGCTGACATGGTTTGATGTGACCCTGTCTCTCTCTCACAGACGAGCGAGCGCAAGCACGCACGCACACGCACGCACACACACACAATGCAAAATTCTGCATTTGAACAGTTAATATCAAATACTTAAACTAACAAAACATACTTCCAGTCGCTGAATCAGAAGAGCCAGATTGTCATAGCAATGTCAGAATTACCTCCTCTCCTAGGTTCACGAAACGGTCGTCCATAAAATGCATTGTTGTTCTGTTGTAAGTAATCTTAATGATTCCTAAATACATCTGCTTTCGGAAGGCCAGATAAAGTGCTTTTGCTTTCACACAGAAACACACAGCTTCTGCCCGACACGGCTGCATAGGGATGCAACGATTATAGATTTTGTTGGTACAATTATAGTCTGAGGAATAATCACAGTTATTATGCAATGCATTTATTGTTTTCACAACATAAAATCACATAAACACTCTAGATATTAAAGTGTTATTTATTGCTGCCTTTTGAAACAGAAAAAACACCATAACCAATAATACAGCACAAAATTATTATACTAAAGAAAAAAAAGTTATCTTATTGGAATTAAAAAGGTGACCTCTCTATAAACATCCATGTCAGTATTTCCCTTTTGAATATAACAAATGGAAATAGATCACAAATGTATTTGGGGTTTTCATTTTGTATATTCTTGCTACATTTCTTTTGGACCCGAGTACAGAACTTGGAAAGATGGAGAAAATTGAATTATGAATAATACTTTAACAGGGATGATAAATCACAATGTTAACTAAGTATTATTAATATATAACTAATATAAACTATTTATCCCACAGAGGACACTGTATGAGGGGAATAAACTAAACTATTATTGTAATCAACGGTCATCCATACTTATTCGTTTTAATAATCTTTATTCATCTGATTTTACCTATGGCCTGAAAAAAATCATATCTATTATTTTGGTTTGTGAGATCGAGATCATTAACCGTGACGTTTTAAAGCGCAGTTAATAGTAAAACCGGTTAATCGCTGCATCCCTACGTCTGCATCAACACTAATGCGGTTACTGAGACCAAGCCTTATGCAAATATTTCCACATCATGATGTAGACATTTGGGGGAGTGTTTAAATCAGCCGTTTTAGGGGGGCGTGGCAGAGTCTTAAATTTAATAAAGAATATCTCTTTGGTTTTGAGACTTTAGTCTTTGCAACTTCAGGGATCTTCTCTACGCACAAACAGCTTGTAACACTCCAAAGAGAAAGCAAAACTTGAAATCACATCATATGACCCCTTTAAACATCTGAAAAGTGCTGTGACTAATATTCCAAAGAGACTTACAGTATATAAAGCAATCAACCTCAAGCACAAAGCACACACATTTGGAATGATGCATTTCCCACACACCACTAGTTTCAGTTTTGCTTTATATAAATTATTTTGGCTTGCCATTTATAATAAATGTTGTTTATAGTGAATGAAACTATAATTTATGTTTGTTTTATACGTATATTTTAATTATTTTTCTGTTCTGAATACGGTTAAATTCAGGATTTTTTGTGGAGTGAGGAGACCAAAA
Source organism: Gymnocypris eckloni scoliostomus (assembly GCA_027564155.1). Lineage (NCBI taxonomy): Eukaryota > Metazoa > Chordata > Actinopteri > Cypriniformes > Cyprinidae > Gymnocypris > Gymnocypris eckloni. The sequence goes on along the minus strand of CM050416.1, from coordinate 2,274,992 downwards.
ATACATGTTTATAAACATTTTGTTTATTTTACATTACTTCTGAATGAATCATTTTATGCTAAAAATTGTAGATATAAATGGTTTGAACCATGTAGGCTATACTTCCATGTAGAACTGAATGCCAATTTAGAATAAATTGTTTAAAAGCAAATCAAAGCTTCATTTGTAATGCAAATACAATGTGGCCACTCAATCATACGCAAAAAACCTGATATGGCCCTTAAGTCAAAGTTTGCCAACCCCATGCCTTAGAGTCATGCAGAAACATTCATTTTCTTTTTTTTGCTAGGAGATACATGACACATTAAATTGTTTTAATGTTCAGAAAATCCTGTGCTTGAGTCTGTGTCCATCACTACAAGATGTTCTCCAGCTGGCCAGAATCTTTGCAAAAAGACAGTTTACTATCCTAGACTGCAAATGGGCAAATATTTAGGTAAAAGTTGTAAAGACCATTCCAACTTCAAGTTACTACAATAAACTTTTTTAGGGGTAACATCATACCCCACAATTTAGGTCACATCATAAGTGGACCTGACAAAATATAATATAAAAAATGTCCTTTACTTAACAGAACTAGAAAGCTTTTAACCTGATGGTCAACCATGACCAGTGCTGTCATTCAACTACATTAACTAGAGTGATTGGCAAGTGAGAAACAATTGTGATGACTTTCAAACAGCAGTTTAGAATAAACGGCACCAAAGAATAGAGTATGCTTTATAGGAGCATTTAGAGCGATTATAGTAGAGAGCTGCCAATCTCAGTGAAAACATCACATGTAAGACCACACTGCCCCTACTGTTCACCAACTGATAGTGCACAAGATTAAACCGTGCTTCTATGATTAATGCTTTGTTGACTTGCATAGATGTTGGGGAAATGTATGTAGTACAATAAAGTATGGTTTATGTTAGAAAAGATTTGTCTTACCTATCATGGACCAATCCAGCGATGACATCAGAAGTGGAAGGAAATCATAGAAATAAAGAAAAAAGACATTTCAGTCACTAGAATTTTTAGAATGAGGTTCATAGGTTATGCTTCCACTGAAGCACAATTGACAGTTTTCCCACACCCAATTCCTCTTTGAACTATAATAGCTAGAACGCAATATGCCTTAAAAAATTAGCATGCATCAAATGTTATCTACACAAAATGCACCACTTTCATGTGGAATACAAATACTGTGGAAAAAAACACCACTAGGACTGCCTTTGAGGCCTGCCTTTAATAATCAGTGGCACAGATGGAGCAGGCTGAATCAGTAAATCTGTATGCCGATTCTCTGCAACCCTTCCGTCAGAATGACTGAAGACGGGAGAGCAGAATAAACAACAGGCCAGGGTGTCTGTGCATGCTGATGGAGGACTAATGCAGTCGAGTGTGTGTGTGTTTCTGGGTGCAGATGTGGGCCACTTACACAAACACCCTGGGAGACACTATAAGGAGTTTAATTAGCAAACTAAAACACAAGGTGTTTGACACATTCATATAAATGGAACAGAAGCGATTGAAAGTGAGCCAAGTGTGAAAGAAACTGCATTCAGTCCCTCATAAACACTGCAATAAATTGCCTATTAATCAGTAGATGAAAAATAATGACAAGTAAATTAAACTGAAAATCCACAAGAATTACAAATCTATCGACATTCAAAAAAACTGAAATTCATACACAAAATATAAATACAAAACACTGAATTCAGTGCATCATGCAAAATGTTTTACCAGAAACTGTAAATAAATAGAATAATTGCATTCAAATATGAAACCGTAGTTTCACATGGTCACATGATTTCTAGAGTGCTTGATTTCTTTAAAATTGGTACTTTTTCTATAACTACATGAAACAGACATCAATATAAAGAATGCTCCATTAAGAACTTGATGTTTATTTGCTTTACTTCATCACGGACAGTGATATTGAGCTACAAAAGTAATGAAGAAAAATTACAAAACTGCAAGCCAAATTAGTACAGAACAAATATCGCAAGTTCGCTAAATTGCAAACAAGCATAAAGTGAAAAGTACACCAATGAAGCTGATCATTCCAGTGAACTAATGTCCTCCAAGGGAGACCGGATGCTCAGACAGCAGTTATCTGGCCTGAAGTCACTTCTGCCACCCTAGAGAAGACATACTGTGCTGCTGACATCATTCCAAGCACTAAGAACGGCCAAAGCCTGCAGATTCCACACTTCTGATCTCTGAACACACACAAACCAATCCTCTCTGACCTTAGAAGCTTACAAGATTACAGATGGTGGAAACTAGACTAAAACAGGCCAATGTGTCTCACAATGAAATCAGCAAATGCATCTAATTAGTGCTGTCAAACTGCACTGCATAATACATATATATACACTTTCATGATATACACGCTTGTTTACTTCATCTGAAAAGCTTTTAAGAATTCACACACTTCCTTTATCCTTCAGGGTTGACCAATGTTGCTATTAGCTTGCTTTCATGTATAATAAACCCACTTGTGCTTATTAACGGAGCCCCAAAGCACAAGTATTAAGATTCATCTAAGTTATAATGATATCATACATTTGATTCCATCTTCCACCTAACACCATGTTTGAGGATAGATGAGGAGGATAGGGAGTAATGTGGGCCTAAAGAGACTGTCTGAGATGAAGTTGAGGAACCAGGGACTGGCTATAAGACTAAACACAGAATCAAAAGACCTGCTAGATTCTCAAAGTTATCCCTTATTATTGATCTTCAGAGACTGGCCCAAGAGAATCCCATAACAACCAACCATCCAAATATTACACAGCAAGAAAATGCAAATGTAACTAACTTTCCAATTCATGTTCATCTGCAAAGGCAAACGCAATTCAAATATTTTTGTCTAAAGGACACAGTGTTCTTGCTTTGCTTTGCTCAGCGCTGCACAAATCATCTGAGATTGGATACTTTCAGAAGTGCTCAAGAAACATAACTTCACACTGTAAAGACCAGACTCTTCACCAATTCATTTTAGTCAATTTAATGACACTAAGTTCAAGGTTTTACGGAGATAGAGTTGTAGTCAATGCAGGTACTGAGTCAACCTGCTGATTTTTAAGGCTCATCACAGTAATGGACATTATAGCTATAACAATTATATATCAATATTTATCTGCCTTTTGGCAATATTATTGTATTAAAGGGACAGTTCACCCAAAAATGAAAATTGTGTTATTTACTCACCCTCATGTCGTTTCAAACCTGTACCAGTTTCTTTCTTAGGTTGAACATAAAAATATATTTTGAAGAATGCTGGTAATCAAACTGTTGATGGTCCCCATAGTACTTCTTTACCTACTGTGTAAGTCAATGGGGTATAAGACAACTGTTTGGTTCTTATATCTTCTTTTGTATTGAAAATAAGAAAGTTCTTATCTTTACATAAGAAACTTCTACGGGTTTGGAATGACATGAGGGTGAGTAAATGATCACAACAGGTTTGGAATGACATGACGGGTCAGTAAATGATCGCAACATGTTCAAAATGTTTTTTGGATGAACTATTCCTTTAATATTGGTTAAAAATTAGGTTTCATTTCAACCAAAAATATACTGTTGCTTCAAGATTTTGATGTATGAACTGCAACAATTCATCTGCAAGATGAAGGACATAAAAGGGACCAACAAAGCTACCGGCAGAACAGACCTTTGTCATTTAAAGAAAGTTGCTGCTGCCAATCAGATTGTAAATAAATGTAGGCTTTTGACCAATTTATTCAAGTCAGTTGCCTAAGCTTTCAGACGTAGCAGAAATATAGAACACTTTAGACATAATAGTAATCAAGGTTCACAGTTCTTTATTTGTCAAATACATAATGCATAATGTAATGCAATGCAGTTACGTGTTTTTCAGAAGAACAAAAAAAAAAGAACCAACAAATTAAGGACAAATAAATAATAATAAAAATGAATTTAGAATATAATAAGCTATAAAGAAATGACATGAAAAATAAAACCTTATCAATGACATTGGTATCAATGGTCTATTGATCAGGTCTGAGTGGGGAGGACTGCTTAAGTCAGGGCTTCCATAAATTAACAATCAGTATCATTTAAAGATCTAATGCAATTAGCCTCATGGTGAGGTAACAGTTACTTACCAGGTTTAACACAATGTGATACTATTGAATTACATGGTAATGCATGACTTAAGAATTAATGTCACCGATCATACTGATATAACAATAACGATAACAAGCTGATCCGGCACTGGGTGTCGTAACGTCCTTTACGAACAGAATCTCACAAACAAAAAAGTTGAGCTGCTTAATGCATATAGAGAAACATTACAAAGATAAAACCTCTCCTACTGAGTGAATCACCAAGTAGGCTGTGTGTAAAATCTCTCTACAGTCTTATTATCATATAAAAAGCATGGGTCACTTGACACTGTAATCTGCGGACAAGGCAGGTCTGGTCTTCTAATGTCAAGTCAGCATTAAGGGTTCTCGAAATGTGCTGGATGAGCAAGTCATGAATATTTAACTCAATATGGTTATACAACACAACAACTTAAATGTTCATATTCAGTGAAGCCATTAAACTTGACTTGATAAACTTGACAAAAACAAAGTTTACTCAAATAACTAAATAGTGCAGCACAATTTAATGCTTTATATCATACATTTATTTAGTTAAACATTCCTAATCTAAATGGTTTTGCTTAAACAAGATCTAATGACTCACAAGTGACAGACAGAATATGAATATATATATATAACTATGAAAGTACTGTATTTAAAAGAATAATCTCTTCCAAAGATTAATGCTTCATTTTTTCTGAAGTAAATGAGAGATAAAACACTTCTACCACAGGAAAAGCCACGCATTATAGTAAATCTAATCCTAGCCCAGTGTTCATACAGTAGACAATGCTGATATGTGAAAGTCTCCAGAAACTATGCACTCTGACAAAACTGAGGATGCAAGTGCAGTAGTATTTTATTACAAGAGTATCAAACCAGATAAGCACAACTTTCCTCCCTTTGGCAAACTTCTATCCATGTAAATCCATTGCAACGACCATGAATGCACAAAGTTGTTTGGTAAACAGTTAAGGGGCGACAGTATTAGGAATTATTGTATAAGGATGCTGTTTGCTGCTTTGGTGATGCACCGCTTTGACGGAAATAATCTGTTGTGTGATCGGTTTGAAACGGAGTGATTACTTTGCAATGCTCCAGTTAAGTTGATGGTAATGCTAGGATCCTATTAATAACCGGGCACATCAATGGGTTACATTCATGCACATGTGAAAGGCCAAACCATTTATTCAGCATCTCAACTCAGTGAGATCTCATTAGTGAAATCAAATGAATTGTGATCAGAATTAAGTAGAACAAGGACCAAGTAAAAATACATTAACTTAATTCAAGAGTCAATATACATCATTACAATACATACTTGGATATTCTGAATTATCCTAAGCTATAAACCTATAAATCAGGGAGGGGTGAGAGCACATGTTTTATTGGATATGCAAGCTTATTTACAGGTTTTATAAATAGGTGTGGAGAATGCCTGCGCTCCGTCACACAACATGATACACGGTCTTGATCAATCTGGGAATCAGAGTCAAGTTTCCTGAGCTGAGCAACAAACTCAACATGGCTGCTGCAACTTCACTTGCTGTATTCAATGTATCCATGACAGATAATTAATTAGGTTATTACTCAAACTATGATATTTTATAAAACACAAAATATCATAACAATGATGAAAATAGCACCGTTACAAGACTGCAGTTATTGCTTTAATAAGGGGCCTTAATCTTTTGAGGCAAAGAGATCTCAACAACACGCCTCTTGGATATTGTGAAGAAAATATAACAGCGAAATTAAGCATTCTCCTAACCGAAGCTATAAGGCTAGAAATGCCACTCCATGCATAGAAGAGAACTTCTATAAAAACACTTAGAATGCCCAAGCATGTTGGAGCACCTCTTATCTCTCTGGTTTCTGAGTATATGGTGGCTTGTGTGTGACCATGCATGCACTTGTTCAACTAAATCGACATTTCAACTGGACGACAACTGAATTTTTCAATGACTGTGACAACTTTGAGGAACCTCAAAGCAACGATGCCATAAGGCAAATATGGATGAACCCAGTGGTGATGTCATACTGAAAACAACGCTGTTATGAGCAAGACATGGAGATAAAATCATGGGACTGAAATAGAGGAACCTATCAGAGGTCAGTTTGAAAGGATATGCTCAACCAGCTATGCAGCTGGCTACACGTGTTCAGTCGTCAGTGAGGCACATAGTGGGTATGCGATGCCTCCTAGATCCTCCGCTCCGGTGTCTGCTATAAATTAGTCTTTGCTTTTTCACTCAATTCAAAGAGCTGGCCAGAGAAATGCCCTCTCTCACACAATCAATCTAGAGGGCAATCTAGGCAGGACCACACAAGCAGTGGCACACAGCTTTATAGCCAAATTAAATGAACCATATAGACAGCTGTGCCAGTTACAATGTGGCCATCTGACTGCTGCTGGACCGCAGACAAGCCAACTAGCCATGGGTAGGGAGGATAGGCTGGTGGGGAGGGGTTGAGGGAGTGAAAGGTGAGAAATGTTCCCAAAGAACTAGGGATGAAGACCAGACATGGTGATTAGCCAGGTTCTGGGCTATGCTCCCAGTCTAGTACAATTTGTACTGCAAAAAATACGAGTCACATTCACTCAGGCACAGGTCAAGATAACTATTTGGCAGGCATAAATGGGCAAGATTGATCCTACCATATATGAAGACTTTCATTGTGCTGAACTATGACGACTGCATGAGTGCCCTGAAAGAATTTACTGTTACAGTTCTTTGTTAGAGGGAAGAATTCCTCAAATCCAACCTTGGAGCACCAACGCTGATGTGTAAATGGGAAGCTTATCATACTCTGGGTTGAAATATCTCTTAGTTTTGTTAATACAATGTAAGCCAAGTAACTGGTTGGTTACCAACATTTTGGTGTAAATGTTCCCCCTAACAAGAAGAGTGCTTGATTAATGGGCTGATGACCATCACAACATTGAGTCAAAACTATTTATTTCAGAGCAGTTGAGGTTCTGTCAGGTCAGATAGGGGGGTATCCATGGAGAAACGCTGCTGCTTGTCCTGCCATTCTAAGCGAACCAACTACCACCTCTATCAAGTTATCCTGATAACCAGACTCCGATTACAAGCTGTTAACAGCAACAATGTGCTGACAAAGCATATTTAGCACAAACATTCTTTATTGCTGTGGTCCCGGATATTAAAACTCATGAGTGTTTTAAACCGAGCAGCCCCATCTTCAGTTACGGCCCCTGGCTCTCAGCAGATGCTGGGAGCTTGTGACACATTCCCGGGCCAGGAGAAAGCCTCTCTCCCACACTGCCAGCTTTGCAAGAAATGTCAGCACCTTTTGGCAGCCTTGCAGCAGGTGGGAGGTCTTCAAACACATGGTAAAAGTTGCTGTCGGAGTTCAGCAGTTTTTTTTCAAACTGTTCGAATACTGCGGGGTGGCCCATATTCAGCGTCAAAGGGCAAACTGAGAAACAATGTCAGCACTTCTTGGCGGCTTTGTTGCAGGGGTGGGTGTGCTGCTATCATGTGACAGCTGGGTTGCACCGATTACAATGGGCATACGCCACTTACCTTTAGCTTGACAAGTAGTTCAGCTTCTGTGAGCCATCATGACTTCTACATCTTTTCTACTGAACATGCTACACATTCAAAATGATCTTGACAATACGTGACAGTTTAGCTGACATCCCGTCGTGTCTGTTAGTGGGGGTCCAGCCTTGCCATACGGAGAATGCCGCAATACTCTTTGCCCAACACTTTCTGTTTATCTGTGCAGGACTGGAATGGGCCTGCTCGGAATAGCTTTGGGCAGATGCCTTCACAGAGCATTATTTGGAGCTCAAGGGCAATGCAATCCCACCATCTTCCTCCTATAGGAGCTGGCGCGGAGAGGCGGGAGGACACATTAGCTGACTGGATACTCAAACAGTGCTCATACACAAGAAGGTGAGAAAAGGTCACCTGAGTAAAACCACTTTAGTTTGAGATAATTCCCAAGACAGAATGGCAAGAGTTTCAATAAATGTGAAAACTATTTTTGCCCTTTTCAGAATTGTCCACAAAATGTTTACTTAAAAGGTAATAAATGTGTACTTCTGAAATCTCCATTCTAAAATAGAGTTGGAGAATCTGATCCCTTTTTAAAAATCTGTTCAGATGGTTTAAGAAATGTAAATGAACAATTAATAAAAGGGATTTTATGATTAATTTGAATCACTGGGCAGCATTCTGCATTTATAAGGTAAATATTTAGTTTAATTATACATTCCAACCCAATAATCCCCCAAAACCATTACCAAACCATTCTCATTTATCTCCGTTATGTCTATGTTCTGCAGAATAATAAACAAAAAAAACATTGGGTATGGAACATGCAGCGAACCAAATAACAATTTCAGTTTCATAAGTTGTATTTAGAGGAAATGTATATAAATTCCTCTAATCCTCACTGTATGGTAAACAATGCATTGTGTGCATACATTTTTCTTTTTTTTCTACATGTATAAAATTAAGAGTCTATCCCCTTAAATGACTTTTTACGGACCTTAAAGACCTTTGTTAACAGCATGTAGTATAGCCAAATATCTAGTTTGCTTAATTGTTGCTTAAATTAGTAACATCTTAGTAAAGGCTGGCAACACAAAACAATATGTATAGGAAATATTCTCATTTAAAGGAATCATTATAGATAGTCTGCAAGAGGCAACCGCAAGGATGTCTGTGTACATCTTGCCAAGTAATCTGGGGAACTTTATGGCATCAAAAAGTTGCAGTCCATTTTATAGAATCTTGAAAGGAAGGTTGTAAGATATTACTTTTTCCAAATGAGACATGATATAGACTTCTATTTGCCTTTCGAGCAAACAGAATTTACGATGAGACCTGTGTGAGCTTCACATTGACTATACATGAATACATGCACCATCTTGTCTCAATTTTAAAAAATGCTCCCATGATGAACTAACCGCAGTGCATAGAAACAAACACCTCAAAACAAATCAGAGTGCAGTGACGACCCTCAAAGCCAGAGCTTAAAAAAGCCTGTACTGTACAGCATGTAACATTTACCACACTTAAATTTGTTTGTATGAGCTACAAGGCTCTCGTGTGTACGAGACTGTTAGCACATGGCTCACTTTAAAATCACAGAGAAGGCCTTTTAGTTTTGCAAACTTTAGAACATCTTTAACATCTTAGAACATCTAAGACTTCTTAGAGAAACGTTAAATAGATTAAGTATAGTACCCTGCCGATCAAACGTAAGATCCTTTTTTCTTTAGTATAAGTTGAAATTAAAACAACTGCTTCATGCTGGAGTAAAACGCCAGAACACTATGTATTAGCCAGAAGAAAACTATTGAAAGATTAAGAGAAACAAGTTGTGTTATTCACATTCATCTATCTACTTCATTTTGCAGTATATATGCAATATCTGTTCCAGCGAATTCACGTTGGCTTCAGAAGACTTGGTAGTCATATGCCACTTGACTGACATGGAAATATGAAAGTTGCATGAAGAATCTTAAATTCTTCTTTAGTGTTCTTCTTGGGAAAAATGGTTTGGAATCATGTGAGGTTCTGTAAATGATAATTTTTGGGTAAGCTATCTCTTTAAGGAAACTGGCATAGTGAGACTTACAGGCTAAAGGTAAGAGCTCAAGTAGCAAATGGCTCTTGATGGTGACCATGGCAGGGGCATAGCATTGATGGGCAGGACCGGATCATTTTACCCAAATGGCAAAGCAGAACCGGAATAGAAAAGCAATATGCACCCAAGTGCTCTGGCATGAAAACTCAAGTTCATTTCCTGGGATTTTTTTCAGAAACAGCTGACTTCTATACCAGGCCTGGGAACAATAGAAGATTTTGTCCCCTCAGCATGTCTTCATTGGAAACTCCGTTGCCAGCTATTTATACCAGTGACTTGGAGACTGTGCAAGGGCTAAAAAGGCGAACTGGAGGAAGAAAAAAAACATTTGGGGCATGAAACTGACTCCATATAAAGACTTACAGTTCGTAATATTTGGGTGTGAAAAGAGTATTTTCATACTAAACTTCATCCCTGATGGATGTCTTTGCTATATCTTTTCTACAATGATAAAATAAGCCATTGCTTTATCCTCAGTGGACTCTGCAGAACCTGCTGAGCGAAGTTTCATGGATCTTATATTGGTCTATGGGGACTATAAAAATTCAAAATATTCCACTCACAGGAGGCCAGCTGTTGGATCTCAAGTCACTTCTGCAAGGTGGTGTCTAAACCAGCTGCTCATTTGGAAAAGCACGGGGACGCTTTTTTTGTCATGTTGAGGTTTACAGATCTATTTTTAAGTCGTCTATTCATCCTTTCAGTTTGAGGGACTCCACGGTCTCAACGGAGGCCTGATTTTACAAGGAAAGAAGGGACAACGTTAATTCTGAATGCCACTTCTCAAGAACAAAGACAAGCCTCAAGAGGAATATTTCCGGAAGTTCATCTTCTGGAAGGAACATGTGCACATTAGTGAGACCATTTTATTTGGCTTCTTGCGTATTAAGTATCATTTGGTTGGTTCCTCAATCTCTTGAGAAAAATTTGGACACTGAGCCCATAGTTATGGCAAATACTGCAGGGATTTCTTGTTTTATACCATGGTGCTTTAGGAATAAATGACTTGGGTAAGACATCTTGTTTCCACTGACCTTCCTAAAATATATAAAAGCAGCTTTATATACACTACCATTCAAAAGTCTGAGGTTCAGTAGGATTTTTTTAAATAAATTTAAATAACGGTCTATGCTGTAACCAAGGCTGCATTTAAATCAGAAATCCAGTAAAAGCATAATACTGTGAAACATTGGTACAAATTTAAAATGTTCTTAAATTATATTTTAATATATTTTTTAAATGGTGCTTTATTCCTGTGATGGCAAAGCTGCATTTTCAGCAGCCATTAGTCAAATCTTGAGCATTAAAAGATGCTTCAAAAAGATTATATTATGTTGATTCAGTGCTCAAGAAACATCTGGGTAGAAAACCATTATTCTGCCTAATATTTTTGTGTAGAAATTATCAACAGAAAGCTCAAAAGAACAATATTTAATTAAAATAAAAAATGTCATGTAATTTTTGTTCCATTTAATACTCTCTTGCAAATTGAAATTATTAACAAAAAAAAAATAAGTTAATTAAAATTTACATACCCCAAACTTTGGAATGTTAGTGTATTTTCACACACCCCCTCCACATATTTAATCTCACAACTAATTGCTTCCCTTCTTATAACTCTTCATTACTCAAATTCCAGATAAAGGTTGCTTAAGGTTGAGAGCATTTGAAATAACAGCAATATTTGGAAGCTAAATACAAAAGCCAGTGACATTAGACACCCAAGACTACAATAGAGGCTACCATAAATGGCAATGTCTATAAAAAGAAGTTTCTGAAAATATGATTTGGTTGCAAGGAAAATTTATTTCCTCATTATCTTCAGCCGACCCACTTTAAGAAACAAACATGTTTGTTTGCTGTGCCCCAGCATGCCCTTATTTTCATAAGCACAAAATATTTTATTTAATTTTTTTACAAAATGGCTGGTACCGGAAGGTCATGAGTCAAAATTTAAGCCAGTTGGCGAGGTGCAACATTGCAGCGAGTTGTCTATGAACAGTGCGGTCATGCACCGTGTCCTTCCGGCCTCTCCCGCTTTGACTATGCAACACATGTCGCTATATTATGGGATTGGTGGGACGTTACGAACACCAGAGAGCAGCTGCTTTCCCAGCCAATCAATACATTTTCTCTGGATCTGGGCAGGGTTAAAAATAGGAACTCCCAGACAAGTCTTTTTAAGGTCACCGGATGGAATCTTGCTGGTGACTAAAGAAATTATGACAAATAAACTACGTAAGCATACATTTATTTTTCTATCCTCATATCTGTTTTGGTCAATAATTATTAATTTGTTCCTTCAATAATACAAAAAAAAGTCACTGTTGCTACGCGACTTCATTAAATAATACATGTAATGTCTAAGAAAGTAGCATTAAAATGACAGCAATGCAACACAGTATGACATGCTCATAGACCGGCGCTGCTATATTGAGTCTCCTGACTGTGCCGAGCAATTACTGCTATTGTTGGTTTAAGAACGACAGGGAGGCTGAAGGTTGAGCGATGACTCACAATCCCAGCAGTTCCCGATGCATTTTAAACCGCACCAGATAGCACTGATTCTATTCAAAATCCAAAAGCATTACAACAAGACTGAAATTTCCTGGGGAACAGTTACAGAATTACACATATACTGTATAAATCAAGGATGTCAAGTAAATATACTTTTTCCTAGTAAAAAATGGGTATAAACTGGCATTATTCCAGGTCTAAATGTTAAATTCATTTTGAAATCTCTAGGATTGAAATGCCCAGTACAAACTCACATCAAGAGTGAAAATAAATATTTCTGGCCAAGAATACATTGTCTACAATGCAAGTAAACATTTCGACCAGACAATATTCAACCATGCAGTGAAGTGAACTATTAATTTCCAGACCAAAGTAACTGCCATTATACCAGGCATGCTGTAGGGCATAGTCGTTTTTAGATTCATGGGACTCACCCGTCTGCGACAGAAGGGCAGACTTTGAGCTATTATGTTGATGCTGAAGATCTTCAGAATTTTCTGGGGGGGTATAGGCTCCTTGGTGACATCCTTAGGGTCAGCCAGCTCCAGTACCTGGCTCACCGGGTGAGTCAGGGGAGCCTTCTCCTTGCCTGAGGACTTGGTCATCTTTTTCCTCAGGCTGGCTGACGAGAAACGGGAAATGGGGCAATGCCGCAGCATTACCAACCCAGAGCTAGTAGGTCATTTCCCAGTAGAGGCAAATTTGTGGGATTTGGTCTGTGGCAGTATCACAAAATTTATCCGGAAACCAACTCACTAGAATGTTTTGGAGTTTTAAAAGGCACAACAGCTCTAAGTGTCCACACCAAGCTCACTGCCCTGGACTGTGGCCCCTTTTAAAATATCAGAGGGTCTGATGTCATCAGTGAGTCTGTTGGGCCCAGCGGCAGCTGTCCTGTACTGGACTACCCCCACCTAAGCACATGAACTCTACTCCCCTAGCCCACCATGGAGCAATGCAGCCTCTGAGATTCACATCAGAGATTGACAAATTCCATTACATCTCTGCCTTTACAGTAAAACACCAAGTTTAATTAAATGAGAGCTTCCACTTGAATATGCATTTAAAGAAGACAAGGGGCTCACGGATTCGGTGTAAAATATTATGTGTTTATTATCAGTCATTATGCATCATTATGTCATATAATGCATTATGTCATTATAATTTAATAATAATAATTATTAAATATTATCAGTTTAAATCAGTATGCCTAATAAAGTGGGAAAAGTATACAAGCTTAAACAGATCCTGTTTAAGAGTCACTTATTTAAAATGGCCATCAGTTGACTGACAACAATCCTGCTATCTACTAGCATTTTAAAGGCTTCTAAACAGGTGTTTCCTACAGGATTCTGCATTAAGCAGCAGGGGTGCCTAAATACACCCCACATAACAGTCATATAAACAAGCAACCAGTAATAATAGGATTCAAGATTCATAATCCTCTAGCACACAAAACTTCACCACTGAAAGTAGTAAACTTGCAGTTCAGTGAGTGAGTCAGATGTTGATTCTACTCCGAGTGATTCAGTGAAAGATTCATATGACTGAAAACTTCAGAGTTTGAACCATTAACAGTCATTGGTTCATGCATCATTGCAATGTATATATGTTTTAACCCACGATGACAACCCATTGAAAATGGGACATCTTGCCATTATTGTGATCTAGCCTACTACCAGAATGTTTAAGATGTCTCCCTTAATAAAACACCTGATTCAACTCATCTTCTTACAGACTGGAGTTGAGAAACACGGACAAAGACAAATCACAAGTTTACATAGGCTGCATCAGAAATCCTATTCTCTAATTGGGTCCTTTTTTTGAACAAGTACTTTGTGACTATTTAAAAAAAATAAAAAAAACGATGTTCTATATAGAATGAATATAATGCAGACTTACTGTTTTCATCGTGCTATTATAGTCATTTGACCTACAGCATCAGTTGCATGGCTTCGATGCCATTCACAACTCCTTTCCTGGAGCCTCACTTTCAAATCTTAAAGTAGCAAGTTATCCACCTTGTGCCTACTGTTTTACGAATTTACTGAATAAAATACTGTATTTTGATTACTATTAGTAGGTAACTAAGTAGGCATATTCGGATGCAGCCATAGACAAAAAGTTTTTTTTTTTTTGGGGGTGTCACACTGGTGATCACACCACCACTGAAAACTGGTAAAGGTAAAAAAAAAAAAAACTGCTGTAAATTACCACAGGACAACAAAACTACTTTGCTTTATTATACAGCAACGAATGATACACAGCCAAGCCCACGTCATGGGTTCAGCTGAGAAAATTATATTTAGGTTTTGGGGTTTGAAAGTTTGAGTGCCAGTGAAAAAAAAATATATAACATCAATATCTACATTTTAGGAAACCTAGGTCTAAATTGTAAAATTCTTTATAACAATGTACATTTATGGAATATAAAGTGGTCCTGTCATTCAGAGACACAGGGTTTATTAGAGTCAAACTGACCCGAGAGGGCCGATCTCATTTTTAGCCCTGGCCTGGAAACCCAAAAGCTTCGATCCTCTCACTTCATACAGACCCACATAAGCTTTGCCCTAATCTCATGGCACACAACTATGCGCCGTATGTGCAGTGCTGAGCCTCGGCCTGTTAGCATGACTGGCACAAGGTAATTGCAGGGAATGCCAGAAATGTGAGGGATTTAACCCTGGCTCCTGCAGAATGTCAGGCACAGCCTTCTGTTGGGAGGAATCCTTTATTCTGCATGCCCGTTGCTTTTTAAATATAGCCTCTCTAAGGCTGTTAGGGGAAGAAATTTGGGTCTGGAAAGGAAGAAAAGGGAATTTTCATTTAGGAAATCAAAAACAGATCAAACCACAACTTCACTCAAAGGATAACAAGGGCTACTTGTTATATATAACAAGGGCTACTTTGAAAATAAAACCCAACTCTATGAGAATGTCACCTAAAAGGCTCCAAAAACTTTCAAACTTGATGTTACTGAATGTATAGACGTTTTTTCTATTCTTAACTGGAAGGATGCTTTGCATTTCCTGTCTACGGTGTTTCTAGTTGAATTAGCGTATCTTCTGAGCTAATGTTAAACCTATTAAAATGTTTTAAAAAAGCACATGGCTCCATAGCGCCATCACTTTACAGTGGCGTAATGATCGTCATTTGTCAGTGCCTCACTCTTCAAAGTTAAATGAGTGTGTAGATTACACAAAGCTGCCGACGTTAGCTACATTAAAAACAGATGGACACTATTTGAATGGGTTCCTATGGAGACTGGAACAGAAGAGCATCCGATTAGAAGTTAGAATAGATTTTGTAATGCCGGCACTCATTTACTCAGGAAATTTGTTTATACAGTACATGAGTACATTAGAACAATCATCTGAGACCAAATGATCACTTCATTTTTTCTGTTTACCATACAAAGTGATTTATATTTCTACTTCTATGACAATGTTGGACCATAAAACTTTGGACTCAACTAACTTTCATTTTACGGACAAAAACATTTGATACATTATTCAAATATATTGTGTTCCACGATACCTACAGTGAAGGAGACAGACAGACACACTTTCACTTCAGTCACCTGAAGCAAAGACATGAGGCATTTCTTAAGATCACAGGGGTCGTCTTGAAAATCAGACAGCACTCTTAAACCACCATGCAAAAACACCCAATTCTCAATAAATTTGCAAAAAGTACATCAACACACAGAGTCTAAGTTTTCCTTCGCTGCACTGATGAATCGACACAGCCAGGCAGGCAGTATTTCACAACACTTCACCTGACGCCTGCACGGCACCACACTCATGACGGAGGCAAACGCCGCTCCTTGACAGTGTGACAGTCTACCTTCTCCATCATTTGCAAGAATTGGTTAAATTAATGAGATCTGCTGTAAACTCCACCACGATACGGGGTTATCACTCGCAGATAGAACACAAAAGACACCTATATTATGAGGATATGCATACTGATTTGATGGGATTTGGGTGACATTATAAAATAGATTTTTTATATTTTCATAGTTTAATTGGAGGCAAATAAAGTCATTGTGGCAAGCTGTCCAGTCGCCTTCTACTCATAACTAGAAAGTACTGAGACGAAAGAAACCATACACATTCTTCTTCCTCTACTGTTCCAAAACAAAATAATAAAGTATCAGAGACTATTGTGTGTGAGAGCATGACACTACATACAGCATAACGATGTATTGCTCACACACAGACAAGGCCAAGAGCCTGCAGTCGACTCATTTGACAGTAAAACAACCAAATGAGAGATTAAAATTTCAAATGCTCATGAATCATTTATGTTTAAGCTGCTAGAGGGAAAAAAGTTTTCACTAGGTTCTTTAGAGACAAAGTTTTTGACAATAGCACATTTAGTACAAAAGACAATCCTCCGGTGAAGCACTAAAACGAGAGATTTCCACATGGACAGTTTGCAAGGGCATTTGAACACTTGTTCATAAAACCGCTGTAACTTTCGTCAAAGATCTAATAATAGTTCGAACAGCATTTGCATAGCACATTCCTTCTACAGTTTCTAATAAGAGCATAGAACAAAGTTGCTTAATATTTTCATTAAATATCAGACCTCTCTTACAACACTTCTAAAAAAAAAAAACAAGTATAGCACTGATCTAAAAGCAGTTCTCATTTATTCTCTTTCAAGTTTGAATTCAACTATTACAGCTAATCATGTTTAGGTTGTCTCAGAGGTTGTTCGCATCTGTCATATATCTTAGCTACATAGATATCATATATATTTTAGATATGTATTTGGTCACTATTTTAAGGTCCAATTTTAGCTATTAAACCATTAAATGTGCTATTAGGCCATTAAATACGGCCTCAAATTTGCTTACATGTGCTGCTTATTAATAGTTAGTAAGGCAGTAGTTAAATTTAGGTATTGGGTAGGATTAGGGATGCAGAATATGTGCTTTTTAAGTACTAATAAACAGACAATGTGTTAATAATAGGCATGCTAATAAGCAACTAGTAGTTAATAGTGAGAATTGGTCCATAACTCCATATACTAAATAGTTGCCATTTATTTATTTACATTTTTTTTCCTTCCCCAGCATTCAACATTTTAGGGCTGGTAAGACAATGTTTTTGAGAGAAGTGTTTTATACTCAAGTGTTGATGTACACTTATTTGATCATATTTTGAATTATTAACATTTTAGACAACTGTAAATGTATTTTAAAATGCAATTTACTCATGTGATGGCAAAGTAGAATTTACAGCATCATTACATCAGTCTGACTTTTCAGTGTCACATGAACCATCAGAAATAAACGCTGATTTGGTGCTTAAGTAACTTTTCTTATCAATGTTGCGAAAACAGTTGTGCTGCTAATATTTGGAGATCAACTTACTTGCATCCTCACTTATGCACTGCATTAATGGCATAATGTTGAGTAGTATCGAGTTGAAGTGACAAAAAATGCACTGCAGTCACATTGCAGGAAAAAAAATCGTTCACATTGGAACTTAAAATATTGTGAATTTTTGCGGTTTAAAAACAGTATATCACATTATGGAAAAATGGATAAAGACACCGATTTGACTGCAGTGTGACAATAGCGTGGAGCTCTGAAGTGCTGTTATGAAATGTTATATAAACTGAGAGGCCTGTGATTGCTACTGGTGTAGCTGCTCCAACATCTTATAACTTCTCCCAGAACAGCTGTGATAGAGCTTGTGGATGTTATTATGGTAATCTTTGCTTGAAATACCTGATGTGGACTCAGATAATCAAGGTGAAAACCCAACCAAAACATTGAGTCTTTGGCGGCCTCATGTGACAAATAGTGGAACTGCATGAAACTGCATTTTGACTGAAAATTAACTATTGGTCCAAATAAGGGCCTGGAATTTAAAAATGGTGTTACATTTCAGACACTGAATTCTCTTCGTTTGGTGGCAAACATTGTAAGATACTTGGTAAAACATGTGAGCCTGCCCTTCATCTCTGATAGACAATCTGCCTCACCATTTTATCCAAAAATGTAGCAGTTTCCTCATTGCAACACTGTCCAGCAACTCTTAACCTGTTCATCAGCTTTCTTTTACACTCCAGTGAGTCGTGGAGCAGATGGATGGGCTGATAATGGGGGTTGCCAGGTAACGTTTTGAAAGGCTCCCATAAGAGAGTTCCACCTCACAGGAAACAGAGGCGAGGCAGAGAGGAACGAGTCATCTGCTCACCCAGACATGATGTCAGAGTACTCCTGGGCCTGGTTTCACAAACAGGGCTTAGGTTAAAACAGGATTAGGCAATAGTTCAATTAGGACATTTAAGTACTTTTTATGAACATGCCTTTGAAAAAAAAAACAATACTGACGTGCATCTTGAGACAAAAAGTCACTGACATATCAGTATTGTCTAAATAATACTGATTATATATTACATTTGGTAAGATCAAAAAGAAATTGATCTTAAAAATGGCTTAATGTGATAAACTAGACTAATAAAATAATTAATTCAAACATGTTATTTAAATATTGGAGTAAAGTCTAATTGGGGAATTTCTTTAGCAAGATTAATGAATTTGGGCCTTTGCCTTGTTAAGGGAATGGGGTTAAATTACCATCTTTTGATAAACTAAATAAACAACGCTGACACTGAATATAAAAAAGCTAAATATTCAAATAAGACAGCAGAGTGCTGTAGATTATAGATGCATGAAGCTGTGGGTGTGTAAACTTCATGTTAGTTGCCTTCAGTTCTGTCTGGTGAATGATACTCAGATCCTTGAAGAAGAGTGTAGAGTACATGCATCAGTGTGCGAGTGTGAAAACAGCTCTACAGAAGTCAAATAATCAAAACTATAAATGTGACCGATACCAACCTTTATCCAGAAGAATGAGACCTTCCCCATTGAGCACACAATGGCAGATCCATACAGACTTTCATTACTAAACACTTCACTCGATGGAATTTAGAGTAGACACAGCAAGAGAACCACCTTCTGAATAGTGATACAATTATACCTTGCTTGAAAACAGCAGCTCAGTATGCAGGAGAAATTCCTTCTCTCTCATTAGTGCACAAGAGCCTTCACATGACCTCGGACTCCGCTTCACCAAACAGTTTCTCAGAGGACAGGTGTCCACTTACTGCCTGTGTTCTCGTTCTCTCTCTTGTACACAAACACGACACACCAAACATGCTGCAATAGTCAGCAAGTATACATATATATAAAAAATGGCTTTAATTGTATTTAAAAATATAATTGTGGTGTTCATTTTATATATACACACGTCAATAAAAAAATTACTTCAGGCAGTTCATCTAGATTTGGTGACTTAAAAAAAAAAAACTAAATTGTATTTTCTGTATTTTATTGAAACCATTGTATTGCTCATGTTTCCCAATGCCACAGAAAAATGACACTTTTTAAAATAAATACAGAAAATAAAAGTTGGCCTTTTTATCCAAATAGAACATATTTTTTCTCTTTAGTCAAAAAGGTTGTGACACCTTTACTGTTATATATTAAAATGTGAACTATTACTTAAACCTTTTTTCAAAAAATATAGTAAAATAAAGCAAAAAAAAATTATTTTCATGGTCATCGAGTATAATCTCACCTGTGAGAGAAAACATCCCATCTGCATATGGCAATATGGCATGTGATGCCAGTGAGATTACAGATATTAATCATAAAGATACAGATGCAGCCTCTTTCCTTACAGAACTTGTTTACTTAAGATGTCAATGAAAATTCTGGATTATGTTCTTGTTGATTTGTCAAAAGCTACGCAAACACAAATGTGAAAAAAAATATTGTTTTTCAAATGTATCATCAAAATGTATTTACATAAAATCTAAACTAATCAAAAAATAGGTTTAAATTAAACAGTACTTTTGAAAACAGTATTACAATGAAACAAATCCAAAAATGTGAAACTTTAAGCAAGCATGAAACTCAAGTAATGTTTGTGTATATGAACATATTTTAGCATGTGTTTGGAGCTCATGACACAATGTCTTAAACCCACAGCCCCCCATTGATAATTCACAACACTTCACATGACACCCTGTGTTGCCACGACATGCCAACGAGCCAAATTCAGTTTCCCTGACAGTGTGATAGTCAGCCTCCATGCATGTGCAAGAACAGGTTAAATTAATGAGCCCTGTTCTCCGATCCATCATATCCACTCGGTGAGTCATAAGACATGAGGAAAGACATGAGGGTGAGTAAAGGACCATTTTCAGTTTGGGGTGATCTCTTTAAGAACACAGTTTTGCAACTTTGTCTTTTTTTTTTTTTACAGTTAGTAAAAGTGACTCCTCAAAGGATATGTTCATGGCTTGGAACTCTTTACTGAGTTTTTTTTTTATCTCAATGGGGCAAAATGAATTAAAAAAACTCACAGAACCAAGACTTTTGAAAATCATCAAAGAGAGTCAATTCTCTATTAGACTCATATTCAAGTATTTAGAAGTCATGGAACAGATCAACCACGAAAACACAACTTTTGACTAGTAACCTATTTATCTTGTAACCTCAAAACCTGTCAGTATTCAGTATTTAAACAAGCATGGTAAACGGACCTTAATTTTTTTATTTTGTGGTTGGTTACAGCATCAGACAGCAATTTGCACCACGGTCCACATTGACTTTCAGTCCAGGACTGTGCTCAATACCCAGAAAAAAATTAGGGGGCGTTCACACAAGACATGGTTTTCCTTTCAAACAGCCAGAGTAAAGGGATATAACTCAACAGAATTGTTTTTAAGCAGTTTTGACCTTGACACCATCTTAAAACTACAAAGTTCATATTGCAAAATGCCAAAGCAACTGAAGCTCAAGGCCAAAGAAATCATTCTGATGCATAGATAAATAGGCTAACAATTACAAAATAAATTAATACATAAACTATGGACAGTCACACCCAATTAAGCTGAAAAATGACAAGCTCTAACAGTTAGACTAGTGAACAAGTATAGACAAAGTATACACCCAAGCAGACATTATTATTCGGTTTTGGTGGTCTTATTAAAATAAGAATAAAGGACCAGTATATACATATTGTACTGACTCGGATCAAAGCATCAGACACAAGCTTGATCTCACACTCTTAGGTTCGCGCAACAAAAATACACTGCAGTAAGACCTGAGAGTGGTTCACTTCAGACAGAGCTGTGCCATATGACTGTGTGGTGTTGTGTCCCGAGAAAGGGCATATGTAATGAGACGTGCATATGAAACATTCAGAGCACTCTTCCTGTGATGCAGAAGCTCCAGGCTCTGAGCCTGACAGATGGTGCCAGTCAGATGATCCCAGTGTGGGAAAGTGCCATTGCTTTCCTGCCCTCACCTGGGGATGAGGGGAAAGTGGGTGTCTTTGTGTTTCTTGAATCTTGGCATACCAAAAGTCTACCCGTTACTCTCATCACAGAGGAAGGTGGGGTAAGAGGAGCCACTTTACACAAGACATCCTCACGGAGAAATTGGGTAAAGCTAATACACAAAATTATACTGCAGGATGTCTGCTTTCACCATCATTATTAGCTGTAACTAAGAAAAAAAAATATATAACAAAATTAGGTAAGCTGTCAGGTCAAGGGGTAAGATTAATCATAGTACACTGTGAACAACTTCAAATAAAAATGACAATTTCTGCACATTAATAGTTTCATAAATTATTCTAAAAAAATATATTTTTTACAATTTGAATATTTTTTACAATGTGCCAAAACAATTTGCAGTGGTATTTTTATTAAGTGTATTAATATGTGCTTGTACTCTACTAAGTGTATTACTTTGTACGTCCAATATATTTATAATTTTAAAAGATTTTAGTATTTATTGCATTTAGAGGCAACTTAATAAAATGTATATAAATAGGTGAAAAAAAATCTCAAGTATATCAAATCAGAGACCTTAACTGCACAAAAAACACTGTCCTAAGTCCAAATTCACATTACTAACAAAAACAGAATAGTTTTAAATGCAAGTGAACATTAGGACATTTTATACATTCAACAATAAATAATGAAGGGTGGGGCTAAACTTCACCCAATGGGATTTAACTGAATCAGGAAAAGCAGGCTATAGTATTATTGGTAAAGACCAATATGACGACTAAACCGGGTCAGTTTTGAAGTTGTTGTCTTTAACAGCAAACTGCTTATTTTCAGGTCATTTCTGAATCTGAGCTCAAAGCTGACATTAATTGCAGTTATTTCCCCAAACCCGAATTCAAGGTCAAAGACTGCATCCAGCAATGACTGCAAATACAGGAAATCTAACATGACCTCTCCGGTGTGAATAACACGGCAAACACCATGTACACAGGTCAGTGGCCAGCGAGTGTTTCATGCCTCAGTAAACAAGTCTAGGACCATATCAAAAAGTGTATCTTTTGATGCCGAAATAACTTTTTGAAATCAGAGATTAGGCCCACCTCCACTCCACTTGACGACAGCAGAGGCTTAACATCAACTCCGTTTACCAGACATAACATGTCCATTTCATCTTCCTTTCTTTGAAGACCATCTGTTATCCCACACAGGCTGTTTAAATACACTTCAGATCTCTTAATGCGGTTGTCTGATGTGAATACAGTCTTCAAAGGACCGCACCGCCTTTAGCCCGGGTATATTTTTAAAGCCAGTCTATATGACTGCTTATTGTATTGACAAGCTAACATAAACATTTTTAGCTTAACGTCTCTCCTGAATATCAAACAGCAGCTGTACTCCCATTTGTTTGTAATCAGACGTCCGATGTAGAAGTTACACTGCAGGACTGTTACCTAAAACGACACTGCAAGAACTTCAGAGGACAGCAGGATTCAAAGCCAATTAATCGGCTGTTTAAAAAGAAAATGTGAGGAAAGGCAGATTGTTTTAGCCACACTTAAACTAAATTGTATGTAACCGTGTCGCACATTTTACAATCAATTTACTCTGATTCAGAGAATTTTCCATGTCCCAATTATACCAACTTCTGAAAAATAAAAGGGGGTAAAATTAGGTTTTGTGAGGAGGTGGCTGAAAATATGTAATTAAACCTGAACTAATTAGAAATATATATTTAATTTAAGGAATTCCTTCTGGGCATTTTCATCCAGCTTATTCATTTTTCAGTGTTTATACATGGCTTGATTCAATAATCTGTTTGAATCCATAAAACCCATGGCTTCAGTTCAGCACAGATCTAAAGAGGCTCCCGGTTCACATAACACATACTACGGGTCTGCTTTCATCTCGGTCTTTGGATTTATGGAGAAATTACATTTCCTCTCTGATGGAAAACCTTGATGTGTCTGCAGCTTAATCTGTGTCACAGTAATTTGGCAAAATAAGTTAATTACACCTTAGATATGACAAACCATGAACTACGACTGCAAGGGTACAAATAGCACTCATCAGATTTCTGCATACTAACTAACCATTAAAGCCTTTTTTAATATGGAATTGTGCAATACTCCGTAAAAAAAAGATAGATGTTTAGATAACCAATGTTTAAAGAAAACAAAATAGTAATGTGAAAAATTACTATAAAACTTGTCTTCAAAATATTATCTGGTTAGTAAATAATTTTTCCACTGTCAGGCATAATAAAGTGTTTTATTCTGGAGCCTGTCTACTTCTGTCTCAGGTGCCAAACCTTTTTAAAATCATTTCCACAGGTGCTCAGAAACCTTTTCTAACCTGCTATGCGATATGCAAAATGCAAAGACAAGCTTTCAAAGTTATTTTTTTCTTAACTAAAGGGTGAAAAAAAAAACAGTAACATACACCTACCAAAACAAATCCTAGTACCTTTATACAGTGAGCTGGTTATGCAGATGACGCAATTAAGTTAAAGACAGACAATCTTTTTTTATTACTAGTTTGTGTTTTACAGCAAAATTACTTTCATTAAAAACAAATGATTATTCAAATTGTTTTAATCAAATGTGGATACTGTCATTATCTAATTTGAATTTATTTTCACAATCAACTAGTTATGAATTTACACAGTATTTTAAACCGTAAAAAAAAACATGTTTACATTTCTTCAGTCTTTTGAAGTGACAAAATCCACTTTTAATCAGGTAATCTGCAAGGAATCTTGAAAAATATGTTGTGAAACAGGAAAGGTACATTACAAGGAAACATTTTCTTGCTTAACACTTAAGTAGTCAGGTTTCACCTTTGTTTAAATGTAACTGCTTCCACGTTCATTTCTTCAGTCCTGCTAAATCAACCTTGAGTTCAAGACTGTCTCAGGGACTGACGTCAGATGAGACATGTCAGATGAGAAAGTTCTGCACTCTACTCAGTGTTTCAGTTCTTTATTATGTTGTCTTACACTGCATGAGGGAATTCAATCATTACTGAGCTTAACACAAAACCATCAGTTGCAGGATGTTGCTTTTGAATACAAATTTGGCATTAAAACCCACAGTTATTTCTATCACAGCCGTTTCAAGAGCCCAACATTAACATACTACAGAAAGCTCTGAATGCATAATCCCAAACCAGAAAAAAAGGAAAATATTTTAGAACGAACTCATTTAAAAAGGTTGTGCATTTCTTATTCACGTTCTTAATGAAATCTTGATTAGCCAAGAGGATTAGGACACTAGCCACAGATGCGCTCTGTAACATTGAGTCGATAAGTCACACTAGACCAAAAGAGCTGAAAAAGTCCCCAAAAATAATTACTCCAAATGCCACTTTCAAAACTGACTGGTTAGGGTTGACAAGTCAACTAATGGTTTGGGGGGACTAATGGTCCTGGACAGACCACAACGAAGCAGAATATAGGTGGTAAAAAATAAACAAATAAAAACGATAATTCACCTTTTATCACTTTCAACTTGTCATCATAATGCAATAACACTCAATGCAAGATGCTCAAAAACAAAAAGCATAAGCAAAATACATACTTAAAATTAATATGATTTTGAAAAAAATAAAGACAGTCTATTACAACTGACAACTGAAATGTTTTGTTCATGTAATGATTAACAGGCAGTCTATTGAATTAAACATTTCTTGAAAGCAACCAAAGATTGCTCAACATTTAGCAATGCAAAGAGATACAAACCTTATTTTCACATTTGCTTGATTTTTAAAGCCAAATATGGGTTGACAGATTATTGGCCTGGCCGATTATCAAAGTAAATATTTATCATTTTTATTATTGGTATCAGCCATTTTCAAAACCGATTTACCGATAATATATTTAAAAGCATTTAAATCATTTTTTTGTCATAGCCCTTGTTATTCTTAATTTTGACATTAATTTTCATTTTTACACCAGACATAAATCGGTTCAAAATATCGGTTTATTGGTCTTTGATCTGTAATAATCGGTCCAACCCTAAAGCCAACTAAATTATATGGGCATTATTAGCCACTTAAAGCTAGAGGCAAACATATTACCATGATAAACATTTCAAATCCAAATATTTTCAATCGAATAGTTGCAATGCACAATGTATCTCAACGCACAAATCTCAAACATGGTGGTCAACAAATGTTAATTCAGTAAAAATATAAACTGAACGATTAGACCGCATACTAACAGTGACAGCAGCTTAAATTAAGTCAGTGAAATGTGAAATGATTCACTTTTTTAAAATATAATTAGTATAATTTCTTTAAGCTGCAATGCAGGTTGGAAACTTGCACAACACTGTGTAACGTAAAACTGTTTAAGATGACCATTCAGAAAGCTGGAAGAACATTTGGACAAGTCTTGAACATACTTGAGTATCCAAGTAAGGTCAACAAAACATCTTGTTCAGTTCACACATTATAATACACAACGCATACTAAATCTTTGTTCAAACGACTTTGCAAGTTCTATTTTTTTTCTTACAGTGTAAGAAGATATTTGTGTATATTTAGTCATATACCAGAAATATTTTTTAACAAAACAAATACTTAGTTTAAATATTTACATTGAGTTGTATAAAATAAACTAATAAATTGAGCAAAAATACACTAAAAAGGTGAAACAATTTATGACCAAATATTTGCTTAATCTCAATATGAAATTAAATTATCAAATTATTTTAATTATTATTACCACATTTTCCCTCCAAACATTTCTGTGGACCCCTAGCACCCTCTTGCGGACCCCGGTGTGCCCAGAGACCAGTTTGAAAACCACTCTGCTACCAACTAAAGCACAACACACAGCCAACGGGCTAATTAAATCACCACTGTTAATAAAAAAATATATACAATCTAAAACTTAACAAGGTCAACAAATCAACCATCTTGAGCACATCCCTACTAGACAGGCAGCACAATAGGTTTTGTGGTTTTAAATAAAAAAAATGACAAAACATTCACATCCTTTTGAAAAGGCACACCCCACAAATCACTGTTCTGTGAACCTCAGCCCTGCTGTGGCTGCCTCAATCAGATAAACACTGTGTTCTCATCCAAAACACACAGCGGCTCCAAAAGGAGGATGAGACGCTCTCCACACACAGATGTGATAAGATGTTCTCTGGAGATTCACTCACCAGTAACAGTGCGACCTTCTTCATACTGCGATTCCCCATGGCAGCTCAGAGAGATTCAGCTCAGTCACAGACAGAAATGGTAACAGATTCGCAGGTCGTCTTCTGTCAGTGCGTTGACAAGTGTGTCGACATCATGAGGATGAGGAGGGTCTGTGCGCTCTTGCATTCCCTCCCCTCGCTCTTCTACATCTCCGCTCATTTGTATTTCCTCTTTGCTCAAAAGCAGACCCAATCTCTCTCTTTTGATTCAAGCTGACCAATACACAACATTTGAAAGAAACTGCTTGTGTACACCACATGACTTGCCAAAAACACATATACTGGTGTGAATGTCTATGGCCTCTGATGTTTACATTTAATGATCAACTACTGTGGCTGATAAACCTAGGTCATATATTCAGAGCCACAGATACACGTCTCAATTATTGTGGTCTGCTTAAGAGTCAACGCAGTATGTCAGCGACACTCCTTCTGACCAACATGGGTTTAGAGGTCACTTCCGCCTGACCCCATAAAAAACAAATGCACATCCATATAGATAAAGAATATGATGGTATTTTCATACTCCCAAACTGTAAGCATACATGATCAACCAGTCCAGTATAAATAAAGCTCAAAGGCTTTCCATTTGAGGTGAATGAAAAATAATAACAGGCATCTTGCAGCATAATACAAGCCTGCTGTTTGAACCCTCAGACACGGACAGGCCCAGACCAGATCTGCAAACTATTTCCACACAAAATCAAGAATATACACAATTTGTGTGCAGTAGATGATATATGGAATGAAATGAGTGAGTAAATTACAACATTTTTATTTTTAGGTAACTATTTCTTTAACTCTGGATTCCTCAAATAGAAGACTAATCATTTATTAAAATCATAAAAAGGTTGAATTTGAATTAATTAAAAAATAAAATAGAAAACATTTCTTTCAGAAATAAGTTTCAGCACTTTTTGTAATGTCAGAATTGTACCAAATCTGTTGTCCACTAAACACAGACTTAAAGGTCTACCTGTAGTTTTCAACCAAAATAAAAACTTGACGGTTTAATATTTGAAAATGAAGAATCTAAGACATTTTTATTTAAATTATAGTATCAAATTGTAGTACCAAAAATGTTTTATCATGTGTAGTATCACAGTATTATATATATAATTTTATTAGAGTATAAATGTTTATTACAATTCAAAATACAATATAATGACAAAATCATAAATTTGACCAAATTGAGCAGCCCTGTATATAATATAATTTAAATATATATATATATATATATATACACATATATTTTTTTTATTAATCTTTAAAATAAAACAATTAGCATAAAACAGTTTAAATAACTTAATTCTTTACTTGCATGTCACGTAACCTGTTAACAGTGAACATGCAAATGTGTCGAAATATTAACTTAAAATCTCAAGAAGTTACTTTAAGAAAACATGTTATTAAAGTGGTTTGGCTGATAAAAAAAAATAAAAGCCCTGCTTCAACTTACAAGAGCTTCCATCACCCAAGTGATCACAATGTCATAACTATAGAATACATTTTGATTTAAATTAATCCAGATACTCTTGAACACATTCAATGCATGCCAATATTTTCCATATTATCAAACCAACCTTTATTTGAAAGAATATTCCTCACAATAAGTCAGGTACGTTATGTCTGGGCTATGACACAGTTGTAGTTTTCCTTAATCACTCGATAAAATCAAGTCTCAAAAGATGACTGTTTATCTGATGTAAAGCCAAATATGGCCAGTAGAGGGAGACAAACACCATGACCGCACAAGCCCAGTAAGATTCTGCCCAAGATAAGACACTTGTCACTACATTATACTTAATCAGAAGAATAATTCCATTTGGACTTTAAAAACCAGATGATAGCTAAATTTACTCTCTTACCTTATTCTTGCAGACAGAGGGTGAGCTTTGGTGTTGTCGTCCAGAGGACTGGTCCGTGTTATCATTAAGGTCCGACACACTGGTCCTATGGGAGGGAGAGTGGAGGCCTTCCTCGTCATCTTCAGCCTCCTCCTCCTCCTCTTCCCTCCCACTCTCTTCTGAATGCTCAAACTCATCGCTATCCTGGTCCATTTCCTCCTCGCCATCCTCCTCATCCTCCGGCCGGTCATCGTCTTCCTCTGAACGAAGTCCCACCCCGACCTGCCCTTCCCTTCCGGCGTTATTATTTTCCACCACCTCGTTCTCCTCCTCTTCCTCACAGTGCCGTCTATGCCGCTGATCCCACATCCACTGGGCGCCCTTGTCGGCTCCGTTCACCTCGTTCCTCCGTCCTTCCTCCACCGGCTCACCTCCGGAAGGCCATGGCTCCTCCTCTGCCTCCCTTGGCCGCTCTTGTCCAGCCTCTTCCTCCTCGCCCAGTTCTCTTCTCTGTTGCTGTGCCTCCTGCTCCTGTTCCTCCAGCACCCGATTCATGTGCTCCGCCTGGGGCTGAGGTGTGCGGCCGGAGGTGCTGTTACCTGCTGCCGCTGCCCCAGGCCTCTGCTGCTGGGCCGCCCTGCTGCCGCTGCCCCCCGACAGCAGATCCTGGTTCATTTCCAAAAGCCAGCTTGCTACCTCCTGCACCTTCGCTAGGCTGTCTGAGGAGGACAAAGACTTGGCATTCTGAAAAAGATGGAGACAGGAAATGGTTGAAAGGAGTATAGGTGGATAGTAACAACAACAATAAAAAAGGCACAAAAAAAGCATGTACATGGGCAGGTTGTATAAAAAAAGAAAATCCTTCTGTTTGCATTCAGTGTGCTGAAAGTGGGCAACTCATTTTATTCATGCCTGTGAAATAAAACAATGGACATTTGCATCTAAGCTGAGAAAGACGCATTATAAGCATCCCTCAAACAATGGGCACGTCTCCGGCTTGGCAGCTGATCATCTACACTAGGCATGGCCTGGAAACCACAGCAACAGTATCACTTCAACACATGCAAACAAACATTTAACCGCTGCTGTTTTGTATTCAAGTTTCTGTTTTTACTGTTGCATTTCAATTCTACTGTTTTAACCAAAATCCTTTATTTTTAGCTAAATTCTAAAATCAGACTCTAAAGCACATGAAAAAAATGTGTATATATATATAATTTTTTTAAGAAACTAATTTTCAACAAGGATACATTACATTTAAAAGTGACAGACCACTATATTTATATTCTAGATTTCTAAATGCTGTTTACAAATCTCTCTCTTCCCTAAAAAAAATACAAAATAAAAATAATTAGTTGACAGTTTCAAGGAGCACAACTGTTTATAACATTAATAATAAATATGTTTCTTAATCAGATTATTAGAATCATTAGTCAAGGATCATACTGCTGAAAATTCTGTTTTGGAGAGTTACATTTTAAAATGTATTAAAATACAAAAAAATACCATTTTAAATTGTAATAATATATTACTATATAACAGTTTTTACTGTATTTTTCCTCAAATAATTGCTGTCTTGGTGAGCATAATAAAATATAAAAAATCTTAAAGACTCATTTTTGTATTTCATCTCATATTCAAGCAGAACACGCTTTGGTCTAAAATAGTTGTACTGTAAATAGACTCATTTCACTGTTGTCTTGTGTAACACTGATTTATTATTCAACTGCAGCACCAGATTTTATTAAGTAGAATTCTGACAATTGAAACTCCAATGACTGTTACAATAGAACAAATAGAGTCGCTGACACCCACATCCAGCCAGGAGGGGGCATCACTGCCAAATAAGTGCAGCACATGAATAAGGGTTTAGCTTCCAGACACATACCACAAGTCTGCAGCAGGATGTACACAACATCATGTTACCGTGAGGATGCCACACCAGTGAGAGTGAGGTTGAGACATTAGCCCTGTACTGCAATGTCATGATGTAAAATATGCTTCCTTTTAGCACTATTTGGTTTTAAGACTAGTGAAATTTCAGTAAGGCAAGTTTAAAAATAAAAGACCATGCCATCAGGAAAAAATCATTATTAAACCTTTACATTAAACCTTGTGTTTACGTCACAGAGACAGAAGCCTGTAAAAACGTTAGATAACAGTGTGAGTGAAAGCAGGGATGAGCCGTGTAATCCAATCAGGAGCACGAGAGCATGCGAGTTTGATAGAGACCTGATTAAGATAATGGAGCGCGCACACAGATGGGCAGAGATGGTAAGTGATGAAAGACTGATTGCACAAATGTTGTTGTGTGAGCATAAAATACACAAGAAATACAGCCACAAAATACCACTACGTTCTGACAAGACTCCACACAATGCAGAACTAAATTCTCAGTGTTTATTTTTGTAACAAGTTTGAACAAATGGCCCGGTTCTTGACTATAATCTACAACTTTATTTTAAAAATTAAATTACATTTGCTGTTAACATGCCTGTTCAGAATAACTTTCAGAATGTTTTTTTTCAGCTGATGAACAAAAAAAATAAAAATAGAAAATGACGGACTCCACCCGAATTTAAAGAGCTTGACCATTTAAAGTGATGATATACTATGCAGTGCGCACTTATAAACAGAACGCTGGAAACTAAAATAGCCATTGCTATCTTTATAGGCTAATTATTGTTCCAAGTTTAAACGAGCCTTACTTGCCCTCAGCCATCTGTTGCCAAATTATGAGAATTTCAGGTTTAAAAATATACAAATCAGAAATTCTAAACAATTCATTCAAAAAGTGTTGTCTTGTAAATTTTTGATTGACTAAAATGAACAAGCTCAGAGGACATATTCATTTAGGAATCTGACAATACTGAGTGCACTGATCAATCAGTCAAGTCAGGTACTACTAAAATCATCATAGAATATTAACAAGAAACATTTAATATATAATGATTATATACAGATAATCATGAATGATTTTGAATATAGCAACAACATGCTTTATGAGTCCGAATGCTGTAGTTACAGCATCTACCACTAGGGGCTAACAGAACCACGATACCCTGCTAAACTTTGTACCTCTTTAATGCAAACATCCAGCAGTGCTACCATATCCATCATATATTAATGCATTGGATCTATGCATTACTCCTCTCCAAGGCCTGGATTAAGGTCTAATCACTGCAAATATATGAAGCCAGAGATCTCAGGGCAATTTAAAACGTTTAAAGCAGCTGATTAGATGAGTTTTTTGATTACCGGATGGTTTCCTTTATAACACATAATCAGCTGAGATCCAATTGAAAAATAATTATATGTTGATGAACTTCAAATAGACATTTCAATTTCCCTTCCTATACAGAGGCTGAACAAGATGAGCTCTATAAGAAAACCTGTGCAATCTCTGGAGATTAAAAACTGAAATGTGGCTACTTCATCAGCATGCTCAAAAACAATTACTTACCAAAGAGTTAGATGCATCTCTCAATACAAACACAAAGCGGCTGTTTCTGGTGAAGAGGGCCGTTTTGTTTCTGGAAGATGCTGGACTGCCTGTTAGTATTCATGTACTGCATGCTGGCCTATATGTGCAACTGCATTAGACTCGGAACACAATTAGTGCTGTTAGACTGCACAAGTGAACTAGTGTGTGATCAAGTGACAGTACTGCAATCTAACTGGCAACACACACACACACACGATTACATTAAGCCCCATTTGCATTGAGGGCGAGACTGTTTAAGTGTATGAAAACTGCCTTAACAACAGTAATTTGGTTTAGTACGCTTCACAGATGCTGCTTGCATCTCATCTCGCCATAGGTTTCTGCATTTTTTGAGGACAGATGAGCAAGTCTATGTTCTGTAAAGTGGGGTACAGAAGGCCAGAAATTCCAGATATGTTAAATGACATGTTTCATATTTAATTCTTAATTTCTCAGTAAGAAATTATTAGAAAGAAAAACAGTCAAGGGTTAATGACAGGATACTTATTTTTGGCCTGATGTGTGAGATACTGATTTATTTCATGCATTTAAATAAAAAATGAAATTCATACACAATGACTTGAACATATCTCCTCAGTTAAACATGTTTTTAATTTATGGATTAAAATTCATATAGATTTTTTGTGAGCACAAAAAAAAGGGTAAAGTCGGAAAGGGTAATTTAGACTATAAAATCCTATGTGGTGCAACTTCGCAAAAGCTTAATATTTATACATTTAGAATTCACTGAGGAGAAAAAAGCACTTTAGAAATGCATTTAAACTTAAGAATTAAATAAGTAGGCTATTTACACGCATGTATTCAACATGTAAGGAAAATTTGACCTTTTGATTATATCATATGCCGCATAAAATTCTTTATGAAGCCAACATGAACAAAGACTACATTTCTTAGAACTTAGCACACGTGTTTTGAACTTTTTTTTTTCTCTTTTGTTTATTGTTGACGCTCTCATTTTTCATTGGTCTCAAATCACTTGGGAAAACATCTGAATCATTCAGGCTGGGTATTTCACAAATCATAAAATAGCTCAAAGTGCCTGGTTTGAATTGAGCTGTAAGTGTACTCCAAGGGAACTAGAGAAACAGAGTTGAAGCAAACAAGTCCATCACAAATTCTTGCATCAAAAGCCAACAAAATGGCTTCAAAATGAACCAAAAACCAACATGACTAATGAATACAGCAGAGTTTACGATGACATAGGAAAAACTTCAGAAGGTTTATAATAGCATTGCTTTCCAGAAATGCTCTCTGATATGGAAAACTGGAAGCGTCACCTTAAAAAGAGAAGCATTTGGCTTGGCTCCCGGGAAATGCGGCCAGCCTGGCGTAGTCGAGCACTCTGATAAGAGAGTGAGGAGCATCATTTCTTTAGTTATTACCACTGTGTACACTTCAGCAGCAGGTCATTTATCTACATCTAAAGGTGCTGAGAGGAAAGTGAAGCCAGAATGAGTTTTGGCACATCCTCTCAGAGAGAACGTTAGCAAAGGAGGTGAAGGGGATGAGGAGAGAGTAGTGGTATTGTTGGTTTTACGATGTCATTTCCTACACAGCTGTCAGACGGTCATCTCCTCTTGGACACCTCAGTTACAGGAAACATTACGAATGATCAGGAAAAGGAAGAAAAGAGATGGTTATTTGTATTAACCTCAGTGGTACCTGGATGGGTCTTTATGAGAATAACCAAGCTAAATAAAGGGAAACCCATCACCTGGTTTAGCAAATTACTCATTCATACAGAACTGCTCCAATTATTTGAGTTCCATTAGCAGCAGAATAAGACAAAATGGCCCATTTGGTAGATATGCAAGTACAAAGACGAACAAAAATTTGGGTAAACATGTGGAAGCAAGTGCTGGAATACAGATCTCCTGCTGAAAAAACTTCATTTAGAGCTTCTAATGGGTTATAGTTTAGTTCCAGCAAGAATGGAAGATTGTTAGAGAAAAATGGTTTGTAGCAAAAGACAGTTTCTTTGACCTGTGGCCAGGCAGAACTGGCTGAAGACTCTCGTCTCGTAAATAAGTTAAGACATCTAGATCATCCATCGACAGGCAAAAAATAATAAGAATTTGCTATGAGCGTCACACAGGAAAACCTCTCCATAAAATAGCTTACACCAGTGGTTCTCAACCTTTTTTTTTCCACCGGGCCGCATGCCATCAATACAAACCAACCAGATTTATAATATTATTTATAGCCCAAGTATTATTATATCTAAACGATTACATTTATTTAAATAAGTACATAATTCTACTCCCCATTAATAAAACACCTGATGTTGTCTGGAGCTGACCGATTTTGTGAAATTCTGCTTGAAAGGAGTAACAGCACAATGAAGTTACGATTGTAAGTTGCAGTCTGTAAGATGCGCACAGAAGTGTTACACGCGACATTGCAGAAAGTGTGCGTTCACAAATGTAGCTTATGTTGATCCAAATATGGAGAGAATTTTCAAATGTAATAATCTGAGCGTCTCTCCGCTTGACACATTTCTGTAATTAAGGATGATTGATGCGTAGTAGTCCAACAGTCTCTTCACTGCCGATTCTGCGACTATTCTTGTTTGAATGAATGCGTTCCGTCGCTGGCATTTTCCACATTTTGTTTTCTCCCTTAAAAAAATTTTATGTACGTACATTTCTAACACTATTCTTTGTATTTTATAGGGTCGCACGATATATCGGCCATATCGGTATCATTTTTCTGTTATCGGTATCGGCACAATAAGAAAATTTGTCAGATATCTTTAAGCCGATAAATAATGCATATTTCCTTCAGAGACCCTTCAGATGTGCGCCGTTTACCATGATGGTTTTGAAATGCTTGAAATATGATTGGAAACACTTTGAAAATGACAATACACTTATGTGCAGAGCATTATAAAATTATAATAAGAACATCACTGTAAATGACGTTGTGGAATCTTTGTGCGCTGTGTTTTGTGCGTGCGTTGAGCATGTCCACAACGGAGCTACACCTGACACCATGACAGTTAAGTTTGCTTGTGCATTTGCAGCCTTTTGTGCAATTGTACGTAGCAATATTGTGTTTATTTTATGTACAGCGCTCAGCGTAAATGAGTACACCCCCTTTGAAAAGTAACATTTTAAACAATATCTCTATTTGAGCAAATGGGAATGCTAAAAATATATTTGTGGTACTCTCTCATTCACTGCTCTTCAAGTTAACCCAACTATGACTACTTCCGCTGCTGAGAAACCTGGAAATGTCAAAAAGGTCCATTCTGATGCTTAATTTTACAGAACTAATGGCTGCTGATGACTATTTGAATTTAATTCTGCAAAAGTGCCCGCTTGTAAGTGTTCGTTAAATGCATAACATTAATTACACAAGTAGCCTACATTGGTCTGCTCATGTCTAAAAATAATATATGAACATCTTAATTATTTTACATAAAAACATTATAGCTTATATTTGTTTAGTACATTTTTTAATGTAAAAACTAAAAAGAATTGTAAAACTGAAAGTTAGATTTTAATTTTGTTCAGCATGGTGGGCCGCATTTGGATTCGTGACGGGTCGCATGCGGCCCACGGGTTGAGAACCACTGGCTTACACAGTAACCATACACCCTGGCATTAAAGAGATTTCTGTTCCAATTGAATGTAGTATGTTTATTAAGTAAAGAAGAGATGAAAAGGAGGAAGGAATAGTCACAGAGTGAAATATGAGGTAGATCAATCATCCTATACATGTGCATCTCAATAAATTAGAATGTCGTGGAAAAGTTAATTTATTTCAGTAATTCAACTCAAATTGTGAAACTCGTGTATTAAATAAATTCAATGCACACAGACTGAAGTAGTTTAAGTTCTTTTAATTGTGATGATTTTGGCTCACATTTAACAAAACAAATCTCAACAAATTGGAATACTTCATAAGACCAATAAAAAATTTTTTTTGTGAATTGGTGGCCTTCCTGAAAGTATGTTAATTTACTGTATATGTACTCAATACTTGGTAGGGGCTCCTTTTGCTTTAATTACTGCCTCAATTCAGCGTGGCATGGAGGTGATCAGTCTGTGGCACTATTGAGGTGGTATGGAAGCCCAGGTTTCTTTGACAGTGGCCTTCAGCTCATCTGCATTTTTTGGTCTCTTGTTTCTCGTTTTTCTCTTGACAATACCTGATGAGTTCTGGTGAGTTTATTCGCCAGTCAAGCACACCAACACCATGGTCATTTAACCAACTTTTGGTGCTTTTGGCAGTGTGGGCAGGTGCCAAACCCCGCTGGAAAATGAAATCAGCATCTTTAAAAAGCTGGTCAGCAGAAGGAAGCATGAAGTACTCCAAAATGTATTGATAACCTGGTGCAGTGACGCTGGTTTTCAAAAAACACCATGGACCAACACCAACAGATGACATTGCATGCCAAATCATCACAGACTGTGGAAACTTAACACTGGACTTCAAGCAACTTGGACTATGAGCTTCTCCACCCTTCCTCCAGACTCAAGGACCTTGGTTTTCAAATAAAATTCAAAATTTGCTCTCATCTGAAAAGAGGACTTTGGACCACTGGGCAACAATCCAGTTCTTCTCCTTAGCCCAGGTAAGACGGTAAGTGCTCTTAACCACATAATAATGACAACATGATTGATGTTCTACGTCTGGATTGCCTTCATAATACACTTATCCATACTAACATAATGGTCACGAAGTATGGTCATCATAACAGTATGCATTTCTGCCCAGCAGCATCATGGTTTCTAGATACTACACTGCCACTAAAACCCCTATGGTTTGACCAGGTAGGTAGGTGGGGGAAAATGAAGCAGGAAAGTAGGAAGGGAAATGGGAAAAGGAAATATGAAAGAAATAAGTAGGAATGTAGTACAAGTAGGTAGTAAGGAAAAAAGGAGGGGGGAAGTGGAAATTAGGGGGTAAATTGGAAGGAAAGTAGAAAATAAATCAGTAGGAATGCAGTATAAGGACCAGGAAAGTGCCAAGTAGGAAATGGGAAGGAAGGAAGAGAAAATGGAAAAGGAATTAGGAAATAAGTAGGAATGTAATAAGGAAGGACAGGAAAAAAAAAAAAAGTAGGAACGTAATAAAGGAAAGAGGAAGCACATAAGCAAAACCAAACAATGAGGAAAATTATTAATGAACCAAAACTAGGCCACTGTTAGCGCCACTAGTTTGTTGTTTAATGGGAGTGTCGACAGCATACAGAATGAGCAGAACGAAACGCTTAGGGTGAGAGGAGATTTTCCACTAGTTATTCGATCGCGGATGGTTTTATTATCTCGGGCGGATAAAAAAAAAAAAAAAGTGTAAGAGGATAATAGTAATAAAAACAAAAATGTGTCACCAAAAATACTTAAATATTTTTGGGCCGTAAATATATCTGGGTGGCCCGCCCAGGTAAAGTATGTGTGAGAAAAACTATTCTTTTACATGACTCCGGCTTCACGAGACTAACGATGAGCATAGACAACAGAGAGATACTTAAATTCAGCACTTTTAAATTTCCAACATGCACTAATTCATGGCTGTATTGTTTAATTTAGGCAAAGTTAT
Organism: Gymnocypris eckloni scoliostomus; assembly: GCA_027564155.1. NCBI lineage: Eukaryota > Metazoa > Chordata > Actinopteri > Cypriniformes > Cyprinidae > Gymnocypris > Gymnocypris eckloni. The sequence continues at coordinate 2,237,314 of CM050416.1, read as the reverse complement.
GTCTTTATTCGGAGAGGACTTGACAGATTATAGAAAAGAGGAGTAAACTCAGCTAAAGGACGGAGACACGGACAGGTGTAAACACAGCTCTACTGTGGTAAAATGACTCACAGCCCTGAGGGGAAGTAGTCCTCATACACAAAATAAGGACAAGGTCACAAGCTTCTAGCTAGCAACACTGCTAGCTGCAGCAGTGATGTGACTGCTTGTAAGGTTTTAGTGAGGTTAGGTTCTAGTGCATGTTTTCCATTAAAGCAAGACATATCATAACCATATCAGTTATTGATTGATAGTGATTTTTTTTTATTGCCATCAGATGATTGTATATAAAGCATTGCATGACTATTATTATAAGAACAACTGATTCACAGCTTATCAACATGAAAAGTCTTAATTATTTGCATTTAGGTCTCCACCAGATTTCCATATTGGTGTATCCTTAATATTTTCTAAAGCTTTTCTCCTCTTTCCGTCCAAGTAATTTTAGATTTCCCGAGAGCAGTGATTTTACAGTCAGCAGAAAAACATCTGAGACACAAAGAAAGCATTATTAAGAAGTTAGGAAGCCATTCACAGGAACAAAGGTATTCAGTGCAAAAATAAATTTGTTTGCATCCCACAGGCAATGTGTGCATATCATGTTCACCTCGGCTCCGACTGGTACCAAAAATGAGCTGCCAGCACCTGAAAATGTAATTAGTAAATCAAAGATAAAGCAACAAGCTTCTTAGGATTTATCAGTAACTTGAGGAATATAAATATAAAAAATGGGGCAATTATAGGGCTGGACCGGAATATTCGATTATTCAAATATTCGTTCGGTGGGTTGGCATTCGATTTTCAATTTTGAGATTCTAATATCCTTTTTCTCAACTTGTCCACCTGGCTAAACATCTGCACCAGCAACAGACCATTTGCCAATGAAAGGCATTCATGCTGACTTATAGCATGCATATATTTAATAAAAAGCTTCTTTTGTGAGCACGCTTGCCGCACATTAGTGTTGTGACGGTGAGGAAATTTTCCCACCGGTTAATCGACCTGATGTCACACCTATAACGGTATCACCGTGGGTCGTTTGAGTTTTCCTTGCTTTCCTTAGGTTTAAATAGCCTGTAAACGCCGTGCGAGTTTTACTTTGACTTTAATATCAGCAGCAATGTCAAGCAGTGTTTAAATAAAATTAAAATCTGCAAATACTGTGGAACCAAATAAATGAGAAAAAGTTTTATAATTTTTGTAAACATCACAGGTTTTATTCCGCACCCACCCGCTCCCGACGATATATTCACTGTTTGTTCACATTTCTGATGAAAGACAGAGATATAGACTAACAAATAAAAGTTTAGTCGGCACAAAATAGTATTTATTTTATTCGTCTTGTCAAGAGTCTTGAATTTATTGACCGAAAAATGTCAATAACATTTTGCTGCCAACACGGAATAAAGTGTCACAGAGAGAGAAAAAAAGTTATATACAAATTGTAATCCTTATTTCTATTCGTTTTGTCAGGATATCATTCGTTTATGCCAACATTCAGCCTACAACACAATAGGAAAAAATGTAGGTTTAGCCTTGTCTTGTCAAAATACTAAATTAATTTATCATCTTGCAGTTAACACAGTGAAAAGCGCAGCAGAGAAAAATAAATAAATTCGACAGTCTGTCATTTAAAATGATAGGATAAGCATAATACAAAAAAAAGAAAAAAGGAAAGATGAGTTGAACATACTTAAGGACATCGCATCCACGGTTTGCTCCATCTTTATTCTGCTCAGTCACTCATCACAACCTGCTTCTGCAGTTCTGTCTGAGAGTCGTATATTATATCTGCTAGCCTGCTCTGAGCATTGCTGCACATGCTGTGAGTGTGCTCAGACCCCGCAAATAAAATGAAGCACTGGTTCATACATGTCATGCAGCGCGCGAATAACGGTCCGAGTGCAGGCTGTACCGGAGCTCGATAAGAATAAAGCGCAGATATGCTGTTCTGAAAGGATGTCTGGGAACAGGATATTGTTTGACTACCTGCTCCCGTTCAAATTGCACTAGAGTTACCGACCGTTACCACGTTGTATTCGTTGAAATTAATCCTGCGGCGAAATCCGGTCGGGACAAACGCAGCAATGCAGACCTTGACTGCTGTGATGCAAGACTGTCGTCTGTTCGGTGCGTTGCATTGAGCATACGCGTTCAGTTTTAATTTTAGTGTCCTCTAACTGAACAAAATTATTTTTATTACTATAAAAAAAAAATCTAAACGACGGTGAGGGACGGTGCCACGGTGGGCAAGTGACGTAACGGTGTTGCGGCTTAACACGGGTATAACTGTCATCACCGTCTATCGCGGCAAGCCTACCACACATCTACATTTGAAATAATGAACTTGCTTCTGGCTCACGCTGTTCTGTAGTTTATTAATTTTGAACGTGTCGCGTGTCCATTTTGCACCAAAATGCGACACTGCACTCTCTTGGTTCCACAGCAACACACCCGCCATGCATTAAGTCGATTGGATGAACGGTTCTCGGCATAATACAAATGCAAACAGATTGACAGACGCACAGATATTCCTCCCTTTATTAGAGAGAAGAATGTATGTTCAGCCCCCTCCGAATATGCGGTGTTGATTACACTCAAAAAAATATTTTTGCTCTTTGTTCAATTTCATTAATTAAAATGAGCTCATACAACATAACTCTTGGTAAAAATGGTCCCAACTTAATTGTATTAAATATAAACAATGTAATTTAAAAACAATTAGGTTTACACATTTTTTTTTAATTGAGTCAACAAGAATATTTTTCGTTCAATTTTACTTGTGTAACTAGGAAGTGGACTTCCCTTCCCATCATGCTTTGCACAGGGCTGGATAAGGAGAGTAAATCTTGAAATAAAATGTTATTTTAGGCATTTTTTATTTAGATTATAAAATTGGGAGACTTGTTAATGTTTAATGTTCTTTTAGGTTTGTATTTAAAAGAGTTTCTGGTATGTTAGTGTTTTGGGGGGTTACCATTGTGGTAAAGTGTAGAGCATGTGCTTGGGTTGAGGACCAGCTAACATAACACAAAGTTGTTTTAATAACAAAGAAACCATTATGGGCATGCCATGGATGTAACAATATCATCATATGCTATGCCTAACAAATTGGCTAATGCCTAAAGTTAAGTAAATCCAACAAATAATTTATTTTGAGTGTAGAAACAATTTATTATCCAGTTAAATGTTTTAGTAAGCATAAAAACATCACTTCATCAATGTATCAATTTAATTTAAACTATATTTGATCAAATTGAGTTGGCCCAACTCAATTACAATTCATCCAATGAATTATTTTTTTGAGTGTAGGCTACTGATGTTAAAATCACAATGTAGCGGCTGGATTGCAACTATTACATATATAATTTGCCTATTTACATTGTCTATTTTGTATGTATATACCTAATTTATCTGTTGTATGTTTCTTTATTTGCTTATCATATTTGATATTTTACTGTGCCCTGCTGTTGTTTTGTGCACAGGCATGGCATGGCAAAACTTTATCTAGTAGGAATGACCCAATTTTTTTTGTAGTCTTCACTGAAGGAATTTCAGTGTATACAACAAGATTACAACAACTCATTTCAAACAAATTCGATTTTGGTGGAAAAATGTAATTCAATTTCGTGGAAAAGTTTACTCTAATTTTTTTAAGTTCGTTCAACAACTTTTTTTTGAGTGTACTACCAAAGCGTCAAAGCTCAAAAAATGGTAGTTGTACCAGCACTACCAATTACGCCTATGTCTAAATAAATACGTTGTCACTTGACATAAAGTGATGTTATTATTACCTCCTTTTCTGTCTAATAGTCAGTAAATCTACATTAACTGGAGTAATAGCTGCAGATGCAGGGACGCAGGATAAAAATGAGGTTTGAAAGCAGGTTTATTTAAATGAGCAGATTGATCGTCATTAAAACCAGCTCCGTCACAGGCTTTTTAGTTCACTTAGTTCACGCAAATGTTGCAAGTGTTGCTAAAAAGCTATAGTGAATTCATTGTAAACGTATTACATCCAAATCAATTTTACTTGTTTTAACCAAGCTGCTTTGTGGTTCTGCAGGGTATTCAGTGACATTAAGGCACCATATCACCATGTGACTGTCAATATTGCTGAAAAGTTCACTCCACAATTCGAGATGTCAATGAGAACCCAACAAGTTCGAGGTTTCGAAAAAAGATACTGTTTGACATCATATTTCATTACTTCTTGCAGCCAATATTTTGGCACAGCCTCCCATGCCTTCTTCCAAAATTCTACTGGTAATAAGCAATGAGTTGCAGATAAAAACTTGAGAGATTAGAAGCAGTCCCTGAAGTGCTCCTGCTCTCTCAGTGCTGGGTTTAATCACCAAATCAATTCTCTTTTCAGCCAAGACATGCACTCTAATGCAATGCACAATTCAAACTGCCCCATACAACAATACAAACATTTACAACTAGCTGGCACTTATAAGGCAAGTTGAAGATACTCCGCAAGTTAATAAATAATATTTAATCATACGTGATTATAATATTAACATTACCTATAAATCTGAAACTTCCCAGACAGCCTTGAAGACCCACAATTGAATGTTCTCCCACATGAAAAGGATTTACTTCTTAAATGTACACACCTGGTCTTCTGGTCTCACCTACATATAGCTTGTTAACTGGCTTGAGAATTTTTGCAGGCAGAAAACAGACAGTGATATTGACTAAACGCTAATGCCAGTCACCAAAAAGCCTGAGTCTACAGCCAGGCCTTCTTTGCATTTAAGTGTTTAGGCAATATGTTCCCAGCCAGCAAGCATGTGCTATTGTGGATGTGTCTGTATGGCTTTGGCAGACCGTAGCACCAAGCTCTGACATCTCTGAACAAAAGACACAGATGTGCGGTTGAAGTACTGCTAAGGCCCACTCTATGCCGGCTCTGTCAGGATTGAAACACAAGCCTTAGTACTATTGAGATCCAAGAGTACCTCTCCAACAGAACAGGCAGACAGCCAAGCAGACCGAAATCTGTTTCACAGAACATGCTGGCGTTGAACCAATTCAATAGCTATAAGGATTTTCATAAAACTATTTAAGTTGGCATTCACTGATATCGAAGGAAATAAATGAGGGATAGATGGAGAGAACAAACTAGTGGGAGACGTGGTTGCAAAAAAGTACACCAGACTACAAGTATCAAAGAATCCATCAAACTGAAATTGGAGTACTGTGGCTTTTAGCCCATGATAACGAATCAAGTCATCTAATATATTAGTGTACTTCAAAAAGTTGATTAAAATATAAATTTACAACACTTTTCTTCTGGAAAAACAGACCAAAAATATTTATGACTAATCCTACACAAGATTTTCATCCAATCAAACAGCATCTAGCTTGTGATTAAAGAACAGGATACATCAATATTTTTCCCAGAAGAAGACTACATAATTTTATTGTGTCACTGTTTAGGAGTACACAAGGATACAGATTACTTTAAAGGGTTCATGATTTTCAGAAGGCAATCAACTTAACACCCAAAATGCCAGAGTTTTTAGCCCTTGATGAAATCTGCTTGCTCATGAATCATCTTGAATCATAAAATGCAGATGCAATGTATAAGAGATGTATTGTGCAGTGTAGAGTGTCTCATTGATTTAAACAGAACTTTGTGAGAATTGTGACAAACTAAGATGAGTGACTCTTTGTAATATCAAAAATGTCAAAATATTTAGAGGTTAGCACACACTCACTAATTTCAGAAGCACCTTCAGTGATTTGATCCTGGAACTGGGGCTGTTCTGAACGAATTGTGTCTGTCCACTAGGGGTGTGCGATATATTTCTTCTGCAATAATATCGTAGTTGTTGTTTTAACGATGTGCAATTTGACATTATCGAGTATTTTGCAAAACCAAACAGAAAACCTATGGAGTGCACTCTAACATTACGTGATGAAGTCTAGACTAGAGCACATGTACATTAAGATTGTCTTCGTTCAATGCATGATTCAGTCTAATAAATAAATTCAGAATGATCACAAAATTCAAGACATGGGGGCAGAAAATGTGTATATATATATCATATGTTATGGTTAAAATCACATGAAGAGTGCCGTTTTTTCTTCAAAAATAAGCAAGATTTTATACAACAGTTCAATAAACAATAAGTTATTATTAAGAGACAATACGGTTTAGACACCATATTGCCTGTTTTTGCTCCATTTCGCCCAAAAAATTATAATTCCAAACAGCTCCAGGCTAGCTTTGTTTGCGTCTCTGAGCAACATGACAATAAGTTTTGTTCCTGAATTAATCAACCGTTAAATGATTCGGTTCAGTCGCAATGACTCACTTGTTAACAGTGACTTGCTGCCCCTACTGGCGATTTTAATTTCACATTCAAAGTATATTTTCATTTTTAAATAATATAAAATATCAGTATTCAATGTTGTATGTTTAAAATATCAAAACAGTATGCATTTGTAACTGCAGGTTAAAGCACTCCATGTCCCTCTGAGCTGCATTAAACAGTGTAAATGCCACTTCAGAATGCAACTTCTTCAAAGATTAATTTTGTTGATACTGGTTTCATTTGTTTGGTAACAGCCTAAATGTCTTATGCTAATTGACTGATTCAATGTAACAAATTGATTCAAAAGATGCACACTTGTAGGAGAAAAAATTGCTTTATTAAAAGTAAATTGCCCACAAAAGGTAAAAACTAAAACTTAAATGAAAAGTATAATTTCTATCACTGATGTGAACTGACCACACAGAATATGAAGAATGTCAAAAACTGCAGCTATCCACGGTAGTCAGATATCAGCACAACAACACACTCGGCAATGTATCGTCATCGAAAAATCCAAAAGAATATCGAGATATGTTTTTTTTTCAATATCGCACACCCCTACTGTCCACCAATCACAAGAGTGACATTGCTGTTGAATAAAGATGTATATTAAAACTTCAACTGTTGATCTGTCAGTGGATGCAAAGAAACTGCACCTTCAAAAACTTTGAATAGCCCTCCTAAAGACCGGAGGCATTAGAAATGCATGGTTGAAGTTTAAATGTTGTGCCTGAGCAACTGAAAGAAAACATTTTAGTCTGTTCTTCGCATCTCACAACAAACTGCTTTGTGAATTAATTTGAAACATACTGCCAGTTTTTTTTAGATATTTTATTGAAAGATACATCAGTGCCAACCATTTTGTTCCCGGAGGCAGCACAGGAAATTACATTTATTTTTAATCTTATGGTGTGTTTATAATAAACGTCAAACCAGCATTTAACACTATTAAGACACCAAGCATATTATTAAGTGTTGTCAATAAAATAAGTACATACCTAGATCTTAAATATTTGCTTCAGTAGAATATTTTAATGTGGGAGTTGAATATATTTTACTATAGTTTGTTTCGGTTGCTATTTTTAGTTGTTGTCTTAAGAAATTTGTCAACAGTAATTAGTATATATAGCGTAGATATTTGGTTATGTCAATATTGCATTTGTAGCTGATTAATCTTAAATGACTTGAGCTTAAACATATACAGCTCTATCACAGCACTTGCTATCTCGAGTATCGAAACACACAACATACTCCAAAGGAGGGAGTAGATACGGTGCACTGAAGTCAGGCAAACACAGCAGTGGACGTTTACTTCCGTTTCAGAAAGGTAAAATAATCACAATTTTCCTAATTTTCAAAATATTGGACATTTTTGGTGCAAAAAACTTTGTAGAAAATCTGAAACTAAAATATATGACCTCTTTCAGATGCATGGAAATTATGTGTACACAGGATCAAAAGAAACACCCAAGAAACAGAAATTTGAATTCATCTTTGCAACACACACAAAGACATTGATTGGAGGGACAGAATTTTCCCAGGTTTCATTAAAATCCACTCCACCAAAATTTGACTCTTTAAAAGTTCAAGTAATTGTAAAAGTATTCCATATGAATCAACTGGTTTGATCCCATTAATAATAAAAACCACGTTAAACAATGAACCGATTTAAATCAGGCTTTTATTCACATAGAAACATTAAGCAATATACATGCATAGGGCACATCAAATATGGTCCGCCTGAAGCTCAAATGTGATTGCTTGATGTGCATCACCAATGAGATTTCTTTTCGAATGTCACGCAAGCATATTTGAGTTTGTTTACCATATTTGATGTGCTCTATTTGTGTACCAATATAGGGACTATAAATTAGAGCGGTCACGTTTCTGAAATTTGTCTGACGATTAATTGTCTAAAAATAGTCACGTTATTGCGATTAATTATCTGTTTTAGGGCTTTGGCGAATATTCCGATTATCACGATTGACTGTTTTTATGGCTTTCATTATATAATTGATTAATTGAAGGGTTCAGTAAATTATTATGATGTTATATTTTATTATTTCTTAAGTTATTATTTAACCGTGTAGGATTACACAGTATTCCAAATTCTAAGAATCAGCCTAATACCGATTCAACACCAGCACTATTTTTTAACTACAACTAGCTGACTGTTTAATTTAGCAGCAAAGTTTATTCTGTTAGCTATTTGTATTCTTACAAAATACATTAGTGAAAATAAGATCGAAATCATGAGAAAAGGGAAGGCTTCTAATAGTCTTTCTGTGTGCAAAACTTTGATCATGTGAAATGCTTCAGACAGAGCAGCACAAAATTATTATGCACAGGCAGGGTACAGATTGGTGCACTTGAAGCAACATGGAGTCGCAGCGCTTATGTATATCTATGGTACAGAATGATGCGCTTGATGCAACATGCAACATGCAACAAGCAACACAGTGCGCTTGCACTCCAAATGGTACAAACAAAGAAGAGAAATGAGAGAGCAATGAACTCTAGCAAGATTCATTTTATGCGAATCCCCAGCCATTTTTCTACACATCAAGTACTATAACCGGAATATATCATCTTGGAGAGAGTTTTACCGTGCTAACTGTCATAAATGAACGTGACGTGCTGTTTGAATGATGAGCGGAGAATGACTGACAGCTGCAGCAGAAGGAAGATGAGTTTCTGTAAACTTAAATTTAACAATATAAATATAATTCTGTCCCTCACATGAAAACCAAACTGGTGCTCTTCTGTTTCTTTTGGTATATGACTCCCCTTTTTATTAAAAGCACAATAATCGCGGTTGTCTGAAACAACAGCCATGGTTAGAAAAAAAAAAAAAAACATGATTAGACTTATTTAAATATCATGACAGGCCTACTATAAATATATCATTAAATACGTCTTAATTTGTGTTTCGATGATGAGTTAGTTTTCTGGGTTTGGAACAAAAGAAGGGTGACAACTTTAATTTAACTTATTTAAACTTTTTTTTAGGTGTTTTGGTTTTTGAGTGAGACAAACTAGTCTAATTTTTCATAAAGACAAAAGTGTTTTTGTGCGAGACAGCATGCAAACCCATGTAAAATGACCCTACTTCAGACTGACAGACAAGTGACAATAAAAGCACACTCGATTTAGCTATCAAATTTGCCTAGTGTCACAATGACAACAGGGCTCAGCATGAATAAAACTTCCTGCCAGCTAAGCAATTAGTTTTATCATGACGTCCTGGGTTAATGTATGACATTAAAGCGGATGCTAATCTATGTAATTATACTTTTTCAGCAGTCACAGGGAGCAATAGTAGATTCTAAGACACATTCAGCCTGGTAATTCTATAAATATGAGACTAATGTCTCATTTTTGCCCTTGAGTCTATGTTTCTTTGAGGAAGGTATTAATCAATACCAGAGCTATGAAAGGATTCAGATCAGTTTGAAAAGAGGTAACCCAACCCGTCAAGACAAGGCTTACCCAGGATGAGGGAGCATAGTCTCACTCAGAGAGAGAAAACCACTACCTGCCTACATAGCAATCAGAAAGCCACAGAGAGGAAGACAAATAGCATGAAAGTGAATAGTCCTCTCTGCCTTTCCTTTCCTTTTATATGGTACCAAGGCTAAAATATGCACACTACACTTCTAAAAAGTTAATTGCAATTTTTTTTTTTCATTCATAGCATTTTATCTCATTTGCTGGGGCATACATGTTTTCCCAAGATGCACCAGATAAATCTTGTGCAAAGTGAGATGTCCAGAGTTTTTCCAGAGCCTGTGTTTTTCAAGACTGGTAGTACTGCTCAAAAATCAGAACAGGCAATATTGACTTTTAGGTCACATGTGAGGGTATATGCCTCATATGCCACTCATCTTCATTGCGAACAAATCGTTCTGTTCAAAACTCTCTTTAAAGGCAGAAAACGGAAATTCAGCTGCAGACAGATGTCAGACAGATTCAACAGATGTCCATTAAGAATGCGGTTCAAAGACAGCTCTACGGTTGTCAAGGTAGCAAGACAGCCATTAAATCACCTGGTTCCATTACAAAATCAATTACTGCAGTGTGCTTGCATGGTCTCTCCGGTCCCTCTAATGGCCAAATAACAATGGAGACACTACTGCAAGGTCAGTCCTGCTGTGCTGATCCAGACAGACTGAAATCTTCATCAAGAGACTCACAATGCACAATGCTCACAATGCTTCCACCATGAATGTACATTGTTCTGAACTAGGGGTCGACCGATATGTGTTTTTCAGGGCCGATACCGATACCGATTATTACAGATCAAGTAGACCGATAACCGATATTTTGAACCGATATATATCTGGTTGTAAAATGAAAATGAATGCCAAAATTAATAATAACAAGAGCTCTGACAAAAAACGTTCTTTAAATGCTTTTAAACATGTCTTTAATTCTGAAAACTGTTAATAACAACAACATTTCTGTTGGTTTTAATTTACAGTACAGTGCAAATGAAGGCATAAAACATTAATTTAATTTATCTTTTAATCAAATGAGAGTTAGACTTTATTTTTGGCAAACAAATGAGTTTACTATTACATTTAAAACATGGAAGAAATAGCGTATTGTGTGATTATTCTCAACAAAAGTTGTAATAATTGTTGTAGTTGTATTACAGTAATATATTCGCTAAACCGAACTTATATTTTGACAGGTTGCCATGAGGACCTTTTAGGTTTCTGTAGCCTATGTATATATGATATGACGATCGTTTTACTCAAATAAACGGTCAAATGCTCATCAAGTGACTCTCTGAGCAGTTCTGGGGATGTTGCTCATGTATTTATGTCCTCATTTAGTGAGACGGCAGATGCTGAAGTCACCGCGAGCATCACGCGCTCGAGTAAGTTATGTATGTGTGCAGTAAATGAAACCGCACGTCTGTGTCATTCATTAACAGAGATGCAGAACATGCAGGATTCATATTTAAATAGTGTTTTTGCGGCTTAATATTTATAGATACTAGTCCATAGCGCGAGTCGATTTAAGTGTACTGACCTACTTTTGATTAATTCATCCAAACTTCGACACATTCCGCGTTATACGGTAAATTCCATTATATGACTGCATTTCGCCCGCATTTTCCGCATCGGGGACATCATAGGTTATATTGAGGTGTTTTGCAACTTCAGTGTAGTGGATTGTGATTTATTGCGATCGTATTGTACCTTTGAGAGACAACTGATGCGTGTTCACTGATGCAGCTCCAGTTAGCATGTGCTTTCGCTGTGAGACTGCCTTCAGTTTTCCGCGTTGATTGGTCGGACTCGTGACTCTCTACATATCAGATGAGCGGTGGGCGGAGATTGCTCTCAGAGATTGAGAGATCGCCTCACTCTCACAGTGTTGAGCTCAGACAGGCTGCATCGAGCCAAATAGCGCATTTAAACATTAAATAATTTCACCTGTATTATTTATTCACCAATAAATAATGTCACCTGTAAATAGTATGTTTGTTTGCATAATAAAAAAATAAAAAAATAAATAAACAATTATCGGCAAATCTGTTTTGAAAATGGCCGATATCGATAATCGGTAAAATGCTTAATATCGGCGCCGATAATCGGTCGACCCCTATTCTGAACAAATAGCTAATTAGAACTCTGTGATGCAACCCACAAATAGACCAACTAACCGTGTTTTGAAAAAACTGTTGGCCTTTTTGACCTTAGTCTGGTTTGACTAATGAAAGCAAGGCTGTAAATAATAAACATATGGGGTGTGTACTGGTAGGCAGTGGACTCGAGGGTCTAAGGTCACCTCAAATTCTCTCACCATTTGTTTCCACTAGATATTTGTTTTTAGAATGACAAATGTATCACTTAAACTATCAACACCAAGGTAGAGATTACAGAATAAAACAACCCATTAAACAGACAAGCACATCTATACTCAAAGCTTTTTTGATATAATTTATGGCGTTTACCTATACTTAGCTCCTGAAACTAATCTACAACAAGACAGAAATCCAAAAACGTGTAGAAATCAAGTTCTTATAGCAAATTTCAAACATTTCCGCTACACCAATACCAATTTAGATTTTAGCTGGAGGTTACCTTGTGCCGAGGTGGGCAGCCAGTAGCCAGGCGCTGCAGGTGCTCAGAAGTGTGGCTGCAGGACAGCAGGTCTGAGCAACAAGCAGAGCGGCCAAGCCTCTTCATCAGCGATGAGATGATGCTGCAGCCACAGCCGCACATTGACTTGCTCATCAGAAACCAAAACAACGTTGAATGAGAAGACTAATGACTCAAGCACAAGTGAAAGAGGTTGTAAGCAATCAGCCGCCTTACTTTGAAGGAGCGTTCTGTCAGCTTAAGTGAAAAACTGGGAGCAGAGTCACAAGTGGTTGCGTCAAAAGAGCGATTTCCAGTTCCAGGAGGAAAACTGCCATGGAAAGTAAAGTTTTGTCAGAGCCAAGGATGGCACAGGTCCACAGACTCTCTCGTCAGGTGTTCCTGGGACATCTGAACAGTTGAGAAGACAACCCTGTGAGAGTTCCCCTAGGACACAGTTTTCCAGATCAAGTCTTCCACCCTTCAGTATTTAGTAGTTCAGGGTGAAGATACCTGTGTGGCTCCTGTAAGTGCAAGAAGCTGTAATAAAGAGCCTGAAGATGCATCAAATCCTGCAGGTGGGTGATGATCCTCAGATGACTCTGGCACAGGTAGTCAAAGAGCATCTCTCTCAAACAGGCCAAGCTTAGCCTCCCTGCACTTCCCTCAATTGCTTGTGGTGAAGCTGCATCTCTTCCTTCGCTCTCCCACCCCCTCCCTCGCTCTGACACAGTCCGCTCTTCCGAGCATCACGGTGAACAGCAGCTCTGGAAGCCCCTCCTTCAGTCTCTCCTCCTCACAATAATCTCAACAGCAGGACTGCCTCTAGTTACAAACCAGTGTTTGGATTTGTAGTTTAATACGGTTACAGTGTGTTCAGAACAACACAGAACTATTTGCATTTTTATAGTATACAGAATTTGTATTGTATAAGTAGATGTGCAGTATACCATAAAACATACCCCTTAATGGAATGTTATATCTAACAATGCAATGTTGACGTCTTTTCAATTTCTGTGTGACAAATAGACCAGAAGCTATAACAGATTGCATAACTTCTAAAAAAAAATTACAAAATTGGATTAGACATAAGAGCTACATTTATGTTCTGAACCAAACATGCAAAATGTAAAAATGTAACAGAGTATACTATTTGAAATACTTAGCATTAGACACGGTTTTAAAATCTAGGTTTAAAAACAAATTAAAATATACAGTGCATATTCCATGAAGTATATGGCCAGTTATATTATAATGCTAATCTTCCTAACAATTGTTTCTTAACCAAATTGCCAATAATATATTTAGATCCCATGCCAAGCAAGTTCCCTATTGTGTCACCTACTGTAGGCAGGGATGCAAAAGAGTGGGTCTATCAAAAATATAAATGATGAATTCAATAAGAAACTACTTAAATTACAAATAAAATTACTTTAAGGCAAAAGGTCAAGTAAAGAGAGTTAAGCATCAACATTTTGCTGGAGGCATGATTACGCAGCCTATTTGGAAAACTGGGGAAGAAATAACACAGATAAAGGTGCAGACCGGCTGTGGGCAAAACTAAATGGAGGCAATTCAGAGGCAAACCATCTTGAGCCAAAATGCATCATGACAGTCTGTCTCCATCCTAACCTTATCTCTCAAAGTGTTGAGCTCCCTCACCTAATCTCATGCATCCAACCTGATTAGTGAACAGACCGGGCTCCCTTGGGCCTTGTGGGAGATATGCAAATCACCTGACTCATCAGCGAATAATATGACAGATGATAAAGAGATTGCGCTGGAAGGATCACCCCATTGGCTGATGGAATGGAGGGGGAAGATATTGCAAGGTGCAGTTGTGTCTCAGAGGTGGGGAAAATATGAAGCTCAAGGCAACCAGCCAGCAAACTAAAAATAGGCAAGTATAATCAGGACGAATCACATTTCATCGTAACCAATATCAAAAAGGGCACTTGCCTTAAAGGTATCCATGATGGGACCAAATAGTTAAGACCCTTAATATTCAAACAGAACCAGTCCTATGAATGAACAACAGCTGTATTTGGCAAAGTGACCCAACATAGTCTTGAACTCGAACTGCCACATTAGACAAGTCTGTACAGGTTCTGTTGGAAAATGTGTTTAATCATGATTCAATTTTTCAGTCCATGCCAGCTGCTTCCACGACAAGATGTGGTCACTGCAAGAGACTTTCCACTCAGTATTCAGGAAGTCAGGTGCAATCAGCCAAGCGTACAGAGGACATGTATGGACGTCCACAGCTCCACCAGCCTGGAAATGAACTGCAGTTATCGCTTCAAGGTGCAAACAACTTCTACAATGCATTTCACATTTAGGAGTGTTTTTTTTTGGAGAAAGCTCAGTGCTAATGGATTGGGGCGAATTATTTGTCACTTTATTGCACTTATGAATAGGCCTTAAAATTGTCATCTTTCTTACCACCCATTTCCCTTCTTTCAAACACCTGCTAAATCCACCAAAATGGGGTTCTGAAGTAAAACTCCTCACTGACAGAAACATGGGGCTTCACTATAAGAAGTCTTGACATTGTGATTCATTACACTCGGTGTATTCTCTGTGGAATCTTTAGCCCTGTTGCCAGAGTAAATAGACCAAATCAACAAAGCCCAGCAATGCAGACAGAAACTCATTCATTCTCTCAACCATGAAACAATCAGAGATGAAACAAAGAGAGAAAATAAACAGTGGGGTTTCATCTGGCTGGTATAATGGTAAAGGCATGCAGCATTCAGCACAATTTTTTATAGAACAATGTAATAATCTCAAGAAAGTTGAAAAGCCTTAACCTCCTCTAAAAGTGGTAGGGGTAACATTTTAATTTAGGATAAAGCAATATTTAAAATATATGCTATGGGTTTGATACAGGTTAAGCTGTAACAACAATTTCCAACATGCTGTCAATTGCCACAGAAAATAATTTAGACTTCTAATGCACTTTAATTGGAAGACAATGGGGTTTTTGGGGTTTAAAAGCCAAAAAGCATTTACAGTAATTCTTCCATACAAAATTGTGTTATTTGAGTGGGTAAGATGTCTAAATTGTCCTTTAAGTGCTTTTAAAAGATTGATGTCTAGTTACACTTCACCAATGCAATTCCTGTGGGTGGAGTTCGCTCAGTGTAAACAGTATTTAATGGATAGTTATGACAAGTACCATTCTAGTTACGCTGAACAGGTATTTCAAGCAAGTTTCTACATTTACTGTCTTTACATAGCTATAACAAGAGTTGAAGAATTGAATACAACCTTGCTCAAAGTTAGCCAGCAATTCTGTTCTCATTTTGAAAAATCATTACACCTCTGCAATGCCTGCTTAAAGGACTCTCTTTGTAAGTACATAAACGTTGTTGTTCTACAAACTGAAAGAAGAGTTTAAATTACTATCTGTATTTTCTAATTTGCTGCATGCCAGACGCTTTATATGATGCACCCAAGTTGTATTAACTACAAACATTCCTTTAAGACTTCCTGGAGGACTTTGAGTAACTAAAGAAGAGAGACTCAAACATGCTAGAAATAATAGTGAAGCATCGAGCAGTGATCGCGGTGATACAAACACTGTAAAAAAATGTAATACACGTACAATTTAAAGTAAACAAATGGCAGCTGTGGTTGCTGGAATTCTAACGTAAAAAATTGGTAACAAAATTTAGGTTTTAACTTAAATTTACAGTTAAATACCGTAATTTCATTAACTGACATAATGGTAATATACCAACCTATTAAAGTACAATAAAGTTTCAACAACTTAAAAAGACTTAGTTCCAGATTAACAGTTTAAAAGATATGGCAAATAGTTTGTCTGCAGAAGGACTGGGAAAAGAGGTGAAAGATCATGCGGTGTTCTGTGTACATTATTTATGAATATTGCTTTTCACAGTGTCAGCTCCCCGCTTTCACATCGATCCGGTGAGATCCAAGGTCTGAGAGTGTGGATTTCATTGAGACAGACAGGAAGAGACATTCAGATTACTCTATAAACAAGTAAAAGGAAAGGTGAAAAGAGTATGAATACATTATAAAATGTGATTAAGAAAGGTAGTTGAAAAAGCAAATGGGACACTAAAAAAAGTGATCTAAAGAAAATTACTATTTGAGTTTTACACTTTCTGGTGAAAATTATTTAGGGTGTTCTGAGTTGTTGCTAGTTTATTCTTTTTTGACTCCAAACAAAAGTGTGCAACCCATAAGCATGGCTTGGGTCCTCCCTGTATTGCAATGCAAGTCTATGAAATTTTGATCCCATACCTCTCAAAGTAACAGTTCACTCAATTACATTTCTGTCATATATTTACCCAAAAGTCACTCCAATCTTAAATGATACAATCACAAAATATTTTGAAGAGTGTTGTGTAACCATACAGTTTAAAAATAAAAAAACTCCGGTTTGGAATGGCATGACAATGTTCCATACCTCACTGAAAAAAAGAATGATATGAGTTGGGTACCAATGCTAAACAATTAAGAAAACAGCTTAAAGTATGCGTAATTAATAACTATTCTTGGACAAAAATAAATAAATATACTATTTGACTGCACCATTTATTTAGATATTCTTACTAAATCTTGCTACTAAAGCATTTGCTAATAGTTCCATATCAAGTCATGAGGAGGAACCAGACAGTTTTTTTTCGAGTTCTTTGATGAAGTGTTAGACCAAAAGGCTGTCAGGAGTAAAAATACAAACAACAAAGGATCATTTAGCTAGAATCATATCAGGAAACCCAGGCAGAATTTAGCAACTGCTCCCGAAACATTAAACCATTGTTTCACCTACACAACGGTCATTGTTCCAGGTGAGAGTTATCAATTTCCTGTAATCAGGAATGCAGCAGTGCCTGATATCCCACATTCAGACTATTGGCGAACAAAAGCTGTAGACCATGTGTAGATGCAACTGCCTAGATAAAAGTTCTGTTGGATGATTTTACATTCACAGACAACCACTTCAAATGACCTTTAGACAGATATGGCTAGTGTCCTGAATATGAAGGAAAAAGTATTTAATAAAACAGACACGCAAGGTCAATTTAAGACAGACACAACTTGATTTCCAAATAACCTGGAGGGGTTTTTAATAAATACTGAATATCGATGTGAATGGAACAACACAGCAGAGGAAAAGGCTGTACATGGACAAATTGACAGTTATTGGTATGCTGCAGGGTTAGTCTAAAATAGGCATGAGCCATGATCATCGATTAGTTGGCTGTTAAATGACTAGTTGAGCAAGACCTATTAGTCCTGCCTCTATTATGCCTATTGAGGTTTTGCACAGTAAATGGTAAAAATCAGACACGGTCACATTGTTTTGGACAATAAATGTCCCAGGAACAAATGCAATAAACAATATTAATGTCACTTTAAGACTATTCTACATCAATGATACACATTTTCAGAAACATTTTCAGTCTTAAAAGGCACAAACAGACAGATGTCAGAAGTTTCAGCTCAAAACAGATGATCATTAAGAATTATATCATCAAACATCTGTTTGGTTTTGATTATCATGTCTGGTTTTGATTATAATGTCCATCACACTGAAAACATGCATTAACCATATACAAAAGTTCCAATTACTGCAGCATGTGACAGCCTTTCATGGTCTCTGTCCTAATGGCAAATACAAATTTGTTACACACACAAGGTCAGTCTGCTTATGTTTGTGATCCAGACAGTGAAATCTTTGACAGACTGCTAACAGCTCCTTTGCAGAAAAGGCTTATCAAACAAAATGACATGTACATTGTTCTGAACAAATCAGCTAATTAGAACTCTGTAAGATGCAAACCCACAATAGACCAACTAACCGTGTTTTAAAAAAGTGTTGATAGCCTTTTGGATTAGTACTGGTTATGACTAATGAAAGCAAACATGTAAATAATAAACATGTGACTGGGGTATGTACTGTAGGCAGTGGATCCACTAAATTACCTCAAAATACCATTTGTTTACACTAGATGTTGTATTTTAGAATGACAAATTTCACTGAAACTATCAACAAATGTAGATTACAGAATAAAACAACCCATTAAACAGACATATGTAATATACTCAAATATACTGATATATTTATATATATACTTAATATATGAAATATATCTATAACAATATATTTAAAATATATGTAGAATATCATGTTCTAACAAGCAAAAACTGTACCACTAAATTTTGATTTTAGCTGGAGGTTAATCACAATGGGCAGCCAGTAAAAACTGCAGGTGTCTAAGTGTGGCTGCAGGACAGCAGGTCTGAGCAACAACAGTGGCTGCCTCTTATGGCATGATGAGACAGACATTGACTTGCTCATCAGAAACCAAAACAACGTTGAATGAGAAGATTAATGACTCAAGCACAAGTGAAAGACATTTGTAAGCAATATATACGCTATACTTGCAAATTCTAGAAGAGTCACCAGCTGTCAGCTTAATAAAAACTGGGAGCAGAGTCACATGGTTACGCGAAAGAGCATTTCCAGTTCCAGGAGGAAAACTGTATGGATGTAAAGTTTGTCAGAGCAAGGATGACAGTCCACAGACCTTAAAACATCGCTTTAGGTGTTTATATTAAACTGAGTTTATTTAATGTTTTTTTAACTAAAGTTATAGACAACCCTGTGAGAGTTCCCTTCCAAGGACACAGTTCCTCCCTGACCAAAACTTAACGTCAGAATCAGATCAATCGCCCTCCAGTCGATTTAGTAGTTCAGGGTACTAAATGTGCTGGACATGTTTGATAATAAAAGCGTTGAAAGTAAAATCCACACGAGAGATGCAGGCTCAAATCCTGCAGGTGGGTGTGATCCTCAGATGACTTTGAGCTGGCACAGGTCGATCAAAGAGCAATATGTAAACAGAGAGTATTCACTTGTTTATATCTCAAAGTGCTTGGGAGAAAATTGTGTGTCATTTTGGATCCCTCTGACACAGTCCGCTCTTCGAGCATCACGTTTAATCAAATCTGGAAGATTAGTCCTCACAATAATCTCAACAGTGACAGGAAAATCACTGCAGTTAATTTATATTTGAAGTATTTATTTAATAAGCATTAACATATACAGTGACAACTCTCAGAATAACATATTTGAACATTTGCATTTTTATAGTATACAGAATTTGTATTGTATAAGTAGATGCAGTATAAAAACATAGCACTGTGTTTTTTTTTTTTTACATTTGTACATTTGTTATATCTAACAATGCATATGTATGTTTTTAATTTCTGTATCAAATCTGTTATCAGAAGTATAACACTATAACATAACTTGCATTTCACATTGATGTCATTTATTTATTTAATGAAATATTTATTTAACAAAAATTTGATGTTATAAGCTGCTATATATCATAATTTCTGAACAAACATTTCAAAATGTGTATGTATGTATATGTATGTATATATTATGAATATATATAACATCAGACACAGAAGATTTTAAAATATATGTTTAAAACAAATTAAGAATATACAGTGCATATTCCATGAAGTATTTTCATTCCACATATATTATAATGCTAATCTTTAACAATTGTTTAACATTAACCTTCAATAATATGATTTAGATTATTGCTACAAGTTCCAAAATTGCATGAATGGGCGGCTTCAGTCTAACAGTCAGCTGGTATTCTGGCTGGCATGAAATCACACCTGCTAATGCCAACATGAAAATGAGTGGTTTGCGTCGGCTCAACAGCAAGAGAGTGCCAAGAGCAGGGGGGGAGGGTCATTACCTGCCATTTATTAGACTGACTGTGCCAATATGCTGCAGCCAATGTGAGTCATCTGAACACCTGCACAAACTGAGACACAATCACATGCCTGTATGAAGATTCATGACCTGACGCTCCTAACACAGCAGAATCATGCGCTTTTAGAAGTGGGCGATCACTCATACAAACTCATTTACATGAAAAGATTCAGCGCTTCATAAAGTTTCACCCAAGTTTAAAAGGTTCTTTCAAAGTTGAGCCAGCTTTTCCAATCCATCTCCAGGCCTGGGGAATAATACTGATTGCAATACTAATTGCATCTCTTCCATTAAAAGTAGTGATACCTTCGAAGGCAATGTTCGATATTCGCCTCTCCTCATTAAGTTTGTTACAAATGGGCATTTCATTAAAGTGTCCGCTGCTCTCTCATCTACGACTGCACACTGCCAGTTAATGAGGATTAAAGTTAAACAGGTTTACAGTCATTAGAAGGTTGAAGATTGATTTCAGAGCATCACAAACAGCAACAACGTTTTAGAATATTGGGAGGAAGGTAAATAAAAATAAAATGATATTGCCTTTAACTGTGGATTCTGCTTGGAAATGTTTTCCCATATTTAATCACTCCTCTTATATTATATTGTTTCAAGAATGAATATAAGTGAACTTATAGTCGAAGAATGAATATCAGAAAACTGCAACAATGCAATTATGAACGAAAATACATTGACGTTCAAGTTGTCATTTTCCCTTGAACAAATTAATGTCTTAAAATTAATAATTGTATTCAGCAAAGGCACACTACATTTACAATTTAGACTTGTTTAATTAAGTAAGTAATGGATAATTTATAACAATTAACATTAACATCATGAGTTTCTGTAAAGATGCCCTGAAAAAGTGTGTATTTTGAGAAGTTTAAAACATAACTACTTTTAACATTGATAATTGAATAATGATAATTTGAACACTGAATCAACATTATTTGAATGATTTCTGAAAGACGTGACATTGAAGATTGGAGTAATGGCTGCAGAAAAGCTTTGGCATCATATTAATAAAATTACATTAAACTATATTTTAAAAATACTTTACATTTTAATATTTCACTATCACCATATTAGTTCTTACTGTATTTTGATCAAATAGATGCAGTCTTACAGAGCATAAAATACTGAACAAAAACTGGTAAAAAAAAAAAAGTGTAAACATAGAAAGACATAAAAAAACGAACTATATGCATATGAAAGATCAAAGATGTTATATAAAAATTTAATACAAGTTTATAAAACTCCAAAACAGGAGTACACATGAAATTATCAACTCAGTTTTGATTGAGTCGGTATGTTATGCAGAGTGAGATAACCGGCATAACAGTGGTCACAGTATAATAAGTATACGAGTACAGGGATAATAAGTATATGAGGAATTTTACTGCAGTACTGCCTAAATAATTCCTGTGCAGCACTCATCCTGGTTGGAAACATGCACCTGAATATATCTGTATATACTGACCTCTAGTGGGGCTGTGAACCAAGCACTGTGTAAGCAGGGTAACAATGCCCTACACAGGCACACCAGATCCAAATCATAGCTTCCTGTCACCACAACAGCCGGGCAGGGTCGGCTAACTGCTGCTCGCTAAGTGCATTTCCTGTTTTCAAGCAGTATTTCCGAAACATGAATGAGAATATTGACCAGAGTAAAACATTTTTCATGGATTGGAGAAAGAAAAACCTAGTGAGCTAGAAAGCATTGTTGTGTATGTCTGGCTCTAAAAATACCCACCAAAATGCTGCAGTCTCAGAACATACCCATGTTGCCTTAAAAGAATATTCCAGGGTCATAATCAATGTAGCATTTGTGACAATGCTGATTACCAAATAAATAAATATTTTACAGTGCCACATTTTCAGCAGCCGCTACTGCTTTCTTCAGTGTCACATGATCACTATATAATATGCATATTTGGTACTCAAGAAACACTTCGTATTATCAAGGTTGAAAACAGCTGTGCTGCTTAGATTTTTTTGTGGAAATTATTATACTTCTTTCAGGATTCTTCGGATAGAAAGTTTACAGCATTTAAATGAAATGTGGATCTTTTGTAACATTATAAATGTCTTTACTATACACTATTTTTTTAGCATTTAAAACAACTTTTAATTTTTACAATAACATTATGTTAAATAATAAATTATGTTATGTTATTCTAATTCTGTATAAAATATATGTACAAATCAAACTTAAAAATGTGTGGAAACTGAAAGTGTAAAAATAAATGCCAATTGAAAATATTAATAAGCACTGACAATTTCAACGGCTCCATCAATAAGATAATAGCATAGCCATAAAAATTAAGAATTAAAAATGTTACACTAAAAATACATCTGTACAAGTATTCATTGCTCTTGATAAACTATATGAAGATGAATAGCCAAGTGTTTACACCTCAGTTAAAGTCAAATTGCATGGATCTTACATCATATTTACTGTAAAGAGCCTGAGAAATGAACTCATTTGAAAACCCCAGAAGACTTGACTGCTGTAAGCCAAACGGAGAACAAAGGATCTAGACAAGCTCAAGTTAGAATGACTGGGACGACAACAAAACAGAAACGGTCTCATCCATGAGACTCATATGGCACTGACCCACAAATGGGTCAAAGCTGGACTTGCAAGTGAGGCGGTGTGGTGTAGTGGATAAGGCAGGAACACGCCAAGCTGACTTCAAAGAATAAGTGGTGACAAAATTTGAACACCGCTCAGATTACAAACAAACATGTGCGTTCTGTGCCTGCATGAGAGGAATTAGGTGTATATCGGCAGCTATCGATATTCGTCATTCAAAAGGAGAAACCAAAACAAGGATATACAGACATACCAAATGTAAACAAAGCAGCACTTTGTCCCGGGCCTTTAAAGTCCGGGCAGGGATGATTAAAAATGGACAGCTGGACTGCAGCACGATGGAGTCGTGCAGTCTAAATGGCTGCCATCAGTGGCCTCTCCTGTGAACCACAAAGGGAATGCTTGAATTATTAAAGATGAATGAATATAAGAACAGACAATATGAAAGGGAAACACTGCAGAGGTTCAGGGTTTGACCGTCACATTTGTGCGATTGAGATTCATTGAAGGCTGGAATACACTACACAACTTAAAATCTGAACAGATTTTAAAATGGCAGGTATCGTACACCTATTCCTCTTTGACCATTTATAAGATCACTATTTTGGCCACCATACACTAAACTACTGAGGATCACACACACTACCATACTTTAAAGTATTTCCAATCCCAACAAACACACAAAATCATGTGCCTTGTTAAGGGTGTAACGATACACCAATGCCACGGTTGGGTTAACTGTTTTGGAGCCACGGTTCGGTCCTGCTCTGTTTGCTGTGGGTATGGGTTCATACTCCAAGCATGGCACCAGCGATGCTAAAGAGCACTAGATTCACTTTTAACTTTAAACAGCTCTGTTAGTTCATGTTAAGCAATGCATTGACAAATGCATTAGCAACTTTAAAAATTGATTCTTTAAATTGATTCTTTAATTCTTAAAAAATATTTTGCCTTAAAATGTAATAAAATGATACCTATATAAACGCAAACAACTCATTGGACAATTTACATAACTTTGGCTACATAGGCCTATAACATAACGTTGATATTATGATTTATAGGCTATCAGCGTAAAAATGCCTAGAATGCACAAGTGAATGTGAAACTGTCTCCCAAGTTCGGTGTCTCATCACCGCTGCGTGTGAATATGACGCATCACAACACCACGGAGATCCGAAGAAAAGTGGGGATTAAAGTCCAAAACCTCACTTGAAATAACCTCACAATTAAATCGAGGCTAAAGCGGTTATAAACGACAATGTAATTCTACACAGTCTAACTAATTTGTGCACGCTTATTCTTAATCAGCCCTTAATGTCGATCATGGATCAAATTGATCCACCATGAAAAACAGTGAATATATTTGTGCTGTTTAATGCATTAGACATCGTGTTTTCCTCCGAGCATAACTGACATGTCACGACTATATTTTTCATCTGCAAATGTTAGAAAGTCATGCAAATATATATATATTTTGCTATCAGGACTCAGGAGTGGCGGCGCATGCGATTGAACGAGTGCTGCTGCGCGCATGTGCTCTAAACAGATGGAGCGTAATAATTTTGCGCAATAAGTCAAATATGCATTTTGCTAAAATATTCGTTGTTGGACATTAAATGGCCTTTTGTAGAATTTTAAACCTACATATAGCCTAGGTGTATTTTATGATAGCATAGCAGTACTAACTGTAAATGGACTATTGTAATGGGCAAATAAAATGCAAGCTAATACGGTCCTAATTACGAAGCTCAGATGAGTTAATGTGTGTAGCATTATTATTATTATATTATTATAGCAGTTAAAATGTAGTTTTAATTTAGTGATTTTAACTTTTGGTTTAGTCATTGTTAATGCTTTAAGAGCAATGTTAGATTGTAATGTTCTAATGCTATCTGTTCTAACTGTAAAAAGGTACAGCCGTTATAAAACCAGAGAGAAAGGCTGCATGGCTATGATAGTATGTGAGAGAGTCAGTGGTAATATTTGCGTTCCTATGATAGTATGTGAGAGATTCAGTGGTAATATTTGCGTTCCTATTGGTCAGTGTTAGAGGGGCTCAGCTTAGCCTGCCCTGAACCAGGTTAGCTTTCCAGCATAAGTAGCCACAGTGACTGAGGTTGATCTTTGTTACATTTGAGTTATGGAACCAAATCATTTGACAGCAAGTCAGAATAACTGAAATTAGCCTGGCCTAGTTGCTAAACTTTTTTTATGAAACGGGCCTCGAGGCGTTAGAAGTCAGAAGACAAGTTAATCTATGATTTTCTGTCTGTCTTGACCAAAGAAATAAAATCAATATTTTTTTCCATTGCATCGAATCGCATTGTATTAAATCGAAATCGAATCGTAACAGGGGTGAAACGTATCGCTAGCTGCTTCATATGTATCGTAGGCTATGCATCGAGATGTGTATCGCATCTCAGTTATGGAGATGCACATCCCAAATATATATATATATATATATATATATATATATATATATATATATATATATAATATATATATATACATACACACATATATATATTTAATGATGTGCACTGATAACCAATAAAAAGTAAGACCAGCTGAATTTATTGAGGTAGCAAATGGGGTCAATCAGGATTTCATGCTGCCTTTACGCACTGGATTAGACCATACTATGTTCCGGAATCCCTCAGATACTTCCACTCTTTTGTCCATTTGTGCTGCCTGCACATTTTATATATATATATATATATATATAAAACATGCTTATCAAAACATACTGTGCAGCTCATACTGCATTCAGAGCTTATGCATAATTCATCACAGATATATAACATTTCATATTAGGGGGCCTTCAGCCTCTTTCTACCCCTGTCATTTCTCTTACAATTTATCGCAGACTCTCTGCTCAACGCATCTTTTTAAAGCAAGGTATTATAAACAGTCCAGTGGCCTCTAGCAGTGCAGCTCTTTAAAAATTCATCAATGAAAGACCTGCCTCCCTCTGCACCATATCAGTTTACCTTTAATTCACGAAAGCGTGACAAGACATACATTATTAACCAGTTGCTCGAACGGACAAGCACACAACTCCCCCAAGCTAAAGCAGAGAGACACAAAAACAAACATTGACCCTTGAATACGAAGCTGCCTGTCTCACAAATATCACTCTTTAGTGTATCAGGGCTGCACACTGGGTCTTGTGACCGACATTGAGGGGAAGTGTGAAAGTTCATTTCCTTGCTTCAACACCAAGGACAATGGGTGGCTGGGTGGGTCTCTCCACTTTTATTTTCTTCCTCCTGTCTTTCATCCTGTGAATGGTACAGCCATCACATCCGGGAGAAGACAACAAATGGTGTTAAGTGTTCTGAATGGACTGCTCGTCTCAAAAGCATTTGTAGCAACTGAGAAGATATCATATCTAAAGCTTCAAAGTGCAGTATCTCAAAGCGCAAAATTAATTGTAGATTCAGAAACAGAATGGAGATTTATTTTTAGGACAAGTAAAGAGAAAATTAAAACAAATAAATCAAAATTAAAATCAGATGTCTATCATTAAATTAATCTAAACAAATCTTTGCAAACTGATTGAGAAGGTTCAAGTTATGAATCAGTTTCCACCCATATTTGCTGATGGAGTCTAATTACTGCCAAACTACCCATAATCTCAAACAAAACCAAAGTAGGATCAACAACTGCAACAACAGCATGTCTGGTACACCATAAACAGAGAAAAGTGGAAAATATATACATATAGCCTACATTAACGTTCAATTTTTGGGAAAGGAATTATTACTTTTCTTCAAGGATGCATGAAATAAAATCAAAGTGACAGTAAAGACATACACAAATTTATACTCTTCTGAGTCTTCCATTTATCAAACAATAAAAAAAAATATGCACCACAATTACCACAAAAATATTTTGTAGCATAACTGCTTTCAAAACTGCCTATCCGATCACCGATACTGAGCTTTTTAAAGCCATAATTTTATCATGTAGAATTATTTATAGTGATGATCCAAACAAGATTTTTAGACATTTATTCAGTGCCTGAACTTCATTTTTGAAAATGGGTGGAATTCCCCTCTTAGGTGACTTTTAATTTGAGGGGTGGAGGGGGCATTTATTAGACATTTTTCAAATATATACATTTATCTCACCTAAATGTTTGATCATCCAGTGCAGGGCTCTAGAGTGCGACCAATTTGGAAACTCAACAAAAGACACTCCCGTTAGGCTTATATCGTGGTCTAAACCAATCAGAGATAGTGAAGGGCGGACCCCCCCTCTGATTGGCCGTGGTCCAGATATTCCTGTATGTGTGCGCGTTGACAAATGCGTCACGTGTGCTGCTGCAGTCAGACAGAGAGAAAGAGGTGAGTAGTAGAGATGCGTGCAGTGTTGCCAACTTAGCGACATTTAGCGCCTTTGTAGACCCCCATAGCAACTTTTTGTTTTCCAAAAAAAGCAACTAGTGACAAATCGAGTCTCTCAGAGTGTCTCTGTGATCGCCGCAACGGCGCGAGATCAGCGCTTTCTCTGCATCTGCACTGTTCAGCGAGCCGCCTGAGAGGAGCCTGTTCAGTTAAAACAGATATTATTGCTTCTCTAAATGTACATGCAAATATAGAAGAAATCACAGCACAATTGTCTTGTCTTATATTGTGTATTATTTGATTTCTCAGACAACGGCTCAATACAATTATAAATTAGTATTTTGTGCAGCTTCTTGGAAGGAGAGCTGGTTATGAATTCTTAAAGGGACGTGTTTCAGTCATTATTTCATATTTATCCTGTTGACTGACAACATAAACAGGCAAATATATAAAGTAAAACAGTTTTATTGAGAATTTGGCTGCATTAAAATACAGTATGAGTACAGAGAGACGATTAGACAGAACAGAACAGTTATTTTGTTCTTTACTTTTAGTCATTTAGCAGACGCTTTTATCCAAAGCGGCTTACAAATAAGAAAAAGTAACTAAAATTAAAAGTTAAAACTATACATATTATATACACACATTTAAGAAGATAAAGACATGAAATAAACATGACAAATGCATACAACATTTCAAAACTAAACATTTAAATGAAAATAAAGCTAAAAAAATTCAAAATATTAAATCAAGAAAAGGTATGAGTATAAAAATGCTTCTAACATAACACTAAAGGCCTAAGTATACTTTTTTGCATAGTAAGAATTGGTAAAAACTGTAAACACTTTTTTTCATTATGTTTAGTGCAATTATTTGGTAGTCTGTGGTGGGATGGGGCAGGATTGTTTTATGGGTTTAAGGGGGGTTTGAGAAGCACTGCACTAGAGCATCACTGCTTCAGACACAGTGGAAGATCTGATAAGACTCAGTGTAGAGGGTCAAGTCTGGAAGATGTTTAATGCTAGAGAGAGTGTGGTCAGCTGGTTTAGCCAAGGACAAAGATCAAGAAGGCCAAACTACAGGAGTTGGCCATTCGAGGGGCATGTGACTGCAATGGAGGATAGTCCATAATACATTGAGCCACGAGATGTTCAGTTTGACGCCCTTAAAACACTTAATTTAGATTTTATTTATCTTGAGATGTTTTAAGTTTAAATCTCTGCTCAGTGAAGCACTTTAAGCACCAACACTTTTTCAGTAAGTTACCTTTCTTGTAGAATTGTGCTTCAAATAAAGAACTTTATGTTGACCAGATTGTTAGTTAGTCGTTTACTAGTCAATATTGCCTATATAAAAATTTGGGTGCACCTAACTTTTGTGCTGGTGCACCTAAGAAAAAAAGTTAGGCGCACCAGTGCACCCAGTGCAAAAAGTTAGTCTAGAGCCCTGCAGTGTATTTTTTTTTTTTACAATCGTGCAGTTGTTGCAGAAAAGCTTACACAGCACAAGCCTGATTTCACACAGAAATCCACTACTGATCCATCGGTTTACCACAAACAATATTTATCCATTATTTAAATTTCAAATCCAAATACTGAAAATGCTTTTTCATTGTGATTATTTTTTATTTTACAGTAATACAATCTTTATAGACCTGTTCAAATGCAATAAATATAAGAAACACATTATTCAATGCGTGTTACTTTTGCATTTAGTATATATTAAGTTGCTCAAGCAAGTGGCAACACATTAAAACTATTGTCGTGTGTTATCACAAACACTCTAAATTAACTTATGACTGGCAGAGGGCCATCTATTATTGCCTTGTTTATCTAAAGTGCTCTTTTCCTTTAAACCCATCCAAAAAGCCATATGTGATGACTCTGAAACACAGTAGACTTTAATTATATGCATTTATAGTGTAGTTACTAAATTTTCGTGTCAATCCATGTTCATATTTACCGCACCCAATGTGCTATCACTTTAATTCAGTGTGCGCAGTACAGAAAATACAGACTCTGTGTGGAAACGATCTCTGCAGACACACCGCTCCTGGAACGCTCTACCGGACCGCAACCACATGCAGAACACTCTGATCCATTAACATGATGAGTGCGGAAAAAAACGCACCATGCTCTGGGGCTGTGCAATTAATCAAATTTCTGTATCAATTTAGGCATCCAGCAATTATGAATATACAATAATCGAGATAAAATTATTATTGCACCCCATTCCTCTCCGTTTCCATCAGACCACTTTCACTCCTCCATAAAAAAGCCAATTTTCACGTGCAAATCAGCAAAATCGTAACGTGACTGTTGCAAAATGGGACGTGCTTGAGTTATTACATTTTATTAGATTTATTAATGTTTTTAAAAGCGCGAAAGAGAACTTGCGCTGTGCCTCAGGAGGGTATCCGTGTATGCACTCAGAGACGGAGCAGAGCACGGACATGTAAAGTCATCTTTTAGCTAAACGTATGCTACTAAATGGTCAAATACAGACAAAAATATGCCAAAATGCGGTACTTAGTGATTATTCACGTAAACCCTTGTCAGTTATGTAATAAATGAATGTAAACAGATGACTGAAAATGCGCGTGTAACAGTAAATTGGATCCGTGTGGCTCTTAAAGTGACAGCGGGCTATATTCCTATATAGAAAGCGCACATGGTGGTTCACACAGGCAGTTTATGAAATTAATGGTCTGGTTTCTACAACTTTCTCTTTGGAGCAAAAATCTGGCTTTAAATTTGAAATAAAGATTTGACATTTATCAGGATAATTATCGATATTGACTGATATTTAAAAATATTGTGATATTTTTGGGGCCATATAGACAAGCCCTACTTCATCTTATATCAAAACAGAAAACAGGTATTTGAAATTGCAATATTTCTAATATTATGGTTTGACTATTTTTGAACAAATAAATACAGCCTTTCGAATGGTAGTGAAGTTCTAAATCCAGGTTTTTCTTCAGTAACAGAAAATACTTAAGTTACTTAAAAGTAGGGGTCGACCGATATGTGTTTTTCAGGGCCGATACCGATACCGATTATTACAGATCAAGTAGACCGATAACCGATATTTTGAACCGATATACATGTCTGGTGTAAAAATGAAAATGAATGCCAAAATTAATAATAACAAGAGCTCTGACAAAAAAAACGTTCTTTAAATGCTTTTAAACATGTCTTTAATTCTGAAAACTGTTAATAACAACAACATTAAATAAACAGTAATATTAATTAATAATATTAATAATAACATAAGTACAGAGATCACCCAGAAGCATTCTGTAAACATTTTGTAAAACTTAAAGTAAACGATGAAGACATTGTGTGATTATTCTCAACAAAAGTTGTAATAATTGTTGTAGTTGTATTACGTATACAGTAATATATTCGGCTAAACCGAACTTATATTTCGACAGGTTGCCATGAGAACCTTTTAAGTTTCTGTAGCCTATGTATATATGATATGACGATCGTTTTACTCAAATGAAACCGTCAAATGCTCATGAAGTGACTCTGCGAGCAGTTCTGGGGATGTTGTTCATGTATTTATGTCCTCATTTAGTGAGACGGCAGACGCTGAAGTCACTGCGAGCATCACACGCTTCAGTATGTGTGTGTGCAGTAAATGAAACCGCACGTCTGTGTCATTCATTAACAGAGATGCAGAACATGCAGGATTCATATTTAAAGTGTTTTTGCGGCTTAATATTTATAGATACTAGTCCATAGCGTGAGTCGATTTAAGTGTACTGACCTACTTTTGATTAATTCATCCAAACTTCGACACATTCCGCGACATTCCGCGTTATACGGTAAATTCCATTATATGACTGCATTCCGCTATTCCGCCCGCATTTTCTGCATCGCGGACATCATGGGTTATATTGAGGTGTTTTGCAACTTCAGCAACGTCTGCTGCTGCTTTACCTTTGAGAGACAACTGATGCGTGATCACTGAGGCAGCTCCAGTTAGCACGTGCTCTCGGTGTGAGACTGCCTTCAGTTTTCCGCATTGATTGGTCGGACTCGTGACTCTCTACATATCAGATGAGCGGTGGGCGGAGATTGCTCTCAGAGATTGAGAGATCGCCTCACTTTCACAGAGTGTTGAGACCAGACAGGCTGCATCGAGCCAAATAGTGCATTTAAACATTAAATAGTTTCACCTGTATTATTTATTCACCAATAAATAATGTCACCTGTAAATAGTATGTTTGTTTGCATAAAAAAAAAAAAAAATTATCGGCAAATCTGTTTTTAAAATGGCCAATATCGATAATCGGTAAAATGCTTAATATCGGCGCCGATAAACGGTCGCCCCCTACTTAAAAGGTAGTCACTTACGATTCACACGTCTCGCAGCTCAGGGTCTTCAAATGTGGTTCTCCGCCTCGGACTTCTGTATAAAAACAAAAAAAAAACAAGCCATTAAAGATCATCTAATTTCCTCGTTGTCATGAAGGTTTGACAGACCAAATGCTGCAGAATAATGTGACACCTAATTTCTAGTACATATTTTGATTACTACCATTGAAGTCATCATGAAATGGAAACATCACCTATTTTCTAAACACATTATTAATCTTATTGTGAAGGATTCATCCATCCAATTTTTTACCTTATTTTTACTTCATTATCTGGTGATGTATGCCAGACTTCTCCAATCATTTAGTCTGCTTAAATCCCAATCCTTCTTAACGATTGACTACAAGCTCGCATTTACATCTTCCTAAATGCAAATCAACAACTGATGGACAGAATCATGTCCCTGCCCTGCATGTTTTTATTGATTAACTTTCTCACACATCGCAACATTGAAGAAAAGATGTCACTGCATACATTATAAATCTATTATATAACTTAAGCATTCTGCGAGGAAGTGTTTGCATAAATTACAGTAGATCCTTAGCATGTCATGTGGGAAAAGTAGAAAGATTATGAACCCATGGAAGAAACATAAGAATACTGACAATTTCTGATAGCATTTTCCATGAACCACTTTTTCATATCCATATAATCAGAGATAAATGATATAGTGAAATACTGCACTCCATAATTTCTTCATCTTCAATGTTAACACTATCTCACATGAGACTGATGGTTATCATAATATTGAACGCAACATTGCTGAACCGAATTAGTTTAGCATCCTGCATTTGTACAATGTAATATACAGTGCTTTTGTAGGGCAACCTCGACGTTAGCATCATCCTAGCAGCAACATAATTTCTGTATTGGCTTTTGAATTATTATATTTTTTTTTTACACTTTGTTAATCATGATCATTTTCACAAATTAACAACTGTGTGAATTTTGAAACCTAAATACAATTGCAAGAATTAAAAAGATAAATATGGCAAAACAAAACATGGTCACATGACTTTCACAGCCTCAGAGGAACTGCCTTTTTCAAGACAAGTTTAAAAGAAAAGAGGGGAAAAATATATGTATTTTATGTCATTGAATGAAATGTGCAACTTCTAGTGTTAATCATAGACCTCAGTTCAGGCATTTATAAAAAATAAAAATAAATAAATGTAAACTCATTCAAAAAACCTTTTGACTTCTGGACAATGGCTGCACAAGCGTCAAAACATACATCCAGATTACAAACACAGAAAATATGTATGACCTGAAATGCACTCCACGATGGTTAAACAACATAGTAGGCGTGACCATAGAGAACAGGGGCCATCGAGAGGAAACCAGCTCACATACACACCATTCATTGTAACTTATACCATATGAAATGTTTTCATACCCAAATTCTAACTTCTTTCACTCTGATCCCAGAGGTAACACGAGGACAGGCAACTTCCTGCTGGCTTAATGCATGATAAAAAAAACTAAAACAGCAAACCATCTCTAGCACTGCCAGACTAGATGACAACATGTGACCATTTACATGCACCTAAAAAAAAAAAAATATGTACCTCAAATTGAAATTGCAACAATTTTCCAGGATTTTTCTCAAGAACCTTTTACAAAATCGACAACAGGGGGGTTGAAACAGCATTAGGCAAGAGTGATGAATATTAGATAAGACCGACAAAATAATAACCCTTGGATAACAGTCTGCTTTTAGTATGACTAAAGTAGTGTTGTCACGATACTGGAATTACTAACTTCGATACGATACCTTGAAAAATATCGATATTCGATACCATTTTCGATACCACGGAGAAAAAAAACTGCCATAGCATTAAGGGGGTAATTTTTTGTATTTTATTTAAAGATAAATATAACAAGTCTAGAACATGACAATGAGGTATATTTTACATGAACAAAAATGTCTTGAGGTAGTGCACTTGTTCAAGGTGTAGTGTCTAGTGTAGGTTGTGAGTGTGTTGTTTTTTGTTGTAGGTCGAGTCTCATATTCTTTCTGGTGCTACAAGAAAATGCCAAACTTTAATAAATTTTTTTTTTTTTTAGACCACACTTTTAAAATGAACTGAACTAACTAATCTTAGAACATAAGTTAATAGTAATAGATATTTGTTAACATTAGTTAACATGAATAAACAATGAAAATACTTCCAAAACATTTATTAATCTTAGTTAAAAGTTAATTTAAACTAACATTTACTAATACATGTACTAATTAAAATCCAAATTTATATCTGTTATTATTTTTTCATTGGACCAGAGCGAACATGATCTGTTGTATTTTTATTACCTACTGTTATCAAAGATTAAAATATACTGTAGCAATGCATTGCTCATCGTTCATAAATGCTGGTTAATACATAACATTATTTGATGAACAGATTTTAATGCCGGATTCACATATCACCGATCCACACGCAAACGGCGTGCATCACACCAAAACAATGCTCACTGGATCGACATGAAGACAAATTGCAGAATTTAAGTAATATTTTTTAATGAAGTTAAATGAACACAAGTTAATTTACATTTGACCACAGTTAAAGTATTTAAAGATTCCTCAGTCAGATTATATTAACTTTAATAATTACGGTGAAAAACGAGACAACACTCATATCAGCAACAATACTAGGCCATCTTGGTTAATGTTTGAGTAATGTTAAAATAAGAATAGTTACCAACCTCTCGAAATTATTCATATAGACCCGGTGTCTGTCTTTCAGGTGCTGCGGTTTGATCGCGCACGCCCGGACCGAAGGTAACATCCGGTCTGTGTTTGTATATCGGGCTGGTTAGTGGCGCCGGCTACAAACACAGTTAAAGTGACGAGTAGACTGAAGTTGGGCTCAGGTTGTTGTGTTGTGGGATGTGTTTCACATACATACATTTATTTGTGGCGACCCACCAGAATATCAAAACTTTTCCAAAAGGCTTTGTTGAATAAACACGAGCACATAATGCACGTTTAGAAATCAAAACGAGGCGCGGGTGTTTTTATACCACTGTATTTCTGAAGGAACACTGTCTTTAGAAAATGTTTGATATCATTTTCATTTCATCTTGCATGTTATATGTCTGATAAAGCAGCGTTTGTAAATTCAGTTTACAGCCGTTCCAGGCGCAAACCTCTAACGTTAACATTATTTCTCCCGCTTTTAAGCGTCTCCTGCTGGCAGAGAGTTGATTTGCATTTTTAATAAGTCTGTCCAAGTAGTTATTGCTGCATCTCAGTCCATCTGCTGTGTTCTTTATCAATCAAAGCCGGTTGCGGAGGAGCCGCACTCGCTATCTTTATATTCACTTCACTTTTGCTATTTAACCAGAGCGAATGAGACGAGACACGTGACAGGCACTGCGGTCACGTGTGGTGTTTGTCAACGCGCCTTTGGAGAGAAGTGAAAGTGACAGCTGGGCTAGGATCGAGTATCGATGCCGGGAAATTAGTATTGGTACCGTTCAGATATTTCAGTATCGATATTTATCGAAATATCGATATTTTTGACAACACTAGACTAAAGGTACAGCTGCCATGGGTTTTACTCTGTACTTGGAGTCAACTCTATATGCACTACATGAGTTCTCATGCCTGACAAGTTTGATATTTTTTAGAGGAATTTATGTTTCATAAGCAAATTTCTTATTTTTGCATGGTTCTAATTCAGTTGAATTGATAGTGTTCATAAAACACTAAACTAAGAAACATACAAAGGTGTGTGAAATGGAGCCATAAAAGCACTATATTTGAGGGAGGAAAAATTACTTATGGTAATTCAAAATAGTAACTAAACTAATAAAAAAATAATAAATACAAATAATTTATTAGATTTCAGTTTAAAAACAATTAAATCCCCTGTTAAATCTTCAAATCCCATTCAGTAAAAAGATTTAGGCTTTCCATATCAGAGACGCAGTGTTCATGTACAACATTTTCCAACAGTATGTGTGACCGTAGTTCTGGGCCTCTGCAAACAGATTAAATAAATAGTCAAACTCTATTCAAACTCCTGAACATGATAGCCAAAATAAGGCTAGCACTGATTCCTAGGATTAAGAACACGAGCTGGAAGAGCACAAGAGCAAACATGCTTACATTATTCCACAGGAGAGAAAACAATGCTGACCGACATTTAAGCGAAAGGGAAAGCAGCATTTATGACTCTAAATGGAACTTAGGGATAAATAAAGTCTAAATGAAATCAAAATTGACCCATTTTCTTACATATTGCTAGTTTCACTGCAAATACGATACAAAATCAGCTATCAGGGAATATCAGGCTATACGCACAGCAAAATATTTGAGTAAGGCCAAGAGTGTAATAAACGTCAATAAAAAAAATGCCTGCTAGCCTTCAAAACCCTGACAACTGACACCTGCTGTGACCAATTTCAATTTGGCTGAAACATTGTCACTTTCATCTAGAGAGACGTTTGCCAGCACAAAATCAAAAAGCAAACGGAACCCTCCTCCAGTGGTGACTCTGCACCAGTCTAATCTTCGGCCAGTGATGTAATGTTATGTTCCCATGCCCACTCAGAGACAAAGGAGGGTCATATTCCTTGAAAGCATCTATGTAATGCACTCTTTCACACAACTACTAACAGATAGCAGTTTAGCATTACAGTGTTGCTGTAAACGGAGGACCTATGCCATCCACACCATTGAGAGATTGTCTGTTGAGGAACCTCAGCAAAAAAGCTGAAATCCTGAGAGGTATCCGAGATATGGGCCAACTTGGCCTGACAACCCCAGATCAAAGTCATCTTGAGGATCAAATGGGGTTGCAAAAGGCTAATTTACAATGCCAGCATCTCAACTTGAATACAGAGGGACAGCTTTCAGACTAATCTCTAGTTAAACAACATTCACATAGTTGAATACAAATGCAAAGATTGTGTTTTGTATTTTCAATTACATGGTTCATAAGATGAAAATGATGAACAAATCAATTGATCTACTAACTGCACTGGCACTGTTATTGGTCTTTCCCACCAATTTGTAATTAAGACATGAGCTCAGAAATGATTAAAATCACATTCTATACAAAGATTGCACTGCTAGTGAACAGCAACTTGCAACTGTTTACACCATAAAATAAACATCCAAAATAAAAGATTATTAAATCAAATAAAATGTTATAAATAGCAAACAATATATTAAATGAAATAAAATTAAATCCAAAAAAGGTAAAAAAATAAATTCCAAAAACGAAATAAATTATAATAAATAAACGGACTAATAACAAGGTGGCCACAGTCAACAAATTGAGCAGTTCCATCAGAAAGTCATTTCCCACAGACTAAAAGCATTTTTGAACATCAACAAACGTGTGCTAAAATGTTTGTGTTACAGAAATCCTTTTGTAACCTAAATAACAAACTTAAAATGAGTCAGGTAAAAGGAATTGAGCACAGCCCCCACAGCCCAAGTCCCCTCATCATTTGAAGTAAATATAAAAGTGAAGTGACGTGTGGCCAAGTGTGGTGACCCATACTCTGAATTTGTGCTATGCATTTAACCCATCCAAGTGCACACACACAGCAGTGAACACACACCCGGGGCAGTGGGCAGCCAATGTTGCTGTGCCAGGGGAGCAGTTGGGGGTTCGGTGCCTTGCTCAAGGGTCTCACCTCAGTTGTGATATTGAAAGTGGAGAGCGCGCTGGTTATATAAACATTATTAAATATAATTTTTGGCCAGTTTTAAAAGTTAATATCTATTTTCATACTCTTAACAATGTTGGGATGCCCAAATTCAGTTGTAGTAGACAACTTTAGGTAAAACTACAAAATAATAAATAAAATCATCAGCCAATTATCGGTTATGAACCAAAAATATATTGTCGGTGCATTCCTATTTTGTACCAGTGAAATGCATGAAGGGCAGAGCATGACCTGCACTCTTTTGTAAGTTTTCCAACATTTAAGGAGCAAATCTCCCAAAAGTAACTTGAGAATGAATTTCCCTGAAATGTACAGATCTTCTAGAAATATGCCCAGCCAAAGTAATTCAGATGTGTAAGAGCAGCATTAAGTGCTACACAAACAATCACAACCTTGCCACTTCAGCTAGTTTCTCAATGAGAAAGCTATACTTGGTGTCTGGGTCAAGTACATTTGATACGGCACTTCTCTCCAGAGAAGAGTTTACACCTCTCTCTACCAAAAACTTTTAAAGTAAACCAGATGTGATGGCAGGAGCCAGGTCTCAAAGCATGTGTGTAAGTCATTTTGAAGTGATTTCTTCAATATATGGAATCAACTTCAAGACTCGACATGTTCAAGGGTAAATGTTGGTTGTGAAGGTTAAAGAAATATGCAAGAGTTTATAAGAAAACTGGTTCACAAAAGGTCAAGTTCATGAAACCTTTGTTATGTCTGTTCTTGCATAGAGGTTTCCAGAACTGCCTCAATATCAGGTTCACACTCTGTATATCCAACTCAGTTTAGTTCACATTCCTCTTATACTCAAACAAACCCTTAGCAGGTAGTGTGAGTACAGCAGAGAGATGGGAAAAGGGTTGTCATAACAGAGTTCCTGTAAGGGTGTGAAATCTGTAGCCTTGGGTTTCTTCATCGGACATGTTCTCACAGTCCCCTGTAAAGGGGAGGAGGGGGGATCTTTGCGCTCTTATATCAAGTGGATACTCAGGGCATGCATGGATAGAGAAAGTATTAAACAGAGCATCAAGTCTAAGTTGACAATTTGACCCGATAAGCCATTTGGACGGTTATTGAAGCTAGTTAGGTGTAGCCTGGCAAGCTTTAGTTGCAAAATAGTTTATTAAGAGTATTAAAATAACATACATAAAACAATATAATATTTATGTTTTAGAGCTAAGAAAATTGTCATTCATTTCTGTGATTAATGTGTTACATTACATTTATTCATTTAGCAGACACTTGTATCTAAAGTAACTTACAACTGGTGAATACATCAAGTGATTCATATTAAAAAGAGGTAAATAGACACCGAAGTGCTCGTAATACCAAGTTTCAAGCATTGTTCAAATAAGTACAAGCTAGACAGGGAAAGATTAAAGAAAATAGAAAAATATATATTTTTTAGGATGAAGTCAAATAGTGTGACGAAAGAGGTGAAAAATTGAACGTGTGATTTTTTTTTTTTAAATGTTAATTTGTTCTCGTGGCTAGTGATA
The DNA here is from genome assembly GCA_027564155.1 of Gymnocypris eckloni scoliostomus. Classification (NCBI taxonomy): domain Eukaryota; kingdom Metazoa; phylum Chordata; class Actinopteri; order Cypriniformes; family Cyprinidae; genus Gymnocypris; species Gymnocypris eckloni. Next base: position 2,198,581 of record CM050416.1, on the reverse strand, counting down.
TACACATGCTAACTAACCAGCCAACATGCCTAAATCGTGATAACAGAAAACTGGTTATTTATTATTAAATACTGATTTATAATAGTAAAATATACTGAAATTAACTATACTATATTTTCAGTTTTACATACATATTTGTAAATCATACACAAGTCACTGTTCCATCCAAAAATGCAAATTTTACTTTTGCACAAAACTGGAATATCACATAAAACATTTGCAAATAAAGCACCATTTCCATCTAACGAGTCAAAAGAGAACAAAATATTCACTTCCTGATAATCTGGCACTAAATATTACCAAGTAGGAAAAGCCACTGAACATAATATTTTTAATATATGATAAATTAGAAGCAGGCGAAACAATAAATGCTGTCATTGCTTACGGAGGTGGATGCCTGCTGTTTGAGAATGCGGTCCTTTAAGAATTATACAGAGATATTTTGATGACTTTGCTCTGGCATTTCAGAACGACCAAAACCCATCCAATTATGCAAAGTCACACAAGTTTTTGGTTGTGCATGGTGGAATTTATACGGTAAATGTGTTTCCATCATAGTTTATGCGCATTTTTTCATATCGGACAAAGTATATATATATATATATATATATATATATATATATATATATATATATATATATATATATATATATATATATATATATATATATATATATATATATATATATATATATATACACATACATACGTGTGTGCGCGTGTATATAAAAATCCTTCATCAATTGTGCTCATAAGTTTTTAATACAAATTGTTTTAAATTGAGCATCTTGTCGTTTCCATCCAGCATTTTTTTTATGCGACATTCCAAAATGCACAAAAACAGTTGGATGGAAACAGCTTGTGACACTTGCAGCATCACATTCAGGTGAAGTTAATACATGTTAACTGCTTTGATTGCATAAAGAGAAAAAATCCTAATTTCTTATCTCTTAGAATTAAAGCAATAAAAAAATAAGAGTTTAAGTGAAAGCGGATATGGGCAATATGACCAAAACCACATCACTATAGAAGCCATTTTTAGCCAAGATAAAGATTTGAATATTTTTGCTGTTTAAATTCTATTCACCAAGACATGCATTTTGATGCATAGACGAACATAACTGTGTGTGTTTGACCATTTAAGTGCAATAAATAAGGATAAACTTTTGTGACACGAGTTTATGAAGACAATAATTCAAAATGTGTACCAGCTGTCAATTTGCTATAGTTTTACCATGTCTACCAGCATACTGCCCACATCTATGTAACAGATCTTTTCTTTATAGACAATGTGTGGTTGATTCGATTAAACGGTACATTACCAATGTATCATATTACTTATTTAAAAAAATTACCAGCCAACTTTACTTAGTTTATAAAGAGTTTAAAGTTAACTTAACTTTTTATAAAAATTAACACTTTAGTTTACCAGGAATTTTGTATTAATCAAAAATGGGTCTGGGCTAATGGTTAGCAATTGTATAACTATCAGAAGAATCATAAACAGTTACAGGTTGCAGGCATGTTGAATTTCAACAATTGGCTTTGAAACAGTGGGCCAAGACTTAGAAGCAACATCTGGAGACCACACAGATCAAAAGCATGTCTTCTACAGAAATGTAAAAAATAAATAAAAATAAAATAAAAACAAGTAAACAACGATTTAACTGTACAGGCACAACGAAAGAAAAAATCTATTTCTGAAACACGAAAATTAAAACACCTACACAATTAAATTTAGTTTAAAACTAAGGAAAAGTGTGGACGAAGACAAACGGCACTTACAAGCACTAGTGCTTTTTAATTACACAAGGAAAGGCCAAGCATCATAGTGTGAGACATGAAACAAAAAAGCTAAGCAAATTCCTTTACAATAATTTAAAAATCACAATACCATCTGTCTAACAAGGTGTCACTTGTTCTCGGATCAGAAGCACAGGAGGAGTGTTGGCACGGGTGCACCTTGAAGTGAATCAGAATGAGCGAGAAGAGAAAAGCATTCATAAATCATAGCAGGAATGTGCTCTCGATTCCTCTGCCCGTCCTGCTGCTCTTCACAGATGTGTTGGTGCTGTGGTTTAACGCATCCGGAACATGTTCTTCTCATAAGACTGCTGGGTTGGGGCTGGGTGGGGTACCTGATCTATAATCAGCACAGTAGACGTACTTTTTTATTATAATTTTTAGGAGCAGGCTAAACTTTACAGTCTGTATACTGCTATAAAGTCAAGCAATGTGGCCCATGGCACAGCTCCACCGTGAGGCCCACCGCAGAGAGCCACGGCTAGGCTCAGGTTACAGCACGTTCAGGTTCAGATAGCGAGGGGCTGGGCCAGTGAGCGTCTACTCCAGTTACAGAGAAAAAAAATGTGGAACAAAGTGAAAGACACAAAAGAGGGAGGAAGGAATTACAAAGATGATACAGCAACTCCCTTGCGGTGAAACTAATAATATAATCCATCATAATTCAATGTACATCATTCTATGTAATAGCATCACTCTATATCAAAAATAGAAACATCTGTCTTTCCTCATGAGGTTTGTTGACCAGGTAACTCACTCCATGCCGCAATTATTAATAAATGAACAGAATAAGGCCAGGATTTCATGATCTGATTTTCACATAGTAGGAGAATCAGCAGGAGTTTGTGCACAGTGCCAATGCCATGAACAACTGCTCTGTCCATTGAGTCCACCCAGGTACCCACCCACAGATATTTCATTGGCTAAATGAACTTGACAGGTCTTCTGGGTAGTGCCTGGTTAGAAATCTAAACAAAATTACCTCTTGATGCAATTATTAAATAATTAAAAACATTGTCTTAAAATACTTTACATAGAACAAATGACACTATAGACTGAAATTGAACAGTTTTTCTTTTGGTTTTCATCTAAATATTTTTACAGAAGATTTCCCTTTGTATGTCAAGTACCAATCTTTGGAATTAAGACATTTTAGGGATTGAGACAAAACACCACAAAATACAAACAGAAAAACATTTTTACATGCCTTGAAATCACAAATGTTAAAATTCCTTAACATTTTCAGTAGAGATCGACCGATATATCGGTTTACCGATATTTAAGCATTTTACCATAATCGGATATCGGTTTTGAAAAAAAACGATAACCGATATTTGTTTAATTATTATTATAATTTTTTTATCACATACACAATTATACAGAGTATAAGGGTGAATCCCATTTCTCTGTCTTACCCCTTCCCTTTCGTCTTACCCCAACCCTTGTCCCTCGAAACCAAGTGGTAAACGCTAGGGGTGAAAACATACCCGTATGAAATGAGACACCAATTGGTTACTGTTACGTCATCATACATCGTCGCTAGCTGGCTGCTACGTCACCAGAGGCGACAAGTGTTGATCGCAAACTCTCCGTCTAAAAGTGTGTGTATGTCGATTGCGTGGGTTTAAGTGATGTTTTCTCTAGTCAGAGAAACGCGGGACTGTTGTGCAAATCAGCAATGTAACGTTAGCGTGGAAAAATAACGATTTTTAAAAACGTTTCAATTAAGAGCATGGTTGCAAATATATATATATATATATATATATATATATATATATATATATATATATATATATATAAATAAGTTACAGGACTGTGTAGAGCACAAAACAAAACTGTCGTCATTTTAAATAAATTATTTAAGCCGAAAATACTCTCTGGATGATCTGGCCGCAGTGTGTAAGACAGGGAATTGGGATTCACCCTAACTAGCAGTGAAATGTGTTCTCTGTATTTGACCCATCCAAGTGCACACACACCTGAAGCAGTGGACACACACACACACCAGGAGCAGTGGACACTGTTCACTCAGGAGAAGCTCCAGCACGACCACCGCATGTAACTTTATACAAGATTCACTTGTTTGAAACACGCTAAATTATATTAACATTTACTGTAGAACCATTATTTCCCCAATAAACATTAAATAAATACATCTCTATCGAAATTAATTATTTATTTTCTCCACAAGCGATCGCAGTTTGAGTATAGTTCTGTGTAAATAGATAAACTGCGCTGTCAGCAGTTTTCATAATTTAGAATGACAAAAACATTTTAATAATTCTGATAAAACAAGCCAGTTAAGAAATGCAATAAAATACGATGTTTTGTTTGTTATAGCTTATTTCAATATTTCAGAGAATATTATTCAGTGAATTATTCTTCACTTTTTAGTCTATTAAACAGCTTATAAACCTAAAACTGTAGTTTAAAATGAAGTTGATATGACTTCTGTCCTTTATTTTCTCCATTTGAAAACATTAGACATTATTTTACTTATTGTTAATATCAGATGACGCTTTTTATAAATAAAATGTTTTTATTTTTGTAATTTGAAGATACAATTTTACATGAAAATTATCCTTTTCAACGTTGTTTGTTGTTGTTAAGATGACTGAAAGGAGGAAAAACCAAAGCGAAGAATGGACTTCACTCTGTTATTTATTTACTTTATAACAGTGAATAAATATCGGTTCTGCATATCGGTTATTGGGTACATAAACGTACAAATAATCGGTATCGGTTATAAAAAAATCAATATCGGTCGATCACTAATTTTCAGTGTGAACCCGGAATCGTAATCTGCGAGTGTGACAGACACAGACCTCTGACAGAAGAGGGTGTGATTTTGGCAAAAACAGTCTAATAGTTTGACTCTGACCAAAATAAAGTTATTCCCTGTGAAGAGTCAAGATGAGTTGGGTTATTTCAAAGGCAAAGCTTTCCCTAAAAACTCAAAAAGAGACAAAATTCAAGCCATCCAAAGGAAAGTGTCCTTTGAGGAAGAAAAAAAAAATAAACTCTAATGGAAAAACCCATGACAACATCTGAAACAGTATATTCAAGAACCAATCTCAGAACTCAAAATGACATCAACATCTAACCAATCACATTTCATTAACTGCCTCTAACTAGGAGTTTATTAAAGCAATATCTACTTCAAGATCAGAGTTAACAGGCCACAGAAGTACATTAAGTAATAGACTGAGCAGATAACATGGATCATTTCCACTGGATCATCTCGAGTTAACAGGCCACAGAAGTACATTAAGTAATAGACTGAGCAGATAACATGGATCATTTCCACTGGATCATCTCTTATTTCAAGCACGAGCCAGATGACTAGAAAGAGCCCATTGAAGAAAAACAAATCTGGTAAACAGGCTATGTCGGCTGGGAGAGCTTTAATCTCCATCTAATCTTAATCTCCATCTAATCTTATCATCTAGCTCCTCTGAGATGATCGCCATCCAGATGGGCCAGCAGTCTCAAAAAGCCATTTGTCTTCATTAGATCTGAGAAAATGAATAAACAGACTCTGCCGTCTGTTTGCCCTGCGCAGACTGAGAGCAAACAGGAACCAGGTGCAAAGTAGCAAACGCCGGCACTTAATAACATATGATACACTTCGACACCTACATATACCATGTTTGAAACGCATGTGTTAATGACATGGAGTCAACATTTTAGCCTTTTTCTTCAAAGTACAAATTGTATCCATGTTATTTTAACACTTAGGTTTAATGTGATTTTTGGGACAAACAAAAGCAACAAAATCTACAAATGTTGTTCCAACTAACAAAGACAGTTGTCTGAATTCCCAGCATGCATTGCAGCATGAATAGATTATAGAGTCTTCAAAGTACAAATTGTATCCATGTTATTTTAACACTTAGGTTTAATGTGATTTTTGGGACAAACAAAAGCAACAAAATCTACAACGTGCACCCTAACAAAACTTAGTCAGTGGGAATTTTTTGGATTCCATAAATCAGATCATTCTGCAGAAAATGCCGTACATTCTTTTGTACAGATACGGTTATTTATTAAAAAAAAAATCGGCGACACGGACTCGTCATCTCCATAGTAGTGGACACGCTTGTATACACTAAAAAAAGTAACTGCACATTTTCCAGTTTACAAAACCTTTTGAGTCTCATACAAAAAAAGTATATTTTCTTGAAACTACATAAAAACCCTTGTCAAACCAACAAAAATACCCCAAATGTTGTTCCAACTAGTCAAAGACAGTTGTCTGAACAAATAATTTCATGTTGAAATGTTAAGGCTTTGTGGGTTCCCAGCATGCATTGCAGCATGAATAGATTATAGAGTTACTGTTATAGGACTATTGTTTTGCTGTTTGCGGATTTCATTTAAACATTGTTGTTGTTGTTGTTTTATCATTATTGTTAGTTATTTGTTGTACTGTGATGTAAAAGGGCTCGTCTTTTTAACATTTGTTGATTGCCACCATTTTTGAGGTTAGTGTCTAGTTTTGAGGCCTAGAGTTTGTTCAACCACTTGTATCTGTTTTGTGGATATCTTAGTCTAGTAAGTTGTCTTACAAAGACAAAATTGTCTATTTATTAGACTAACTTATCCATTAATGTATGTAATTTGTAAACAAGTAAAAGAGTTCACAGAACATAATTTGAGATACATTGAGAAACAAAGCAAATGTGACTTTACTCAGTAATTGGGTTGAGTGAACAACTTGGTCCAAAGTTGAGTAAACTCAAAAAAGTTAAATTTTTACAGTGTACATGTTTCATACAGATACATAATCTGAGAATATTTGTTTTCCCATTTAAATTGGTTCATTTGAACGTAGACATTTCACTCTCTATAGATAGACTATATTTTTAATGTCTGTAAGGCAAAGATATGCACAGACTTTCACACTCAAGTTCAGAGACAGAAAGTGCATCCTGTTTGCTTTCATTATTTTACAAAAGCGCAATGTTTTGTTGTTATTGTGAGTGCACAATAAACGTAGAGTCTTCACTTTACAGATTCGAAAGTATTACTCCTATCTGTATGAACAAAATTGCAGGAATATTTTAAGAGCAAGTGAGCACACCAGTGCCTCCATCTGTCCTGCAGTGAGAACTACTCTTCAGCTTCCACACTCTGCACAGACACTTCAATAGCGCACATTAGTTAACATTAGATTGAGCAGCCATATAAAGTTGCTAATACTTACATATTTCAGATGATAAGCCATATTTGAGGTCGATGAATGATAGGCGAGCGTTTGTATGTCCTGCCCAATGTACTGTATCACAAAGAGCGATCTGTCCATCACGGACTGCGTGACTTTGCCTGTGGATTTAAAAAAAAAAAAATTCTGCTACCTAGCGACTAATAAAACTTTGGTCAACCAAGCCTCTTCTGGTCGACTAATGATTAGTCGACTATTAGGGGGCAACCTTAGTTCTCTCTATGATATTGTCTGTTTTAGGAGATTGTTTCATGTGACATGTAGGGAAGCAGTATTTAGCCAAATACGTCAGGTTTTCCTTTCAAGATTTGTTTTTTTCTCAGGACATTTCTTAATGGCGAAAAAAATGCAGAAATTGAAAAGCATGCTCATCATAGGTATATTGAAGTCAATGTGTAGGCCTGTTTTTGAATAAATGAGTAAGACGAGTAGTGTTACCAAATTCAACACAAGCATGTTTTGAGAACTACAATAAACCACTTACAACTTTAAATCTCTACAAATGTAAAGCCATGATAAAATAAAATGTTAAGACTACAGCCAGCCCATGAAACACTGTATGTGTCCATGACTGGCAGCATGCACAAAGAGGTAGTCCCAGCGTACAGCTCCGAGCCAGCAAAAATGGAAAGCCTGCATTGTCCTTAAATCCATCAACAGCTAGTCATCAATTCCCTCAAAAGTGGAGAAGGGAGGAGTGAAAAGGGAGGAGGGGGAGATGCTATATTACATTTCCACCGGCGTGGGGGAGAGCAATTTCAGTGGCTGAAATTCAAGACAGTGTCTTCTGAGTTTAAAGAATCTTGAGAGTGAGCTGGGCTGAATGAAGCAATAAGCACACAAAAAGAGGGAAAGATGAGAGTGCTCACAGAAATTTGTTCAGATAAATAAGAAAGGTAAAATGGAAGAAAGCTTGAGCAACTCCCAGGCTGATTGCACTGTCTGCTCCCAACAGCTGATGTAGAGTGAACCTGTATCAGCTTTAGGAACATTGATGTTCACCCAGTAATGAAAATTGTCTCATTACTAGTGCCGTGTTCGATACGATGATGTATCGTCACAGAAATTTGACGATACGAGTATCAATACAGCTGGCCCAGTGTCGATATTTTGACACATGTGCAGCAGTGGACCGCACTTAATTTGAATACAAGAACACTGTTTAAAATGTTTAACAACAATGTTTAATCTGGCCGCAGAGGAACACTACTGGGTTGCCTGATATAAAGATACGTAATCCCCGAAACAGAGCTTCCCACTTGCGCAATACGGAAATATCTGCTAAGTGTGATACTTATCTTTGTCAACCTGGTACCCATATGCATGTGCTCTCTCTCCTTTCTCCATCGTGGATAAACGCGCTTGCTTTCTGAAAACACTGGCTAGCTTGCAGTTTAGCAATCTCCACTTCAATATATTCTCAGAAAAGTGTAATTCATCAAGTGTTCACTTATGAGAGAGAGAGAGAGATGCTGTGTGTATGAATTACCACCGTAACAGTGAAGCTGTGGCTTTAATTCCTTGAGAAACAATGATGTTAGCTCCTTGTTGAGATAGATATTGTAGCTCGATCGATTAAACTATTTTAGTGATAAAATTGCGGGGCAGCGCTGAAAAGTTTGTTCCTGAATGTCTGTGTGCGGCCGCAACGTGATCTGTGTGAGTGACTGAGCGTGTGTGTGCGCGCGTTATAAAATACAGTAAGATAAAAAATACTGTTTAATAAACAGTAAGATACCCACTATTCTCCATCATTGCTGCTATGTATATCTCTTGCACATCCCTGCTAATATTATTATATTATTTATTAAGTCCACAGTATACTGTTCTGCACATTTGATTTTATTGCACATTAAACATTATTCTTCCTTATTTATTTTTCCAACTATATTTATGTATATTCTCTTGTGTGGTGTTACATATTTTGCATTGTCCACTGAGCGGACCTGACCTGATTTACATTTCACTACTGATTATATTCTGTATAATTGAGTATGTGACGTATAAAACCTTGAACCTTGATACTAATGTCATTGTAAGGCTGGGTGATATGAGCAAAAATTCTTCTCTTTGTATTTTTGGGCTGATTTGCGGTATGCGGTATATACAGTGGGTACGGAAAGTATTCAGACCTCCTTAAATTTTTCACTCTTTGTTATATTGCAGCCATTTGCTAAAATCATTTAAGTTCATTTTGTTTCCTCATTAATGTACACACAGCACCCCATATTGACAGAAAAACACAGAATTGTTGACATTTTTGCAGATTTATTAAAAAAGAAAAACTGAAATATCACATGGTCCTAAGTATTCAGACCCTTTGCTCAGTATTTAGTAGAAGCACCCTTTGATTTAATACAGCCATGAGTCTTTTGGGAAAGATGCAACAAGTTTTTCACACCTGGATTTGGGGATCCTCTGCCATTCCTCCTTGCAGATCCTCTCCAGTTCTGTCAGGTTGGATGGTAAACGTTGGTGGACAGCCATTTTAGGTCTCTCCAGAGATGCTCAATTGGGTTTAAGTCAGGGCTCTGGCTGGGCCATTCAAGAACAGTCACGGAGTTGTTGTGAAGCCACTCCTTCGTTATTTTAGCTGTGCTTAGGGTCATTGTCTTGTTGGAAGGTAAACCTTCGCCCAGTCTGAGGTCCTGAGCACTCTGGAGAAGGTTTTCGTCCAGGATATCCCTGTACTTGGCCGCATTCATCTTTCCCTCGATTGCAACCAGTCGTCCTGTCCCTGCAGCTGAAAAAATGCTGCCACCATCATGTCACTGTTGGGACTGTATTGGACAGGTGATGAATAGTGCCTGGTTTTCTCCACACATACCGCTTAGAATTAAGGTCAAAAGTTCTATCTTGGTCTCATCAGACCAGAGAATCTTATTTGTCACCATCTTGGAGTCCTTCAGGTGTTTTTTAGCAAACCCATGCGGGCTTTCATGTGTCTTGCACTGAGGAGAGGCTTCCACTCTGCCATAAAGCCCGACTGGTGGAGGGCTGCAGTGATGGTTGACTTTCTACAACTTTCTCCCATCTCCCGAATGCATCTCTGGAGCTCAGCAACAGTGATCATTGGGTTCTTCTTTACCTCTCTCACCAAGGCTCTTCTCCCCCGATAGCTCAGTTTGGCCGGACGGCCAGCTCTAGGAAGGGTTCTGGTCATCCCAAACGTCTTCCATTTAAGGATTATGGAGGCCACTGTGCTCTTAGGAACCTTAAGTGCAGCAGAATTTTTTTGTAACCTTGGCCAGATCTGTGCCACAATTCTGTCTCTGAGCTCTTCAGGCAGTTCCTTTGACCTCATGATTCTCATTTGCTCTGACATGCACTGTGAGCTGTAAGGTCTCATATAGACAGGTGTGTGGCTTTCCTAATCAAGTCCAATTAGTATAATCAAACACAGCTGGACTCAAATGAAGGTGTAGAACCATCTCAAGGATGATCAGAAGAAATGGACAGCACCTGAGTTAAATATATCAGTGTCACAGCAAAGGGTCTGAATACTTAGGACCATGTGATATTTCAGTTTTTCTTTTTTAATAAATCTGCAAAAATGTCAACAATTCTGTGTTTTTCTGTCAATATGGGGTGCTGTGTGTACATTGAGGAAAACAATGAACTTAAATGATTTTAGCAAATGGCTGCAATATAACAAAGAGTGAAAAATTTAAGGGGGTCTGAATACTTTCCGTACCCACTGTATCTCGGTATTTTCTACACTTTTGTATTTGGATTAAACAAATAAAGTGAATGTAACTATATATTATGTTAAAAAAAGGTTAAAATGACATTCTAACATTGCAATCTTAAAACAAAAATAATGCTTTTAAAGCAGAAGTTAAATTTACTAAACTAAAAATTAAAATAAATTAAAAAAGCACAGACTAATTCAGTAAAAAGGTTGTTTTGATTATCCCAATAGTCATTTTACAAGTTAGTGCTATCATACAAATACACTTGTAGGTTAAATTTTATACATATGACACATTTATTGTCCAACTACAAATATTTGAACAATTTATATTTTAGTCAGAGTTATCGCGCTCATTCAATAAAGTCTGAAGTTTAGCGGAGAATCTCAAACCAGAAGACTCATGCACTTCTGACAGCAAAATGGAAATATTTCCATGGATTTCTAACATTTACAGATGGATAATATAACTGTGAAATGTAAATTATGCATTTAGGAAAGCAGCACATCTCAAACACATTAAACAGGGCGAATCTCTGTCAGAGCTGTTTTAAACTGAAACTAAACTATAGGCTTCTATATTGTAAAATTGTATTTATTTTATTCGTCTTGTCAAGAGTCTTGAATTGAAATGAATTTAATATTTTGACAAGATTAATAAAATAGCTATTAGGCTAAACCTACATGTTTCTCCTATTGTGTTGTAGGCTGAATGTTAGCCTAAACTAATTGTATCCTGACAAGACGAATACAAATAAGAATACCAAATTTTGTATAACTTTTTTTCTCTCTGTGACACTTTATTCCGTGTTGGCAGCAAAATGTTATTGACATTTTCCAAGACGAATAAAATAAATACAATTTTGTGCAGACTAAACTTTTATTTGTTGGCCTTTCATCAGAAATGTGAACAAACAGTGAATATATCGTGGGAGCGGGTGAGTGCGAAATAAAACCTCAAAGAGAGGTGACTGACAAGAAGAGTGAGGCGAGACAGACAAGAAGATGGCGGAAGAGTTTCAAAACGAAATGTAAAAGCACCCGTTTTAAGCCTGTTGACTTCTGAGTCTGACATTAATCTAAGTCAAGGGTGCCCACACTTTTTTGTGTGCAGATCTACTTTCCACATGAGAAACTCACCGAGATCTACCAAGTGAAAAGTAAATAAATGATAAAATACATATTAAATAAAATAAATAATTAAAAAGGCTTGTTGGGATGTATCTTTGTTGCATTAATTTAATAATAATAAATAAAATAATGTTTTATTATTATTCACTATTCACGACCCCATCAGTAGTTCCTCTGTAAGAACAAGCTGTTTGGAGCGTCTGATGCCCGTATGAACAAACACCACTGATCCTCACAAACTTCAACACACGCGAGCATCCATTATAATACACTCGCTGTATTCAACTACGTGAATATACGGAGCTGTATTCAAGCAGAAATATGATGTTAGAGTGATCGAGAGCGCACATACACGGTTCGTTTGCGCATAATTTATAATGGACATAACGCGTGCCTAATCATGTCACTTTAATCATCTTTACCTTGATTACAATAGTCGTCCATCAAAACTTTAGGCTACTAGTGTGACACTGGCTTCTTTTATCCAGCCGAGAGCTGTAGATTGCTCATACAGAGTTTTTGAGAATACAAAAACTCTCCGAAACACAGAATACGTAGATAGGTGGTACTGTAATTTATTTATAGGCTATATATATTTTTTTAATTACTTAACATGCGAGTCATAATATTGGTGAATATATTATACTGTAGTTTTATCTCTAGCCCCCCTGGTTGAGAAACACTGTCCTAAAGGGTGATCTTCCAGCATTGCCTTCGCGATCGATCTATTAGACATCCCTGATCTATGTGATGTTTAAAAAAAAATGTTCGTTTCTCATTTATTTGGTTCCACAGTATTTGCAGATTTTTATTTTATTTAAACACTGCTTGACGCCAAATTGCTGTTGATATTAAAGTCAAAGTAAAACGCGCACGGCGCTTACAGGCTATTTAAAACCTAAGGAAAGCGAGGAAAACTCAAACGACCCCCACCACGGTGATACCGTTATAACCGGTGTGACATCAGGTCATCAGAAAATTTCCTCACCGTCACAACCCTAGTGATAAACAGCCCATCTCACTAACTGCCACTGATAAACTCAAAACTGTTGGATGTTCTCAGTTGTTGCAAAGAGAAACTGCTGATCCTTCAACTGTCTGGGCTGTTAACGATAACACGCTGAGACCGACTGTCATGTTTTATTTTTGTTTTTTAAACAACCATGTAAATTAAGCTTATGGATGCAAAAAGTAACCAGTGTGATGCCTGCATTAGCCAAGTCTCTTCCGTGAAGTGCTCATTGTGTAGGCTGTGTGTAGGTTCCATCAGTCAGTATGCTCTCTTAGGTCATTACCTGTTAGCTCAAAGTAAACAAGTTTAGATGTGACAACTAAAGTGTGCCTACAATAAAACAAACCGTTTTTTAAATATACTCATTTTGACAGCATGTACAAAACCTCACATAGACTTGTCAAGTTGGGCATGTTGTTGTGGTCATAAATAGTTTGTCTCTCCATTTCTTTTCATAATTTTTTTGACTGAGATAACAACCAATGTTACCACTTTGTGGACAAACTGAATTAACTATGGTTAAAAGCAGCAGAAAACTTTTGAGCAGTTGGCGATTTCACTTGGTTTTGGAACAGAGATGTTTTTGCTGTTGCCCTCTGCGTCGGTCTCAATCTTAAGACACTCATTTCCTGACGAAGCACCTTTCAAAGTCAGACAGTCTCCTCCGAATCTCTCCGTGTCTCACCCTCTCTACAGGAGAACAGGGGTTTCTTTCAGTACTCTAAGGAAAGGTAGAATGGTCAGACAAGAAGCTTTTTGAGAACCCTCCCCAGATCACTGGACACACACTGGTCCTCATTGTCCAACATAGTCCTGATTGGGAAAAGAGAACTGTGGGAATACACTGCAAACCCTACTGTCTGCGGTCTAGACACTAACCTGATGTACAACTAATACTCATATTCATAAACTCCCATCTACTGATCTGGATGCTGCATATTCTGGTTATATACACCAACTTGTCCAAAGAAAAGCTAATCTTTGAATTCTTTCCAAACCATCCATTTATCTTCCCAGAAACAAAGGAAAGAAACCATAGAATGACAAACAATAAGATGAAGTAGACATACACCCCCATGCTAAATTTAATTCTTACCAACAATCTACACGGACAGTTTGGAGAGAATCACTGAGACACTCATGTTTTTCTCCACATCCTGTGGTCAAGCCCAATCAAATCTCCTCGTCCCTGATCTTGGCCCTACAATGGTCTGTTGGGATTGAAGCAGTGCCCAAGCTGGGTTGATGCTCAGATATTTTCTCCTAACACCAAAAGCAAAAGCCTTTGCATCTGAGACAAAAGTTGTATTTCACAAATTTGCACGCTAAATTCAACACGCATTATTTATGATTGTGAAGCTAAAAGTATTTGGTATGCTCTATATTAAAGGTGCTAGGAGTGAGTTATGGCAGTGCTTCAGGACCCAGATTTTATATCGGATATCCAATTGTTTATTGTACAAAACTTTGAAACGTATTTGTCAAACGGGTGTCAAAATTAATCATTGCATCGATGCATCGTGATGCGGACGTGAACGATTCTGCATCGATGCAGTAATGGACCATAATAGATTAGCCTGTGACGTCATTCACATACATGCTTGTCGCGCGAGTATTAAAACTGCACTCTCCATTTTAAAATCTGAGCTCGGCTTTTTCCAGAATAGACAGAATATGCACTGTGAGACACGTGCGCATTGCTTGTGCTTCCAACTCGCTGTTATTTTAGTCTTTTACTTTAGATATGCTTTTATTTCTGCCGTTTGGAATGCAGTATGTAATAGATGCACGAAATGCACATACTGGCAGACTTTCGCGTGCGCTTTGTGTTTGTTTGTCCTGAAGCTCACGGCTGCGGTTAAATGCACTGCATTACTATTATGATACGAAATTTGATGTAAACACTCAGTTTTCAGAATAGGACAAAGCATCTGATGTGTGGAAATACATCTGTGCATTAGTGTGAATGCAGTCTATTAAAGCTGTCAGTATCTATGATCTCAAAAGGAATAAACAAATAGCAATAATGCTGAGGAATCTGCAAACTTGCGATACTTAAAGCACTCCCAGATAATTAAAGTGTTTTTTGTTCATCACTTGTAATCATCTTTTCTCCCTTTATATTTGTTTGTATGTTTTGAAGCTATATTTACTTTAAATTTTTAACAATAATTAATTATATATTAATTAACAACATTTAAAAAAGGAGCCTGCTTATATAATTTAATAAAAATGCACAAAATAAATTTGATATAATCATGATGCACAGTGATATCGAATTGAATCGTGAAACCAGTGCCGATTCACACCCCTAGTATACGCTAATACATTTAGCTTGCACGTTTCAATGGTTTAAGGTGCAACTCAGGACACAAACCCATAGGGATGGGTACCGAAACTCGGTATTTAATCGGTCTCGGGGCTAAATTATAAAAGACCGGAGTATCGATAAGCTCTGACGTTAACGGTTTTGTTATCGGTACTGGAGAAATTAAGAAAACACACATACATTTATTATTGCTATATATATACACATTATCTTGCAAATTATATCCCGCCAGAGTCCCCAGCTGTTTTTATATGCAATAATATTCAAACTCTTGTCTATGATGCATTTTTGCTATTCCCAATTCAGAAAGCGCGATCGCGCTCACGTGGAGGAGTTTCAGCACGTGCAACATGAAAGCCCTGTTTATGATAGAAGAGAGAACTAACCATTAAAACATGCTTACACTTTAGGCCTATGGCTGTTATATTAAACTAAGTTTATTAAATGTTTTTTTTAGCTTCTAAAGATTATAGCCGTGTTTCTTCTAGCACAACTTCCTTCTCTTCACAGCGGCGCGCATTCGTTCCTCCCTGACCAAAACTTAACGTCAGAATCAGATCAATCGTCTGTCGATTGTTGTAAAATGCCGTCTTTACAGTTACTAAATTGCTGGACATGTTTGATAATGAAATGTTGGAAGTACAATCCACACGAGAGACCCTGTTCCTCAGGCTGAAGTGTGTGTGCATGTGTGTGTGTTTGCGCGCGTGTGCGTGTGTGTGTGTTTGCGCGCGCGTGTGTGTGCGTGCGCGGCGCGCTCCAAGCTTCGGGCGCGTCCAAACGATCAAATACACACACAATAAATGGTATATTTGTCAGTTTGTTTAACTTTGTTTATGTTCTTACTCTATCTTATCTTATGTATATAAAACACAAAAAATGCCTGCACACTGCTGCATTTACAAATTCATGTTTTATATTTATTTAATGAAATATTTATTTAACATTTCAGAATATAAAGCCATGTTAATTAAGCTGCTAATCTATCATAGAAATATATAACAAAAAGTACCGATAAGAATACCGTTAAAGCACCGGATCGATAAGCAGTATCGATAAGAGTAGTAGTACCATTTAAAACCTTAACGATACCCATCCCTACAAACCCATGTTTATCATCATTGCACAGGAAGCTGAATTTAACCTACTCTGGGATGTATTTTCTTTTTTAGTTTATTCAGCCTGTTCATGTTCATTTCTTTAAAGTTAATGATTTTGAATAGGGATTTAACAGTACAGTTAGCTCACGGTTCAATACATGCTTTGGTTTTTGGTTCGGTACTGATGGCTTGGCATATCAGGCTGTTTTTTGCAACAAATTGAAGAAAAAGTGTGGATTGTTTTATGTCTGCTTAGAAATTTCTTTTGAGACCGGTATTGCTTTTACGATTTTTACCCAAAATGGGATGGATTGGCCATTTTAGAGCACTATAAACAAATAAAAGAACCACAACCATAAAAAAACGTATTTTTCTTCTCTGTGAGGGGCTGCAAAGAAAGTCACCAGAAGCAAACATCAGGTCAACGATTCACGTATGATTCAAGTTTTCAAAGATGTTCTGTAAGAGAAAAAAGTATGAGACGACAGAGTACTATGCAAGTTCTTTTGACAATACTTCAGAACTTTCTAGTTTCATAACAGATATATATTTGAGGTCAACGTTCAGTGTTGATCTACTGCTCATTACGCTGAACTAGCGAGAAGCACAAAAAAACTTGACAGATCTCAGCCTTCCCTAAAACAAAAGACAAACAGCCCTTTATAATTACCTCCACAGACCATCAAATACCAATTAAACAAGGTCATTGTAATACAGTGAAGCAATCCATCTCAAGCACTTCAAATGACAACCTGGACCTACAACCTTCAGTCTGTCGTCTCAATAGATCTACAAATGAAAATGTTCAATGTGAGGTGATTAACTTCACAGGAAATCAAATAAAATCGAGCAACAAATTCAACCTTGAACGTCTACTTTAAGGGACTAATTAAATTGGAAACCTAACGTAATTGATTTAAATCTAAAATAAAGTTACGTATTTAATAATGAACTGAGAAATTCAACCCAAGTTTTTAATCAAACAAAAGTGATCAAAAAATGCCTTGAAACGGTGGATGTGATAAATAAAATAGCAGTTCACTTCTTCCTCCAAGAAAATGGTCTGATTACACAGGAGAAGCAGATTGGAGTGGTAAAGGTACCACAGATTCCCATGTTGATTACAAAGCTGTGAAGTCCCACAGGAAATCAAGAACACACCAACTCTTGGGATTACCATGGAAACTATAGTGTGCATACAGGTACCAGATTTTTATCATCCAGTTTAGAGGACAACGGGTGTGGGATTTATATATTTTTTTAAATCAGCATATTTCATTCTGCTTGGTGAAAAACTGTTTGGTATCAAATGAGAACAAATCAGCTAGTTCAAATCATGTTTCTCTTCTGAAAGCGTTTTGGGAGGTACAACATTTAATAATCAAGTTTTATATAGAGTTTAACATTAAAGGAAGGCATTCTGTAGACTTTAGTATGCTATTGTCAACTTTGGTATGCTATTGTCAACTATGTAAAGAAACAAAGAATGAAAAATGACTAAATTGAATGCATTAAAAATCATTGGTTCAACAGTGTACATTTGCGGACAATACAAATATTTAGGCTCTCTTAACATTGTCTTTTTCCCTTACTGAAACTTTTATGCTGATGTAGCCAAGTTGGTGTGGAACATATTTAAATAATAATACCATAGCCTAACATATTTCCATTCAAAAAAACTGCAATGGGCAAAATACCAGCCAGCATTGTCCACTGAATACCAATTCCCTCAAATCCATGGTGCATTAGGGATGTTAAATGCATTGTGAAACCTCATGCTTAGCAATTATTTCTGTCTGCATATGTTTCCAACATCTTCATTTCAAGAAAAATAATGGCATAATGTTTTAACATAATGGAGAATACACAGTGAGTGACCTTTATACTGCAGCTGTGAGAGATGCTGTAAAGGTGCAGCTGTTAAAAGAAAAATGAACATGAGTCTCATACCAGGCAATGAGCAAACCCCCGCAATGGAGTTTCCCCTTCACAGTGACCGCCAGGACTGAAGGATGAGACACTGGCCAGAGCTCTCGAGATAAAAAGATCAAAAAACAATGGCTCCAGGAACAAAGAGGTGTGTGGGGGAAATTTAGCCATAAACATGCCAAAACACTAGTGAAATGTCGTTTTTCCCTAAAGAGTGGACAAAAACTTATGCCGAGTTCCGAGACAGTGACACGGTCTCAAAGTCTAGTGAGTTCCCTACATAGAAAGAGCTGTTACAATACCAAAATCTCAGTAGTTTGAAAGCAATTCAATTTCACAATCCTTTATATCAACAGACCCTTTTCACAAGGGTTCTCAGAAGCGGAAGTAGTCTTAATTGGACAAACATCTACAGTGGTACATGGAAACAAACAAACAAAACTTTACAAAAGATGAAAAATAATATTAAGAGATTACTTCGTTAGTGAACAGCAGAGAAGCAGCGCTTTCAGCTGGCCGCACCGCAGCAGACTCGTCAATAAATAATTTACAAAACAGCATTTCCGACCACCTGTCGCTTACTGACTGTTTGGACTTTTATATATGAACATAATTCGTCTGTTAATATGCGCAAAGTTTGTTACTCAGACGCTTAATATTTGAAACGCTCTGCAGGCGTTAAGATATTAATATCTTAATATCTCAGACACTCTGCAGGCAGTGCACTGAATAAGACAAAACAGTAGCATAGCTAATATAGCCAAAACCACCGCATATAGTCGCTTTTTAGTGCAAGTAAAGTTAGATGTATATTGATTTTATCCGACTTGCGATTACTTCCAAAACTCGTCTGAACGCAAACTTGATGCAATGACGTGATAAATATGCAAATGAATGTGACGTCACCTGCCGCCACAAGTGTAAAAAAATCCTGTGGAAAACATTGGAAGAAGAGGTCACATTTGCCTTCGCTCACTCAACTGTTGTATCAGAAACACACAGCAGCATTAACTAGTTTTTTTATTTCAATGGCAAGGAAATATACACTTACAAGTTATTTATTTAAATACTTAAAGCATTTCAGAATTAAATTGACAGTAAATGTTCAGATTCAGCTGGGATTGAGGATTATAACTTATTAATTGATAAAATTACATAATTGAAAGATCAATTTGACTAAATTTACACTTAAATGCAATGCATAGATCTAGACAATTTTAGGAAACACTTTACAATAAGGTTCCATTTGTTAACATTAGTAAGTTCAACTAAAATTGAAAAACACTAAAGCATTTATTAATCTTAGTTAATGTTGATTTTAACATTTACGAATACATTATTAAAAGTTGTATCTATAAATGTTCGTAAATAGACCTGAGCTAACATAATAAGCAGTTATATTTTTATTAGCTAACATTAACAAAGATGAATAAATACTGTAACAAATGTCTTGCTCATTGTGCATTACTGCATTAAATAATTCACAAATGGAACCTTATTGTGAAGAGTAACCCAAATTGATATTAATTTATAAAAAATTATATAAAAGAAAAATCAGTTTGACTCCATTTAAACTTAAAAAAATTCAAATATTTAATGTTTGTAATAAAACTGACATGTAGCTCTATCACTCCAACTGAGCCCGATTTAAAAATATAAAGTAAAATAAATCACTACCGTCAGCAGTCCCAGGCATTAAAAGGTGCATTATTTGAAGAGCCAAACAAAATTACATTCCTACGATGGCCAAAAATGTTACCCAAGACAGAAGCTCACAAGTCTAAGAAACATCATCTGAATACATGAGCGAAAAACAGCAAAGCAGTCTGGCTTACAGCAGAATGAACAGCAGCTATCCAGACGGAGAGGACAACAGAGGATTGGCAGGTCAGCAAACAAACAGACACGTGCACGCACACACATGCCTCTCGCTGGATAAGACGGAGGAAATATTGGCAAACGCCGGCACCACACAGACTCTACCTAGAAAGGCCTACTCCACGCAGCCTGCCAAACACCACCGCACACACGCACATCTTTCCCAAGGCTCCAGGCAGACAAAAGAGGTAGAGGATGCGCCCGAGGGCATTGGAAAGACTCTGGAAAAGCTTAGCGGAGCAGCAGGGTTTTATGCTACGCTGTTATCTCAGGCTCTGCAGAGAGACATCCTTTGATGTGCTGAGCCACAGACTACAGGCGAGAGGAAACAGGCTGGTTAAGTAAATGTAGGCAGACACCTAGACGCACACAAAAACACAAAGATGCCAGTTAGCATATATCCCAAGGCCAACTCTCCAGCTAGGCAAACTGATGTTTGATTCATGCTTTAAAGGACAAAAAACGATGCCACAGATATATCAAGAGTGGTTTTGCCTAAGTCAGTCTACTGAGCCAAGATGCCGTTACTCTGCATACAGCCAGTATCTCAGACATATGGACATGACACATGGCGAGAGAATTAAAGCGGATTCTGTTCAATGCTTATTGCTGAGGGCTCTGCATTTAACACTGGCAGAGCAGACAGATGTAAATAAAAGCAAAAATAGCTAAATCCATATGCCTTACTAAGATAGCTCATTGTTAATACAACTTCACATTTTGAAGTCCATGTAATTTTATTTTGTTCACATGGCTTTATGGTAACATTTAAATTAACCCCAGTTATGATTGATACACACATCAATACATCTGATGCTGGAAAAGTTAATTTATTTCAGTAATTTAACCAAAATAAGACCTTTAAGAACATTAAAAAAACAAGACTGTACTATTTAAATATTGTAATTGTGATGATTTTGGCTCACATTTAACTATAAATAATTCACAACAAATTAAGTGTTTTATTTTACAGTACAATAGTATTATTAACATGTATTTTGTTAATGTACTATTTTTTTTTTTACTGCGATCACTTTACTCCAAGAGGTTTGAGCTAGCTCTTGTCAAAAGTAAATTCAGGAGTAAACTAATTTTCCCAAATTATTTTCCAAACCATTTATCCCTAAAGGGTTGGTTCAGGTCTGGTGAGTTTCATTGCAGCAATTTTTCTGTTTTTTATTAATGTTAAATGACACCAATAAATCTAGAATGATTAATTATATCCAACTATAATTAGATAAAACACATGTGGAAAAAAATCAGCATCTTTAAAAACTCAGCAAATGTAGGTATAAAATCATTGCAATGCCGATTTTTCATATAGTGCAGCTCTTTTATTTGTTTGTTTGTTTTAACTCTTTATTCTAAAAATGTAAAAGCTTAAAGCTTCTGCTTTAAAGAAAATCAACCTAACAAGGCAAATACTGCTACAATACAATATGAATTTACATCATATATTATTTGCAAATCAACCTGGGATAGGTTGACCACATGAGCAGAAATCCAGACGTGTGTAAGAGCAGTGATTCTAATTATTTGACCACTGAAGGCCATGACTGATAATTCAATCAAGTACTCTACTGTATGACAAATCTAATGGACACAGGATTGTTGAACTAACAATAAACAGTAAGGCATGGTTGTCACTGTCAGTATTTATAAGAGATGTCTGGGTTTCATTGACAGCAGTTGGCCTCAATCAAACAAGAGTATGGTGTCTGTATTTACAACATATATATTACAAACAAAAATTTCCCAAGCACAGCTTATAACTTTTAGCCATTCAAATAAACCCTCTTAAATTGAAATGAATTTAAAAAGTACTACAACCACAGATAACATGGAGACTGAGGGAGAAGTTTAACGGTGTCTGGTGCAAACCGAGACCAACCTTTGTGGCTCAACTCCCAGTCTCTATAGGATTATCTTCACTAATAGTCCTTAAGTCAGTCTGACTGAGCCACCAGATGCTGTTACTCTGCATACAGCCACAACATCTCAGACATATGGACATGACACATGGCGAGAGAATTAAAGCGGCCTTATTCTGTTCAATGCTTTTGCTGAGGGCCACCTTTAAGCCTTCTAACACTAAGAAAATAAATTGTTGCAATTATTAGTGGAATTGTCATAATTTAGTCATTTAGTGTAGAACTTCCTGTATTGAACTTCAGATAGCTCAAATATGTCAGTTAATACAACTTCACATTTCAAGTCATGTAAATTTAATTTTAAGGTAGCACAAACCTCTTTATGGTGATATGTGAAATTACCCCAGTTATGATTGGCTAATCTTCATAAGACAATATACAGGTGCATCAATAAATTAGAATGTCGTGGAAAAGTTAATTTATTTCAGTAATTTAACTCAAATTGTGAAACTCGTGTATTAAATAAATTCAATGCACACAGACTGACGTAGTTTAAGTCTTTGTTTCTTTTAATTGTGATGATTTTGGCTCACATTTAACATAAACCCACCAATTCACAACAAATTAGAATACTTCATAAGACCAATAAACAAAAGTGTTGTGAATTGTTGGCCTTCTGGAAAGTATGTTCATTTACTGTAAAAGTCCACACTAAATACAGGGGTTGCTTTAATTACTGAAAATATTTGGCATGGAGGTGATCAGTTTGTGACACTGCTGAGGTGGTATTGAAGCCCAGGTTTCTTTGACCATGACCTTTAGATTCTCTATGGGGTTCAGGTCTGGTGAGTTTGCTGGCCAGTCACATTAATTAAATGACACCATGATCATTTAATTAACTTTTGGTGCTTTTGGCAGTGTGGGCAGGTGCCAAATCCTGCTGGAAAATGAAATCAGCATCTTTAAAAAACTGGTCAGCAGTAGGTAAGTTGCAAATCATTGTACGGGTGTTGTGGCACATCACGTTAAATGGCCATGGTTGTAAAGCTGTGATTTCAAGGTTTTCAACAGCACCTTGCCAAATAAAACCAAACTTTACCTTTTTTTTTTTTTTTTCTTTTTCCTTACAAAAGAAAAAAACTTCTGCCCTAACAACAGTCTAATACTCTGAGCAAATGGCCAAGTTCTTTTAATGAATCATTCAAAAAGGCATAATAATTCAGGCCTAACCGGTTTGATTCAATCTAATGATTCATTTACTGAACATTAGTTACTTACACATTAGTTTTCTGGCGTTGCATGAAAGCAATTGGCTAGCATCTGCGATTGGGTATTTACATAAGGCGATCTGATTGGCTGACTCCTGATCGCGATCTGGCACTTAAGAAATTAAGAGTTTTCTACTTCTGAGCTCAAGAATCCCAAAAGCACGCAAATGTGATGCATTCAGTTCGGAACCTGAATGAGTCACTCCAATTATTAATGAGCCGAAATTCAAGTTCTGCTGAAGAACCCGACTTTGAATCGGGTTCACGTAGGGTCGTATGTTGTTTGTTACAACATGATTTTTGGTGTTCCACAAACAAAGCCAACAAGACACAGCTTATTCAACCACGAACAAGCAAGCCAGATTCAAAACTCACACTACACAACAAGCCCTGATCCTTACATACAAGTACTACAACTTCTATTCCAGATAACAGAGACTGAGGGACAAGTTTATTCAGCATACTGGTGCAAACCGAGACCAACCTGTGGCTACACGTAATAAAGATTTGATGGGCCTCCCTCAACAGACTGAATACAGTCATTTCCTTCATTTAAGACCTATTGCACAGTAAATAATTCAGTGTCAACAGGGTAGAAGGAAGACGTGAATGAGGGCCAGCAAAAAAGCAGACTGGCCATTTTGAGTCAGAGACTGAGCGAGAGAGTCAGATGGGCAGAGAAGCACCTCTACGGGTGCACAATACATTTTTAGGGAAACTGTATTTTGGAAGCAATTTTTTTTCAAGGAAAGCTGAAATCCAAAAAGATGAAGTTCCTCCAAAAGCGGTGAAAGGTTGTTTCACATGAGCTCTGAGAACTGTGCTAAAGGCAAAAGGCTCCTTCAAGAATTCTAAATCATGCAAGATTTGGCACATGTGAGTTTATTACCTAAAAAGCACAATAGGCTTTTAGTCTAAGGATAATTTTTGTTTTTCCTGGAAATTTCTCAGAATAACAGAAAACATCCAAAGTTTCACATACAGTTAAAGACCCTAACGAGTTTGCCGGGCAAGTGTGCTGCAGATAGTTGTCTTGACTGAAACGTCCTGTGGTGCCAGTGCAGGATGCTGGGAGGCCAAGGACCGCGATTCCCCAAGATCCATTCATAAAGCCAGGTGTTACCATGGTAACAGTCCTTCATTAGGGGCCCTCTTCTTCTGAAAGGACTGTCCTGCACCACAGCAGTCAGTGTGAGTGTGTAAAGATTGTGTTGGGCAGGATATGGGGGTGGGAGTCCTTCCTCAGAGAACCAAAAGACAGTAGTGTTGGCATAAGAGATCTAAGACAGCTCAGTCTTTTAAAATGCCCTTTTATATGACTCGCATTAATGTTCTCTGAAACTAAATATCAGCCACAGTTATGACCAAGCATCATTAAATGTTCACAGATCACCTGAATTCAATTGCAGAGCACATTATGATTGCAGACAAAACATGATTGACAGAACTAGTTTAATTTTTTGGAAGCAATGACAAAAGAAACATCCCTAGAACCTTTCAGAACATTTTTAAAAAATAACCATTTTAACAATCTAAAGAACCTTTTCCACTATAAACAACCTTTTGGCCAAAAATAAAACATTCTAGGGATTAAATGTTCTTCATGGAACCATATATGCTAAGTTAAGAATCTTTACAAAAGACACATCTAACTTTGCATCCATGTTTGTGGCTTTCAAACATGGTTTAAAGTACAAAGCAACATTCAATTGTATAATATATTAGTTTTACAGCAAACTCAGAGTATGGGACAACAATTCTGTCATCTAATTTTGGCATACTTTCCCTGTAAAAAAAAAACATAAAATAGTGATCAATAAACATACCAGTAGTGTTTAATGGGCCGTTATTCTGCAATTTGAGATTATCTGCATTATCGGATTCACTTGGCCAAGCAGGCCTACTTTGTTAGTACCTAATTCTACAGACAGCTTTATCAAATGGATAGTGAAATTATATATATTTTTTTAAATGGTCCCCTCATTTTAACAAATCCTATTTAAGGTCTACATAATTAACTCTTATGTATATATCTGCATTACATAAGCAGTCCTGCTTTCTACTGTTATCTGAAAAAATTTGAACAGGCTAACCAATAGAATCATATTTCGGTTTTACAAATTACATGTTTATCATACACATTGTTGTTACCCAGTATTTTCATAAAAACTGCACTTTGACACTATTTGTAGCACTTTTTGTTTGGAGGTCAAAGCAGCAGTGCACTAAGGCCCTGACACAAGTGATGTGAAAGGGCGCTTAAGACGAAGGAAGACTTTCTTGAAGTGGACTAGGTGTTCCCGCGTGAAGCCCTGTTTATTCTTTTGTCATCCAAATTTAATTTGAAACTGGAATCTCACATTTGTTGATCATAGTTCACATGAAGTATTGTGAAAGCACTTGGTCCCATGGAATACAGGGCCAAACGAAGCAACATATTTTTTCAAAGTGCTGATGTTCGGGGGCAGGGCAGCTGTTGGGTCCCAGGGTGAAAACCACAAAGACACAGAGAACACAAAGAGTCCGAGACAATGCAGAGGGCTACCCTTTCACAACCTCTCACGGGCCTTATTGGGAACTAAAGCAAAAAAACCCTGGTGGAGGTAATCCTTTTATATCACTTTAAGAGAGTGAGTGGACACATCAGCATGCACAGACAGACCGAGAAAGAGCCCTTCTGTATTGCTCGAACACATACCAGGACACAATCCAAAGTCTTCACAAATCAAAATATAAACAAGCAGACATTATCCAGAAAGAACAGTCATGCTACTTTAATGCAGCATCAGACAAACTTAGGTTAAACTGATATTAGATTTAATCAAATATTAAATCAATGTACTGTTATTCTATCTTGTACAATACATGAAAAGCATGTTTTTATAGTCTACAGCTCAAAGGGATAAGTTCACCCAAAAATATGAAGTCATTGCAGGCTCAAATCATTCCAGACTTTTCTTCTGCTCAACACAAAATATTATATTTTGCCCACGTTTCACACAGCAGAATGCACTACAGTTACCACTTGTCAGTCCTGTATGAATAATTTTTATGGTTGCATTCACACACACACATTTTTGGTATTTACAGTGGTGACAATCGTATTCTAGAAATTAACACACCTATACATTTTCAGGACTCACAACCGTATTTTCAGTCAAGCCCTGCTGTGTGAACAGAACCAGACTGAACAACTAGTTGTCTGTTACCCCCTTTCCACCAGCAGGAACCAGTTGCCAAGCCTAAAACTATCAACAATGGCAGACCTTGCGTTGCTATTGATGTTCATTGCTTTGGGAACCTACATCGGCATCCAAACACGGCGAATCAAACGTGTTCGTGTTTAGCTGCCATTTCAAATATAGGGGTCCAAAGTTTCTGTCATCTTGTTTGTCACAGTAACCCTGCCCCCAGCCCCTGACGCGAGCGGTTCTTTCTTCTAGCCCAGCAATGTTTTGGTGCTTCTTACGAACCGCTTTTCCTGGTTCAGAGCTGGTGCTTTGGATGTCGAAAGACAAAAAAACGGATTTAAATTAGGCTTTGTCTCCGAACCAGCACTGGAACTGCTTTGGTGGAAAAGGGGTAAGTTGCACAGTGCAAGAGAGTAACTAGCGTGTTGAAGGTTTGCGTGCTTTCAGTAAGTTACACAGACATGTCATCTGGAATTTTAGATACAGTCACTGTCCTCCACCAGAGCAGCAACGGTCAATTTTGTAATCTATTCACAACTCAACCAATGGATGCTTTTATACCTCAGCATAGAGTAAAATGTGATAACTAAGCCATATCATCTTTGATATTTACTGTCATTATGATTAGTTGATAGTTACAAATAGAACACAGGCTTGACTTCAGTTGCACATTCATAAAACAAAAATTGGCTGTCTGAAAAGTACTTTGAGACTCACACCTTCAAGTAAACACAGCTGTCAAACCTGACAGTGTAAAAATAGCCTTTGAAGCATGTAGAATTATTGTTGTCCATAGAATGAAAGTGATTGGGGTCCAAAAAGAAAGGAAGGCTTTCCACTAGGAAAACAATGCTCACTTCTGTAATGACGTGAGGGTGGGGAATAATTTTCTACGTTATATAATCTCTTTTGATTTTTTATTAGGGATGCAAGATATTTATCGGACATAAATTGACTGATTTGGGTGAAAATAACGTCATTTTTATTGCTCCGATAAATAAATGAAATCCAATAACTAGATCCGATAAAGTACACTTGCTGGTAAATCAATCAATCAGTCTGATTTATCTGAGATTCAAAACACTGGACAAAAAAAATAAATGAAAGAGCGCATGTGTAGACTGCATGCATTCACGCACACCTCAAATGGACTATACGCCAGCGTACGAATAAACAAAGTAATATACTTAGACCTTTAGGTGGATCTCTAGAAATTTCCAGGCAGGTATGTTTGAGCAGGACAGAGCTAAACTCTGTAGAGAAATAGCACTCCAGGAGCAGGATTGGACAGCCCTGATTTAGGGGCCATTTACAAGACAGCATTTTCAGCCAAAAACGGGAAACTTTTTACACGTTTTGACTGTTCGTTTACACGACAACAGCATTTTGGGGATTGAAAACGCATCATTTTGAAAACTGGTTTCAAAGTGCAAGTGTTAGAAAATGCCACCATTATCCTTTCCGTGTAAACTCCCAATATGGGAATCTTTGAAAACGGTGACATCATGCGCGTGCATAAGATGTGTTAGGTATGTAAAAATGCGCGGTACTTGTCGATTTTACAGGCAAGTGTGAACAAACATACACAACAATGGCGGAGTACATGGTTGTGTTGCTGCTGCTCAAGAGTTTGCTAATGCAGCTAAAGCTGCTATTGCTATGAATGAGGATTAGAGCAACAGTCGGTGCGGGAATGACAGAACTCCTGCCCACAAATAACTAATCATCACTTCCCTACAGGTACGGTTTACTAACAAGGTGACAGCGCCAACTACTGGCCTGGCAATCGTAATACAACGTTTCTGGCAGTTTCCACGAATATGTGTAAACGCAAATCATTTTGAAAACGTTGTCATGAATACGTGAAACTTTTTAAAAATACAAGTGAAAAACTTTTCCACTACATTGTCGTCATGTAAACGTAACCTTTAGGGCTGTCAAAAATGTTTCGGAATATAAAACACTTGTCGAATCTAAAATAAAAATCTAAATTAGAATACAAAACGTTGCATTCAAATTTTAGGTGTCTGTCAGGCTGCCTTATCAGTGGTGCACGAGAGATGTGATGAAGATGTTGGTGTCGTTGCATTTTAATGAGGGCTGCAGCAATTCATCGACGTCATCGATTACGTCAATTATAAAAATAAGTTGATTAGCATGGAGTGCGTTGACGCGTCGCACCTTTAGCCACGCCCATTGTGCGAGCCTGCAGTTATCCCTACTTAAGATGGTTTTTCTGCCATGTTTAACACAAACAAGACTCTAGAGCAGAAGGTAAAGGATAGTATGGCAACATCTCTTCATAGAGTTGCGTTCATAGAGCATTCCAATTATTATAGGACTGTCAGAATTGCATATATATATATATATATATATATGTATATTAGAGGTGGGCATAGATAAAAAAATGTAATCTAGATTAATCTTGGAATTAATCTAGATTAAAATGGCTCATTTGAATTCTGCCGAAGGCATTCAGAATATGTGTGCTACCCAAATAATGACTAAAAGTAAGTCTTTGAGAACGGGTTTCTCAAGCCAGGTGGCGCATTAGACCAGGGGCTCATCTCCTGTTTCCAAAATGCATCACAAACTTTAATCTCTTCCCGTCCCAATCCCACGGAAAAACTGGGGGAAAATCCCGTTCCACTCCCGGAAGAATGACTCCCATTCCCTCCCACTCCCGTGTTGTTTTTTTTTTTTATGTTGTTTTTTTATAACTGTCAATTACAGTAAAAATATAGTACAGATCACAGCGTGCCCACCTTATTAGTTGAATAAAAACCCAAAATGTCGTTTTTTACGTAGAGTCTTTACAGATTCGAAAGATGTATTAGGCTACTTTTATCTGTATGACCAAGAATGACGGAGATGTAAGAGCAAGTGAGCGCACCGGAGCCTGTCCTGCAGCAAACGCGCTTCCACACAAACACTTCAATAGCGCACATTTCTCTAGGTTAACATCATATTGAGCGGCCATGTAAAGTTGCTACTACATACTTCTTTCAGATGAAAAGCCATATTTGAGGTTGATGAATGATAGGTGAGCGTTTGGATGTCCTGCCCGATTGTATTACCACATAGACCAGCCGTTAACAATCTGTCCATCACGGACTGCGAGCCTCTAGTTCAAGACTGCTCGCCCCTACAGTGCAATTCGCCAGGTATACATCCGCTAAAATATCAGGGTGAAAGTCATCATAGCTTGCGTAGTATAGACCCAGCTCCCAACCCAACTTTGAGAATAGATTAACGGCGATATTTTTTATCGCCGACAGAGTCTCACGTTAACGCAGCACGTTAACGCCGATAACGGCCCACCACTAATATATATATTAGGGGTGGGCATAGATTAATTTTTTTAATCTAGATTAATCTAGATTAATTTTGGAATTAATCTAGATTAATCTAGATTAAAATGGCTCATTTGAATTCTGCCGAAGGCATTCAGAATATGTGTGCTACCCAAATAATGGCTTAAAGTAAGTCTTTGAGAACGGGTTTCTCAAGCCAGGTGGCGCATTAGACCAGGGGCTCATCTCCTGTTTCCAAAATGCATCACAAACTGCTTGAGAAAGCTGTTCTACTATGATAATTGGTGATGAAAATAAACTATGTTCAATAAGATGTACTTGTGTTTACTAACTGTTTATTCAGTTAAACATGAATTTTGAACTGTAGGCCTACATAAGAGGTCGTGATGAACTGTTTACAGTTTCCATTGGGAAGCTTCTTAAAAATAAATTTTCCTGAAGCAAACCCGGCGGCTTCATAGCTGCATCCATGTTAGCACGTCACGCCTGATGTGGTAATTTCACAGTAACGTTAGGCATACACACAGGTTCAAGCAGAGGGTGACACGGGAGTGAATTCTCAAGTTCACATGAGACCTAAAGCGCATCCTGTTTGCTTAAAAGCGCAACGTTTCGTTGTTATTCTGAGTGTACACAAATAAACGTAGAGTCTTTACAGATTAGAAAGATGTATTAGGCTACTTTTATCTGTATGACCAAGAATGACGGAGATGTAAGAGCAAGTGAGCGCACCGGAGCCTGTCCTGCGCAAACGCTGCCACACAAACACGTCAATAGCGCACATTTCTCTAGGTTAACATCATATTGAGCGCCATGTAAAGTTGCTACTACATACATGTTTCAGATGAAAAGCCATATTTGAGGTTGATGAATGATAGATGAGCGCTTGGATGTCCTGCCCGATTGTATTACCACATAGACCAGCCGTTAACAATCTGTCCATCACGGACTGCGAGCCTCTAGTTCAAGACTCGTTCTCGCCCCTACAGTGCAATTCGCCAGGTATACATCCGCGCTAAAATATCAGGGTGAAAGTCATCATAGCTGGCGTAGTATAGACCCAGCTCCCAACCCAACTTTGAGAATAGATTAACGGCGATATTTTTTTTATCGCCGATAAGAGTCTCGCGTTAACGCAGCACGTTAACGCCGATAACGGCCCACCACTAATATATATATATATATATATCCGAACTGACGTCTTTACATTGCCAGGATTCACAACCGCATTCAAAGCTGCGCTGAATGAATGGAACAGCACGGGACATCGAGTTGCCTATATAATCATGATGGGTTTAATGCACTCACAGAGACGGAGAAATGATTCGCGTTCATCTTAAACTGGAGCTGCCGTCAGTACCATGGGCTCGATTGCGAGAACTCTGAGACACGTGCACCTAACGCGCTCTCTGCACATGCTAACAAAGCTTTTAAAGTCATCGTTAGTTGTTTAACTGTGTGATGGACAGGACAAGCCTCGACTAGACCCATTTATTTAAAAACGGGCTGTCAGCTTTGATAAAACTTCCCGGTGTTATGAAGCCATTTTTGATTCTGTCGCTCTCGTGTCCTGAATGCAGATGTGACTTCAGCTGTTCATTCATATACAGATGTGTATTCAAGCAGATGTTTTAATCTGCTGAATGAATAAATAAAACATTTCAAGTCTCTCACCTGTAAGCAACTGCTGTCAGTCCCAAACAGTAACTGTGAATGCAGCCATAATGTGCATTTCTATCGACTGCATCACTGCCCTGTAATTTTCTTATTTATTGTTATTCTTTTTCGCTCTTTTCTTATTTTTATGTATTGTTATTTTCTCTTTTATTTGAATTTGTATTAATTATTTATTGTTATTTATTTTTCTCTTTTCTTGTTATGACCTTTCTTAATTGTTATTTTCTTTCTTTCCATCTTTGTTGTTGTTGTTATTATTTATTTTTTGCAAAGTATTAATTATGAGAAAATATTTAAATTAAAATAATTTACTGTAATTATTTATTGATAGTTTAAAGAATTCATCAACTGATGAGAAAATAAATTGATTAATTGAAAAATGCTCAATGCGACCTCTTGTGGCCTCGGTAGAGAAGCCAAAAGCTTATTTTCCCTCTAACTGAAATTATGCCTTTTAAATCGAAGACTTTTAAATTTGATAATATTGAAGTAAAAAATTCGAATTTAGTTTTTCAGCCATTTTGACAGCCCTAGTAGCCTTAGATGTAGCGCTTGAAAACCAATAAGAAATATAGATACATTTATCCAAACTACATGGAATACTAAAAGTAAATGTGTGATGCAGCTGGCTGGTTAAAGGGATGCTTCAAGTGGATAGAGCTGGTGAAGAGGGATATCACTACACTATATGCTGGACATGATGGAGAGAGAGCGAGAGATCATGCCACTGACCCAATTCTATTTGAAAGAACACATTTCAGCTTTAAATGTCGGGTGAAATAAGAGCAGGTGTGAGAATACATCTATATTGATAGATTATCTGAGGCAAGCCTTTCCAGGATGAAGTTTTCAGAGGAGATTGCTACAGAACGAGACAAATATGATTTCCTATACAGCCATCGACTATTAGATGCTTTGTAATGCTAGACTAGCACTAGTCACTAAACAGCATTAGTCATCTTTGGCATTTGAATGGAGGATGAAATAAGTCAAGTGACTAGTCACATGACTGGCCTGTGACACCTGCACATACAGGAAAGAGAAATGTCAAGACTAATGGCGCTTTTCCACTACATGGTACGGCACGGTACGGTTCACTTTTGGGGGGTTTTCCACTGGGTACTGTACCTGGTACCTGATACTTTTTTAGTACCACTTCGGTCGAGGTTCCATGCGAGCCGTACCGTTACCAAAACGTGACGTGTAAACTCTGCTGATCACTGATTGGCCGGAGAAAATCGTCATTACTGCGTCACTGAACTTGCGACACGAGACCCTCCTCTACAGCCCAACCCGCTAGATTAAAATCAGCACAGCCAGCGAAGGATCGGACGCAACTTCTGTTTAAACAAATGCTAATTTTTGCATCAACCACAAAATAGCAGTGTCGTTGTCTGTTGAGGAAGTTCAGACATTCCTCTCGTTGATAGCCGAGGAGCGGATCCAGCGAGAGCTTGATGGCACGACGCCGAAGGAAAAAGCCTTATGTATAACGTTACTTTTGAACTTGCTATATTTTCAGAGTATGTTTTCTGTTTATATTTTTACCTCTGTATCTGTGTTTTGCTTCAATTAAAAACAATCTGATAGAATAAGTGTACCTCCAGACTATATTAAATATGTATCATTGTATGAGCACGTAATGAACCTCTTGAAAAAGACAAATGATTAATGCCGCGATTATAAAAACCATCACATAAATAAAAAAAAACAAGGGATACATTGTACATTTTGAAATATTCAAAAGTTTATTGATAATTCACTTTACAGAACATGCTGAATGAATAGTTAACTAATCAAGTAACGCAGCACACCTGCACGAACATCCCTGCTCTCCTCATCTACAACCCGTGTCACTGTCACCACAGTCTCTGCTGCTGGGGGTAAATCACAAGCGTTCTCATAGACCTCTCCATTGTTGTTAAAAACATCCACATGCCGAGAGTGAAGAACACTATTCCGTCTCCTTTCTTTGTTGTGAGTTTGTTTGTGGCGCGTTTACGATGATGTCACGGCAGTAGAGGCGGCGCAATTATAACGACGTGTGAATAATCCCACCCACTCTATAGCGGTACTAAACTGCGGTGGAAATGCAAACCGACCCGAACTGAGCCGTACCGTACCGAGCCGTGCCGAACCGTACCATGCAGTGGAAAAGCGCCATAAAACCCTCCATGTGATAGTGTCAATGCTCAAGAGGCTTATGGCACACCAACAGGTGGAATAAAACAGAATGCATAAACCATCATTATGAGAAATGTACATTCCCAATAGTAGGCAACGAGTACATGTTTTGTTTCCTCAACAAATGAAGCCTAATTATCTTGAAGAGAGACTGAAGCAACTTCAGAGAAATGCTTAACCTGAAAATCACTAACGTGGCATTAAAGTCTGTCTTCACAGGCCTGATAGAAACACTGAACAAAAAAAAGGAGAAAATAAAGAGCTCATTACAGCAAAGCAGATAAACACTCCATAATTCATCAGAAGAGGGGCACTGAGGCGGTGTTCACAAGTGTAATTCTCAGAACAACACAGGAATTCACCACCCATACAGCAGGGGCATACACCCAAGACAAAAATAATAATAATAAAGAGATGGAGTAACACAAAAAAAATCTCTTCAAATGTCACAGAAGGGCTTGATAAGACATCTGTGGATAAATTAAGCCTTTCTGTGTTTTGTTTGATTTTCAACCAAACATTGTTTTGGCTACAGCTGCGGGAATATTAGAGTCAGGAAAGAAGACAAATGATCAGTCACACTCGGTTATATTATACTAACACCAATACATCAATCTGTGAATTTTACAATGCTTTAGACAAAACAAAAAATATCAGTATTTGACAGAACAAGAGTTTGTGTGCAGAGCTCTCAAATTTGCTATACTATTCATTTAAACTAGGTATGGGCCAGGGTGGTTGACTAGTATTCCAACAACCAGTCAATCAGTGAGGTGAACCAGAACATAAGTAAAAGGGGTAACCAAGTAAAAGTATTCACAAGTATGATCGTCCTGCTGTAGGTGTGCTAATGGTGTTAGCCTAAGCTAAGCATCCAGTTGCTAGCCAGCAAAACAAAAGTACCAAATATAGTCTCTTTGTAACAAATCACACATAGGCTTTATTGACCACAAAGCGATTAATTTGCTTCTAAAGAAATAGTTTTAATGTGTTAGCTAAGCAGCAGTAATTTCAGCACCTGAAAATACAACTTTCAGTTTCAGCAGTAATAGATCTGGAATGCTGTCACGGTGCGGTTTAATAAAATATATATATATATATGAAGAGCTCTTTTCCAAAACGCTATAAATCCATTTTAATAGTTTTCATGAAAATGAATTTTTTTTTTACCTAGACCCATACATTTTGTTAATATTCAATTGATCATGTTAAAATGGTCTGTTGGCTCAGTCTGAACATGTTAAACAATGATTGTTAAACCCCCCTGGGTCCGCACCATCACACAGAGCAGGTCTCGAACCCGGGTTTCCGACGCGGGAGGCGGGCGCTCTAACAAGGAACGCCAAAGGCTACAGCTTTTAGCGTCAGTCGCTAGAGCGCCTCTTTGTGAGGTCAGGAGAGTGAGGTACATTTTAAACAAGGAAATATAGCGATTTGGCATGAAACACTGATGGAGCAGTGAATAGGTTCAGTACACAGCAAAATGGCATGACAAACTAATTTATTTTTTTAATTTGGCGTTTATCGCGTTTTGGAAAAGAGCTCTTCATATATTCTCAGTTAGTTAAAACCAGCACAATCTGCTGTTTAATTAGCACATCTCCATTGACGCATTTTGAATGTTTTAGCATCCATTTTGTGCACACATGGAAATCTTCAACCACTTCAACTGTGGACACACTTCGCTTGGCCAAAAATTATGTTAGCATAGCAATATGTATAATTTGTTAGGCTTTACTACAACTGGTTTAATTTATCACCTGAGAACACGACCTAAACAGAAAATAGAATTTTCAGTTTTCAGCTAAATTAAAACGTTTATTTGAAAAACTAACATGGTTTTTCCATGTGGGTTATGGATATTTATCCCAATTATCTGAAGACTGTCTGTTAGTTAACCTACTAAAATTATGTTTTTGGAGACACATGGGCACCACGCTGTAAAAAAAAAATAAGTTGAGGCAACTTAAACTTAAGGCAACCAGCTTCAGCAGATTTTTGAGTTCTTGTTGACTTGTTGTTTTAGGCTTATACAACAAAAAGTTGAGAATCTCCTACAAAAATAAGTTGAGAGAAATCAAAAATCTGCTATAGCTGGTTGCCTTAAAATTTTAAGTTAGGTCAACTTGGTTTTTTTTTTTACAGTGCAAGCACATGGACATAACACTGCATAATTAAACTCCTCCTTGAAAAGTTGTTCAGACAACCCACCAACTAAAATATGGTTTTGCACTTCACTACCCAAAACATTACTACATGTATTTCAGCCCTATTGAACTAATTTCATGGTTGTATGAGAAGGATGACATAGAGGGCAATATTTACATTTAGGCATGGGTATTTGAGAATTGAGCCATCCAACACATATATCCCTGTAGTATTTACTCCTGAAAGAATCACCATCCTCTCTGCTTGTGTCTGATCATGGCTGTGAGAGCACATGAAAAGGCAGCAGCACTCCATGGCAACTCACACCTCCGTTACAGCAGAAGAGAGGACAGTCATGTGACCACTGCCTTTTCTTTTCTCTCAGCACATGAGCTGAAGAGACATAACCATTCAAGAATTCATTAAGGTATAGTGTGCACAGGGATAGTTTACCTAAAAATGAACAAACCATATATTTTGAGAAATATCTTAAGTTTTTTAACCCAACAATGAAAGTCAATGGTCATCATTTATTTATTTTATATCATATATCAAACATCTTTTGTGTAGGAAAAAATTAAAATAAAAGGTTTGAAATGACTTAAGGGATGAACTATGAGAAATGTGTTAACTACATTAGTTAAAATGAACTAACAACAAACAATACATCTACAGCAATTAATGTTGCTTAAAGATCTACTAAAACACGAATAAAATAAATACAATTATTAATCTCATTAATAAGGCTTTACTGCGTTACCCTGTTTGTGAAAATCCATGTTATTCTGCACAATAGATTTACACTTGCTAAAAAGTGTTAAAGGGCCAGTTCACAAAGAACAACAATTAACATTATTGTCCATTTGTGTGGATGCTAGTTTAGTTATAGTTAGCATTGTTAATGTGAATGGGCCTCAAAACTGTGCTGTCAGTGGTGCACCTTTTTTGTAGCTAAAACATAACCAGCTCAAATCTAGATATATGTAATAAACAAATGAAGAACGTGTTCCAATTAAGCAGAAATAAAGAAAGCTACCTAAAGAGTTCTAGTCATGCCATCTGTGACCTAAAAGCATCAGTAAGGCTTTAGTAAAAGCTTCAGTATGTGTTATATGCACTTGCCTTTAGCCGAAATCCATGAAATACGAGAGCTGATTTTCAGCAGAAGACTAGGGTAAGCCCTTTACATAGTTTACTCAATGTCAAATTAATGTAGCTCTCCTAAGTAAAGCTTTTAATTGAGCAACATAATCCATCATAGGGGAAAAATAACACAAGTAAAATTCTAGAAATATTGCCTTTAGTGAGGAGCCCAGAGAACACAAAGGGAGTTTGCAGTGAAAGGCTGCCAATTGCTGCAACTCTTTTAACCACGACTATCTTTAATCAAAGCCACACAGCAGACCTGCTCTTATTATAGCTGAGTACCATTAAGAAGTGGCTGGCCTGAAAAAAATATTCTGTTCAAAGAGCCACTCATCAGATGACCCGGTTCCTTTCTCTCATCTCCCAGTCTGGTCATGCCTTCTGTATGCTCTCTTTGTGTCTTATCAAAACATTAAGGCCATTCAGCAAGTCTCAAAGATCCATACAGCAGACTAAACCTTGAAAGCCTTCATAGCGTAAAGGCCATGGTGTAAAAGAGCTCAAAACATCAGCTGAGACAGAGCACCCTACACCCTTCCGAGAGGCATGGCGATTGCCTGCAGGAGGGTGTCTCTGGGCACTTGGAGGTGGAAATGGATGTTTTGGAAAGGGTGTGAGCGGGTGAAAGATCTCACACACTATCCTCTGTATTTCCTGCTCTTTTTCCTATCCCTCCCCTCCAATTTTGGAAAACCCTTTCCACAGTATCCCAGAGTGACCCACAAATTCAGAACAACCTAAAAAACCTAATCAGCAAACCTAGAGGGCTCTGTGCACCGCTGTCCTGACAAAACTATTAAAACTAGAGGTTCAGTGCTTGGAGAAATGTTTTTAAACTCACAAACTGACCTATGTCTGTTCTCTAGAGAAACCTCCTTCCTTTTCCAAGTAAAGCTATTATTTGACAACAGATATTACATAAACACATGGAGCAATAGATGGCATTGCAAACCCTGTAAAACAAGTTACATAATATTACAGATGATGCTGAAACTTTCAAAGGGCTCACTGTGTGCAAGTCCCTAAACTTCAGTAGAAGCCCCAGTCTCCTATATGTATACATGAAATCAGTATAAAATTGCTGTATGATTAAGAAAATAGAGAAACGTCTCTGATTCAGAGCTAAAGAAGTTGTGTGTAGCCATGCGTTTATATATTGTAGTGCAGCCTCCATTTGTTTAGTTCCCTGGTGTGGCGAGATGGACAAAATGTGCTGTTATTGTCATTACGTGGATGTTGGGGTTGAAAAAATAAGAAAGAAGTTTCACTAAGAGTTTGAGAAAAGAAAGCATGTTTTGACAAACTTGCATCGGCTGTAGTCGGTGCTAACATGTGCTTGTCTCGCGCCGTGCACGCGCTGCACATAAATCTGTACAAATTAATAATTTCTCACTCACAACGTGGCAGCCCGACTAATATTTCCCTTAAAGTCTTATTAAAGAGAGAAAAGTCTGTGCAGATATTGGCGGGCGCTTCACGTGGATTTAAAGCCCTTACGGGACGCGGTGGTGGTGACTCAAAGCCTGAACGTCGATTGTTAGCGAGCTAAGCTAACGTGCTAGGCAAAGCGCTATCAGATGTTATCCTGCTGCCCTTGATGACACGGGCACACACCGGAGCACTTTATAAAATAAATGACAGTATAGTGGACAATCGTATAAACAGATTCATAAACGAGTTCGCCTTTCGATTGTCCAGTTCTGTGTGTGCTACTAGTGTTAGCCTAAGCGAATTATCCTGTCGCTAACCGGCTAAACAAAACGAAAACACAAGGAATACTCATAATAATGACGGCACGGGGGTTTAGTGACCGTTATTAATGTAAAACGCCAGCCAATCGCGAATATATGTAAACACACCGGTGTAGTAAATCATCCAGTGTATTTAGAGGGCAACGACAGCGTTTTTAACGTTAACTGTAAACTTACATTTCCAAACAAGAGAAATTGGTTGTGTTTACAAGATCTGAAGTTTAAGCCAAATCAGTATAAGCAAAATAACAATACAGCGAAAGTGAAAAGAAAAACAGACGATCAAGCTTTTTGTATTAGATGCAGCTACAAAACTCTACCAAACACTGCGTGTTTGTTGTGTCCTATATCTTGGAACTGGGTTAATGTAGTTTAACTACAACAACAACAGTTTCAGAATAGGGCATGCGACTGATCTCTCTTATCAATGAAACACTGCAGTTTT
Source organism: Gymnocypris eckloni scoliostomus (assembly GCA_027564155.1). NCBI lineage: Eukaryota > Metazoa > Chordata > Actinopteri > Cypriniformes > Cyprinidae > Gymnocypris > Gymnocypris eckloni. Next base: position 2,159,489 of record CM050416.1, on the reverse strand, counting down.
AAATGACATGCAATCTACCCATCAGACTGTCACATTAAATCTAAGCAGCTGTACATATATTGAATACTATACACACGAGAGAGGCCATGTAATCAGCTTCATGTGTCCTTTACCTGGATGAGGTTTTGTGGTGAAGCTGATCACATGGCCCGTTACTCCTGCAAAATCACCCTAGCATGGTCAAGTGTTCATTTGCAAGACATTGTATTAGACAAATATATGTATTTACCCTGGAAACTGATGGAAAGGCGAAGGAAAATTAGGCTCCTGTGTCCACAGGGACAGTTACGTTAGTTCCCCCAGGTATCCTATCCAGAGTCCAATTACGGTCACCGGTCTCTCCTTTTCTCCTCTCCGGTTTGCCCGAAAGAAAGATGAAACGATCCTTTGAAAACGAGTTGAAGTTTTACAAGCACAAACCAAACATTTTCATCCGATGAAATAAAGTAGGAGCGTTACTCCAGCCCACGCAGCAGGAAGAGCTTTATTGTTTATCTTCTCCAAAAATTTAAATCTCCCTCAAATAATATGTGACCGATTTGAAGAACACCAGTGATACAGCGTACGACTGCGATGCCTCTCCGTTAAAGCGCGATCGCCTTTATCCCACCGATTCCTGTACGACTCCCTGTCCACGGATGATGGCGTCACTGTGTCGTCCAGGAACGTCACCATCACTCGCGTTCCGTGTCGCTTAAATACGACGTATTATGTTGCCATGTCTGTGGACTGTTAAGGGCCAAAAAGTGTCATTTGAGATACCCCGTGTAATTGCCCCGTTTTAGGTTTTATTTTTTTCAGATGTTTTATTTAATAATAAAAAATATGTTTTTTAATTGAGTTTGGTGCGTTCAACCAAGGTTGCTGTCATCATTGTAATGATAAAACTGAACATGGGAGTCAAGATTTAATATTTCTCTTCTGTTTACTTTGTTGCTTCACTGTTAATCTATCAGAAACCGACTGTGCCAAAGTGCCAAACAATGTGATTCTGAGAAGCATGGAACCGATGCTTTAACACTTCATTTTATTTTACGAGGCTACATGTTTTACTTCACTTCATTAATTTACTTTACATTATTGTATTGTAGTTTTTACCCTTTACTTGTAACTGTATTTGTTTAGTTATTTTATATTTTAATGTCATTCTTTTTGTGAGAAACACATTTACTAGTATTGCAATTATTATAATTATTACTAATTTCTGTTTTTATATGTAGCCTAATAAGTTATTTATGTAGTAGTACTTTATCGCTATAGTAAACAAACTGGTATTGCACCAAACAGAATGCACATATAAGCTTACAAAAGACCTACAGTCTGAAAACAAACTAAATATAAGTTAAACTGTTCTAGACAGATAATAAAGCAATAAGTAATGTGGAATCATTAATGCATGAGTACTAAAAACTCATTCAAAACCCAAATGTATCTGCACATATTATCCTGATCAACAGGGTTTTAAAACCAAACAGACCAGACAAGACTTGGAGAAGAAAATATCTAATGAGTTCCATCTGGCGTTGTTTTCCACCACTATTATACTGAACTGCAACGGCTCTGCTGCGCCACATGACAGCGGCTGCTCTTGCCTAAAGCTGTGTTTTGTTCCAAGTCCCACAAGGTAAACAATGTTCTTTCACATTCCCATCGTATTTCAGACCTTTGGCATTAGAATATGGACTTAGTAGAAACTTTAACTCAGGTGGAAGCCAAAATAATGCTCGTGAATTACACAGTCATGGGTGCAACATGAAATATATACTGTGATCAAATCAAATCACTTTTATTGTCACATCACCACAGCACATGTGCCTTGGTGAGAGAAATTCTTACAAGCGTGCTCCAGACAGTGCAGAAACAATTTACATATAGACAGTACATACAGACTTATACAGAAGACAATGTGTAAAATACACATACATATAGTCAGTACACACAGTGTACTATTAGACATACTTACAGTTATCAATACACATTACACCTTATGTACGCATTCTACATTATGTACACATATATACATACAGTAATATGTGAAGGTGCAACAGATTATATATAAGCTACGCAATGGCATGGATGTGCATTACAACCACCAGATGTTTTTGTATTTGTGGAGTGTGTGCGTGTAGTACAGTTGAACTGTGTAAAAGTTCCTGTAGGTCTTTCCACAGGAAGTTCATATCCCATCCCTTTCAATAAATAGTCCTAACTAGTGTGGTCGTGTCATGTTCGGTAATTAGGTAAGATTATAGTGTGGTTGGGTGTATAAGTTGTTAAGTGTATCTACTGTAGTCAAATAATCAATCTATTTATTCATATTTAGATGAAGTTTTATGGGTAATTTGGCACAGTGCAAGGTATGCCATATACTACCTTGCATGTACATTATTTATTAATAATTGTATGTTTTTTGGGGGTGCTTTTATCATTCAATTGATCAAAAGTGACAGTCAATATTTTTATATAATTACAAAAATATATATATTTTAAATAAATGCTGTTCTTTCTATCCATCAATGAATCCTGAAAAATGCATCACAATTAGCACAAAAATATTAAGCACCACAACTGTTTAAAAATGACTTGATCAACAAATCAGCATATTCCAAATCACAATGATTTCTAAGGGATCACATGACACAGTAATGACTGCTGAAATTTACAGTAATTTAGCTTGGCCACCACAGGAGTAAATTGCATTTTAAAATAGAAAACAGTTATTTTAAACTGTAATAATATTTCACTATATCACTGTTTACTGTATTTTTGACCAAATAAATGCCGTTTTGATGAGCATAAGATACGTCTTTCGAAAACATTAAATAATCTTTCCTTTGATATTGTATATGGAAAGAAAACAAAAAACATGCACTCACACAAGAGCAATAACAATAGTTCTTCTTTTAATATAAAAACAGTACATAGCAGGAAATGTGTTGGTGTTTTCTTGAGAATTATTAAGTTTCATTATAAATTGTAAACATAAACTTGCAATGATGTATAAAAAAAGATAATACAACTTATGCAATAATATTTACATAGGTTAAATTGTTCATGGTTTTATAGTTTAATTGGAACGATGAAACGCTTCTTATTTTTGAAATTCTGTGGCAGTCATTGCATTTAGATAAAGACAAGAATGATTATTACATTATAAAGAAACAACGATGTTTATTGTTTTGTTGTACTCAAAAGTGGTGAAAATATCCATTTCAAAAGTACACATAAGACCACATTGTGTCCCAGTAAAGCTGTAGTATCCTATTCAGTGCAACAGACAGAAAAATATGTATCTGCTTATTTTTATTTAATTTTTTTCATCCAAACAACAATGGGCTTTACACAGCAGTGTTTATTGCAAATATGTTTTTATATAAATTGATATCATTATGAAACAATGTAAAAGCATTAGCAAATGTCTTCTTATAAGTATCTGAATTGCATGTACCTAAGAATATCTCAACATGTACACTGTGCAAATATATGAGGACACATGAAAAAGCATCAGGTCCACAGCCAGAACCTGTAAAACAAACGAGAGAAGAAAAAACATTCATTCAAATATGTGCCAAACTGCACAAGTATGATGTACTCATGTTTCTTTCTTTCTTTATTTCTTTCTTTCTCTTTCTTTCGAGTACAATTTAAAGCAGTGAAATCAATTAAATATCCTTAAGAACTTATTAAATGTAAGTAAACATTGCTTACAGTACATTCAACAGAAACCCCTATACATTCCAAATAACTGAACATTAAACACTAATGGATCTCCTTCTGTATACATTTTATGCAAAAACACAGAATAACACTTCATTTCAATATTTTACGGGATTGGGACGGGAAGAGATTAAAGTTTGTGATGCATTTTGGAAACAGGAGATGAGCCCCTGGTCTAATGCGCCACCTGGCTTGAGAAACCCGTTCTCAAAGACTTTTAGTCATTATTTGGGTAGCACACATATTCTGAATGCCCTCGGCAGAATTCAAATGAGCCAATTTAATCTAGATTAATTCCAAAATTAATCTAGATTAAAAAAATTAATCTATGCCCACCACTACTACGATTTGTTAGTCAAATGTGTATTTTAGTGAAGAATAGATGTCAATTCTTTTATAAAATTAACTTGTATTTTTTTTTATTTATTTTTGTATGTCTACCTCAATCACAAAGTGATATTCATATTTTATAAAGGTGGTTATTTATTGTTATGATATTTTAGATCGTACATTGACAAGTTGCTGTGGACATTTGTGAACTAATCTATAATTGATCAGATCTTTGTGCATTTGTATATAGTCTTCTGCAAGCTGTTATATTCCATTTAACAATGATGTTATATTCCAGTTATTGCTGCTTTCAGATCAGATTAGTTTCAATTCAGCAATTTGGCCCTAACTCCTGTGCTGATGTGGCCTCAGATATTCTCCGTTTATGTTTATATAAACATTAATTTGTCATCCTTGACATCACCTAGACATTGTGAAGCCTGCTCCCCCATAGCGCCTTATTCTAATCCGATCCTGGGAAAAACACAGTCTGCATGACGTAAGCTTACATTCCTGGCTTGTGGACTCTGACCCTCTGGTGTTCCCAGGGAGAGAGAGACAGAGAGCACGCAAGAGGGAAAAAAGAGGCCCTCCTCGTCTCTGGCCTGGTCTGAGCCGCACTTCCACGCATGCCTGCTGTAATGACTACCAGATGTCACTGCTGGCAGCGCGGACCAGGGGTCAGAAGTCAGCAGTCACAGCTATTCTGTTCTTCGTACGCAGCCTCATCAAAACAAACTTGACAGAATGACATAGTATGTGTTTGTATCTGCATTAGTTAGTAAGCAAGTGGATGTCATTGCGACTCTGTGCTGATTATGTGGAGGTCAACAGACAATGCTGCAGCTTATTATTCTATTAGACTGCCACTTCAAAACTATTTGACAATCTAGTCACTTGACAAGTGTCAGTGCATTAAAAAAAAGTGTATTCGCATCTTGACTCATAGTGCTTTGAGTATCCAAAAAAACAAACAATGCGATTTTTCTTCAAAATGTAGTAGGGATCGTTTGTGCCAATATCCTTGTCAGCAGCAGTCCCGACATATAGCTACGTTGTGATTTGGGCATCTAGAGTTCGAGTCCCGGCTCATGTACCTTTCCTGATCCCGTCCCCCTCTCTCTAACCAACTTTGCTGCCTTCCTGTCTAAATACTGTCCTGTCAAAATAAATGCGAAAATCCCACAAAACAAATAAAACATGATAATGAATATAAAATATTAATTATCAATTTCTAGATAATTCTATTATACATAATACAATGTACACACACTGACCACTTTATTAGGTACACCTTGCTAGTACCGGGTTGGACCCCCTTTTGCCTTCAGAACTGCCTTAATTCTTCATGGCATAGATTCAACAAGGTGTTGGAAGCAGTCCTCAGAGATTTTGGTCCATATTGATATGATAGCATCACGCAGTTGATGCAGATTTGTCGGCTGCACATCCATGATGTAAATCTTCCGTTCCACCACATCCCAAAGGTTCTCTATTGGATTGAGATCTGGTGACTGTTCAGAGATGGCATTCTGCATACCTTGGTTGTAACGAGTGGTTATTTGAGTTACTGTTGCCTTTCTATAATCTCTAACCAGTCTGCCCATTCTCCTCTGACATCAACAAGGCATTTACATCCACAAAACTGCCGCTCACTGGATATTTTCTCTTTTTCAGACCATTCTTTATAAACCCTAGAGATGGTTGTGCATGAAAATCTCAAGTAGATTTTTTGAAATACTCAGAGCAGCCCGTCTGGTACCAAAAACCATTACTCGTTCAAAGTCACTTAAATCCCCTTTCTTCCCTATTCTGATGCTTGGTTTGAACTTCATCAAGTCGTCTTCACCACATCTAGATGCCTAAATGCATTGAGTTGCTGCAGGGATTGGCTGATTAACAATTTGTGTTACCAAGCAATTGAACAGGTGTACCTAATAAAGTGGCCGGGGAGTGTATTTATTTATATATGCATTTCTCACACACACAAAAACAAACACTACTATTCACTATTAATTCATGATATATTTATATTTTTTATGTTGTTGCATGAACGCATTTGAACTTTCTATCTTTCTATTCATCAAAGAATCCAGATTTTTTTAATTATGGTTTCCAAAGAATATTAAGCAGCTTTTTATTATTTTTACACTGATAATAGTAAGAAGTGTTTCTTGAGGGCCAAATCAGTTTATTACAATGATTTCATGATCAAGTCACTTTGAAGATTCATCTTTTCCATCAAAGGAATAAATTACATTTTGAAATATATTAAAATAATAAAATAGAAAGCAGTTATTTTAAATTGTAATATTTAACAATATTACTGTTTTACTGTATTTTGATGAAATAAATGCAGCCTTTGTGAGCATAAGAGACTTCTTCAAAAATATATTAAAAATCTTATCAACCTCAAACCTTTGAATGCTATTATTATTATTATTATATTAACACTGATTGAGTTCCAAAAACAGTGTCAATATGGACTGAGACCCTATCACAACTTAAGTGGGATAGTTCTCGGAGTTCACTTTAATGTCCTGACACATTGTCTTTTAAACACTTTTTGAATAGTAAAATAAATAATAACTATTTCTACTGGCAGCAGTGGCATTTGCGTTTGTAGTTTTTACACATCCGGTTTCAATATGATTGCATGTCTTTTTGTTCTTTAATTACTGGATATCCTAGAAGCAGCAATATGAAATATTAAATATTTATCATATCCTCATTCAAAATGCTCAACAAGAAAAAAGAATGCTCTGCATGACAAAATGAACAAATGCCATTTTGACCAAACTGTGCAGCCATTATAAGCAGGAAAAGTAGCACAGGGAACGCCGATGTGTACAGTAGCTGTTGACTAGACTCTGGGGGGCATTCCAGTGGAAAATAAAGTAAGAGGTAACTTTATGTCATTTCACAGTTCCAGGAAATGATACCTTACACATTACATTACAGGGTGTGACACATAGGAACACATATCTTCGTGCATTGTCTTGCTCCACTGCTCAGTGAATCATGTGTGTGTGTTCCCGTACAAATCAGCACAGTTTTACCATGTTAAGAGCTGAAGACCCCTTTATTTTCCAAACGTCTAACCCTCCACAACCCCCAAGAGGAACAGCAAAGTTTCATGTTACTGATGGAAACCCAACGGTGGCTCTGTGTGTTTACTGTACACTTTTGAAATGTTAGTAAAACCATAGGGTCGCGGAAGGTTACTTTTGAGGTCTGGTACAATATGATATTATATGTATGCACGTTTTTTCATTAAAAGATCGCGATCTTGATTCAAACACACGCAATCTTATTTCTAAATGACGGTGATTCCGCTGTGTGTATTAAACCTTTGAAATCACATCGGAATATTTAAACCTGCTTTCGTGCAGCCGCTGATCCAGCAGCTCATCATATGCTTTATGTTTGAAACAGCTTCACAAACAGCCTACTTACACAGTAGGCTACATTTCTGTGTTGCAAACATTGATTTTTAATCCGGATATAGACTCTGATGTTGCGGCAGCGACGATCAAAACGAATAGGCCTAATTTTGAAACTAATGATATAGGCCTACTTCAAAAAAAGAATGAAAAATAAAGATTATGTTACATTGTGCCACCCAGTAGGTGGCAAACAGTGACTGTTAAATGTATTTGATGCCTGATCATTCAAGAGACTTGTTCAAAAACTATGGACGAAAGTCTTAATTTACTTTTTTTCAAATGATTTTTTACATAGCCTAATTAATTCATTTAAGTTAATAGATATTTTAAAATAGATTTATTTTAACATTTTAGACATTTATAAATAGACTCATTTATAACATTAGACAGAAATGTAAGTAAATTACATTGTTTGGTTGACTACTGTTTGTTTTCAGAATCATTGCATAAAAATACATAGACTAACATATCTGACATCTAACTAAAATCATTAGTACTATTTATAGCCTATTGTTATTTTATGTATGTATATGAACTATGTATTAAGAGTTCTGCAAGCCATAACCCCATCACCCCCCACACACACACACACACACTCTCTTCTTTTGGTTCGTTCTGCAATCCATGAGTACAACTATTTATGTGTACGACTCATTTCCATTACTTGGAAACAATCTGAAATGATCTGAATTCAGCCTGAAGTGCAGTGAAATATGATGTGTGAATGTAAATAATCAAGAAATGCACAACATCTGTTACAGGTCTGTCCTGAAAATTAAACATTTGTAAGCTAGTACAATGACTTTACTGTTACTAACCGCTAGACAGCTGTCCAAGCCAATACTGTACTGTGAATACGCTCCGACTTTGTTCTAGAAATTGTGTAGCCTTCCCAGGTTTGGACTACATCTTGCATAAAAGAAGAGAATAATAAGTCTAGTGTACTCACTGAAAAGCTATTCATTATATTTGGCCAGTGTCCACTTTCTTGCCTCCATCTGCAAGCAAACGATGAAAAGACACAGATTCTTTATGTTAAAAGCATTCAACCAAATATGTTCCACATCTTATCTAATAGAAGTAGATCATACATTTGCACAGCGCTTTACACACTTTCACAGCACTGCTCACAGTGCAAATAACTTCCAACCTACAAACACAGAATACAAATATAGTTTGTATGAAGGATGTTTTGAACCTTACGGTTGAAGTTCTGGTAAAAAAAGGGTGGTTTAAGTGTGAATAAGTTTTAAAAAACAGCTTAATGAGCAATTTTCATAAAGCTGAGGAAGTTTCTTTGAGCATTTGAATGTTTTTAGTGCAATGGCTCCTCCTGCTGGTCAAAGCACAGACTTTACTGAATGAACTTAAACTGAAGGTAAATACAGCCTAATGTTGCTTTCTGAGCAAAATATTATGAGAGCAAATATAAGTAATTTTTTTTTAGGTCTAAATTAAATATTTATGAATTTGATTTGCATATCAAATGTTTATCCATTTGGATTACACAGTTTTAACATAAACTAATTTTAACTTCTCATGATGCATATTTGTCAGTCATACTGAGACAGGTAAAATTTCTGTCAATAATAGTTCCACCGCTAGCCATTTTAGCCAACTTCATTACCAGAAACAAAATCATGTTTTCACAATGAACAGATTTATGCTGTTTCTAAGCAATTTGAATACATTTTTAGTACAGAAATCTGATCTGTTTCTTACCTGTCATTTATGTATAACTGGCAAATATGTACAGATTAAGTTTATTCATTTTTTTACATTTAACACTATGTAATCGAAATGGATGAATATGCAATTTAAGTGTCTAAATCTTAAATTTAGGCCTAAATATTTTTTGAGCTCAGCACGTACATTTTAAACCAAACTGTCATTCTTTCCAACACCTGTGGTTTGGATTAATCATAAACCTGCAATATCTGAGACACGCCGAGACCCAGATATGAACCGTGACTCAGAACATTACTAATACAAGTTTTATTGGTTACCTTTTGCCATCCAATTTTCTAGGTCTTCCATTTCCATCTCCATCACTGATGGGATATCATCGTCAAACATGGGCCTGGGAACAAAACAAGGACCAACAAATGCATTTCAGTTCATGTTTATTTTCACATTATTCATTCATAAAAGCATGTTTTGAACAGATGCATTAAAATAGAAAAAGTAAATAAGACATGCTGTTGTTATATTAAACTGGATGTTAAGAAAATAAAGAATTAAGTGCAATATTTACTGATTATGGTGTGAGTAGTTATAAGAACTGTGTTTATGTGAGCAGTTTATTATGAGGTGGAAGTTATTTGTGTCTATTGTGGCAAACTCTCCTGTTTAAAGAGGAACCAACTAACAATGAGCAGCTTTTGTGGAACATCATTTATTGCATTATCAATATATGTGAACAGTCTGAACTGCCAAGGCACAACAGCCATTTAAAATGTGTATTGTTGCAAATATTGTGTGTTGCCTTAAATAAATAGTTCACCCAGAAATTAAAATGTACTCATTCTCTGGCCATTAAAAAAGTAGAAGGGTTTATGTTTATTCCTCAGAATTGGAGAGATTTAACATTACATCACTTTCTCACAAATGGATTCTCTGCAGTTCTGGATAATTGTGATGTTTTTATCAGCTGTTTGGACTCTCATTCTGACGGCACCCATTCACTGCAGAGGAGCCATTGGTGAGCAAGTGATGTAATGCTACATTTTCCCAAATTATTTTTGATGAAAACAAACTCATCTACATCTTGAGTAAACGGATGTGATGAGTAAATTTCCAGCAAGTTTTGAACTATTTCAAAACTTGTGGATGTTGATTTTTTTTTACTAAATAAATTACAAAAAATGAATCCAAACGGAATATGACTGGAAAGCACAACTAAATTATTATTGGAATTTATCAAAATGCTATTTGAATTTAATTTACATTTTTGAAAATAAAAAATGAGATATGGTCTTGAAATAGTTAACATCCAAAGACTAGTATTGCAATCATAATGCTTAAACGTATATAGCCAATACATTTTTTTTTTTATAAAACAAAATTCTGGTTGCATGTTGCAAGGTCTGAAAACATCCATTGCGGGTTGAATGTGTCTTCCACATGTGATACACACACAAGCATTTTGCACATCCGGGTTAGCCACATAATCGCTAAAAGGAACTAAGCAACATCTTAACTAAACTACTAAAATGCAGCCAGCACATGTCACTCATTATACATAATAATAGTAACACAACATACTTTTAAAAACTTGTACCTACATTGGCACCTTTTCATGGTCTTCATGATCCAGATAAGGATCTTCTTTTGTATCTCCTGAAAAAAAAGAAAGAGAAAACATGATAAACATTTCTCATTACACAGTGTTTTCCTTCATTTATAAGATTTCAGTTTGAGTTGCCTTCTAAGGAACTAACAGTAAACTGTTAACAGTGTAAGGAGAAAGGGAAGAAACACTTTTGTAGTCTAAGAGTGACGGATGACAAAAACTAAAAAGTGTTCACCTTTTTATTTGTGATTTACAAATGCTGTGCAGTAGGTTCAAACAGAGTTTCTACTTTGCATCTACTCAGATTCTTTCTAACATACCATTACCACATCCACCTTCAGGTTTTATTTATGTCTGGATAGTTCCCAGGAAGTGTAAATATTTGTGTCTTTAGATAAATGTGTAAACTGATATATTGGCTGGTTATTTTGAGTCTGTAAAGTCTATTAGTTTGAATGCAACATACCAACTTGTATGCTCCACCTGCGACGGGCTTAGACTACACCAGGATTAGCGATGATGACCAGTGTAAGCAATTATGTAAACATGCTTAGAAAAACTCTTGAGATCATCTGTGTGATATATTTAAGATCAGTAGTGCAAGTTTCTTTCAGTTTCAGGTCATTTGTAACTGTTGGTTCAGTAGTTGAGTCAATGTTTGGTTGGGAGTGTAAATCTGAAATTGCACAATATTTAAGTAAACAGTGCATTTCCTGAACTAGAAATCACAATAAATGTTGTTCAGATAAAGTTTAAACTGCAAATGTTTCTTTTATGTCAATCTGAAAAAAAATTGTTTGCTCAGTAGCTCCCATCTCCATAGCCGCACCATCTTTAGAAGTAAAAAAAAAGTTTAGTAGAGAATAGAAAGACTAATAAAATATTTAATATTACTGTCACTGTTATATTAACCACTCACAATCCAGAAAAAGTATTAGAAAACATTGCTTTCATAATCCAGGAGAATATAACAGAATTCGATACACATCCACATGAAAGTAAAAGGTTATTAAAGGAAGGCTCTTATGCTCAGCAAGGATGAATTTATTTGATCAGTAAAAACAGTAATATTGTTAAGTAGTATTACAATAATATAACACTTTCTACTTTAATACATTTAAAATTACATTTATTCCTGTGATGACAAAGCTAAATTTTCATCAGCCATCACTCCAGTCTTCAGTGTCACATGATCCTTCAGAAAGCATTCTAATATGCTGATTTAATGCTCAAGAAACGTTTCAAAGAAACCCAGTGTTGCGAAATCAAACTGAACAGACAGGACTATAAATACAGGATGAATTAACAAAACACAGCTGGGACATAATTAACTGTTTAACTAAACAAGGACAGGAAACAATACAGGACACAAGTAACATTATAAATGTACTGACGGTCACTTTCGATTTTAGAACAAGAAAAGTATAATATATATTTAGAGCTAGGCGATATGCCTAAAATTAGATCTATCAACGTCTTTTTAAATTTTGATGATAGATATATGTTGTCATATTTGCATTTGCTTTAAGAATAATTTAAACAGATGGTTATCTTTTGCCCCAATTAAAAGTGTTTAAATAAATAATAATAATAGAATTTTTTAATTCTAAGCACATTCATAATGTTTTGTGCAAAAACACCTAAAAATGTAGACCGAGTGACAATTTAAATTTGTTAATTTGTTAAATTAACATTCATGTAAATGAAAAAAGAGTGCAAAATGGGTATAAAAAGTACATTCTGACAACTTCTTTAGAGCAATGTAATTCACACACTATGTTTTACACTGTTTGGGCTTTAGCTAAAAAGTCTGACAATAGATTCTGGTTTAGGAGATGCTCTGTGGCATGACGCTATGTTTCTACCGCACTAAAAACTATTTCAGAGGCAAACTAGTTGCTTGAACACATAAGCACTTCTTGGCTATGTTTTCAGTGAAAATGCATATATATAAACTTAATTTTCAATAATATTCTGTGTTTTATATTGATTATTCTGTTATCATGATAATATCACTAATATTCTATATATTGCCCAGCATAATTTCTAACCACCAATTCATACCTGAGTTTTCTTCTTCACCCACTTCGGAAGTTTCTAAAGCTGTGAAATATATAAACAGATCAGATTTGTGAGTGGAAGTGAGTGCACATATGCTGTTTCTTTAAATCAACAAAAACTGTGACAGACATAATGTACAAAATGCTTCAAACTTCTATATGTTTTAGCTCCATGGCAGAGACCACAAGAAAGTCAGTACAGAAGTCAGCTTGGAACATGAGTCATTCAGGACTAAAGCCACTGTCTGACGTCTACATCACATCAAATAAAAAATAGGTGTGCTAAAGCAGATACTCACATGAGTCTTTAAGGGCATTCTCCTGCTCTGTTTCTTCGTTGCCTTCACATTGAACTGTAATGATATGCAACTAAATTACTTTACACATTTAAGAACTGACTTTTAAAAATAACTTTCATCTAGATTTTTATACTGAGCTTTAGTTGAGGCCTGTTTCACTTCAGAAGAAATATGTTATCTGAAAATCATCCTCCAAATGTGCCAAAGAGAGATAAGAATCATCTCTTGTCCTATTTCCTTTTCATAATACAGTACTTTCACATGGTTTATTAATATAGGTTTATTTAATTAATGCTTATTGAACAGTTTAATTAAATGATTCATGTACTATTTTACTGTTTATATATATATATATATATATATATATATATGTAGAATAATATACATTGTTAATTCATGTTTGTTAAAAATATGTTAGAGCAGCTTAATATTAAACACGATTAATAAATGCTGTAAAGGTGTTGTTTATTTCATGTTAGCTATTGAATTAACTAATGTTAACACATTACCTCACTGTGAAATGCTACCAAATTAATCTTACTTTAATTTACAGATTAATTATTAAAACATATTTAAATTGACTGTAAGTCTTTGTAAAGTGTCACTCAACATCTTATCAAAACATAATTTTCATAACATAATAATGAATATCAAAATTCACTTTCAGCTGTAAGAGAAGTATGAGGTAAAAAGGAGGAAACTAATAATCACTTACGAGGAAATTATCGGTGTAAACCAAGAGAAAGAAACATTAGAGTCGACATTATCTTTGTTCGTCAACAAAGACGAGCTGTTTTGTGTTTTGCATGAAACCAAAAGCAACAAAACGAGTCAAAGAACTAGTTATAACGTAACAGGACCATCCTGTCTTCAACTTTCATCATTGTCCATTGTGGTCAAAAGATAAGACAGGTCATTTGAATGTTATTTAAATGCACATATCAATTCCACACAACTACGCAACTGTTGTGTTGCCTAGGGGCCAGTTACAGTGTAAAATGATTTCTAAGAACCATGACAAAGAGAGCAGACAGGACAGAGGAGAGTTTCTTTAGATGAATGGGGAAAACGGGAAAGAGAGAGAGAGATAGGATTCTACATAAAGAAAAACAAATCTACTACCGTGAGCACCTACCAAGTCCAGTCCAGCTAGCTGTCAATGCCAAAAGCAGGATTAGTATAAGATTCATTTCCCAGTGTCCTCGGTGGAAGCGATGGCCCACTCTATGGGTAGACAGAGACACAGACTCATTGCATAGTGACTGGTGGCTAACACGCCTTCATGACATCCTGCTTCCTCTTTCAGACCTGATTCATCTACCTACGAAAAAAAAAACACCACCCTCTCGTTCTCTCCCTCGGATGTGATGCAATCAAGCAGTGAGCTTGTTACCACAAGCCAAGCTGTTCCTCACAAGTGAAAACACATTCCTGCATATATGGTATGTGACCTAACCAAAAACCAGAGGGAAAAAGGTGCTGAAAGAAGTGCAAAAAGAGCTGAGCAAACAGAGGCGGGTTTAAACTCAAAGACTTTAAACAGGCTGAAGTAGGAAGAGAATGTAAAGTGTTTGAGTGTGTACACTGCTACAGCTGTCACTGTCAAAACAGTTATGTACTTTCACAGCTCTTAAAAATGTTAACACAAAAATAACTGTCACTATGTTGTGGAGTATGAATATAGACTTTTGCTTTAAGAAGTTAATGCTGTCAGGCCCATGATTGCACACATATCTGATCATTATAATTAGACAAAATGTACCTACCTAAATAAGATTAAATGTACCTTTCACAAGGGGAGTGTGAATACATAGAAGAGAAATATTATAAATGTTTGATAAACTATTATCTAATGTAAATATGTTGTTTTTGTTTCTACAAATAAAATGTATATTGCATATTTGTGTACAAATTTTACTATGGGGATTCTATATCTTCTATATAATATTTATGTCTTCTTCTACACAAATTAGGCTTTATAACGCCTTACAAGTAACATATGGTAAAGGATTGACACATAAAAAGGATCGAGTCATGAATATTCAGAAGGTCTTACCATTTTGGGACTTTTAAATATACACACATCCTGTGAAAATAACTTCATCTGTTTTGTGGTAACCTATATCAGAGGGAGCAGTATAACAACCGCACAGGTCTCTACAACCTCCTTTAAAACTGTGCAAAACTTTTCCTTCTCTACTGGTAGACCTTCATTCTCTTAAATCTTACAATCCTGATGTTGTTGGTGCATGTCAACGAAGTCATACAATGAAGACGTCAGAATGTAGATACACTAAATGCTAATAAATTAAAATAACTAAATAATTAATGTTTTCAGTACTCCGCCTAACTCTAGTATATTTTTTCGAATCTACCACGTCCTAAGATCAAAGAAATAAAGTGTCGCGCATGCGCTCTAGAGTTACGCATGCGCAGTGAGATTTCCTCCGTATCTCGCGCCAAACTCAAGCCTCAAACATGGTGAGAACATGATTTCTGTATTTAATAAGTCTGTTACTTCTATTACTGTTTTTAGACAATGGCGCTTGTATAAAATAACCACACTAATGTTTGCAGAAATGTTTTAAACGGGTTTAATAATTCTAGATTGTGCTGCGATTTATAACACTCTGCTCTAAACAAATTTGTCAAATATATTTTGTATTAATTTACATCCAAAATAGAGAATACGTAACGAGGAATGTTAACGGGGCTGTGGACAAACGTTTACAACATTATTAAAACAAAGAGATGTTTTGTAAACGTTAGTTCAAAAGTCACTATTGCAGTCATTGCATGACTTAGCATTCACTAGCATATTCTCAACACTTTAATTTTAAATAAATGTATCAACATGATGACATTACACATGATGCCACTCATTACATCTATAAACCCCTGTCCTCAGACCATAATTCAATACTTAATGTAAAATTAAATATATAATCAACTTTCAATACGGTTTTTTAAAATAAACATGACTTCTGTCTTCTGACAACAGCATGAGGTAAAAAGCAATTTTTGCAACCGTCTATTAACACACCCATGTTTATGACAGGTAATAAAATCATATTAAAGTCAGTCACCCTGAAAATCCTCTTAAAATATTTGAATTTCGGTATGAAGCAGTCTAATCATACAAGAGAAAATTAATAATATATAATAAACAAAAGTTTAAATAAATAACTGTGGCAATATTTAAATGTGAGAATAAATAACGTTACATGTGAAATAAAAATAAACACATTTCTAAAGTAAATATGGATAAAAAGAAAAGGAAAGAATAAAAAAAGTAATACAAACATAAATTCAGGACTAATGTTGATTAAAATTATTGCATTTGTTTTACCAAATCATCTATTTTAATTATTTTATTTTCCTATTAATTAATTACATTACATTACATTTTGGAGGTTCAGTCCTCCATATATTTGAGCTAAATCATTTTTAGTTCCACTTTTATTTCTGAAATGTGTGATACCGAAGGATTAATAAAATATAAAAACAGCACGACTATTTAATAAGGACAGCTGAATTTGTTTGTTATTTATTTAATACAGAATAATATCTTATTAATACAAAGGGTTTATCTTTTACACTCCACAGTCTAAAAAGAAAGGACTTAGCTTGGAAGAGAAAAGAAGTCGTATGATGGAAATATTTTTTGAAACTGTAAGTATGCATGTTTTGAGATTCTTATTCTTATCCATTAAGCTTTTGTGTGATTGTGTCCATGTCTGACACAGATCTCTAGTAGTTTGATATTATCTCAAACTTTGGGACATAAGAATAATTAAGATTATTTTTCTCTTTCCAGAAAGATGTGTTTCAGCTGAAAGACATAGAAAAAATTGCCCCCAAATCCAAAGGAATCAGTAAGTTTTATCAACTTGTAGTGATTTTTAGTTTATGCTCCTGACGCCGATAAGTCAATGTCACAGATAGAGGGAGCTCTAAGTGACCCTGCACATTTTTTATAGAATGTATGTAATGGTAATCATCAGAAAACTGATCCTTGCCTGTATGATTTGGATGAAAGTAGAGGATTTCCAGACGAGGTGCCAATATGACTAACCTAGCTGTGTAAATAGCCATGAAAGCAGGCCTGTTGACCTGAAATTCAGAAAAGTTCTGCCCTAGAGCTTTATATGCATCTAATAATGATGCTAAAATGTTTGTCTTGTTGGATGAAATAATAATAATAAAGAAATAAACTAGCATAAAATAAAAAAAAACATAAATGGCTCTGTGTATCAGCACATACATCTCAGAGCCCTTTTAAGACAAGCATCCAGGGATTTAAAAAGCACACAAACAGTAGGGCATCTGCAAGGAGACAAGGAACAGTTTTTAAATGACTTCTGTGTGCTGCATAAGGTACATATTTGCGACAACCTGTCCACTAATCTTCTGTGTATTTGCCATTTAAGAGCTATTACGAGGTAAGCTATGTTTGGTGTTCACAAAAAAAAATGTGTGATGGATAATATTCCATTTATGACTTATTCATTTCTATGGTATCCGCAAACTGCTGTTGTCAGTCTTAAAACCTCATTTTTCCATAACAATAAAGAACAGCGAGAAGTGAGAAATCATACAGCCATATTTTATTTCCGTACAGTCATATGATGCAAAACAGATTTCAACAAAGCATCTATTTTATCCGTTTTGTCTTGTGACAATATTTTGCAATATCTAAACACCTCAAACAACCAAATGCTTATTTTTGCAAGGTGTAAAAATGCACATACAAGTTACACTGCAACACTGGCCTGAAAGTGCAAGTGCATGTTTTCTCGCACATTGTGTTTTGAAGATGTGCTCACTGACATAATGCTTCCTGGAGAATTTGTTCATTCTTTTTTTCAGCTCCCATGTCAGTGAAAGATGTGTTGCAGAGTCTGGTGGATGATAACATGGTGGACACTGAGAGGGTGGGGACCTCCAACTATTACTGGGCGTTTCCCAGTAAAGCCCTGCACGCCCGTAAACGCAGATTAGAGGAACTGGAGAGACAAGTGAGGGCATCTCTTTTCGGTATCTGACACTGCATTTCTGATAGTTGACTTGTAAAATAAAACTGTTAGAGTTATCGTGGAAAAAAAGGCAGCTTTGGTTGCCAGAGATTAACCTTAAAAAATACGGTGACAGTTTTTCAGGTTTCATGGGATGGCATATTGATGTCTACATATGCTACAATGTATTTAACTGTATTTCTTTTAAAGGAATAGTTAATAAAAAAAATGAATATTTTCTGAAAATGTACTCACCCTCGGGCCATCAACATGTAGATATGTTTGTTATTCATCAGAACAGATTTAGAAAAAAAATTAGCCTTACATCACTTTCTTACCAATGGCTCCTCTGTAGTGAATGGGTGCCGTCAGAATGAGAGTCGAAACAGCTGATAAAAACATCACAATGATCCACAAGTAATAGGGTTGTGATGGTGAGGAAATTTTCTCACCGGTTAATCGACTTGTTGTCACACCGGTTATACCGGTATCACTGTGGTGAGGGTCGTTTGAGTTTTCCTCGTTTTCCTTTGGGTTTTAAATACCCTGTAAGCACCATGCACGTTTTACTTTGACTTTCATATCAGCGGCAATTCGGCGTCAAGCACTATTTAAATAATATAGTGGAAAATAATATGTTGGAGAAGTTTGTGAGGATCCGTGGTGTTTATGTTCATACGGGCATCAGACGCTCCAAACAGCTTGTTCTTACAGAGGAACTACTGATGGCGTCGTGAATAGTGAATAATAATAAAACATAATTTTATTTATTATTATTCAATTAATGCAACAAAGATACATCCCAACAAGCCTTTTTAATTATTTATTTAATATGTATTTTATAATTTATTTACTTTTCACTTGGTAGATCTCGGTGAGTTTCTCATTTGTAAAGTAGATCCGCACACAAAAGTGTGGACACCACTGACTAATTGCAGACTCAGAAGTCAACAGGCTTAAAACGGGCGCTTTTATATTTCGTTTCGAAACTTTTCCGCCATCGTCTTGTCTGTCTCGCCTCACTCTTCTTGTCAGTCATCTCTCTTTACATGATAAATGAAATCTGATCTGTGATGTAGAGGTCTGCGCGGGACTGTTTTAGGTTTTATTCTGTACCCACCTGCTCCCGCAATATATTCTGTTTGTTCACATTTCTGCTGAAAGACAGATAGATAGGCTAACAAATAAAAGTTTAGTCTGCACAAAATTTTATTTATTTTATTCGTCTTGTCAAGAGTCTTGAATTTATTGACAGAAAAATTTCAATAACATGTTGCTGCCAACACGGAACGGAATAAAGTGTCACAGAGAGAAAAAAAAAGTTATCAAAAAATTGTAATCCTTTTATTCGTTTTGTCGAATAGGATATAATTCATTTAGGCTAACATTCAGCCTACAACACAATAGGAAGAAAATGTAGATTTAGCTTAATAGCTATTTTTGTCAAAATACTAAATTAATTTATATTGCTGTTAACACAGTGAAAAGCGCAGCAGAGAAAAATAAATACATTTGACAGTCTGTCATTTAAAATGATAGGATAAGCATAATACAACAAAACAAAAAAGGAAAGATGAGTTGAACGTCCATCAAGGACATGATAAAGAAACAAATTCATCTTCTTTGGCCTGAGGGTGAGGAAATATTCATTAAAATGTGTTTTTAGGTGAAGTATTCTTTTTAATATATATAATGTTAAAATACCCATTTACTTAAACTAACAAAATCTGATTATTATAATTATAATTATTATGATAACTATAATAATACAAGAGTTATAAAAATACAGGAATTGAACAGAACAGATATGCAACACATAACACCATAATATAAATTACTGATAACGAAAACAAGAAGATACAAAATATAATTATGTGTCAAGCAGGGAAATCTGGGAATGTCTTATTGCTTTTAACCATAAATTATATTGAAATTCTATTGAATAATGAAAATAATTATATATAATGCCATAATACGTATTTTATGATAAATTACATATAATGTGATGTTGAACCATTTACAGTTTTTTTTCATATTAAGGTAATTTACAGTTAACCAATGAACGGGTTTAACAAACTTTTATATGAATGCTTTAATATCATTCCATTTATGGTTGAATATTTCTGTTCTGAGGAAGAGACAAGAGACTTTGGATAAATGCATTGATTTTCTTCTGTGTAGCATGAAGATGGGAATCAACGCAAAACAGCCCTTCAAGAAGCCGTTGACAAAGCCAAAGTGGGACGTGAAGTTAATGTGTGTGTTCACTTCTGTCTCTCTGAACTATATTACTGTTCAGCTCTAATGTCTGTGGGCTCTGTCTGACCAGTGCTTTCGTGTGTAATTAGGAGGAGAGAGAGAATCTTCTTAAGGAGCTCACAGCATTGAAGCATCAGAGAGATCAGCTAAAGGCCGAACTGGTGAAGTACAAAGAATGTGATCCAGAGGTGGTGGAAGAGATACGTGAGTAAACCACACAGAGTTGTGTGCATAAATCTACTAACTGAAATTTAAACTAAAACAATAAATTAAATTATTAAAATAAAAAAACAAATTAAAAGTACAACAAAATTAAACTTAAATGAAAACTGAAAATATAAGTAGTCCATTCATAAAAAAGTATAACTGCATATAAAAACAATGCGAACATAACACTGAAAATCAGCATAGAGAGGAACTAAGTAGTTCACATTTTACCCTCCAGATGGAGTCTGCACAAAAATATTGATTCTCGGTACTGCATGCTTTAATGCAGTTTAAAATAGCTGGCTTGTTTTAGAGTGGTTTGCTTTAAGCTGTATGCTGTCCCCAGAGATCCTAAAACCAACATCATAATTAGTTTTTTCTTCTCAAGATTACATACAGTATAGAGTTGGATGAGGGTGGTTGAGTTTTTCAACAGGCTAACCGATTGTTTTTCTTTTCTTTTCTTTTCTTTTTTGTAGTTTTAAAAAAGGTAGCGCATGTGCGCAGATGGACACAAACTCTTCGTGAATTTACTGAATGGATAACAGTTCTGGCTAATAAATGATTAGAAACAGCAGTGACACACAGAAAGTAAACAGTAAATTAAAAAGTATAGCATTTCACTTTCTGTTATTAGTATTTTTCCTATACCACTGGCGTTCAGTATAAACACTTTCGTATAATTTCAAAAAGTCTTTGAATATTTAATATATATTTAATTCCATGAGCTTTGCAACACATTAGTGAATTAAGCGGTTAGATCTTCTGAAGTGTTAGTTCTGAAGTGTTAGATCTTCTGAAGTGATTAGTTTCAGCTGATTTTGATGATTACCAAGGACATTGTTGGTTACTGTGTACTTCCTTTTAATTAATGTTTGTATCAAGTTCTTCCTGCTCACTCTGCCTTGCCTTAAAAGAGGATGTTTCTTAATGTTATCAATCTTAAATTGATGTCACAATTACATCCCTGTGACACTCATAATGTCAAAAAAAACATCAGCACGGGTCTGGTAAGTTCTCCTAAAAGCATGATCTATGCTTGTCTACCTTCTATCACGAAGTTGTCTTTACTGCACAAATTAATAATAAGAACCCGGTAGCATGTTATTGCTGGATTAAGTTTGTTTTACATTGCAAAGATCCTCTGTTTGCAATTTTTCTGCTGTGAATTTTTGTAAAGCAATCATCTGCATTATTCTGACAAGACACCTGGGATCAAGTAGCACACAATAAAGATTCAGCAACTCTGTTCACATAATTCTGCATAATAAGGGAAACATTGCTCACAGCAAGTCTGAAGCCTCACAGTGATTGTTTTGAAATTCACTGTTGAAGGTGGTCAATTTGTACAGAAGTGGTGTTTTGATGACTGTAGTGACAGTGCTTTAGTGTATAAAAAAAATTATTGTAAGTCAGTGACTAATTTGTATGCGTTTATGTATTAGAACATAAACCATTTTCAGTACACGTGTGTATATACTGAAGTATGTGTCAAGTATTTTAAACTTGTTTTGTTGAAAAGTATTAAGTCTTGATTAAACAGGCTTTGGCACGGATTCATCAAGTCAAAGAGTCTGAGATACGTGACTTGTTTTGACATTGTATGAGTTTATGTATGGACATATGGTGTTAATTGTGGTATTAAGTTTCAGGTCTTAAAACGTCTATACATTTGATTTGGGGAAAAAAATGTTAGGTTCCCTGTAATTAGGGTTTGGTACCGTCCACATTTGAACCGGTACGGTACCTGTACCTGAAATTCGGTACCGGTACCCAACAGTACCTTTTTTTGGTACTTTACTCTCTATGTAATAACAACAACATTTATGTCAGTGAAAAAATAAGTCCAAAACTCTCAATTTCAAAATGTTTAACAATAGGGCCCTACTATTTTTTTGTCCAGAAATTCTTGTTTTATTTTTCTTATAATCAAGTGAAGGCATGAAACATGTATTTATTTTCAATCAAATGAAAATTAAACTCTTTTATTTTTGGGGGTATAAAAACTGAGGTTTACTGTTAAAATTAATGCATGGTAGAAAAATTGTGTGAATATTCCTTAAAAAAAGTTTTATTAATAATTGCATTTTTTCTACAATTATGTGGTTGTAATAATTATTTTTATCATTTAATTGTTTTATTTAAGTAATATTGAGTAATAACTTGCTGACGTTCAAACCGAGCATCAGAATAGGGAAGAAAGGGAATTTAAGTGACTTTGAACAGTCAGAATTTGGCGTAAAGAACATGAAAGCATGGATCCATCCTGCCTTGTCTCAATATATTCTTGGCACACTTTAGTCCCCTTAGTACCAATTGAGCATTGTTTAAATGCCACAGCCTACCTGAGTATTGTTGCTGACCCTGTCCATCCCTTTATGACTACAGTGTACCCATCTTCTGATGGCTACTTCCAGCAGGATAATGCCCCATGTCACAAAGCTCAAATCATCTCAGACTGGTTTCTTGAACATGACAATGAGTTCACTTTACTCAAGTGCCCTCCACTGGCACCAGATCTCAATCCAATAGGGAACCTTTGGGATGTGGTGGAACGGGAGATTTGCATCATGGATGTGCAGCCGACAAATCTGCATCAACTGCGTGATGCTATCATGTCAATATGGACCAAAATCTCTGAGGAATGTTTCCAACACTTTTTTGAATCTATGCCACGAAGAATTAAGGCAGTTCTGAAGGCAAAAACGGGTCAAACCCGGTACTAGCAAGGTGTACGTAATGAAGTGGCCAGTGAGTGTATTTCTTTTACATGTTAAACCGCACTTTCGACAGGTTTCTGTGTACAGTATGATGCTAGCTTTCTCAAATGAAAAGGTAAAATTCTCATGAAGTGACTCTCACAGCCTAAGTTCATTTGTTCATGTTGTGAGATGCAAAGGCCGAAAATCACGACGAGTTCACACGTGCTTCAGTATTCGTGTAGTAAACAAAACCACGTCTCTGCCATTCATACATACCGAGGCTAACGGAGCATGCAGGATTCATATTTAAACCGTCTTTTTGCATTTTAATATTCACATGCACTAATTCATATAGCGATTTCGAATTAAGTGACAGACCTTCTTTTATTCATCCAAAACTTGACTAATTCCATGGCATTCCGTGCTATAGAGTAAATTCCGTTTTTATGAATGGACTCTGCCATCCTGTCCGTGTTTTCGTGGAGACCATATGAATGTAAGCCCACTTCAGAACATTTCGGTTTGCCCTGTGTGTTGTGTTTTAAAGATGCATTCTCAGGTACCGAAATTTGGTACCGAATGATTTAATGTGAATCGGTACTCCGTAGTACTGACGCAATACAGTCGGTACCCTTAAAAGTACCGATATCGGTACCATACAGCTAAAGTTCTACACAAACGTTCAATGCCTTGTTATAATATTCCTGACCTATCGCACATTTCCAGCCAAGTTCAGCTCTGAATTTTCTGTGATCCTCTCCAGACAGTTCTGCATTCAGCCGTGAACATTCAACTCTCTCAGGCGCTGGTGGAGATAATGACTCGTGTCTCTTGAGAAAAAATAACATTTGTAAGCTCTTTACATCATCCACCTCGTTCATCACCCCATTCCTGCAGCTCCGTCTCTCTAACAACCCCTCCAGTTTAAATGTCAGTAGTCCCTGCTGAAATACTTCATGCTTTTTCTGCCTCTCAGGATTTGTTGTTGTCTTTATTTTAATCACTTTTAGAATTGGCTTACATACGGTCTGAACTATTTCGTCTCCCTGAGGTACTATGTTCTGAAATATGTTTAACAGAAAAGCACAGAGCACCATTCTCACACAATTCTGAGTCAACAGACAAAACATTTGTGTATATATATATATTCGGTTCAGGAATTGTGATCCCCATTTAGAATTTGTGCACTGGTGCTAGTAACATTGAAAGGAGATTTATCTTGTGTCTTGGTGTGTTAGTCATGGCTCAGAAAGCTGTTCATTTTATTAATTTAGTCATAGCTTGCTTTTTGTTGTGTTGCTATAGAGCAGGGATAGGCAACTTCGGTCCTGTAGGGCCGGTTTCCTGCAGAGTTTAGCCCTAATCAAACACACTTGCCTGTAACTTTTTAGTGATCTTAAAGACATTGATTAGCTTCTTCAGGTGTTTTATTAGGGTTGAAGCTAAACGAAATTTGAAGTTGCCGACCGAAGTTGCCTATCCCTGCTATAGAGGATGTTCAAGAACTGCACGCATGGCAAATAAACAAATTAGGGTGTGTTTTATAACTAGGGGTGTGCCAATCCGATATTCAGGATCGGTATCGCTTCGATACTGGCCTTTTTTGCTGGATCGGAGTCAGACCGATCTAAATTCGATATTCTGCATAGCTAATATTGTGTTATTGTTAAGCCCCACAAAAGCCACAAACACATTGTAAGACCCAATAGATTTTCCGTGCACTATATTTCAAGTGTTCTGAAGCCGTTACATAATTGAATGTGAGGTACAGATGAATATTTAAGTCAAGTTCACGTAAACATTTCTCTCCCTTGCAGCTGTCCTTCATCCTCTATTCAGCTTTCAGCCTGCATGCCGTGTTCGGTTACTAGAGTCAAGACAATAAAACTCTCTCCACTGTTCCTATTATACTTGATCTGTAAATAAAGTCCAATGGTTTTGCATAAAAGGATTTTATCTAGCTAGAGTCTTGTGCTGATTCTAAATCGTATTACTTTCTATCAGGTGTCTGTTAGATCACAATACTGTTGTAGAGAGCACTATGAGGGTTCTTCACAAGCACAATTACTGACATTTAAAACGGTTAAAAGAAAAGGCTCAATAAACGTTGGCAATAAACGAGAGCCCTTTATTTAAGCACTGCCCAAAATGATTTCCATTCACCACCGGACCTGTTCTATTGTCCTGGAGCTCTGCGTTGTCATGCATCTGCTCCTCTCAAGTCAGTATGCACTGAGAGAACACAACACAAGTCATTAAGATTACAGATTGATCTGCTTTTCCCAAATTGGATTTGATCCAAAGCCTTGGAATGACTTCTGAGCTTTTGTTAATCTAGCTCTGAAATTGAAGTGGTCTGGGCAGCACATTCAGTATGATGGATTATGTCTCAGAGTGGGTCTGCTAACTGTCTTTGAGGAAAATCGGTGGACTTTATGCAAGAGAGACTAGATAGCGTCTGTGGAACTTTGAGTGGTTCGGTTTAACAAATACGTAGGATCTTCAAAGTTGAGTCCAAGTCAAGATGTTGTCAATGTGCCAGTCTTGACAACAAAATTACTTTTTCTTTTATTTTGTTTATGATCATTAAGATGAGACAAAAAAGCATCTTGAGATAACTACAAATTTATTAAACCATGTTGCAGAAAATATGTCTGTTTAAAAAAAAAAAAAAATCTAGAAAGATTATGATTCTTTCATATAAACTAATCTTAGTCATTATATACGATCTGAAGCTAAAGAGTGAACGAACACCTGTTGAGCGGAACATTTAACTTAAAATGAATGAGATTATTCTGGCAATATACAAAAGCTAAGCGTAATATCAACTTCTGCACAAAATGATGCAAATACACAGGTAAACTTATCAACACGCTCGTTAGAGTGTTCAAGTCATATTGTGAACAAACTGTTTCTGGAAAAACACACTACAAAACAGACAATAGACCCTTTTCACAGACTGTGAAACGTTTCCTTCCTTCCACGTTTCCAGGGTTATTAACATCGTAAATTGTCATTTTAATTTTTTGATTTACTAAACTATTTTCAGCAACTAAAATTAGATGAAGTTTATAAAGTTATTTTATTTTTTATTAATGTACAGTGCGGTTCAAAAGTTTTCGTTATTTCTTATGCTCATCAAGGCTGCATTTGTTTAATCATAAATACAGAAAGAAAACTGTAATTTTGTGAAATATTATTGCAATTTAAAATAAAAGTTTCTTATTTGAATGTTTTAAAATATAATTTATTCCAGTGATACAAAGCTGAATTTCCAGGATCATTAAACCAGTCTTCTGTGTCACATGATCCTTCAGAAATCATTCTAATATGCTGATTTATTAAACAGTGTGCTGCTTAATATTTTTTGGGACCTGTGATACTTTTTCAGGATTTGTTTATAAAAAGTTAAAAAGTACAGTGACGGTCTTCATTTAAAATAGAAATGCTGTTACAATATACACTACTTTTCTAAAGTTTGGGGTCAGTAAATGTACTTTTTGTAATTTTATTCAGCAAGGATGTGGTAAGTAGATCCAAGTAAGTAAGTAGTGTCACCGGTTCCAAAAAATATTAAGCAGCACAACAGTTTCAACTCTGATAATAAATCAGCATATTAGAATGATTTCTGAAGGATCATGTGACACGTGCGTGCGTACGTTTTTTTCTAAGGTGAACCAGCACAAAATTTGGGTGCACCCAAATTTTCATATTGGCAATATTGACTTTTTTATAGGCAATATTGAATACTGACGATTAACTAACAATCTGGTCAACATAAAGTTCTTTATTTGAAGCACAATTCTACAAGAAAGGTAACTTACTGAAAAAGTGAACTGAAATTTTAACTTAAAACATCTCAAGATAAATGAAATAAAAAGAAAATCTAAATTAAGTTTTGAGGGTGTCAAACTGAACATCTCATGGCTCAATGTCTTATGGACTATCCTCCATTGCAGTCACATGCCCTTCGGATGGCCATCTCCTGTAGTTTGGCCTTCTTGATCTTTGGCCTTGGCTAAACCCACTGGCCACACTCTCTGTAGCATTAAAATCTTCCAGACTTGGCCCCTCTACACTGATTATTATCAGATCTTCCACTGTGTCTGAATTAAGGGATGCTCTAGTGCAGTGCTTCTCAAACCCCCCTTAAACCTATACAAAAATCCGTCGCCAGACTACCAAATAATTTCACTAAACATTATGAAAAAAACGGGCTGCTCCTCTCAGACGCTCACTGAACAGAGCAGATGCAGAGAAAGAGCTACGTGCGCGCTGATCTCGCGCTCTTGCAGCAGTACCAACGAGATCTCACAGAGTATCATAGAGACTCGCTAAAATTTGTCCAAGAAGTTGCTAGATTTGTCCCTATTCGCTTTTTTGGGGGGAAAAAGTTGCTAGGGGGTCTGAAAATTCGCTAAGTTGGCAACACTGCGCGCATCTCTATTACTCACCTCTCTCTCTGTCTGACTGCAACTGCACACTCATTTTCAGATGTACACACACATACAGGAATATCTGCACCACGGCCAATCAGAGAGGGGGTCCGCCCTTAACCATCTCTGATTGGTTTAGACCACGATATGAGCCTAATGTGTGTCTGTTGTTGAACCACAGAGAGACTTTCAGAGTCGCAGAAACTTTTTTTTTCTCGAATGGCTGATTGCACAGGTGCGACCTCAGATTTTTTTTAGTCCAACCATTGAGAAATTGGTCACACTCTAGAGCCCATATGTGTGTGTGTGTGTGTGTGTGTGTGTGTGTGTGTGTGTGTGTGTGTGTGTGTGTGTGTGTGTGTGTGTGTGTGTGTGTGTGTGTGTATGAAGTATTTGAATATTTGGTTGAATGTTCACTAAACCAATGCTATTTTCATCAATTAAAATTAGATTACAATTTTAAATAAAACGGACTGAAATGAACAAATACGACATGATTAAATATTAACTAAATTAAAAAAAATATTTTCATCAAAAGATAAACTGATTAAAAAAAAAACTGTACAAATTAACACTGGACTTCACAACGTTAACCTGACATGTATGGCCTTGCTAAAATATTCATCCTTTTTCTAGGTAAGGCCAACATTACAGCAAAAGAGGCCGTGTCGAGGTGGACGGGTAAGTCGTTTGCATGCCTCACCTCAACAAATTCCAAACCAATTATTTTATTTTATTGTGTCATGTGATGCATCCACAAAATATTCTGAAATGTAGGCCACAGACAATCCTGACAATCCAGTTTTGTCAGATCAGGCTAATATCCAAGGCTGTTTTAACCATAGGGCTAGGCGGGGCTGAAGCCCCGGGGCCCGAGCAAGGAGGGAGCCCGTGATTGGCGGTTGGGTACATTGACTGGCACGCCGATCACCAAAGCCACCACGCCTCCCATTTATTAGCACTGTTATTTATTTGAGCTTTTCCGTAAATTCCATGCATCACCATTTGAGATTGAAGCGTAAATCTTAATTTGGTTTACCAATCAAATGCATTTATTCTATATTTGACTTTTGAACGATACGCATCTATCAGGTGATCGCTGCCCAATATGTCAGCATTCACCTCCACTCTTCTCTTCGTTTGTAGTAATGGAAAATTGTCGCACAAAGAACAATATTCAATAAGTAAAAATGTCAGCAATTCTGAGAGAGGGGCTCAAAAAATACAAAAATACAAAGAAACAGAGAGAGAAAAAAGCCCTGGGGCCCAGTGCAGTCTTAATGCAGCCCTGCTAATATCAGTCCAGGCCGATCTTAGATCTGCACCTGTACATTATTTCATATTCTAGGCTGAATAAATAAGCTTTCCATTGATGTATGGTTTGTTATGATAGGACAATATTTGCAGAGATACAACTATTTGAAAATCTGAGGGTGCGAAAAAATCTAAATAGCGATAAAACTGCCTTTAAAGTTGTCCAAATGAAGTTCTTAGTAATGCATATTACTAATCAAAAATTAAGTTTTGATATATTTACAGTAGGACATTTACAAAATATCTTCATGGAACATGATCTTTACTTATTATCCTATTGATTTTTGACATAAAAAATCAATAATTTAGATTTTTGACATCAAAAGTAATCAATAATTTAGATTTTTGACATCAAAAGTAATCAATAATTTTGACACATACAATGGATTTTTGGCTATTGCTACAAATATACCCCATCAACTTAAGACCAGTTTTGTGGTCCAGGGTCACAGATATCCTGTGAAGTGTTGTGAAAGACAAATATCTTGTCACTCTGTAAATAAAACACTTGTTCACAAATGTTGGTGTGATGCAGCGGTTTCGTTGACTTCGATACCATGGCCCAGTTCCAGTCTTGTTTGTGGCTGAGTAAAATTAACTTGCTTGTTTTTATAACTCTTGACTCGTGCAGTGCAAGCCCTCAGTTATTTCCAGGCATGATTTTTTGGGAATGCGGCAGACACAAACATGCACACCACTTAACTTCTGGAATAAATTCCTTTATGCGCTCTGCAGACGTGGTCTCAGATGAGCAGTGTATGAAAACTTTTGGTGCAGGCATGTTTGGGAAAACAGCAGACATGCTAAATGGCAAGGTTTTAATGGTCTGTTTACATTTAACAGATCAGATTTCAGCCAAGAGTCAAACACAACGTACACTCTACACTAGGCAAGCGCAAACACATGTAGGCTTCACTATATTACTGAGTGATGTCATAGATGGAATGGTTAGGATAAGGGGATGATGATTTACTGTACCTTTTCCGTAAACCAAACCCTCACACAAACCTGATAATATCAGTAGATTTAATGCAATATATGATTTAGCAAATTTATGAGCCTTTTGAATAGTGAGAGCAATTTCAAATGCCTTCAAGCCAATTTTCGACAAGTTAACCAACCTATATTTGTAAAGACATTTTTAGAATTTTGAGCCAAACCTGTGCACATACCATGGTGTCATACCATAGTAAGCTTTCAGCTGTGACCCATAGAAATAAAGTAGAACAAATTATATATGAATCTTTAAATTCAACACATTTCATTTCTGTAAAAAATAATGTGGTGTCCTATTGAAGGAGATGCAAAATCTTTGAAGTGAAAGCAAAAACAATGCCTCTTGTTTTTATTTTTATACTTAACCATGTTTCTGTCTGCACAATTATAAATGGTATTTCTGAGTTGAGTAGTTTTCATATGAATTCATTTTTGTATCATATGTGTGTCATGTTTTACATTCATTCTTTTCCAGATAATGTTTTTGCGATCAAATCCTGGGCAAAGAAGAAGTTCGGCTTCGAGAACAGCAACTTGGACAAAGCTTTCGGAATACCAGAAGACTTTGACTATATTAACTGAACAAAAATTCACAGCTTCTTGGATCGTATGATAGTTTGATCTGTTCAGCTCTGCACAGTCAAAAAGCTTTATTAGCTTACATTAGTTGGTTTTACATTTTGTTATCAGTTCTGCATGTTCGAGACAGCTGTGACTGACTTGCATTGTGAAGAGTGTGGTGTACATTGTCAGCAGTGCCCCACCCTTGAAAGTTTAACCTTGTCTAGTCTAAGGAAAAAGTTAAGATTGATTTGTCCGGGTAAAAACCCTCCTGGTGTGTAAGCGGAGAAGGTGTTGTGTTAACCCTTGGCTGCTCAGAGATGCACCCTATAACCAAACTGACTGTTTGGACACCTGTTGATAGAGAAACTGAGCCTCGCAGATACTGCTGGGATGATAAATTGAGGTGCACATCGAAGGTCAATTCAAGGAAATTAATCACAGGTTAGAGTTTGTTTTAAAGAAAGTCAAATTGTTTGTGTAAGAAAAATTCTGTGACAAGGATGCATGTTTCTGTATAAAGTAGTGATGTGTTATGAATATGAAGCCATTTCAGATGTTCAGGTCACTTCAGATGCTTACATTCTTTTGTTTAGTTAGCTTTTTTTTCCATTAGCGCCCATTTTTCACAGTGCACATTTTGTGTATCTTGTAAATATGAAAATGGTCAGTTGCTTTGTGTAATATGATTTAATAAATGTACAGTTATCAAGCACATTGTTTGTAATTAAGCATTTTGTCCTGCAAAATAACAGTCTTATTTAACTGTAATGTCCTATCATTAACTGCCCTTAAACATGAAAAAATCCCTTAAATTATTTTTTGGGATCAAATTTAGTTTCTAAGTTTGTTGAAAAAATGCATTTGTCTGTTGCAAGACAGTGATGCTGATGCTCAGTATTAATATATAAGTAGATCCTGAATAAGTTTAATTATTTAAAAGAAGTTATTAATGAGCAAATTTAAAGAGAACAATGTTTACAAGGTGTATGATGTGCCTTGAGTGTGTAGGTGTTAGTGGAATGGGTGTTTAAATAAAAAAACATCACCGTTTCTGTGCATTTCATGAGTAATGCCTGAAAAATACATTAAAAACCTTTAAGTAAAAAAAAATTGTTTTTGATATTTTTGTTTGTTAATTTTTCCCCAAATATAGTTGGCTAGGTTTAAGGTTAAATTTAAAACAAGTTATATTAATCAATAATAGAGTACATTTAAATATAGCTAAAAATCAAGGCCCTTAAAGATAGTCGAGTATTTTGAAAAAAAAAAATGTAATAGACTTTTCCATTTCGAAAAAAATATAGGGTAGTTTAGAGGTTCCATTTATGTGTGTATAGCCTATTACAGAAATATGCCAGTACCCTTAAAAGTATGAGTGAATTATCTCTCCCATCTACAACACCATCGACGCAACAAAACACCGCTGAAGTACAGTTGTAGATTGTTGCGTCTGGCTCTAGTGGGCGCACGTAGTTACTGCTGAGAGAGAGAGAGACGGGAGGGTGAGAGAGAGAGAGAGAGGAGGGAGGGTGAGAGAGAGAGAGAGGAGGGAGGGTGTGAGAGAGAGAGAGAGAGAGAGGAGGGAGGGTGTGAGAGAAAGAGAAAGAAGTGAAGCCAGAGAGCTCAACACAGCCAGCATGGCGAGCCAAAGGGACTTCACACACAGAAAAACATGGATTAATGTCCTTCTGCGATTCCTACAGCTGTTATTGCCGTATATTCAACACGGAGGAGCTCAGTTTCAAGGTGCGGGGGACAGATTCGTCTTATTTATTGAGTCCACGAATGCAACGCGAGTGCGAAAATGTCGGAGGAACTGCCGAGGGCTGATTTGACAAGTATTCAAGTGCACTCGTTCTGCTAAAAGGGCACAATAATAATTGAATTTACACGGAATCTGACCTATTTCTCGCGGGGTTTCATCGTCTGTCTATCAGCATAAGGATTTACGTTTGGATTCAAATCTGAAGAAAGACGGCTTACGCTTTTTTGGCCAAGTTACTGGTTTTGTTCGATTTCCTGTGTCAATGCAATATGCTACAAAGCTCATATAGCGTCATACAGCTGTTCTATTCAATGCAGTCTTAGGGAACTGTCGGATGGTCGCAGCGGAAAACACGCGTTTAGAACAGCATTAATGCACATTTAAATGCGTTTCCAGCTGAGTGTATTTGGATTGTTGACATGGTGCGAGCTCTGGACTAAAATAGCTTGTCCGTTCAATTTCACGCCTTTGTCATCCACGCCAGCTCATCTTCTGCTCGCTGTTCAACTACTGCAAATATATTAGTGAACGCATGCGAGATAAGCCGAGCACTATAGGGTCATTTTCGGATTTCCTGTATTTTTGTTTAGAGACAGGGATTGACCTGCTGTTTGTTGTTGATCTGCCCGCATGATTTTCTTTATGTTTATGTCATTCTTTCCTCTTGAAGCTCTGACTCCGATGTCCAGTGTGGTTGAAGTTTGGCAGGCTGAGGACACTGACTTCTTCATGCCATCGCAGGTATGTGAGCTAGAAAAAGCATGACGTCACGAGCGGGACATTTTTATTACTGTTCAGCTTCACTTCATTGTGAGCCGAGAGCACGTGCGAGACCTGGTGCAATGTGCTATTGTTACGTCTGCAAAGGTGGCCAAAATCTAAATAAGGTCTTTCTTTAATTTGGATATTTAGGTATAATTTAAAATGTGTTGGTTTATGCTGTTCTTATATGGCCAGGGCCAGTGTTTATTTAGCTTGGTGAAATGTGTTCCCATGTGGAGGCGGGAACAGGACGCACATTTCTCTGGGATCATGAATGGACCTATAGCATAATTGAATCACACCTTTTAGCCATGCTTTAAAGTTTGTGTAGTTGCTTACAATTAAGTAAGTAACCAAAAAGTGGGTTAATCAATATATATACCAAGGCATTCTTTTTAACATGGGGTTTTAAAGGATGGAAATACAATTTTCAAATCTCTCAAAGCATTTTTAAGAAATCTAAATTGTAATTTTTAGGTATTCTCATTTTGGTAATGGTTAAGTAAGAATTCTTATTTGTACAGTTCACTCAATAATCAAAATTGTCACATTTGACTTCCTTTCTGCTGCAACACAAAATAGATTTTGAAGATTGTGTGTAACCAGAGTTTTGCTGACCATTGACTTCGGTTGTAATTACAACCAATAATGAAAATCGTTATGTTCCAAACCAGTCATCTTTTGAATATGATAAGAGATGTTAGGCAGAAATAAATCCTGTTACCATCCACTTGCATGGTATATTAAAAAGATGCAGAAAAAACTAATGGAGGTTTGAGACCCAGTCCTTAACATTCTGCTTAACTTTGTCTTTTCATTTTTAGTGAACTATCCCTTTAAGTCTTTCCTGCTTTTGTGCATTGTCATGACCTTTGTTTGACCTCATGAAATGTTATATTTAATGTTTTGTCTGTGGATAAGTCTAATTGCAAGCTATATGTGAGCTTGAGAGAAATGTATTATAGTAAACGAAAACCGAAATAATAATATATACCATATTATATTATGATATAATTACATTGTTAAATAAAATAAGTTAATTGGAAGAAAAATAAATACAATTAAATACATTTTGAAGAAAAACTTTATGCTTATTTCAATTCATTTTTTTTTACATTTCTCATTTTAATTTAAAACTAATTAAACTAAAACTGTAGTAACCTTAAACTAAAACTTAAAAAAAACTCTAAAAGCTATATAAACACATAAAAAACTATTTCAAACGTTAATATAAGCTGTAGCAGTATATATGTACTAAAATAACACTAGTTTGTGGTCCACAGAAAGTTATTAGAAAGTAAGCATGATCTCACACACAAGGAATCTATCTTTGCTATGCTTCTAGTTCTCAAGGGACATATAATATAATAGTGGGACACAGAATAATAAATACATAACGTTTACAGAAGGGTTGCTATGCAGAGACGGTAGTGGGTATATTATATGATTCAATATTGAATAAACATATATTGCTCATAGGTCTATAGAAAACATGATGCTATTTAAAATCAACACCTGGGACAGTTACAAAGAAGTGCTTTTTGGGGTAGTGGATGTTTTGTTGATTATGATCAAGTACATGAGACTGATTCAAGTTTGATAAAGATTTGTTTCATGTTTCTTTTGGGGCAGGAAGCTAATGCCGCACAAACATGTATAGAAACTGTTGCTGCTTCAGAGGTTGATAGACAATTTGCAACTTATGTGGTTAACAGTTACGCTAGAGACCTGTCTTATGGCTTGAGAATGGCCTCAATCAAAGGGATGGAAAATTCCATTTACAGTTCGCCATTTGTTTAAAAGGGCTTCGTTTGTTGGATTGACAGTAATGGAGGTGGTAAAATCTTATTGCATCAATCTGTACTTGTATTTATATGTAGTAATCATGTTTATTCCCGATGGAAATGTCATACTGAAACTGAACCATTGCTTGACACATTTAAAAAAAGAAGATATGTAGCATGGGAATTGACTTCTCCTTTTTAACCAGTTTCCAAGGCAACATCTCTCATTTTAATTTAGTTTAACTTGATGTACTAAAATAACTAATAAATAAAAAATAAAGAATTTTAGAAACAAAACAAAAACAGCAAAATTACTAAAACTTTCAAACAAAATGTAAATATTAATAAAAGCTATAATAGTACCTCAGTGATACTAAAATAACACGTTACAAATGTGTTTATATGTGTGCTGTGGTGGTGATAGAATAGTCAAGCCTGTTGTATGTGAAATGCAGCATGGACATTGAGTAAAATGAAAATACACCATAAGATTTGAATTTTTGAATGTTACTGAATGTGTTAATGGTACAGGTAAGTCATAAGAAAGGGTAACACTTCTTTACAGTATAATTGAATCATTTTTAAGTTCAATTATAGAGCAACCTTAGATCCTCTATGCTCTGTATCAGCTGGCGTCCATGTTATTAATAGCATATATAATAATAGCATATAAAACAATGTATTCTTTTTCTAAGATATTGTTGGGCTGATTATATGGGAATAAATTGTTATAGATTAAATAATGCCTTGGTGTTTTCCTCCCAGCATGATCTTTTATTACTGATGTGTTAAATGAGAAAGATTGGTCATTCATGAATAATCTGGACCAGGGGCGATTCTAGGGTGAGTGGATATCCGGGGCTAATCCCAAAGACATTCAAATATGTGTCAGAATAGATAGGATTATAGGCTATATATGTTTAAATTATACTTTAGCTAAGTGCCTTTATTTTTTTTAAGCTATATAATTAAAATGTAAAGTATAATATAAACTATATATATATATATATATATATATATAAGTATGATTAAACATTCAGGGCTCTATTATAGAGCCTCTATATATTTATTTTTTAGCACTTGTAAATGCATTTAGACTGCACATACCCTATGGCTTAAATAATGTTATGAGATTTAGGTTTTAAATATAAAAAGTGGAATATAGAAAAATTAAATGATAGATAAATTACAAGTTTTTTTGTCGCGGAGCTGATAAACGGTCCGTGCTGCGCAGATCAAACGAGTAGTGGGATTTTGTTACGCTTTTGTTTCGTTTGCCTTTTGATGTTCCTCATATGCAGACAACAGACAAACAAAATTTACTTGAACCGGCAGAAAAAATTGGTGGTAGTCTGGAGCCCTGGGCTTTGTTTGTAAACATTTTTGTTAGTGAAATGGAGCAACAGACAATATTACAATGTAAGCCACTTAAAATTATCTTCTTTATTTAATTGTTGCCCTGCTGACATGAAGAAAAGTCTGCCACAGACCATGCTAACAAAATATATAATCCCTCTAAATGCCTGTCTCCTAGAAATACCGTGTATGTCTATAATATAATACTATAATTAAATAGCCTAAATATAGGCTATTTGTTGCTTCAAATTGACCGGGCTCAGTAACCAACAATGTAATTTGACAGATGGCAAGATCTGTTTTAACTTCTTATCGATGGTTGGCCAGTTTACATGTCAGTCAGAAGTACGAGCTTCAGTGGGCGGTTCCTGATGGAGTAAACTGCGGTTCGTGATTGTACTGCGCATGAAAACTGTGATGATTATGTGTACAGGGCATGGTAATAAAAACATTCGGGCGCTTTTCTGAAAATGTTCGGAGCTTCAGCCCCCTTAGCCCACCCCTAGTGCCGCCCCTGATCTGGACTTATACAATTTCAAACGCACAAACCACTTTTAAAAAAAAACATATCAGTTGGACAACCGACTAAAAGGAGACCCATAAATAGACTTTGATTAATTTGTAGTCAATATAGATGTCAGGAGTTATTGAGCAGACCAGCAGCATTCCAAAGAGAACCTCCCTCACCCGATGATGGATGGGTGCCGCATTTACTCAATGAATTCTAATAGTGCTTGTAAGTGCTACACTGAAAATCTGCAGATTCACAGCATGCTTTCTAGTTTGAGAAAGACTCTTATTGAAACCTCTTGTCAGTATCATTGTAAAATGTGTACTTAAATGGATAGTTCACCCAAAATTTTTATTCTGTCATCATTCACTCACCCTCAAGTCGTTCCAAACCTGTATGAATTATTTTTCTGTCGAACACAAAGGAAGATATTTTGAAGAAAGTTTGTAACCAGGCTGTTTAGGGGCACCATTGACTTCCATAGTAGGAAATAAAAATACTATGCCCTGAACTGATTTGTTTCCCACATTCTTCAGAATATCTTCCTTTTGTGTTCAGCAGAATAAAGACATGCATACATGTTTGGAACTACTTGAGAGTGATTAAATGATGACAGAATTTTCATTTTGGGTAAACTATCTCTTTAACAGTCATCTGACACCAGGCAGCCAAGTGGCCTCCATATACATCCATTGTGTGCCTGGAGGGCTATAGTTCCTATAGAAACGCTGTTTTTAACAGCGCACATAGACACTCATCGGGTTATCGTGGTTTTCAAGGCTCAGTAAGATGGTAATTTCAGTAAATTGCCTATAATGTGCTACAGACAGTTTATGGAATAGCATGGTTATACAATGGCACCGTGTCCCCTTTCACTACTGTTGCTTTAAAACCAAGGTCAGGTCAACTACCTCAACTCTGAATTTACAGGTTTCTGTTTCAAGTTTTTTTTTTAGATAACACTTTAAAGTGCAGTGCTAACTGAAGGAATGTAATGCATACATTTATTTTACTCATGTTTACAAAAGTTTGAGGTCAGAACAATTTCTTTGTAATGCTCCTGAAAAGTTT
Source organism: Gymnocypris eckloni scoliostomus (assembly GCA_027564155.1). Classification (NCBI taxonomy): domain Eukaryota; kingdom Metazoa; phylum Chordata; class Actinopteri; order Cypriniformes; family Cyprinidae; genus Gymnocypris; species Gymnocypris eckloni. Next base: position 2,121,603 of record CM050416.1, on the reverse strand, counting down.
GTCATTTCTGAAATGTTGTAATATTTAAATTGTAAATATATATTTTTAGTTTTAATAATCTTTCAAATTGTAATCAGTTTTTAGCTGCCACTACTTGTCCACAGTGGCATGTGATTTTTCAGAAATCATTCTAATATGCTGATTTGCTAAAGACGTTACTTATTATTGTGAGTGTTTAATAAATGTTCTTTCTTTCTTTCTTTCTTTCTTTCTTTCTTTCTTTCTTTCTTTCTTTCTTTCTTTCTTTCTTTCTTTCTTTCTTTCTTTGGAAACCATGATTGATCAATGTAATGCATCCCTGCTGGATAATGTATTAATATTGCTTATATATAAATATATATATTTACACTGTACCTATGTAATATGCTGTTACCAACTGAATCTTTTTTCTCTCTCAGGCAGAGGAGCACCACAGTGAGAATGTTCCTCGAGACGAGAGGTGAGAATTTTTCTTAAAAGCCACAATCCCTTTGAGACTTTCATGAAATATTTGCCGTTTTTATTTCGTAACATTTATTCAGGCGTGGTTAGCCACAGTGTTTTTGAAAATCCACAATCTGTTTTATATATCATAGTTTACTAAATTAACAAACGCAAAAGTTTTACCTCTTTATCATCTCATATAATTTTCGGTGGTCTACATTGTGTACATCCTCTAAACATTTATCTGAAGGCAGGGCTGGTTCGTTTCAACAGTGCATGGAAAACTAAGCCTCCTGAGGACACCAACTTTCTGTTTACTCTACATTTGCATTCATGTGACTGGCATGACCTAAGATCAACATAGATTGTTTTATTAACTACATTTCAATAGCAAGATATGAATAAGAGTGTGGCTTAGAACTCATTGGCATTTTGTTTATATGGAAAAATACCAAATTTTAGCACGAGCCTGCAAGGCGGCACATGGTTTACACAGGTGTGTTTCAGAAGAAAAAGAGCAGCATGCACCACAATATATGAGATAGAGTAGGTGCAGATGCAAAAACAAATTACCAAACATTACCGAAGATCAAGGGATTTAAATTGCAAGTTTTATGAGTGTTTTGTCTATTATTGCTGTGGTTTGTCTTATACACAAAGGTAACGGTTTTTATGCAAGTTGATTTTTGGTAACACTTTATTTCGATAGTACACTTTAGACATTCTACTAACAGTTAGTAACTTTGCAACTACATGTCAACTAGCAGTCATTTGAGTATTAGTAGACTGTCTGTTTAATATGTAAGGAATAATTGACGACGGGCCGTTTAATTATTAGAAAAATAATGCACACCTGAGGTGGTGATGCGGTCACGATGTAAAGTGGAGTAGCCGTTACACCTCAGGTGTGCATTATTTTTCTAATAATTAAACTGCTCGGAGTCAATTATTCGGCTTATACTTTGGTTGTCACACTTCAAGACATCGATCAGATTATATATTTCAAGGTATTAGTTCCGTTTTTTCTACTTAAATCGCTCTTGTGAATGTCTATAGTGACACTATAAGCACACTACAAACATCAGGAAATGTAGTTTTTATCTTTAACTAATATGCACTAGACCAGATGGAACGACATTTTTTAAAGTTAGTATAGTACTTTAAAGACTTGTTCCTTATATCCGGGAGCAGTAGCATGTCATGAAGAGGGCTCCATCAGTACTTGTGGTGAAGGGAACTTTTTTAATGTTAAAATACACTTGTGTTTCTTCTTAAAGTCCTTCATCGGAGTATACAAACTAATGTTATCCACCACTCTTAAAAATATGTAATATTAAGTTCAATACTTCATACGAGTGTATACATTTTACCCAGTATGCATTTTAGAAATTGTATTTGCATCTTGATGTTTCTATTTAAAAATGTTTAATGCAATATTCCATTTACATTAAAAATGGCCGGAAGTTTGGCTAGTGTTGAAGATTAGTGTTTCATTCGCTTACTTGGCAATCGACTGCCACTAAAAGCAGTTAGAGCAGATGGGTGATTCATATATGAGTTGTTTGAATTCTGCAGGAGAAGAATGTTGACTTCATTAATTGGTAAATGCATGAAATAAATGAATTGTGGACTCTTGAGCAGAGCCAGTTGAGAGAGTTATTGTCACCATAAACTGAAATATTTGTGTTTTATCATAAAAAAAAGCATCTGTGGCTTTGCATGCAAATTTTGTTCTCACTCTCTAAATAACTGGAACTTTTTTACTTTCTTCATTTTCCCCCCTTTATTGTCTCTCTGCCACATCCTCTCAGACGACTCGTCACTAACTCTCTAGATCTCATTCTGCTATCTGCCCATTGCAGATGTTTCATAGTTCACATTATCTTTTCATTGTTTTGACATGACTCAGGGTAGCAGCATACTATGTGGTTAAGTCTTAATCAGACTATCACCGAGCACAATGACTTCTTTTAATGTAGCATCAACAAGACCCACTTCCTGTAGAAACACACAGAGAAGACATGCATTTTGAGTTAATATGAAAACATTTAATGCAGAAAATAATGCCATCTTAAAAAATAATGTTTTGTGTCGGACTCTGACATTATTTTTAAATCATTTTTTGCTCCATTTTATATGGAAATATTGCACCTTTAAATGAAGCTGAGGGTGACTCTAGGCTTTAAAACAAGGAAGCAGAGATGACACCTTCACTCTGATTGGTCCAAAGGGAGTTTTTGAATGAGCAGAAATGGGTAAAATCAGTCAAGCAACCTGTCATACAATAGACACTACTCATGTAGTTACAGTTGAGGTCAAAAGTTTACATCCACCTTTCAGAATCTGCAAAATGTTATTCATTTTACCAAAATAAGAGGGATCATACAAAATGCATGTTATTTTTTTATGCACAGCATTGCGGTCACTGATTTGTCTCTCAAAAAGTCTTAGCTTCACAGCAAAGGATTTCAAGTGCGCATACATACATTTCCAATATTTGCTGGTCCTTGCGTTGTCGGCTTTTATTTAGTGCATTCAGGTGACTGGTCTGCCAGCCAGCCAGGATCATTGAGTTGATCAAGTGTCAGTTCTTGTTTTAGTTTTTTTTACTGTTCAATTGTAGACCGCAGCGAATAGAACTGCTGTAGAGCCGAGGTGTGACTCAGCCACCGCTCGTTAGAGTGATTTATTACGTCACCATATTCTGCATCAATATCAGACAGAAGTACCAGGATTTCTCTGTGTTTGAGTGCTCTTGAACAGATCAAGTTTATAGTTTTCACCACAGTGGTCATCACATCATCCATCTGGATGGCTTTGCCACAGAGCACTGATGTAAGATACGGTGCATTTTCACAGCCTCACCTCCACTTTCGCAAACTTTGTTGCATACCATGGAAGCCATTCTATTCTGCTCGCCAATAATCGCTGGTGCTCCATCCGTTGTAATGCCATAGAGCTTGGCCAAAGAGAGATTCATGTTTTCAATCACACATGATACGGCTTCAAAAATATATTTTCCTTTTGTTGTTCTCCTCAGGCTTTTCATATCAAGGAGCTCTTCTGAAATGCAAAAATCACTGTCCACACCTCTTAAAAAAAATCAACAGCTGTGCAGCATCTGTGGAATCAGTGCTGTCATCGCACGCAATTGAATAAAAATCAAACGTGGGTACTTTGTCTGTCACTTGTTCTTTTAGATTTGCCGACAAGTCTTCAATTCTCCGTCCGACTGTGTTTCTTGAAAGACTGATCATTTTTAATTGAATAAAAAGGCCCTTTTCTGAGCAAATTATAGTGTCAACTTTCATCAGACACTCTTTATAAGTTCGCCTTCAGTGAAGGGTTTTCCGTGTCGCGCCATAAGGTGAGCTACCTCATAACTAGCTAATGTAGAATTTTCCTGTGCTTTATAAGCACGAAAAAAACTGTTGTTGTTGAGCTAAGTTTGAGCAGCTGCCAATTGTTTCACCTTTGGATCGCGCTCGGCCCCAGTGTAAGATTTGAAAGACTGATGTTTTGTTTCATAATGTCTTTTAATATTATATTCCCTTAATTTGAACTAGACTTACCTCTGACCAACTGCATTGACTGCATGTGATTGCAACACCCGATGGTTATTTAGTGAATTTAATCTATTTTTCCATATTAAGGACCAGATTAGTATTATTTTTTAAATCGTTTGCGGGTCGCCACAGGAACGATCGCGGGCCGCAGATGGCCTGCGGGCCGTAGTTTGGACACCCCTGGATTGGCCGAACACCACAAGCCATATCAAAAATGTAACTCCCCTTTCCATAATTGTGAGCTTCAGCTTTCAAAACTAAAGTAAAAAAAGTTAATAATGTCCTTAGGTTTACCATCAGTTCAAGCCCGAGAACGGAACAAAGTTGTGTGACAGACACAGTGATTAAGTTCGTATGTGTTTGCACACAAACCGTGGTTGTGTGACCTTGTCTCCCTCTCTCACACACACGACACGCAAAACTCTGCATTTGAACAGTCAATAGCAAATACTTAATCTAATAACAAGACATACAGTCGCTGAATCAGAAGTGCCAGATTTTCATAGCAAAGTCAGAATGACCTCCTCTAGGTTCACGAAACGGTCGTCCATAAAATGCATTGTTGTTCTGTAGTAAGTAATCTTAATGATTCTTAAATGCATCTACTTTCGGAAGGCCAAATAAAGTGCTTTTGTTTTCGCCTAGAAACACAGTGTCTCCCTGTCATGGCTGCTTCAACACTACTGCGGTTACCGAAACCACACCTTCTTTCTTTGCATGAACATTTGTGCTGCATTATGCAAATATTTCCACATCGTAGACATGTGGGGGAGTGTTTAAATGAGTCGTTTTAGGGGGGCGTGTCAATTTTTAATTTGATAAAGAATATCTCTTTGGTTTTGAGACTTTAGTCTTTGCAACTTCAGGGATCTTATCTATGCACAAACAGCTTGTAACACTCCAAAGAGAAAGCAAAACTTGAAATTGCATCATATGACCCCTTTAAGAGCCAGGGGATGAAAACTTTCGAACAGAATGGAGATGTGTACATTTTTCTTATTTTACCTAAATATCATGTTTTTTTATTTAATACTGCCCTTCAGAGACTACAAAAGTTAGTTGTTTTCCAGAAGACAAAATAAGTTACATTTATGCTGATCTTCAAATTGAAAAATGTTCACCCTAATGCATGTTTTTTCCTACTGGAGCGTCAGTGACCATTTGTAGCTTCTGTAATAGTTGCATACGAGTTCCTCAGTTGTCCTCTGTGTGAAAAGATGGATCTCAAAATCATACAGTCATGGTTGGAAAAGGTTCAATTTGAAATGCACAAAAATGCTGGAAAACCAAAGAATTTGTGGGACCTGAAGGATTTTTTTGAAGAACAGCTGGCAGTTTCACTATTCAGGACAAACATGGGACTCGTGAATAACTATCACTAAATAAAAAAACTAAAAAAACATCTGTGGATAATTCAGGTAAGAACAGAGTATTATGAATCAAGGGGATTCATTCATTCAACTATTATTTTCTCTTGTGGACTATATGCAAACATCTTTTATGTCAAATATCTTATTCAGGTCAGTACTAAATAGTTTGATCCCTCTTATTTTGGTAAAATAATTAACATTTTGCAGATTCTAAAAGGGGGATGTAAACTTTTGACCTCAACTGTATATAATAAAATTGTTATGGCTAAGAATTAATATAAAATAATAAATCACAAAATTATATTTATTTAATTTATCATGATATTTACAAGCACATTTTCAACTGCCTTTGCAGGTATAGGGAAATTGTATGGAATTATGACTATTTAAACCATTTTTTATTTGATCAACAGACTCACACTTATTGGAAACTTTATCAGCATTATCAGGTTAGCCAAAATATTTATTAAACACAGTGAATTGGGTATGTGTCAAACTTAATAAATTATATTTTAACTCTGCAGGCTGTTTTCTGTTGTGTACAGTTCCTGGAAAGCAACAAAATGCTCATGCTATTATGCTTTTTGTGAATTCATGGAAGCACTGAATAGCTGTCTTTTGCAGGAGAGCAGAACAGCACAAGTGTGGGTTGTCTTGGGCTCCCGAGTAGAGAAATGAAAGCCAGAATCGTTTGACCACACTACTTGTGGATTAGAAAAAATATAGATTTAAACTTAAAATGTAAACTTGTTTCTAAATAAGTTACATTGATCTGTCCAAAACCCCCCAAAATGTACACCCTAAACATAGAGGCCATGTGGAGGCGATATTGTAATGTATAACTCTCCGGAAATTGGCTCATGGAGTTTTAACGTCATCAGGCATTGAGATTGCCAAGACTTTGGACTTAAGATAGCAGTAATGCAGTGTTAAGCAACAGAATGTTTATAGATGGGACGGAGAACTAGGGTGCATCCATGATACAAAGGCCTGAGACATGATTGCATTATTATTATTTTTGCTTGCTTCATAATGAACCGATGGAATGGACCATATTCATTATTTTTCTTATGTTTTTAAGTAAAGATTCCAAATGCATTTGTTTTTAGTCCTCTGTTGGATGAGTGTGTAATGCTATTACTAATACTGCTTGTATTCAGAGTTTACTCTTTGAACTTTGGCCTTGTGTTTGTGCGTCTATTGTTAGGGTGGCTGTGATGGCATCTGTCGTGTATTGGAGATTATTTACTCCTTATGAAATATATTATTTCATATTATGAAGTAATTTTTGGAGAAAAAATACTTCATACCAAGCACTTGACTACGTGGTTATAAAGTAGGGGTGTAATGATTTATCGATATGGATCGATATATCGATACAATGTATGACGATACAATGCATCGATGCCACGCGTAAAATATTGATATCTGTAGTATAAAAAGGCACCTTTATTTTGGCACTGTCCACATTTTCATATAATGTCCATCTATGCATTACCACCAATGCGTGCATTCTCATTTAATCTCACGTATCAGGACTCGATATAAGGACTGCCCGAAGGCACAAGGCGAGCATATAAGACGCTCGGGATTGTTGGCGGGACAGTCGCGCGCTGTGTGAGAAGTTTTCCACGCACACATCTGAAGCACGCGCACACACATCTGAAGCGCACGCACACAGACAGCTGCGTCAATTCTGCGCGAATACTAAATTGAGCTCTCCTCCGCTTTTTTGAGCATGGATGAATAAATTCAGACAAAACTACATCAAAATGCATGTTTTGGCTAATATCCTTGTAAACAGTAGGTTAAGAAAAGCATATGTCTTAATGTAAACAGTGGCGAAAAAAGGCATGTGTATCAGTATATTAAATCTGTGCTTTCGTTCTTAAAGTGAAAGAAAACTAATAATAAATCTAATGCTGTCAAAGAAAAATACAAGTGCTCACTGCTCCTGACTAAATAACCTTTTGACTCCATTTGATTATTACATTTCTGTAGCATACCTGAAAATGTATTTTAGACTTAGCTGAAAAACCTGAAAAGCACCATTTATTGTTGAATTTGTCTATTGTATTTATTTTCTGCTATTGCTTGTAATTTGGTTATCTGTAGAAAAGATGTTTAGCACTGAGCCCATAGTAGCATTTCTAGATTTATGTTCATGTTATATATTTTGGTTGCATTTGTGAGTTAATAAAAATGTAGATGGATGTTTAAAATAGGTATATAATATGATTATATCGATCGATATACTCCTGTATCGAATCGTATTGTATAATTTGAGGTATCGGCAAATATCGTATCGCTGGGTATGAGAATCGATATCAAATCGTGACAAACCATCCGATTTACACCCCATTATAAAGCATAGGATTTGCAACATATTTTTAGAGATATCTTTTTATGGCAGAAGTACATAATTCTCTTGCTAGAGCAGTGTGCAATATTTTCATTTTTTTTTTTTTTTTTCAACAGAACACCTTAGTCTGTTTTCATTATCAAAATAAAGATAAGGAAATAAAATAAACTTTGCTAGATTCAATAAAAACGACTTTATGTAAGTTTAGTTTTTATTTATTCATTTTTGTCATCTAAATGTTTGGATTACATAAATCTGTATTAAAACATTATTTAGTATTTTATGTTTCAGATATACCTGATTACTCCTAAAATATAGAAGAATATAAATAATGTATCAACTAATATTTTATTATTTTAACACAAATTTTTAGTTTAATTTTACCATTTAGATTCCCATAACCTGTCAGTTATACATTTCTCTGTACTTTATCATCTGATAAATGATCAATTTATATGTGTAAAATGTATTTTATAGGAAGGCTGTTTCTGTACAAAAAATAGTACATTAAATAATGTTTCAAGCTATTTGTGAGATGCGGAAATCTCACGTTACCAGTAATGTCCATTTACAGATTACAGATTAATACAAAAATGTAGGCAGTTTTGTCAGAGAATTTCAGGAAGCAATGTTTTGCAAGTTATCTAAACATTAAATCAGGGTTTTTGGATTCAAGTGAAAAGATCAACTTCATGATTTGCAGTATTCTTAAGTAGGGCTGCACCAAACGATGGTTTTGGTAATCGATTAATCTAATGATTAATCGACTAGTCGTCGATTATTAAACTGTTTAATAGACTTTTATTGATTATTCAGCTTTTGCATTTAGTTAATATATTAAGTATACATGAAGTTCAGATGCAAAAGTATTTTGTTATTTTAATTTGAATAAATGCCTAGATGTAAAAATGTTTTGCTAATGTTTATTTTATTGATAAAATGACTTTAAATCTCTCCAGTAATTTCAATTTAATGGCAATGTATAGGTCATTTTCTATGCAATTGAAGTGAAATAACAGAACAAATATAGGGGCGTGAGAAAAATGCATATTTTAGAAGAAAAATTCAGATGGAACTTAGAGGCTTTTGCATCTGAATTCTTCACATATTCTGACATAAATAAAGGTCACTTCAGATTTAGAAAAGCATATTATGTGATTACAATTATTATACAATTAATTGGTAACACTTTACAATATGGTTCATTAGTTAACATGAGCTAAGAATGAACAATACTTCTACAGCATTTATTAATCTTAGTTAATGTTAATTTCAGCATTTACTAATGCATTTATAAAAATCACAAGTTGTGTTTTTTAATATTGGTAAATGCACTGTGAACTAACATGAACAACTGTATTTTTATTAACAAAGATTAATATATAAATGTAATAAATGCATTGTTCATAGTTCATTCATGTTGTTAATTAATACATTAACTAATGTTAACAAATGATACCTAGTTGTAAAGTGTTACCAATTCCTTATACAAATAGATGTATTTGGCACACAAAATGAGATGATAGAGAGACACTCTCTCATCGTCTAATTAGCTACAAGAAAAAGTAACTGAGTGTCATCATTTTACCAAACATCTCCTTTTGTATGTCATATAGATACATGTAAAACAAAATAAATGTAAGTGATGATAAGACGCTTTGGATAAACTATTTTATTCACAAGTTCACAACATAATGTCCTCAAATACCTTATAGGGTTATGATAACCAAAACGGTCCTTAGCTAGAACAAGTGTTGATCTCTACAAGCCAGACTGTCACTTATAGGAAATAGTTTTTTTCCCTCTAATAAAAATATTTTATCATTAGCTAGCTCCACACTGGAGAGCTGGTTTATAACAGAATAAGTTCTAATTCTTTCTGAAAGTGACACTGACTCTGGTTTTTCATGTTTAATACCATAAGGCTGCTTGAATTGAGGTTATCAATTGCATAAAGTACTAACCTATATAATTAAACATGAAGTGACCGGACTTTACTGGAGCACGTTATTGAACTGTAGAGCTCATGCAAACATCCACATCGTTGTAATCAGATGCATTTAAAACTTTAAAATGTAAATTTAAAAAAGAGTTTTTGTTGTTTTCATTACCGGGAGGAAAGCGTGCAATATATATTTACATATTCATCCAAACTCCGCTCAGCAGCTTCAAGTTTGTTCGGCTGGGTTTGAAGCACTGAAACGCTGTCTTCTCTTATACAGTCTTGTGGTCAAACCGCAGTATTGCAGGCTCTTGCATTAGGTCATATGAGATCAAACGACTATTCGATAACAAAAATATTTTTTCCCCCGATAATGTCGACTAATCGTTGCAGCCCTATTCTTAAGCGTATGTTCACACTGAAGTAGTGACGTTAGATGTTTTGTTGTTTTCATTTTAGTGTAATATAACTGAAAGATATACTCTTGCCTAATTGTAGATCTTTCTCGATTGCGTACACTGTCTGTCCAGCATTTCAAATCTAAGAACATTTTAGCACTTCGCGCAGTGCTTTCAGGATGTTTCACCATGTTTATCACACAAGTAAAGTCCAGCTCGTGTGAGAACATTTGTTCTTTATTGCATAAAACTTTCATGGTTGGGGGAAGTGATTGTGACTGTGACTGCACTTCTTGGCTTGTATTGTTAATTTTGAAATATAGTGAAAGGGTTCTATGAGTATTCTCATCCAATTAATTTAAAGAAAAAAAAAGTCATAAAATGAGTGATATGCATACAAAAGAAAATAAGATTAGTCATAAGATTGCTGTATTAGTAGCTCCTCTCTAAACCCTTGGAATCATAATATCTGACTTTGATCATGGTTGCAACAACAAACATCTACAAGAGAACAGTTGAGCTCAAATAATATGCAACAGAAGAACTAAAGTTAGTACAAATTTCTAAGCTTTATGTTTCTGGATTTAAAGTTCTGTATTTAAAGCATGAAATAAAAAGTCTTATTGTGATTTATTGTGACCTAACATTTAATCCGTGCATAAATTTCTTTCTTTTTTTTCTTGACTTTGTGATGGTTAATCAAAATGTCATAAAATGGGCTCCATTTTTGGGTCCATATCACAAAGTCCAAACAAACAACTGCCATGTGGAACCAAGTTCCTGTACTATGTTTTGTTTTTTATCAAAAATCTTCTACACTTGGATGTGTCACAATATGGAGGAAAAGATCTGTCACAACTTGAAACCCTCCAAAATCTGTCCCCAGTTGCGTGCTTTGCAAGTTCCTTAATGTACTGGGGACAGAGTACAGTTCGTCGGTTCAGTGTTTTACTTCAAAATTGTACGCTTAATTCAGTGTTACTTGCCATATTTTGCCATTTAATAGCAATTTGAGTGAAAATTGTTTGCAAGTATATCCTACACCAATTTAAAAGAATTTGCAGCAAATGCTGTCAAATGTCTCACTGACGCTGAGTGGACTCTCATCTGTGAATGTGGTATAATAGCTTTCTGAAGTGGCAATTTAAAGATACTGTATAGTATGTTCTGCAGTTCTCTCTCTCTCTCTCTGGTCACTAGTGCTAATTTTCACACCTCCTACTGTGCTACGCCCTCTCATCTCTTCCCCTGCCCTCTGCCAACACCACAAATAGCTTCAGCTCTGGCATCAACATTAAGCCCAAAACATTCCACAATGTTTCTTCTAGATCTTGCACACTAATATTTAGGGCAGCGTACTTGTGTTATTGTGGATGAGTATTTCACTGGAAAAAGAAAAACAAAAAAATGTCCAAACAAATTTGCCATTGTTCACCATGTGCTTATTGTGCTTTTCTTTTTTCTTAGTTATATTGTGGAAGGATGATTGTGTTTGTTTTGGCAACCACGATATGTCACGTAGACGCCGATTTATTGCTTGTGTGTTTATTGCTCCTGTCATGTGACCGACTGTTATGTAGTAACCAGTAACCAGTAACCGTGGTCACCTGTCACAAAGCCGTGCTAAATCTAAATTAGATCTATTGAAAACAGAGCTGATAATTTTCATTTTGTTCATGTAATCGTCTTTGGATTTTGCCATCTGTCTGTTATTTGATTGGTGGAATGCTGTCTTATCTTTGCTGAATTTTGGTTAAAATGTATTGCTTCCCTTAAAATAGTTGACTCTGACAAACCACCAAGGTCAGAGTACATCAGGAATGGTGACAATGTCAATACATTTATTGATGGATAGAGTATAAATTTAATGATGAATAGTTTTGCTTACATCTTAAAAAAGCAACAAACCCAATATTTATTTTTAAGATATTTTTATTACGAGATTGGGAAAAGATCAACCACTATACAAATATAATATAAACAAATATTGGTAACGACACTTATTTGATTATTGTATATAATGTATAGGAATCTAAACTAAATAATATATAAATACATTTTGATTGTTTAACATATTTCTACATTGGATCTTAAATCGGACATAACTTTTTGAGATTTTTTATTACAATAACAGTATTATATTATAATACAACTGCATAGTAATATTGGTAACACTTTATTATAGGGTTTCTTAACTAGTTGCATATTAGCATGCATATTACTAGAATATTAGCCATTTATTAGTAGTAATTAAGCACATATTAATGCCTTATTCCACATGCCCTTATTCTTCTTCAATCCTACCTAATAAACTTAAACTTAACAACTACCTTACTAACTAGAAAAATTAGGAATATATTGAGGGAAATTCGTAGTTAGTAGTGAATAAGTGTTCCCTATTCTAAAGTGTTACCGTAAAAAATTCCCTTCTGTTTTGTGCAGGATAGGAAATGTTAACTTCTCAGGTTGTACCTCAAGTTTATTCTTAAAACCTCAGTAATTGACTCAAAAGATAGGTATTGTTTTCACAAACTGCAGAAATAGTTTTCTGGAGTAATCACATGCTGTCAGTAGAGCTTAATGTGCTTCTACCACAGAATATTTCTTGAACATTCACAGTTGCACCTCAAACAACAGTGTATATAAAAATACTAGCAGACGCTCATGTCTGCTCTTCATGGGACAATGAATAACCAAAAACACACTGCTGGAACGTCAAGAGAAAAGTCAAGAATCCATTTGAACAGATATTTTACTTGCAAAGCATCCAAAACAAGAAGGATCTTCAGAATACAGTGTTGATTGAACAGTGTTTTTCTTTCTGCTTAAAGGGATCGTTCAGCCAAAAAAGAAAATGGTTTCCATTTAGTCACTCTCAAGTTAATCCAAACCTGTATATTTTTTTCTTCTGCTGAACACAGAACAAGATGTTTTGAATAAGACAAAATAATTTGGGAACCATCAACTGTTTGTTTACACATGTTCTTCAAAATATCCTTTTTTTGTGTTTCGCAAATGAAAGAAATGCACACTGGTTTGGGTGAATAATTAATTGGGTAACATTGACAATGATTTCTGAGTATTTGAATATCCTACTTCATGTTTTTGTTTTCTTTGCTTTTTTGCATACTCTTTGAATGTGGTGAGGCTGTTGGTTCCTCCCTCTGCTCATCATCAGACTCCACAAACAGACTTGTGATGGGAAGTTCGGATCGTTTTACCGACTCGGACTTTTGAGTCTCCTTCAACAAAATTAACTAATCTTTTTTTCGAGTCATTTTGTTATTTTTAGCAAAACATAATTAAAATGTTTCGTGTTACTTCCCTAACACATCTAGTACTTATGAAAACGTTGATCACACTACAAACAACACAAACCTATAATGCTATAAGAAACATTCATGAAAATGAATTCATTGTTTACCTGGGTATTTAGTCTATGCTCACCTCTTATCTGACATGTCTCTGGGTTTGAGTCATTCATTCATCACGTGACAGCCTCATATGCATATTACTCTTACAGTTACATGATGCGTTTCTGGTCTCAAATTATAGCTTTTTGTTTCTTGCTGTTTAGAAATGTGTGAATTTCAGTCATGATGGTTCTTTTTTATAACACTGAATGTGTTAACAACGTTAATAAACTATTGAGTTGGTTATTATTAAGTCTTTTTCCCTCAGACTGCATTGGTTAAACTTTCACGTGATGAATGAACGACTCGGAAAAACCCGAAGACTCGAAACAGGTGAACTAATTCCAGTACAGAACCTATAGGATGGTGCACATGTGCGACTGAACGAATCCCTCCCTGAGATGACTAGTTCTTCAAAATGAACGAATCGTTCAAGAACAACCCATCACTAAAGTGGACCATAATATGCACACTGCTGTACACTACAAATGGCTTAAACATTGAAACATGAAGCTGAACTCAGATCAGCTACTAAGTGTCATTTCTACACTCCTAACCCCTGCATTATTCAAATTACCTACAGCTTCCTGTTTCAGTACACACAGGAAATGAACACTACACCCTATTTCAAACAGCAGTATTTTTTTTATTCTGTGATGGGAAGTGATGCTACTGCCAGCAAAGTGATGCGTAGTGTGAGAAATGTCAATGGTTAGCTTTAAAGAAAGGTTGTAAACCTGATTTTTTTACACTGTAAATTAAAATAATAAAGTGTGGTAACGTTTCCTATACGTTTTAACTTTAGTGAATGTCAGAAACAAAATATAAGTACAGTTTACATAAAAATATTACACAGAACAACTGTTTACAACATTGATAATAATGCATGTTTCTTGCTCACCACATCCAAAAAATTAGAATAATTTCTATAGGATTAAGTGACAGCGAATAGTAATGGCTAGCTTTGAACAGATTACATTTCTAATTAATTAGAAAACAGGGTTTTTAAATTGTAATAATGTTTTACTGTACTGTTTTTACTGTATTTTTGACTAAATAAATGCAGCCTTGATAAGCAAAAGAGACTTATTTTAAAACATTTAAAACATCTTACACAAACTTGAATGATAGTGTTTTTGTATCTTAACTACATGTTTTCATATAAACAGCCAGTCAGTAACCACACCAAGAGAAGTCTTGAAAGCTTAAATGCAACAAAGTTGTAAACTGTATGTGTTTGATTCACTAAAAGAGTAAGTTCATACTTAATTGGTTGTACTTTGTGTCTCATAAGCGATTTTCAGTTCCCACCCATAACAGAGTGGAGTGACCAATAACGAAGTGCATTTAATTTACACAGAACTAATAAAATAAGTTCACATGAAACTCTTAATCTGTAGTTCCTCTTTTACCACAGACAGGATGAATACCCACAGGTGCCTTGATTTTTAACATGATAGTTGATATTATAATCTGATGTTCGTGCATTTCAGTGATTCAGCATTCTCCAGACATTGCTCCCACTCACACCTACCTATACAGATGAAAGACAGCCGCCATGCTATTCCCTGATTCTTTACTATCTCTTGGAGCCAGTACACAGGTTTTGTTTTACCTCTAGGCAATACTGTACGTTAAGGGTGTAATTGAGCTTTTGTTACCATTCTTTGACCGAATCATTGGATGGTCTAGAACAGTGGTTCTCAACCACTAGTGGTATGTGAGCAGAGTAATCTCAGAATTAAATATAAATCAGGCCGCGTGTCCACCAAAGCGATTTTTTTAAATTGGTTTAAATGGGAGCGTCTTTTTCATGCTGAGCACTCAGGCGTTTTTTTCTTGGCACCCAGAATTTAAGAATGTTAGCACTCATCACTGTCACTTTTAGTCAGCTAACCAATCACAGTGGAGGAATACCGTCACACCCTGCTTGTACTTGAACAGCAATGGAGAAGTTAATATTTCTTGTCTCTGAGTATTTCTGTCTTTACCAGATGGAATTGCATAATACAATAATACTAAAAAAGAAGTACAATAATATTGTTATGAAAAATAATGCTTGGAGAAACATTTCATTCGCGATGCGTCTGCCATATTACTTCAGCGGATATTCCATATCATAGCAACCGCAGCGTCTCGAAAATACGCTGCCCTCTCAAGCGCTCACACCGGGGTGTTTTCAGCTGGCTTTGGTGGAAACGTGGCCTGATTGTTGTTACTTGCAGCTACATATACAGCCTGTTTTTTTTTATCAAGTACTTTTTTATTTAAAAGTGAAATAAAAACTGTACTGTGCTTAAAGATTAAATGACAATGTATTGTAGCTACTTAAAGTTAAATAAAAACTAAGTTACTGTACTTAAATGTTAAAAAAGTAAGTATGATACATTTTAATTTAATCTAAGTACAGTACAGTTTTTATTTCACTTTTAGGTACAATATATTTTAATTTAATAATTACGTTTTTTATATACGTGGAAGTAAGCACGGTGCAGTGTTCATGTTCAAACTGTGTATTTACTATATTTTAAGAGGCTGACAATAATAAATATCCTTATAAGGATTAAAACTGACTACTGTGTATAGTGCTACTGAAAGTGAAAGTGACGTGACATACTCAGAATTTGTGCTCTGCATTTAACCCATCCAAAGTGCACACACACACAGCAGTGAACACACACACACACACCGTGAACACACACCCGGAACAGTGGGCAGCCATTTATACTGCATTTTAATGTTGGTCATAATGGTGGTACTTGGAAAGCCAAATATTTTCTGAGGTGGTACTTGGTGTAAAAAGTTTGAGAACCACTGTTCTAGAACTTCTATAGCTGTGCTTACCACCCACCGGCAGGCATTTGATAACATAGCTGGCTGTTTAACTTTTGGACCTGATATCAAATCTACCCGTGTCTTTTTATAAACTCGCTCAGTGATATCTGACCGAGGGACATGAATTCTGTGTAGTCCAGAATTTAGATTGCGGTGACTGCCATGACATTGAACAACATGAATAACTTGTTTTACTAGTGTGATAATGGCCAGACAGAAACCTGTAACCTTTTTATTTCTTATGAATTTTTTTTTCTTTTTGAAAGTCAGTCCATATTTGATGCTCTTCCAACTTCTCTGTTCAATCTACTTTGTTCATTTCCCTTTTATGGAGAACTTTGAAAGCTGCTCAAAGCTATAAACATGTTCTCTGAGGCTTAGAAGTATTCATAGAAGTATTGTTGTTTTGTTTCATATGTTCTTTCCTGGAAGTGATACAGAAGTGTTAAATACCCTTGAGCTCTCCTCTTTCTGTTGGTCATCAGTTATGAAGGCCACTGGTATGTGTCTTCATGTCAGAGGTCCTAGCTGTTGAAAGCCTTGACAAGCCACTGACGTTTAGAGAGGATTTCGCCACGACTCAACTGATGGTCTCTTCTACTCGCTGGAACCCACTAGAGCAGTGCTTCTCAAAGTCCGGACTCCGGTCCGGACCCGGAAGGGAATTCAATCTGGACCCGCCTCCATTTCATATCTCAAGAGCACTAATTATATTTCCTACTTTGATAAACGCATGTTAAACTTATAAATCATTTGTTTAATTTTTGTATGTATTTTTGGAGATGGTCCGAAATAAAAGCAAAGGCGATATATTCAAACAGCTTATGACGTTTGACATAATCAGGTGACATTTCACCACTAATATGAGTATTTGAATCACTTATATGGCCATTTGCCTTATAGCATTGTCCAAGTGTTTCTGAGTTTTTGAATGATATGGAATTATTTGTGGCGGCCCGTTATCATATTAAAACTGACCGGCACAAATAGCTAGATTTTCCAAGAGGCTTATACTTCGTTGAAACATGAGCATTGCACGTTTCAAAATAAAAATGCAGCGCATGGGGTTCTTATACAAATGTAGCTTTGAAAAGAACTGACCGTTTTCAGAAAAGCTCTGAAGCTCAAAGTCTTTCTTTCCTGTAATGTAGCGTTTGTGAGCACAGTGCTTATTTGATTACAGCTGTTACTGTGGAAACCATTATATCTGTGCTCGAACAGTGCCTTCTGCTGGCAGAGAATCAATTTGCATGTGCAAGTCTGTTAGCAAAAATAAACAAAATGCTTCAGAAGTGTTTTGAGAAGGTGCTTAAGTTTTGAGCTATGTATTATTACTATGAAGTAGGCTACTACTACTACTTCTCCCACTACCATCTTGTGCCCTGCAATAAATAATTACTCTACTCTCTTTTATGAGATGAAGGGGGGAGAATAGTCCAAATATATCGGCCAAAAGAATCGGCATCATATATTGGCCATCGATCGCTAGAAAATACCCATATCGGTCGACCTCTAATGCTGACACTTAAATTAATTGTTTTGCCACTTGTTATTAATGTATTTTGAATGCAAAGGGCACTTTATTTATTTGTTTTGATTTGTTATGCATGTTATGAATCTTTATTAAAAACAAGTTTTGTAATAACCAATTGTTCCAGTCCGGACCTTTGACACTGATGACAATTGAGATTTGGACCTTTGAATGTAGACTTTGAGAACCCCTGCCCTAGAGCTTTGGTTTTTGACCATTAATGGCATATTCAATAAAAAATTACTTACATTTGCGTTTCGTCCAAGATTAGTACATGTCTGTCTGTCTTCTGTGGAACAAAAACAGAGTCCATATAAGGCAAGTGGGTGGAACCCTCAAAGTTGACCCTAGTCCATACAGCCCTGGTTGATGAATGTTGTCTGAAGTTAAATGATAGGTGTGTGTGAGAGAAATACTAATTGTTTAAACTGTTTAAGCGTATGACCAACTGTCATATGTAGGTGTATGTTGTGAAGCGTGGAGTAAATGTGTTCTAAAACTCACGTGAGAATTGATGCACTTTTCTTACAACTTTCACAATGCGCTTACATCACACTTCACAACATGCTGATTTACATCACGTGTTGAAGTCATGAATGTGCATATGACTGTTGGAAATGGAAGAGATGGTGTGTAGTTTTGGATGGAATATTCCCCTAATAAATAATTAAGCAATAATTGGGGGGTTGGCATTTTATTAATAAAAAAAGTGAGTTGTCGCATACATTTCAGCTGGTTACAATTTAATGAAATGACATTGTGTCTACACAATATGCTACAGATGTGTGCACACCAAAAGCAAAGTGAATGATTGCATCATGTTATCGCTCCATATACATTGCATAATGCTGCTCTTCATTTTCTGATACAATCGGATGTGTCAATAATAGGGGTACTTCGATAAATCGATTCTACGATTTTATTTATTAAATTAATTAGTTTAATTTAAATTGCTTTTGAATGCATTGCGATTCTCAGGAATCGATTCTGAGCTTAGTTTTTTACAGCAGATGGCAGGGCTCTAGACTGCGATCATTTTTTGAGTGTACGAGTACAAATTTAACGTGGTCGCACTTGTGCGAATGCATGGTCTGCTTCATACAGCGAGCGCTGCAGAGCCACGCCACATTGTAGCAGGAGTCAGATTTCACTGATCATGTGAGGAGACGTTTTCAGCGTGAGTGCTTGGGTAGAGCCAAGAAGGTGCGCATAGCGGACAGAGCGCAAAGAGGATTTGGTTTTCAAACTAAAGTAAAAGACAGCTTCTTAAACCAGAGAACGTGAACATGTTGGTATTCTTGTAGAAAAAAAAATCCTGTCAGCGACAGCCAATTTAGTTTTACTTTTCTTAGTTTTTTCATTTTGAAAAGCTTGCTATCTTTGCTGTTTACCTCAGGTTACGCTATGAAGGCTTTCCTTATTTTTTAAGATTATTATTTAATTGTTAATTATTTGTTAATTAATTGTTTGCTAAACATTCTGTAATGTATTAGTCGGTATATAATACAGCATGTGATGTGAACTATGCCATTCCTCGTCTTATTAGTTTTTTTTTGTTAATAAATATTATGTATGCTAGTTATTGCAGCCTACTGTTTTATTGTAGTCATGCTTTTTAATTAAGAATAACAATGAATCTAGGGCTGCAACTAACGATTATTTTGATAATTGATTAGTTGGTCGATTTATTATTTCGATTAATCGGATTAAATACAATTATTTTATTGACAAAAACACACTATTCCACATTCTGCTCAATGTCCTTCCAACAAACTGAATGCTATGAAAACATACAGTGCCTAAATTTATTAGACCACCTGTCATAAAGAGAAAACAAATATTTTAGGAATCTGTCAAAAAAAAAATTACATCTAAAATGTTATTGTCATTTATTGGGCAAATTACAAACAGAAACAACTAATTAGTATTTATAATAACAAAAATAGCCTCATTGCAGCTTGCATTCTTGCTTGCATTGTTTATGTACTTTTTGACTGTAATAGGGTATCTGAAAAAAACACTATAAAGTGCTCTGCCTTTCTTTCATAGATAACAGCAATAATTATATTATAGCATTAGAAATAGCCTACTACTGTTACTAAAGAGCTTACGCATTTCGTAGGACTAACCAATACAGAAAGCTATAACATGATTTTGTTAATAACCAACGCTGTTAGTTTAGAGCAGCAGTGGCACAAACCTTACTTAATTTGTTAAAAACCTTACATACATTTTTTTAATAAATGTAAGCATTGTATATAGTGAATATAGTTTAAATCTCTTTTAAAAATGTAAATAATACTAAAGTTAATAAAGACACAGTGCTAACCAACAGGTGAGAGGTATGTTCTGCAGGAACACACAATCACTTTGATCACAGTCGTGTCTTACTGTCATTTCTTTATCCTGTAAAAGGCAGTTATGGAGCGTCTCATATTTATATTCGTGTATATAATTGTGTATGTGACAAATAAAAAAATACAACTTTTTTTTTTTTTTACAAAACCGATATCCGATTATGGTAAAATGCTTAAATATCGGGAAAAATATCGGTAAACCGATATATCGGTCGATCTCTAATTTTGTCCATAGAAATGCGTTATTAAGTGCTGTCATTTGAGCAACCGGCTGAAGTTGGACGTGCACTGTGGGCAGACCCGACTAATCGATAATGGGAATCGTTGTCGATAATAATCGATTTTATCGATTAGTTGTTGCAGCCCTAAATTAATCCATCTTTTGTTTTAGTCTTAAAAAGTGAAAGGTGTAGATTTAAGCAAAACAGACCATTATCTTTTCTTGTAAAACGTGACACCAAGATCATGAATTTGAATGTGAAAGTAAAAGTGCACGAAAAAAGAAATTCCTGCTCAAAATATTTTAACCACAAATAATGAACGTGTTGAATGTTGAACACTTTCGTTACCATATAGCTATAAACTATGATAAAAGTTAATCAGCATGCATTGATTAATCAAATGTTGTATAAAAAAAAAAAGAATTGCAACCCAATGATGTCCTCGTGTGACCAACTGAGAAGTTAATCGGGAAAGTGTGACCAGAGAGAAGAATGACTCTAGAGCCCTAGATGGCACTCTAGGCTAATTTTTAAAGGGATAGTTCACCCAAAAATGACGGTTTGCGTTAAAAATCTTCGCTTGTGTTCTACTGAAGAAAGTCACCTACATCTCGGATGCCCTTGGGGTAAGCAGATAAACATAACATTTTCATTTTTGGGTGGACTATCCCTATAACTGCATGCTCAAATGCTCAAGAAGAAGAGCACTTGTGCGTTCGGCGGAGAAATGTAAATGGTTAAATGTTCTTGCATCTCAGCTTTTTGGCTTTAATGACGCCAGATTAATGTAAACACAGCCCAATGTGAACACTCTTGTAATTTACTTCAACCTTTAAGAACTTTATGAATGATTATTTTAGATTCGTGTGTGTGTGTGTGTGTGTGTGTGTGTGTGTGTGCAAGGAACTGGAGGCAAGCAGAGTATGGCTGTTTATAAAGCATGCGGTGCTATATGATAATAATAAACTTTATTTTATATAGTGCCTTTTAAAGTAGCATCTCAAAGCGCTTTTCATACATAAAAAATTAACTTTTAATAAAGTTAAAAGATACACAAAAAATACAGGCAGTAAAAAAACTAACCAAACAAATACAAAGCCAATATTATAAAATAAATTTATAACAGAAATAAAGTAATTTTTTAGAGACGTTTTAAAACACTAAGGGATTCTGCATTCCAAATCTCAGAGAGAAGAGAATTGCACAATTTAGGAGCCAATGAAGAGAGAGCCCGATCATCCATAGTTTTTAGCAGAGTTGTTTGAACAATTAAAAGACCACATGCTGTTAAAAACTAAGCTCTGAATCGATTCCAGAGAGAATCGCGATGCATTCGGAAAATCGTCACACCCGTAGAAACATATTTTAAATGTAAAGTCGGCAACGCCAAAGCTCCAAAAGTATAACAATGTATTTAAAAAACTTTCGCATAGTGTGTGACGTTTCGAGCCATCACTGTGCTGCATCCAGTGTAAACAACATAATTGATTATAATGGGTTCTATAGTATTTTGTCATGTCTCACCACGCCGCTCATTTCCAGTGTAGACATGTTGTGAGACTTATTTGTATTATTACTTTGAGACTTGTTTATGCCAAGTATGAGTTAATGTGTCAGTAATGTCCTGTTTTCAACCCTGCATATGCACAAGCATTGAGCATTTAACTGCAGTGCCAATTCACAAAATCTTTTGACACTTTTTATTTTATTTTAATTGGTTTTGATTAGATTCAGATACATTTGGGTAATTCATCTTTTTGAAGGATTCGTTAAAAGAACCAACCAAGTCATTCATTTCAGGAATTGGACTACACTGCTTGCGTTTTTGATTCATTCAAAATAATCAGATCATTCGAGTCACACACAGTGTTTGTGAATCACACTACACTGCTACATGCATAAATGTAAATGTACACTGGATTTTATGTTGTTATTGTATGCAGCCCTTGAGGACTTAAAAAAAAATATCAAGAAACATTTTTATTAAGTTGCTTTATTAAGTTGTATTAAGTACACAGTATTCTATTGCATTATATTAAAAATATAATGCAGGCTCACAATCATAACTCGGATAAAATATGATTTATTTAGCCTCTGTGCTCAAGAATATGCTATGGGGAATACTGATACAGGAAAAACTTATTTTTTTTGCACTAATTCTGAAACGTTTAAACTATGGACTGAAAGTTCTATTTTTGAAAGCATGATGCAGTGACGGGATGCAATATTTTTAAAAACATTCTCACACAGCCCCTGAAGTTAAGCACAGAGTAGAAGATCAGTGTTGGGATTTTAAGAATGTACATCGCAAATAATTGGAAAATGCTTTTCATTTCACTGAACACAAGGTCAAGTTTATCATCTCACAGTACCAAAACCTATTTAGCTCATTCATCTCAAAATTCAACACGAAAACTTCTTGGAACAAGTTAATAGCCCCCTTTTTTTTGCACAGTTTCTCTTCTTCAGTTGGTGTTTCCAGATGAACAAGTAGTTTATTAAGCATTAGGAGAGTATACAATGAGGTGTTTATGATTTGGTCTGCTTTGTCCTGCTGCCCAATTTAATTTCCTGTTTTAGTTTCTTGTTACCGTTTTGCACATTTGTTATGTTTGGTAGTGTTTGTTACATGGTTTCGGTGTCTGAATTTTGCAGCCTTACTTATAGCTTAGTTTGGTGTTTTTGTTGTATTCATAACAGATGGAAGTTCATTTAGCTTTTCTCAGTCTGTTTCTAATGTTCATATAATATATGATGATATTCTCATGTATCTTGTATATCTTGTGTATTACGCAGACGTGTGTCTCTCAAGAACAATGAAGTCATTCCCTGAATACTGCCAACAAACTTGCTCTGTTTGTGGTTTATGAACATTCATGCATGTGAAAGATGACATTGTGTGATAAAGTCAGTTCCCTTTTGCCTTTTCAAACCAGTGAAATGCCATTTCAGGGCAAAGTCTAGGCACAGAACAACAAAAGTAGTTTTTAATGCAGATTTAAATCAGGATTTTACATCCTGAGATCTTCATTTAACTCAAATGGAGTTTAAAGTGCTTCGTTGTATATAAATACTACACAGTAGTCATATGTTTTGATTTGTTCATGTGTGTATACACTACCCAGCACATCATACAAAGTTTCCCTTCATCCCCAGAGTAGAGCAAAACCTCTCTGGTGGTTTTGATTCTCTTGCTCAGTATTCTTAACGCACTTTTTCTTGTAAAAAGCGTCAATCTGCCTGACGTTCACATGTATTTCTCTCTTTTCTCCTCAGCTCCTCGTTTTATGTGCAGGAGAGTGGGAGACAGCTCCTGTTTCAGCCGCCCACACTGGATTTCGGATCACAGTAAGTATTTTATATTTTATACATTACCCCCTCAATATCAGCAAATACAATAACCAGCATGTTATTTAGGTGTGTATATATGATCTTATATCTCCATAATAGGCTTATAAATATGTAATTTATTTTCAAACCATACAGCAGCATTGCTGTAAATTGCCTTTTGTGTAGAGCATGTGATGAATGTAGCAATAAACAGCATATAATCTTTATATGAGATTCACTCTGTGAGTAAAATGGAGTAAAATGTAGAGCATGTGATGAATGTAGCAATAAACAGCATATAATCTTTATATGAGATTCACTCTGTGAGTAAAATGGAGAAACAGATGTGAAAGGGTGGCAAGGGGTGTTCAAACCATGTTACTTTGTTACAGAAAAATAATGCGTTTTGCACATGTGAATATTCATTTATGTTCATCCAGACTTGACTTTTACTTAAAGGCATCTTTTGAGTTTGAACAGATTTATATAATTCAAAGATTTACAAATCATTTTAAGCTGTTATGTTTAGCTATTATGATGTTTAAAAATATTGGTTTTAACTGAAAATAATTGTAGGAAAAAATCATACTTTCAAAGCTAAACATCTTTTGACGGTCACGTAGTTTATAGCACCTGGCTAGGCATCCATTGTAAGTGCATTGCTATAAACATATATCATTTTTATATTTATAAATTGATGGTTAGTCAGTTGTTGCCTCAGATGTTGTTCATGAAACGTAAATGGTATTCTAAGGTCTGTTCAGTTTTAAAAGTGTAGTTGGCTTCCTCTGCAGACAAGATGACCAAATAAGGCTGCGATTCTTTTCTTCTGATGGAAGAAATAACAGTGACAGAATTTTAGTGTACTGTACTGCTTTCAGTTTGACCTTAAGAAATAACGAGTTGTAAAGTTGTAAAGTCTGTTCCAATGCTGCTAGTCCCAGCTGGAGGGAGCATTACTGGTGGTTGTGACCTTTTATTTGGAAACTGAGCCAGATGGTTTTCTTGGTGTGATTTAAAGCTGCAAAAACTAATAGATCAAACTAATAATAATTATTAATGAAAAGAGTGATTTGTTTAAAAATTAAAACTGCTTTTGTTTTATGTTTTGTCTTCGTTAGTGAGGTCACTTCACAGGAATTAAAATGTTATTTCTGTTTAAAAAAACAAAGTATTTAAAGCTTCAAAGGTCACGGGCATGTCATTTCATGCGGTCATTGCTGCATCAAGTGCTTTGGCAGAGTGCTGGTGCTGGTCAATGCTTTTGCAAGGTATTTCATCATGGGATAAATGGAGTAAAAGTAAACACACACCTTAAATAAGAAAGTGCAGGTCACAGCACATATGTAAAGAAGAAGCACTTGCATTTTCAAATGCAATGAGTTTAAATTGCCAGCAATGGACCTTTATCAAGCTATCACTTTTCGCCAGGACGTAATATACATTGTACTGTTATATTTTTATTATCCAAACATTTCAGTTTTGCAGAAGGCTCGTCCTAACATGAATTGTGTATATAAATGTTTCTGTTGTTGTTAAACCTGAAATACTTGAAGCATGTGCATACATGTCAATCATACGTAGTGAAACAGAGAAGGTGTGTGCAGTCATTATAAGAGATGTCAAATTTAGGCTTTAGTGATTATTTATTATATAACCAGTAGCTTTAACAGTTCCATATATTTCTAAAATGGAAAGTTGATTGGATATTCAAGGCTTTGTTTAAATAACGTAATTCATGTTTGCTGAATATTATTGGTCGTATATAAGCGAAAATAATTTTGTATATGTTTATTATTAGAGCTGTTAAACTGAGAAAGTAAAGTAATGAAGTGTGTGCTCAGGCGCTGTCAAGATAAAAGTCCTCAGAAAAATTGATCTTATGATGATAATAAAAAAATCCCAAATATCCAATATATATGAAGTATTTATGAAAAGGCTTTGAAAACATGACAGCTTTGTATGTTTAATTGGGCTGTAAATATTTGCTGACAGAAGATCCGTTTGATTCATGATTCTTTGATTTTCAAGAACAATAAAAACATTGTAAATGTGAGTGACTAGAGATGGAAGCTCTATCTTTAAAAAAGTGCACTTCAATATTTAATCAGTAACACAATCTAGACATTACAGCATGAAAGTAGTTACCTCAGGAATACCTCAAGGCTACACATGCAAATAAAGAAAAAAGCAATATTGGCTAAATGGCTTTAATGTGTTCTGAAAGCCATAAAAGTGTTGGAAATGTTGCTGTTTTATCTTTTACACATTATAATATAATATGCATATAATATTTTTATAATAGCATATTCCCCCACATAAATATTAAATATGATATTATAAACCAAATATGAATATTTGTTGCTAAACCAAATAATTACAATATTTTATTTATATTTTTTAAACAAATATTTTGAAACAAGCTGTTTTAGATACACAGTGTGTATTGGTGTATTGCACAATGTTTCTCTGCACATGTTTGCACAGGTAAGTAATAGGCTACACCTTGTTTTTCTTGGTACATGTTCCTGCAGTGATGTAACACACACTAGTGCTTTACCGTTCTGCAGGAGCGAGAAAGAAACAGCTAATTTCATCAGCACTTCTGCACCACCATCCACATGTTATTATCTGTCTTAAACACTCACACACACCCCTCATTCTCCCATCACTGCTTCCACTGGGACACATCGGCTCAGTTCGGTCGGTTTGCATTTCCACCGCAGTTTAGTACCGCTATAGAGTGGGCGGGATTATTCATCGTTATAATTGCGCCGCCTCTACTGCCGTGACATCATCGCGCCACAAACAAACTCACAACAAAGAAAGGAGACGGAATAGTGTTCTTCATCTCGGCATGTGGATGTTTTTAACAACAATGGAGAGGTCTATGAGAATGCTTGGGATTTACCCCAGCAGCAGAGACTGTGGTGACAGTGACACGGGCTGTAGATGAGGAGAGCAGGATGTTCGTGCAGGTGTGCTGCGTTACTTGATTAGTTAACTATTCATGCAGCGTGTTCTGTAAAGTGAATTATCAATAAACTTTTGAATATTTCAAAATGTACAATGTATCCCTTGTTTTTTTATTTATGTGATGTTTTTTATAATCGCGGCATTAATCATTTGTCTTTTTCAAGAGGTTCATTACGTGCTCATACAATAATACATATTTAATATAGTCTGGAGGTACACTTATTCGATCAGATTGTTTTTAATTGAAGCAAAACACAGATACAGAGGTAAAAATATAAACAGAAAACATACTCTGAAAATATAGCAAGTTCAAAAGTAACGTTATACATAAGGCTTTTTCCTTCGGCGTCGCACCATCAAGCTCTCGCTGGATCCACTCCTCGGATATCAACGAGAGGAACGTCTGAACTTCCTCAACAGACAACGACACTGCTATTTTGTGGTTGATGCAAAAATGTGCGTTTGTTTAAACAGAAGTTGCATCCGATCCTTCGCTGGCTGTGCTGATTTAAATCTAGCGGGTCGGGCTGTAGAGGAGGGTCTCGTGTCGCAAGTTCAGTGACGCAGTAATGACGATTTTCTCCAGCCAATCAGTGATCAGCAGAGTTTACACGTCACGTTTTGGTAACGGTACGGCTCGCATGGAACCTCGACCGAAGTGGTACTAAAAAAGTATCAGGTACCAGGTACAGTACCCAGTGGAAAACCCCCCAAAAGTGAACCGTACCGTACCGTACCGTGCCGTACCATGCAGTGGAAAAGCGCCAATAGAGAGACAGCAGCTTAGACCTGGAATGACATTGCTTGGGCAGTGTTGCATCATTTTATTTTACTTCTGCTTTCAAATTTGGGACCCTTTTGAAAACAAGAGATTGCCCAGTTCTGCCTTTTTATGACTAATAACAAATACACACATCTATTTTAAGAGTTTCAGTTCTTAATTTTTTATTCAATAAACTAAATGATCATAACAAAAAACATCATCTTCATCATCATTTTTATTTATTTGTTTTTGTTACAGTATGTTTATTTTCATTAATATTATATCCTACATTATTAATAATGATAGTAATTGTTGTGGTTGTTATTTTTAATATTATCTTAACTTCAAATGATTTTTTCTGTGATGCACCAAAATATATTTTTTACAGAAATTCCAAAAACTAAATTCTACTTTTCTTTTAGCCAAAAATCTAAAATAATGTTGGATAATTTTTGCTTAATGTTTATCGTTGTATGGATTAAATAGACTCTGTTTTGGTTGATTATTTTTGGTATTATATTTAAGCTCAGTGCATCAATATTTCAGTTATATTTTGTCTTCTTTTTTTTTCAAATATATATTTTTATGTAATTGTTACATGTCATCTTGGAATTATGGTAAGAAAAAGCAACACGTGACATTCTACTCATAGCTCTCAGAACATAATTGCTTGTAAGCTGGGAATGTTCGGAGTGCTACAACTTGGACAGTGTGACTTCTGCCTGATTCATTTAGGCGCTGCTTATGTGCTACCTCTGAGTCAGAGGACGTGGACAGCTCTGAGTAGAACGTCACGTGTTGTCATCTCAGAATTACGGTAAATATGACATGGTGTGAATTCTGCTAGTGTTTTAAAAATTGAGTAATTGTCCATAAGGCTGTTGGAGCACTTATTTAGAAAATTGCCAAATTCCATTTATCAAGGCAATTTATCAAGAGACCAGATAATAAAAACTAATGACTGAAGTTTACAAGTTAATAAACTAAGTCTGTCCAGTAGCAGTGTTAAGTTTTAGTAACTGAAGATGTAGTATGCCTAGTCGGTCACATATGAACACTTGAGATTCAGTATTGGTTTAAATAGTGCAAAGGATCTGCAGACATTTTTATTGGCTGCCGTGTTTTACATGCTAATATTCTCGCACCTCTTTCAAAGCTGACTTTTGACCACAGGAACATTATAACATAAAGGTCTGAGCTGCTAAGCTTTCTGTGGTTAGAGACAGCGTTTTAAAGGTCGACTCGAGTCTTTTAGTAGACGTATGTGGCTTTGAGTGACATTTACTTTCATCTTTGCTCAAGTGTTGTAACACTGATCCGTTCTCACTGTGATGCTTTGGGGAAGTGTGCACTTTGAAAGTCTGCATTTTTAGTCGAGAGACTGAAATAAATGATCTCCATTTGAGTATGGTTCTGTTTAAGGCAACAAAAGTTCATAGAACCATAACATTCCCTGACATATCAGTCATTTAGATCAAGTTTTCCGTTTCACAGTGGTTGCATTTACAGTGACATGCTTTAACAAAAACATTCTGATGAAAATGATTTTGGAGTCTGCAATCCTGTTTTTCTCTGTCATTCTGCAGGTCAGTGGGGCTGCCAAGAGCTGAAACCGTATATATCCACAACCCCAGCCCAGAGCTCCCTGTCTCTCTGCTGTCCGTGTTTACATCCAGCAGACATTTTCACATGCCTTCCTTCCACAGAAGGGTAAGTATGCACAACGTTTCCCATTTGGGCTGCTTTCTCTGTTCCTCCACATCAGTTTAATCACTCTCATTGTCCCATAGTAATGTAATCCAGCATTCCGTGTCATTCAGTTTCTTATTTTACTTTTTTTTTTGCTTTACAGGTGATTCCACCCAGAGGGAGAACATCTTTTAAAATCATTTTCCTCCCCACAGTGGAGGGCAATGAAGAAATCTCTTTATTTATTAACACATCGACCCATGGGGTTATATCATACCAGGCAAGTTTTATAGAATTATACTATTACACAGTCATTCTTTCACTTAGGAGGTTTCATAGAGACATATTTTTGCTCAGGGGCATACTAAGGGGAGAGATTCATATTTGAAAGTGGTTTATTTAGCTTGGCAGCAGTACAAAAGCAATTGTAGCCGGTAGCACAAAATGACTGTGGTAATTGGTATTCCCACGGTTAGGAATCATTTAAGAATTTTTTTCCTCAACCAAAGTACATATTACAAGACAAATGTAAATATTCATGACCAGAGCTCGGCCTGGCAAAAAAAAATATGTTTTTGTTTGCCTTGTTCATCATAAAGCTCTTTCAGGAGTTTGTTAACTGTTGCTAACTGAATCAAGGTCACACTGTCTTTCTAGAAATGTAGGGAAGTTATGTATGTTACACTACATAGTAATGAGTATTAAGCTTAAATAGTACTGAATATTTTGCAATAGTCAGAATAGTGTGATACTGTATGACTGTCATCAAACAAATTCACCAAAGCAATCTACGTTGGTATATATATTAGTATTCAGGTCATGTAAACTGTTATCTTCTGTTGTCATGTTTTCATTGTGAGTTATTTTCTCGTGACCTGATCAAATTTGCAACACCACTGTATCAAACTACTTCATGTATGAGGAAACAAAGTCTTTAAGTCTATTCTACCAGTCCAAAGTTTAGAAACACCTACTCATTGTTTTTATTTTATTGCATTGTTTCAAAAGTTGGTTTAGTTCTGTACTAAAGCTGTATTTACTTGATCAAAAATACAGTAAAAACATTAACAGTAGGGATGCATGATATGACATTTTTTTACCTATACCGATAATTAAGTCCTTCTCACAGCCGATACCGATAAAAAATAAGTTAATATTTTTATATTATAATTTTCATATAATCTGCAGTTTGTGCACCCAGGCGAATACAAAATCTAAGATGCACTGATGAAACCGACATTTGGTAGCTCAGGCCTAACTATAATAGCAAACATCAGTCCTGACTCTTCAAATGTTTTAATTTTTTGTGTAAGGCACCACAATACATACAATACACAATACAATATAACAGAAATGGTTTGACAGAACTATGGTTTATCTGCAATTAACAACTCATTAACAATAACTTTATATTCAAGTATTTCATGCATAAAGAAATGCATCTATTCAACCTTTTTTGTGCATGAGGATGAGGAAGTTATATCTAGGGACTTTAAGCAACAGCTGCGAATGGAACGGCTACGCTGACTGGAAAGTAATCTGTACTAAAGTAGCACCTTAGCCGAGAACATAAAAATCATTAAGCAACCGTAAACAAGACGGTGCAACACTGCATTCAGTCATTTATTTAAATACAAATGATGGATTATGAGGAGGATGTTTAGGCAATAATTACATTGTTCTCTTCACATATCTTTAGTCTCAGTGCTACACGAGGTGCTGTTGCTAACAGCAGACATATCTTTGTACAAACGAAAACAATCGTTAAATTAGCTTAAGTTTAAAACATATTCAACACAGATTAAATGAAAGACTAATGGTAGAATCGTATACAGATGGAATTAAATGGTATATAACATAAAACGCAACATTTTAACTACATAAGCTGTCACGTTGTAACGACTACGGCAAAGCAGCTGTTCTCCTGTAGTAGACGGTTACAGAACACCACGAAGTAGCAGCTGAAGTCGCGAATATGCAATATGACGTTGAAATGCCGTTACCATTCCAACAGTGTGGAGGCTGCTTAAAGTCTCTTAATACAGCTTTGCCGCGATGACGACCTTTCAAGTGAGATATAAGATTTGTTGTGTTAAAACTTGACGCCTTTTTTTTCTCCTCTCGTATTCCTTGCTGAACATGCGTTGCGAATAGCAATGCCATTGTCCTCCTCTGCCACCGAGAAAAACTTCCAGACCGGCGAAGACATGTTCACAAATGATGACATAATGACTCAAATGCAACACAAGCTGAGAGTCACTGCAGTTTAAAGCTGCAGTCACTTGCACTCGGAAAGCGGATGAATCTCAGATTAATCAGACTGATTGATTTATTTACCAGCAAGCGTACTTTATCAGATCTAGATATCGGATTTCATTTATTTATCAAAGCAACGTCATTTGCACCCATATCGTTCGATAATTTATCTGTCCGATAAATATCGTGCATCCCTAATTAATAGTGTACAATTTTAAATAAATGTATTATTTTTTCTGTATATTTACTATGTACTTTAAATAGGGCTGTCAATTGATTCATATATTTAATCGCATGATTCTCATGAGTTAACTCGTGATTAATCGTATATTAATCTCAGATTTTGATTTGTTCTATATGTAACTTAAATGAATACTTTTCAAGTTTTTAATACTGTAATCAACATGGGCATTGACAAATATGGATGCTTTATGCAAATGTATGTTTATTATTATTGAAACCATATTCAATATAGAGCATGAAGAACAACACTGTGCATCTCCATTTCTCCAACTACGGGCTAGGCCACGGGTCAAACTGAAAATGCGCGCTGCATTAATCGCACGTTAATACAATTATTACCGTTAAAATACATTTGCGTTAACGAGTTAACTTTGACAGCCCTAATTTTAAAATGTAATTTATTCCTCTGATGGCAAAGCTGAATTCTCAGCAGTCATTACTCCAGTCTTCAGTGTCACGTGATCCTTCAGAAATCATTCTAATATTCTGATTTATTGCTCAAGTAAGATTTGTGATTATCAGTGTTGAAAATAGTCTTTGAAATGTGTTTTTGTGATTATCAGTGTTGAAAATAGTCTTTGAAATGTGTTTTGTATCTCTCTCTCTCTGTCAGGTTTTTGGGGTTGGTGTCCAGGGGGGATCAGTCAAGGACGTCCATAGGAAAGATAGCGTTCTGATATTTCCCCACATACAGAGCATTAATCTAACACAAACTCAGGTATCTGTATTGCATGTGGAAATGCTCTTTGCTTAGTTGTGTACTTAAACATGCAGATGTTCTTTTTTGTTTACTGTTCTTTGTGCTGGATGACACATGAGGTCCAGCAACAGCTGAGTGCTTCTGTCTCCTATTACTGTCATAACCATTGGCACGCACACACACACACACACACAGGACATCCTACATTAGAGTCGGTGTAAAACAATATTTAGCCAAATTTGAATGATTAAATAAACAATAAGTAAATAAAAAGTTATTAAAATCTTGATAAAAGAAGCAGTATTCTCTGCTCTCAAATGTTGGTGATGTGTCCGTTGTTGGCACTGAAACCACGCCCACTCTTGGGAAAGCTGCTGGCTCCCTCAACTGTTAAATACAAATACATTTAAATAAGGAGACCGAGCTGTTTTGTAAATTATCGCTACCAAGTAATATAAATTTATAGGTATAGCTAGCTAGCGGTAATGACAGTAAATCGCTATTGAGCGGGCGAACCACTGATGCTAATGCGCTCTAGTTATTATAATGTTAGGGGAGCGGCCGTGCTCAGTGGCTCCAGTGCGTCATTTACCGCTTTTCCATTGGGGTTGGTGCCCGAGCTGAAACCGGTGCTCGGCCAAAAATGGCACTCATTCAGAAACTGCTCGCGTTTTCACTGACAAGGGACAGAACCATCTACGTCTGGCAAGGGACAGAACCCTCTTCGTCGCCAACATGTGACTGCAATCACTTATTAGCTCTTGCGCAAGAAGAGTGTTGATCTATAGTCAACCATTAATTGATGTATTAATGTTGTTAATTTACATGATCTCTGACGGCTTTTAAAAAATAGGCTTGTTTGAGATGCATCAGCACCATGTAAACAGATCCATCATGCGTTCGAGAGGAGGGGCTTAACGATAGTTCAATTGCTGTCGCAGTAAAAGCGGTGATTGACAGTTCTTTTCATACTACTTATGAAGTATTCTAATTTGTTGAGATAGTGAATTGGTGGGATTTTTGCTAAATGTGAGCCAAAATCATCACAATTAAAAGAACCAAATACTTAAACTACTCCAGTATGTGTGCATTGAATTTATTTAATACACGAGTTTCACAATTTCAGTTGAATTACTGAAATTAACTTTTCAACAGCATTCTAATTTATTGAGATGCACCTGTATATAAAACTGCAAAATAAACTTTCATCTATCGGTACTTTTTTTAAAAGTACATTAAGAAAAAGTACTTCTGTACTTTCACTCGAGTAAAATTGAAAACGGAGTACTTTTACTGGAGTAATATTTTATTATACGGATCTGTACTTTTACTCAAGTACTTGATTTGTGTACTTCGTCCACCACTGGTAATTGAGACATGATTTCAGGCCCGCCCAAAAAATCCTGAACACAAAAATTGTGAAAAACTGTTAAACTATCTAACTTCACAATTCAGTACTACATAGTTCACAGTCATTGTAACGTGTTTTCAACATTACATTTCTAACATTTATAATGTGTTTAGAAACAGTTATCTCAATTCCCTTTACACTGACTTAAAAATAAATACCAAAACAGCCATGCTGTGAGACAGCCATGTAGCCAAGTCTCATTTTTGTTGATATTTTTCTTAAGACCTGCACAGAAAGCAAAAATTATAGCCATGGGGACTGTTGACAAAAATGTTTTGGGTCCACTGCACTACTTTTCAATTGTTTAACTCTGTAAACATTCGCTAGACCGCGTCTTGCACCTTAGAAATTTTTTAAAAAGTATCTCCAAACCTCTGTTTAAACGGCCCCTTAGACTACTGGGATCTAATGCAGTCAACTGGGGTATTTGTACTCAACAGGATAGTTGGAGCCATTTTGGTTGTGCTTTGTTAAAATATTAAACAAACAAACATAAAAATAAAAACTTCATTTACATCAGAGCTTTTAATAAATAAAATAATGAATATAAAATTATCGATTTGGCAGTTAATACATCACATTTAAGTTTAGTTCCAAGATAATATGCCATATATTGGCAGTTATTTTATATACATATTACTATAAGCATTGCTGTTTACCTGTCTTATAATCTTCACAATAGAAATCTATCACAAGAACACTGTATATTTCTTCTCAGTGTTGATGTTCTGACAGAGGTAGACGATGGTCAGTTTTATCTCATATGGAGTTCTGCAGTGTCTCAGCTCTCATAAACAAGTTTAAATATAGATGCGCTTCTGTTGTAGAGGCCACATTCAAAGTAAGCTCTGTGTTTGGATGAAGCCACTGCAATTTCACTGGCTCTTGTGCTGAATGATAACTGAATATAAATGGCTTAAACTCTATATAAAATTATAAAATTGTGCACTCGTTTTTTCTAGAATAGCTTTTGCTGTTAAATTATCCACTAACCTAGGTTTTAATAGCCTAGTATTTTTGTCATAGATTATGAATGGGCCTGTTTACACCTTGTAATTTTTCGCTGATCGAATATATATATGATTTATTAAAACGTTTCCATTAACACTTGGCCACATAAATGTCTTCGCAAAACGGATATAAATCCGGTCTTCAATTCCTGTGCTATATTTAAATTTAACGAAGTCGACAAAATCAAAAGCGCTGCATTTTATTAATTATCAGCTCATTTCAAGATCAAAGACCCCAATAGGAGATTGCGTGGCATCAGCACTGGAAATATAAGTTTGTCTTACTACTACTTTACTAATTTTAATGAAGATGATTGTGTTGAGCATCTGCGTCTTACTTTCAGTTTCATTCGCAGCAGTTTGTGCTTCTGCTTGCTGAAGAGATACTTAGCTACTCGTCCGCGGCGATGTGTGTTGCATTAGCGCAGTCATATCTGACTATATAGCCTATAACACGGTCTCACACGTTTTATAATTTTTTTAATTTTGAAAGGAGTAAAATGTACATACTGTATGTGGTTTCAACAACCAGATGCATTTAAACTTGTCCAATTTCATCTGGAATGTGGCCCAGACCACCTCCAGAAGTGGTTTGAGCGATCGGATTTCACAAACCGCATGACCAGTTACCAGGTGTAAACAACCATATATATTTTTTCATGTTATCTTTCATTAAAATTAAGTTGTCTAGTAGATTTTGTTTAACACACAAAAGAGTGACACAGAATGTAGAAATTCTACATTGATTAAAAAATAAATAAAACTGTGCTGGTATCAGATCAGAATTGGCTGCTATTTGGCTAAGTGCTATACAGCTGACTTGTAAAGATACTGTATTGTTGAAGTTACAAACTTGATAACAGTGAGGGATGTTTCACCTGCTGAAATCTTGCTGCTCTTGGAAGAAGGGTGCTTAATTAAACAGGTTCTTCTGACATTTCACACGATTCGCTGTCATATTGCAGTGCCTCTTTTTTCACCATGGACCATCAGTGTCTTGCTGTTGTGTTTGCAATATGTGCATTATTTTTTTATGGCGATAAGCCTCCTAAGGCTATTAAGTGTTACAATTGACTGTTCTGTCATCATTTATTTACTCTCATGTCTTTCCAAACCCGTATGAATTTCTCTTTTTCATGGAACACAAAAAAAGTTCAACAGAATCTCCAAGGTGCATCTACAGTAAATTACTTTTAAGTTTTATTAGAGATTTGTTGTCTTATTTTGAGCTTGACAACCTCTAGCTAACATATACTTTGATTATGTGGAAAAAAATGTGAACATGCTGCACCTCATTTTGTGAAAGTCATACAGGTGTGGGAATGGCATGAAGGT
The DNA here is from genome assembly GCA_027564155.1 of Gymnocypris eckloni scoliostomus. Lineage (NCBI taxonomy): Eukaryota > Metazoa > Chordata > Actinopteri > Cypriniformes > Cyprinidae > Gymnocypris > Gymnocypris eckloni. The sequence goes on along the minus strand of CM050416.1, from coordinate 2,085,472 downwards.
GAGTTAGTGGTGGCATAATTTTCGATATTGAGTGTCTTGCTCAAGGACACAAAAGTGATGGGTTTCTTATTGTTCACATATACAATCACATAAACATCCTACATTTAGATCCCTTCATTTAAGAACATTTATTGAAATAATCTGTGCAAAAATCACTTGGTAAGCCACTAGCTTTAGATTGTAAATTCATTTAACTTTTGTAGCTAGAGATGACTACCTGTCTTTTAAAGGGGCCCATCTTAGTGACTGATGGTTTTGAAGGTATTGAATTATTCATGTTGCCTGAAGAGGTAGAGGAAATGAAAGTTAACATCTTTAATGGAGAACACATAAAGAATGAACAAAAAAGTTGCACTGGGCCTCTGAAGAGGCATTTGCTGCCTTAGAATCAGTAAAATAATTTATTTGTTCACTATTGAAACTGCCTCACAATATTTTTTTTTTTGCTTTTTTGTATTGTATTATATATAGTTATAGTAATATTAAGTAGCTTCTGAGCTAATGAATTTGAATGGTCTTTCTCTTTTGCTACTGCAGGAAGATGCTTCGAATGTAACAATTTTAGGTCTGCTGCTTGACTGCAGTTTACCAAAAATGTTCTACAATCAGCCCCAGGTGAGATGTAATCCCAGTTTCAGGAACTGTTTTAAGGCCTGTTCACAAAAAGACTAATATTCGGGGTGAAAACGGTGCGCTAAAAATTTGTGAACCTTGACCACAAAACTTCAGTCTTCGTATTTATAGCAATAGCCAAAAATACATTGTATCAACATTATTGCTTTTTATAAGTAAATATCATGTTCCATGAAGATATTTAGTAAATTTCCGACTTTAAATATATCAAAACGTAATTTTTTATTGGTAATGTGCATTGCTAAGAACTTAATTTGGACAACTTTAGAGGTGAATTTCTCAATATATATATATGTATATGTGTATATTGAGCTCACATTTAACAAAAACCCACCAATTCGCAACAAATCTCAACAAATTAGAATATAATGACATGCCAATCAGCTAATCAACTCAAAACACATGCAAAGGTTTCCTGAGCCTTCAAACTGGTCTCTCAGTTTGGTTCACTAGGCTACACAATCATGGGGAAGACTGCTGATCTGACAGTTGTCCAAAAGACAATCATTGACACCCTTCACAAGGAGGGTAAGCCACAAACATTCATTGCCAAAGAAGCTGGCTGTTCACAGTGTGCTGTATCCAAGCATGTTAACAGAAAGATGAGTGGAAGGAAAAAGTGTGGAAGAAAAAGATGCACAACCAACCGAGAGAACTGCAGCCTTATGAGGATTGTCAAGCAAAATCGATTCAAGAATTTGGGTGAACTTCACAAGGAATGGACTGAGGCTGGGGTCAAGGTATCAAGAGCCACCACACACAGACGTGTCAAGGAATTTGGCTACAGTTGTTGTCAGAGGCGTCTTACCTGGGCTAAGGAGAAGAAGAACTGGACTATTGCCCAGTGGTCCAAAGTCCTCTTTTCAGATAAGAGCAAGTTTTGTATTTCATTTGGAAACCAAGGTCCTAGAGTCTGGAGGAAGGGTGGAGAAGCTCATAGCCCAAGTTTCTTGAAGTCCAGTGCTACGGTTCCACAGTCTGTGATGATTTGGGGTGTAATGTGATCTGGTGTTGGTCCATTTGTGTTTTTTGAAAACCAAAGTCACTGCACCCATTTACCAAGAAATTTTGGAGCACTTCATGCTTCCTTCTGCTGACCAGCTTTTTAAAGATGCTGATTTCATTTTCCAGCAGGATTTGGCACCTGCCCACACTGCCAAAAGCACCAAAAGTTGATTAAATGACCATGGTGTTGGTGTGATTGACTGGCCAGCAAACTCATCAGACCTGAATGTATGGGGTATTGTCAAGAGGAAAATGAGAAACAAGAGACCAAAAAATGCAGATGAGCTGAAGGCCACGGTCAAAGAAACCTGGGCTTCCATACCACCTCAGCAGTGCCACAAACTGATCACCTCCATGCCACGCCGAATTGAGGCAGTAATTAAAGCAAAAGGAGCCCTTACCAAGTATTGAGTACATATACAGTAAATGAACATACTTTCCAGAAGGCCAACAATTCACAATTTTTTTTTTTTTTATTGGTCTTATGAAGTATTCTAATTAGTTGAGATAGTGAATTGGTGGGTTTTTGTTAAATGTGAGCCAAAATCATCACAATTAAAAGAACCAAAGACTTAAACTACTCCAGTCTGAGTGTATTGAATTAATTTAATACACGAGTTTCACAATTTGAGTTGAATTACTGAAATAAATGAACTTTTCCACGACATTCTAATTTATTGAGATGCACCTGTATATATTGCACCCTCAGATTCCAGATTTTCAAATAGTTGTATCTCGGCCAATTATTGTCCTATCATAATAAACCATACATCAATGGAAAGCTTATTTATTTCACTTGTATTGACAAATTAAACCTTATGACTGGTTTTGTGGTCCACGGTCACATTTTAAGTTGAATGAATGGCTGTTAATTTTTAATGCATCTGTTCAGATTGAAACAAAAACATTTGCATGTTGTAAATGCAGCAGTTTTTTATGGCGATATGTTCTCATTTCTGTGAGGGAAAACAAGCCAAGCTATATGATTTACGCTTATGGCCACATGCCCAGACCTGCTGTTGTTACATAAAACTACAGTTTTGGAAGTGACTAGCAGAGAAACATTTCGGAGCCGGCTCTCTTAAATCTGTACTCTTGTAGTTGGTGTTTTATAAACACCGCAGCATATTCAAAAAATGTACAGTATGAAATCATGTAAATTTGGTTTGAATTAATTTCTTCTCCAGGACAAACAGGTGTCAGAAACAGAAGGTTGTGCAGTGCTTTGTGTCTCAGAAAACTGTTATATTTCTGCTTTTCTATAAGCGCCACCTCAGAAAGTGAATTTACATTTTCCTGCAGCCAGTTTTTTTATGAATTGGTTTGAACAGAAAAACAGCATAATAAAATTGTGCTAAATTTTCATACCAAACATTATTATAAAAATGCATTTATATTATTAAAATGATCATTCAAATGCAAATAAAAACAGCTTGTCAGTTTTCTTCCTTTTAAACTAATGGTCTGAGATTTGTCTCTTACCTTAGCAGATCCAAGTTAATGGAATAAAACCGACAATATATCCAGAGAGTAATGAAACCTCAGGTCCAAACATGACATCCTCTGTTGTTGTTGCATGAGGGATAAAAAACTTTTCTTCCATTTAATGTTTAGCATAACCATATTGTTCGCAGAAACCCGTCGGTTTACAGTATCATTGTAGGTGCGAATGCAAGAAGGAAAAGCCTCCTTAAGTATATAGCTCCTTGTAGAGGTCTCCTTCCAGTTAGTCCTTGTTGGAAAGTCCTGGAGCTTCATGTTGGAACGCAGCTGATAGCTCAGCGGGGAGTTGATGATGCTGTTAACACCTATCCACTCAAGAGGCCATGCACACCGACATCTAATTCTTTTCAAATTAATCTTGCACGTATAATCATCTAGCATTGATTTACAAGTTATTTGGTGATTGATTGCTGGGACATGGCATGCCTTGTTTAGTTGGAATGCTTGGCATTCCTGTGATTTGTGTTGACGGGTGTCTAGCGTGTCGATGTATTATGTGTCTTAACGTATCTCTCTCTTTCCTCACAGGGTTGGTGTTTAGTATCCGAGGAAGGCAGAATTTCACTTCAGATCAGTCTTTCTGAAAGAGGGGAAAGGCCGACCCACTTGGACAAACTCAAGCCTTACGTGCTTGAGAGTATTGTGGTGCTGCTGGTCCTCCCACCACCGGATGCTGTCTGTATGTCCATTTGTACATTTATCCATATTTACGCATCTAGCTCTTCACACTTTTAGATTAGTGTTTTCTGCTGCAGATACAAGAAATGCATGTCTTGATTTTTGATTCATATCCTCTTAGCAATATTTGTGATTTTTTAATGCATTTTTCTTGCTTTATTTATTGGCTTATATTAATTTTTCCTGGTGATCTTTGACTTTATTTAGACCTTGTATTCCCATACAACACAAACCAAAAATTGTTTTCAGTTTGAGCAAATTTATGGTGTCACTGGGCCGCTGTGTCCATCGTGTTTTCACACTCCCCATGTGAGATTGGCATGATTCTGTTTTAACACGTTTCCTATCACTTTTTTGTTTGGACTCCTGGATTGCACTCATGGGTTCGTGGGGCCCTAGGCGAGATCATAAAAAATGCATCCTAGTGGTGTAAAAATGGCATAACATATAAATAGCCTCAGAATCACAACAATATATTTTATTTATTTAATTTTTTTAAGAGAAAGCACAAACGTATCACTCTCTATATAACTATATAATTTATCTAATGCAACAGATTAATTATAAACAAGCAACAATTAAGACATAGATATGCAAAAGCAAACAGGCCGGGGTTTTGTTTACACCACACCCAAATCAATTTGTTTTTGAAATTTTTTCTTTAAGACAATGTTGTCTTTTAAAAACTTTTTACATAGTATTTTTATTTCATATAAATGCTGTTCTTTTAAAAGTTCTGTTCATTAAATACTCCTGAAAAAAATGATTCCACCAACGTATTAATCCCCACAACTGTTTTTAACGTTAAGATTAAGAAATAATATTTCTTGAGCACCAAATTAGCATATTAGGATGATTTTGAAAGGATCATGTGACACCAAGACACCAGCTTTGCCAGCACAGGATTGCATTACAGTTTAAAGTAAAGCATTACAGTTTAAAATAAAAAAACTAAATACTAATTAATTATAACAAAATCTAACAATATTGCTGTGTACAGTATTTCTGTACAGTATTAAAAAAATAATAAATGCAGTATTGGTGAGCATAAGAGTCTTAAAAGAAAAATCACATCCATTCAAGCATTTAAACTTTTTAATGTCAAACTCAGTTCCTGGAGAGCCCTGCAGACTTTAGTTTCAACCCTGCTCCAACTCACAAACCATGTAGTTTTCAAATAAGCCTGAAGGGCTTGATAAGCTGGATCAGGTGTGTTTAATTAGGGTTGCATCTAGACTCTGCTGGGCTCTGGCCCTCCAGGAACTAAGTTTGACACCCCTGCGTCTACTACATTTGAATTTACTACATGTACTTATGTCTGTTTCATTATTGTAATTGGAAATACGCATTTTAGTTTAGTTTTAGTAACATACCATTGAAAATGAATGCACATTTAGGCGTAGTAATGGGACTCAAAGCACCTTGAGTTTTTCTATAAATTTTCAGTATTGAATAATCTGATTCAGTTATTTCATTTATACCGTGGAAATAATTATATCACCTGGAGACATCTTGTCATAGATTTCATCTCTGCTTTCAAAACCATCAGTCTACTTGAACTTTTCAATAAACACTAAGATAATGAGCATAGACTCTATTTCACTTCCTTATTGAAATGTTTTTACTCTTATAAGATATTCTTTGTATCTGATGCATAATTGCTTAATCACTCTGGTATGAATGAATGAAAAATAATTTATTATGAAACTACAGAATGATTTGAGTGAATTAACCCAACAGCGTGTTCATTTTCAAGGAAATTTCCGTTCTGAAATGTCCTGGGCTAAAGTGTTATTCAAAACCGATAATGAGATAGAAGGGAACCATAACTTCCTAGTTCAGGCGTCACACCTACCTGGATTTGAATCCTTTTGCTGCTTAGCCACCAACGCCCAACAAATAACTTTCTCTGGTATCATAGCACCACCTTGTGGCTTTCCTGCTGTGCACTTTTTTTCTTTCAAGTTATGTGTATTATTATTTATAAATTATATTTAATAATTATGTATTTTTATTCCAGCAGATCCCAGAATAGGAGTGTTTATGTTGAACTCAGGGGTTCGAAAGCTCTTTGTTAAGGTATGTGCACACCGAACAGCCCATATTCTAATGAGGTTAATTTTGCATGTAAACTGATATGGTTTATGAACATGTGGATCGTGCTGCATGACATGACTTGTGTCTTTTTTTAGGAGATCCAACTCCTGTCAAGAACAGACAGCAGTGTAGAACTCACTGAAGTGCTGCTCGAGCCTTCCGCTACTAATTTCACCCAAGTGGCTTCACTCTTCTGTAGACGTCAGTAGACTCTAATTCTCATGTGTATTCTGATTGTTCATACTGGACATGCTCTGATGTTAGCCGTGTTTATTTCATTGTCTTTCACTTTTTTGTTTGTAGGCGCTTTGTCAGCTAAAAGTCAAAGGTGTTCAAGTCAGATTGGCCTGCAGATTTTAGCAAACAGAACAGTGAATTTATATCCACTGCTAAAAAGCACACACAGGTAATGCTTTCTGTGTTAAGAATGTATTTACTGCAAATTACCATAATGCTTTTATTATTAACATTATCTGTTTTTAAATCAATTAAAATCACCATTGGACAGCAAATGCACAATAGGCTAAATATAGCATTCTTTTTCAAACGTTACATAATAAAAACATTGTTTTGCAAGTTTTAAATTTGGTATCATTAATAATTGCATAAATACACTACTGTTCAAAAGTTTGGGGTCAGTGCTATTGTTTTTAAAGGAAATTAATAAGTAAGGATGTTATAATTGGTGAATACTGGAACACTGAATACTGATAAAAATTCAGATTTGCCATCACAGAAGTAATTATTTATTTAAATATATATTAAAATAGAAAACGGTTATTTTTAATTGTAATATTTCATAAAATAGCTGTTTTACGTGGTTTAATCAAATAAATTTAACCTTGCCTTTTTGAATATTTTTAGCCTCTAAGAATTAATAAGTGTTTATTTTCTAAAACGTTTTATAATCTTACACATTTTAAACTTGTGTAAGTGAATGGGAGTGTACTTCCTTCAACGCTGTATTATAAGGAGATCAAATATATAAAGTAACCTAGTAAATGCTGTATTCAAGATTTTTGATGCAGTTCTACTAAATATTGGGTTGCTTTATTTTACAGTACGTGTAATTACATGTACTTACAGAAGAAAGTACTGGCAATATAAGGTAACTACATGGGGTAGGGGTAGGTTCAGGGTTAGTACATAGCTATTACCTAGTTATTGGAATCACTACAATACGTGCATGAGGAACAGGACTGTAAAATAAAGTGCTATCAAATATTTAGCCTTGTTTTTACAAAGTTGTTCCTCTCTGTTTCAGATGGTCCAGCACTGAGCGGAGTTCTTTAGTTCAGCTCAGACAGAAGCAGAGAGGCTCAGAGCATGTTGAACTCTGGCTGTCCAACCCCTTCCCCATCACCTTCAGAATCACTAACATCTCCCTTTCCCAGCATAAACTCTTTAAGGTAATGTTTACCTGAACAGAAGAGACTTGAATGTCCAGTGACCACATGACTTTTGAACAGATGAATGGATTGCAGGACACTTGGCGACTAAATAAAGAATGTGGATTTTTTTTTCTGCTTTGAAATTGAGATAATGAGTAGTTGATGGGTTAATGACTGTATTTTATTATTACATTTTTGTACTTAATGTAGTACTTAAAATACACGTAAAAACTCAATTATATTATTGCTTTTAATAATATACAAAAAGTACAATTCACAAAAATAGAATCCTATATTAGTCCGATCCATACAGTTTTTACAGCTTTACGTTTTTCCCTATTTATAGGTTGTAAATTTGACAAAGTCCCTGGAGGTGAGCCCTGGTAGCTGGAAGCTTCTGTCTCTTCAGCTGCTCAGAAAATCTTTAGCCACAAACCTCAAAACCACAGTTACCCTGACAACCAATGTAGGGGTTCCAATGGAGCTTCACCTCCAAACGTATTCTTCTGCCTCAAAGGTAAAGCTCGTCCACATCAGCATGAACACTCTTAAATAAGAGATACGGTTCACATCCTCTTGCTGTGTTGACGGAAATCTGATGATGGATTAAATTCATTTTTTACTGCATAGACAGAATGCATTGTATTTTTTTTCCTCAGCAGGGAGGTGTTATGTTTGAGTCTTCTGAGGAGTGTGAACGGCTCTGTCCTCTCCGTTTGTCCAGATCAGGTAAAAAAACACAGCTGGACACATAAGTGTTTTTGTAGACCAGTGGATCTCAACCTTTTTGACTCCAAGGTCCACCATTGTCCTAAACAATATTCAAAGTTTATGTTTTGAAAACTTGTTTTACTTTTACATGACTTACAGTCCATCACGATTTACTGGACAAGAGTTAAGTATAAAAGATAAAATAAAATAAAAAAATATTCACAGCTTCTACGCAATAAACGATTTCAGAGATTGGCATTGATAGATCATGGGATTGCAAGATTTTTTATTTATTTGCATAATGTATTCTGGTTTAGTTTTTATTAATACTTAAGTTCATTTTTATGAATATATTTTTCATTATAATTTTAAATGTAATGTATATTTCCCCCTTAGTTCTTTTTTTAGTAACAATTTAGTATAAGGACCAATTCTCACTATTATCTAGTTCTCTATTAGCATGCCTATTATTAACATATTTGCCTTTTATTAGTCCTTACAAAGCACATATTGTGCATGATCATATTCTACATCCCTTATCCTACCTTATTAACTATTCATAAGCAGCAAATTAGTAGTTTATTGAGGCAAAAGTCATAGTTAATGGTTTGCTAATAGCAAGAATTGAACCTTAAAAAAAGTGTGACCATATCTTTCTTTAGTATTATAGTACATGTAGTTAAACTACATAATTAAACATGATACATTGAACTAGATGAAATAAAGTTTACATTTATTTTTTTTTCTCTTTTTTTTGTCAGTTAATATGTATTTCAAGAAACAATGTTTTATGGTTTCAGTTTGTTTTACTTTTCTATAAAACCTCTGAGGAAGTACATTTATAAAATAAATATTTAATTATGAGTTGTTTCAGCTTATTTTATTGCTTGTTTTGCCTTATTTTAAGTCATCTTAAGTCCCCCTAGTAGCACTTTTATTGTCATATCATAACCTTGTACAAAAAATTGATTGAATAGTTTTTGGCACACTAGTTTTTGCAGTTTGTATGTGTATGAACTTGCAGGACGTGTTGAGTGGCAGCAGTCCCTTCTCCCAGAATCCTCCTCATCTCTCTGGAGAGTGGACAGCAGTCTGGCCTCTTCACTCTGTAGCCGTTGGCACAGTAGCAAAGAGCTTTCTTGCAGGTAAACATGCTTGAATATAGAAACAAACATGTCGGGACTACTCATTTTTGAATGCTGTTTAAACATATGTATACTCACTCATCTTTTATTGTCTTGTGTGTGTGTTTTATTCAGGTGGCCCAGACTTCCTGCAAACCACTCTTCACCTCTGGATTTTGGGGCAACACCTGTCAATGATAGTAAGGTATGCCAAACACTAATAAAAGAACAAAAGGAGCATCTTTAGTAAGAATCTTCAAATGTCAATCAAACATGTCACCTTTTGATGCATTTCATGGATTTTTAATCATTGTTTGAACTATTAATGCAAATCACTAATGCAGGTGAAGAACTTCACTCTGAAAAACCCGACGGGTTCAGTGGTGTCTGTGGAGGTCCGAACCCTCTCCTCTTACCCAGTTCCACTTGAAGCCCTCGACATGTTGACCAAATGGTACATACTGTAAACACACACTCATATGGCCTAAATTCTGTGCCAAAAACCTTCATTACAAAATAAAATATTAACAATATTAAATTGAATATTTAGTACATGTAAATAAGACATGTATTTACACATAAATTACACATTTTTATTTCAGTTTTAGTCATTTTAGTACTTCAGCTTATTTTGTTTATGTTAGTTGCCAAGGCATTTCTTTCTTGTTTAGTAGTGTTAGTTAGCAGTAACAGCATTTTTTATGAGAAATAACATCTGAAATCATATTATGTATGTGTCTGTTTCTAGGTTTAATATTAGCCCACTGTCTGTGAATATCACTACAACAGAGTTTCTTCTATTGGCTTCTAATCACAAGGTGAGCTCATGATCTTTAAATAGCCTTGTTAAGCACATTGAGTATATCTTGGGTAGTTAGTGTGTCTTGTGGTGACTCTGGTTATAGAGTACTCATGTTTTTGCAAACAGGAAAGTGAGAGAGGTAGTGTGTTGAGATTCCTTCTTCAGCCGTGGGAGTCGAGGACGGTTTCTGTGGCGTACCAACCCACAGAACACAAGCATGTTACCTCACTGCTCCTCATCAGGTACTGCTCTGCCCAAATGAGTTGTAACTGAGGTATTAAAGGGATAGTTTGCCCAAAAATGTAAATTCTGTAATTAATTACTCACCCTCATGCCGTTCCAAACCTGTAAGACCGTTGTTCATCTTTGGAACACAAATTAAGATATTTTTGATGAAATCTGAGAGCTTTCTGATCCTCCATAGACAGCAAGGATATTACCACAATCAAGGCACAGAAACGTAGCAAGGACATCGGTAAAATAGTCCATGTGATATCAGGAGTTCAACTGTAATTTTACGAAGCTACAAGAATACTTTTTGTGCGCAAAGAAATTAATAATACAAATTTTTCTCCCCGAGTTGCCGTCTTCTGCCATTTTGGAGAGTATCCCAGAACGTTATCAACATAATCAGCGTTGTTTACATTCAGTGGACAGTGCACGCATGTGTTTCTATGCGTTGACCGTGGTAATATCCTTGCTGTCTATGGAGGATCAGAGAGCTCTCAGATTTCATCAAAAATATCTTAATTTGTGTTCCGAAGATGAACGAACGTCTTATTGGTTTGGCACGACATGAAGGTGAGTAATTAATGACAGAATAAATTTTTTGGGTGATCTAACCCTTTAACATAACATTGAGCTGTTTAATTATACATTTAACAGATTAAGGGGGAAAAGGATTTGCTTTGTTGGGATGTTGCTATGGACAGGACTGCAATGCATGGTCATGAAAATGATCAGGAAGTTTGTTTATTTAAAAAGTCATAATTGGTTCACAATTTGGTCTGTGTTAGTGATCCCCATCCACTAAGCACATGCTATAGGAAATGTCGTGGGCATTTATAGTAGGAACTTTGTATGTATGATGTAATGACATTTTTTTCACTTTAACAATTACACACAATTTTTTTGGCTTAAGGCGCGGTCACAGAATGCTGGTTAGTCTGAAAGTGACTTCTGTGCAAGTAGTTGCATTACACTATTGTAAAGCGCCTTTCCTTGTTGTGGTTGTTGTTGTTTTCTCAGTGTTGCTATGAGTTTCTATGCTAGTTGTTAGCTCACAGTAACTGTGGCTCTGTCTGTTAACAGGAACAACCTGACCGTGTTTGACATGGTCCTGGTTAAAGGATTTGGGGCAAAGGAGCTCCTGAGAGTAGGAGGAAAGCTCCCCGGGCCTGCAGCCTCACTGCGCTTCAATGTGCCCCAGTCAACCCTCATGGAGTGCAGAGATGGTGAGCTGAGCTTCTCCTGTCATATCTAAGAGTTTGATGAAAAACACTAGTGGTGGTAGAAGTAGTGATTGTTCTCAAATTAATTGTTCTTATGGTTTTTATTTGTAATGAATTCACTGTCATTTCAGTTACATTGAATTACACTCCTAATCTAAAATACTTACTTGAAGTACCCTTTGAGATTTTAAGTTAATATTTTAATAATTTTACAACACATTCACATGTCTTTAGCCTGTGCAATTTCAAACCATATTATATTATGGTTATACTTGGCCATACATTATTAATGAACAAAAACCAGTAAACTGCATACAATTATACATGCTTAAGAGATCAATTATTAAATATTCACATACCTAGAAATATGAGATAATGTGCTTGTTAATGTTTACTAAAGAACTTACGAAACATTACCTTATGATTAACGGATCGTTATTCAATGCAAATTAAAATGTTTATGAATGTCAATTTGATTAACAAATCTTTAAAAAACATAATGCTTAACGGATCATTAGTTAATGCTTAAACTTTCAGTTCTTACAACCATGCAGTTTTAAAAAATCTACAAATTCTGAAAAATTAAGCAATAATTAAAAGCTTGTTTGTTAATGTACTTTTGAATTCTCATTAAACTTAATTGCATTATGTTACCTGTTGCTCTTTTTTACGTTGACAAATGTTGTTCAAAAATTGCTTAGTAATTTTAAGCGCTTTACCAACTTTTAATGTTGACTATTCGTTAACTCATAATCACAGTTTGTAAAGGTTGTATAATCGGTCTGTTTGTTGTGTAGATTTCTACTATTTTCACATCTTAACAAATAATGTATTAATTATTTCTTTATGTTTTTGCAGTACCCAATATTCATTGTTTATAAATGTTTACTCTAATCATTACTTTTATGAGCAGTTATCTCGATGGCAAAATGTGTCCCAAATGGCCTGAATTCACCCTATTTATGCATGTTTACATGTCATTTATTAATAATTTGTTAAGGTTTTTGCAGTACCCAATCTAAAGTTGAGACTATTTATCATTTGTAAATGTTTAGAAATGTTTACTATTCATTTAGTGTCTTTATGGGCATTGGACTGTTAGCTGCTAGAACAACGTTTGTGTAAAGGGTGGTTAATTAAGTTTAGCTAAATGCTTGCTAATGACATCAAACACATTGTAATATGGGTGCAAATCATGGATATTCCATATGCACCCAGTAGGATATTCCTTGAATCATACATCAACAGGAGAAAACAAAACTTTTTTTTCAAGAGAACATTTATTTATCAAAAACAATGTAATGTTAAGAGATTAAATCATGTTCCCTTATAGTAATCAAACTAACCCCTATACACCTCTGACCCCTTAATTGCATTAACTAAAGCTTTTAATCATTGTATAACATCTGTTAACATCATTTGTAGAGTACATTTAGGTAACACATTTGAATATGTATTAACTAGCGATCCCTTAAGCATTATAATTTTTGTTAGTGATTTGTTAATGAAATTATTATTACAAGAGTGTTACTGCATGTTTTATTCTCTTTGTTGTCTTTTCACAGGTTTAAGATCAAGTAAGCCCTTGTTTGCCATCCAGAAGAGCTTTAAAGTGGAGAATGCAGGCGAGTTGCCATTGACTGTAGTATCCATGAACATTAATGGATATCAATGCCAGGGTTATGGCTTTGAGGTGCAAGACTGCAGATCTTTCAGAGTGGACTACAACTCGTCCTCAGAAATCACAATTGCGTAAGTCTTAAGAGTGTTAATGCGAAAGTGCATGTGCCTGCTGATTTTCAGCTGTTTACACTACTGTGCAATATTCAATATCAGTATTTTAAGCAAAGTGCAGATCTCATTCCATTCTTTTGTTTTTGAATACGATAGAGTTTTGAGATTATATATATATATGTATATGTATGTATATATATATATATATATGTATGTATGTTTTACAAGTGACTTTAGGGTGGAAATGTGTTACCTATGTTTTCTAATACCTGCCCCTGCTGGTATATTTTATATCTACATAATCTGGTTCTATTGACGATCATACAAGGAAAATAGCTGTTTATTCTACTGAACTAAAAATGTTTTGCAAGCAACCAGTTTATTTGGTAATATTACATTTATTTTGTAAGCCGAGTCACTACCATTTGAATTTTGTATTGCAAAAAGATAGGTTTCTCTAGGTATTAAATAGTCCTCCTTTGCTGCTAATTTTCCCCATGAAACATGGTTCTTCTTCATGTGGCAAATTCTCAAATGCATTGATAGTAGTGTTGTGATAACATCTTGTATATGCTTGTATATTTTAAGAATTGAATAGTAAATGTATGATTTAGACCCAAATTACCTGACTGATCTGACAACATCATATCCCTAAAACCCCATTTTAGGACCCTTTTTATTTTCTCCTCTTCTCAACTGTTCTCTCTGCATCTTTCTAGATTTACTCCAGACTTCACATCTTCGTGGGTGATCAGAGACTTGACCCTAGTAACAGAACGTGGCTCCCTTTTCCACTTCACCCTCAATGTGACTCTTCCTCACCACATGCTGCCCCTGTGTGCTCAAGTGGTTCCAGGACCCAGCTGGGAGGAGTCCTTCTGGATCATCACACTGGTCTTAACCTGGTTAGCAGTCCATATACATACTTAAACACACAAAATGTTACCCTGTGCATGTAAATGTATTCTATGCATTAATATAAAACCCGTTCTCTCTGCAGTTCCTCTCTAGCTGGTGTGTGTCTGATGGCTTTCCATCAAGCTCAGCACATTCTAAGTGAGTTCTTCACACCAAGTCCACGTAGCAACCACAACTCTGTACCTCGTGAAAATAGTAGTGTCAACCAGATCTCCTCAAATGGTGTCAGGTGAGACAGTATCACTCTTTATTATCAGGGAATCACACGCATACAAACTTATTTTCAGTGTCTTAGATTCATTTTGTTGACTGCTGCTCTATAGGACACTGGTCCTTTGAGTTTGGTTGTATTTTGGTTTGTTTTTTAACATAGCTTAATTTTTGTAACTTTGTTTGGACAGGTTTACACCATTGGACTATATTTGAAATATATATTAATAATTATTACAATATAATTGTTATTATTTCTACTACTAATACTATAAAATAAATATCTAATATTCAATTAATATATTAAATAATTTAGTTTATTATATGAATACTAATATTATTATTATGACATTGCTTGTTAATGTTTTTCTGTGTGATTTATTTTAATTTTTACCTGCAAATTTAAGCAGCAGTGAATAAGTGGCAGAATCATATTGCATATTTTTGCTTGATGCTTTATGGTTGTATATTATAGCCAACTGTGTGAGTTAGATCCGTTTTTAATTACTTGTTGTTGTTTTTTTTCTTTAGTAGAGGAAAAGGCAGTTGTAAGAACTACACTGACACAAGCCATCCCTCTGGCAAAGGGAGAGGATCTCCAGCCGTGGCCAATGGGACAATTCGGTCACAGTCCTCATCCAAGAAAACTTCTGGAGGTTCATCCCAGCCTCCAAAGAAGCAAACTAAGGTGTCGTTCCTATACAGTAGATACAAAAGTAGTGCTGCAACTGCTTCTGCTAGTGTTCCTGCTTCCTCAGACATTTGCAGTCCTCCCACCGATGAAGATGGAGATCGCACATTTGAGCTTGACCCAGAAGTTTGTAATAACAACAACAACAACAATGACATATTAGATGAAAACCTTCTCCCAACTGAGAAGAAAGAGCACTTTAGAGAATCCAGAGAGGACAAGGCATTGCCAGCTGATATGTTTCCTATGGAAACACTTCCTGGATTACCAGAAAACCTCCCAGTAAGCAGAGTCCCTCAGCCTGGAATGGAAAACGAGGAGTGTAAAATAAAAAATAATGCAGAAAAAAGGGAAAATGTAGATGAAGAGGTAAGAGCCTTAATACAACATAATTTTGTACACTGCTAAAATCTGCCTCTTTGTGAATATTGTAACAAAAGATTCTCAGTGTTGATGTTCTTTCTAAGACAAATGAATTGTTTTTGCCCCTCACTCAGAAGACAGAAATAGGCAGCAATCAGAAGAAGAGACCAGAGAAAGATTCAGAAATTGGATTGTCAGCCATCAACACCAAAGCAAAGAAAAACCCAGGCAGGAGTCGCAGGAAGGCACCTGAGCTCATTCCTGGGTAAGTATCTGCACAGGGAAGTCGTGGCCTAATGGTTAGAGAGTCGGACTCATAATCCAAAGGTTGAGTTCGAGTCTCGGGCCGGTACAAATTGTAGGTGGGGGGAGTGAATTTACAGTGCTCTCTCCACCCTCAATACCACGACTGAGGTGCCCTTGAGCAAGGCACCGAACCCGCAACTGCTCCCCGAGCGCCGCAGCATAAATGGCTGCACACTGCTCCGGGTGTGTGTTCACGGTGTGTGTGTGTGCACTTTGGATGGGTTGATAATTTGGATTATCATATAATAGTAAATGTATGATTTGTATGATTATTATTGGATGGGTTAAATGCAGAGCACAAATTCAGAGTATGGGTCACCATACTAGGCTGTATGTCACGTCATTAAGTTTTTTCATTAAGTTTAGCTTTAAACCTGCAGATGATAGTGTAGGAGTGTGAACTGACAGCAAATTGACTTGATTCATGATTCATTATGTATATATATTAACTAATACACTATTTTAATAACTCATGATTAATTTGATTTTTGTTATTTTAAAATCAGTAAATTAACTACAGTATATAAATCACAGGTAACATTTAAGGGGTGTGCATAAGACTGACATGACACTTGTCATGAATATGAAAGTTTTTATGCATGTTTATGATAACTGTCATTAAGTGTAATTCGCTCATTTTTGTCATTTTTAATGCAAAGATGACATTATTCAACCTACCCCTACCTTTACCCCAGCCCATAACAAAGACATATCAATCAATGTCATCTTTGCATTAAAATTACATAACTGAGCGAATGACGCTTAATGACAGTTGTCACAAACATGCATAAAAAACCTTCATATTCATGAAATGTGTTATGTCATGATTATGAAGGTGTCATGTCAGACTTATGCAAACCCCTTCAAGTAAAGTGTAACCAAATCACAATTTAAAGGTCAGATTTATGCATATGAATAATGAGAATTTTAAATGATTACAGAAAAAACACATAATACAAAAAAAAAAAATTCGAGTCCTGGCTCATGGACCTTTCCCGATCCTAGCCCCAGCCCCCCCCCCCTCTCTCCCACTTTACTACCCGTCACTGCTATGCTGTCCTATCAAAATAAATCCCAAAATGTCTACAAAATAATTAAGTATAAGAACTCTGAGGCAATATGTTACATAATTTGTTTTATTCTAAGTTGAATTTTATTAAAAGTTTGAATTTAGTGTATAATTTATTCTGTCTGCCTTGAAGTAGCCTGTGAAGAGATGGCAAAGTACTTGAATACAACAGATATTAATAAGATATATAATACGTAATACAGCTTAAAAATTCAATATACATACATGTAAAGACATTTTATTATTGTTATTATTACACACACACTCTCTCTCTCTCTATATATATATATATATATATATATATTATGATGTATGTTTCATTCTGGTAATCCAACAGGCTTCCTGAAAACAGCATTTTCATGGTAACAGAGAGTGAAAGAGAATTTCTACGTAATGCTGCTAGAACCCGCAACACGAAACCTGAACTACCTAAAACAGGAGCCATCCCAGACAGCCCTCTCAAACACAGTGGTGAGGAAGTGATTTCCAGCTGTTCCTGTGTCTCACCACTGTATGTGCATCGCAGTGTCCATGAACATAGTAATGTCACTGTGACTGCAGTTGTTTAAGACAACAAACACATTTCAAAGTTAATTTAATTTGGATGAGGAGGGACATCTTATATTCATGAGTATTTGATTAAACTGTTTGCTCATGATATTTTTCCTGCCATATGAATTGTATGTTCATTGTTTTCTATTTTAAAATGTAATTTATTCCTGTGATGCAAAGTAGAATTTTCAGCAGCCATCACTTCAGTCTTTAGTGTCACATGAACCATCAGAAATCAGTGTGAATTAGAAATATTTTGTAACATTATAAGTGTCTTGAGTGTGTTTCGTCAGTTTTGATTAGTTTAATGTGTCTTTGCTGAACAAAAGTATTTATTTATTAAAAAAAATACAATAAATCTTACTGACCCCAAACTAGTGTATTATAGTTTCAATAAAATTAAATATTAAGCAGCATAACTGTTTTCAGCATTCATAATAATCAGATTCTTGAACACTAAATAAGCATATTAGAATGATTTCTGAAGGATCATGTGACACTGAAGACTGGAGGAATAGCTGCAGTTTTAAATATTCAGTTTTAGCATCACAAGAATAAATCGCATAAAAAAAAAGAAAAACATAATTATTCCAAACTTTGCCCGGTTGTATACTCAGCTGATCTACTCTCCCTGCCAGTTTTGTAAAAACAGTTTCCTTTTTACACAAACACAGGCACGTGTTTGAGCCGACCTAGGCGTAAATGTCCCGAGCGACGTCTGCAGTCGGAGTCAGGCTCTGATTCAAGCAGTTCATCGGGCAGCGTGAGAGCCAGCCGAAGGTCCTGGGGCAGCTGGAGCAGTGCCAGCAGCATAGAGGGAGAAAAGGACCCAAACAGACATCCCTGCAGGAGTAAGAGATCATGCGCTTGCTACACACTTATGTTGAGCTGAAAAGAAAACGGACACTTTACCCACTGCAGTTTCCAGAACAAATGAAATAAAATAGTCTTTTAAACCAAGTTATTTTTTTTAGGAGACAACATCCAGTACAACCCATATCCAAAAGATCGGGAATGTTACATGAACATGAATTACACCTACAAAACTCAAAGGTAAAATTCCCAGATTTTCTCAAAGGATTAGTTCACTTCCAGAATAAAAATGCCTGATAATTTACTATCCTCATGCCATCCAAGATGTTCATGTCTTTATTTCTTCAGTCGTAAAGAAATTAAGGGTTTTGAGGAAAACATTCCAGAATTTTTCTCCATATAGTGGACTTCATTGGGAGCCAATGAATGGGTTAAAGGTCCAAATTTTGGTTTCAATGCAGTTAAAAAGGGCTCTACACAATCCCAGCTGATGAACAAGTGTATTATCTAGTGAAACTATTGGTCATTTTCTAGAAAGAATAAATGAAAATATATATACTTTAACCACAAATGCTCGTCTTGCACTAGCTCTAAGATGCACATCTGTGACTTCTCGCATTACGTAGTCACGTTGAAAAGTAGTCACGTTCTTCTTCTGTGTACTCTGTTTCAAAAAGGTAGAGTAGGGCAAACACTCAATCTCAATTTCTCCTCCAACTTCAAAACCGTCCAGCATCGTTGTTTCACCTTGTTCTATAAAGGGCGTTTGACTTTCTTTGCATGTTTGCTTTGTAAACACTGGGTTGGTACTTCTGCCTACGTCACACGTGACCTTTCCAACGTGATTACGTGATTTATGAAGTCGAGATGCAAGACAATAAAAAAAAATTTAAAATTGAGAAATGACCAATCCTTTCACTAGAATAGACCGTCATTCCTCAGCTGGGATCGTGTAGAGCCCTTTGAAGCTGCATCGAAACTGCAATTTGGACCTTCAACCCGTTGGCACCCATTGAACTCCACTATATGATATATAAAAGGATATATAAAATCGTGGAATCTTTTCCTCAAAAAGCTTAATTTCTTGACGACTGAAGACATAAACATCTTGGATGACATAGGGGTGAGTAAATAATTAGGAAATGTTTGTTTTAAATGAATTTGACTTAAGAATTCTAAAAGTGATTGATGAGATATAAACGCATTTGTCCACAGCATGAACAATCTATATGTCAGGGAACCATGCCAAAGTCCAGAACACACCGTCTGTCCCGCCCCTGCACTCCCTCACAGCTTCGCTGATGTAGCTGCAGGTGTGGACAAAAACATTGGTGAGGGACATTCACACGTTATACTTAAAAATAGAATCATGGTTAAGATGCACGATCATGTTTTATTTTTGGGATTAATGCATTTTGGTTTCACCAGACATAATCAGCTCTAATGTGATCAAAGAGACGTGGTCACCGGCCTCAGTTCCTCTGACCAATGAATTCAGGTACAACATGACCGAGTCCCTCCCGTTCGTCCCACAGAGTCCCTCATCAGTTTATGAAAGGTATGTCTCATAGGCTTTTAATTATTTCTATTATATACACATTTTTGACGTCATATTATGTGTCTATACACAATCAGATTTAAAATTCTTATGTGTCATTACTGTGAAGCTTCCCTTGGAACAACATGAACAGCCAATATGCCGGTCAGTATCCATATAGTGGCCAGACCAACTACATGCCAACAGGTGAGGAGTTTCCTGTCTCGGGGAGTAAAATATATCACTGTACTACATGGTAACTAAAGGATGTGTGAACGTTTTCTTTGTTTTTGTTTTTTTCTGTGAAGGTAATGGCAATTACCAAAATGCATTCTCATGCCATCAAAGCCAAACTGTGACCCACAGCCATCAGCCAGTGTGGGGTGAGAATGGAACCCATGACATGAACTCCACATGGGACACTGGCAGTTGTGTGGGCAGCAAGGTGAGATTTACAGGAGTGTTGTTTTTGTCAAGCACTTTCTTAAAATCATAAGACAACAGAGTTACCTTGAAAATAATTGATATTTGAGGCAAGACACCCAAGGTGAATGGAATAAGAAATTGAAGTAATATCATCATACTTCCCCAGTTGATTGATTACATTAAGAATTTCTGGCATTTTATGTATTAAATGTTTTTCTGAAATGTTATGTTTAAATATGCAAATTAGGCATAAATTAATTTGTATTGACATCTTACAAGTTTTTTACAGTGGGATTTTGGTTATGTCTTTATCACTCCATAAATCAGAAAAAATTGCCTGTAGTATCTTGTTTTAATACAGTTTATGATGACAGAGAAATGCTATAATTAAGGGTATACAATTTAAACACTATCTAAATTATTGTACTTAACTGTAAGTAAAATATTTTATTGTTTACTGAAACTGTAACAAAGATTATGCTCATAGGGGGTTAAATAATAATACTAATAGCAGATATATATTATATTAATGGAGTTTATTGCCATTTGTACAGGTACATTATAGTACAGGTAGATTGGAATTCTTGTGCATTTCTCTGAGTCAGCTTTAAAAGAAAAGTGAGAACAGCAAATATTTCCAGAAGTGCAAAAAAGAGACTATCTACAAATAGACTTTCTAAATAAAATGTCATATATTATTTCTTGGGTAAAAATGTGTTAATTTTTGTACTACAACTGCACTGTAGTATAAGTATAGTAATTGTTTTACTTTACACTGCAGTAAAATTACAATATTTATTACTTTATTTTATTATATATTAATTAATTGGCTTTTATTTTGGCAGAAAACTAGAGAGACCTTTGTTTGTTTACAAACCCTTCATACAAATGTAGTAAAATCTTCTGTCCACATAAAATGCTGGAAATTGTGTGAATGTGAAACTGCATGTTAAGCTCGCAGCACAAGCAGAGATGGAGTTTGCTGCATTCACTGTGAACCGAGCTGAAAACGCTGGGTCATGAGCTGCTCGTGTAAAAACACTGACGACTCTAAAACACACAGCGCAAAGGTTTATATACGTATCTAATACAAATATGCACATTATGGCCTCACTGTTGGAGAGAAGACTTGTGGAGACAGCGTAGCTGACAACAGTGCATCGAAACAGCAGGAAATGTGTGAAGTGTTTTAAATATTTAGAATCAATATGTATCTCAAAATCAATATTTTTGAGAATACTATAATGCAGTTGTAAGAGTTGGAGTCTCATGTTAACATTTAATCTAGTACATCAAGTGTGCAATATAAAGAGTTGCAGATATTTGAACTATTAAAACCCACAAATTGCAAACAAATGCAGAAAAACTGTTTACTCTGGCATCTTGGTTTGAAAATAGTTTGGACAGTATTATTCTGAGCTCCTTAGAAGCTCCTTACACTGTTCATTTTCCAGCCTGATAAAATGTGTTTAGTTTGTCTTCACTGAGAAGTAGATGCTTGGAATATTAAAGCAATTTTTCCCTAATCTTTTTTTTTTCCAGCCATACTTTTCAGGAACCAGAAGTCTGTCACCCATGTCCAGTCTATTTGGCTCTATCTGGACACCTCAAAGCGAGCCTTATCAGAGCCAATTCCACCCAGAGCGTCCCGTGCCGGTCTCGCCCCAAACGCCCATCTCACCCGTCGCACCCTTCAGCCGCGAACCAGGCGGCGCCTGCCCGGGAAAACAATACTCCAGCTTCAATCCCTTTGGACCGCACATGAATTTAGACATATGGAACTCCTCTTCAAACCGGAGCTCCAACTCTCAGCTCTCCAACGATTCGGGCTACTCTGGGGATATGTGAGCGGGCAGTGCTTTTGTTTTGAATAAAAGGAAAAACAGATTGTGCTTTTATTTCTGATGGGGGAAAATGTGAATATTCTTCTTTCTTTTATGTTTGATGTTGTGGTAAGGTTCGCATTTTGTTGTATATTTTTCTAGATGTTTTGCAAGTTTGACCATTGGAAAATTAAAAAAAAAAAAGTTTTGTACTTGATTTTGTGTTGTGAATTTCTTTAGGTTTGCTTTGTCAGTGGTTTAAATACTATAAAATTCTAGTGAAACAATTTAAATACACTCTTGAAAATAAAGCTGTTAAAAGGTGCTTTTTTTGTCTAAATGTTTCCATAAAGGACCTTTAACATCGGAAGAAAGAACCTTTGTTTCACAAAAGGTTCTTTGTGGTGAAAGAAGGTTCTTCAGATTATAAAAAGGTAAGAAAGAGATGGTTCTTTAAATAACCTTTACCTGAATGGTTCTTTGTGGAACAGAAATGATTCTTATCTGGCATTGCATGCTTGACGAAACATGAGCAAAACAGAATATTGGACATTTATACCATCTAAACATTTTCAAAACCATTTACATGTTAGACATGTTTTACTTAATCCATTCACTATACAAATGGACCCTGCCTTCATGTTCCTTCTATTCATTTTTGCAGTTTTAAGCAAATCGAAACATGGACCTGAAATGAATCGTGAATGGCTCAGGAGAAGGTGATCTTGACTGGAAATTAAGGCCCATATAGTCAACTGTAGGTTATCAAACTGACTCATCTCACTCAGTAAAAACAGAAGACCCGTTTTAATGTATTTCAAGTAGAAAAGTTTGTCTTAATTTTCCATTCTGAGGTTCTAGATTGCTTTCAGTCAACGCAGAACAAATTACGCATCCTTATAAAATTAAGTACACCGTCATTCTATAGGTATGTTTAGTCAATTAATGAGTAGAATATATTCAAAACATCTCAAATAATGCAGTTTATTTATGAGCTGTGCAAAAAAAATGATATAACACCGGTCAACTGAATGTGGCATTAAGATCTACAAATGGTAACGGAGGAGTAAAATGCAAGATTTAATCCTACAAAAGCAAGTTTGTGGATATAAAGGGGAGAAATACATTTTGGAATGTACATCATGTTATATATAGTGTACTTTGTGCAAACAAGTAGCAATAGTTCCCTGTGTATGACAATCGAACTACAGGAGAGCAGACATAAGACAAGGAAGATTTATCTGTGGCATAAATCAACCCTGGGCACTTTTTCAGTTTTTTAAGCATTATGAATATGAACACAAAACATGGTTTGTCAACAACACAACCACACTCACAACTACTTAAAGATCAGTAATTATAATAATGCATGTTTTCTGGTAAACCTTTAACCAGGGGGCTATTATTAATAAAACACTATACATATTTTTTGTGTTGCTAAGTCACAAACTGCATCTGGTGATTTGAGCATGCGATATTGTTTCTCTGAAAACACATGAACGTTTATGATTTAGAGAAACGACCACGGCTGATTTTTAAATGAACAGTGCAGTGATATTAAAAAAAAATTGTTTACAATCTAAAGAGCATATCAAATGATATTTCTTGCATAATATAAGTGATTCAAAAGACTTCATTGCATTATAAGAACACTGTACCAACCACAGTTGTGCACATCACAGTCAATAGCAAAGAAGCACATATATTGTTGCATATTTTATGAATATTCCTGACATCCCTTTTAAAAATAGACTAACTCTGGCCAAATATTATTGATACTAGCCCACCATAGTTAGATGTTTTGGGGGGTTGTCTATTTGTTGTGCAGATATATAAGTTCAATAGTAGTTTTTGAATCACAATACTTGCATTCTTATACATGCCAATGCTTTGAAGAGTTCCTTATTAATCATCTGAACATTCTGATTTTTCAACATACAGTAGAAACATGAATGTTTTCCCTAATGTGTAGCAGTTTTTGAGTCAAAGGTGTAGAACTGCATAACTTTCAACCAAGAATTACATTTCTGTCGTCATTTACTCACACTCATGTTGTTCCAAATCACTCTGACTTTCTTCCATGGAGCACAAAAGGTAATTTATTTCTTTATATAATAAAAGTAAACGGAAAAGATGTGTATTAATTTGCATATCAAAAATCAAAGCAATTGAAAAAATACACTATTTTATTTGCTAAATAAATATTTAATTAATATATATTTACATTGCTTATCTTCATTTTCTCTGACACTCTAACATAATATAATTAATGGCCAATATTTTTGATTTAAGAGTTTAAGCAACCAGGAAGATTTGGATCTTTTCCTCCCACAATGTCTGTGTATGGCTTGGAACATGTTTATGGTATTTATGGTGACAAGTCACTTTAATTACATAGACAAGAACAGCCCGGATATTCTTCAAAAAGTTCCCTTTTACATCCCACAGAAGAAAGAAATTTATATTGGTTGGAAAGAACCTTAGGCTAAATGACAGATTTTAATTTTTTGGGATGAGCTATTCCTTTATATTGCAAAACCAAAGAACCACGGTCAGGGTACAGAGTCTGTTCTTCTGTCCAAGGTGAGGGGGTCACAAATAAAGCCACAACAACACAACGTTAATGCAATATGATGGTCCAATTTGGCACAAGGGCAGCAGCTTTAAGCAACAAGTGCAAGTATTTATATTTCAGAGATGAGAGTGCTATTGAAGATAACGGTATACTTTAAAACAATGGTTCCCAGAGTCTGCCACCGCAATGTGGCCGTCTGAGGTCAGAGCCAGTCCTTGTGGGCCATACAGAGGGTCTGCGGAGGTGTTGATATAGGACAGGAAGGATCCACTGCTGTCAAACACCTGGAGTCCCACAGAAAAGTGTGATGATATGAAGATGCTAAACCTTTATCTGACATGTGATCACATTGTTAAACATATTTAATTAATCCAAGCCTGTATTACCTGTATCCGGCTGTTGCCCCAGTCAGCCACTATAATATTGCCATTGGCATCTACTGCCACACCTGTCGGTGCATTAAACTGCCCATTTCCTTCGCCATTTGACCCAAACTTCAGTACGAACTCGCCCTCTGGACTGAACACCTGCAATTTGATGCATATTAACTCATCAGTATTTAAAAAGACTTGTGTTTGATGATCTTTGAACAGATATGAGCAAACTGTTATTCAAAAAGTTACCACAATTGTGGCTAAAAATGACTAACATAATTTAGACAGGACATGACCTTTGAGAAACTTGGTAAAATATTAGAATAGGTTTTTACCTTTACAGAATGATTATGAAAATCGGTCACAATGATTTCATTATTTTGATTCACGCGGCAAAGTGTGGACCTATGAAAAGGAAAGATAAAGATTTTAAAATTCAGCATTTGGTAACCTAAAGCCCTCCTTCACATTAGCCCACCCAATATGACATTTATGAGATGTGGCTTTGCCTTTCAGTTGAAAAACTAACTAATGGTTTTAGACGCTGCATGAACAGACAGATGAAGCAATTTGAAAAGCACGTGGTTGTTAGATTAATGCTGCTTTCATGTGCTTTTGGAAATTTTCTACTTCACATTTCTGAAGTCTAATTATGATTGTATCAAGTTCAAGTACTTTGCTGTCAGAAAGAACAGGAGACATAGAGGACATTCATGTCTGAAAAATAATTATCGAGGAGGATATTCTTGCCTATTTCTTGGGAAAACCTTATTAAAGCTAAAATGTACAGAAGATATTTAGTCAATATCCAACATATTTTGAATAAAACATGGCCCTACTGTATACTTTCTAAATAGTAAAAGAGAATATCAAGATAGCTTGCTACTTTTCCTGGGCTTTTGTTTAAATAAATACTATATCCCTGTGTGAAATGCATACAATATGCATCAAGTAGTTTTTTATATATATGTAAATAGCAAAATATAGATGTTTTGGGAAAAACAAAGGAAACTTAACGGTCACTACAATCTGCCGTGTTTAGAGCTTATGGCAGGGGTCTCAAACTCGCGGCCTGGGGGCCAATTGAGGCCCGCAGAATGATATTTTGTGGCCCCCTACTTGACATCAAAGTTTAGTGTTAGTGCGGCCCGCACGTTGTTCTCAAAAGCACCTTTTTGCTGAGTCTTGCCACACTTTTATTTATTTTTTTATCACTTATGGGCTACCATGGAAAGTCTCGTGACAGCTTCCGGCGGCGTTCAACCGTTTATGTACAGAAGAAACATTCATGTTGAAGAACTGTTAATAATAAAGATTGAGAAGATTGGATAAGTTGTGCTCCTTTTTTTGGAATACGTGAAACCCTTTTTTTGTGGAATACTTAATGCGGCCCAGCCTGGCCCAGACTCTACCTCCAGCGGCCCCCTAGTAAGTTGAGTTTGAGACCCCTGGCTTATGGCCTGGCCAACTAAGAAACTCGGCTACATGATTTTCCAGTTCATGCCCATTTTCTGATTAGAAAACTTGTATTTATGATAATTTAGATAGCAGGTGAGGACTGCATAAATGTCAGTATGTAACCTAGGTAAGTACCTGCAAACTGCTTGTCACTGTTGCCTCGGTTGCCAAACTTGGATACAAGTTTTCCATTGGGCTGGAAAATGAAGACGCAGCAGGATTTATTGTCAACCACAATGACGTGGCCGTTTCTATCAACCGCTACACCCTTAGGACCCATGAGCTTCCCTGCGCCAATCTTAGTCTGTAAAAACATACATAGAACAGAAAGACAACAAAGTTACCAAAATTCAGTCTACCGCAAGAATGTTCCCATTTATAAAGAGATGTTAACATGTTTTTGATGCTACGTATTTAATTTAAAAAATAATAATTTGCCATAAATTCTGGCATCATAAACATAAAAACTTGCAGAGCAGATACCTTAAACTTCCCATCACTGGAGAAAATGCTGACCCATTTGTTATCATAGTCAGCAATGATGATGTCACCATTAGGGTGCACAGCAACACCAGTTGGCCGCTGAAGTTGTCCCGGGGATCGGCCCCTCACTCCAAAACGACTCTTGAATTGTCCATCATTTGAAAATATCTATAAATAAAACAATAAAAATTCTTACAAATGTTTCATCTAAATTCAATAGTTAATAAGCAACCTGCAGAATGATGGTAAAAAGACTGGCTCTTTGAATGGATTTATAATGTGATTAAACGGGTGCAGCATCTATTACCTGAACACACTGATTATTACTATCCGCTATCAGGACCTTGCCAATAGAAGAAGCAGCAACTCCCTGCAGATTGGTGAATTCACCCTTATTTCTGCCTTTAGTTCCTTTGGGACAAAAAATACATATACGTGTTTTATATATTGTATATTTTACTTATATACATACACATACACACATACAAATATAAACTACATAAATCATAATGGTCACACTTTAGTTTAAGATTCAATTCTCATTATTAAAAAAACATTAACTATGATTTTTGCCTCAATAAGCTTCTAATCTGCAGCTTATTAATAGTTAGTACGGTAGTTGTTAAGTTTAGGTATTGGGTAGGATTAGGGATGAAGAATATGATCATGTGTGCTTTATAAGTACTAATAAACAGTCAATATGTTAATAATAGGCATGCTATTTAATTTAATGTATATAATGTACATAATAGGCATGTATTTCATTTAATGTATATAATAGTCATCTTACTAATAAGTAACTAGGTAATAGTGAGCATTGGTCCCTCCCTACTAAAGTATTACCATCGTAAACATAACAATGTATGTTTACTACCTATATTATTATGTATTCATATAACATTTGAAAAGGAATATTATCCTTCATACTTGTTATATTAGTGTGATGCCTATTCATTCATGTTTTTCTTAACAAATTAACATACCTAATTGTATATCTATACAAATTTAAAATAGATTATATAATATATATATAAATGTCTTTTTTGCCAGACAAAGACCTTGTTTGAGTCAAAACAATATATTACAGGAGCAGATAAAACCCGTTTTTTTGTTTTTGATTAGGTGTTACAAAAGAGATGCGTGTTCATCGTACCGATTCGGAACATGAGGTCATCTTCAATTGGGTTTTCTTTCCGTTTGCCTGTGCTGTACATGCTGGCAGGGCGCTTGATAGCACGCTGTTTCACATGGCTACTTCCTGGAGATTTGAGACGTTTCTTTCCTCCGTCTGCAGTCAGGGAGATGTCTGTCAATTTGCAGGCACGTATGCTGAACGGGCTGCCCCTAATATGCTGATCATAGAGCTTTAGCGAGAGCGTGAAGCGGCCCTCACACGGGACCGTGTATACAAACTCATAAGTGCCATTTTTATGATCCGTCACTTCCCCTTCCCTCACCACTGTGCCATCAGGGGCAGAAAGATCAGCTATCAGCAGAGCATTTCCTGTCCGGCACAGTCCGCCATCTCTGTCTTTTGTTGTTATGGTCACAGAAGTAAGCTGCCCCACGATGCAATGCCTCAGGCCTTCACCGGTCGCAACAGTTTCTGCAGCAACAGCATTGGTGGTTATTATAGCACCAAGGTTGTGGATGGATTTGCGAAGACTGTCGGTCTCCACCAAGAAGTCCAGCTGGCTGTTCTCCTCAGGCCGAAGTGGGAGCTCCTGACTTGCCAGCTCATCAAGACGCTCACTCATCTGCTTCTTGACCAACAGGACTTCAGCTTCCGAGCCATGATTGAGAGCCTGCTCTGTGAAACTACAGCTGCTGTGAATGCCCTCCTGCCCCTGCAGCAACGACTCCAGCTGGGCTTGTAACACCTGCAGTGATACATAAGTGATATATTCATCAACATACATGTAGAAATATTTACAGAATCTGCAGCATAAATAGATGACATAATCTGCATTAACTCATCAGTATTTAACATTTTTGATGATCTTTGAACAGATATGAGCAAACTGTTATTCAAAAAGTAATCACAATTGTGGCTAAAAGTGACTAACATACAGTAATTTAGACAGGACATGACCTTTGAGGAATATAAATTGGCAATATATTAGAATAGTTGCATTTCAGTTGCATTGCTATCTATGCAGGGTCAGAGCTCTCGAATTTCATCAAAATATTTTAATTTGTGTTCCAAAGATGAAAGAAGGTCTTACGGATCTGGAACGACATGAGGGTGAGTAATTAATGACATAATTTTAATTTTGGGGTGAACTATCCCTTTAAATCCTTCGTATAGGAGGTAAAGCAAAAGATGCTGAAACATTTTCAAATAATACTGGACAACATGACGTTCAGGTTTTCTATAAAACTCCTTGATTTACTTGATTTAACATGCTGTGAATTTTGAAAAAGTAGGGCACAGCTAAAACAAAAACTCTGATATTCATAAAAAAGTTTAATTGTTATGCTAACAATATAATTTGTAGAAACTATACTTTATTTTACAGAAGCAAATACTACATAGTAATTATTTATATAAAGTATAGAGCATATATTTACTAAAATAAAATACTATAATGCAATAATTATATTTAATAATTATTTTATTTATTTATTTTATTTAGTCATTTAGCAGACGCTTTTATCCAAAGCGACTTACAAATGAGGACATTATAGAAGCAATCAAAACCAACAAAAAAGCAATAACATGCAAATGCCATTACAAGTCCTGGTTAGCCTAACGTAGCCTAAGGTTGTTTTTTTTTTTTTTTTTGAAAACTAGTATGTAAAATATAGAAAAATTAAACTTAGTATTAGTTTGACAAGAAAAGCTAGCAGTTAGAGAATAAATATGCAATTGATAGAGGGTCAAATGTTTGTGTTTTCTAGATAAAATAAATTTAGAATAGTGAGTGCTAGAGTTAGAGGGTCAAATAAAGATGGAAGAGATGTGTTTTTAGCCGTTTCTTGAAGATGGGCAAGGATTCAGCTGCTCGGATTGAGTTAGGCAGGTCATTCCACCAGATGGGAACAGTTAATGTAAAAGTCAGTGAAAGTGATTTTGTGCCTCTTTGGGATGGTACAGTAATGCGTCGTTCACTTGCAGAACGCAAGCTTCTAGAGGGCATATAAGTCTGAAGTAATGAATTTAGGTAAAGGGGTGCAGAGCCAGAGGTGTTTCTGTAGGCAAACATTAATGCCTTGAACTTAATGCGAGCAGCTATTGGTAGCCAGTGCAAATTGATGAACAGAGGTGTGACGTGCATTATTTTCGGCTCATTAAAGATTAATCTTGCAGCAGTGTTTTGGATTAATTGTAGAGGTTTGATGGAACTGGCTGGAAGACCTGCCAAGAGAGTATTGCAATAGTCAAGTCTGGATAGAACAAGAGCCTGAACAAGGAGTTGTGTTGCATGTTCCGAGAGAAAGGGCCTGATCTTCTTAATATTATATAATGCAAATCTACAGGACCGGGCAGTTTTAGTATATAATATAATATAATAATGTGTAAATTTAATACATTATACAATACATTTTTATAATTTATTTATAATATATCAGTTTTTACATTAGAATGATTTCTGAAGAATTATTTGATACTAAAGACTGAAGTAAAGACTGCTGATAATTCAGCTTTGCTATCACAATACTAACTTGCATTTTAAAGCATTAAAATACAAAACAAATAAATAGTAATAATATTTCACAATTGTAATGTATTTATTCATCAAATGAATGTCTTGGTGAGCACAAGATTTTCAAAAACATTAAAACATTTTGGGATTTTTTTTACTAAGTACTTAAAAGAATGACAAACAAGCATTTGAACTAGTGGACCCCACTGTATGCGTTAAAGAAATATAATAAGTTAATCAGGGCTAAAAGAATGTACTGGAAAACATAACAGTCAGCTCTAAATGAACAACAATTCCTGACATGCACACATCCAGGTCTTCATTTACAGACTGCCATATCTATCAGAGAAAAAAGGTTTCTGAAACATCAGTCATCACAGAATGTTAAGGACCAAATCCACTAAACGCTTTGACAAATCCATTATCCACACAAAATAACAGCTTACATTTGGAGTGTGTTCAATCATTAACCACAACCATCATAGAAAACATCAACTTTCTCAACATCAAAAAGTTGACATCCAGTTTGATTCTCAAACGCTAAAAACAAAACTCTATAAAGAAAACTGAATTCAGAATCCTACCTCACCTCAACTTGTTTATCACAGTCCTCTTCCATTACAAAGCCTCAAACTATGTGTGCTTGTTAGCGGCTAGCTGTGCTGCCTTTGTTTACTTTGTGTTTAAGGGCTCAGGTGATTTTGTAGTTGGTCTGGTTCTCCCAGATGAATCATTCCCATGTGACGCACTGCCAGCTGCCAGGACTGATGTCAGACCCTCACCGAAGCATGTGCTACAGTACAGTTAATAATTGGTTTAATCATTCACCACAGCAAAACAGTGTGAATGATACCGGAGGAGCCAAGATGGATGGGTATAAAATAACAGTGCAGGAAATAAAGTCTGGTCTGCTTTGCAACTTGTTCCAGTCAAGAACTGCCTAATTAGACAGGAAGAGGTAGGCATATAAAACAGCCACTCACAATTCACTAGACTTTATGCAACGTTTAGGGGTAATTAAATCTGAATATATTGATACTATAACCAAATAATCTGACAATGTGTAGGATTAAGACTAATGTTGAAAACAAAACAAAATGCTGAATATCTTGCTAAATATTTGAGGGAACAGCCTGGTATCTAACAAAACAACATTGCAAAAGTTATAATATCTAGATAAGGGTACTAGCCTTCTGTTTGGGTCCGTAGTTGACCTCCAGCTCCATCAGCAGAACACTTTTGCGTACGTTTAGGGTCTTCTGAAGCTCCTCAAAAGTAGCATGAATCACCTCTTCTATTGAACTCTTCTGATTGCTAAGTTGCTGCAGAATATCAGACAAAACCTCCAGTGCAGAGTCAATTTCCGGCAGTCTAAAAAAAAAGAGCAAATCTATCTCTTTTTATATTACGTTTGTTTCATTTTTTGTACACTACCAGTCAAACATTTGGACAAATCCATTCTTTCTTAGTCATTTATATTACTTCTACTTCCCACATAGTAGAATTATAGTAAAGACATCAAAACTATAAAACAGGTGTGTCCAGTTCTGCCCCTGGAGGGCCGCTGTCCTGCAGAGTTTGGCTCCAACCCCACAATGAACTTATCTACTTAATATCTGCTTTCTAAGAGGCATGTATATTGTCTTGTATTTATTGGTTAGGGTTAATTTATTTTATAAACTGCACTGTAGGCCATATTTAAATAACTTAATGCTAGTCATATTTGTACATGTTTTGTACTTGAAATTTACTGTTTTTAATTTAGTTTTTTTACTTTTGCACTTAGTTTTGTCTCACTTATTGTGTACATTAATTTGCTGCACTAAATTAGTATTTATAATGTAGCTAAGCAAACAGTTGACATGAAATGTAAAGCAGGGAACTGTAAAGTCAACCTTTAATTCTATAATAAAATATTTGTTCCAGCTGTTTTTATGACCTCATATTTTCGCTATATGATTTGTACTTTGAATATAAATAAATTATATAGAGATTAATATGCTGGCCCTAATTTTAATAATAGCCAAGATAGCAAGCAACCATTGAAACAATGAAAGTCAATGTTGATGCATCAATGCTAACTGCACTGAATTAATGTTAAAAGTGGTGTTGGTTCAATAGCACTTCTGCACCCGCAATTAATGAGATTTTAACAGGAAAAACAAGCCTCTGAAACAAAGGAACAGAGAAATAATAAAGTAGATGCAACATTGTTCAAATTTCACCAGAGAAGTCACGTGAACACGCCAGGTGATTCAGCAAACAAGACTTCTGTATAGGATGCATCTGTTTTCTCTTTAATGAGGAAATATCAGTTTGACTACTGAGAAGTGCATATGCAAAACAAAAATGGGTGTTTCTTAATCAGTAAGAATTTTATACTACAATGGGTGATTAGAACAAATCAGGTAATGCTGTTGAAAATGTCTATTATGTTTGAAAATGCCCCACAGATTGGGTAATACCCACTATAATTTCACAGAGATATTTTTCATGAAGCTGTGGTCATCAACAACAAATCAATGTTTGTTCAACATCCCTGTCTCCACCCATGTCAGTTTTCATCAAACTTTCAATGTTGATACTTTAAATATTGAAATGTCAACCTCAACCAAGGTGATGGCTTGGATGAAATCTCAACACTGAATCAATGTCACCTTGCTGTCTGGCATATTTGGTGTTTAATGGTGCAATGACTAATTCACAGAAGTTACTGTGTTTTCATTTGCTTTTCTTCATTCTGCAAAATCAACCCTATTTTTAATGAGCTATGTAGCTGCTCAAACATAAAACAACAAATTTAAATTCTGTAGCAATGTGTACATGAGCGGATGTTACATGCCTGTATTTGACGGCGTCAAGCTGCTCCTGTAGCGAGGCTTTGTGCTGTTCTAGAACATCCTTGAGCGGGACGGTGGCGTGTTCTGCATGTTCGGCGCTAGTACACTCCTCACACATGGCTGTCTCACATGGTGGACAGTAGAACTCCATTATCTGATGACAAGAAAGGGGGGACAGAATATCATACTGAACATGAATGCCCTGATAGATTATATTATTATGTTCTCCCTTTGCAAAAACTGGATGGAATGCTACTTGCCTGGAGGAAAATACTTCTAACATACAATACCATACGGCGTCTGTACACTACTGATATTTGAATGTTTTTAATGCTGTGTAATTCTTACATTTCCTCCATGATTGGGACAGGAGAGTGGTTGTCCAGTGGCCACTCCGTTGATACCATCAGTGCAGTCCTCACTGAGGTTAGTGTCTGGGCTCCTCTTTAGCACCTCCATCAAGTTGGTGATGAAGAAATTACTCTGAAGTGCTGCCACACCCTTCTCCGGCAGGATGGAGGTCTGACGGCACACGGGCAAGACAGAGTCAGGCTGTGGGCGGGAATGTAGTTCTGCAGACAACTGGAGAAACAGGAACAGGCTATTGAAAAAAAAACTTCGTTGGCAACAACAAATACATATTAATTTGTGTACTAAGTGTTTCTGTGATAAATCAAACATTGGGCTGTCAAAAACAGACATTGTGACCAAATTTTCTTCTCCATTGTTTGAGACATACTGTATATCTGAGCAAAATGGAAACCAAGCAGGAAAAAATGCAGGGTAGGAATTGATCTTGTCCATCGGATATTGACTGGATTATAGGAGTTTGGAGACATTGCAAACTAAATGGATGATTGAAACATGGGGCAAAATAAATATGTTAGGGCTGTTCATAGAAAACAGCCTGACTGAGTAAATAATATAAACACTATTTTTGGAATTATTTTAGATCTAATTTATTGTCACACTAAAGTAAGGTAAAAGGGGGTTACACTTATATTGTAAGAAGACAAATTAAAACTTAACAATAGTAATAAACCTTACAATTATGCATACTTTGCACAGCATAAACAGGTTTATAATCTTTTAAAATAGAAAATGCTTCTATGGGGTATTGTCAAGAGGAAGATGAGAGACACGAGACCCAACAATGCAGATGAGCTAAAGGCGACTGTCAAAGAAACCTGGGCTTCCATTACAACTGAGCAGTGACACAGGCTGCTTGCCTCCATGCCACGCCGCACTGATGCAGTGATTCATGCAAAAGGAGGCCCAACCAAGTACTGAGTGCATAGAAATTAACATACTTTTCAGAAGCCTGATATTTCTGTTTAAAATATCCTTTTTTTATGTAATATTCTAATTTTGGGTTTTCATCATCTGTAAGCCATAATCATAAAAATGTCAAGAAATAAAGACTTTAAATATTTTACTCTATGTGTAATAAATCTATATAATATATATTTCACTTTTCACTTTCTGAAACGAGTGACAAAGAATATTGACCTTTTTCATGATATTCAATTTTTTTTTAGATGTACCTGTATGGGAACATCATATAGGTTTGGAATGGAATGAGGGTGAATTCTCATTTTGGGTAAACTATCCCTTTAAGTCGTGTTCTGCATATTACAAAGCTATCTGATGAGTAAAATCACCCTTACAATAATGTAAAGGTTAACATAATAATTAATGTCATTTGCACTCAGGTTTGCAAAACATTTTTTTAATAATAATAAATAATCTGAGCAATAAAATAAATGAAGTGAGAAATATAATGTATCAAAAATGATGTACCTTTCACAGAAGGTATGAAGGCAGGGAAGGACCTTGGGATTGTTGTAGCGATCCAGACAGATGCTGCAAATCAGGAACTGTTTGTCGATCTGACGCACCACAGGACTTGGAAGGGTAGAAGCTTCAGTTGCCATCCTAACACTCCTTCAAAGACCTCCCTCACTCCTTCAGCCTGGACCCTGTGGAGAGGATACCGGAGTTAATACAAATAACTGAAAAAATAATAAATGAGATGAGATGTTCTTCCTGGGAAGGCCCGCATGGTGTAGCTGTTTCTTTCATGTGAAAATACACTCCATTAATTCATACAAACAGGGTGCTAAAGGCAACAGTATATATTTATATATATGTATATATATGTATATATGTCACAACACTGGAATCCCAGAAATTTTGAGTTTTTAACCATTACAAGGCAGATTAATAATTAAAGCATGCTATCTTTACTTATGTCTGTGTTAGAGTGAGCAGCAATAATGGATAATTGGATGAATAATCCAAAGGGTAAAACATCAGCCATGACTCAGAAGAACAGCATCAGATGATAATAGAGCGCTAAAGGGATGATATTATTTTTGTAAACCAAAAGCCTGAAAAGGGTTTTAGCACTTCTGGTTCCATTGCCTTGAATCATGCTCTTGCAAACTATTGCAACTCCATCTTTTAGGGATTTTTTATATATAAAAATGGATCTGATTATTCTGAAGTCTAATGGTGGATGTTGAAGAGTCATGAAACCATAGTTTGTCAATCTCCTGTATTTAACTACATTTAGGTTTCAAAATTCAAGTTTTCTTTTGTGAAGATTATCGTAATAAACAAAATGTGTAAGAGTCAATTTTATTGGTCACATAACTTATTTTCAGCAATAATCCAAAAGCCAATTAAAAACTCTTATTAAGAAATGTTATTATTATTAAATATATATATAAAAATGCAATTGTATACTGTGAAGTATGAAAAATGTATATAGCCTGTTAATTTTGAGGTTTTATTTATATTACATTAGATTTGATGTAGATTATAAATATTACATTTAACAGCGTTATTAAATGAATAGTGCTTTTAAAGATGAACTTTAAGTGAACCTTATGGCAAGGATAATCTAAATGGGATTTTTTTCACACCTCTATTTTAAGGACCCTTTAAAATATGCTTGATTACTTTGTTAACCGAGCACAGTTATTGACAGTGTAACAACCTATCACCAGTTTTGAAAATATACATTTTATCTACATTTCAGAGTTTTTAAGAGTACAAAATGTTTTCAGTACAGAGACAGCCATGGCAGTAAATATTAAACTAGACATTTAAAAGCTGTCTGTTTTAATGCACACAGTGCTGAAAGTCAAGCAGAAGAGCAGTCCAGATGTCCTCAGTGCTGAGCAGAGCAGAATCATGCATCTGTGAGTCGATCCACTCACCACAAAGTGCTCAGTGAAAGTCTAAAGTTGAACTCTAAATATATCAATATCCATGTAACAGACTGGAAAATATAGTCTGGTGTGGCATATGAATGCTCATAAAAAGAAAATTGATAGGCTTGTCTGCATTGGATGCTGTATAAGGTAATAATTTTAAAGTGAAACATAAATCTCTTACATATTGGGAAACCTCTTCAAGTCTAGCAAAGCAACATATTCTTATTGTGTTAGATCGTAACCACTGAGAGAAAAAAAACACTTTCACATACAAATTCAGTCACATTAAACGGATAAAAACTCTGTGATCATTTATTCACCCTCAAGTTGTTCCAAACCTGTACACTAAAATAAATGATTAATTGCATTTACTCAAGTCAGTCAACTAAATTAGTTTATTTAAATGTAGCTAATATACATTTATTGCAACCACTTACCTTAATAAAATGAATAAGTAAATGAGTAAATTCAATGAATCACTTTTTTCAGTGTATGAGTTTCTTTCTTCTGTTGAACACAAGAGAAGATATTTTGGGGGAAAATACTATAGATGTCAATGGCTACCAGCAATCCTTTGGTCACCAACATTCTTCAAAAATTATATAGTACTTAGCACACCCGAATCTGTAGTAGGTGCGTCGAATAAATATTAAAAATAAACCAAATCTATGTTACCAACATTCTTCAAAATATCTTCTTTTGTGATCACCAGAAAAAAAAAAAAAATTCATACAGGTTTGGAACAACACTTTACTTTATCATGAACACAAATACAGTGATAAAAACAAGTTCTAAAATTAGATTTTTAATGACAAACACAGCTTGTCTCATCCATTCTCAGTGGTGAGGAAAATTGAGACTTCATGCTATAAGATTCAAATGCTTCAGACTCTGGCAGGTCGACGGAGACGTGGAGTGACTCTGGCAGGTCGACGGAGACGTGGAGTGACTCTGGCAGGTCGACGGAGACGTGGAGTGACTCTGGCAGATCAGGCGCCCACCAGGGCGGAGCAGACGAGACAGACGCCCACCAGGGCGGAGCAGACGTGAAAGGCGCCTCAGGGCAGAGCAGGCGAGACAGGCGCCCTCCAGGGCGGAACAGACGCCCACCAGGGCGGAGCAGACGGGACAGACGCCCACCAGGGCGGAGCAGACGAGACAGACGCCCACCAGGGCGGAGCAGACATGACAGGCGCCCTCCAGGGCGAAGCAGACGAGACAGACGCCCACCAGGGCGGAGCAGACGAGACAGACGCCCACCAGGGCGGAGCAGACGAGACAGGCGCCCACCAGGGCGGAGCAGATGAGACAGACGCCCACCAGGGCGGAGCAGACGAGACAGGCGCCCTCCAGGGCGGAGCAGAGATCCCTGGCCGAGACTGGGACCTAGAGGAAACGGAGACACAAGAGGTAGAGAGAGCACATTTGGTTTCAGGAACCGAGGCAGGGAGTTTAAGCGGCCATGGTAGATCCGGGGACTCGGGCAGCCATGATGGATCAGGGGACCTCATGGGCCATGGCGGGTCCGGGGTCTCCGTGAGCAATGGAGGGGAGCTCCCTCCATGAAAGTTCTTGGTGAACTCCACTACCTCGAGGGGGCACTCTGGAAGCGCTGAATCTCGGTGGCGCTCGGGCGGCTCTGACTCTCTTGGGCACTCAGGTGGCTCTGACTCTCTTGGGCGCTCGGTAGAACTGGACGGGACCAGCGGAGGCATTGTTGAGCTCCTGGGACGGAGCGGACTCTGCGAGCTCCTGGGACGGAGCGGGCTCTGGAGCGGACTCTGCGAGCTCCTGGGACGGAGCGGGCTCTGGAGCGGACTCTGCGAGCTCCTGGGACGGAGCGGGCTCTGGAGCAGACTCTGCGAGCTCCTGGGACGGAGCGGGCTCTGGAGCGGACTCTGCGAGCTCCTGGGACGGAGCGGGCTCTGGAGCGGACTCTGCGAGCTCCTGGGACGGAGCGGGCTCTGGAGCGGACTCTGCGAGCTCCTGCGTGGCACCCACCGTAAAAGGAGAGCCACTCAGCTGTAGTGCGGTATCCATATACCTCTCCAACGTCCAGTTAGGATCATGCAGCGGCATGATTGAACGAAGAGGTTCAGATAAGCCCCCATGAAAAAATATCATTAAGCAGATTTTGTCCTTATGAGTCAGGTGTGCCAGTTCGAGGAAGTCCACGACATAGTCCTCAATGGACCTTGTACCCTGGCGGAGTAACATCAACCTTACTGCTGGATTCATCCTTGGCGAAGTCTTCTGTAACAAATGACAGGTCAGAGGCGAGAGTAGATCCACTAGCAGCTTTATTTGTACAAGGTCAAACAGGCAAATATCAAGCAGAGGTATCGGGGGCAACGTAGAAAAGGCAGAGTCGAAATCAGAGGCAGAGCAATGGGTCAGGGCAGGCGGCAGACAGAGAGAGAGGATTACCATAAAACAGGCGAGGTCAAAGAGGCAGGCAGCAAACGATCAGGAGAGGAGGTCAACAGTCCAGGTAGTGCACGGAAAGACATACTGGGAAAACCGCTCGGATATGTAGCCAGGGGGAAACAAGACTTCGCACTGGGTGAGTGTTTGTGTGCTGCTTTTATGTGAGTGAGTGAATGAGGTGCAGGTGTGGTGAGGCAATCAGGGTTGATGAGTGAATGGTGACAGCTGTGTGTTTGGTGTAATGGTGGACGGGAATGTGTGTGTGCAGTGCATGATGGGAGATGTAGTCCCAGGGTGATGTGCAGTTGTGGTGAGTGGCAACCAGATTCATGACAGTATGAGTTTCTTTCTTCTGTTGAACACAAGAGAAGATATTTTTGGGGAAAATACTATAGATGTCAATGGATACCAGCAATCCTTTGGTCACCAACATTCTTCAAAAATTATATAGTACTTAGCACACACGAATCTGTAGTAGGTGCGTCGAATAAATATTAAAAATAAACCAAATCTATGTTACCAACATTCTTCAAAATATCTTCTTTTGTGATCACCAGAAAAAAAAAAAAAATTCATACAGGTTTGGAACAACACTTTACTTTATCATGAACACAAATACAGTGATAAAAACAAGTTCTAAAATTAGATTTTTAATGACAAACACACAGCTTGTCTCATCCATTCTCAGTGGTGAGGAAAATTGAGACTTCATGCTATAAGATTCAAATGCTTCAGGTTACCACAATACCAGCATGCTTCCACTCAAACCCATTTGTGCTGTAAATGCTATCATTTCCTGCGGGGAGTAGATCAATCCTCTTTCGTTTCTTTTTGTTTTTCCTTTTCTTTTGCTCTGCCTCCAACACTGTTGATGATCTTGATCATACGTTCTTCTTATCAGTAGCACAGTTTTTTTAAGCATAGCTACTGTGTGAGTGTTTTGTCCTTGTAAACTATTTCTACTTAATTCCTAATTCCAATACTAAATATCAAAGTTGGGCAAAGTCAATGGTACTGAAGGGCACTGCTCTGTACCAGTGTTCTTACTATTAACTCAAATTAAGCATTACAATTAAAAGATTCAGTAATTAAAATAAATCTGAAATTAAATCAAATTAAATATTAGATGAAAAGCTTCAACATAAACATAACTTTGCTAAAACCACTAAAACTACAAAGGGAATAAACATTAATTAAAGTTTTAGAAATATTGAATACAAAATATAAAAGTAAACATTACTAAAACTTAAAATAAAATAAAAACTGAAAATATAAAAACTAATCTGATATATAATTATAATTATATAACAGTATATAATGCTAAAATAGTAATGTACTATGTAAATATACTGTATACAAATCATTCTCCTGAAACTAAACTGCAAATAGCTTGTTCTGTACTTCTGCAATTTCTGACACGAGACAGATGAATGCACTTTAACGCATGAACACACATTTACACATCAACAACGCCTATTTATTATTTATCAACCTGACATGCCCAGATGCAATGAGGAAATGGAGAGGAAGTAGTGCATCATTGATAACATAAGAAGAACTAATGATAAGAGTAAGTTGTGAGAGCATCTGTCAGACATTGTGATGTTCCTGACTATGCTACTGTACATATCATACAACTGTAAATATTACATCTGAAAATCAGCTGAAAAAATGGCTAGGGAGAGCAATTTATGAGAAAACATCCACAAACTGCCATCTGAGATTTGATTCAAAGGAAGTGCAGATTAGCTTGCAATGTAGGGCATGTCACAAATACTGTAGATCAGTAAGATGGAAAGAAGCAGGACAGCCACAGTGCTGAAGTGGATCCCTCAAGGACATCATCCACCCCCTCGTTCTGCTGGAAAAGAGCTTCACAGAGACCATATTACCATAGCAACACAGAGACAGAAGGAGGCCGAGAACATCTGAACCAGAGCATAAGGGGGCGTTCACACAGGGCAATTTCTTAAATTAAAATTAGCTGCTAGATGGAATGCAACAGAAGTGCTGCTAGGGGTGGCACGGCACACAGATGTCACGGTTCGGTATGTACCTCGGTTCGGGGGTCACGGTTTCGGTACAACAACAACAAAAAAAGAAATCTACTATGCTCGGTTTCTTTTCATTTATTTTGAACAGATAGTAGTGCAAATTAAAACAATGTCCACCTAGATGTGAAAATACTAATTATTAATACTTTTATTACATTATATTATATAATGTATCAAATCTGATTTTTTTTCATTGCGAGTGTACACAAATAAAAGCAGACCTTTATACAGTGATTATTAATAAGACAATAAGTGTTTAAAGTTGATTCTGCTGATATAAGGGAACAGTTGAAGTGATCGCGCGCTGCTGGAGCACACACACACACACGCATACACACACACACACATACTTTTTTATTAACTGTATATATTGAACATACATTCAAAATTATTACAAAATGTTACAAACATGATCACGTTTCCTAACAGACACAAACATATCAGATTCAGCATTGCTAAAGTTAGTAACGTTAGGCTACTTTATCAAAATAAAATACAAACATCAGCGCAACGCACAGTGTCACCGTTGGAACCCGACTGAATTAACTTACAAAGTCTATAATTTACATAATAAATAATAGTTTAGCATTCCGATAAGTTACATCGCAAACATGGAAATATTCTGGAATATTTAGATGTGTGCCGAATGAGAGAGGTAGGATACACAAAGCTTTTGTCAGTCCATGTGAGAGACAGTCACTGTCTAGCGGGCTTTGTTTTCAAGCGCGCAACTCACAGCATTCGCTGTTCTTCTGCTGGCGGTTATCAAACAGCGTTGCATTACTGCGGGCACCCCCTTCTGGATTGTGGGTGAATTGTCTGTATTCGTCATAAGGCCTCATGCACCGAACCGAGAGGTCCGTACTGTGGCGGTTCGTTATGAATTCATGTACCGTGCCACCCATAACTGCTGCTAATATGACAATATGATAAAATATTCTAATATGCTTTTATATGTATATATGCTTATCCTGCTCCCAGATTGATTTGATTTGTTCATCATTTTAGAATTGACACTAATTTGATGCCCTATTTCAATTATTGATTAATTTGACATGGTGTCAATGACAGAGCTCATGGTGGAATATGCTGAAAAAACAATGAGACACGGGGCATTTGGCAAAAATGTCTGTTTCGCATTAATATACCAACAATTAAAAAAATAGCACAGATGGAAAAAATCTGAAAAATGCAGAACTGAGATAACAAGGCTGAAATTAAAGAAATAAAAGGCTGACAGTTCGAGAGGGAACGCATGTGAGATTTTGAAGAAATGTGAGATATTTGCAAATAATAATATTTTTTGAACTTGTGTGGCTAAATTATATTGGTAACATTTTACAATAAGGTGCTATATGTTAACAATTAGTTAATGCATTAGCTTAAATGAACTAACAATGAACTACTAATACAGCATTAATCAATGTTAGTTCATGTTAATTTTAGCATTTACTAATACATTGTTAAAATCTAAAGTTGTCACTGTTAACATTAGTTAATGCACCATGAACTAACATGAATAACTATTTTGACATGAACTAACACTAACAATAATTAAAGGCAAGGTATGCAATTTTTCAACGTTTTAGAAAACGTAGTCGGGGCCGAGTATCAAAACAAACTTGTAGCCAATCAGCAGTAAGAGGCGTGTCTACTCATTATATGGAGGAGAGAGCATTCAGTGAACAGCCGAGCCGAGTGACAGAAAGATAGAGATGGCGAAGAAAAAACAAAAGAGGAAAATGTCTGCGGAACGATAAAGCAAGAATTAGGAGCCATGTAAATATATGATTTACACGGAATAGGAATATATATTTACACGGGATATAGGAATATCAGCTTTCCAGCTCTGGAGAGAACTCAAGGAGCTTGTGAAGTCCGAACTACCGAGGATGCAAGTCCAAAATTTGCGTTCTTGGTCACCAGACTATTTTGCCTAATCTTCTCGGTACTTAGACCGTGATGGAAACGCAACAGCAACAGGTCTGAGGGAAAAAAGTTCCTGGGACATATTGTTTATTGAAAATAAATATACATGCATAAATAATTAATTAAATCGCACACACATATAATTATTTTGTACTAAATTGGCATCAGGAGTTCCCTTTCAAGGCAACAATGGTGTGGACTCTTAACTCTCCCACCACTCATAACTCCCACCACAAATAAAATGACTGAGTCTGCAATATACCAGTCAGACTCTAAAACAAATTGTATGCTCCCCTGTCATTTTCCACATGCCATTCCAGATTGGTTCTGTTACATAATATTTATATAAGCGAGCCTGGTGCACAATGTCTCCGTAACATCAAAGAATGAATGATAAAGACATCTGATTTTACTATAAGACTGATTAATAACAGTAATTTACCCCTAAAGACCCCAAAAAGACTATTACACACTAGACTAGCAGCACCAGAAGCCACAATATAATGTAGTTGGTTTTTAAAGTTGTATCAAGAGCAGATATATATCACATATGGAGATACAGTGTGTGAACATTTTTGAACAAATTAGCAATAATAAAGCATTAATGTATCAAACATCAAAGTGTCAAAACATTGAGTATTATCTGCTATGACTAAATGTTACCAGCAGCAGCACTGTGAGAGAATCAATGTAGCATCTGCAGTGTATATCAGAAAGAGTTCCACTGAAACCTACCATTAAGCAGCGGTTCTCAAGGTACCATCCCACATGTTGATACCCAGAAATGCAGTGTTTCCGTTTTGACTGAGCAGGAAAGATATCTGA
Organism: Gymnocypris eckloni scoliostomus; assembly: GCA_027564155.1. Lineage (NCBI taxonomy): Eukaryota > Metazoa > Chordata > Actinopteri > Cypriniformes > Cyprinidae > Gymnocypris > Gymnocypris eckloni. The sequence goes on along the minus strand of CM050416.1, from coordinate 2,041,802 downwards.
GCACCGCTAAGCCAGCAAAAATATGACAGCTCATTTCAAACTAGCACATGAGGAAGGGGTTTACTGGTCTCTCGCTCTCTCTGGATCTTTAATCAGGCCCCACCTTTCTTTCGTTCACTCTCGACGTCATTCATAAATTCACCATGTAAACATTCACTTTTCTTCCCTACCTTTTTCCTCTCATCAGCTCTCTCTCTCTAAATGCTAACTCACTGCAGTTCCCTTGCAAAGCATTGTGGGACTGTGATGTAATTCTGAGTCTTAGAAGAGATAAAGGTGCAGATGCCGGGACCAGTTCTCAGCCAATAGGGCATTAGGAGATTAAACTGAACAATGATGCAGAAGCAAAGTCTGAGAGAGAGAGAGAGAGAGAGAGAGAGAGAGAGAGAGAGAGAGAGAGAGAGAGAGAGAGAGAGAGAGAGAGAGAGAAACATGAGAAAGCACAAGCCAATGAGATACGGCTGCTTTTGTCAGCATGCACTATTAGTGCTGACTCACAGTAAGGCAGTCAGAAATGTGAGAGGGATGCTGTGGGGCTGAACACACACACATGCGCAAACTAAACTACAAAAAAAAAACATTTACACTTTAAAGCATAAAAGCCTTAGAAATATGAATTTGGTTAATAATTGATGAATGTGATCAAGACCTGAAGGTATGCAAATGTTATCAAGGAGCATACATAAAGCTAATCAAATATGGTAAACACGGAAACATTGGCCTTGAGCATCAATCGAGCATGAGCTTCCGTTTGCCATATTTCATATTTATATGTGAATAAAAACCTATATTAAATCCATTCATCATATAAATGTATTATGTATCTTTGGAAGAATTGGTTTAAACCACTCGATTCATATGAATTTTGTTCACAATGTCTTTATTAACTTTTTGCAGCATCAAAATAATTTTGGTTGCACACTGTTAGAACATTTATTTTCTGAAAGTGCATGGAATTTCAATGGAGATGCAGCAATTGTGTTTTTGAGGATGCATAAAAGTGTTATGGTTTTTGGAATGACATTAGGGTAAGTAAATTATGACAAATTATATTTTTTGTTAATTACACTTTAAAATAATTGTTGAAATTATTTAATTAACACTACTGAAATTGTGTTATCAGTGCAACCCAATGTGTCAAAAAAGCAATTAGGTATATTGAAATAGAACAAAAGCATAAATGAAGAGACATAAACTAATATCTGCAAGTAGTTATAATTTTCCAGTTACTCAAAAAAAAACATTTTAAAACTATAATACCAACACAACTTCTGATATCTTAAGTCTATTCCGTATATACACACACTGAGTGCTTGCATAACTGATAAGACACATTAACAAAAAACATATACTGTCATAATCAAAGCAAAGGCAATCATGACACATCAATATAAGAACTTATATGGTTGGGTTTACTCACACTCATTTCTACAGAGAAATCCTATAGTCTTCTTCAGCGTAGCTAGCAAAGCACTACTGCCAAACTCACAATGCTATCCAGACACTGAGCTCAGCTGTTTTGTTTATGACCCGCCTTGGCATTTGACCACATCAGTCCAAACAACAAAAACAAAGCCACTTCTTTTAGCGTAATGTAGGGTAGATTTTTGAGTATTCATACAAGTATGAAATCAGGTATTCCATTGTTAAAGATGCTTTACTGAAAGTATTTAAACTAAATGTATGTTTGTTTCAAATATTTGGCTCTCCTAAACTACCAATCCAACAGATTTTCATAATGATTTTCATAATCGATAATAATCTATTTTATCGATTAGTTGTTGCAGCCCTAATTAGAATACATAAATACATGTTTCAGCCTCAGACGTCTTGCCCATGGACCATTGGCTGAACGTCTGATGCATACGTCACACTTTACTGGAAACACTTCAGGAATTTGGAAGTCATTATCTGATTGGTTTAATTCAACAGAATTTCTGGGTGTCGCGTTCTTTAATGTTCTGCCTGGAAACAAAGATGTCGTGGCACCAAACCCCTCATTGAAAACAAAACTGTCATGTTTACAACTGTGACAGTGAGCGCTTATCGGGATCAACTAAATGCTAGCTTTTCAAAAGTCGTCTTCACCATTCAAAGTGGCCAAGTTTCCCAGACCTTCTGCCATCAGTCTGACGGTCTGGCTACGAGAGACTACATAAATATAGACTTTCAACATCTAAACTACATGTTCAAAACCAATTAATTCATTTTGAAGTCTAACCAATACAGTTTACTATAAACTGTATGAACAATAGAAAGTGTTTTGTGAGCATTAGCATTTTGTCAGCATATAGCAGGATAGACTGCATGGGAGAGAAACCAATCAATGACTTTATGTAGAGGCTCATCAGAGAGGTCAAAGAGACAGGTCTAGAGCTTCTGAAAGAAGTGGGGTGGAAGAGCGCAATGACTTTTGTATCAGTCAGGAAAAAGGTCAACTCTCAGTTTAGTTGTGCTATAAGAATATGTTGAAAAATTAAATATGTCACAGTAAGAATGAACAGTATACACTTTTTTGAGTTCATGTACCGTACATCTTATGAAGAAGTGAAACAGTGAGACACTGTACACTTACATTAAATAGGATGTTAAATCTATATTACATTTAAGAAATCCCTCTAAAAAAAAATCACAGTATACCACATTAGAGGTAGTTTAATGCCAGCTTTCTGTAACCAGGCAACAACAGCACTTCCTGCACAGTAAAATCACCATAATTAGCATAAAATATCATTGACTTATTGACAGACAAGTGACTGATGTTGTGCCTTTGTGTGTCAGAACCTGAAAGATAAAAAAAATCAAAACAACTCAATTTCCAAGTCCAAGAGAATCACTCGGGTGCTTTTAGTTTCTTGCTTCTCCATTTATTGAGTGATTCACTATAATGTACCTTAAATATAAATACAGTAAAGTGCTTAAAGCATACTATTAAAAAATGTGTGCATATGTACCAAATAATTTAAATGTAACTGTTCACTAACAAATCACTGAACTGAACAGAGCTGCGTTTCCCAAAAGCCTTGTAAGTAGATTCTAGACATCAGCAATAGGGGTCGACCGATATGTGTTTTTCAGGGCCGATACCGATTATTACAGATCAAGTAGACCGATAACCGATATTTTGAACCGATATACGTGTCTGGTGTAAAAATGAAAATTAATGCCAAAATTAATAATAACAAGAGCTCTGACAAAAAAAACGTTCTTTAAATGCTTTTAAACATGTCTTTAATTCTGAAAACTGTTAATAACAACAACATTAAATAAACAGTAATATTAAAAATATTAATAATGACATAAGTACAGAGATCACCCAGAAGCATTCTGTAAACATTTTGTAAAACTTAAAGTAAACGTATTTAGCGTATTGTGTGATTATTCTCAACAAAAGTTGTAATAATTGTTGTAGTTGTATTACGTATACAGTAATATATTCGGCTAAACCGAACTTATATTTTGACAGGTTGCCATGAGGACCTTTTAAGTTTCTGTAGCCTATGTATATATGATATGACGATCGTTTTACTCAAATGAAACCGTCAAATGCTCATGAAGTGACTCTGGGGATGTTGTTCATGTATTTATGTCCTCATTTAGTGAGACGGCAGACGCTGAAGTCACTGCGAGCGTCACGTGCGCTTCAGTATGTATGTGTGCAGTAAATGAAACCGCAGTCGCCTGTGTCATTCATTAACAGAGATGCAGAACATGCAGGATTCATATTTAAAGTGTTTTTGACTTAATATTAATATATACTAGTCCATAGCGCGAGTCGATTTAAGTGTACTGACCTAGTTTTGATTAATTCATCCAAACTTGACACATTCCGTGACATTCCAGCGTTATCGGTAAATTCCATTATATGACTGCATTCCGCGATTCGCCCGCATTTTCCGCATCCTGACATCATGGGTTATATTGAGGTGTTTTGCAACTTCAGCAACGTCTGCTGCTGCTTTACCTTTGAGAGACAACTGATGCGTGATCACTGAGGCAGCTCCAGTCAGCATGTGCTCGGTGTGAGACTGCCTTCAGTTTTCCGCGTTGATTGGTCGGACTCGTGACTCTCTACATATCAGATGAGCGGTGGGCGGAGATTGCTCTCAGAGATTGAGAGATCGCCTCACTCACAGAGTGTTGAGCTCAGACAGGCTGCATCGAGCCAAATAGTGCATTTAAACATTAAATAGTTTCACCTGTATTATTTATTCACCAATAAATAATGTCACCTGTAAATAGTATGTTTGTTTGCATAAATAAAAAAAAAAAAAAAAATTATCGGCAAATCTGTTTTTAAAATGGCCGATATCGATAATCGGTAAAATGCTTAATATCGGCGCCGATAATCGGTCGACCCCTAATCAGCAATGCACCGAAATTTTGGCAATAAAAATTTTTCAGATAAAAACAGCAATTTCTGGTTTAGTCCAAAATAGTTGGTAGGAGCCGAAACTAGAGAAGAGCATTTTGCTAAATATATGCACATAGTCTTTATTTTTTTTACTTAACCTGCTATTTTTTATGTATCTTTGGATAAAACTGTCATGAAAACACGATTAAATGTTACATGTTTATACTGTATAATAACAAATTGGAGTAGTAACATATATCTATTATTAAAAGGTTGATATAAAAACTGCCTTATGAACAATGTTTGTACAAACCATTGTGTTTTGAGCATTGATTATTACATACATTTTATTAAATAATCGAATATTACATTTTTGATTAAATTAAAACTTTAACTTTGGTTTTTGTGTTTCGGTTAAAAAAAAATTGTGAATCACAAGTAACTATAAATCTGAAGCTTTTATGAGCTCTTAAATAATAGAAGGGCTATGTAATATTTGTCACACAGCTGGAGTATTTGCAACTGCAGATTAAATGAAAGATGCATAGATAGCACACAGACATGTGACCTTTGCCATACATTCATAGCCCATCACAATCCATGTCACACAGGGTTGACTCTTTACACAGCCCCTCCTCCACCACTTTCATCAGCACTAATCATCTCATCAGGGCTTTAACCCAGTCACACACACACACACACACACACACACACACACACACACACACAGACACACACACACACACACAGACAGACACAGACACAGACACAGACACAGACACAGACTCACACTCACACTCACACTCACACTCACACTCACACACACACACACACACACACACACACACACACACACACACACACACACACACACACACACACACACACACACACACACACACACACACACACACACACACACACACACACACACACTGCCAGGACACGTGGTGCAACATCCAACACTAGACACAGGGAGAAACCACAAAGCAATAGTAAAACATAGTAAATGATCATTCATCGTGCCATAGCTTTACAAGAGGAATGGCAACTTTGCTTATTCAATTCAAGTTAGCCAAATTCATATTTTTAAGAACCAGAAAAAAATGTGCGACTATACAGCACAGAAGCATCAGCTTCACAACTGAATAATAATGCAAATCAAATCCGTTTATCCACAGCCTTTGAGTCTATGATTTCAGCATGAGGACAGAGGGTAGACACAGATGCACTGCATATCTGTCAATTTCACCATATGCCAATTCAATATCGATTTATGCCGTACTCAGCCATTGAGTATAAGTAACTGTAGATGGGATTGAGTTACCAATATAATACCGCAATACTGCACTAATAATACAACCTGCATGTCTCATTTCAGATTGATTGATAAGTCTACATTTTGTCCAAAATTACTCATTTTTAATACTCTACATACTAAAATGAATTATAGTGAAAAGATGAATCATGGTAATCGCTCAAGTGTCAATTTAAATCTTGACACTTGGGAGAACAGAACTTTATTTGCATACAGCCAGACCTGCAGCAGAGTAGACACCATGATAAACGAGGAAGAGATTAAACTGTGCAGGAACATCATTTGTTTTTGCGTGACTGTTTGTAGCAGATTTATTATAACTTAAATATCATTCTTTTGCCACACAAAACATTACGCCTACTTTTATGGACTTATTTTGGACCCAGTATTTTAAATCACCAACTACTTTAGTGGTTTGAAAAAGAACAGCGAGGACATTTTACCAAATTTCTCCTTTCATGTTTAATCAAAAAATTATAAATAATCACACGGGTTGTGCACTGCATAGAGGATACATAATTGTGATTAAAAACGTGGGGTTAATGTGATCCTTTCAGTGTTAAAATGATAGAAAACATTCTGTCTTTAGTGCCACTAAAAATATAATTAGCCACTGCCTTCCTGTATGCAAACCAGGACACTGGGCCAGTCAGCTTCCTGAGAAGGACAATCTGCTCTATGGCCCAAGAAGTTAAACTGATCTTGTTAATTATCTGCATTTCCTTTCACATTTTGCTTAAGACAAGCAGTACTACACAATGCTTGTCTAAAATTATGTGTTAATTCAGACAAACTGCTGGCTTGAAAGTATCGCAGCATTAAAGAAAGCTGTTATTACAACTGTGTGTGTGTGTCAGCATCTTCAACTGATTATATACATTATAGTGATAATTAAAGTTGCAACCTCTGAGTGAATTACAATAGGAGAGCAAGGATCGCCAACAAGGTCTTGTCTAACTGTCAAAAAGTAACATAAATAACTATCTCGCTCTCTCTCTCACACACACACACACACACACACACACACACACACACACACACACACACACGTCGTGACTCGTCTTATATCAGTGGCATATTTTCCTTGAACAGGCGTCAGTGCACAGTCTGCAAGTGTTGATAAACTCTTTCCAGATATGCAGGAAGGGAGCAGAGCTGTCCAGTTACATTGAATGACCACAAAAGAAAATGGCTTGTGTATTGCCATTTTGATTCTGAAAACGGTAGATCATATAATTCCTAATGCAAATACTGTTTACATTAGGAATTATCTGATCTAACATTTTCAGAATACATTTACTGCTATACTAAATAGTCATAAATTAAAATTGTGCTTTTTTTAATATGTTAGTAGGCTACAGGCGAATTAAGGTGACCCGAAGCATCTGAACACACTAGTTGAAGATTCAGTGAAATATATGGGGTAACACTTTAGATATTCAACTAACAGTAAGTAATTTTGCAACCACATGTCAGCTAGCAGTCATTAGAGTATAAGTAGATGGTCTGCTTAATTAATATCTTCTAACACTTTATTTTTATGGGTCTACAACATACTATGAGAAACTTTGCTAGTATATGTCAACTTATTTTACTAACCCTAAACCTACCCTAACAGTCGAGTTAGTAGACATGTAGTTGCAAATTGATGACAATTAGTTGAGTTGACATGTAATTACAAAGTTACTTATAGTCAGTAGAATGTCTAAAGTGGACTATCAAAATATAAAGTGTAAACATAGGGTTCTAATAATAACATATTTTGCTCATAAAGTCCCAGAAAATTATTTTCAAAATAAAAAATGTAGTTGTGCACTAGGTCTAATAAAAGCACCATCAAGTAATTTATCATGCAGCCTATGTATATATATATCATCATGATAGATATAGGTAGATAGATAGATAGATAGATAGATAGATAGATAGATAGATAGATAGATAGATAGATAGATAGATAGATAGATAGATACAAATAATTTCTCAATTGTTTTATGAATAAATGTTTAAAAATCAATGAAAAACTCATCTTCTTTGCCATACAAAGTTGCATGCATCATAATTTATGAAAATATTGTAAAAAACTCACAGCCACAGTGAGTATAAATGCACATGTCCCTGTCATCGCAGAGAGCTGATAACAGCAACACAACGTTAGACAATTCCTCTTTCTCTGCCCTTCTGTTTTCTCTCTATTGCTGAAAATACTTACGTGATCTCCATGTCTGCACTCCAGCTCAAGCCGATTAATTCCACTAAATAAAACCGTCAGATTGTCTCTGTCTGTCCACTCATTTTTCTCTTGATGAAACGAAAGTCACGGAAAACAAAACTCACTGTTGATTATTGCCGTCAGCTTCTGTCAAAAGCCAAAGGGAGGAACCGTAGAAAGTGGCCAATCGAAACGCTTGAATGACTGTAAGGGCGTGGTTACCTTGACTAACCGCGGTTTGTGGCCAATCGCAAGGGAGTATCTCAAATTAGGGCGGGGGAAGTGAACAGGTTTGTGGGTGTGGGGACTCACTGACCACGCAACAGGGATGAGAGGATTTCAGAGTTACTGTAGTTCAGGTTGAGTACAGTATGTGTAGTGTATGCACGTGTATTCCTACTTAATTATATTTATTTAGGGTACAAATTTGTACCCAGAAGTAAGCAAAGTCTGATTACCATGGCCTTATTTTCTCAAACTGACTGTCCACATGAAGTTTTTTATATATATATTATTTTACAGAGTAACAAAACCAAACCAGATTATGGAATATACATTATAACAAAAATATCAGTGCAGGTATAAACAGTCTTGTTTAACATAAATGGCAAAGTCAAGTGGGCAAAAAAGGATAACATACAGAAACAAGCAAATATAAATGCATTACAGTAATGCGATACAGTCCATGTCAATGGTCCAAGACCATCTTAACAATTATTTTTAATATTAGTCCAGAGGTTGTTTAAAAAAAACAATGTCAACACTATTCCAGGATGCCTTAAGCCAAGGTATTCAGAGACTGTAAAGCAAGAGAAAATAAAAATAATATAAATAAAATAAAAATGTGCCTTTATTGGGGGCAGTCTTTTCAGTCTTTAAATCAGGAAATGCCTGTTAACCTACTGAAAAATCTGTTGAATGATTAAACATGCCAATTTTGACAACCTGCACATAAATAATTGACTGTACTAAGACCCCTGTTTACCCACAAACACAAAACAAATATCAGCAAAAGCAAGTGGAAACTGTGAGCATCCCAAATGCAGGTATATAGAAAGAGGACAATCTGAAGAATGTGTGATGAGTTTCCCATTTTTTCAGGGTCTCCGAAAATAATTCCTTCATTCCTGACTTATTTTCTAAAAATACAGTTTAGAATGCAATAATGCCAGAAGATATGACCACAGAACTAACATAAAAAGCCACTAACGAGAAACCAAATTAATATGCTTTGAGCTAAAGATTTATCTTCACATCAACATCCAATTGCTACCTTTACCTAGGCTGATGGTGTCACGTTGAGATATATGGCCTTTAAACTGCAGACATGCTTAGTTGACTTGTTTTTAAAGTCCCAGAGGACTATCATGCCGAAATTAGCTGAATTAGCTGAGTCCCCAGGGACCACTGATATTGGATGGGTCAGACTGGGGCATTGTGGGAGACTGCTGGAGTCACACACGCCCACACATGACAATAACACACACACACACGCACGCACGCACGCACACGCACACACACACACACTGGCCACGAGGATACAAACTGTTGGAATAAGTAATCAAAGAATTATCAAAATAACTTTGGTTTGTCAAAGTATTGCAACGTAGTTTACAAAATGCCCTCAAATCCCGTGTTTTGTTTTGTTTTTATTTACCCTTTACTTCAATGTTACTGAAAGAAGAAAGTCTGTATTATTGATGCTGTCCACCAGAGGGAACCACAGCTTCACAATAGCTTCATACGTGATGAGTTTTTGATTAAACACTCATAATGGAAATCGTTAACGTTAAACAAATCATTATTAGATATTTGCATTTTTGTACGTTTTTAACAGTAACTCTTTGTCTAGGTTTTCTATTTGTGTTAGTATTTCTGAATACATACTGTGTATTCTGACCATTTAATCCGTGTCGCTTGCTCTGGACATGTTTGGGCTTTGTACTATTTTAGAGATCTCTGCAAGATTGTACAATAATAGACCGTGTGTAACATTCAAACAATAACAATCGTAATGTCGTATGAGCTGCAGCCATGTATCTAAACATTCTATTACTATTATAACGTCATGCATTGGAACACAGAAAGTGTAGTCTTTAGTTCTAGTGTGTGACTTTCCATAGACTTGGACAAACGAATACTTATGAAGGTAAATTTTTTAGAGATACAAAAAAATAATAATTTACTTATGTTCAGATTATACTGGATTTGTTATTTCTGTGCATGACTCTTACATTCCACTGTTTGAGCTCATTTGGTAAATGTGTGTGACAACATTATTTACAACGTTACATGACAACATGTTTCTTTCAATAGGCATATAGAATCAGATGTTTCATTTGAATACGACATAAAACCATTGCATTTCTGATTCTGGTCTTCTATGTTTTTTTTCTATGTTTGAACATGTTTTTCTTTTTTTTCTTGCTGGACTGTCTTCATCTACATGTCAATGTCGTTTATTTACCTACTATGGTAAATGTGGGTCATGTGACAACATTATATTAGCAAGGTGAGTTCGATAACCCAAATGTTTCTTAAAATCTAAAATCCATATTATTTCAATATAGAATCAGATGTTTCATTTAATTACAACATAAAATCACTGTATTTCTGGCCTTCTGATAAATACTGGTCTGATAAAATACTGGTCTTCTGTGTTTTTACTGGTCTGTGCTTGACCCGCTTCAAGTACTGTTTGAGCCCCTACTATGGTAAATACAGGTCATGTGACAACATTAACAAGGTAATTTCAGTAAACCAAATACTTATTACAATATACAATCTGAATGCCTTTCTTTTAAAGAAACCAACAATTCAGTGTATTTCTGATTCTGGTTTGAGCTTCTACCATGGTAAATGTGGGTCATAGCAACATTAATGAGGTAAGTTCAATAACCCAAATTTTCCTTTCAGTATAAAATCTGAATGTTTCATTCAAATACACCATAAGATCACTGTATTTCTGATACTGGGTCATCTATGTGTTTTTCTATGCTTGACTCTTCATCTACATGTCACTGTTTGAGTCCTTATTATGGTAAATATGGGCCATGTGACAACATTAAATGAAAATGATAAGTTTAATTACTCAAATGTTTCTTACAATCTAAAAGCAGAGTTTTTTTTTTAATACACCATAAAATCACAGTATTTCTTATACTGGTCTTCTTAGTTTTTTATGCTTGACTCTTCATCTACATGTCACTGTTTGAGTTCTTTCTTACTATGGTAAATGTGGGTCATGTGACAACATTAAATTCACATAGTTAGTTCAATAACACAAATATTTCTTGCAAAATAAAATAAAGTGTTTCATTTGAATACATTGTAGAATCATTGTATATCTGATATTGGACTTCTTTGTTTTTTTCAATGTTTGATTCTCCTCTTCAACATATCACTGTTTGAGTCCCTACTATGACAAATGTGGGTCATGTGAAATCATTAAAAGGTCATTTTAATAATCAAAAAGTTTATTTTAATTTAGAATCAGATGCTTCATTTGAATACACCATAAAACACTATACATTTATTTTTGATAATGGTCTTCTATGTTTCTTTCTATGCTTGACTTTCTTCATCGACATGTGAGTGTTTGAGCCTATACTATGCTAAACATAAGCAGTGTGACACTAGTAAATCAACAAGGTAAGTTCAATAATCCAAATGTTTCTTGCAATCTAAAATCATTTTGATTACACCATAAAATCAATGTATGTCTGATACTGGTATTCTGTGTTTTTCCTGTTATGCTTGACTCTCTTCATCTACATGTCACTGTTTGAGTCCCTGCTATAGTAAATGTGGGTCATGACTCATGTGTCAACATTAACAAGGTAATTTAAATAACCAAAAAGTTTATTTTAATATAGAATCAGATGCTTTATTCAAATACACCATAAAATCACTGTATTTCTGATACTGGTCTGCTATGTTTTTTCGATGCTTTACTCTCTTCATCTACGTTACTGTTTGAGCCCCTACTATAGTAATTGTGGGTCATGTGACATCATTAAAAAGGTAATTTTAATAACTAACTAGTTTATTTTAATATACAATAATGTAGAAAGTTTCTTCATATGTAGAATCAGATGCTTAATTTGAAAGATAATTTCTACATGTTACTGTTTGAGCCCTGCTGTATTCAATTTGGATCATGTGAAAATATTTAACAAGGTAATTCCAATAAAATTTCTTTTAAATATAGAATCAGATGCTTATGGAAGCCCATTTCCACCACTGAATAATAAATAAAAAAAGGTTATTGCGACTTTTTGTCACAGAATTCTGACTTTTGTTCTCATAATTGCATTGCTCAAACTCACAATTCTAAGAAAAAAAGTTAGAATTGCGAGAAAAAAGTCAGAATTGCGTGATATAAACTCACAACTCTGAGAAATAAAGTCAGAACTGCGAGATATAAACTTGCAATTCTGAGAACGTATCAGTCTTTTTTTCCCCCTTGAAACTGGACTTTAACTCTCAATTGCGAGTTTATATCTCACAATTCTGTGAAAAAAAGACAGAATTGTGAGATAAAAAGTGGCAATATGTTTTTTTATTCAGTGGCTGAAACAGCATATAGATGCTTCATTTAAAGACACCATAAAATATCTGTTCCCCTTCATCCTCTTTTCGAGAAAAGAAGGTCAGCCGTCTGCTTCCCGCGATTCAAGACCCACCGTTGCCGAGGCACGGAGGAGAATGAAATCGTGGGGTTCGCAGGTGGATCTGGCCGATGAGTTAGAGAGGGAGCTTTCCCTTTCGCACGAGTCGGCCAAGAACGAGGGTGAGCCGCTGGATTACGATGATGTAATCTCTCTGACATCATCTGATCCAGTGGCTAGTGCTCTGCTGGGTTATGCCCAGGAAGAGGAGGAGATGTCTGAGAGTGAGGAAGTTGAGACTGAACTCTCTCAAACCTCCTGCCCTGCATACGAAGAGCTGTTGGATGTTATGGAACGCGCCACGGCGAGGCTTGACTTGCCGTGGGAGCGAACCAAAATGACGGCGCCACGGGGACGTCTCGATGAGCGATATCTTTCTGGCCATAAAACCCCAGCTCAAGTGAACCTTCCATTTCTTCCTGATCACCATACGGAGGTCGAGAAGGAATGGAAAAAGCCGTTTTCCTCTCGCATCCACAGATTCCAGCATACCAGTTATGCTAACATTATAGGGATGCGTGAAAAGGCTATGAGAGGATGCCCCCTGTAGAAGAGACGCTAGCCAGCTATCTCTCTATGGGGGAGACAGCTTCTCTAAAGGTTCCCTCCTTGCCATCTATGCCCCTTCAGCTTACATCACGCCTGAATGGCAGGGCGTACGCAGCAGCAGGTCAGGCAGTCGCCTCGTTGCACACCATGCCGGTGCTTCAGGCTTACCAGGCGGATCTGCTGAAGGACCTGGATAATGGTCAGGGCTTGTCACCTGACGAGGTAGCCGAGCTGCGCCGCACCACAGATTTAGCCCTCCGTGCCACCAAGCAGGCTGCCACTGCTATGGGCAGGTCTATGGCAGCCATGGTGGTAACGGAAAGGCATCTGTGGGTGAATCTGGCGGACCTCGAGAAGAAAGAGAAGGGCTTTCTTCTCGACGCTCCAATCTCGCCCTCCCAGCTTTTTGGTACCTCCGTCGAGACGGTGGTCGTGAATTTTAGAGAGGCGAGGGCGCACTCAGCGGCCTTCAAAACCTTCATCCCAAGAAGGTCCAGGTCCAAGCCCGAACAAAGCGGGGGTCCTGGCCCGTCCTGGTCTGAGGATCGGGCTCTACCATCGGCCCTTAGCTTCCCTCGCTATTCCGCTCTCCAGAGCTCATTGTTGGTAGAGCCAGCATTACTTCCCTCACCTTAAGAGGGTTATCTATGAGTATGCCGCTCCCTTCGGAGCGTCTGAATGTCCCCTCATTCTGAGGAATGTGTTCTCCGCTCTCCAGAGCTCATTGTCGGTAGAGCTAGCACTGCTCCCCTCACCTAGAGGGTCACCTATGAGCATGCCACTCCCTTCTGAGCGTCTGAGTTTTCCTCTCCTTCTGAGGGATGAGTTCTCCGCTCCCCAGAGCTCTGTGATAGGTCGCTCTCCTGGTTGGACGAGCTAGCATCGCTCCCCTCATCATAGAGGGTCACCTATGAGCATGCCGCTCCCTTCTGGGCATCTGAGTTCCCTCACTCGGAGGAATGAGTTCCCCGCTCTCCAGAGCTCCTCATTGGTAGAGCTAGCACTGCTCCCCTCACCATTGAGGGTCACCTATGAGCATGACGCTCCCTTCGGGGCATCTGAGTTCCCTCTCATTCTGAAGGATGAGTTCTCTGCTCCCCAGAGCTCGCTGTCGGTAGAGCTAGCATTGTTCCCCTCACCTAGAGGGTCACCTATGAGCATGCCGCTCCCTTCTGAGCGTCTGAGTTCCCTCTCATTCTGAGGAATGAGTTCTCCGCTCCCAGAGCTCTCTGAAGTCGCTCCTTGTTGGCCGAGCTAGCATTGCTCCCTCACCATAGAGGGTCACCTATGAGCATGCCACTCCCTTCGGGCATCTGAGTCCCTCTCACTCTGAGGAATGAGTTCTCCGCCTCCAGAGCTCGCTGTCGGGTAGAGCTAGCACTGCTCCCTCACCTAGAGGGTCACCTATGAGCATGCCGCTCCCTTCTGAGCGTCCGAAGCCCGCCCCCAGAGCTTTTGTGATAGGTCGCTCGCCTTGTTGGTCGAGCTAGCATTGCTCCCCTCACCATAGAGGGTCATCTATGAGCATGCCGCTCCCTTCTGAGCATCTGAGTTCCCTCTCACTCCGAGGAATGAGTAGTTCTCCGCTCCAGAGCCATAGAACATTACTATATATATATATAAGTGCACACACTAAAGCTCTGGGCACTTTCTAAAATCCACTCAGTGGTAAGTTCGTACATCAAAAGTTCTGCTTTCTTTCTAAAATCCATGTTATGGTAAGTGCACACGCGAGACTTTGGGCACTTTTCTAAAATCCACCCAGTGGTAAGTTCGCACATCGAAAGTTCTGCGTTCTTTCTAAAATCCCGTAAGGGTAGGGTTAAGCGCGCAGCTTTGTGCCCTTATTTGAGCTGGTCAAGCCCCGGTTTGTGCCTTGGGCCCCACTCCCTCTGCCCCAATATTTTGGGTCAAAAAAAAAAAAAGGTGTAACGCTACCAAAGGGTCTGTTGAGACAGTTCCCTCAGCAAAGCTCGTGCAGAGCAAGCGGTAGCCCCTGAGTGACCGGCCAGGACCTAGTTACTACCACTAGGTGCTTGGTCATATCCCCTTAAAGGAATCTTTCTCTGATTCCGCACCTAGCAGGTAAGTACTTAGGGTATGCAGCTCGGGTTTATAGTGTCACTGACAGCCATCAACCGTCCCAGGGCAACTCCTTAGCCTGGTAGAGTTGGCTTAGTCAGCATGGTTCCCCATGCTTCGAAGTTTCCATGAAGGGGAAAGTCTCAGGTTACGATGTAACCATGGTTCCCGGAGTGGGGAACGAGACACTGTGTCCCTTAGAAGAAGCGGATGATGTACTCTCCCGGCGGCCCTTATATTGTAGTCGCGCCGGTAGTGACGTCATGGGCTGTCGCCGGCCAACAGGTGGTGTTTTTACATATGTATCTTCAGACACGAGTCACGCTGAGGGCGTTCCCCATAGAGACCCCTAGGGGACGTAGTGTCTCGTTCCCCACTCGGGGAACCATGGTTACATACGTAACCTGAGACGTTTTTGATAATAGTCCTCTATGTTTTTTTTCTATGCTTGACTCTCTGCATCTACATGCCACCATTTGAGCCGGCAAATGTGGTCATATGACAACATTAACAAGGTAATTTCAGTAAAACAAATGTTTTTTTTACAAAATAAAATCAGAATGTCTTTCTTTTAAAGAAAACACAATTTTAGTGTGTTTCTGATGCTGGACATCTGTTTCTTTTTATGCTTGACTCTCTTCATCTACATGAACTGTTTGAGTACTACTATGGTAAATGTGGGACGTGTGACAACATTACATTAAAGGGTTAGTTCACCCAAAAATGAAAATTAGCCCATGTTTTACTCACCCTCAAAGCATCCTAGGTGTATATGGCTTTCTATTTTTTGTGCGTTTTTGTAAAAAAAAAATCTATATTTAAAATGTAATAAAAATGTTACTCTCACTTCCACTGTCATATGTGCAAGCTGTTCCGGCGGGTGGGTGTAGCACACGCGCCGGAGAGATATGCTAGTTTCGTGAGTTTGTTTACAGGAGCAAAGGAAGCAAAGTTTCCTTACTTTACCAAAGAAAAAACAGTCTCCTCTTGGCTTATATCAAAATCCTCCTACATTTTTCTTTACAAATCCTCGTTTTGTGCTTCTAATTTTTGACTGGTGATTTGTTTTGCTGTCACTCATCTGCGCTTCCACATTAGTGACTAATCACCGGCATATGCACGACGCATACATCCTCCACCCAGACTGGCTTGCACGTATGACTGTCAGCAGAAGTGAGAAAAAAAGTGTTGATAACGTTTTAAACATGGATATTTTTCTTGCAAAAACTCATGGATTCCTACAAGAGGCCCATATTCACCCCCCGAATCCTTATGAGGCACATTTAGTTATGGATCCGTGCTTTATTTGACTACTTTTGGATTGTTGAACAAAAACACCCACCTACTCCCATTCTAACGCTTGGGAAGAGCCAGGGTAATTTTTAATATGACTGATTGGATTCGTCTGAAAGAAGAAAGTAATTTACACCTAGGATGCTTTTGAGGGTGAGTAAAACATGGGCTACTTTTCATTTTTGGGTGAACTATCCCTTTAAAGATTAATATTTACTCCCTAATATTTATGTAATACTGTGTATGTTTTCACTTGTTTTACCTAATAATCCTTGGTAACTTAGTATTACAGTTGGGTGCTGGACCCAAGATGACTGCCGCTTGTGCCTCTATTAAATATGACTTCTTTGTCCAGTTGTAATATTTTCCACTTTGAGTACAAGTGAACTGGATGTTATAAAACAGTAATTTACAGTATGAGTGATTTTTATATCTTTAAGGTTTTAGGAAGAAAAGTCTCAGTTTATGGTACAAAACAAAGCTCTCCTGTTTTCTTTCAGCCTGTCTATTGATGCCAGGGGCAGGTTTCCTCTAATTGTCCTCATGTCTCACACACTGATTTATCAGTACATGTAGAACATAACAGGTTTCGTTACTCATATACCATTATTCATGTTTCTTAAAAAAATACAGCAAAACTTCTGAACTTAGTCTGCGCCAATAGCCTTGTGGGCAGTTGGCAGTGTCAGTGCCATTGCGCTTTGGGTGTCCTGTGTTCGAATCCAGACACGTTGAGGACCTTTCCCGATCCTAGCCCAAGCCCCCCCCCCTCCCACATCGCTTTTCTGTCATGTCTGATATTAGAGTCAGACTATAAACACTGACCAAACACCATAATATACATAATAATTACCCACCAGTGGTTAGTTCTGTCAGTAAACAAAAATAGTACAAACAAGAGGAAGGCCTTTTTGTGTTCCTTTTAGTACTTTATCCAGTATTTTGAGATTGTACAGTATGTCTCTAGCTATACAGAAGCAGCAGTCCTAGTTTGACAGAGGTCTAACAGGAGCAGGAAAAGCTCTTTCTGTTCATTTAATATTAAACCAGAACATGATGTGGCTTTTACTTCGCCAGTTATTTTTAGTCTCTCAGTTATCAGGCAGTATTTAAACCAAGATGGATGAAATTTATAAATTATCTGTGTTATTTTTTATAAAGAATGTCAATCGTATTACAATTATTTTACACTCTGAATTAAACACTGAATCAAAAATATCTAAAACTGGCCTTCCTTTCCTTCCCATGGAAACCATTTAAGGCAGACACTAAAGCCAGACAAGCATTCAAGACAATAATTGGCCCACATGTATGGGTTTATACACAAAACAATGAAAGTAAAATGTGGCATTCCCTATTTATAAAGAAAGCTGCTAACTAGTTTCATGGGGCATTTTCTCACCCCATGCATTGGCAAAATAAAATAATCTAGAACCAATCTTGTTGCTTTAATGAGAATAAAATAAAGGTCAGTCATTTAATCTATTGGCACAACGACATTGATATTCATCACAATACCAGAAACTCAAGTCAATAGTAAATAAACCATTTAAAACCAGAATGAGAGTTCACAGTGTCCTTCTTTCATTTAGCAATGCTTATTATAATACACATATTATATCAGAGAAGCACTAACTCATTTAACATAAAGCCATGCAATTACTCTTATACTTGGCTTTGTGTAGATCTGCTTACACAAATTAATGTGTACTATTTTTGTTTTTTTTAGTGATTCAAAATAAATACAATGTGTCAAAGACAGCAACAAATTAAATCCACAGCTCTTTGTACAAGCTAAAGTGTAATGATGTGATGCATGATGACATCTGATGACATCGTCTTTTTAATGATTACGTGAGCTTGGCATGCACTAGAAATGTTCAAAACTTACTTTTACTACGTAGATATCCAGCAGTCTAAAGAGTCCTTTTTGCGTAGAATTCTAACGGTCTTGTTGAGAGAATAACTCTATTTGCACTGCACACAGTACTCAAGGTGAATGTGTCATCTTGCTGAGTACTCCCAATAAATGCTTCATGTAAGACCAATTTTACATGAATTATTCAACTCTTTGTGAGCTGGGAAGTAAATATAAATAAATCATAGATGAGGCCTGTCATGTTTGCAGAATGTTTTGAAGGAATAAAATCAGTGCTGCCAGGATACAGGGTATTCTCAGTTACTGACATATTTCATGAAACCAAAATTCACTTTAAATTACATCTCTTCTATGATCTGTCGTGTTATTTCATATTCATGACCAAATTGACCTTCATGACCTTCCAACGTGTCATTTTGGAACATGTTATGAAAATTTGTTTTCAAAACCATATTAAACCAATATAAATGCAATACTTTTCTAAGAACATTATTTGAAACTTGATTTTTTTTTAGATGATTCTCCTTTCAGTCTTATTTTTATTGTATTTTATTTTTATATTTTTAGCAGACGCTTTTATCCAAAGAGACTTACAGTGCATTCAGGCTATACATTTTTTGTCAGTATATGTGTTCCCTGGGAACTATTGTCAGTATGTGTGTCAGTATTGTCATACTGACTATTTGTCAGTATATGTGTTCCCTGGGAACTATCCTTATTTGTCATTGATACACATTGTTATCTTTACTTTTGGAGGGATCAGCTTTTAGGCCTTCACTAATAAAGATGTTGCCCAGACTTAATAACACTGAGATGAGAGTATTTTTCAAATCATCATGCTCTGAAGTTCCACGGCTTTCATTAATAATGCAGTTAATTTTAATTCTCCTCCATAAGCAACAAAGTTAATATCCCTCGTTTGCTTGCTTGTTTGGTATTAGCAACTTGTTTGAATGCCTCATTTTACATTACATTTTGCTCCAGGGTCAACTTTCACCACAGCTGGAGTTTTGTTTTTATGTGAAGCATGGCACATCCGTCTTCTTGCTAAGTCATGAGAGGAAAGCGTCTACAAACCTATCAGTTTCCAAAATATAAATATAACATTTATTGATGCTACTGGAGGACTGGTACATTCAAGTCAATGTTCAAACTCGATTTAGTGGTGCAACTTATATTTAACTCTTATAACATTTCTATGTGATTTATGCTTTAGGCAGGACACTTCTCTTCCTTTTACTCTTTGACTGTTCCCAAAATGTATACTACAGCTATTAATGGACTGGAAATCGTTTTGTTCAGATTTGTGTTTTTATCTTATGCTGTGGCGCCTCTTGCTGGATAATAATTGTACTGCATTAGTAGTTGCCTGAAGGTAACAGCCAACTAAGTTTCTTGTAAATAATACCTTCAGCTGTCACTGCTTACATTATAGTCTTGTGTATTGCATATTAACTCTTCTGTAAAACAACTTTAAGCTATTCTCTAGAGCACTGTTAAAGGACACAGTATTTTCATGTTGTTCTGGTTTCTTCAATTAAACTTGTCTCTCTTTGTTTTATTGAGGGTTACTTATTTCTTGTAACATTTCTTCTCTGCATTCACTAGGTGTTAAGATTACACCTTCCTTTGTCAGGAGGTGTAATGATGCCATGACCCTGGCATTGCTATAGAAACATGCTCACAGATTCCCATCACAAAACGAGTAATTGTGATGTCTGAAAAGCATTCATCAAGATTGTTAACTAACTGTGCAGCAAGCTAGATGCTGTCCTACAAGCACAAGAAATATTGTCATATTTAGACACAATTCAATGTAGAATATCTAACATTAACCTTTGTATATTTGTTCAGGGTTAAGCGTACAATGATTACATGTTTTTAATTTTTTTTGCATTTTTGCATATTCCATGATAGGACCGTGGATTATTTGACAGGAAGCGAGTGGGAGAGAGGGGGCGGGATCGGGAAAGATCAACAAGACTGGATTTGAACTCGAGACACCTGAAGCACAGCTGTGCTATATATACTGTATATGTCTGTGTAGCCCACGAGGCTATCGGCATGTAGTGTTTCAAACATGATATTCAACATATGATTATTCGCACAAATGATCTACAAATTAATGTATAAATTATTCTTGTAATGGTTTACTTATTTGATTAGACCCCCGATGACCTGCAAAAGGCATCAGTCATTAGGCAGTCATGGCCTAATGTTCAGAGCGTCAGACTTGTAACCCTAAGGTCGCAGGTATGAGTCTTGTACCGGCAGGGACTGTAGGTGCTCTCTTACACCCTCAATACCACAACTGAGGTGAGAGGCACCGGTCCCCCAACTGCTCCCCGTGCGCCACAGCAAAAATGGCTGCCCACTGCTCTCTGTGTGTGTGTGTGTGTGTGTGTTTGCACTTGAATGGGTAAAATGCAAAGCACAAATTCTGAGTATGGGACACCATAATTGGCCACACGTCCTTTCCTTTTCCTTAAAAGTGTAATTCCACTTTAAAAAAAAGGATGTAGGCTACAGGAAAATGTGTATAATGTGTTCAATACTAAGTGTATATATATATATACATTATAAGAATAGTTCTCTCACACACACACACACACACACACACACACACACACACACACACACACACACACACACACACACACACACACATATTTTTAAGGTGAACTCTCTTTAAGTGCTATGGAAAGGGGTGGGCATGTTTATGTGGTTTATGAGGACACAAATTTGTATAATGACATGGGTATGACATAGGTATTACAAGGAGAAGGTGATTTATGAGGACATTTTCAGTGTTCCCCATAATTTAAAACGCTTATAAATCATACAGAGTGAGTTTTTTTGAGGGAAAATAGAAATGCACCGTCTCCTGTGAGGGCTACGTTTAGATGTAGGGTAGGTGTAGGGCAATAGCACATACAGCTTGTACAGTATAAAAACCATTACGCCTATGGAGAGTCCCCGTAAACCATAAAAACCAACATGTGTGTTTTCACTTAGTTAAACTGTAGTTTGATATTTAGAGAGAGATACAAATGAAAGTGCCTTTAAGGGTAAATAGTTCTCTTCTGGAACACTATTACCATGGCAACTTAAGAGCCAGAAGAGAGACCACCATAAAAGTCAGGCGGTGGGAAAAGCCAGCATTAACTAGAACTTGTTATGCTTCAAAGAATGACCAGCAGGTGGCATTCTAGTAGAGGAAACGTTTAAAACCAAGTTTTGACAAAAAGAGAGTATGCTCTGAGCTACAGTGGTGTGCTGATCTTTAGTGCTGGTAAAGTGTGAAGAAGAGGGCACATGAAACGTGTAATATTTTTGTTCTGTCCAATCTTTTGTTGTTATCTGGGTGATTTGGAGGTTATTTTTCTTGTTTGTATTACTATGCTTAATTTGCATCTCTCTCTTTTTCTTTCTCACACACCCACACAACTAAACACTAGGTGTGGTTCAACTCCAAAAAAAGAAGAAGAGAAAAAAGTGACCAGTCAAAAACAAACCATGGCTGGCTAAATAAATAAGCACTCCATAGCTAAAAACAATCATTCTTTCTCTTCTTCACAACTGGAATTCACATTCAGCTAATTTAAACATTCTTAATATATTTTCACATGTATTTTATTGATTAGCTTATATTGATTGTAATTCTACAATCACATAGGACAGGGCTCAGAAATTACATTCAAAATAGAAAATTCAAGCAATATCAATGAAGGTACAACACATTGACATATATGCCCACCTGTCTGACTGGATGAATGCACATAAGGTTTCATTTCAAAGTTATAGCTTAAAATGATTTTGCTCCAAATTTTGAAAGTTTTTTTTAGGTTAAACTATCTACAGCTGGAAGAAGGATTCCATTGTATCAGACTAGACCATGTTGCCATGGATGCATTCTAAAGCATGTTAACCAATCAGTGCTAAATATAGAGATACAGTATTTCAATACATATATCTGTCTACAAACACACACATAAAAGGCATTGTACATTGTAACTGAGGTACACCTGCAGAACTTTGTGAAAAGCCAATGATTCACTTGATGAGTGAGCCATCAGAATGTACAGTAAGAACCAG
Organism: Gymnocypris eckloni scoliostomus; assembly: GCA_027564155.1. Lineage (NCBI taxonomy): Eukaryota > Metazoa > Chordata > Actinopteri > Cypriniformes > Cyprinidae > Gymnocypris > Gymnocypris eckloni. Next base: position 2,019,353 of record CM050416.1, on the reverse strand, counting down.
AGGTGGCAAATATGATTCTAGAGGTAGAAATAAGGATTTTTTCTGTTGTCCTAGTGTGACATCAGTATTGATTTCATCAGCTGACAACAGTCTATCATTGTTTACCTATTCATACTTTTTTTTGTATTTATAATGATTTTTTTCAAACTTATCAATTTTTTTTTGAGTCAATTATTCACTCCCTCACCAACTTAGTAGGTGCTCGAAAAGGAGTAGACACGCACATAGACGGGTAAAAGCATGTAAAAGGCCTTCCTGTGCACCAAACACTTCATATTGCACATCTTTTACCACTTTCTTAATCACCACTAAATTATGCTTAACCAGTAACACTTTACAATGCAGTTCAGTTTGTTTATGCATGTTGTTCTCTTAGTTCTAATTAGTTAATGCAATAGTATCTAGAGTATGTAAAACTAACATAGAACAACAACTTGTATTGCGTGTATAAATCTACAGTAGGTTCGTGTTAATTTATTTATATACTATTTATAGTATATTATACTATTAATATACATCATTTTGATTTCATGTGAACTATTTTATTAATGTTTATAACCTCATTGTAAAGTGCTGCCATTTATTATAACACTGATTTGTTAGTTTTGAGCAACACATACTTTTGTTGACTACCTTCAACTTCATTTCAAGCAGATACTCAGAGAATATTTGATGCATACAGTGTATGTGCTTTCTCAAAATGTCTGAGCCTTTCCTCTAGCACCAGGTTTTGCCACTCCTGGTTAACAGTATGGCTTTAAAAAAGAAAGAACTAGCATTATATTCACAGAAAAGTCACAAATAGTGTTATCAGCAGCAAGACAGTGTACAGCAGCATGTACTCTGTATAAAAGGCAAAATGAAAACAAGAAACTCGGCAGCAAAGATTTTGAACACATCCAAAAACATCACTGGCGAGGCATCTTCGAACTACTAGCTGTAGTACTCATTGCATCAGCTACTCTAAGGTGTATTTGGATAACATTCATAGACATAATCATCAAACAGTCTTCAGCTTGATTTGTCATCATGCACATGTGAAATGTAGATGAATCTTTGAGTGTTCATGAAGCTGTTTTAATGGAAATATTACCATAGTAAACAGTACATTTACCTTTACTACACATTTTATAAAATAACAAAGCAAGCATATGTATGACAAATTGTCTTCTATTTTATTTGTTCTAAGCAATTTGTAAGAACAGCTCACAAGATCTTTGTAGAATTAATATAGATTATAAAATATAGGGTTAATCTAACACGATTACAATTTGTGATTGATGTGTTTTTTTGTGACAGCTGATAATGTGTCAGCTATATGTAAAAAAGGCCATCAAAACCATCCTTGTGTGGATGTGGAAGTGCTACTAAATGTGCTGTCAAATGGTGACAGTAGCTCGTGTTATTCTTAAAGCTCTTACTGAGCATCCAGCGACACAACTTCAGCTACATTTTAAAGGCTGTAGATACATTCAGAACAATTTAAGAGGCTTTTGTGCCTCTATAGTAAGTTCAGTATATGCAGAAAATGTTGATCATCCATGTTGAACGTTGCTTTTAGAGCCATAGTGTAATATGTCCACTCTACTTCCATGTGGGTTTGTTGGTCCTGCTCAAGATGGAGTCTCTAATCTGTGTGGATCTCTCTGAGAAACTGCTACTTTTAAGGGAGTGCTCTCGTCCAGACTGTGGGGGAGGTGTGTCAATGCTTCGACTAGAAGCCCTTACACTCTGAACCCTCCTAATAGACCCCCCCAGTTTATCCTCACTCCTAGGCAAAGTTCCGCTACTGACAGAGTCCGTTCTACCACCAGGCAATCTCTGAGAACTAGCTCTGGCTACGCTCTTTGATGGTGTTCCTGTTACAGCTGGTGAAGGCATGTCTTTTATAGATCTGGAAGAAGACGCCACAGTGTTGCGAGCAAAGCCAGGCAAAGGCGAAGAACTTTTCAGGGTGTTGTTGGGACTGTCAGGTGCACTTACTTCTGAGGTTCCTTGGGCCTGAGCTTGGGCCAAGGCACGCATAGTAGAACGACACATCTTTTCCTCTGGTGCTGGTTTTGAAATGTGACGAACAGGTTTAGGATTCGTTTTCTTGATGGGGGGTCTGTGTTGAGTCAAGTCCCTTGCCCACCGAGAGCTGCTTGGTGTCGCTCCTCGTTGTGCCCTGGGATCCTCTGGAGGGAGGCTTGAATGTCGTGCAGGTCTACCTTGCCTCTCGCCTCTCCTGGCTGGCATGCTTTGGTCACGAAGTGGACGTCTGGATTCAATGTTCTCATGTCCAGGAGGTTTTTCGACTTTCTTCATGATTTTACTAGAGCGATTCTGCCTTGTAATGGGCACCACCTTGCGCATGTTCTGAGTCTCAGTTGCTGTGAGGTTTCTTGTCGGACGGCTGGCATGAGCAATTACTTTGGATGTTGTCTTGGTTTTGACAAGTGTTGTTTTGGGGTTATCGGTCTGGACTGCTTTCTCGCCAACTCTTCGCCCTTCAGCTGTGTCACAGCTATCTGTCTCTGCTTCTTCAGTAGTTACAGATGGACTGACTGATTCTGGACATTCTTGATTTACCTTTTCGGCAAGAGGTTCATCACTTGACGTGGACACAAAGTGACAATCGGTGGACTCAAAATTGGAGGAAAGGGAATTGGTGTCCTGAATAACTCTTGGAAAGTTGGCATCCTGGGACTTTGGGTTAAGTTCAGATCTTTCTTTTATGATAGAAGAACTCTCAATCTCAGAACAGTCCAACACAATGGAACAATCGGTTTCAGTGCAGTCCATGACATTCAACACAGGTTTCTTACTGGACACAGAGGGATCCAGGGGCAATGGGGTGTCACAAGTTGTTGAGGAAAAGGTACTTGTGTCTGATTCCTCCCTCTGTGATGAGATCCTTTTGTCACTCCATACTTTGTCTGGCTCCTCAGAACTCCTGCTAGATGGGGGTGTATCAAGGACAAATGCTTTAGGATAGTCTTCTTCCCTTTCCAGATCTGTTACAAACACTTCATGCTGGTTGTCTACAGAAACATGACTGTTATTATTGATCTGGCTGGTTATCTCAAAGGGTTGAAGGCCAGTAACTAGTTTGTGTTTCTCTACAGAAACACTCATGTGTCCAACACTTTGACCAGATGTCCCCTGAAAGACTTGCTTTGCGTTACTTAATTGAGGTGTAACTCCACCTTCAGAGCGAGAAGTGTAATTATTATTATTGTAGGGATCATTGTTCATGTTATAGCCAAAACTTGAGTGTCTAGCTAAAGGACTGATGGGTTCAGTTTCAGCCCTTGGTGAAGTTGCCAGCTCCTCTTGGCTAACCTGACTCTGTGGACCCAGCTCTCTATTATCATCCTGTAAGACAAGCCATGGCATGGTCTTTCGCTGATGGTTCCTGCTTGAACGTGGCAGGCTGCTGAATTTTGTATAGTCACTTGCTGAAGACCCAGATATCAGCTCTGTGTGATGGTATCGGTGGGCACTAGCTGAGCGCCCCAAAGGACTGTGGGGGCTTTGCGGTCTTGATTGAAGCAGGAAGTCCAGGAGGCCTTCTTTGGTAAGGATGTCAACATCGTTTTCACTGCTGCTGCGACCAAAACTAGCTGCCTCAGCATTGGCTACACCCCAGGCACACCGTCTCTCCTCCAGTTCCCGTAAGCGACGCTGTCTAGCTTCCTCGTTTAGTTCCCTGTCCTGGTTGTCCTGCAGGAGAGTGGATAAGAGATCACTATAGGAGTTTGTGTTCACAGATATATGATCTGTAGCATGATCCATAAATGCCTTTGGGTCAAATTTACTAAACAGGGCAAATTAGCATTAGAAAAACGCCAATGGGAGGGGAAAATTCTGCAATTTACTGACAAGGTGACAAATGAGCTCTTAATTATTTTATATAAAATGTTGTAATGCATTTTTTTACTTTGCATGTTACTCATTTACCTTTACGGCTTTTTTGAACTTCAGGCAGAAATCTTGGAAAATTTTAAAGCATTCATCCAGTTTGAAGGTGTCTTTGTCTTCACAGAAGAAGTCAATGAGGGCATTACCCTCTTTGCGCAAGTCCAGCCTGCGAAGTTTAAGGTCCTGCAGGGTCTGTGTAGAGCTCTAACAAATAAGAAGAACGCAGGTGAGTCATTCTTATTGACGTTAAAAAAGTTAATTAAAACATTATAGCTAGTATAGTAGAAGAAATACAAAAAAAAGACAAAACCATACTCTAGTATGAAATTCTAATTGAGGGAATTATTAATTTACCTGCAAAAATGTATCTAGCTGCTTGTGCAGCTCAACGTCATCCTGAATCTTCTGTTCCAAGGAACGCGTTTTGACATACAGAGAGGAAAACTCTCCTTCTATATTTTCTACTGAAATTCTACAACAATACAAATATGAGTCAGAGAAAGACTGAGGAAGGGCTCATAGAAAGTTTGAGTACATAATGGGCCTCATTTACGAAATGGACGTATGACCGAAAATTGGGCGTGCGGTCGTTTCTACGCAAAACTTGGAATTTATCAATATGGACGTGAGCGGTGGCTACGATCAAATCTCACGTCAGGTCTGAGCTCGTGTACGCAAGTTTTTGAGTTAGCTTGAACTTGTGTGCAGCATAGAGAATTTCTGAGAATTTTATAATGACAGTATTTTGTTCATTTATATTATTTTCCTAAACCGACATACAAAGCTTTTTCTTTTCTTTCAGGGCTTTAGCTTTATATGCTCAAATGCATAAACAAAAGACCATGAGGAATCACACATCGTCGTACATATCACGCACCTGCAGCGCTTCTGTGAACATGGAGAAAAACTGAAATTATAAAAGGAATAAAATAAATAGGGCTACACAAAATATATTTCTCTTAATTAAAAGATTAACAAAAGAAAAGAAAAAAACGTAAGTAAAAAAAAAAGTATTGGCCACTTTCATTTTTGTGACACTCTTAAGGCATTTTATTTGTTTTCTTTATATCTTTAGCTTTAAAAAGTGAACTGATCGGTGATCATGCAGGTGCCTCACACGCACACACACACAACATTTCTGCGTTACTACACTGAAAAAAAAAAATTAATTGAATTTACAAAATTTTTAAGGTAAGTGATTTATTTTAGCTACATTTAATTAAAAAAATATGTTGGAAGTCAGTCAACTAAATTTGTTTAATTAAATGTAGCTAAAATAAATTGATTGCAACCACTTACCTTAAAAATTTAGTAAATTCAATTAATATTTTTTTCAGTGTAACTTGACATTTCAGCCCTTAATCAAACTAAAATGCAGTCAACCAAACATAAAATTTACACATCTCAATTTAGAAGGTCCGCAGTAAAATCAGCGTGCAGCGCCGAAAAAAACAATTTTGCGCATGTGAAGGGTGATATTTTACGTGGATATTGGAACAAAAGTACAAAGCCTTGTTTACATCATAGATAATAATTTAGCGACCAAATGTTATATGGCAAAAATTGAAACATTTTGATGTCGAATGAGAGAGACTTGTGAGCCCAATGCCGTTTAGTTCTGCTTTAATGAATTCATTTTAGCTTGACGTTGTAGGCTATTCTGTTGATAATGAATGCCACTATAGCCCAATTTGTGTTTTTCTTCATAGTTTAATATAAAATTGTATAGCTACTAATTTTTTCATTCTTGTTCTGTAATACCGTAAAATTTAAAGGGTTTGTTGTGGATTAAGGATAACTAAATAATCTATATATTGTTTATTATGTTTATAAATGTTTTGTTATATTTACTGGTATTTAATACACATAAATGAATGCCATCGTTTGCAATTATAAGGTTAACAGTGTTTTTAGAGTAAGATCAATTTCTCTTTCATGAGATTACTTCCTCTTTTTGGCCGTGTTTCGTTTCTCCGTGTCGTAAACTCTAAGGGCGAGGTGTTTTTAGGGGCGTGATATTCAAATGACGATTGTTTTCAGCTGCCACATTTATCAACGCACGATCTTTCGATGGGATTAGCGGCATACGAATGTTTCATAAATCACACGTGAACTCTGTCGTAAGTTGATTTGTGCACTCGGATCTGCGCTTGTTTCTACATTAGATTGATAAATGAGACCCAATGACTACATTTCTAAAAAGCCAAAAATTTAATCAAATAGTTGTTTGGTAGTTTGGTTTGACACTGCTGTAGTCATAATAATAGTTAATACAGTATTAATGAATCTCAATTTAAGGTGTTATAAAGTTTCATTAAAATAATGGAATGATTATTATTGAGAGAAGTTACCATCCACTTTGGTTTGCAATATGCATGAGAAACTAACACTGCTGTTACCTGGCTGCACTCTGAATATGCGTTAGCTTCTCTGGGAACTTCAAAAGAGCCTCATCCTTTTTCTGTGCTTCCTTTGTGGTAAAAGTAAAAATAAATCAAAGTTAAAGCAGTTAAAATAAAATGTTGGTGTTATTACAATGGCTTTTTTCTTAAAACATTTACAATAATTGGATCATTAAATCTGGAGAAAACTATAGTGCATCTGGTTCTGTCCTACTTACTAGTGCCACAAAATGGAGCAGGTTCATGCCAGGCTTGTTGGCCTTTGTGTCAGCAAGAGAAAGTAGTGAAGACAGTTTGAAGCCCACAGCATTGCCTGCATAGCCACCCTATGAACACACAGAGAACATCAGTCACAATGTCTGGTCAATGCTGTAAAAGCCATCAACCCTTCCTGATTTAAAAACACCAGGGCATGTTTTGGAGGAGTAGTTGAAAAGAAAGAACAAAAGTGAAAAGAGGATTGAGGGAAATGTCCACAAAAAAGGGGGAAGATGGGGGGTAAAGGGTAAGGAACATTGGAAATACAAATAGAGAAAAAGACTTACTGCATTCATGATATTTCCTGCTTGGAGAACCAAATGTAGAATGGCATGGAGCTCTTCACAAGTCATCAGTTCTGTGGAATAATCAATAGAAACTGAATAATCACAGGCCATTTGTTAAATTACACAACACTCTAAATGCTATTACTATCCTTCCTACAGTCTACAGACTAAGACATTTAAAGGAAATCTGAACACTTGAAGCCACATTTAAATTAGAAAAAAGTCCTGACAGCATGATCTATCATGTAGATCAAAATAGACTGCTAGGATTAGTTAATGCAAGATTAATACAACTCAATTTGAGTTTTGCTAAAGGCTCCCAGCATCAATGTAATGATTAATGGAGTGCCAAATCTTTACGTTTCAATAGTGTTGAGGTATTGAAAGGTCATGAGCCAATAGTATCTGAGGCTAATACAGGCACAGCAGAGTGACAGAAAGTGACTCAGCAAAATGCACTCAACAAGAATTGAATCCTGCTAAAAGTTCACTTTACTGTTTATAGGTCCATACTTGACAGCAGATATTTTTTAAAGTAGTGGAATAGTGCATCAAATTACAGAGGATGATGAGTTTGTGTACGAGAGAGCAGGCATGAGATGACTAGTTTTTTCCCCAGTAACTTACAGTACTGTATGTTCCACAGAAGTCAAAATAAAAGGCATGAATGTCAAAATGTTTTGCATGCTTAGCTAAAAAAATAACAATTATTACTCTAGATTAATAAAAAAAAATCTAATATATGATATAAATATCAGAATTGAGTATGTTCTTACCTTCAGTAGCCTGACGCACAACGTTAATCTCACGACTCATGACTGCACAGGATGGAAGGAACTCTTCCTGAAGTACCATGGCCTCAATACGGACATCAAAGCTTTAAAAGTGAACAAACAATAATAATTGTCCTACCTTTTGTGTATTATGAAATCTTAGATTTGTATTTCGTTGATATGAGAGATCTCTTACCGTGGCACTTGAATCAGCAGGAACATGAAGGAATCAACCAGTGTCAACTTATCTGGGTCTCCTTTGAATTCCTTCAATCTCCTCACCTAGTGAATATACGTGATTTAAACCCAAAGAGAAAGCATACTACAGATACCAAATGTATTTATATCATTTTTTATTTATCAGTTGACTGGATTCATTGTAGATGTAATTTTTCATCTAACACTTAATGTTAATTATTAAAGCACTAATAATTTAATAGCATTGGAAAATGAATCTTTAGCCAGCTTCAAACTTAATGTCCATTTTCATACTTTAAATTATGTTGTGATGAAACTAGTACACATTTTAATTTCTGCAATTGATCAATTACTGTATATAACACACATAATTATTAGCATCAGTATTGGCCAGATTGGTAACAAGTTGCTTGCATAATTACATGCAACTAACGCTAAACCAACCCCTTATCCCAACCCTATAGTAAGTACATGTAGTTAATTATTAATATTACTAATTACTTACTTACTAATTACACTGCAACAAGGGCACATTAAAATAAAGTATAACCAGAACCACCAGAAGTTGGTGCCTCCCTAATTTTTTCCCTAAACACAGGCCCATTCATCTAATTAAAGATTTGACAAAGAAAGTAATAATAAAATGTTCCACATTCCTTATAAATTATGTCTTGGCAGTGTTGTTAATATTAACTAAAAGTATTTTTTTATGTTAATTGAAAAAACTTAAATGATAAATATTACATTAAAAACAAAACAAAATAAACAACAAAATTACTCAAACATAAACTACATTTAAAATGAAAACTGAAAACTAATTTAAAATGTTAACAAATACTAAAATATTATATCAATAATACAGAAATAACACTCGGCCCTGGTACAACTGGCATTAGCAACGCATTTCCAGCAACCACTTGGCGATTGCATTTCATTGAGGAGAGGGTCTGGTTTTGTGACCACATACATCACTCAGCACATCAGTATGCCACTGCATATCGAAACATTATTTTACTGTAATGATCATTTGTTACATGAGAATCTTTTGATGTTGTCTGGGACACATTATACAGCAAATACACAAATAATAATAATTATTATTATTAATTACATTTATATAGCACTTTTCTAGGCACTCAAAGCGCTTTACATAGTAAGGGGGGAATCTCCTCATCCAATGTGCAGCATCCACCTGGATGATGCGACGGCAGCCATTGTGCCAGAACGCTCACCACACACCAGCTTATTGGTGGAGAAGAGAAAGAGTGATGAAGGCAATCAGTGTATGGGGATGATTAGGAGGCCATGATGGTCAGAGGCTACACCCCTACTCTATTTCGAAGGACATCCTGGGATTTTTAATGACCACAGAGAGTCAGGACCTCGGTTTAATGTCTCATCCGAAGGATGGTGCTTTTGACAGTATAGTGTCCCCGTCATTATACTGGGGCATTAGGACCCACACAGACCACAGGGTGAGCACCCCCTGCTGGTCTCACTAACACCTCTTCCAACAGCAACCTAGTTTTCACCGGAGGTCTCCCATCCAGGTACTGACCAGGCTCAACCCTGCTTAGCTTCAGTGGGCAACCAGTCTTGGGCTGCAGGGGGATCTGGCTGCTGGCTCAATGTGATGTGGCTATGCATCTCTGACTGCCAGCGAATGTGGTTTGAGAGATTTATTTTGTTTATAATACACATGGTATTTAATTTATTCCTGTATACATTGATGTCCATTTGTGATGAGGCAGATGTTAATAGCAGGTGCCATACACACCAAAAATGGGACTATACATAAATATGGTGTGGGTTCAGAATTCTTACCTCCTCTGCTTCAGGTAGAAGTTTGAGAAATTCTTTCAGCGGTTCAGCTCCATATTGCTCACTGTTGCCCAGACGAATGTCTTCTACTATTGCATGATTGGTCCTGAGAGAGAAAAACAGAAGTATAAACCAGACAATCAGTTTTTGACTCAGTCAGGGTATGATCCAAAGAAAGATGGGGAAACAATTATTTACCGTCACAAGGATGTGTGTTATGTATATAATGCAGGTATTTGGGGTCCCACTTCATATTAGGAGTCTTTAATTACTATGTACTTATACTAAATTAAGCATAAGATAAGGTTAGGATTATATTACACTACACAATAACAATTACACTAGCATTATGAACTATATACAAGTCTGTATTTTTAAGGAAGGTATATCATAATAGCAAAAATGTATTATTATTAGGTAATTGGCCTATAGATTATAGATAAAGAATAATCAAACTACTTAGTTGTTCATTAAGTTACTGTACAAATCAGTAAATATCAAACCCCAAATTACCAAACAGACATAAAAATGTGTAATATTCAGCATAAAAAAATTAATAGATCACTGTTATCTGCTGATAAAAAAAAAATGATAATTTAACCTCAAAATTGTTGAGACAAAATAAATCTCACAAGTGATGATGTTCAGATAAAAAGATTAATAAGTGCATAACCACTGCTGTGTTGAGATTATATTTAGTGATATAAAAATACAATTCCGTCATCATTTACTCACCCTCAAGTTGTTACAAACCTGTATGTCCTTATTTCTTCTGTTAACTACACAGTTGACGGTAGCCATTGACATTCATAGTTTAGAAAATGGCTACTGTCAACTGTATGGTTACCAACATCTTCAACGGCATGAGGCTTGAAACGACTTGAGGGTGAATAATTGATGATAGACTTTTCACTTTTGGGTGAACTATCCCTTCAAAGACACCTTAAAATACAGATTTTGAAATACACAAACATACATACAAACACAATGCATTTTAACAATTTAACTATTGATTTATTGATTGCCAAACGTGTCCACATGTTGTGTACTGTCCCCCATAAATCTACATTGTTTTATTACAGGTTTCAGTGATTATTTATCTTAATAAAACACTAAATGATTATGTCTCTAAAAAATGACTCATCCAAATGCGTTCTGAAAGTCTGGGACTAATTGTAGCATTGTCTCCTGCATGAGTGACTCAGCAAATTAAATGTGACTCAGTGTTTGATCAGCTCTACTACATGACCATCACATACACAGAATACACACACACATCGAAGACTGACATAAATAACTAACTGATCACAGAAGAAAGCATTGTCTTTTTGCATAATCATTTATAGGCAAGCTGCCTTGGAGGATGTCGAAATACCTGTTCAAAAATAAACACAACACACCCACCTTCGCTTGCCCATGTTACATTGCAACAGGTCTGACGTAAACTTGTATTGTTTTAGCTTTTTTCTGTTCAAAATGTATACTGAGAACCAACAACTTACCTTGTGTCTTTGTTTATTTGTACCTAGTACTTGTCACAGTGAATGTATACGGGATCATCATGTGAACATCCAAGAATCAATCAGAACCTGAAAGCTATTGAACTTTACACAAGAGCATCGGGTTTCCCTTGACCACCAGATCCTATTTCTATGCTGGAGCACATGCACACATATAGGTTTTTACACGATGACACTGAGAAACTTACTTCTTGAACTGTTTGAGAAAAATACCAATGTTCATTCCTCTCTTGGAGTCCAAGATGCTGATCTGGGAAAACAGAGGAATAGAGATGGAAATTAAAATGGATGGAAAGAGACACAAAAGACAGACTGTGTGTGTTCTGACAGAGACGTAATTCCATTCAAATTTTTAGCCTTCAGGTCTTTGTGGCGTGTTGATTTGAATGCAGCTTCCAAATAAATAAAGCTGGTATCTCTGATATTGTAAGGTTACCATTGGCAAAATAAAAATGAGGTAAACCTCTTTACACTTTACATAGACTTACTATAATAACAATAACAGTAAATTATGCATATTTATATGTAATTAACCCTAAAATCAAACCCTAATCCTAACCCAAACTCTATATTAAATATATTGTTCTATAGAAATACATTGTTCTATAGAAAGTTAATTTACTCAGTACTTAAAGGTATAATTACACTGTAACAAGGACACCTAAAAAAAGGTGTAACCAAAAAGGTCAGATTTTCAGAACAGTTGCACTCCAAAATATAATATTTTCAGTGTCTCAGAGTTCAGTTTGTGGTACATTATGAACACAAAGCGCTCCATTGTTCACTATGTTGTCATATTGGCTTTTCAAAACATTTTTTGGCTTCTGCAAGTTACCATACAAATTGAGCAGAGTGACACTTTGGAACCCAGTTTATTTGTAAACTATTATTGCAAATATAATAGCCTTGAGAGTAACTGGACAAGACTGGAATGCAACATGAAAGTGAACAACTTACAAAAGAAATACATATCATAATAAAATGTAACCTTTCATTATTATTATTCATAGTAAAATAATTCTAAACCTATGTATTTAAAGGGATCGTTCACCCAAAAATCACCCTCATGTCGTTTCAAGCCCGTAAAGACCTCCGTTCATCTTTGGAACACAAATTAAGATATTTTTGACTGAATCTGAGAGCTCTCAGACTGTCCATAGACAGCAAAGGTCCTTAGATGATCAAGGTCCAGAGACGTAGCAAGGAGATCGTTAAAATAATCCATGTGACATCAGGGGTTCAAACATAGTTTTACGAAGCTACGAGAATACTTTTTGAAAGCAAAAAAAAAAAAAACTGTATTCAACAGTTCCTCTACTCTACGTCAGCATAGCGCTAATTTGGAGAGTAACCGCTGGACGGAAACTGCGTACGCGCTTCTGTGTCAGCCGCATCAGACGGATACGTCTTCTACGTATATTTATGCTTTGATTTGTACGAAAACAGCACATCCAGTATGCGGCTAACACAGAAGAGCGTACGTAGTTCCCGTCCAATGGATATTCTCCAAAATGGCACTAGGGAGATATATTTTACACACAAGATTCAATGCCATGAAATTTAAATTTTTCACACCACAGAATTTTGGTTTCCAGGCAGAACGTTAAAGAACGCGATCTCCAGGAAATCATGTATAATCTAACCAATCCAATGATGACTTCGAAACTCCTGAAGTGTTTCCACTTTTGTTTTGTGTGCCATATGCATCAGACGTTCAGCCAATGGTCTGTGGGCATGACATCTGAGGCTGAGACTATAATATTGTAGACCTAACAATGTGTTGTGTTTTGCTTAACATGATGTTAAATGGCAGATTAGTGGGATTTTTGCTGTTCAACATCTAACTAATAGATATTCTTTGTAGACGAAACCTAAAATACTATGTGGAGGATGCAAGATAACTTAACAATTATAAAAAGACTGCGTGTTGAACCCATGAACCTAACTCAACTATTGCTTTGTGTTGTTGGCCAGATAAAATGAGAGAGAAAAGAAGAACAAACATAAGAAAAAAAATGTAAGTGCACAAAAATGCCAAATAATTATTCCCCATAGAACAATTTAGGCTGTATTATTTGTTTCCTCTTCAAAAATTGAAGTTTTTGATGCCAACTGCCAAACAAAATTGGGTACCTGCTTGACATTGAAGGACAAACCTTACTGGTTCTCATATGTCAGGCAAGGATGTTTGTGCAATGTTTATCTGTGAATTAGCCTAGATTAAATTGGTTCATCATATAAAACAATTGTGTTTCTTTAGAAGACTTGTATTAAAATGTTACATTCATATGGTTTGATTTAATAAAGTCTTTAGGAACTTTTTGAAGCATCTGAATTTTGGAGCAATGGATTTTCCATGGATGCTCAGAAATCTCTCAAGTTTCATTAAAACTATCTTCATTTGTGTTTCGAAGATGGAAGTAAGTCTTATGGGTTTGAATTGAAACGACATGAAGGTGAGTAATTGATGACAGAATTGTTGTTTTTGGCTGAACTATCCATTTAAATGACACAATGCTATACAGTAGCATGTTTTTTTCATTACCATCAGCATCAGGAAACCCTTGGTGGTAGTAACTTTGGAACCGTGGGATTATTAACTAACTAACTTGCCATTTTAGTGACAACTAAACAGACACACATTCTGTCGCTCTCTCTCTAGCACGCACATTTATGTGACCCATGTGTGTGATACATGTAATTTGTGCCGCTTCACGAACTCAAAGGAGAAGCTGGGCGGTGTCTGAAATTACAAACGAGACCACATGCATGGTCCATGCCACCTCGGACAAACAATAGCTTCATTAGATCTGCACAGGTACACTTGGTGCCTTCGTGGATAATTACAAAGCTACTCAGACCAGCAGCAACCACACAAAACAACACAAAAACACAGCTGGTCGCTTAGACACAAAATGACGAGCTCATGGGAGTATATGTTTTGGGTAATAGGGACATGTTTGCTTTATGTAGAGGTGGAAAACCGAGTTGCACACATCTAATAATCCTTCTTAGAAGCTAATGAAAAAGATGATTCATACATGATAGTAAATGTTTCATATGTGATAGATAGGTACATGCATGCATTCTACATTTATAGGCAATTGTTGCATACAATATATGCAAATAACAATTTGATCAAATAAACCACTTTGTTTGATAGAGATTTGTATATGATCTTTACATTGGATATAAACTGAAACAAACAATTTGAAAATATTTACAGCAATTAAAATATAAAAGCTTTTACAGGATGTATGCACAGCTTTTGAAATGTAAAAAAAAAAAATGTATAATTTTTTTTTATTATAACATTTTACTGTTATATATTTTTTCACAACTATGTTGAACCTAAAGGTTTCTTTGCAATAACAAAAACATAAGTGTTATAAACTGTTATAATATCAAATCAGGTAAACACATAAAAATGTGATGCTACTGAGCACATTCAATTATAGATTAAATGCAAAAAAATCCATTAATTATTGTATGAACTTAAAAAGATAATTTTAAATTGATTTCTAAAGGTGCCCATACTGTAAAGAAAATGCTTACTCTTTATATGTTGTTAAATATGTTCTAAATACATTAAAATAAATGTTTCGTTGTTAAGTCTGTGCAAAGTCTGTGCAAACTTATAAAAATGTATGTGTGCTAGAACCACACTTACTAACAAATACTAACACTTACTAATAAAATCATGTTCAATTTAAAGATGTCCCACAGTATCTGGGAAAGTGACTTGTAGTCTAGATAAATACCAGAAAGGAAAGCAATCTTAGCTAAATTATAAACAAAGCAAATAGTTCAGCAATATAAAGTTTCTGTTAGCTTGCACTTACAGCTTGCTTTTTTAATCATCCATTTTTTAATCAATAAATCATCCCAATCCTCCATTATAATTTTTTTATTTTGCTATATCTGGGAAAGTTATATTTATCATCGTGCTTTTATAAAAGCAAATTGACCATAGGCATGTATAATTCTTTGTGCCAATGGTTCATTGTAGGTCAACATTTGCTACATGATTGTAGAATAAGATTTTTATCGGTTTTGACTTTTCACATTGGTGCATCCCTAATATCTGGTCCTAAAATTCAGTCTTGGGCAATCTTAACACAAGTTGTGTCCTTTTTAAAAACAATTCAACTGAAATAGGCAGTCTCAAGACTGGGAGTGCAAAGCATTCACCTACCATATAGAGTCAAAATAAATTACACTGTCTTACTAGCATTATCTGTAGATATTCCAAGCAATGATTCAGTTCTACTCAGTTTGACTTACCTCACCCTTGCTCTCTTTAAATGAACCTCTGGATCTTCCAGCACGAGGATGTCCACTGCTTGTCTGGGTTCGAACCTCCTCTTGCTGGCCAAAGAGCTCCTCCACTGTCCTCACGTCAATTTGATACTGCTGCTGTCTTACTGCTTGAGTCCAAATATTCGGTTTTCCCCGAACCTTCTCCTCAGGAATGGTTTTCCAGAAGAAGCTCCGTACCCGTCGTTTCTTACGTGAAGCATGAGGATGGCCTGGTGGTTGAGGTGGTGGTGGAGGAGGTGGAGGTGGTGGTGGAGGTACTGCTGGAGGGCAGGAAGTGCTGTCATGTTCATGACTAGGGTCATTTGAGGAGGTTGAGGGTTCAAACGGCAGTGGATGTACTACTGGTGTGGTACGGTCGCTTGCCGACTCCTCCGCAGCAGTCACACTTGCCATGACAAGCATTACATTAGCAACGACACCAGTCCTGGAGGGCCAGGCTGTGAGGGGAAATTTTGCCCTGTTTCCCACAACACCTAACAAACCGGGACTGCCTCTTTGCTTGAATCTAGGTGGTGTCTGTTGAAGTCCCAAGGTCTTTCTCACTCATAGTCGCTTATACAACTGACAGCCAGGTAAATAATGAGTCTTTCCTCTATCAGAATATGTGCTGAAATCATTCTTAGTTAGAAATTTGTGCAAATAATTTAGAATTGAATGTTTTCACCAAACTGTCAACTGACTCATGGCTCTAGCAATAATGAGAAATGATGGACACAGGTGTTTCGCGATTCCTTTAGGCCAATGTCTTGACATTCTCACATATTTTGTCTTCACTTCTTCTTCCTGGCCTACAATGCAGAGCTGTTGTTTCCAAGATTTTGTCCACTGCGGTGTGGTCAGAGGTCAAACCCTTGGAACTGCAAGAAGGACAAAAGACACACACATAAACAAATCAAAATTACTGAGGTTAAGTCAGGCGAAGGAACTTGGAACCTAAAAACAGAGGAAATGAGAAAGTAACAGACATCAAAAGAGATGTGATTGTACACTCAAGGAAAGTCCCAGTAGGAAAACGCCAAATACTATTGTTCATTGGGGCCAGCCTGCTATGTGTAAAAATGATCTTGACAGATGAATCAAATTTTCACTAATGAAAACTCACAAAGGGAACTTTCAAGGGATGTCATGGCAAAAGAATGGCAACTTACCACCAATTACCTTTATATAACATACTGTAGATACAGCATGCAGATATTCTTTCAGTTTGGTGCTAATTTAAAAAAGTTGTATATTATTAAGAAATACTATTTTTGTCATTTTTGTAAAGAGTCATCTAAATGGTGTACACTCATACTGTATATAATAATACTAGTTTATTATAAAAAGTGTTTTTATTATGGTTCAGGTCACCAATGTGTTTTGCCAAGTTGAAATTACATGCGTTTCAATAAAACATTAAAGGAGACCTATTATGCCCCCTTTTACAACATGCACTATGTGACTCTGGATCACAAACCAGTCAGTAGGGGAATTTTTCTTTTAATTGATATTTAATAATTAAGCTTTCCATTGATGTATGGTTTGTTAGGATATCTGAAAATCTGGAATCTGAGGGTGCAAAAAAAATAGAAATATTGAGAAATTTGCCTTTAAAGGCGTCCAAATGAATTCCTTTGCCATTTATATTACTAGTGTTGGGAGTAATGCATTACAAGTAACGCGAGTTATGTAATAATATAACTTTTTTTCAAGTAACTAGAAAGTAACGCATTACTTTTTAATTTTCAAGACAATATCTGAGTTACTTTTTCCCCATTTATGACAGTGCGCTGTGTGAACATGATCTTACTGTAGTTCTTTCTAGACTAAATGTGAATGTGTATTAATTCATCCCACTCGCAAAAAAACAGATTCAGTATTCATAAAAATTAATTAAAGGGGTCATATTATGTTTTTTTTTAAAGATCATTATTTTGTGTATTTAGTGTAACAAAATATGTTGACATGCTTTAATGTTAAAATAACATTATTTTTCAAATAATGTACACTATTGTAGGTCCTCTCAAATGCTTTGTTTTCTACAAAGTTCTACAAGCACAGTCTGCTCTGATTGGCCAACTGGCACAGTGCATTGTGATTGGCCGAACACCACTAGCTGCGTCAGGAATGTAATGCCCCTTTCCATAATCGCGAGCTTCAGCTTTCAAAATGTCCTTAGTTTTACCATGAGTTCAATCACTAAAGAGGAACAGAGTCGTGTGACAGACACAGTGATGAAGCTCGTATGTGTTTGTACACAAGCCGCGATTAAGAATTTCTGACACGCTGTACACTCCACTGTGATGTGACCGTCTCTCTCTCTCTCTCTCTCTCTCTCACACACACACACACACACACGCGCACGCACACACACGCTGCGATTAAGATAGCTGAGATGAGACCCTGTCTCACTCTCTCTCTCTCTCTCTCTCTCGCTCTCACACACACACACACACACACACACACACACACGCACGCACACACACGCTGCGATTAAGATAGCTGATTTGCTGAGATGTGACCTCTCTCTCTCTCTCACATACACACAATCGCACACACGTGCAACAGTTAATAGCAAATACACTAATAACAAAACATACAGTTGCTGATTCAGAAGCGCCAGATTGTCACAGCAAAGCCAGAATTACCTCCTCTCCTAGGTTCACGAAACGGTCGTCCATAAAATGCATTGCTGTTCACAGCTTCTCCCTGACACGGCGGCTTCAACACTTTGCAACTCCAGGGATCTTATCTATGCACAAACAGCTTGTAACACTTAACTTGAAATCGCATCATATAACCCCTTTAAAACAGTGACATGCCAACTCAGAATATGACACAAACTAATTAATAATTAAATAAAATTAAATAAAATTAAATAATTAAATATGTTAAACAACTAATGTATCTAATCTAATTTTATTAACCAATGTCTTTGCTGCTGACCTTTGATGATCCAGTTCAACCATACTAATAAGCAAAAATTACTTTAGATAAACTAACATTGTTTTTTTTATTGCCGAAGAGTGTTGAACCTTCTTCTCCTGCGTTCTACAGTACAGATGTGATTTACTCTTCCTTCAGCCTGAGGTTTATTCATTACACTTTTTGGTGTGAAAGGGCTTTTATATTTGCTATAAATATAACTTTTTATATTAAAAACAAACAATCAAGCCCTATAAGTGTAACTTACTAAAAAAAAAAAAACCTGGAAGATTATCCATGTCGATAGATGCAGTGCAGCTAACACCATTATGGTATTGGTTCTTGAAATATGTGAAGATCAGAAATGCAAATACTAGCTAAAATACAACTGAATGCAACTTTAAATATTTAAGGTAAAATGTGTCATAATGAAAAATGAACAATAATGTTGCTCAAGGTGTAAATGATTTAAACACTATTTTTGTTTATTTGCGGATTCAGTTCTGGTAACTCATTGTACATTACTATAAATGAATATAATATTTAATCAAATAAATATTGGTAAATGTTTAGCTATTTAATACAGATTTAGAATAGTTTTCATACTGGCGATTCACTCGTGCTACATATGTTATTTGAATATGCAAAGCAGCCGACATCAAACAGCCTTCAAAGTACAGTGAGGTTGTCAAGGAGACCAGCCAACAACCAATCCGCAAAAAGAAGCTATTTTGCATAAAAATTGGCAAAGACATACAACCAAAGCTGTAAAAAAAGGAATTGCTTAATGTCTAATATTTTGATATATATGATATACAAGGGCTTTGTGAGCAGCTTTCTCTGGACAGCACATTATCAGTATGGCTCAGGGCTTGTCATGCAGGTGTCTTTGTATCTCAGATACTGAGAAAGCAGAGACTGCGGTAAATGGCACTAGGTTTTATCTTATGTACTACTGTCAGGAATGACATACTGCCGTCTGCTGGGAGAGGCCACAGCAAAATGCCACAACACTTTTCTGACTTGGAACAGATTCTGTTATGTAATGTATATTTCACAGAGAGGCTGAGGGTCATAACAGTCTAATTTCAGGGAAAAAGCAAAAACATTGTTATTTGTGCGGTATCTTTAATGTAGGGATTGATCAGTTCAAAGTTAGCATGTTAGTACAACATGTTACTTTTTACTGAGAAAGCTGATTGGGGTGAAAGGATGTTCTGGAAACAGATAATACAAGACACCAAGTGCTGTAAACCAGAGCTCATCATACTGCAACAGGGTCTCATTCGATCCTAGGTTTTTACTTATTAAAAGACAATTGACGTCACAGGAAGACTCTGTTTCCATGCTGGTTCAGCTGAGTTAAGTGTAAGCTACTATGTATAATTTATTCATATGTAAAAGTAGATGTATTTTTTCCTTTTAAAGTCATCTTCTTGCTTGATGTTTTAACATTTTTTTTTTTTTTTTTTTTACAAGTAATTGGAATATATATATATATATATATGTGTGTGTGTGTGTGTGTTCAGATCCTAAATGTACATGCACTGTGTTGTCTAGAAAAGAGAGTAAAGGGTTAACACTCTGTAACACATTCGATCTCACCTCAGTGGTGTCTTTGCTGCAATGTCAGCGACAGTGTACAGCAACACACCAGATACACAGCACCAAATCTGTCCATGATTATAACCAACATCATATTTACAAACATTACCCATTTGAGGGAATATTAAAGCAACATTATTTTAGGATGAATCTGACACTATAATAATATGATTAAACACAAACACTTCAAGTCCAGCAAATCTAAAGAGCACTAGACGTTCAATTGGCCACACGTGAGAAAGACAGATGTGGATGAGGGAAACAACATTGTTCATGAAATGAATGAACGAAGGGATAGTTCACCCAGGAATAAAAATTCTGTCACCATTCACGTATCCTCATATCATTCCAAACTGTTCATCATGAACAGAAATAGATATTTTTTTATATTCTCTCATCATTTTTGTCCATCAATTGAAAATCTATGCAACCAAAACATAAATGAATAAAAAAAACATGGCAAAAGTAATCCAAATTAATTAAATGGTGTTCTGAAGAGTCATAACCACTTTATACATACAGGTTTAATTTAGGCTTTTATTAATATATAAACATTGATCAACGAACATACATAGAGCTCATCAAACGTGATACTTGATGCAAGACAATGGATCAATGGAGTGGTACGATTTCCCAAAATACTTTTTTTTTTATTGTTAAAACAATGAATCATGTCCATGTTACCATGTTGAATTATTTTTAAGTACATAAATAATTCCGATGGCTATGATGCATCACATGATGTAGATAGTAGAATACTTGTTTACTAAAAAAAAAGAGGCCGTGTTTCCAGCTAAGCCTCTTTCTAATTCAGAACTAAAAGCTGAACTAAAATCTACCTTGTCACAAATCTGATTGCTACAGACATATTTAAGTATAGTTGATGGATTTTTGAGCATATTTGGAAAGAATGGGACAGAATTAATAAACACTGGTACGCTGTACCCAGACCATTAGACATCTGTTCACATGCTTGGCTGCCTAGCAAATTAATCCTCCTTAGGAGAAAATCTCCCAAAATATCTCATTGTTTGTTTGTTAGTGATTAGTCATTTGGTATAAAAAAAGATATCAGCACAAAATCATATAATAAAGTAGGTCAAATGGTGTGTAGGTCAAATGCTTAAATTTGGTCTTAAATACCACATTTCCCAGGAAGAATACTCATTTATTCTATTTCAAAGGCTCTGTTCAACACTGTAAAAACTTCAATATTTATATCTGATCCACCCCTTACATTTAGCTTTCATGACTTAAATAACATGAATTTAGATGTCACTACATGCAACATCTTTAAATGACATCATTTTTTCCAGTGATGTAAACAATAGTGTAAAACTGAAAGATGATCTGGCAGTGATTCTTGAGCGGACCTTCAAGAGGTAGCAGAAGGTACAAAAGTGTATTCATTTTCAACTAACATAACAGTAGACTTGCTTGCCTTTAGGTCTGTCTATGCACAAACACACAAATAAATAAACTTGTTCCTACACAAACACAGACAATCGCATCTTCTACCCTACCACAACTCTTCAGACAAAGTCTTGCCCTGTTACCTGATTCAATTGACACCGTACTTTGAAACACTCTGCTCGTAGATTGATTTCCAGTACGTCTGGTAAATGAGCCCTGAGGCAATAACCCACACACTGGATATCTAATACCTTCAGTTGAATATTTGGGTGCAATGAACAACACCAAGACAAAGAACCTTTGAGGAAACACAGAGATTAAGAAATAATCCGATTCAAGCATTAATGTCTTAATGGTGCTTGTGCTTTGGATTCAGAATTTGGCGCAAGTATCTCTGTGAGCCAGCCACATATCAAAGTCCAAACACCCACAGGGTCTTTAGAAGATTAAGCTGCTTTCATAATCGAAGGAAAGACTGGCAAGCTAAATGATCTAAAAGAACAGTGATAGAAGCCACTGGTTTTGTTTAAGACCAGACATACTGACCCATACACTGCCCACGGTATGACATCATCTGCTATGCAAATCATGAGGCCGTTCCTGTATCAAACATTAATTTATTGCCAAGTGTGATGTTGATTGATGATGATGGTAAAAAAGCTGTTAATGATTTAAAAAGGCTAATATAAGGGGAATCATCATCTTTTGAAGCCATAACATGTGATCAGCTGGCTTTCTGAGAAAGTGTGAGACTTGTTGTGACTCAATAACTATCAAATGCATACAGCAGTTTTCTATGTTAGGGGAATGAGACATCCAGGAGAGGCTGACCATCTATATTTTGTTTAGCAAATATTACAGTGAATGTGTGGCCTTTTATCATCTACAGTGCCAGCAATCACATTTTAGACCTTGCAAAGCGGAAACACAGCTTGCTTTAATTTCATTTTAGGTCATTATAATCACACTGTAGTCTATATAGTGTGTATGTGTAAAACATTGGTGAGGCCATTGATGCCATCAAAATACTCTACCAGCCAGTAACTAGTCCACAATAATCTACTACACTAAAAAACAGAAATTATTTCAAATGGAATATTATTGTTGTAAATTGTGCTGATGAAAAGTAGTGTCATATCTTATACTGTAAAACCAACAGACATAGTTGACGTTTTATTGAAATAGGAATCAATTTTGGAAGCAGCAGTAAGTGAATGTTTTTTGTTGTATTTTTTTCAAGAAATTGTTTATAAATATTGCTTTCACTTACTCTATAGCCAATGAATTCTCAGATATTACTGCGAATTACAAAAAGTATGTTTTGTAACAAAAACTTAAAAGAATAGGTTAGCCCAAAACAAAAAAAAATCTGAAAATGTACCATCCGTTGGTACATTGATGTGATGCTAAATGTTTTTCCAAATCTGTTCTGAGGAAGAAACAAACTCTTTGATGGCCTGAGGTGCGGAAGCATTTTTGAGTGAACTGCTCCTTTAACATTTAATGAAAAATATAAATATTTTATATTTTCATTATATATATATATATATATTATATATATATAGTAAATTGTTATCAGTATTTCTGGCACATAAAAAAAGCTAGTCAAAAATATATTTGTTGTTGTGCCCTGATATGACTCTTATCATAAGGACACTACAGAACTTCGTATTTGATATGTGAGGTGTCGGTCTGTTTGTGAACGTGCTGGCTTGGCTGCATCAAAGTGTTCTGTATGAACAAAAGCTATGGAGATATTTACTCATCCTCCTGCTTTCATTCACAATGTGGAAAATAATGTTTCATGTTAAAGGTTTTTTCATAGCACAATGATTTCTCCACTGACAGCTATAATGAATGTTCTGCGTATCAAATTTAACCACAGCTGGGGGGCAGGGTGAGGCTTGACCCAAATACAGAGTGTGCGGACGGTATTACAGTGAGGAGATAAGATACAAAAATATAAAGATATCAACTATAAAACACATCTGGACACGCATTCGAGAGAACTTCATGAGAATATAAATTAAGCTAAAACACTAAAACAAGGCATCCAGTCATCTGTGCAATAATGTTACAATTTATAAATGTATGTATAATTGTATTCATGTAAAGACAGATGTTTTAACTGAACCAGTGTTGCTGGGAGGTGGTGAATATCCAGCATGAGACAGCTTGCTTCTCAAAGGCTAGTGATCTCTATTGATCACAAAGGGCCATTAGAGAAGGTAAATAAAGCAGCCAACAAAGACAGCTGAACACAACTACACAGTAATCAAACAGCACTCAGGGAAATCTTCAAGAATTATTTAAAAAACAAACTAATTCTAGAGCTCAAAGAAGTTCCAGGATGATCTAATTCACAAAGTACAACAATTTCTGTCTATCACACACAGAAGCATGATCTAACGCATCAGGCAGAACAAATGCGATATGAGAAGGAAATCTGAATGTGTCCTTTAAGTTTCTGGGAAACCCATGAGTGTTAATTTGTAAAGATTTTTGAGCCATAAAGATCATCCTGTCCACATGGGACCAGGACTCAATATAGCTTGAAAAGTGCACTGACTGAGATACTGCACTAATGTAAATGGACTTTGTTGTCAACCACTGAAGCTACATATTGGCTTGTGGGCATTTATTCTAATTCTACACATGCTTCACTTTAATGTGAACTAAACAAGTGTTTAGTAAAATACACATGTGCTAAAATGGACCCAAGATGATAACTAGAAAAATACACAAACATACACGCATGCTCATATTGCAGTCACTCCTCAGCCAATACATGGCTCTGTCTTGTTCTCCACCACAAACAAGATTTTCTGTCTCCCACAATCACTACAAATTCCACTAAGTGGTTCAGTCCCCATAGGAACAACTAGTAATAGTAGAAAGTGAAATGACCGCAATAAAATATAAATGGCCTCATGTGCAAACAAAGAGAGCACACTGGTGTAAATCAAACCTCTCAGAATATCAAAACCATCATAATACATCTTGATATGTAGTAAAATTACATTCAGTTAATGTAGCCATGTGTGCAATAGAACAACCTATGTTTTTTCCTATTTTTCAAACCATTTTATACAGGAAGTGAATCAGCCAGTGGCACAGACGGAAGAACGCACTTTGGTTGTCATGATGATGAAAGCAGGTGGGAGGGGAAGTCCAAACACCTGATGTTTACGTGTGTGCAAATGAGAGAGCTAGACGCTTACTGGTGAATTTAGTCCCTTTAGAGCTTATTAGAAGCATTGTGACGGATTAAGAAAAACAACAACCGGACCTGTGATGACGACGGTGTTGTTGTTTTTAACTAAAACTATTAAAAACTGTTGTTTTGGTAATCCAAAATAAAGATGAAATAAAATAAATGATTTGAAATGATGAAATATTATAAATCTAGATAGAACATTTGACTTAAAAATTGGAAAATAGAAATGTTGCACTGGGATCTAACTGAAATAAAATAAGTTGAAACTAAAAAAACTAAATTAAAAAAGTATAAAAAACTAATAAATGACTAAAACTTAAAGGAAAAGCTGAAAATATAAAACATATTAAATATTCTATATTAGTAGACCATATAAATAATACTAGAACATCGCACAGTGAGCCATAAGATGTATTTCTGTTATTTGAATAGAAATTTGAAGCTTTAATGTGTCTGTGTTTGTTATTGATTACAAATGTACACTGCAATATTCTTTGTACAGTTAGGAATAACTAATAAACCACCAAATGTTTGCCAAGAAAATGAAAAGGCTACACTGTCAGAACCCGAACAATCCACAAATTCACAATCATGCTCAGATAGAGTTACCACGGTAATCTATCAGGTCAGTACTTTGGGGTGCTTGCACCAATTGAGTTCCCCAACTTTAGGGTGTGTTACCGTGGCAATGTGACAACAGACAACCACCCTCCCCCGTTGACCTCACCCTGAGGGAAAACTTTTCCCTAAGCTTTGTTCCAGAACTCCTGAATGGATTGTCAATTCATCTCACCACGAGAAATGGGATGGGCTACAAAAGAAGCTGGCTTCAGAGGATTACAATAAAGCACATCACAGTCTGTGTCAAAGCAGCACAAAAAGCACTACTAACAGCCCTAAGGGTTTCTACGGGGCATTAGAAAGAGCTGGTCAGTGGCGGAAACCATCAAATGCATACATTTGAACTTTACAGTTGTCCTGTGAATCCACATTTATAAGATACTGTGACTATGACAGATTTCAGATGATGTAATGTTTACAGACCATGGTCCAATAAAGTTATATAAAGGAGGCACGGAAGGCTTTTGAGCAGGAACCGTGCTATAGTTTCTTGTTAAAGTCTGAACTAACTTACATGTTCAGATTACAGAGGAGCTGACTCACTACGAGTAATAGTGTAATCTTTAGGGATGTGTTTTATTGTGTGACAGCGATCACACTAAAGGCTACAGAAATAAAACTTGAGTGTTAATGAAACGGAAACACAGAATGGGTCGATTATACCCAAAGGAAAGACAAGGGAGAAAGACGGGCGAAATTGTAGAATCAATAAATGACTACAACTGTCAATCCACACACACACACACACACACACACACACACACACACACACACACACACACACACAGCATATATAGCATATGAAGCGGGAATATCATTATATGCGACCATGCGAGAATCACAGGGAGTTATGATTACAATGATCACAATGATTATTTTAGTCATTCAATGAATGCATGGTCTAGTAACGTTACATTACACTGCTAGAAGAAACAAAATCATTCAGAAATAATTGTAAAAACCTAAACGTATTTTATAGAACTAAACGTGCAATTTAAAATGGGATAAAGAACTTACCGTGTACCGTGTAGGGAAAGACGTGCTAGTTTTTTTCCTGTTGGGGCAGGTGCGTGTATCCGAAGGTAGGTGTGTGTCGGTATCACCGACATTCTGCGCGTCCAGCGCTGCAGCGACGCTCAAAGATGCAGTGCATTAGAGCTAGAGGACACACTGCGCATGCGCGTGTGGTGTGTGCTGGCCACATGCGCATGCGCAGTGCGTGCTTTGACTGGCTCAGGTGAATATTTGGGACCGACGGAGAGTGTGACGTAGGCTGTCACCCGCTGGTGACAAGTGTAACATAACACCACTCAGGCACAAATATTAATATTGACATATAGCGTCGCTGGCTGTTTATTAAACATAAGCAGGTCTATTTGGTAACCACGGAGATGATGGAGCATTGTCCAGATACAAACAGTAATTTAAGGGTAATTTTAGAACCATTGACTGAAATGTATTCTATTTTATTTACAATACTGTATTGAGCACGAATCTCATTAACCTTTTTTTTTCCAAATCCAGTGGCTAGGCTGTAGTCATTTGCATGTATTTTGCTTTTTAGGGAAACAAAATGAAGGTGCTTTTAGGCACTAGAGTTAAGAATTCTCATAGCCTATTTCTTTATGTGAAAAGGATTATTTATTTATTTATGTTTAGATAGAAATATATTGTATTTTCGTAACTCTTTTCTCAATACAAAATGTTCCAAACTAGTTTCAGAAGAAAATCATCCTGTAATGTCCCCAAGGCGACTGTGGGAAGAAATCTTCTGCAAGCAAGGCACATATAGCCTATCAAATGTTTTAGAGTTAAACAATGAGTTTATTCAATATTTTAAATGATTAAATACGTAAAATGGTGTTATGCAGAGATGGGCAGACCTACGAGGATTAATTATTATGTGTAGCCTACTATTGGACACACTGTACTCAGACCAGTTATATAAAGTCTTTGACAGGTTATAATAGGCCTTGCAGAAGAAGGTCAGAGGCACCATTTCCTTCACTTAAAATCCATCTAAACATTCACAGCGTTATCACTAAATGATGACTAAATGAGCTTATAAAAAGCATTCTAGGACCACTAGAAGACATCGACAAACTTACAAGGGAGCCCAGATAAGTCTTAACATTATGTATTTAAATCTAGTTATATTAATATAAAAACGGTCAGAAAATAAAGATGTAAAAAATTACACTGGCATTATATTTTTGAGTTCATTGTATTACAGCTGAAGTAGGCCTACTACAGGTACATATCAGTTCATCTGTGGCTTGGATTCCAAAAAATTTAGAAACACGGTGAAAGTCTGTGAAAACGCTAAGTGAACTAGTAAGAAAGCCAACAGTGCCCTCTGTAGGCAGGATTCTGTCTTGACTGTATAAGAAAGCATGTGGTAATAATAGATGCTGTCAACTGAAACAACGCAAAGACTGTTTTAATTGCACCAGAAAGAGTGTCAGATGTAATGCGAGGGAGGGTACTTATCACTGAAAGGATTGAATACATTTTAATAAAAAGAGAGTTATACACAAGACTTAAGAATGAAAAGTTTTATTTTCTCCCATGATTCAACATTCAGATCTTTTATGCCCTTAAACACCTGAACCATCGATTATCAACAAATCACCAAAAAAGCAGCACACAGCAAAGTTCTTTTATACCCAAAGTAAAATACAAGATTTTACACACACATATATATATATATATATATATATATATAGAGAGAGAGAGAGAGAGAGAGAGAGAGAGAGAATGTGACTAGGCATGTCAGTCAGTTCTCACACATTTACTGTACATTGGTGTCTGTCTGCTGCTAAGACAGAAATGAAAAGTCACAGAGAAACTAAAGGTTTATTGTACATCAAATGAAAGAGGCAAGACAAGGAGAACCAGGAGTGCAGATGTTTTAAGAGTCTCCAAGAATAAACAACTCCATTATATTGTATTCAAGATATAAATCTTAACGTTCCATTTGGCATCCATATTTTTTTATAACATTTTAAAATGTTATATATTGTATATAACCCCATGTATATATTGCCATGTAGAAGCTTTTTTAAATGCTCAAATCTAAAGCTTTTCCAGGTTAGCATGTGATTATTTCACCATGAGTTGATACTGGGGTAATCACATTTGATGTTACACTTCTGTATTTAAAGAGTTCAACTCATTTAACACGTATAAGAGGGGAATGATTAAGAAGAGCTCTTCTTCTTCTGACATGTAAAAAAAAAAAAAGGAATAATGAAATTTTAAACATAATAAAGAAATTAGAGATACACAGAGAAAGAACAACAAAACCCAAACAGATATAAAGCGGAGGCAGCTGACAAATATTTAATGTCAAATTAATTTGGTTTACATTTTGAAAAATAGTCTCCTGGCTTAGTTATTGAAGAAATTGAATGCAAAGAAAGGTTGCTTAAAAAATAAACAAAAGGGGAAAAAAAGATTGTAATTTCAAGTTAAAAAGAGGTTGCTGGTCTATATGCATGTGTGATTATCCTGGAGTGCAAATATGGCTGTGTTTATTGGTCCATTCTGTGGTCTGTAGGATGGTAATGAGAGTGTGTGTAATTCATAACTCCTGACAACACTGAAGAGGATTGACAAAGAGCAAGGCACATCAAGTCAGAAATGAAGTCCCATTCCCTTTCAATGGGATCTACAAAAGGTTCACTTTAAAAATGTATAGCAAAAAAACTCAATAAATTGAGTTTATAACCTCTGATTATCCTGCCCTTTTTGTGACAGTAAATGCAGCATAGCAAACTTCAAGTTAGAACTAAAATGGCCAACATTTCAGCTCAAGTGCCCTTTAAGGCATTTGATAACAATATAACAGTGCAGTTACATAAAAAAGTTTAGGAGAGGTTGACACCAGTGAGGCCTAGCAAAACATGAAAAGACAAATTTGAAGTATAATTAAGTGTCAGGCTTCGTTTTAGTCCAAGACAAATATAATTTGAAGTCTACATTAAAGTCTGTTCAACATTCACAAGGACCCTAATTTCTTCCTGCTTTTTTGTCTGTATTCCGTCTACCATTAAAGTGCTGGTAACTTGAATAAAAAACAAGATTGTTTTTGTTGTGCAAGAAAGAGAAAAACCTCAGAGAAAAGAAAAGGCATTTATTCCAAAACTAAACTTCAAGTGTAAAGTCAGACATAGCAAGGACAAAGAGAGGAGCTAAATATTACTCTTTTATCAAAATGGTTCCTGTCATACATTTATTGACAGGTTTTAGTGTCCTGAAAGTTGTAAAAAGGGAAAGGAGTGATAGCGAGACATTTGAGCTTTTTATGGATTTGGTTTCCTTATGGAGTGGTGTGCTCTGCCCTCCGCTCTGGATTATACCACCTGATGCAATCAGTGCTCCTCTAGCCAAGAGGGGGTTTCTCCTCCGGGTAACTTTAGTTTGATGTGGAACTGTTTAAGGGTCTGTTCCAGCTGCTGTTGGTTGCCTGCGAAGTATGCTGCGATGGCGTTATGGAAGAGAATCAGCTGATTGTGTAACACCTTCACCTAAGGAAAATTTATTATTATTATTAATTTACACTTTTTGTCTGGGTGTTCCTAATATTATACATATATTCCTATGAAGCAAAACTGAATTTTCATCAGCCATTACTCCAGTCTTTAGTGTCACAAGATCCTTCAGAAATCATTATCATATGCTGATTTTTAATCAATGTTGGAAACAGCTGTGCTGCTTAATATTTTTTGGGACCAGTGATACTTTTTTCAGGATTCTTTGATAAATAAAAAAGTTAAAAAGAACAGTGTTTATTTAAAATATACATTTTGTGTTACAATATCCACTACTATTCAAAAGTTTGGGCTCAGTAAGTTTTTTCTTTCATTATTTTTTAGAAATTCATACTTTTATTCTGCAAAGATATTTTAAAATGGATGAAAAGCGATTTAAAAGACTTACATTTTTAGAAAATATTTCTATTTTTGAATAAATGGATGTTCTTTTTAACATTTTATTTATCAAAAAAAGGCTCCAGAAAAAAATATAAAGTTTCTTTAAATATTAATCTTTATATCAGTTTCAACTCTTTTAATAAATCAGCATATTAGAATGATTTCTGAAGGATCATGTGACACTGAAGACTGGAGAAATGGCTGATGAAAACTCAGGGCTGCATCATAGAAATCAGTTATATTTTAAAGTATACTATAACCAGCGATAACCAGCCATTTTTATGTTTATTATACATCATCTGAACAGTAAAGATCCCTCAATCAGTTTGAGTTAATCTTTTTTCCCCAACAGGATATCTTAGTCAACTTGAAAGGGCCTTTGCAACATCTTTACTTCTGTAATGTGATCCCTTGTTTCCAAATGAGCAGGATATTGAACAAGAAAGGTTGAACAACAAGATAGTTTAGTTAGGATCAGCCAAAAAAAATTATTTGTTTTCGGACGTGAAGCAAAATTAAAGAAACATCAGCACCACATTTCAGGGTGTAAGAGCTACAATTAGCACAATAGGTACAGAATCACCTATATAACCAGTTAACAGTTGCAGTGTTTGGGAAAGCTAATTATTTCAGTAATTACGTTTGCTCCCAAGAATTACGTTTGCTCCCAATTTACATTCAATTTGGTCAATAAATTGCAAAAAAGTACAACAATTCATACCAAATATCAACATATTAACTTAACTGATTTTATTATGCAAGTATAAAAGACATTTATTTATAAGATACATTCACTTACCTTGTTTTCCTCCAGAAACTTGAGTTTGACTGAGACGTCGTTGCGCATCTTTTCATATTTTTCACGGTGGATCTGGAACTGTTGCTGAGACACCTCGATCTTAGGGAGTGTGTTGGCGTCCCGTGGACCCAGATTGAGCTCCTCTAAATCTGTGCGATATGCGTCATACTCAATCCTACCAAAAGAGCACAGACCTTAGAGAATGAGAATGGGGTTTCTCAATAAATTAATAGAACAGTAGTATACAGTGGTTTGTAGATATATTCAGACCTTGCTGCTTCATATTGCTTAATGTTGATGAAGGTGTCCTCCATAGTTTTATCCACTAGAGTTTTAACACTGGCGATAAAGAAGCTGATAGCTCCCAACAGAGTTTCTCCATTTTTCGCCAGGAGTTTTTGGGTTTCAGCATTGTAGCCAAATTCCTCCTAAAACACACAAATAAAAAGAGTTTTCATCTAGATTTGCTTCTACTAAAAGAACACACAGAAATAGATAAACAGCTAGGCAGCAAAACACAGCAAATACTGCATTGAGACTTTGCCCTCTCTGCATATAAATTAATTAAAATGAAAAGTTACTCCCCAAGAGACCAATTCACTTTCTGGTTATGGTCCAGTCATAAAGTATTTAGTATTCGTGGTGGTTCTGAAAACATCAATGCTAAAGTGTATCCAAAACAGTCCATGAATAAATTATACTGTGTTGAATGCATCCAGTTATTTTGTGAAAACTGAAACAGCTGAAAATCCATATATGCCACGCAGTCTTCACAAAAGCATTTATGTTGGATTAAAGTGAAATATTCCTGTACTTAAATTACTGTATTTATTTTACATAACTTTTTTTAATGCTGCCAGCCTCTATGGCTATTTTCATATATATCCAAGAAAATAGCTTCTAATATATAAGTTCTGTCAATCGATTAAAAAACATTACAGAATTAATCACACTTTTCTGTAATTAAATGTGATTAATTGCATATAAATATACTTATACTGTCATAATTTCACACTGAATCTCCAAATGAATGTAGAAACAACAAATTTGGGTATATTTTAAATGTGTTTAATCAATGGCATCTTGAATAAGTGAAAGCAAGTAAAAAGAAGTGCATCCATTCATCATAAAAAGGGAACTGATGCGTTTGTGTAAGACAATATCCATATTTAAAACTTCATAAAGCATAATCTCTAACTTCTGCCTCCTGTCGTACACATGTACACGAGAGAGTGGAGTTCCAGCAGATAACGTAGGATGTAGTATAAGCTCCGGTGAGAAGTGACGAACAAAACAAAACACCGGTCACGAATTAGAAGTACAAAACAAGGATTTGTAAAGAACAATGTTGAAGGATTTCGATATAAGCCAAGAGGAAACTTCTAGCAAGACTACCACATTCTCACCGGAGCTTATGCTACATCCACATGAATGCTACTCTCTCATGAATGCGTGAACGACAGTTAGCGGAAACTAGAGAGTACCGTTTTATTTATTTATATGAAGGCCTTAATTAACCCCTGGGCCATGTGGAGCACCTTTTTTTTTATGATGGACGGATGCAGTTTCACTTCAAAATCTCAATCATTTCACACCATTCACTGCCATTAAAAAGCTTGGAAGAGCAAGGACATTTTTTATATAACTCTGATTGTATTTGTCTGTATATACAAATACTAAGCCATATACACCTAGGATGGCTTGAGAGTGAGTAAATTGTGGGGTTATTTTCGTTTTGGGGTGAACTAACCCTTTATAATGCATTGTTCCCCTCAGTTGTATCCATTAATTATAGCCATTCAACATTACAGTATAACTGAAAGCCATTATTTTCAACATTTAATAAGCATGAAAAATAGAACTTTCAAGTGAACTTCAATCTATAGATAAACTAGAACAATCTTCACATAAACTATTAATTGTACATCCATAAACTAAATATAGATACATTTTTATTCAAGTAACAAAAGTTAATCAGTGAGCAGAGCATAGGTGATGGCATATGGCACAAATCTGACACACATCCGATTTTCTCCCAATACTTAATTATTCATTTCAGCATTTCAGACTTTTTAAAAATGAGGCCACTTGCCAAAAATGAGCATTTTGACATTATATTTTGTCTATTGGCACACTGTCTGAAGCGACTTTCTCTGTGCCTGCATGTGTTGGATGCCCGTGTTCTCAGATAACTTTTTCACAGACAGTGTTTATTTCACTGAATTAAGTTCTCTTTTGCATCTTATCATGCTTGATAGCATATCTATATAGTCTACTGTAACACATGCCAAAGGATGTCAGGGAAAAAAATGGATGCTACGTTAAATATTTTTAAAGGGGTCATTGGATGCCCAATTTCCACAAATTTGATATGATTCTTTAGGGTCTTCATAAAATTACTGTAACATACTTTGGGAACAACATCCTTTTTTACCTGGCCAAGAACAGCTCTGTTTATAGAGGCCAATTTCGTGCATGTTCCTTTAAATGATAATGAGCTACTACCCTACTCCTCTCTTTGGTGGGGCATCAACACAAGACACGTGAATATATTTTCAGGGGAAATTGGGAACTCAGATGTGGTCTTATTCAAATAGCTAACTATCTACGTAGAAACTGGCTGCACATTGAAACAACTCAGGCAGCCCATAATGAACTGGCTGCATATTTTGTTTTTAGCTTCTTCTGAATCAAAATACAAAACAACCAACTACTATTGGCCATTAAAAAAAATAACGTGACTAATGCATTAACAGTAAAAAAAAAAAAACTGTACTTATATATGTTTGAATAAATCTGGCATTAAAACAAGTATCTATGAAGACTGTTATGTGCAACTAAGTTGTATACA
Organism: Gymnocypris eckloni scoliostomus; assembly: GCA_027564155.1. Taxonomy (NCBI): domain Eukaryota; kingdom Metazoa; phylum Chordata; class Actinopteri; order Cypriniformes; family Cyprinidae; genus Gymnocypris; species Gymnocypris eckloni. Next base: position 1,985,527 of record CM050416.1, on the reverse strand, counting down.
GTTATTTGAATTTTTATTTGAGTGTAATTATGATATCTGAAAATAGAGAGTTAATTATAATAGACTTGTTATTAATTTTAATCTTTAATATTATAGTAATGAACCAAAGGAGAGGTTGCCCTGTATAGTATACAGCATTGGTTAGGAGAGATTTATCAAACTATCACCCTCGGTATCATCAGATATCATTCTGGATAATCGGATATCGGTAAGCACATGTACCAAGTTTGACAACCGGAAAGTGTGTACCGACGTTAAACTGATACTGATGTTTTAAACAGTATTGTTTTGCCATTTAAAACCTAAAAAAAACATGTCAGAGTTTTGAGATGGTCTGAGATTGATTCAGAGAATAAGTGAAGAGTGAAAAATATTGAAATGTGTGTTTTTTATCTTTTATAATCAAATTTAAAGAGCAAAATAACTTTCCACTCTGGAAAAATGCATATAAGATACTTGATATCCATTTAAAATAAACACTGATTCTGATTTTGAATAAAATTAAGAGTACTTGCATGTAGCTCAGGTGTCTTGAGACTAAGGTCGGCAAACACGTCACCCAGCTGTCTCTGCGTCTGCAGCATCTGCGCCAGCTGAGTGCAAAGTGTCTGCGCCAGCTTGATGACATGCTCATACTTTTGTTTGTTGTCACGAAGAACCTCGATCTGCGCCTCCAGATCCAAATCAACTGTACGGGAGCCACGACCTAACTTCTCTGACAGAATTTGCTTAGTGCACTGTGGGGAGGAGTATAAGAGACAAAAATGTTAACAAATGGGCAATAATAAGAGGGGGAAAAAACATTGAAAATAAGATATATTTACAGGGCTACACAAGCTTGAGATGGGCACAGAAGATACACAGAACCCTGTCTCTTTTTTGTCAGCAATATTACAGAGAATATATGAAATTATGGGGAACATTTTTCAATTGTTTGCATGACTAGAAAATGTCACAAACCAGACTAAATTTGTACACCACAATGATTTTTCACCATTGTGCTCTGTTCTGTTTCAAGTACCTCAAACCCAGACTTTTGAGACATGGATGCTTGAGACCTTTTTTAATGAACACAGATGCTATCATAACAACTATGGCAGGAATCACTCACTTTGTAAGTGTTGATGCTCCACTTCCTCATCAGCTCCAGTTTCTCTATGGCAGGACTCTTTATGTCATCGGCAAGGACCACCGCTCCTTCCATCTGCTGCCCTCTCAAAGCACCTGATGACAGAATGACATCTGTTAACTGACATGAGAGATGACTGTGCTATGATATTACTCATTGAGACTCACAACTATTAAGACTAACATGTCATATTATTTGATAAAATTGTGATAATTGGAAAATAAAGTCAGTCAAAATAGAGGAACTCCCAATATTAACATCCAAGATAATTATGTTTGACAAATCACATTTGTTTCTACTCATAAAAAAGTGTTGTTATCATTAACAAAAACTATTGAAAAACATTTTGTTAGGTTTAGAGGAAACCTAAACTAAATGGATATTAGAAATGTTGCCTTGAAAACGAATTAAATATGTTTAAATTGACATACTATAATTACTAACCAAAATAGAGAAAAAATATTAAGCTAAAATTAAATTGAACTAAAGATAAGCTTAGGCAAAACATGCTTTTTTCATTTAAAACGTCAGACGGCGGCAGAAACAGTGGGAAACAACAAAAGCAGTGTAATGTTTTGCATCAAAGTCCTGTGAGGGAAAAAAGGTGGAAATTATTGATAAATCTAAATATTATCTTTTGCGATCAGTCAGGGAGGCAAAAGGTTACAGGGTGGTCAGCCAAGATGAATAAATGAGCCCCAACTCCAAAGTCATTAATAAGGGAAGCAACAAGAGGGAAGAAAACAAGCCTTGAGTTGGTGGAATTTAATAGAACACCATCATAAACTTACAACCTATCAAATACGCTACAACTACACTAAGTGGAAAGCGATGTCAATTTTTACATCTGTTGAAGATTTTAACAGGCATCACTGGAATCTACTAGAAAAACAATGTCTTTTTGATGGTACAGACTGAAACTGGCAGTGCAGCGTTAGTAAGGAAGAGATGAAGGAATGCAGATCCATGCATGACGTCTTCTGTTACGCTATGTGGTACCTTTCTGTGTCTCCACCTGACTATCGCTGATGCTGCGAGCTAGCCGGCCGGCTGCTGCAGGACTGGGGACAACTTTAGGTGTGGTGGCCTGGAATGGCGGCCCTAAAAATGGTCAGTGATTAATTTTTATGATTTATCCACCGATTTTTTCCATCACAGTCCATCCATCCATCAAAATCAAAATAAATAAAATCTACACACAAAATGTATTTATTGTTTGACCCATGTTGTTTATGGAAAGCATATAATGCAAAAGCAGGTCAATCAGAGTGTGGCTACAATATTTAACCTATTATACTGAACTAAATTATAAACGCAACACTTTTGTTTTTGCCCCAATTTTTCATAAGCTGAACTTAAATATCTAAGACTTTTTCTGTGCACAAAAGGCCTATTTCTCTCAAATATTGTTTACAAATCTGTCTAATTCAGTGTTAGTGAGCACTTCTCCTTTGCCGAGATAATCCATCCACCTCACACCTCACAGGTGTGGCATATCAAGATGCTGACTAGACAGCATGATTATTGCACAGGTGTGCCTTAGGCTGGCCACAATAAAAGGCAACTCTAAAATGTGCAGTTTTACTGTATTGGGGGGGTGATATGTCCGAAAACCAGTCAGTATCTGGTGCGACCACCATTTGCCTCACGCATTGCAACACATCTCCTTCGCATAGAGTTGATCAGGTTGTTGATTGTGGCCTGTGGAATGTTGATCCACTCCTCTTCAATAGGATATTGGTAGGAATTGGAACACGCTGTCGTATATGCCGATCCAGAGCATCCCAAGCATGCTGAATGGGAGACATGTCCAGTGAGTATGTTGGCCAAGCAAGAACTGGGATGTTTTCAGCTTCCAGGAATTGTGTACAGATCCTTGCATTATTATGCTGCAACATGAGGTGATGGTCGTGGATGAATGGCACAACAATGGGCCTCAGGATCTCGTCACGGTATCTTTGTGCATTCAAAATGCCATCAATAAAATGCACCTGTGTTCGTTTGTCCATAACATACACCTGCCCATACCATAACCCGACCGCTACCATGGGCCACTCGATCCACAACGTTGACATCAGCAAACCGCTTACCCACACGACACCATACCCACTGTCTGCCATCTGCCCTGTACAGTGAAAACCGGGATTCATCCGTGAAGAGAACACCTCTCCAAAGTGCCAGACGCCATCGAATGTGAGCATTTGCCCACTCAAGTCGGTTACGATGATGAACTGTAGTCAGGCTGAGCCCCGATGAGGACGACGAACATGCAGATGAGCTTCCCTGAGATGGTTTCTGACAGTTTGTGCAGAAATTCTTTGGTTATGCAAACCGATTGTTGCAGCAGCTGTCCGGGTGGCTGGTCTCAGACGATCTTGGAGGTGAAGATGCTGGATGTGGAGGTCCTGGGCTGTTGTGGTTACACGTGGTCTGCGGTTGTGAGGCCAGTTGGATGTACTGCCAAATTCTCTGAAACGCCTTTGGAGACGGCTTATGGTAGAAAAATGAACATTAAATTCACGGCAACAGCTCTGGTGGACATTCCTGCAGTCAACATGCCAATTGCACGCTCCCTCAAAACTTGCGATATCTGTGGCATTGTGCTGTGTGATAAAACTGCACATTTTATAGTGGGTATTTTATTGTGGCCCAGCCTAAGGCACATAAATCAGGATGTGTATTCTGAAAAAAAATTATCACTGTTTCCACAAAAGTATTAAGCAGTAAATTTGTCAACATATGATATGAGCATATAAGAATGATTTCTGAATGATCATGTGACACTGAAAACTGGAGCAATGGCTGCTATTTAGCTTTTCATCACAGTAATAAATCACATTTTAATACATAATAAAACAGAACATTTTATTAATTTACTTTTACATTGTATTAATATTTTACGATATTACAGTTTCTGCTGCATTTTTAAATAAATAGTTATTAAGCATATGTGCAGGTTTTAATTATTATAGGGCTTGTTTAAATACACAAGTCTTAAATGTACAGTGTTAACATCACAAGGGAAATCTGAAACATCTAACTTTTAAATAAAAGGTTTCAAATCACTTTCATTGCCAGTAGGTTTGCTGCAGCACACTGATGAAATATGCTCCATAGTCTCCTAATCTAACAAGTGAAAAGGGAAATATAGAGGAATAATAAAAAGGGTGGTCAGCAATTACACCCAACTAATGACAGGTTGCCATGTTTCCGTCCTAATTAAATCACGCAGTAGACGAGGATGAAATAATGAAAGGGGAAGCAGATGTAAAAAAAAACAAAAAAAAGATCACAGACGACTCTGTAATGAGACAGGAACACCTTTCTTTTCTAATTCAAATTCTCCCTCTCTCCACAAAACACTCAAAGAGAAACACAGACAAATAAACGTGGATTCACATTAGATGCACCAGATAGTGAGAGGATATTGAAGCCATTAAAATAGTTTACTAACCTAATGAGTGAAAAAACCCACCCTAGCATCATCTAACTTATTACAATGAAAGAAAGTGTTTTTAAATGATAAACATTTTACCATTGTCTCGGAGCAATGTTTGTAACCTTATGTAAGCACATACGTTTGTAACTGTAGCATGCCGAGTCATTGTATGTATGTGTGTGAAGGACAAAGGCGAATTATATTCAGGTTCAATGCATGCTTAGTGTTGTACCTGTATATGGCCCCACTTGAACCACTCCCTCATTCATTGCATAGTTTTCAGGTGAATTGTGGGAGTGTGATGTATTTGGTCCAGAAAAGACATTGTGTGGCACATCCTTGAAAGAAAAACAGGCAGAAACAAGAATAAAATTCAAGACAGATATCATAATGCAATCTGCACAACAATGCAATGTTTTCTACTGTTTTCTTCTTAGTTTTAGCTGTTTAGCTCATCCATTTCAAAACAGTATAATTTGTGCTCAAATCTGTGGAAATTTTTTAAAATGGTCTAAACTCTGTAATTGCAGGGTTAAAGCATTTAAGGCACCAAGCATATTATCTATGAAAATGTGGCGAAGTAACTGTGCCCAGTGTGTTTTAAGTGTATTAATGCGTATAAAAACAAATTAAAGCCTCTACAAAACGTTTTGTTTTTCTTCTCCCTCAGACACTGAAACTAAATACAGTGTGTGAAAGTTTCTGTGACTGTACAAGGTTCATGAATATTTAATGCAGTAAGCACTAATTCATTTATGATTGGTCGTCTGTTGCTAAACAACTGACTGTATCATTCTAGCGCCATTGTTTTACATTTGGCAACACCAAATTAATGTATTATAATAATAAGGGTTAAAAGAAGTACTAGACATCGTTTACAATTATTTGTGTGAAACATTCTTTAACCAGGTACATTTTAGAGATGCCTTGGGATTTATGTTGCCTAGTTCTTCAGTTTAAAGGTGCCACAGAATGGAAAACTGTGTTTACCTTGGCATAGTTGAATAATAAGAGTTTTGTACATGGAAATGACATACCATGAGCCTCAAACACCATTGTTTCCTCCTTTTGTAAATCTCGTGAATAAAAAAAAAGACCACTGATAAATAGGCAAATCAGAACATAACACGACTGTGACGTAAGTCGGAATCACTAATAGTTATGCCCCCAACATTTGCATAACGTATACAAGCCAACATTCTATGCCAGACGCCAGCTGAACCATCAGAAGTTCTGCAGGTATTGTGAAGAAACAAGCAAGGATAATAACGAAAATGGCAGATGATGGAAATAAATGTTATGTTCCAGGATGTGCAGTGGATGTGAAGTGCAGGGATGGGTTGGTGTCTGTATTCAGAAAGGCACGGAAAGCAAATAAGCCACTAAAGGGATATGGTTAGCTCCTTGCTAGCGGTAGCCTGCTCCATTGCAGTACATAAGATTTCACTTACCACATAAACACAGTAAGGAGAGATGACCGAGGATGATGGCGAATGATTTACAGATCCTGAGCACCACTGACATCTGATCTTGTAAAATGTGTGGTAACGTAAATACTGCCACTCCATAGTATAAACACAGTTCGTGCGATCTCGAAAGTGAAAGTAAAACGCGATCGTGCATTTGACAGCAGTTTCAGTGCCCAGCATATTAATAGCGGCTCTCTGATACCCGCATTTTATTTACAGTATAATTACCCAACGATATAACTGCGCGAGTATTGAAATATATATTTTCCCTGTGTTTCCTTCCTGTGAGCTACTGAAATGAGCTGCACTGTGAAACAGCCAATCAGAGCAGAGCTCAACATTATTATTAATGACCCTTCCAAATAAGCCAATACGTTTCATTCTGGGGAGAAATACTAGGGTTGTAAATGTACATGTAAAACCGTTTTAAACTGTAAAAACTTGCCCTTACCTAAGCCACATACCTTCTATGTAGATATCAGAGAACAATTTACAATATTGTATCAATGCATTCTATGGCACCTTTAATGTGAAGAAAGCCCACACTTCAGACAATTTCCTCAAGGTTAAAGACTACAGCTACTGGTAGAAAAAAGAAAATCAAGCTAGTTTTGCTGTTGCTGCAAAACAGTTAGTCAGTAAAAGTAGTACAGTATATATGGTTGCTATAGACATGACAGCCTTTTAGTTTAAAACTAAACCATGAGCTCATTGGCTGGTTGGGATGCTGGAACATTTTTGTGAGTTAAGGAGAAGTCAAGCTAAGAATAAATGCCAACCCGAATATAGGGAGGTAGGGCTGGGCAAACCGACATAATCCATAGAACAATATATTCAATAATAGCAACTCTGGTTTATCTGTCTGTCTGTCTGTCTGTCATCCTATTGGACTAACAATATAGTAGTCTGTTAAATATTTGAAATAATTAGGAACATAACTACAGTCATGAGACACATCAACACTTATATGATTGTCATTGTGTGTCATCAGCACACAGCACTTTGGAAACATTTATATCCAAACATTCTGTGTTCAAATGGAACCATTGTTAGCTGACTTCAATTCAGGGCAAGAGCAGTTTATGAACAGTGGTGCATGATGGGTGGTTTGTTCTGTGTAGGATGTCTTACCCTGTGAAACACTTCCTCGTGACTCTTGTCTGCTTCTCCGTTTCTGGTGACTGAGATTTGAGCAGCCGGGCTTCTGTGGGCCTCCTCTGCCATAGCCACCTTCAATACACACACGCAATATCAATAACTAGGAGAACGTGGAAAAACCAATGTTAAAGCTGTCAAACAGAGAGTTCAGATGCAGAGTGCTACCACCACCAGAAAGCTTTGCACAACCGTAGATTCCCAAGACTTGTGAAGTTTTAACTGCAGCACCACAAGCAAAGAAAATGCATCTGGAAAACGAAATGGATCAGGTCTGCTGCTGTTTTAGAATAATTATTTAACAGCAACAGAGAAATATAACTATTAGTGAATCGAAAATTCAAAATACAGGGAGAATAGTCAAGTCTAACTACACTGCCATCTGGTGATCCTTTTATCCTGGACTGATAAACACATTTTAATAAACCGTAATGTTCAAACGTTTGGGATGAGAAAGTTATTGTTTTTTCTACCATAAAAAAGCATAGAAATCTGATAAATAAATAGTCATAATGATTATGACATTTAATAATGAACAATTTTGATAAATTTACATTTGTAAATAATTGATTTAAAATAAATACTGAAACTATTCTTTGTCCATCTACATAAAATCACACAAAGAATTAAGTGATCACAAGTTCATCAATAATCCTTTAAGTGTTAAAACAGCCTAGTGACTACAGCACAATGTGCCGGATGGTGGAATTAAGCATAAGCTAATCAGACACCCAAAGATAACCTCGACAATTCAGCTCCTACCACTCTTTCAACGACAAGCTGAAAAAAATTAAAATAATTATATCAGGCTTTGGGTTCATTGTAAGGACAAAATAGAAAAAACTTTTCATCACTTTGCATCAGAAGGTTGTGTGCCAAATGGTTAAGAAGACTGCTGATGAGCTTTGTGGACCGTCTTTAATATGGGTGGGACAATAAATTGATATGGTGATATATCGCGATTCTTCTCAGTGCGATACGAGAATCGATATCTGGCGCCAAATACTGATATTTTAATTAATACAATAAGGTGATCTAAATAGATTTCCCTGTTCGTATAGCATCTCGAATAACAGATAAAACTGTGAACATTGACAAACAGCAGGTAAAAATATAAAAAACTAATTTTAATTAGTTTTGAAAAGATGTTTTGAAAACTAATGAAAAGATGGCATGTGGTTAAAAGGATGGGCCTGTGTGGTCTAATTCAGTCTTCTGGTTATACTTTCAAAACAGTGGGATATTTGCATATTTTACATACTGACATATGGTACAGTCCACTTGTCTGGTAGGTTTCTACTGTAAATGTATTACTGTTTTATTCAGAGAATTGTACAGACCTGTCTATACTATATTGTATTAAAAAAATCTCTGCTACAGATTATAATTGACAGTGTTAATAAATTATTAAGAGTATGAGTGAAAAAGGGTGGAAATGAGCATTCACAAATTGATATCCAAATATATATATATTGATTGTATTAAAGATTTACATCCCTACTACAAACACCAGTAAATCCAAAAGTGCCTACTTCAGTTACTTATGCAAATAAAAAGCAAGACTAAAGCAGTTTGTTGTCACCATTTGGTTTCAGGTTGCAATTTAAGGAACAATTCCTTATTTCAAGGTGGTATGACTTTATAGTGTCCTTGCATGAGGCTTAATATGTAACTACAAAAAAGGCTATTTACGTTTGTGTTCTGCTGCGCGGCTCGGTGATTTGATTCTTCAAGTTGCAGCTTGTTTGTCTGGCCTGGTGAAAACAGCACACAGTCTCCAATAACAGCCCATGAATCTTTCAAAGCCACCTGATGCCATCATGCCAGAAGGCAAGTGACTCTAAATTCATTTGATGAATCAAATGACAATTGTGGTTCTCACTGGTTACTCCTATGAGCATTTCAAATTTGGATAGAACTGGCATCATATTTTGTTTTAAGCGAGTTTGTTTGTCCTCAAAAGACTGTCAGGTTTATCTTTTACAGGCACAACTCTAAAAGCCCTCACTTCCAAATGCTTCACAGTCTGTCACCAACCAGATTCGATGATTAAAGCGGCACTGATGAACAGTGCCTCGGTCAAGCCCCGCAGAAGAGTTCCCTAGAGTTCAGTTGCTTAGAGACATTAACAAAGAGACCAACAGAAAGAACTGCAATCTAAACAGACATTCTGACGAGCTGTAATCATGAATCTAATAAATGCTCAAAGAATACGAAAGATGGGTTTCTTAAAAAAAACTCTTAGTTATCAGAAGAAAAGGAAAGACTTTTAACAAGATAAAGCATCAAGTAAACACTTCCGTATCAGGACAGGCTGTAGAACAATTTGAATCATGCTAATACTGTAGATAAAAGAGCAGTACTGAGTTAAGACAAGCTAAGACAAAAAGTGCAAACAGTTGACAAGAAATGTGAAGCAGTGTTAGAAGTGTCCTGTTGTGTAAAAAAATGTTGCATTATTTTTAAATTATTGGTATACATATACCAATAATTTGTTGGGATAATTATTGATAAGTAATTAGAATTGAAAATAATTTGATATTTTTTTTCATGTTATGGCTGATGACCGATAAATGGTTGTTATTTAAATTCTCTATTATATATACTTTATAAAAATAAATGGCATAATGTAGTGGAAAATATAAATATATCATGTAATTAAATTATATACAAAAATGGTGCAATGTGCCTCATGCACAGCAATAACAAGACAACAAACTAAAGAGCACAAAAAAGTTAATTATTTAAATGCAGTAATAACAGCAACAGCCAAGCAAAATTGACCAGAATAAGCTAAAGAAATGCACCATCACCTTAAAAACATAAATAAAGGACACCTCAAAGGCAGAATGAAAGATATGTGCCTCATAATGCTGGAGCATTCAGGCAGAGGTCAAGCTCTTTTAAATTCACAGATAACTTGGCAGATTCTGATAAAGAGGTCTTTAGCTCTTTTAAATTCCCAGATAACTTGGCTGATTCTGATTATATTTACCTAAAACAAAAATCTGAAAGAATGGCTGAAATCACCGCAACATGAGCGAGATCAAGCATAAGCCAAGCTACAGGTCTCACTATATCATTACTGTCACCTTCACATCAGCTTCTGCTGCCACACTGCTTGTTGTTTCCGAATCAGCATTATCCCGAATTATTCCACTAGTTTTACTCTGGGTCTGAGAATCCTCATCTTCATCATCCTCATCCTCGCTGTGAGTGTAATTGTGGTTTCCAACTTCCTTGTCCTCACCGATGTCAATTTCAGTCATGTGTGCTTCATCCAGGCTGTTTTTTCTGGCCTTTGATTGACTCACAGAGTCAGCAGTATTTTGAGGGCCCTGTTCATTAGGGTCCGATTGATTATCCTGTGAGGCTTTCTTCCCAGAGTCAAAACTAGCTTCTGACATTCCTGAAAGTAAACATACATGTGAGCAACTGACCGAGATTTTTTCCTTCTTGTGCTGAATTCAAGTAAACGTTTATGCATGTCACACTCAATTCCATCGAGGCTGAAGTTTCAGGAAGGGATTCTGGCATTATGCTGTACATCATGGAACAAACATCTAATAATCATCATGGTACAAAAACCGTGAATTGTTACAAGTCAATACCCAGGAACAAATTAACCAATGACAGCTGAAATTTTCAATGAAAGAGCTTGCAAAAAATGGGCTAGTAAATCAGCACAGGCACATTTTTTCTAACCGAATGTTAGTTTTAATTGCCTTTCAGTTAATATCGTTTGACAGAAACTCACATACAATCCTTTGTATAAACTTTAGACTGCATCCTGCGTTCCTTTACTCAAAGGAATTCAAATTCAGGCCTATACAGGAAATAAATGCGTCAGCTCACTAAATTTGCAGCACTTTGTTTTTACATCAGTCTACACTATCTACACCACCTACACTACTCACATTCAAAATATTTATGGTTAAATAAGGAAATAGTTACTTATAAAGCAAACAAAACTCAAAGGAGAAGAATTACCCAAACTATTTTATAATGAGCTACAATACTGCTTAAAGAATAACGAAATCTATGTCTTTATGTCTTTGCACACAGAGACTCTCCTATGATGCTCATGTATCAGTTGAGTTAACCTAGAATATGGGATTTTATAGGTTTGTATAAAGCTCTAGTTACACACGGTGATATGTTTTATACAAACCAAGACTCAATTGTCATTCAATTATTGAGTTCTACACATTTTCATGAAGAGAAAATAACTACCAAAATTTACAAAAGCATCTCCATATTTTTATTATTTAACAACACTATGTTTTGAAGATTGTTAAACCATCAAAGGAAATTGTGTGCTGGGATACTTCAGTCATTCGGTCTATAACTGGAATAAAATATTCAGAAAGTTTATGAATTTAGCCTATCTAGTTTTAATAGAAGGAGGGAAAATGCAGGCCATAGACAATCGCAGGAAGAACCTCACTTTTCTTTAAAAAAAAGAAAAAAATAGAAGCCAATAAAATTATGAAAGCTATTACGGCCAAGGCTTCGCATTTGAATATTTTACTTCGGTCACGCTTTGTACTCTTCATTGGAGCGCCCAGTCACATGACCTAATTAATATTCATAAACTAACCCTTTGCCATAGTAGGATTCATTAATTTGCGTCATGGACACGTAAACGTTTTTTTTTTTTACTATTCAGTGTTAAGCAACGGAACAACACGTACAAACCCAAATCAATACAAAGTGTATATTTAAAAACCATCAGCTTTATAAACAAAGTTTTGTTGTTTAATTATATAGTCTTATTCCTTCCTGGAATTCAATCTCTGTGTTGCCTCATCGTTGCGATTGAGTTACTTCCTTTGCCTGAAGCTCTTCAGTCGAGTTATGCGTCACAAAACACAATAAGTCTGCAATTCCACGCTCTATATACCACTTGTAAGTTATATTAATGATGCGACGACCTTCTTTAAGCATGAACACAATTGACAGCAAAAATTATGAGTGGGTGACATTCAGATTTTTTTTGCCAATACTCTTCTCTGCATCTACAGCGTGAAACGATCTGAACAGAAAGTCGACAGTCTGTTATTCTGTTTGACAGACTGAATTAATTTCCTTCAGTCACTTTTCCCAGTGGCAGGGAAGGCAGAGGATCAACCCTGCATACTGAAGCCATCATGCCTGCCATCACACATACATGAACACCGAAGCAACAGTTTATTTGTTCAGCAGCACTCACCTGCACACAGATTACAACTGTTCTCTTTCTTGTTGCACAGCTCTTTTCATAAAAATGGCCTTGGCTTGAGTTTGAGTTGCTGTGTGTCTCATTCGAAACAGCGAATCCCTCCACGGCTCAGTGAAAGTCTTTTCAAACACACCCGGAAGAGGACGTGTGTGTCAGTAGATATAATGGAGCCACAGCATGTCTGTCTCCTAGTGGTCAAACTAACAATGCCAACATCGATAAACAATAATACAGCATCATACAGTAACTACAGAACCAACAGGATCAATCAAAACCAGTTTTGTTTTGTATTATTATTATTATAATTATATCAGCCTATTTATTAATATTTCGAATTTGCTTGGTTTTACAATTTTATGTTTGTTTTTATTTTATGTCATTTTTTTACGTTTTACTTATTATGTACTTCTGTCGTTTTTATTTGCTTTACATTTTTAGAACTTTAGGTAACTTATTTTTTTCAGTTAGTCGAGGCAGCATTTCTTATTTTGGTTTAAGTTTAATTTCAGTAATTAAATTAAAGGTGAATGAATACGATGAAAATACCCATTTTAAATAATTTATGAAAATAGTCTTGAATCATGAAAAATAGGCTAATAATAAAAAAATAAAATTGCTTTCCTCAGTGCACAAACTCGTGTACACCTGTCTTCACAAAAGAAAGTTATTAGCTCTACATTTACTCCAAAATAACTTCAACTGTCATTAGATCGATGGCAAAAAAAACTACTAATATTAGCTTTTTGGTCTTTTCAATTATATTTCTAAAACACAGAATAAAAATCACTGTTATGTATGTCTTGTAAAATTTGCTGCACCTTGGTAGACTGATATTATTTTTCTTATCAAATGATTTCTTTTTATTTTGAGTGCAAGTATGCATATGAAACATTTCAGCCACTAGATGGAATAGTATGTTTACAGCAGTCTACACTCTGGGGCAAAGAACACCAAACCAGTTATTTGCCAAACCAATGGGCCTTTACCAAACCAGTTGGCCAGTGACGAACTTTAAATTGACCATTGACTCGAGCTACATTTCATTGTTGTTTTATCATTGTTAAAATTTACCTTTTAATATAATATGGGTGAATAAAATGCATTTTATAATTTCTGAATTCATAGCCATCCACTAGGGGGAACTAAAGACCAAAAATACCTGCAACCTTCTGACAGTCTGTTTACTGTTAGTTAGCAATAGAAAACTATAATGTGATCCAAAGTCAAACAATCTTACATTTGCTAAAAACTGATTTTTTTTTGGAATAAAAACACACCACCTATGATTTTCTTTCGAAATGTATTTGCACCTCTGTGCGTCGGCTGAAGACAAATTATACAAATCATCAATGATCAAATTACAGTACATGGTGGTGGGTGTAAATGAATGCATTTAACACTAATGAAATAAGAACATATTGCTATTGTGACGAACAAATGAAATTGAACCGGGTTTGAAACTATGTACAAGCATAAACATTTGAATATTTACAGAGTATCACAGACGTTTGGATTTTATCTTGATGTGTTTTTCACTAACCAACTGCACAATAAACTCAACAAGTCAACATTGCTCTAATGGTGCAGCACATAGAGAAGTATGTCTCTGTGGTTTTACCAGCATGTGACTGTACTCTAATACTGGGTATTCATATGCCAGAACAGAAGAAAACAGCAAACTACTTTGCAAGCAAAACAAGACACAGACCCATACAGTACAACATCGTTAATATAACTGACACGGAAAGAAAATAAACCAAAACTATATAAAACTGCTGATTGTAATTTAAAGTATATAATACAGCAACAGTGCAGTATCTAGGCTCAAGTAGAAAGAAAACAAAAACCCTGTGATAAAGAAACCATACATTTGTTGGCCTACTCATCATTGTCTGGGGAAAAATGAAAATATTCAAAAAAACATACATGATTATACTTCAAAAGATAGTGTCACGTGGGATATTTTTAACATTGAGAATAGAGCCAGCTATCTCGTTGATCTGATAAAAGTACTAAAAGCAAAACTACTCACACAAGCACTCTCACTTATTTACTGTGGCGGATTCAAATCCACACATACCATGCATTGCTAGAAAACATGTTTCCTATCCATATTTGATAGAGGAGCTACTGTATATGTGAAATGACATGCATTTCATCTTACTTCCTTGAAATTTTCATACCTACCATTTCAACTTCTCACATGCCATATTTCCTAAATATAGGATGCCCCTTTCTAATTAACGGGTCTGATCATTCCAGTAATTTCTGTGAAGACAATTAATGTAATGGCATACAATGGCGTTTTTAACTTGTTTGTTGCAACAGAGGTCATCATAAAGATGTTCAATAGGGTTCACGTCTGGGTTTTGGGCAGGCCGGTCAAATTCTTCCTCATCAGACTCAGTAAATTAATTATATCTGAACATTGCTTACAGGGGCATTGTCATTCAGAAACAGAAAAGGACCCTCCCAAACTCATGTAACAAAGCACAGAATTATCTTCAATGACATTGTATAATATAGCATTACTCATGTCATTCCACTTTTCTTCACTTTTGAAACACAAATGAAGATTGATTAATGAAGAGTGATCTGTTCCATTTAAAGTCCATTCAAACAAATCTTTGCTGCTTCAAAAAGTCAATAAGACACTGTAAACGCGGAAGCTCAACTGTATTTGCTTGACGTGCAAAAACAAATCTAATTGGTTATTGCAGAAGCCCAAACATGCTTGTGTGACACACAAAAACAAACCTTATTGGTTGCTGTGAATCAAGCATTTAAGCTTTCGTTTACCATATTTTATGTGCTCTATATGCATATGCACTGATGAATGCTTATATGAATAAATGCCTAAATTAAATCTGTTCATCATATAAAGTGATTGGGTTTCCTAGAAGCCTTGGATTAAACTGTTCAGTTCATATTAATTACTTTTACAATGTCTTTATGAACTTTTGTAAGCATCAAAGGTTTGGTGCGTGGACTTTCAATAGAGGGACAGAAATCTCTCATGTTTCATTTTGCGTTTGGAATGACATGAGGGTGAGTAAAGGACAATAGAATTTTATGGCAGAACTCGTTGAGGGACTAGAAGGGGTGTACACATATATTCATTTTATGCTAGAAAATCTGAAAATTGTTCTGTGGCAGTTCTGAGGCTCTATAGTCAAAAATGTTAGAAGAGAGGAATGAGTTTTGTGAATATTAAAAATGTGTTAAATGCAGTTAACTGACAAAACTTATGAAGGAAAATGAAAAGTTGTAACTATGCTGAATCTAGGTTAATTGTGACAGATCCAGATCCACCAATCCTGAGCTCTGACTGCACAGGAAAAGCAGACATTAGGGTTTTAAACGAACCTTTGCATTTATATACAGGTGCATCCCAATAAATTAGAATGTCATGGAAAAGTTATTTTATTTTAGTAATTCAACTCAAATTGTGAAAATCGTGTATTACATAAATTCAATGCACACAGACTGAAGTAGTTTAAGTCTTTGGTTCTTTTAATTGTGATGATTTTGGCTCACATTTAACAAAAACCCACCAATTCAAAAATCTCAACAAATTATAATACTTCATAAGACCAAAAAAAAAAAAAAGTCTTCTGGAAAGTATGTTAATGTACTGTATATGTACTCAATACTTGGTAGGGGCTCCACACCGAATTGAGGCATGGTGGTGATCAGTTTGTGGCACTGCTGAGGTGGTATGGAAGCCCAGGTTTCTTTGACAGTGGCCTTCAGCTCATCTGCATTTTTTGATCTCCTTTGTTTCTCATTTTCCTCTTGAAAATACCTGATGAGGTCTGGTGAGTTTGCTGGCCAGTCAAGCACACCAACACCATGGTCATTTAATCAGCTTTTGGCAGTGTGGGCAGGTGCCAAATCCTGCTGGAAAATTTAATCAGCATTATATAATAAGACGTATCTGACGACAACTGTAGCCAAACTCCTTGACACGTCTGTGTGTGGTGGCTCTTGATGCCTTGAGCCCAGCCTCAGTCCATTCCTTGCAAAGTTCACCCAAATTCTTGAATCGATTTTGCTTGACAATTTTCATAAGGCTGTGGTTCTCTCGGGTGGTTATGCATCTTTTTCTTCTACACTTTTTCCTTCCACTTAACTTTCTGTTAACATGCTTGGATACAGCACTCTGTGAACAGC
Source organism: Gymnocypris eckloni scoliostomus (assembly GCA_027564155.1). Lineage (NCBI taxonomy): Eukaryota > Metazoa > Chordata > Actinopteri > Cypriniformes > Cyprinidae > Gymnocypris > Gymnocypris eckloni. The sequence goes on along the minus strand of CM050416.1, from coordinate 1,968,941 downwards.
CAGCTTCTTTGGCAATGAATGTTTGTGGCTTACCCTCCTTGTGAAGGGTGTCAATGATTGTCTTCTGGACAACTGTCAGATCAGCAGTCTTCCCCATGATTGTGTAGCCTAGTGAACTAAACTGAGAGACAAGTTTGAAGGCTCAGGAAACCTTTACAGGTGTTTTGATTTGATTAGCTGATTGGCATGTCACCATATTCTAATTAGTTGAGATAGTGAATTGATGGGTTTTTGTTAAATGTGAGCCAAAATCATCACAATTAAAAGAAACAAAGACTTAAACTACTTCAGTCTGTGTGCATTGAATTTATTTAATACTATTTTCACAATTTAAGTTGAATTACTGAAGTAAACTAACTTTTCCATGACATTCTAATTTATTGAGATGCACCTGTATGGTGTGACTGTTACAGGTATTGATTTTCAAGACCATTTGAGTGCTCTGATCAGTGGACAATCCTAGCACTGAAGCTTGCGAATACTACGAGAAATTCTCTTAAACACCCGCTGACCCTTCTGCCAGCGCTTCAATGACGTGATGACCAAATTTCCATCCATCTTCTGGCCCATCACCAGATAAGCAGCATTGATGTCATTAATTTCATCACACACACAATGAAGACCATCTTTCAGCCAAAGCACCATCTTCCTGAAGTCACGATCAGTTACGCCACCATTCAGCTTGTAGACAGTCTTGCTCTTGCTTTCTGGAATGATCTTGGTGTCGCCATTCATGTAGGAGATCTCCTTGACTTTGATCTTTAAAGCTAGTGTGGAAATACAATTGAAGGTTGAGGAAATAGAAAAAACAACAGCTTGAGGTTCAAGGTAGACCAAATATATGAATACATTTTGCTTTCTCTATACTCTTAAAAATAAATGTTCCTCCCCTCTTTGCAGATTCACTCAATGGGGTTCTATACTAGGTTTAAAGGGATAGTTCACCCAAAAATGAAAATTCTGTCATTATTTTCTCTCCCTCAAGTAGTTACAAATCTGTTTGAATGTCTTTGTTCTGCTGAACACAAAGGAAGATATTCTGAAGAATGTGGGAAACAGAGCAGTTCTGGGGCACCATTGACTTCCAGCGTATTTTTTTTATCCTACTATAGAAGTCAATGGTGCCTGGTTACAAACTTTCTTAAAATATCTCCCTTTGTGTTCGGCAGAACAAAGAAATGTACACAGGTTTGGAACTACTTGAGAGTGATTAAATGGTGACAGAATTTACATTTTTGGGTGAACTATCCCTTTAAAAACATAAATCAACCTTAGCTGGTCTGTTGGTCTGATCTGTTGGCTGTTTTTTTAGGTGCACCTTTAAATCAACAAGATAAAGCAGCTAAACACCATCTTGGCCAGGATAATCCTAAACTGGTTTAGATCAGTAAACCAGTATAGACTGGTTTAAGCAGGTTTTTTATGATTCTTTGAAGATTAAAACCCTTCTTGATGTTACATTACATTATAACTTCTTCAAATCAAGGTTCTTTAAAGCACCAAACTGTTTTCAAAAGAACAGGAAGATAAAGTTTTTTTTGTGGAATTTAAAGCGATAGTTCCCCCAAAATAAAATTTCTGTCATCATTTATATAATCATGTTGTTCTAAACCGGCATGTATTTATGAAATATATAATAATATTCACAAATGAAAATCTTCTTATTTTTTTGCCTACGCAAAGAAAGTCGATGGGTTCCAGTGCTGTTCTGGACACCACTGACTTTCACTGCATGGACAAAAACAGTTCACATTCATTAAAATACATTCATTTGTGTTCTCCACAAGAAAGGACTTCATAAAGAACAATATGACGGTGAGTAAATTATCTAAATTTTTTGGGTGTCCCCTTTAAAGATTATTTTATTTGGTATAGGCTGCATATCCCTTTTTCGTTATAAATAACGGATCTTTATTTTTACCGCGGTCAAGCCAGCCGCAGTTCAGAAAAACACGGTCAAGCCAACCGCGATTGAAATTATGGTGCGCGTGTATTAGAATGACTACGGTAATCACAGGAACAACACAAAGGGGACGCGCTTTTAGAGCGCTTTTCTTCTGGACGCCCAGAGCTGAAATATGACATTTTTCGTGATTTTTTTTTTGTATATCTGCTTTAATATCTGTGTTATTTATTGGTGTCTTTGACGGTTCTGTATTACTATATTTTTCTACCTTTCAAATCATTGCAGGGTTCATAGAAAAAGAGATATGGGACATTAATCAATGTAGAGGGGTATAAAGACACCATTTCTAATAAGTACAAGAAATGAATGGTCAGTTCTTATATAGGACGTCCCATACTATATGCACACCTCATATGAAACCATATTACTGCAGCGTTTTCCATAAATGGGACATTATTAAATTTAGAGGGGTATAAAGACACCATTTCTAATAAGTACAAGAAATGAATGGTCAGTTCTTATATAGGACATCCCATACTACATGCACACCTCATATGCAACTATTTTACTGCAGCATTTTTGAGATATGGGACATTAATACATTTTAGAGAGCTATAAAGACCTAATTTCTAATAAGTACACGAAATGAATGGTCAGTTCTTATATGGGACGTCCCATACTATATGCACTCCTCATATGAAACCATATTACTGCAGCGTTTTCCATACATGGGACATTATTAAATTTAGAGGGGTATAAAGACACCATTTCTAATAAGTACAAGAAATGAATGGTCAGTTCTTATATAAGACATCCCATAGTACATGCACACCTCATATGAAACCATATTACTGCAGCATTTTTGAGATATGGGACATTAATACATTTAGAGGGGTATAAAGACACCATTTCTAATAAGTACACAAAATGAATGGCCAGTTCTTATATAGGACATCCCATACTACATGTACACCTCATATGAAACCATTTTACTGCAGCGTTTTCCATAAATGGGACATTATTCGATTTAGAGGGGTATAAAGACACCATTTCTAATAAGTACAAGAAATTATTGGTCAGTTCTTATGCAGGACATCCCATACTATATGCACACCTCATATGAAACCATATTACTGCAGCGTTTTCCATAAATGGGACATTAATACATTTTAGAGAGCTATAAAGACCTAATTTCTAATAAGTACACGAAATGAATGGTCAGTTCTTATATGGGACGTCCCATACTATATGCACACCTCATATGAAACCATATTACTGCAGCATTTTTGAGATATGGGACATTAATACATTTTAAAGAGCTATAAAGACCTAATTTCTAATAAGTACACGAAATGAATGGTCAGTTCTTATAGAGGACATCCCATACTACATGCACACCTCATATGAAACCATATTACTGCAGCATTTTTGAGATATGGGACATTAATACATTTAGAGGGGTATAAAGACACCATTTCTAATAAGTACAAGAAATGAATGCTCAGTTCTTATATGGGACGTCCCATACTATATACACTCCTCATATGAAACCATATTACTGCAGCGTTTTCCATAAATGGGACATTATTCGATTTAGAGGGATTTTAAAGACACCATTTCTAATAAGTACAAGAAATGATTGGTCAGTTCTTATGCAGGACATCCCATACTACATGCACTCCTCATATGAAACCATATTACTGCAGCATTTTTGAGATATGGGACATTAATACATTTAGAGGGGTATAAAGACACCGTTTCTAATAAGTACATGAAATGAATGGTCAGTTCTTATACAGGACGTCCCATACTACATGCACACCTCATATGAAACCATATTACTGCAGCGTTTTCCATAAATGGGACATTAATACATTTTAGAGAGCTATAAAGACCTAATTTCTAATAAGTACACGAAATGAATGGTCAGTTCTTATATGGGACGTCCCATACTATATACACTCCTCATATGAAACCATATTACTGCAGCGTTTTCCATAAATGGGACATTATTCGATTTAGAGGGATTTTAAAGACACCATTTCTAATAAGTACAAGAAATGATTGGTCAGTTCTTATATGGGACGTCCCATACTATATGCACACCTCATATGAAAGCATATTACTGCAGCATTTTTGAGATATGGGACATTATTCGATTTAGAGGGGTATAAAGACACCATTTCTAATAAGTACAAGAAATGAAGGTCAGTTCTTATATAAGACATCCCATACTACATGCACACCTCATATGAAACCATATTACTGCAGCATTTTTGAGATATGGGACATTAATACATTTAGAGGGGTATAAAGACACCATTTCTAATAAGTACACGAAATGAATGGTCAGTTCTTATAAAGGACGTCCCATACTATATGCACACCTCATATGAAACCATATTACTGCAGCGTTTTCCATAAATGGGACATTAATACATTTTAGAGAGCTATAAAGACCTAATTTCTAATAAGTACACGAAATGAATGGTCAGTTCTTATATGGGACGTCCCATACTATATGCACACCTCATATGAAACCATATTACTGCAGCATTTTTGAGATATGGGACATTAATAAATTTTAGAGAGCTATAAAGACCTAATTTCTAATAAGTACACGAAATGAATGGTCAGTTCTTATATGGGACGTCCCATACTATATGCACTCCTCATATGAAACCATATTACTGCAGCGTTTTCCATACATGGGACATTATTAAATTTAGAGGGGTATAAAGACACCATTTCTAATAAGTACAAGAAATGAATGGTCAGTTCTTATATAAGACATCCCATACTACATGCACACCTCATATGAAACCATATTACTGCAGCATTTTTGAGATATGGGACATTAATACATTTAGAGGGGTATAAAGACACCATTCTAATAAGTACTAGAAATGAATGGTCAGTTCTTATAGAGGACATCCCATACTATATGCACACCTCATATGAAACCATTTTACTGCAGCATTTTTGAGATATGGGACATTAATACATTTTAAAGAGCTATAAAGACCTAATTTCTAATAAGTACAATAAATGAATGGTCAGTTCTTATATAGGACATCCCATACTATATTCACACCTCATATGAAACCATATTACTGCAGCATTTTTGAGATATGGGACATTAATACATTTAGAGGGGTATAAAGACACCATTTCTAATAAGTACACGAAATGAATGGTCAGTTCTTATATAGGACGTCCCATACTATATGCACACCTCATATGAAACCATATTACTGCAGCGTTTTCCATAAATGGGACATTAATACATTTTAGAGAGCTATAAAGACCTAATTTCTAATAAGTACACGAAATGAATGGTCAGTTCTTATATGGGACGTCCCATACTATATGCACACCTCATATGAAACCATATTACAGCAGCGTTCTCAAGATATGGGACATTATTCGATTTAGAGGCGTATAAACACCCTGTTTCTAATAAGCACAAGAAATGAATGGTTAGTTCTTATATGAAAGAGAGAGTCAAGATGGCGCCGAGGATGGCAGCCGTGTTGCGAGCTCCGGGAAAACTTTGCAGTTTTTCGTATGTTTTATTTGTTTTTTTGTTGTTTTACGTGTTAGATGTTGTTAGTATAACTGTTCGATAGAGACACGCTTTTGAACATTGGTTCCTCCGTCGCAACGCAAACCGGACTTTGAGTTTCTGAACGCCGGTGGAGTGTTCAAAGACACCGCATCAGAGCCCTTTGTGTGGGTTGCGAGGAGCGCCGCCGGACGCGGAAAACGAGGAAAGCGAGCTGGCGTTCTCGTCAGACTGAGACGCCCGTGTTTTCCGACCTCCTCTTCCAACCATTTTACTGGCCAACGTTCAGTCACTGGATAACAAACTCTGTGAACTGCGGGCGCGGATCTCATACCAACGAAACAAGGACTGCTGTGTTATTTGCCTCACAGAAACCTGGATGTCTGCAATGGTTCCAGACTCAGCCATCGAGCTCACGGGCTTCTCCGCACCGCTCGGACAGAACGGAAGAGCTCACAGGAAAAGCAGAAGCGGGGTGTTTGCTTCTACATCAACAACTCATGGTGTAATGAAAGGAACATACACTCTATTAAATCCTTCTGCTCCCCTGATCTGGAATTTCATACGCTTCTGTGTCGACCCGTTCTGGCTACCGAGGGAATTTACAGCGATCATAATCACGGCTGTTTATATCCCCCCCCAAGCCAACACAGACCAGGCACTCAGGGAACTGTACAGGAATATAAGTGAGCAAGAAACCACGCACCCAGATGCAGCTTTTGTTATCACAGGGGACTTTAATAAAGCCAACTTCAAAACAATAGCTCCAAAATACTTTCAACACGTCACCATCAACACGCGTGGAGATCGCACACTCGACCATTGTTACACCCCTTCCGGGACGCATACAAGTCCCTCCCCGCCAACCTTTCGCAAATCGGATCACTCTTCCGTTCTGCTCCTGCCTGCTTATAGGCAGAAACTGAAACGTGAAGCACCCGCTCTCAGGACAGTTCATTGTTGGTCAGACCAATCGGATGCTATACTACAGGACTGTTTTGATCACGTGGACTGGGACATGTTCGGGCAGCGCCTGAAGACATAGAGGCGTATTCAGATACGGTCACGTGTTTCATCAGGAAGTGTATAGGCGATGTAGTTCGACCAAAACAATCCGCATCTACCCCAACCAAAACCGTGGATTAACAGCGATGTTCGATCAGCCTTGTCAGCGGACATCTGCCTATAACCGGAAACACTGACGATCGAAAACAAGCCAGTTACGATCTCAGGAGATCCATCAAAGCAGCCAAACGAACTTATAAAAACAAAGTTGAAGAACACTTCAACAACAATAACCCAAGAAGCATGTGGCAGGGCATTAACAACATCACAGGCTTTAAAGGGAGTAAACCAGCTACTGTGAACATCGCCGCCTCTCTACCGGATGAGCTCAACACCTTTATGCTCGGTTCGAGGCTGATAACACCGCACACACAGAGAGCGCTGCCGCCGCTGCAAGAGGTCAGTCCACTCACCCTTTCTGTCGCGGATGTAACTCGATCCTTTAAACGGGTGAACATCCGTCCAGATGGCATACCAGGCCGTGTGCTCAAAGCATGCGCTTTCCAGCTAGCCGGGTTTTTACAGATATTTTCAATCTGTCCCTCTCTCTGTCTGTGGTTCCCTCATGCTTCAAAAAAATCCATCATTGTGCCCATACCAAAGAAAAATAAAATCACATGCTTGAATGACTGGAGGCCCGTTGCTCTGACCCCCATCTTCAGCAAGTGTTTTGAGAAGCTTGTCAGAGACTACATCTGCTCTGTGCTGCCTGCTTCACTGGACCCACTACAATTTGCATACCGCAGTAACCGTTCCACAGACGATGCTATTGCCTTCACCCTGCACACTGCTCTCTCCCACCTGGAAAATAAGAACACCTATGTGAGGATGCTGTTCGTGGATTATAGTTCAGCATTTAACACTATAGTGCCTGCCACACTGGTTGCGAAGCTCCAGACTCTAGGACTGAACAGATCTCTGTGCAGCTGGATCCTGGACTTCCTGACAGGCAGAAGTCAGGTGGTCAGAATGGGCAACAACACATCATCTCCCCTGATCCTCAACACTGGTGCACCGCAGGGCTGCGTCCTCAGCCCACTCCTGTACTCCCTGTACACACACGACTGTACAGCTACACACAGCTCCAATGTCATCGTCAAATTTGCTGATGACACGGTGATAGGCCTGATCACCGACAACGATGAGACGGCCTACAGAGAGGAGGTGAGTACCCTGACTAAATGGTGTCAGGAGAACCACCTCTCACTCAACATCGACAAGACCAAGGAGCTGGTGGTGGATTACAGGAGACAGAGCAGAGAACACACACCCATCACCATCGACAAGACACCTGTGGAACGGGTGACCAGCTTTAAGTTCCTCGGCTCACATCACTGAGGATCTCACATGGTCTGCTCACACAGATGCAGTGCTGAAGAAGGCACATCAGCGTCTCTTCTTCCTGAGACGGCTGAGGAAGTTTGAACGAGCCCCAGAATCCTCAGAGGTCCCTACACCTGCACTGTGGAGAGCAGCATCCCGCTGTATCACCGCCTATGGAAACAGCACCGCTGGCAACCGCAGGCTCTGCAAAGGGTCGAACTGCCCGCCACATTGTTGAGGTGAGCTTCCTCTCCTCCAGGATATCTACACCAGGCGGTGTGTACAAGCCCGGAGGATTATCAAAGACTCCAGCCACCCGTCCCACAGACTGCTCTCTCTGCTGCCCTCAGGGCGACGCTTCCGCAGCATCCCATCCGCGACTAGCCGACTGAGGGACAGCTTTTTCCCTCAGGCTATCAGGCTAAATAACAGGCTATCACAAAACACTACTCACCACATCACACACCTGCCATGCACTCATTTAACACCAGCAACTACGCACACACTGCACTAACACAACCTATCTGCTATCACATGGACACCATCCACACACTGCATATGAATAATCTGTTGCACCTTTGCACATCTATCTGCTGCTCAACCAATCTGCTGTTAATTTATAATCTGTTGCACCTCACATTATTATTATGTATAGACCACATTATGTATAGACATACTGTAGATGTGCCCATACGGTGTATAATGTGTCGTTGATAATTGAGTATGTCTCTATATACACTAATTTGAGTATATGTATGTGTATTTTGCACATTGTCTTCTGTACAGTCTGTAAATATGTACTGTCCATATGTAAATTGCTGTTGTTTTTGCACTGTCTGTCCATATGTAAATTGCTGTTGTTTTTTTTTTTTGCACTGTCTGTCCATATGTAAATTGTTGTTGTTTTTTTAGCACTGTAAATGCTCCAGTGCAGTTTTTTGCACTGTCTGTCCATAGGTAAATTGTTTGTTGTTTTTGCACTGTCTGTCCATAGGTAAATTGTTTGTTGTTTTTTGCACTGTCTGTCCATAGGTAAATTGTCTGTTGTTTTTCTGCACTGTCTGGAGCACTCATAATTTCACCATTTCACAAGGCACTTGTGCTGTGGTGATGTGACAATAAAAGTGATTTGATTTGATTTGATTTATATGGGACGTCCCATACTATATGAACACCTCATATATACCGCAGGCGCTAGATTAAATAAAGTGACATATCTCCAAAATGCTGCAGTAAAATGGTTTGATATGAGGTATACATACTGTACGGTACATCCCCTATGGAAACTATAGAAACTGACCAATATTTTTTTCTACTTATTTGAAATGAGGTCTTCATAGGTGTATAAAATAGAATAATGACATTTATCTCCAAAATGCAAATGGTTTGAAATGACATATGCATATTGTATGGGACGTCCCATAGACAAACTGACTATTAGTATGTTCTACTTATTAAAAATTAGTTCCCTATCATTCGGTCACTACGAGTTATAGGGATTAGGGATTTACCTGGAAGCCCGAACATCTCTGACTGAGAAAACGCCAATGAAATTGGCTAGTGGATTTTGCATGAGCCACTGGCATACAATGGAAGGCAAAGGCGACAGGTGCATCCACTCATTCGATTTTTGCTTCGGAGCCAAGTGGATGAGAAGAGTGCCATCTCCATCTCCAATAGCTCATCTTTGTTTTGTTCCCGGTTAGCGGAACGGTGCGATCAGCGGAGTCCCTCTCATCAGCGATTCCCCGTTCGCAACCGAGAGAGTCTGTGTTTGGGCACCAAGACGATGCCGTGTCCTTCTGGTTGTCGTCTCGATGACATGATTGTCTTCAGTGCGAGATGATCTGCGCCTCCTTTCAAAGGCACTCCCGTGCTGATCTCTCTGGCTATGAGGTGATTAATGCTCTGGGAGATCGTTACAGAGCCGATTCATCTCCGTCGCACCCGTCTGGTGCTCTTCGAAATGTCCTCTGGAGATTCGATCATTCGCAGGAGCGCCTGCAGTGCGATGGGTCATCTCGGAGGACTGCAGAGGTGGGACGCCCTCTGTATGAAGGCGCAGCCGCGAGCACGGCTGAGGTCAACAAACCGCCAGTCCCGGCCCGCTCAAATCGCTGGACGCCCATCTCACGGCGGGCGTGGCTCAACCGCACCCTGCACCGTGCCTTTCTTCCCGGAGGTTCATGAGGAGCTGACGAGTTCGTGGATGGCCCCTTTCACGGCCAGAAGCCGCTCGCCTCCTCCGCCCTCACTACCCTCGGCGGGAGTGGCCAGGGGCACGCGGGCATTCCCCAGGTGGAGAGAGCGGTCACGGTGCACTTGTGCCCACGCGCCGCCACTTGGAGGAACCGCTCTGCCTCCCATCCAAGGCTCAGCTGACAGCCGCCTGCCAAAAAGCAGTGCTGCGGGCCAGGCAGCCTCCAGGCCTGCACGCCATGGCTATCCTGCAGGTTCACCCGCGCCAAACAGGTGCGAGGTGCAGTACCGACGACCAGGGTTGATGATGCAGCAGCCGCCTGACCCACGAGCAACGAAAGTCACGGCGCGGTCCCTCGGGAGGGCGATGTCCACCATGGTGGTCCAGGAGCGCCATCTCTGGCTCAACCTGGCAGAGGTGAAGGACGTCGACAAGGCACGCTTTCTCGGCGCCCCCATCTCCCAGGGAGGGCTTTTCGGCGACACCGTCGAGGGCTTCGCCCAGCAGTTCTCAGCGGTACAGCAGCAGACCGAGGCGATCCACCATCCACCGCTGCCCCCGGGGCCAGGCCTCAGTCTGCCTGTCACCGTGGGCGCCCTCCTGCGTCCTCCAGAGCTGCTCCACCCCAGGCCGAATCGACCCGGTGCGTCGAGCCTCTCGCAGGATAGCGGCGCCCCCCTCGTCCCAGCCAGGCCCCAAGTCGTCCAAGAAGTCGATTGCCCTGGACGCTGGGCAACCCGGAGATGTTGGGTTGCTCTTTCTCAGGAGACGGCGAGAACAGGGCTTCTTCCCCGTGGAGGCCGGGAGGAGAATCTCTGTTTCTGTTGCTGGTCCAAGGGCCCGGTACCCTACTCTCAAAGAAAGAGCAATTTTCCTCCGGGTTCTCAGGTCCATGGGACAGTGTGCGACGCCCTGCCTCCTCACTCCTCGACCACGACCCATTTCGCCAGTAGCCAAGAGAGTGGCCTCTGGCTTCCAGCTCATGCACCTCCACCTACTCGTTTGGCACCACAGGTGCATAGCATTAAATGCCTGGAACGCTCGCTGGCTCGTAATATGGTTTCATATGAGGTGTGCATGTAGTATGGGACGTCCTATATAAGAACTGACCATTCATTTCTTGTACTTATTAGAAATGGTGTCTTTATTCCCTCTAAATTGAATAATGTCTCATTTATTGAAAACGCTGCAGTAATATGGTTTCATATGAGGTGTGCATGTAGTATGGGACGTCCTATATAAGAACTGACCATTCATTTCTTGTACTTATTAGAAATGGTGTCTTTATACCCTCAAAATTGAATAATGTCTCATTTCTTGAAAACGCTGCAGTAATATGGTTTCATATGAGGTGCATGTAGTATGGGATGTCCTGTATAAGAACTGACCATTCATTTCGTGTACTTATTAGAAATGGTGTCTTTATACCCTCTAAATCGAATAATGTCCCATATCTCAAAAAACTGCAGTAATATGGTTTCATATGAGGTGTGCATGTATGGGATGTCCCATATAAGAATTGACCATTCATTTCTTGTACTTATTAGAAATGGTGTCTTTATAGTCCTCAAAATGTATTAAAGTCCCATATCTCAAAAATGCTGCAGTAATATGGTGTGCATGTAGTATGGGATGTCCTGTATAAGAACTGACCATTTATTTCTTGTACTTATTAGAAATGGTGTCTTTATAGTCCTCAAAATGTATTAATGTTCCATATCTCAAAAATGCTGCAGTAAAATGGTTTCATATGAGGTGTGCATGTAGTATGGGATGTCCTATATAAGAACTGACCATTCATTTCTTGTACTTATTATAAATGGTGTCTTTATAGTCCTCAAAATGTATTAATGTCCTATATCTCAAAAATGATGCAGTAATATGGTTTCATATGAGGTGTGCATGTAGTATGGGATGTCCTATATGAGAACTGACCATTCATTTCTTGTACTTATTAGAAATTGTGTCTTTATACCCCTCAAAATGTATTAATGTCTCATTTCTTGAAAACGCTGCAGTAATATGGTTTCATATGAGGTGTGCATGTAGTATGGGATGTCCTGTATAAGAACTGACCTTTCATTTCTTGTACTTATTATAAATGGTCTTTATACCCCTCAAAATTTAATAATGTCTCATTTCTTGAAAACGCTGCAGTAATATGGTTTCATATGAGGTGTGCATGTAGTATGGGATGTCCTGTATAAGAACTGACCATTCATTTCTTGTACTTATTAGAAATGGTGTCTTTATACCCCTATAAATTGAATAATGTCTCATTTATTGAAAACGCTGCAGTAATATGGTTTCATATGAGGTGTGCATGTAGTATGGGACGTCCTATATAAGAACTGACCATTCATTTCTTGTACTTATTAGAAATGGTGTCTTTATTCCCCTCTAAATTGAATAATGTCTCATTTATTGAAAACGCTGCAGTAATATGGTTTCATATGAGGTGTGCATGTAGTATGGGACGTCCTATATAAGAACTGACCATTCATTTCTTGTACTTATTAGAAATGGTGTCTTTATACCCCTCAAAATTGAATAATGTCTCATTTCTTGAAAACGCTGCAGTAATATGGTTTCATATGAGGTGTGCATGTAGTATGGGATGTCCTGTATAAGAACTGACCATTCATTTCGTGTACTTATTAGAAATGGTGTCTTTATACCCCTCTAAATCGAATAATGTCCCATATCTCAAAAACGCTGCAGTAATATGGTTTCATATGAGGTGTGCATGTAGTATGGGATGTCCCATATAAGAATTGACCATTCATTTCTTGTACTTATTAGAAATGGTGTCTTTATAGTCCTCAAAATGTATTAAAGTCCCATATCTCAAAAATGCTGCAGTAATATGGTGTGCATGTAGTATGGGATGTCCTGTATAAGAACTGACCATTTATTTCTTGTACTTATTAGAAATGGTGTCTTTATAGTCCTCAAAATGTATTAATGTTCCATATCTCAAAAATGCTGCAGTAAAATGGTTTCATATGAGGTGTGCATGTAGTATGGGATGTCCTATATAAGAACTGACCATTCATTTCTTGTACTTATTATAAATGGTGTCTTATAGTCCTCAAAATGTATTAATGTCCCATATCTCAAAAATGATGCAGTAATATGGTTTCATATGAGGTGTGCATGTAGTATGGGATGTCCTATATGAGAACTGACCATTCATTTCTTGTACTTATTAGAAATTGTGTCTTTATACCCCTCAAAATGTATTAATGTCTCATTTCTTGAAAACGCTGCAGTAATATGGTTTCATATGAGGTGTGCATGTAGTATGGGATGTCCTGTATAAGAACTGACCTTTCATTTCTTGTACTTATTATAAATGGTCTTTATACCCCTCAAAATTTAATAATGTCTCATTTCTTGAAAACGCTGCAGTAATATGGTTTCATATGAGGTGTGCATGTAGTATGGGATGTCCTGTATAAGAACTGACCATTCATTTCTTGTACTTATTAGAAATGGTGTCTTTATACCCTATAAATTGAATAATGTCCCATTTATTGAAAACGCTGCAGTAATATGGTTTCATATGAGGTGTGCATGTAGTATGGGACGTCCTATATAAGAACTGACCATTCATTTCTTGTACTTATTAGAAATGGTGTCTTTATACCCCTCAAAATTGAAGAATGTCTCATTTCTTGAAAACGCTGCAGTAATATGGTTTCATATGAGGTGTGCATGTAGTATGGGATGTCCTGTATAAGAACTGACCATTCATTTCGTGTACTTATTAGAAATGGTGTCTTTATACCCCTCTAAATCGAATAATGTCCCATATCTCAAAAACGCTGCAGTAATATGGTTTCATATGAGGTGTGCATGTAGTATGGGATGTCCCATATAAGAATTGACCATTCATTTCTTGTACTTATTAGAAATGGTGTCTTTATAGTCCTCAAAATGTATTAAAGTCCCATATCTCAAAATGCTGCAGTAATATGGTGTGCATGTAGTATGGGATGTCCTGTATAAGAACTGACCATTTATTTCTTGTACTTATTAGAAATGGTGTCTTTATAGTCCTCAAAATGTATTAATGTTCCATATCTCAAAAATGCTGCAGTAAAATGGTTTCATATGAGGTGTGCATGTAATATGGGATGTCCTGTATAAGAACTGACCATTCATTTATTGTACTTATTAGAAATGGTGTCTGTATACCCCTCTAAATCGAATAATGTCTAAATTCTTGAAACCGCTGCAGTAATATGGTTTCATATGAGGAGTGCATATAGTATGGGACGTCCCATATAAGAACTGAGGAATCATTTCTTGTACTTATTAAAAATGGGGTCTTTATAGTCCTCAAAATTATATAATGTCCAATTTCTTGAAAACGCTGCAGTAATATGGTTTCATATGAGGTGTGCATGTAGTATGGGACGTCCTATATAAGAATTGACCATTCATTTCTTGTACTTATTAGAAATGGTGTCTTTATAGTCCTCAAAATGTATTAATGTCCTATATCTCAAAAATGATGCAGTAATATGGTTTCATATGAGGTGTGCATGTAGTATGGGATGTCCTATATGAGAACTGACCATTCATTTCTTGTACTTATTAGAAATTGTGTCTTTATACCCCTCAAAATGTATTAATGTCTCATTTCTTGAAAACGCTGCAGTAATATGGTTTCATATGAGGTGTGCATGTAGTATGGGATGTCCTGTATAAGAACTGACCTTTCATTTCTTGTACTTATTATAAATGGTCTTTATACCCCTCAAAATTTAATAATGTCTCATTTCTTGAAAACGCTGCAGTAATATGGTTTCATATGAGGTGTGCATGTAGTATGGGATGTCCTGTATAAGAACTGACCATTCATTTCTTGTACTTATTAGAAATGGTGTCTTTATACCCCTATAAATTGAATAATGTCTCATTTATTGAAAACGCTGCAGTAATATGGTTTCATATGAGGTGTGCATGTAGTATGGGACGTCCTATAAGAACTGACCATTCATTTCTTGTACTTATTAGAAATGGTGTCTTTATACCCTCAAAATTGAAGAATGTCTCATTTCTTGAAAACGCTGCAGTAATATGGTTTCATATGAGGTGTGCATGTAGTATGGGATGTCCTGTATAAGAACTGACCATTCATTTCGTGTACTTATTAGAAATGGTGTCTTTATACCCCTCTAAATCGAATAATGTCCCATATCTCAAAAACGCTGCAGTAATATGGTTTCATATGAGGTGTGCATGTAGTATGGGATGTCCCATATAAGAATTGACCATTCATTTCTTGTACTTATTAGAAATGGTGTCTTTATAGTCCTCAAAATGTATTAAAGTCCCATATCTCAAAAATGCTGCAGTAATATGGTGTGCATGTAGTATGGGATGTCCTGTATAAGAACTGACCATTTATTTCTTGTACTTATTAGAAATGGTGTCTTTATAGTCCTCAAAATGTATTAATGTTCCATATCTCAAAAATGCTGCAGTAAAATGGTTTCATATGAGGTGTGCATGTAATATGGGATGTCCTGTATAAGAACTGACCATTCATTTATTGTACTTATTAGAAATGGTGTCTGTATACCCCTCTAAATCGAATAATGTCTAAATTCTTGAAACCGCTGCAGTAATATGATTTCATATGAGGAGTGCATATAGTATGGGACGTCCCATATAAGAACTGAGGAATCATTTCTTGTACTTATTAAAAATGGGGTCTTTATAGTCCTCAAAATTATATAATGTCCAATTTCTTGAAAACGCTGCAGTAATATGGTTTCATATGAGGTGTGCATGTAGTATGGGACGTCCTATATAAGAATTGACCATTCATTTCTTGTACTTATTATAAATGGTGTCTTTATACCCCTCTAAATGTATTAATGTCCCATATCTCAAAAATGCTGCAGTAATATGGTTTCATATGAGGTGTGCATGTAGTATGGGATGTCCTGTATAAGAACTGACCATTCATTTCTTGTACTTATTAGAAATGGTGTCTTTATACCCCTCTAAATCGAATAATGTCCCATATCTTGGAAAAGCTGCAGTAATATGGTTTCATATGAGGTGTGCATATAGTATGGGATGTCCTCTATAATAACTGACCATTCATTTCTTGTACTTATTAGAAACCTGGTGTTTATAGCCCTCTAAATCGAATAATGTCCCATATCTCTTTTTCTATGAATCTTGAAATGATTTGAAAGGTAGAAAAATATAGTAATACAGAACCGTCAAAGACAAGAATAAATAACACATCTGCTATTTTGTACATCTGCTTTACAAAAAAAGATCACGAAAAATGTCATATCTCAGTTCTGGGCATCTAGAAGAAAAGCTCTCTAAAAGCGCGTCTCCTTTGTGCTGCTCCTGTGATTACCGTAATCATTGTAATGCACGCGCATCTTAATTTCAATCGCGGCTGGCTTGACCGTGTTTTTCTGAACTGCGGCTGGCTTGACCGCGGTTTATTTTTAAGATTGTAAAGCAGACATGCCACTACATTAATTTAGATGTTTAAAGCAAGCAAAATATAGCCTTACCAAAGTCATTTTTGCACAAGCTGTCCACAATTTCATTGTCATTCTCGGGCTTTTCTTTGCAGGCATCACACACTCTTGGAACTGGGCAAAAAGATCAACATAGCAGTAAAAGTAAAGGGTGTGCACGCACTTAATTTTTTTATTTAAAAAACAAAGCAAAAAAACAATTCTACCTTCCTTGGTGACTGGCACTAAAGCATCAGCGCCAGCAGGTGGTATGCACAGGTCATTATCTAGAGGGAAGCGATTGCAGTCCAGCATGTCCGGCCAAGGGAACCCAAACGCGGCCATCACTGGAGCGCAGCCGCTCTTCACACTCTCACACAGCGACCTGCACGGCTGAATCGGCTCGTCAAGATCATCCAGACACACCGGTGCGAAAAGAGAGCAGAGAAACTTCTTGGTGTCCGGATGACACTGTTTCTGCACCAGAGGTGTCCAGGAGGAAGCCTGTTGCAGAACCTCGTCCATGGTTTCGTGTCCGAGGAGGTTAGGCAGACGCATGTTCGTGTATTCGATGTCATGGCACAGGAACAGGTTTGCAGGTATGGGTTTGCAGTTGCTCTTTTTCTGAAAGAGCTCGGGCTGATCGAAGGCGTATAATCCATGAAGCGCATCCAGATATCCAGGTAAGGAAAGCGCAACCAGCAGCGCCAGATACGCGAGCATCATTATTTCAGTTGAGAGGAGACAGAACGTCTAACGTCCGTCTAACGCGAAGTCATGGATAACTGAATTCTCTTCTGTACCAACCTGTTCTCATAGTAAAGTCTGGGCGGAGCGAGAGAAGGCGCTCAGATATCCACTGCTGAAATTTCTGCTGCTTTCTGCATATAGGTTGTGTCTTCAAACATAGTTGCATCTTTTTTTGGTCATAGAACGTCCGAACGGCGAAATAAATTGTGTTTCTTGACCCACATACTTACTGTTTATATTATATCAATACACATGTTGTACTGTCGAGGTCGAGGCCTATATAAAAACAGGTCAAACAAAAAATTTAAAAAGAAAAGTGTTACTCGTTACACAGGTTTAAAACCCTGCTAATGATTTTGTTAAAACATTAAACGTACTTTTCTTTCTGTTTGCATCCTCTTTAAACTACAGGCTTTTATTTCAGCCTTTGCATTCAATTGGTTGACTGCTGGGTCAGTTGACAATTTGTCTGGTTTTACCCATGGACATATTTAATGCATATCATATTTAATGCTTGTTCCAAAAGAGAAAACGTAGAGTAAAACAGAGTGTAATAGTATATGCCTTAAAGTTCACAATATAGATTTAAATTGCAATACAAAAGAAAATTTGAAGTTAACCAGTTGTGTACCCAAGGTTTACTACTATTAAATTGAAGGTACGCTTAAAATTATAATTTTATGAATTAAAAAAGTGCCAATTTATTCCCAAGAAGTATTGAAATGCTTAAACCTATACATTCTACATTGGTTTTAGTATACTTACTACACAAATAGTACTTGGAAAATATACTTGAACTTTGCTGAAGTTTACTTAGTAAAATTTTCTTGAAACGTACTTCATTTTGGGAGTATTTCGTAAGAAACTTTCATAAGAATGAAAGTTGACTATATAACTATAACTTTTTGACTATATAAAAAAAATAAAAAAAAAAATAAAAACAACTTTCACTTTTTCAAAATCTTCATCTTTCATAGGTTCATAGGTCATAGGTTCAGAGGCCCCCATTAAATACAGGTTAGCTGCTGGGGTTTCCCATCTTTGGGATCCTGCTGGGAAGAAGTAGTCATTTAAAGTATTGTTTCTAGCTGTAAAGTGATAGCCCTTGGTCTCTATGACGATAAGACAAGTTATTCTCTCTTGGAGATCTGTGTCCTCCATTTGCCCCTTTGTTGTGTTTATGTTGTGAGTATGTGTCAAGATATTCTGTCTAGGCAGAGTGGAGGGATTACTATACTGATTACGAACCAGACGTGTCTTAAAGTTTGCATCATTCATAGTCTCATTTTATGGGAATGATTGACAATTGTGATTTTCTCTTTACTTTTGCTTAGTTACATAGAAATATATTGGGGGAAAAAATAATTAAAAATAAACCAGATCAACTATGTAAAATTTCTCTTTATGTCTGACTGGTTCGGATAGGCTGACGGCTACGAGTTGCGCGGGTCAGGACAACAATGCCTCAGTCCAGTCACTGCTTCAAATCTTGTTTTATTGGTTATGCATAAATATTGTGTGGTTCTGTAACAAATTAAACAAATACAAACATGAGTATATAATAAAACATCACAACAATTGACATGTATCAACTAGTAAACAATTTAATAACTAATGAAAACTATCACAGTGTAACACTGCACTACAGCTTAACTTCAAACTGCCTAAATTACTATGTAAATTAACTCAAACACAAAGCATATAGAAAATGCACTGATGTGCATGCGTTGTTCACATGCACACTGCTACTGCTGCGCGTGCAGTGGTGCTGATGTAGTAAACAGCTCAGAGCGTCTACGCGCTGTTATAATAAACCGAGTCATTTCGCCTTTAGATAAATATATACACATATGCATGTAACATAAATGTTAAATGGCTCAAATAGCAGCCGACTGACGATAACGCTGTCACATAACGTCATTAAGTGTAAACATCTGCATGTAACTGTCGTGTTCGATGTTATACATGTAAACAATCAAACAGTTACTTGTATACACATTCGGGTACTTACATCGTGATGCACGCACACATATACACAATCAATGTACATTTTGAAGATATAATCCACTCGTTTTCTCTTTAAACTTTTTAATGCACAGCCGAACTCTCAGGTGTTCTACCACTCACTTTTCCGCTCCGTTACCTGGAAACCTCAGCGCGAACTTTGGCACAGTCCATTTCAGTCTAAATGATGGGGGTGTTCGGGAAAGTCCATGTTTCAGGGGGAATACTTTCTACAGCCGCCCCCAAATTCACAGAGTGAATTTGATCCAGCTAGTCATGAAGAGGGGGTAGACATACCATTTTGGCAACGGGTCGAATGTAGGTTGTCTTTCACCTGTATCTCTGCAGATCTGATTCTCTTATCAGTTCCAGGAAAGACCTGAACGATCTTCCCCACTGGCCACAAAGCACGTGGCAGTTGCTGGTCCACGATCATAACAGTATCACCAGTCTGCAGATCAGTTCCCTCTGTTTTCCACTTCTGCCTAATCTGAAGGTTTGGTAGGTAATAACGGATAAAGTGCCTACAGAAGTGGTCAGCTAGGAGCTGACAATGCTTCCATCTCCTACGGCTTAAGAGATCAGAATCGTGGTATACGCCTTGAGGTAATGAGGCATCCCGCCGCCCCATCAACAAGATGTTTGGAGTTATTGGGTCTGGATCAGCAATGTCTGAAGAGGTGTATGCAATGGGTTTGGAATTGAGAATACCTTCTATTTCTATAAGGACTGTCCTCAGTACTTCCTCGCTGACTGTCTGGGTGCCGAGTGTAACTTGAAGTGCATTCTTTAACGTATCTCCTCTCCCAACATCCACCGAAATGGGGTGCGCTTGGTGGATTGAAGAGGAATCTTATCTGTTGACTGGCGAGGTGGGTTTGTAGCTCAGGATGAAGGGCCATGAAAGATTCCCTTAGTTCCCTTTCTCCTCCTTTGAAATTGGTACCCTGGTCTGCCAGGAGTTCAAAGGGTTTGCCACGTCTAGAAATTAATCTCCGTAGAGCCATTAAAAAGGAATCAGTGTCCATGCTGGTAAGTATGTCAATGTGGACTGCACGTGAGGTCATGCATTTAAAAATTATTCCCCATCTCTTTTCATGCCTGCGTCCCACCTTTATAGTGTATGGTCCAAAACAGTCGACACCGGTTGAGTAGAAGGCTGGTTGATGGATTCTAAGCCTGGCAGGAGAGAGGTCTGCCATTCTGGGAGGATGTGGTTGACCTCGCCACCGTTGACACTCTGAACATTGGCGTTGGTAGCTTTTGACTGCTGCTCGTCCCCTTAGCACCCAGTACTTTCTCCGAAGCTCAGCAAACACCCTTTCGGGGCCTGGGTGATGCAGCCGGTGATCATAATCTTTGATTATCAGTCCGGTAATGGGGTGATGTGGGTCAAGGACAATAGGATGTATGGCGTCTTCTTCTGAATCACTGTACTGACGAAGACGGCCACCAACCCGTATGAGTTCTGAGAGATTGTCAAATTCAGGTGCTAGACAGAGCAGTCTGCTGTTTTTCGGCAGGGGTTTATTTGATCTTAAAATCAGTAGTTCCTCTGCAAAGCAGTCAGTTTGAACTTGGCGCAGGGCTGCCAACTCTGCCTCTTTGTAGTCATCTGCTGTTGGTGAATTGTCATGCTGAATATAGGCTTTTAGCAGATCTGTGAGGGTTGAGTACTGCTGTGGGTCTGGGGTGTTCGGAAAGATGGCTGTTAAACCACAAAATGTTGACTTTCTGAGTTCCTTGTCATGGTTAGTGGTTGTTAGTGGCTGCATCTCTGGCCATCTATCAGGAGTTTGACTGAGAAATTTTGGCCCGTTGTACCATCTGCTTTCTCGTCCTATGTCACGAATAGATCTGCCCTTTGTGATGTCATCTGCAGGATTGTCCTGTGATGGCACATATCTCCAGGTATCAGACTCTGTGAGTTCCTGTATCTCGGCCACTCTGGTACCCACGAACACTTTGAATCGACAGGATTGTGACAGTAGCCAGTTAAGCACAGTTGTAGAATCAGACCACAGAGTGATACTATGGATGGGCAAGGTTAGCTCTATTCTCAAGACCTTAGCAAGCTGTGCGCCAGTCAGTGCAGCACATAACTCCAAACGAGGGATGGTTTGCTGTTTTTTAGGAGCTACACGGGATCTGGCAGTAATGAATGCTACTTCCAGTCCTCTCTCTGGGTTTTCGGTTCGCAAGTATGCTACTGAACAATAGGCTTGCTCAGTAGCATCGCAGAAAACATGGATCTGCCTTAGACTGGTGGGATGATCAAGCGCTTCACTACAGTAACACCTTGGCCAGCTGAGGCTCTGTAAATTGTCTAGCTCCTTCTCCCAGACTTTCCATGAGCTTAGCAGTTCCTCAGGCAATCGAGGATCATCCCAGTCTCTTTTCTTGTCCCATAACCTCTGCACAATCACTTTAGCTCGTGTGAATGGCACAATGTAGCCGATGGGGTCATACTGGCTAGGACATGATATATGCGCCGCATAGTTGGGAGTGCATGGTCTGTGTAGCGGGGTTTATAGGAGAGGGTGTCTGATAAGCAATGCCAGTGTAAACCAAGAGTTGACTCCTGTGCATTCTGATGACCTTCACTAATCCATTGGATGCTGCTTTGAGACTGAGCCTCGACCGGCAGGTGACTGATGACTGATGGATCATTGCTCGCCCACTGTCTTAGGTCAAAGCCTCCAGAACTTAAGAGGCTGCAGAGTCTGTTGACAAGGTCTTTTGCCATTTCACTTGTGGAGAACCTTTGGAGGCAGTTGTCAACATAGAAAGATTTCTCCACTGACACCCGTGTGTCCGCGGTCTCACTGTGATCCTGAACATGCTTCTGCAGAGCGAAGGTAGCACAGCAGGGACTACATGTGGTTCCGAAGGGAAGCACCTGCCATTCATATACCTTTGGAGGCTTATCTTTCTGTAAATCTCTCCATAAGAATCGCAGCAGTGCCTTGTTTTCAGGTAGAAGGCGTACCTGGTGAAACATACCACGAATGTCGCTGCTAACTGCAATGGAATGTTCTCTGAATCGTAATAGAACTGCTAGGAGGGAAGGGCTGAGTGTTGGACCAGGTAGCAAGAACTCATTCAAGTTGTGGCCTCTGTATGTGAATGAGCAGTTAAATACCACCCTGTTCTTCCCGTTATGCTCTACCATATGGCGTGGTATGTACCAGATTTCATTGGATTCTTTCACTTGTTCAAGGGTGAGTTTTGTGATGTAGCCAGCTTGCTGTAACCTGTTCATCTCTTCCTGGTATGCTGATGCTTGATTAGGTTTCTTTTCCATACGATTTTCAATTCCCCTTAACTGTGGCAGCACAGCTACTTTGGGTGCATGAAGGCATGGCATATCCTTAGTCCGCAGTAGGGGAGTTGCATAGCGCTGGACTCCATTAACGTCTATTCTCACTGTTTTTGCTTTGAGAAGCTGGATGGACTCCTGGTCTTGTCGTGACCTTGTCAGCACTTTCTCATTCTGATAAGGGAGAGTATCCATTTTCCATAGTTTCTCCACATCAGCGTACAGGTTGTCAATGGGTTGCAGACTGGTGAAGAGACACTGCTGAGGGGAAAGTCTGGTGGTTATTTCTTGTGCTGGACCCTGTAATGTCCATCCTAGGCGGGTTCTCACAGCAGCAGGGCCCCCAGGGGGACCTAATCTGACAGGTTTGATGGGTGTTATGAGGTGAGGGCAGTCAGAGCCTATAAGAATCACAGGTTTCACCTTATGAAGGTTCTGAAGTGGCAGGCCTGCAAGGTGCTTGTACCTTTTCTGGAGTACCTGGACCGGGTGTGTGTGCTCTGCTAAACCCAGGCTTTTACCTGTGAATGCACTCCTTACCTTGAACACCTTTCGAGGGTTATCTATTGAAGACACTGTGAAGGTCACGGACGCCCCGTGAATGGTCTGTGTCTCTTGCCTGACCGTGCGAAGTGCTAATTCCTCTGGCTGTCCCTTTAGTTTCAGCTTCTGAACAGCATCATGAAGAATAATGGTCCGCTCTGACCCATCATCCAGCACAGCATATGTCTCCATAGCTTTGTTGCCATTTCTGAGTAAAACTTTGGTAACTTTTAACAGGGTCTTACGATCACAGGTGGGACGATCAACATATAGTACCGCACTAGCTGGAATAGATTCTTCCGTTGTTCTGCTTTGATCATTCACCTCATGTAGTGCCACCAGGTGCTTCCTGTTACAGGTTCAACAGAGGGCTTTCAGAGTGCAGTGGGCTGCTTGATGACCACGTCCACAGCGCCAGCATCTATTTTGGCTTTTAATCCAAGTCACCTTCTGTTCTTTGGTGAGTAGCTTAAAATTCTCGCAATTGTTCAGGAAATGTCTGTTGCTGTCACAATATGGACAGTAAGGATTCATCTTTGCTCCCTTAGCAGCGACTGGTTGCTGCTGATCAGCTGTTAGTACTGAAGTGGCCTTTGATTTCTCTGTTCCAAGGAGAATGGCAGTGGGTCTGCGAGTTTGCTTGGAGTCTCTCCTTATTTCCTTTCTCTGCACTAATGAAACTTGTTTGGATTGAGGGGTGTAATCTGTGTGGTCTCCCTGAACCTGGAGCTCATATTCAAGCCATTCTGCAAAGTCTAGTAATGTAGGAATGGTAATGCCAAGAGGGTGTGTGTACCTCTTAAAACTGGATCTGAGGTCATGTGGCAATTTGCTCATAAGTCTGGAAACATGTGACCCACACTCCAGCTCGGTTGTTCCTTTCTGGCCTAGCTGTTCCAACATACTGACCAAAGAGCGTACATGGAGCCCAAACAGACAAAAAGCTTTCACATCTCCACTATGAATGTTTGGTCCATCCATCAGATCTGCTATGCGTTGTAAGGCTAACTGGTGGGGTTGGCCATACATCTTGGTAAGTGTTCTCATGGTGTAAGTAAATGGAAGCCTTGAATTACTGTATGAGTCTGACACGAGAAGTGCTTCTTCCAGCTTCAGCTGGTCAGTAAGTATCAGATATTTAAAGTGCTCTGTTGCATCCTCATGCTGTTGTTCTCTCGTGGAAGCAGGCGGTGGCACCCTAATCCGGGGGGCTGGCTTTGGGCGGTATGGTTGTGAAACTGTTTGGCTCACCCCGGGAATAAAGGGATCGGAGGATGGCACTGGTGAAGTTGCTGGCTTAGATGGAGCTCCCCGTTCTGCTTTAAGGCTTTGTAGCTCATGGTGTAACATGGCATTCTGCCAGCGCATCTCCTTTAAAGTTGAGATGATCTCTGGGAGCTGACTGGTTTGTCGCCGCAAATCTGTATTCTCTTGTTGCACTGTATGCAGCATATATTTGAGCTCTTCTTCCTCTTTGCCCCGTCCATACGATGTCCATTTGTCTCTTAACATCCATTTCTCCTGCTCTGACTCTTGGCTGACAGGAGAAGTCGATCGGGTGGGTCCTGCGGAACTGGGAGACTGTACATGACTTTGACTGAAAGCTGAGAGTGGCTGTCGATGCACTATTGGTTCCCCAAGCTCATAATCCGTTAAATAAGCTGGGGGCTGAATTCGTCGTCGTGGACGCACAACAGGTTGTTCTTCGTCTGGCTGGGACATCTCCGTAGCAGATCAGTATCCGGCTCGAAGGACTATGTAAAATTTCTCTTTTCGTCTGACTGGTTCGGATAGGCTGATGGCAACGAGTTGCGGGTCAGGACAACAATGCCTCAGTCCAGTAACTGCTTCAAATCTTGTTTTATTGGTTATGCATAAATATTGTGTGGTTCTGTAACAAATTAAACAAATACAAACATGAGTGTATAAAAAAACATCACAACAATTGACATGTATCAACTAGTAAACAAATGAATAACTAATGAAAACTATCACAGTGTAACACTGCACTACAGCTTAACTTCAAACTGCCTAAATTACTATGTAAATTAACTCAAACACAAAGCATATAGAAAATGCACTGATGTGCATGCGTTGTTCACATGCACACTGCTACTGCTGACTGCGCTGTTATAATAAACCGAGTCATTTCGCCTTTAGATAAATATATACACACATGCATGTAACATAAATGTTAAATGGCTCAAATAGCAGCCGACTGACGATAACGCTGTCACATAACGTCATTAAGTGTAAACATCTGCATGTAACTGTCGTGTTCGATGTTATACATGTAAACAATCAAACAGTTACTTGTATACACATTCGGGTACTTACATCGTGATGCACGCACACATTTATACAATCAATGTACACTTTGAAGATATAATCCACTCGTTTTCTCTTTAAACTATTTAATGCACAGCCGAACTCTCAGGTGTTCTACCACTCACTTTTCCGCTCCGTTACCTGGAAACCTCAGCGCGAACTTTGGCACAGTCCATTTCAGTCTAAAATGATGGGGGTGTTCGGGAAAGTCCATGTTTCAGGGGGAATACTTTCTACAAACTATATAAATATTCAACAATCAAATTTGCTAATATTTATTTTAGCCCCCAAAATATTCTTCTGACCAAAATTGTTATTGGCAAGTAAGAAAAATGTGTAGTTATTTTTTAAACTATGAATAAAACAGTTCAAATGTTAGACTGTTAAACAATCTAACATCAACTTAAACTTGTGTCAAACAGCTCTTAACCTCAGCACTGCTGGTTTTCTTAAATCAACTATCACCAAAATTACATAATGTTTACAATATCAAGGTGAAATGTCATGAATGCAGTTTTAAAACCATTTAATAATGGTTTATTATCAGATTTGCTTTGAACTTTTGAGCCATTCAGAACATAATTGATAATGTCAGAATTAAATTGAGGTAGCAAACAGCATGCAGAATTGACCCTTCGCAAAGACCCGCCCCCCTTTGTTACAGTTGCTATGGCCAACAAGCCATGTCACTCTTACGCCACAAATCAAGTTCTCATACAGTGAAAAATATATCACGGAACAAAGAGGAAGCTGACAATGTACCGACAGACAAGACAGAGTAGATTACTTTAGGTATGCAAAAAAGTCTCAGCTTTCAATCTTTGTCATTTTTTTAAAGCAATTCAAACATTAAATACCATTTTATGGCTATTTAAAGTGTCATGACATATCCTAGAGCCTCGGTTCAAGCAGCACTCTACCACGTTACCTGTTTTAACATGAAATAAATATGAATAAACATCAGAATGTATTTTGTTTTAACTGCAGAAAGATTTTTCAAGTTTAAATCCACCGACGTTAATCCACTTGTCGGACAAAAATTGCATATTCAGCATTATAATTGGTCAGATCTTCTGCCAATCAAACTCCCTGCGAAGGGTCAATTTGCAAATGGAATTTGAATGCAAGTAAAAAAAAAAAAAAATAGCATTAACTTTTCATTATAAACTGTAAGTAGAAAAACAGAGTTTGTGAAGACAAATTTGAATGTTGGCTTGACAGAATCATTTGATCGTTTTATTTGATTAAAAATCTTTATGGTTATCAGCTATCTTTGCAGGTAAACAAAAGATTTATACTTTAGAGTCAGAGAGAATGATGGATAAGTTTGAAATGTAAGCTGTAGAAATTTGTGTAACATTATAGGTTATGGACCAATTCTCACTATTGACTAGTTGCTTATTGGCGTGCATATTACTAGAATTTTGGCTATTTATTAGCACTCATAAAACACATTAATGCCTTATTCTCAGTGGTGGACAAAGTACACAGATCAAGTACTTGAGTAAAAGTACAGATACGTATAATAAAATATTACTCCATTAAAAGTAAAAGTACTGCTTTTTCAATTTTACTCGAGTGAAAGTACAAAAGTACTAAATTTTTTATGTACTTAAGTAAAAAAGTACTGATAGACAGATTTATTTTGCAATTTTATATAGACTACTTTATTTCATTTTATATTAGCACATATTTTTATAATCATACTGCCCAAAATACCTGGGTTTTTCCCAAAATAACCACTATAGAGTCAAGATATATATTTTGTTGATATGGACTACATTGATGAGAGTGATGTAGTAATGTTCACTGTGAAGCTTACACTGCCATGTACCTGAGAGAAAACAGATTTCACCATCTAATCTTCACCAGTAAGAAAAAAGTGTTTTAGAACTTGTTGTTTTGCAGAACGTCAGTTATATATGACATGAGAATTAGGCCTGAAATTAGGAAGAACATTTTAAGGAAAATCTAATGATATTTTCATAATGATTTTTTTTCTTCTCAAACCTTGTCTGTGGTGTAAAAGCACCCCTGGCCAAATGCCCCCAGAGGGCATCACTTCCCACTCTGATAACTACTGTAGTTACTATGTTCTGAACATCACATCCTTTCTTTTTCCCTCAGATGAAATCTATCTAGGTGGCTGAATAAAGATATTTGGACTTTATATCAAAACATTTCCTCAACTTAGCACCAGCAAGCTTGTTAGCTAGACAGTTAGCATCAGCTAACAATATTTACTTATTTTCAGTATGGTTATGAATAAACATTCATATCTGTCTACTCGTTGATCTAAACAATATAAAAGTGTATACTGTTGATAAACAATATAAAAACAGACGTCACATAGGTCTAAATGCATAGCATTTTAATAAAACTGCTAACGTTACAGCAGCGGGGAATATGAACGTGCATGAGTTATTTTATTTAATCTGTGTTATTTTAATGTTTTGTTTTTTTACCTAAAACATAACGTTAGAGACACTGATGTTGATCTGTCTGCATTCAAGCATTTCACTGGGCTTAATTAGATCACCCTTTACAGCAGATTTAGTTCACAAACAACTGACAGTTTTGACCTAAGTATTATTTTCAGTTACAATAATGAATACTAAAATTCGACATTAGTAACTTACTTTTCACAGCATCAGTAGCGCGCGCTCACAAGATCTCCCGGTTCTTTACTTGTGAGTTCAGTTCACTGAAGAAGACTCGCTCTAAACGGATCATTTGAATCAGTGAGTTTTCGACTCAAGAACAGCTGCAATCGGATCATTGCAATTTGTGAGTGAATCGTTTGTTGCGATTTGCGAACCGATTGAACAGGTTCATTGAAAAGAATCAGTTTGTTCATGAATCAGACACCGCTTCTGCGTCTCGGAGCACGTGATGTATCACGTGAGTAACGATATGTTTTATGAAATGTAGTGAAGTAAAAAGTACGATCTTATGCTTTGGAATGTAGTGAAGTAAAAGTAAAAGTTACTCAAAATAAAACTACTCCAGTAAAGTACAGATACTTGAAAAATGTACTTAAGTACAGTAACGAAGTAGTTGTACTTCGTTACTGACCACCACTGCTTATTCTGCATGACCATATTTTTGATCTCTTAATCTTACCCAATACCTAAACTTAAAAAAATACCTTACTAACTGTTAATAAGCAGCAAATTAGGAGTTTGAGGCAAAAGTCATAGTATATAGCTAGTTAATTTTTTGCAACTGTGAAATTTTGCCTGTGATGTAAAGTAATGTAGTTGTTGTAGCACACATGTGGAACAAACCAAAAATACAGAGAAAGATTAAGTATGTTTTGATAAACAATGTATGACTAAAGCTTCTTAAAGGAATAGTTCACCCAAATATTTTAAATAGCTGAAAAAGTACTTCCATCAGGCCAACTATTATATAGACAAATTTGTTTCTTGATAGGAACAGATTTGGAGAAACTCAGCATTACATCATTCACTCGCTATATTAGATCCTCTGCAATGAATGGGTGCCATCAGAATGAAGACTAAGCAGCGATCATCACAATAAACCACAAGTAATGCACACAACTTCATCAGTTAATGTCTTGTGAAGTGAAAAGCTGTGTGTTTGTAAGAAACAAATCCATCATTAAGGGTTTTTTAAATTTGGACCATTGCAACCACTTGACATGATATTTTCAAATAAATCCAGTTCTCCATCAGGGAACTCAAGCTGCCTCGAAACACTATGGGAACACCTCTGCGTGACCACATTGTGAAGCACATGTGTAATCAGTCCAATGGAGGAGTGATGCATCACAGGCAGGGTGACGTAAGTGACACAGAAGCATAAGAGCGCATCTGGAGCAGATAGCTTGTTGTTGTGTGTCTATGGAGTGTTTACACAAGCATTGTGATATGGATACGGACTGGATCTGGGTGACTGCAGTGACCATCTGATCTGGATACGGACTGGATCGGGTGGCTACCGTGATCTCAGAATATGAAAGAAACAGACTAATATTAGCATAGATGCCTTTTTTCTTACGATGTAACAAGTACCTTTGGGTGTTATGGGAAGTGTTCCCAGTTCCGGTTGACCTAATTAATGCAGCCTGACAATCTGCAAAGTTATGAGTATGCCAGGTTAAAGAGATGGGTCTTTAATCTAGATTTAAACAGACATATGGCGCTTTTCCACTGCATGGTACGGTACGGTTCGGCACGGCTCGGTACGGTACGGTACGGCTCAGTTCGGGTCGGTTTGCGTTTCCACTGCAGTTTAGTACCGCTATAGAGTGGGCGGGATTATTCACGCGTCAGTAGTAAGTATACTACACCACCTGTCAAAATGATTGATGACAGGTGGGCGGGGCTTCCGGTATAGGGGCGGGACTTCCGGTATAAGGCGGGACTTCCGGTATAAGGTGGGACTTCCTGTATAGGCGGGACTTCCGTTGTAGGCGGGACTTCCGGTGTAGGCGGGACTTCCGGTATAGGGGCGGGACTTCCGGTATAAGGCGGGACTTCCTGTATAGGCGGGACTTCCTGTATAAGGCGGGACTTCCGGTATAATCAATCATGTTATAATGACAGTAGGTTTTGATGTTTTTGACAGGTGGTTTTGATGTTATTGACAGCAGGTTTTGATGATTTTGACAGGTGGTTTTGATGGTTTTGATGTTTTGACAGCAGGTTTTGATGGTTTTGATGTTTTGACAGCAGGTTTTGATGTTTTTGATGATTTTGACAGTTGGTTTTGATGGTTTTGATGTTTTGACAGCAGGTTTTGATGTTTTTGATGATTTTGACAGGAGGTTCTTGTTTTTGAAGGCTGTATAATAAATGACAGAAGGTTTTGTCTTTTGAAGACGCTGTTATCAGGAAATTCCCTCCCACCGCCGCATCCCATACCAGCATATCTGGGGCTGTGCTGTGAAAAACTGTGAAGTGCATCCCCACAAACATCTGTTCTTTTAAAACAAAGATCAAGCCTACATCTCGCCTCTAACACGGAGGTTAAAGTAAGGAAAACTTCAAAACAAGAAAGTCAGAGTATATCATTTATAAAGAGTGCAAAAATAGAGCGGCGTAAACCAAATAAGAGTCAAGCGGTAATAGAAAACAATAAAGACAAAGAAAACTAGGGGTTTGAATATGGATAAGCTAACAAAAGGTTAACTTGGTTTATATTAAACAAGTTTTAATATAAAGAAAATGCATCGAATATACATGTAAATGAGCGATGCTTGTATTTTTTTCAGAAAGTATTAAGATACAGATCAAAATCTAGGTTTAGTCTAATCTTACAAATGAGAAAATAAATAAAATGCATCAGACGCGTTTATACAAATTTTGTAAGACTACAATTTAAAACTACGTTTAACAGAGTTAAAGGAACACGTATCTACCCAACATCTAAAAATGAATAAAAACACAGTTAAGAAGATTCTTGTACCAAGTCTTTTGAACTAATATTAACATTAAATAATATAGAGTAACCTTACTTACTGTGGTATAAAATAAATATCAAGCCGTTAAAAGACGTTTGTCAGAAGTTTGTAATATTACAATTTAAAACTAGTTAGTTTGACAATGAAAATAAAAAATCTAACTTTTAAAAAGACAGAAGTTGTCACAAGAAAAGCTGGAAACAAGGAAAAATAACAAGCACATGTAGCCGTTGTCCAAAAGAAGGTAATCTCAGAGACAAAAGATAGTCTATGATAACTTAGCTGAAGGTAAAGTTAAACAAAAGAAAAGTCCCCCAAGCGGCGGCGAGAAGTCCGCTTGTGTCCGTTTCAAACACAGAATGGCGAGACAACGGTTCCAGGCAGACCACGCCTACGCTCCATCCCCTAGATCCGGACGAGGAGGGACCAAAACTGAGATTTAAAAGTTTAATCCATGACTGTTTTAAAACATTAAAGTTAATTTTAATAAGTCTTTTACATGTCTTAATTAAACCAGTCAACATCATTCACCTAAATCTTTTCACTTTAAAAATAGTACACCTATGGTTTTACTTTTAAACAAACAAGTCCTAACCTCTGGGGAATGTTTGTTTTATTTGTTTAACAACACATTTTACTTTATTTACTCTTTGCTTTTGTCAATCTTACGATTTATAACAGCTAAAACACAGGTATGCACATACAAATATTTAACAGGAATGAAACCAAATCAATAACTCTCTGATTTTCTTGCCATAAGACTTGTTATCATTTGAAATCGCGTGCAGCATGTAAACATTTTTTACATCACACGAGATGCAGATATTTCATCTCAAGCAGTGCGAAGTTAAAGGCAGTCGTGTCAATATCACATTTCACGCAGCACGAGATGCCAGTGAAGTTTTTTAGTCAGGCGATAAAGCAACACCGTTGGATCAATTTATGACACAGTTTTGGAGGAAGCGCAGAGGTGTAAGCACTTGCACATCGCTTAGACTTTTATGATGTCTCATACAAAACTTTTACAAATAAATAACTTTCTTAGAATCACGCTGAATATATCTACAAGATGACGAAAAGTATGATTAAAAATGATATAACTATTGTTTAACAAATATCATTCTAACAAAATGTAAAACCTAAAACCACGAATCTCTAACCTAACTAATCTTTACAACAGACTTTCTTTCTCGCTTAATAAACTGCGTTATTAACCGTAAGGGAGTTAAATGCAGCATGCTTTATTGCATTCAAATAAAAACAACAACCGATCTATATAGGTTTATTCGACTGAGCTTTGATAAAATAACTGATGTAAGAAACATGCAAATATTCGACAAGGTTTATCAAACTGGTGTGTCAGGTGATTTGCATTGTTGTACATATCTACCTATACAGTTTTGTTAAGATGTTTAACATCTGTAAAAATAGTCTAAAAGTCATCTTTTAGCTTCCACATAGGAATTATGTCCACACTCAACGGTTTTGTGTAACAGAGTCCAGAGACAAATGAAAATAAAATGTGTGAAAGACTGATGACAGGAAGAGCTACAGACTAAAAGCTTCAGATTTTATTAAAACAATCGGCGTGTGCATTTTCTCTTGAATAGGTATGTATGCAGTAACCAGTGTGTACGAATATTTATAATACATAACCGCATAATTCAGTGATTCTATCAAATGAATCATTCATTTTAAAGTCAGATTTGATTTCGTCAAAACAATAAAACTTTTAAAAAGCGTTAAAACTTTCTTACGACTTTTTAATTATGTCGAACAAAATGAATATAGGGTTATGTTTTTTTTTGTTTGGGATGTTTGTAAGTTAATCACACCTTTAACCTAAAACATTTTTCAACCAAACTCTCTCTTGCGAGCACACGGCACAACTGCCAACAACATCCATAACTTGGTTTTATCATTCGGCTGTAGCTGAAACTCTATAACGTGTTCAATTTATGCATCAACGGATCTATAGATGCTGGAAGAGCTCATTGAGCTGTTTAACTGTAGAAAATGTATACAATGGCGTGTAAAACTAGATCGACAGACAGAGTGTATGCGCTCCTAAAACAAGCCTGGAACCATTTGAACCATTCTAACACTAAGTGCGACCACGGGAGAAAATGTGTTATAGTACAGCAGTAAAACACTGGGCGTGCGACGCGACCAAATAACTACAAGTCCTACTTAAAATCTCGATGAAACTAGAAAATATGTGTGACTAACAGTGTTTAAAATACTGGACACGTGCAGTTAGATGAAGACACGCAGAGTTGGCTAACACAGAAACATGTCGTGAAGCAAGCGATATCTAAGCGTTCTCCAGGACTGACTGACTGACTTTTTTCTTAAGATTTGATTTCAAGAACACGCACACACACACACACACACACACACACACACACACACAAATCGTTCGCTATTTCACGAAATGACGGGTGGTCAATTTCGACATACGTCAAGCCTGTTTACCATAAGCATGTTCTTCTTATACATTTTTAACAATTATTTTAACAAATATTTTCGTTTCCACAAAGATACAAAGCGTTGTCGTACAAATGTTGCAGGCCTTTCAGGTCAGCGAACTACAATACCCAAGCATATACATCGGACTACAAACATGGTTGCCACGAATCCATACATATACAAAAGCGGTCTACACGACAGATCTCTAAATCGTCAGACTTTTGGTTATCGTCGTTCGGATACCCTATATAGAAAGACTCGTATTACCAGCTTTTTACAAAGTATCGCTTCTTTTGCCTGGCGATGTTACAAACCCTCTAAACAACGGTCAGGCCTAAAAGACATTCGGTGCCAGAGCATTTGTGTGGACGGAATAAAAATACATGAATCCGTCCCACCTTTTCCCGTAAAAATGACGTAACAACCTCAAGTCATTTACCTAACCGTTGTTTAGAGGGTTTGTAACATCGCCAGGCAAAGAAGCGTATACTTTGTAAAAGCGTTGTGTCTGAGTCTTTCTGGGTATCGCGATAACCAAAAGTCTGACGATTTAGATCTGTCGGCGTTTTGTATATGTATGGATTCGTGGCAACCATGTTTGTAGTCCGATGTGCTGGTATTGTATGGTTCGCTGACCTGAAACCTGCTGCTTTGTGGGCGTTTGTTGTGAAAATATTTGTTAAAATAATTGTGTATAAACAGCGGCGTGTATGTCGAAATTGACCACCCGTCATTCGTGAAATAGCGTAACGTTGTGTGTGTGTGTGTGTGTGTGTGTGTGTGTTCTTGAAATCAAATCTTGAAAAAAGTCAGTCGATCAGTCCTGGAGAACGCTGTAGCGTATATCGCTTGCTTCATGTTTCGTTGTGTTAGCCAACCTGCGTGTCTTCATCTAACTGCTGCGTGTCCAGTAGTATTTGCTGTTAGGTCACACGAGTATTTCTAGTTTCGATTTAAGTGGACTGAGTGTTTGGTTCGCCGTCAATGTGTTTGCTGCATTATGAAATGGTTCGGTTCCGTTTGAGCGAGTCTACGCTGTCTGTCTCGATCGTTTTTCGTCGTATACTATTTCTGATTAAACGGCTCAATGAGCTCTTCCAGCTCGGATGGTGATAAATTGAACATGCGTTATAGTTTCAGCTACGCCACGGTTGATAAAACCAGTTAGTATATGGCGGTGTTGTGTTGGGGTTTGGTTGAAAAAATGTTTTGTTAAAGGTGTGATTAACTTTCAAACATCCCAAACAAAACATAACCCTATATTCATTTTGTTCGACATTAAAAAGTCGAAGTTTTACAAAAGTTTTATTGTGTTTTGACGACAAATCTGACTTTAAAATGAATGATTCATTTGATAGAATCACTGAATTATGCGGTTATGTATTATAAATATTCGTGTACACACTGCGTTCTATTCGAGAAAATGCTGCTGATTGTTTTAATAAAATCTGAAGCTTTGTGTCTTCCTGTCATCGTCTTTCACCGCTGACTTTTTCTTACAAAACCGTTGATGTGACATAATTGTGGAAGCTAAAGATGACTTTTTAGACTATTTTTACGGATGTTAAACATCTTCTGCTGGCAACATGTACAACAATGCAAATCATGACTGATAAACCTTGTCGAATATTTGTTTCTTACATCGGTATTTTATCAAAGCTCAGTCGAATAAACCTATATAGATCGGTTGTTGTTTTTATTTGAATGCAATAAAGCATGCTGCATTTAACTCTTACGGTTAATAACGCCGGTTTGGCGAGAAAAGTCTGTTAAAGATTAGTTGGGTTAGAGATTCGTTTTAGGTTTTACATTTTGTTAGAATGATATTTGTTAAACAATAGTTATATCATTTTAATCATCATGCTCATCTTGTAGATATATTCAGCGTGATTCTAAGAAAGATTTGTAAAAGTTTTGTGTTTGTATCATAAAAGTCTAAGCGCTTCTGGCTGCGCTCCAAAACTGTGTCATAAATTGATCAGCGGTTGCTTTTATCGTCTCTGACTAAAACTTCACTGGCATCTGGGTGCGTGAAATGTGATATTGACACGTCTTCGTTGCACTGCTGAGATATATCTGCATCTCGTGTAAAAAATGTTTGCATGCTGCTGCGTATTCAAATGATAACAAGTCTTATGGCAAGAAAATCGAGGTTATTGATTTGGTTTCATTCCTGTTAAATATTTGTGTGCATGCCTGCTGTTATAACGTATCGTGGATTGACAAAAAGCAAAGAGTAAATAAAGTAAAATGTGTTAAACAAATAAAAACATTCCCCAGAAGGTTAGGACTTTGTTTAAAAGTAAAACCATAGGTGTGCAAAGTGAAAGATTTAGGTGAATGATGTTGACTGGTTTAATTAAGACATGTAAAAGACTGTATTAAAATTAACTTTAATGTTTTAAAACAGTCATGGATTAAACTTTAAATCTCAGTTTTGGTCCCTCTCGTCCGGATGGAGCGAGGCGTGGTCTGCCTGGGTTGTCTCGCCATTCTGTGGTCAAGCGCGTTTGCGGTCGCGTGGGGACTTCTTTGTTTAACTTTACCTTCGTGGCATGAGACTATCTTTGTCTCTTTCAACGCTTCAGCGCGTTTGTTTCAGCTCTTGCAACTTCTGTCTGTTGTTTTTTTGTAGATCAACGGTTAGTTTTTGTAATATTACAAACTTCTGACACGTATCTATAATTTATATGTTAAGGTTGTGTTGTTAGATGTTCAAAAGAGTACTGTGTTTTTATTCATTTTTAGATGTTGAGACGTTCGCTAACTCTGTTAAATTGTAGTCTTACAAAATTTGTATAAAGCTGGCGTCTGATGCATTTTTCTCATTTGTAAGATTAGAACTAAACCTGATTTTGATCTTAATCTTTCTGAAAAAACAAGCTCGCATTTCATGTATATTCGATGCATTTTCTTTATATTAAAACTTGTTTAAACCAAGTTAACCTTTGTTTTATCCATATTCAAATTTTGTCTTTATTGTTTTCTGCTTGACTCTTATTTGCGTCGTCATTTGCGCTCTTTATAAATGATATACTCTGACTTTCTTGTTTTGAAGTTTTCCTTACTTTAACCTCCGTGTTAGAGGCGGATGTAGGCTTGATCTTTTGTTTTAAAAGAACAGATGTTTGTGGGGATGCACTTCACAGTTTTCACAGCACAGCCAGATATGCTGGTATGCGGAGCGGGCGGGTGGAGGGGAAAAGCCCTGTCAAATCATCAAAACATCGAAACCTCTGTCAACATCAACATCAACTCACATCAAAACCTGAAATCATCAAATCATCCATCAAAAATCAAACCTGCTGTCAAAAATCTCAAAACCAACCATCAAAACATCAAATCAAAAAAATTTTGACAGGTGGTGTAGTATACTTACTACTCGCGTCGTTATAATTGCGCCGCCTCTACTGCCGTGACATCATCGTAAACGCGCCACAAACAAACTCACAACAAAGAAAGGAGATGGAATAGTGTTCTTCATTCTCGGCATGTGGATGTTTTTAACAACAATGGAGAGGTCTATGAGAATGCTTGGGATTTACCCCCAGCAGCAGAGACTGTGGTGACAGTGCCACGGGCTGTAGAGGAGGAGGAGGGCAGGGATGTTCGTGCAGGTGTGCTGAGTTACTTGATTAGTTAACTATTCATGCAGCGTGTTCTGTAAAGTGAATTATCAATAAAACTTTGAATATTTCAAAATTGACAATGTATCCCTTGTTTTTTTTATTTATGTGATGGTTTTTATAATCGTGGCATTAATCATTTGTCTTTTTCAAGAGGTTCATTACGTGCTCATAAAAGAATACATATTTAATATAGTCTGGAGGTACACTTATTCGATCAGATTGTTTTTAATTGAAGCAAAACACAGATACAAAGGTAAAAATATAAACAGAAGACATACTCTGAAAAATATAGCAAGTTCAAAAGTATATACATAAGGCTTTTTCCTTCGACGTCGCCATCAAGCTCTCACTGGATCCGCTCCTCGGCTATCAACGAGAGGAACGTCTGCACTTCCTCAACAGACAATGAAACAGATAATTTGTGGTTGATGCAAAAAGGTGCGTTTGTTGAAACAAAAGCTGCGTCCGCTCCCTTGCTGGCTGTGCTGATTTAAATCTAGCGGGTCTATGGGTCTCATGTCGCAAGTTCAGTGACGCAGTAATGACTATTCTCTCCGGCCAATCAGTGAACAGCAGAGTTTACACGTCACGTTTTGGTAACGGTACGGATCGCTTGGAACCTCGGCTGAGGTGGTACTAAAAAAGTACCAGGTACCAGGTACAGTACCCAGTGGAAAACCCCCCAAAAGTGAACCGTACCGTGCCGTACCATGCAGTGGAAAAGCGCCAATACTGTGTCTGCCTCCCGAACAGTGTTTGGTAGATTGTTCCAGAGTTTTGGCGCTAAATAGGAAAAGGATCTGCCGCTCGCAGTTGATTTTGATATTCTAGGTATTATCAAATCGCCAGAGTTTTGAGAATGCAGTGGATGCGGAGGACTATAATGCGACAAGAGCTCGCTCAAGTACTGAGGTGCTAAACCATTCAGGGTTTTTAAAGTAATTAACAAGATTTTTAATTTCTTCTCTCTTTCAAGAGAGAAGACAGATATGTGAACTGTCAATCTCTCAAAGACGTACTCGGCTAAGAAGGCCTGATGCCACGAGTGTCAGGCCTTTCAGGACATACCCCTCTGGGGAAGTTCGCACCTCCTCAGTGTCCTCAAGGGGTTGCTCTGTTAATCCTGCCACCTCCGGTGCTTGAGGGCACAGCGGTCTCCAGTAAACCAAACCCTAACCGCCCGACTATAGTACTGCACAAGAAAGCTCATCACCTCCAGCGGGGGCACTAGAGTTGTCAGCCTGGTCGTTCTCTGCCGGTCATCCGCTTCAGGGCACTGGATTGACTACTCTAGCTGCCCCAGAGGCCAGCCTCGAGAGGCTAGTTCCCTTAGCAGACTGTTTGGCAGTGTGGAAACTTCTGCCAAATGTCTCACAATGGGTCCTGCAGACTGTAGAAAGAGCCTAGAGAATTCAGTTTGGTTCTCAGCCGCCCCATTTCAACGGGATTGTCCTCAAACTAGTGGGCCCCAAGCAGGCTCCGGTAATGGAACAAGAACTAGACACCCTTTCGAGAAAGGATGCCATGAAACGTGTTCCTCCTACTCTCTCACGAGTTTCTGGGTTCTACTTCATCATTTGGAAAAAGAATGGGGGTTGTGTCCGATCATAGATGTCTCTTGAACTGCGCTATCAAACTCTTTTGAGGACTGGTTTGCCATGATAGACCTCAAGGAGGCAAAGTATACCAATATTTGCTTTCGGGGGAAAGTATACCAATATTGGGTTCTTCTTTTCGGCCTATCACTCTCACCTCGTAATTTCCTTAAGTGTGTGGATGCTGCTCTGACTCCGTGGCAACTGCAGGGCATCCAAATACTGAATTACATCGACGAGACCATCCTCGCTCAAATGAAAGAGCTGGGGTTGATGCTGAATGCCAAAAAGAGTGTGCTTTCTCCAGCTTAGAGAACCACATATCTTGGCGTGGTGTAGGATTCGACAATGATGCAGGCATGTCTGTCTCCTACTCATATCGAATTGATTCTCACAGCCGTAAAGAGAGTGAGAGAAAGCCAGTCAGTCACTGTCAAACAGTTTCAGAGACTGTTAGCTCTGATGGCAGCTGCGTCTAACGTGATACCTTTTGGCCTGCTGTACATGAGACCTTTTCGATGGTGGATCAAGACCAAGGGGTTTGTCCTTAGGGTCAACCCACTTCACATGATCATCTGGTGATGGCTTTGTGCCTTAGATATGTGGAGGAAACCTTGGTTCTTTCTCAAGGCCTGGTGTTGGGGGGTTCCTTGTCGTTGCATAACACTAACAATGGACACCTTCCTCACAGGCCTGAAGGGCCATTATGTGCTTGTTGATGGCTCTCCCTTGGAGATTCTGATCAGGAGGTATCTCCTCTTTCAGGTGGGGGGGCCTAAACATCCTTTACCCCCACCCGGAGTCATGTAAACTGTGGGGGTGGCCTCAAAATGAGCACAGCTCATAGCTTCCGGTCTCTCCACTGAGGCTGTTGAGACCACACCCTAGTCCAGAGCTCCCTCAGTGAGGAAAAAGTAGGCTTTGAAGTGGAAGATTTTCACTTATTGGTGTGGAGCCTGTCAACTTCCTGGTCAGTACAGGTCTAGAGTATCCTCAGAAGTGTTTCTCCGCAGGGTTATCTCCTTCCACTCTGAAAGTGTACATGGCAGCCATAGCTGCTTACCATGCCTCTCTGGGTGGTCAGTCATTGGGAAGAGACCCACTCATTACTCATTTCCTCTGTGGCACTCTGAGTCTGAGGTCTGCACAGCATTCTAAAATACCAACCTGGGATTGGACGGCAGTTCTATATGGCCTGTGCAATGCCCCCTTTGAACCTTTTGAGGAAATCCATATTTCTGCAGGCCTTCTCTCCTCATCCCCTTTTAGGACCCCAACTAGGAGAGGCTGAACTTACTGTGCCCAGTAAGAGCACTAGATGCTTAACTCCACAGAGCTGCCCTGTGCCCTAGGTCGGATCAGCTGTTTGTTTGTTTTTGGTGCACTCAAGAAAGGTTCTCTGGGCACCAAGAAGAAGTTGAGCAGGTGGGTGATCGAGACCATCACACTTGCCTACGAGGCCTCCTACTGCCTGTGACCTCTGGAGGTCAGGACATACTCAATATAATATATGCTAGCCTCCAAGGCCTTTTCGCTGTGAAATTCCCTGACAGACATCTGTGATGCGGCAGGCTGGTCCTTTCTGCACATATATGCCCACTTCTACAATTTAGGCCAGTCTTCCTCCACAAGTTCTCAAGTCCTCATATTTTTATTAATTTTATTGATTTAGTCATTTAGCAGACACTTTTATCCTAAGCGACTTACAAATGAGGACATTTATAGAAGCAATCAAAACCACCAAAAGAGCAACAACATGCAAGTGCTATTACAAGTCCTGATTAGCCTAACGTACACGTAGGAAGGTTTTTTTTTATTTAATTTTTTTAAGAAAACGAGTGTATAGAATATAGAAAAAAAGAAACCTAGTGTTAGTTTTACTAGAAAAGCTAGCAGTTAGAGAATAAATATGCAATTGATAGAGGTCAAATGTGTGTGTGTTTTTAAATAAAAAGAAGACAGATTAGATAAAATAAAATTTGAATAGAGAGTGCTAGAGTTAGAGGGTCAAATAAAGATGAAGTCATATCCTGAATTGTGTTTGCCTGACACACACTGGACAGGGAATTTGTCATTCTGGTGCAGTGGGAATTCTTGTTCCCATAGCGTTTCTACGCAGCTTGAATTCCCTGATGAGGAACGTCTTGGGTTGCACATATAACCATGGTTCCTTAAGGGGAACTAGATATTGTGTCTCTCTGTCATGCTTTCTGCTTGCGTCTTGTTCCCCTTAGGGAACCATGGTTAAATGCGTAACCCGAGATGTTTTGTTTTGTAGTGTGAATTGTATGTATTTTCTAGGCCCTGGTCAGTTTTTCCAATGAGTCAGTGCAGGGTTAAAACCTGTCATCAGACCAGTTTTGAGATATAACCTTCACCTTCAGCCTTCATAGCTGACAGCAGGTTCTCATTAATGTGCCCATGAGAAAATGAGAGCCAGCTTGCAGGAGTTCAGCATCTTACATCTGTACCTCTCTAACCCATCTCTTTCTCTCTTTCTTCAACCTCTTCTCCCTTACTCCTCACTATTCCCCTAATACAATTTTTTATCAAGATTCACAGGTCAGGTCACTGCCATAAATAATTAGAGGATGTATGTTTTCTCTGGCAGGAACCAAGGGGCCTTTGATAGTTAAACCGTGTCTAGCATAAGTTCAGTTCTTCAGCACATTTATTTCTTCACATTAAAGTACTTTTCTCATTTCAAATAGGAAAGTCAAATAACAGGAAAGTATGTTGGGTCACACGAACTGTAAATGCAGACAGCAGTTGTTATTATAGGGTGAATATTTTGTTTCCCAAAGGACACAAAGCAATCATACTTTCATGATTGCACATTTTTCTCATAACTATTTCTTTTAAATAAATATTCGGTCTTTGTGGTAAAACAAATGAAATTTCCGATAATACAAATCTGTAGACTAGACAGCACAAGAATCATCAAATTAAATTTAACTTTTGTTAACTGTAACCGTACATCCGTCTAGTTGCAAATTGTAATCCAAGATATTCTGTGTACTGTTTTTAGATCCAATAAGTAATATCTCTGTCTTATCTGAATTTAATAGGAGAAAATGATTGGTCATCAAATCTTTTACATTTTTAACACACTCCGTTAGCTTAGATAGTTTAGAAGTTTCATCTGGTCTCGTTGAGATATATAGTTGAGTGTCATCATCATAACAATGGAAACTAATCCCGTATTTTCTAATAATATATATTAAATATTTCTAATAATATATGAAACCAACATAAATGCAAATATTCATTTTCTAACAACGTGGAACATGTTTTAAACTTATAATTATTTTATTTTTAAAATCCACTTCCTTGAACACTTTTATTTGTCATTGTCCCACATTCACGGAATTTGGGAAATTAATTGGGGATGAAGTATAAAGATTCAGCAAGAGGGCTTTAATACTCATGTGGACTGTGAAGCTCATGTGTGCTTCCCTGCTGGGAAGGAAAACGGCAGTTTAGAGAGAAAAATAAGCTGCAGCCCTAACAAGCTTGTTAGTGTCAGTCCCAGCTCTGCACAGCTTGAGCTGAAGAATTCAATCACACAGCACATGCATTAATGTAACTGAAGTCCAATGTAGTCATATAGATTGTGCTTATATGCTGTAATTCAAAAATACCCCTTACCAACACATACAGAGAACTGGGAGGTAATTGAGTCAGCATGTTACCAATTGCAGTATAGACTGAATGACTAATGTGGGAAGACTTTGTCTACATGTGTGAGTAAAAGTGTCTGTTTTTTTTTATTAAAAAGCAGGTTTAAATGAGCATAATTCAATGCATCAGTTTCTAGTAATTTATTTAGTAAATTAAGTGCAAGTCTGGCCCATACTGAAAAAAGTCTGTATGCACTGTTGTTCACTGGTTAGTGAAGTATGAAATTACTTAAAAAAATAAATGAAACAGGGACTTATAGACATGTTTTCACAGTCCAGACCTAGCTATTTGTTCTTGGCCCACAGATACATACTCATACTATTAGCTTCCCTTCAAATTATTCTGAGAGTTTAGTATGCAAGTGTAAATACTATACAGTAATATCAACATTAAAAAACTAAATTAAAATAAATCTGTTAACGTTTACAATAAGATTAATTAACATTAGTCATCCTGAACTAACAATGAACAAATTGTTACAACATTTATTAATCTAGTTTAATATTCACATGTAAATAAACCATTGTTCATTTTTAATTCATATTTTATAGAAATAATTATATTTGTTCTAATAATTGTCTCCATTAATATAGAAGGGTAGTTTTGTGTTACATTTTCTATTATTTAGAAAAAATGTATCGCATTATTTTTATGTCATGTTTGTTACCCTGATTATGTTTTGGCCATGTTTTATGGATAAAAGCATATGTTGGTAGTTAGCGTGGTAAATTAACATTATTTAATTAACATTAACTTATTTACGGTGGTAATTTGTAAAATATACATGTACTATGCCAGGGGTTGGCAAGTAAGTTTGGCATTGGGCCAAAAACTAATTTCGCCACTAGATAGTGGGTCAGAACATAGTCAGCGGATAATTTAAAATATTATTTTAGATATTGATATCAGAAACAACGCTCCGCGTCTAAAGTATTTCAGTATGCTTGAAATATCACAATTATGTTCATAACGTGCAAAGAATAAAATAACAGGAGAGTTTCAAAATGGCTTATTGGAACACTAGTGTGCAAACATTTTTCCTACCACATGACAAGATTGACAATTGTTGCTTTTTGCAGTTGCCACCCGAGTCTTCACGAGCCAACTTTGTCCTCTTCCTTCCACACTACGAACCTTGTTAAGGTGCGTTCACACTAGACGCGAATGACGCGAATCGCGCGAATGATTTACATGTTAAGTCAATGCAAAGACGCGAAAGACAATCCTGCGGCGCTATTTAGAGTTGAAAAATCTGAACTTTGGCGGATATTCGCGCCGCGTTAACCAATCAGGAGCTTGCTCTAGCAGTGACGTCATTACCAGCGAAACAACAATGGAGAACAAAGTAATTCTGGTTGTATGTGGGTACCCGGAGCTGTATATACATCTTCTTACTTTTACAAAAACAGGAATACATTTTGCAACGAGACTGGAGCTGCCTGGCAGAAGCCCCTCCCATGACGCGAATTTGCGTCTGTTGTGTAGTGAATTTCACGCGCGAATGGCGCGAATTTCGAGTAAACTCAAAATGTTCAAGCGTCCAACTTCGCGCGAATAGCGCGATTTATTCGCATCATTCGCGTCTGGTGTGAATGCACCTTTACAGTTACTTTTTTAGGGAGTAACGCAATATTGTAATGCATTACTTTTAAAAGTGACTTTCCCCAACACTGGTTATATTACCTATCCATGGATCCATGGATTTCTTGCAGATTTCTGCTCATTCGAAATCAGATAGCAGTGAAGTAGCACTATAAGATTACATTTGTTTGAATGCATTATTGAGAGAGCGATTGCGTGTGAATACGTGTGGTAGTAAACCATACTTTCACTTGAAAATATTCAGAAGGAACAAATAAATTCCCTGAGAACTATAACTTCCCGCTCATGTCCACTGCAGTCATCATAGCCTTCACATTCTTTCTGATTTGAGTGATCCTTTTCTATCTATCTAGCTAAATATGTTTAACACGTGAATTCTGTCTAAATATGCAGTTATATTAAGGTCCGTTGGTCTTGAATTGTACTCGTGATGGAGCTGTTGTGAAAACCACGACGTTTCCGACTTCCGAAAAAATCCGCTCCTCGCTCCATTCAGAATCACACCGCTCATACTCTGATTGTGAGTAACTGTTGCTGTCATGACAGATCTATTTCAGAACCAGCCGCTATCAACATAATCTGGCTACGGGCGCAAACAATAAATTATTGCTGGCGGGCCAGTTTTTTTTTTACTGTGAATTTCTGGTAAATTACAGATTACACACTGGTGCTGTGTTTTTTAACCATAAATTTAACAAGCTACTTTATACACGTTAAATAATGTTAAATATGTTATACAACTTGTTTAAAATGTATTAGTATATGAGGAAATGAACACTACCCTAGAATAACAAATGCTATAAAACTGATTGTCTAACTAATGGTAATGTAT
The DNA here is from genome assembly GCA_027564155.1 of Gymnocypris eckloni scoliostomus. Lineage (NCBI taxonomy): Eukaryota > Metazoa > Chordata > Actinopteri > Cypriniformes > Cyprinidae > Gymnocypris > Gymnocypris eckloni. The sequence continues at coordinate 1,924,202 of CM050416.1, read as the reverse complement.
ACAACCCGAATTCCGGAAATGTTGGGACGTTTTTAAAATTTGAATAAAATTGGCCCACAGGACCAGGTCTTCAAACTGTTTTGAAAAGATGCTACCACAGGAAACATACCCCCGTCCCAACTATTTGAAATGAGCTCATTTTGTGCATAAAATTTAAAATTTCTCAGTTTAAACATTTGTTATGTTATTTACGTTCTATTGTGAATAAAATGTTGGCTCATGGGATTTAAAATTATTTTAGTTTTCATTTTATTCCAATTTAAAAAACGTCCCAACATTTCTGGAATTCAGGTTGTTAGAACCTTTAGTACCAAGCACTACTAACAATTTGTTTTTATAAATATGGTCTTTGTCAAAGTATTTCACAGTGAAATGTTCTGAAAGTGGTGTTAGACATGCTGATACACAAATGTCTGTGACATTTTCCTACGGGTGAAGAGATGTCAGAGATGTTTGTGAATGACTGAGCTCCTTAAAGGGTTAGTTCACCCAAAAATGAAAATTGGCCTATGTTTTACTCACCCTCAAGGCATCCTAGGTGTATATGATGTTCCTCTTATAGATGAATGCAATCGGAGTTATATAAAAAATGATCCTTGCTCTTCCAAGCTTTAGAATGGGAGTAGGCGGGTTTTTAAACAGTCCAAAACATCTAATTAAGGGCATCCATACATATTAAATCGTGCCTCACATGGCTCCGGGGGGGTGAATAAAGGCCCCCTGTAGCGAATCGATGCATTTTTGTAAGAAAAATACAATATTTAAACATATTTAAAATGTTATAAACACCTTTCAGTCACTTCCGCTGACTGTCATATGTGCAAGCCGTTCCGGTGGTTGACATAGGACGTATGTGTAGCGCACGCACCGCTGAGATATGTTAGTCTTGTGAGTTTGTTTACAGGAGCAAAGGAAGCAAAATTTCCCTACTTTACCAAAGAAAAAACTGTCTTTTCTTGGCTTTTATCGAAATCCTTTTTTGCCTGGGAAATTCCATTTTTCTTTACATATCCTCGTTTTGATCTAATGATCGCTGTTTTGTTTTGTTGTCTCTCCTCCACGCTTCCATGTTTGTCACTATTAATCACTGTGCTTACTATGCTTACGTCCTATGTCATCTGCTCGTAGCGGATTCTGCGTACGACAGTCAGCAGAAGTGAGAAAAAAGTATTTATATGATTTTAAATATGGAGATGTTTTTTTTTACAAAAGCGCATCGATTCGCTACAGGAAGATTCACTACCTTTATTCACCCCTGGAGCCATGTGAGGCACATTTTATTATGGATGCGCGTGCTTTATACTTTTGGACTGTTAAAAAAAACACCCACATACTCCCATTCTAAAGTTTGTATGGGCAAGGATCATTTTTTTTAATAACTCCAATTGGAGTCAATTGTCATATACAATTGACATATACAAGTCATATACACCTAGGATGCTTTGAGGGTGAGTAAAACATGGGCTAATTTTAATTTTTGGGTAAACTAACCCCTAAACATATATTTTACTTGAGATTAGCTCAAATCAGGTAAATCAGAAATGTAACTAAAAAAACTAAAATATTTTAACTAATGTAAGATAAATTTAGGAGTTCTTTATTAAAATGGAGGATTCATAGCTGTTTCTCCCGTTTTCTATATGTTTCCTGAGGTGATGTGCTAACAAGACAGTTTTTCATAGAATAGTCTGGAGTAGTGAATGTCAAAGTTCAACAAAATCATCCACTGCATATAGAGTGTTACAGGGGCTGCCATGTGACCCAAGCTGACCCGGGACATTCCAGAGAATGTCTTTGTGGGTAAATAAAGCCTGGCATCCATAGGAGTCTGCCTGGTGGCAAAAAGGGTTTACAGGCATCAGCCAAATGACCTGGTGATACATGAGGCAAAGCAGACACGCTGTAACCCCCACTTACTGTCTCACACATGTGTGTACATTTATTCCTACTGCATTTTTTTAAAATGACTAATGCATTTAAACAAAGGCTACATTATACTATGACAGTAGCATACCTAATATGAACTAACAGTGAAAAATACTTCTAAAGCATTTATTCATCTTATTTATTGTTCATTTCAACATTTACTAGTACATTTTAGGCTGTATCTGTTAATATTATTTAAAAGACCTGAGCTAACATGAACTCAGTTCATGAACTCAGTTGTAATTTTATTAACAAACTTTAAGATAAATAAATACGATAACAAATGTAATGTTCATTGGTAGTTAATGTTAATTAAAGCATTAGCCAATGTTATTAATTGAACCTTATTTTAAAATATTATCAGTGTATTGCATTTTGGTTTTAGGATTTGTTGTTTTTGTTCTCTGCTGGGGTTTGTTGGACTACATTATTCAGACTAATATAATGGCAAAGCTTTTAATCTATTATGCTCCAGATAATATTGTTTTAAAAGGTGAAAGTATGATCAATTTACAGAAAAGTATTGTTAACTAACAGAAGTGGAGGCAAAAACTCTCAAGATAGAAATCTATGTGGAACCAGCTGTCAAGTAAATAGGAATGTTGCACGCTCTCTGGAACATGAAATAACAGGCAAGATTGTAATCAAAGAAATTTAGAAAATAAGCGATTCCCTACAAATGAAAGACAGGAAGATACAAGAAAAATGTTGTAATGTTTGAAAAGGGGATAGTTTTACATTTTGGAAAGCAAAAAATAGGCAATTTTTTCTACTGTTATTTTTAATGCAAGACACGTGCAAAAACATAAGAATGGACTCCACTTTAAACAAACAGAAAAATGCAGCCTACATTACTATACCATCCACACTGTCATGAATTTAGTTGTAAGATGTGTCAAAGACGTCGAGGTTCATTGCAGTTTTAGAACTCGTGAGCCAGACTGAACTCGTAAAAACACTTTTGGTCTGGGGACATTTTCCTCTAATCTCGGGTCCAGTCTTTTGTAATCAATGTTGATGTTAAGTGCTATCACAAGGTCACCCTTTTCCTCTTCTGTATCATTTCAAGTCAAATGTTGCACATAATGAAACTTGCTTTCATCAAGCTGCTGCTGCATGTTGAAGTGTTTGAGCTAAAGTGGTTGTCTGATTATTTTGACAAGGCATGATGAATGATTTCGCAGTGACTTGAAGTCCCATAGCATGAAGGCTTGTGGGAGTCTGGGTAATTTCTTTGTTGTTTTTCTTCAGCCAGAAGGCTGCATTTTAACTGAACTTGGTACATATGGCCAGTATGACAAAAGTGTAATGTTTTTGTCTAGATTTTTTTTTTACATTGATAAAGGGTTCATGCATGAAATATTAAATGTCTCTAGTCATTTAATCATTTTAAATTCAACATATTTCAACATTCTATTTAACACTTACTCTCCAATCCAAAATGATAAAACACAGCAGTAAAAATGTCTACTTTAGTGACCTTACAAGGACGACTACATTATGACGCCTACTTTTTTATAGACCAATGACATATATTCAGTAATAAGCAGCTTGGATTGACAGATAATATTATTCCTACTTAACCTAAAGAAGAACATGCTACTGTTACAACTGGCATATATCCAACAAAAAAGTTTAAACCCACTAAACTTTGTGCTTTTTTTAATATGTTGCACCTGCAGCTTGTGTAACCTTTCAAAGGAATCTCAACATTGAAAACATGACTAAAATTTACATTTAACAAAATATATGATCTAAATAATAAAAATTATATCAAAATTATTTTTACATTTACTCGTGTCATTCCATATCTGGCTTTCTAAATGACAAAAGATACTTTGAAGTATTAGCTGCTCGTTTTATACAACAAAAGCGACTAGCAGTTATAAGTAAATCCATATTACTCAATATTACTCAAATCAAGTTGCTATTCTGTGTATTAAAGTGTTAGTTCACCCAAAAATGAAAATTCTGTCATCTTATGTAGTTTCAAACCCGTAAGAATTAAGATATTTTTGATGAATTCTGAGCTCTCAGACCCTCCCATAGACAGCAATGATCCTTACATGATCAAGGTCCAGATACGTAGCAAGACATCGGTAAAATAATCCACGTGACATCAGGAGTTCAACCGTAGTTTTACGAAGCTACGAGAACGTGTGCAAAAGAAAAATAAAACAATCGGTTTTATTCAACAATTCTTCTCCATGTCGCTCTAGTGCCATTTTGCTTCAAATCTAATCTGAATTGCCATTATTTGTGAGCAACTGTAGATATTTCAACTTTGTGTATCACAAAAACTTCACATAAAACCTGTTCATTTAAATACAACACTACTTTGAAAGTTGAAGTGGGGGGGGGGCGAGATTTTCAGTCAATACGGACTTAATGCACAACATTCATTTTTTCTTAACAATAATTAAAAGCAAGCTAAAAAATGAATAGGGCTTTCGAGAATGAGGTAATGAATTTTGTCATATCAGTAAATTAATAAAAGCTGTTTTATTACATAGAGTGTGTCACATATGGGGAGCAAAAATTCTCTCAATACCAAAAGTCAGGTCAGAGAAATGTTGGTGCTAGAAAGCACTATTAACATTCTTAGTAGACCTTATGAAGAACCTTCACAAATAAAAAGTTATATTACATTATATCACTTTACTAAACATCTCTACGGAACTGCAACCTTCTCATACATATATATATATATATATATAGTGGCGGGAAGAGCAAACGACAGACACAGTGGGCATGGCGTCAGGCCTCGAGAGGCTTTTATTTAACATAAATAATAAAATAAAGTGTCCAAAGGGGAAAAGTTTCCAAAATAAACAGGGGATCTGGTGTCCTCGTCGTGCTGCGGGGTTTGTGAAGGAGGGGCAGTGTTCAAGAAGGAAGAGTCCATGTAAGGGGCGGAGGCATCCACTCGTCACAATATATAAATATATATATATATATATATATATATATTTAAATTGTATAATAATTTGCCGTACTTAACAGTCTGCATGTTATTAGAGCAGTGCCAGTTTTTGTAAACTAAAAAAACACTAATTTAACTACACTGATTTTTATGTATTTAAATACATATTACTTAGCATAACTGAATCAACCTAAATACACTAATTTATACCAACAAAATGTTTTATGATTTAAATCAGGTAAATTGCTCTCAGGGATAACAACTGAAGGTCACCTCTTTTCAGTATAGTTTACATTGTAACAAACTCACAAAAGTCTTTTGATTTACATCTTTTGAAAAGTCTTTGAATCCTAAAGACAAATATAGTTACGCATTATTGAATATATAATTAAAATATAAATACTATATTTGCAAACGTGTTAGAGTGCCATTTACATTCTCAGAGGTAACTGTGACCAGGAGCCCGTGTTTGTGTGTGATCTGTATTTGGTTAATGATGTCACTGTCTGATTGAAAGTTGGCTTGTCTCACTGCAGTTCCCGGCCAGCCAGATGTGTTTTATGCTTTACAGTTGTTAAATAAAACACAATAAACCCTTATTAAACTCTAAAACTGTTATTACTACATTATATTGAAATGACGATATAATCAGAAATGTATTTATTGCATACCTACCAACTACAGAGAAATTATACTTTACATACAGTTTTAACAGTATATATGACACCCCACTGTTTAGAAACCGTGCAAAGATCAGACAGTTAGCCTAACTTTTAACTTAGTTAACTTTTCCATTTCAGTTAATTCAGGCTAAATAAAGAAATTGATCGTGAATGGCCAAGAAATGTCCTGAATGTGTTATAAAAAAGTGGTCTGGACTGAAATGCCTCTTTCTGTCTGTCATGGACACGTTCTAATGTGACCTGTGAAAATGAATTATGGTTCAAGGTTTCTTTATTTGTCACATGATAAATTATACAGGGTATAATCAAAAGTGAAATGTAGAGTGAAATATGGGTTGAACATGCTGGACTGAGTTGATAAAGAAAAATGATGCACTGATCTGTATAGGATGACATGACAAATTTGTTATCTGACCCATGTCTAAAACAATACACTCTATGTTGTCATATTTAAGGCATAGTAAAGACTGGAGAAAAACAATACACATATGTTGTGGTTTTGCTCTAACTGTAACTTGGAGAGGATTTTTTAGGTCTGAATCACAAAGTAAATTTAAATAAATCATATATCATTCTTTTCAGCTCATCAAACCATTGGAAACAAATGTTACAAGGCCGTATTTGCACTATTACGTTGCGGTTTTGCTTGAGACCTGTGATTTTCTATAATTTTGGCAGAAAAAGTGTATGTTCACCGCCAGAATTTTAATGTTGGCTTGAACAAAACAGATTTAACCCTCAAAGGCAGCAATTCCAATGAGAAAGAATTTTTAGCAAACACTTTTAAACTGATAACTGCAGACCTGCTGTGAGCTATGAGATTTATGGTTCATTTATGGTGTATATGTTTTGTTGAAGTCATCAGACCACATAATTTCAACTTATTTTTTAAATAATTGTGTTTAACAGTGGAATTACTGATAAAACTGCATTAACTATAATCCTGCAAAAAAATGTCCACTAATCATAGAATTGAAACAAGCAAACAGAGTGCAATAGTTGGGTGGTGGTCTGATATTGTTAATTTATGCTTTGACAAAGCCATCTGTTTGTATTAGTTCTAATTATTATTTTTTAAATCATGTTTAACAGCAGAATGTGTGGTAATAAACTACATTACCTGTCATGCTGTGCAGAAAATACCACTAATCAGAGAGTAAATCGTGTCAAAAGAGCTTGCAGGGAATGCACACACCCATGAACGAGTAGCTGTGTGAGGTTTTAAATCAGCATGACTGTGATCACAAATCACCATCATTAACACACAGACCACTTCTCAATACTGAATACTATTTTTTATTAAATACTTCTTTTATTTATGTAAAATATTATTTATTGAACAATAATATTTAATAAACACCAGACACTACGCAAAGCGACACCCTGATGCGACAGAATCGATCAAATATCAGCCAATCAGAAGCTTGTGTGGATGGGCTCTCTCTCAACGAAATGGATGTTTATAATCTAATTCATAAATATTAAGCCTTTTTAACATTATTAAAAGTACACACTGATGTCATCTTTGTTATGAAATACACTCACAGTGAGTTCACAGTTTTAACATAGCCTACGTATATCTTTGCTTTAATTTATTTTCAAGATCTGAGGTAAACTGTCTCTTGTTGCTTCAAGTATGGCTATAAATGCCATGCAATATAATAGTCAAACTCACATTAGACACTTTTAACACTGAATAAAGCACATGATCTGTACCTGAGATTATAACTGTCATATGATTGTTCTTACACTCCTTCACTAAATCTGTATGTACATGGTCTGGTACCTTAGACTTCTTGTCTGATTTTCAAATACTTGTTTGCTTCAAATACAAGTTTGTAAAGTTGTAATTCACCTCGTAGCTAGCTGGCTTAGTTCAAGGTTTAAAACTCTTTTGTGAATCCTTTTAAAAATCCCAATCTGAAAAAATACTTCCAGAACCTGGGCTGCTGAAAAAGTGGATGGGCACATACAGGTGCAGTCTGTACTTACTATACATTTATGCATTTAGCAGACGCTTTTTTGTTACTCCTTAACATATTTTTAAATAACTTTCTCTATTTAAATTACAAATATTGCATATGCATTTGCATAGATCTAAAAATTTCTGTTATTTCTCTGTTTTATTTTAACACAAGTCATTTTAATTTATCAGGTTAAGAAATCAAATCTCCATTAATCTAAGTAAATAAAAACAAATATCATCAAACACTGGTTATTACGTTAACTTTGTTAAAAAAACGTGTTTGTTACATTTATGGTACAACAAATAATTGTGAGCTGCTAAGAACGTGTGACAGATAGGGCATTTAAAAAAACAAACGAGCCCGGTCTCATGAAAATGCATATCAATAGCACGATTTTCTGTTTCTATTTAGCATGCAATTTATGCAGAAATTGACTTTGGCTTGCATATGATACACACATATTTGGCATGCATATGATACGCAATCAATGCTTGTAGTAGAAAAAAAAGAAGTGGTGGTACTCAACCCCACTCTTCCACCTAACCACTAAACGAGCTTAACTTGACTGATCCAGATTTACTAAACCACTTTACTTTTTTTTATTGACATCTTTACATTTTACATGAGTACTATCATCTCCGCTATCTCTGATGACATCGGCAGTGTTTTCTCTGTATTAGCGATGTTTTGAACATATGAATGCATTCGCTTACTGGATTTACCGGTTGATTTGATCGCAAAAAAACTTGCTTTTTTTCTTTTAATTTGTCTTTGTTGAAACTTTATTGATTCAAATTAGTAATTAGCCTAATATTTTTATTACTTTGCGCTAGGGTGACCACCCTATAAATCTGTTGCAAGACAGTAGATGTGACTTTGAGGGACAATGCGGGACCCGTTGGAAACATACATTTATAGCCTACTACTACTTTTATGCTATGTAAATACTAATTTAAATTAGCTGGCATATGCGCCAATGTATGTTTCTGCCAGTGAATGCCCACACTCCAGATTGCGTTTATTAAAGTCAGAGGAGAAGATCTTTTTTGATTGCACGCATGTAAGTCTGGCCGATAGAAAGCGCGTCCGTTTTCTGAGAGAGTGAATGAATCCACCTGCTAGCAGAGAGATTTACTCTCGCGCATTTATTGCGCTCTCACATAGGCTTGTATTACCATTTTTTTATTCAACTAAACATAGCCTTGCCAAGTATAATGCGCTCTGGAGATTTGTCATTACAATAACTCTAGTTTTTTGTAGTGTGTATATCTAGGAGCACTTGCTGCTAATTAAAACAAAAACATTAGGGGCACAATAAAAAAATTCAGGAGCATCTCCTCAATAACAAAAATTTGCCTTCCCATTACGAAGTTATATTGGACTCCTTAAAGTGATTTACAGGGGTATTTTTTCTAACTTTATTTGAAGTGTTACCTTTCATGTCAAAGTCAAAAGTGTATTTTTATAAGCTTTTTTTTCCTTCAAAATTTCTATTTAAAACAATGCAATAAGAAGAATCGGTTACTGAGCAAATATTAACTTTATTAACTAAATGTATTTGCACTACAGAAGTGGCACAGAAGAACACAGGTGGCTTGTAGGTATTTACAGAGATTTAATGAGGCTCAGATGTGGCATGAGTGCAATTAACTTCATAAATTCATGTTGAGATTAATGTTTTAAATATAAAATTTTGAATAGAGAAATATTCAATGGTTTAAATAACTGAAATGATACTTTAAAAATGAAACTAAGACTGCCATTAGGTGGCGGCAAGTTACTGATTTGATCACTGAATCATTCATTTAAATGATTCGTTCAAATGGCTGATTCATTCAGGAACAAAGCAAGTCCTTGCGTCCCAATGTGCATACTATCCACCTTATCTGCTCCAAATAGTATTGACAATTACTAATATCACATTTAGGATGGATAGTATGCACATTGGGACTCAGGCAGTGACTGTCTTTATGAATGAATAATTGAATTGACTCACTAGATTCGTTTAAGCGAAGATTAATTCATAAACGAAACAATGCTGTGTTTGAATGGAGATGTGCAGCGGCTCAGTTGTGAGTTTATTTGAAACCATTTTAGTTTACGAAATAGAGCAAAATCAGGCTATGCTGATATAGTCAGAGAATGTAAGTCACTAAATATTAACTTTTTGTTTATTAAAATCACTAATTGTTCTTATATGCCAACATTCCCCTGCTGTTAAAGTTAAGTTAATGACAACGTATACTCTACCACGTATCAGGTAATGTTACGATAGCATCGGCCTCGTTTTCTGTACGCAAAGGATAGTATCAGCCTTCTGGCTCATTTTCTGTCATTTCTATAATGTTAATGTTCCTGTCATCTGTTTGCAGCAGCAGCTTCAGGGGCAGGCTTACGAAAACACTGAAAGGGTGTAGTTCATTTCATATCTCATTTATTAGTTCATTTCAAGCTTAGCAATAGTCGTCAACAGAAATACAGCGTGATTATCAGAAAGACGGTGCTTCGCAACACAGACTGGGTGAATTTATGAATTAACTTGTGAAAGGATGTCTCAAAACGATGTTGTTAGGCTACGTATCCGCATGCTTTTTAAGTGGATATACGCAAATCCTTGACCTTCCCTAGTGGGTATACGGCGTATACCTGCGTATCACGTCGACTACACCACTGCCTAATCCTAAACACTGCGTATCATATGCACACCAAAGTCAATTTCTGCATATAAATAGAAGCAGAAACTTGTGTTACTGATACGCACTTTCATAATTTACGATATAAAGCTGCATAGATTTTTAGTTTTAAGACAAGCTCTCATGGGCCACATAAAATGATGTGGTGGCCGGAATTGGCCTGCGGGCCTTGAGTTTGACACATGTGCTGTACAGTGTAACTGAAGTGTTTGAAACGTGATCCCATAGCAGCACAAGGTTCACTGGCCACCGATAATGTGTGCCAAAGCTGACTACATGTTCCAATACTCTGTTTAGTACTGAAGTCTTTTTAAAGAATGTTTTGTGTAGCTTTATTGATTCCAGGCATAACTAAATTTGAGCTGCTCATGTGTGCAGAAATGAAGAGTAATGTAGTGAACATGCGCTGAACTTCATGGCATCTCTGCATTAATAAATCTGTTTCATGTTGATAAATATTCTAAGTTCACATTCAGTATGAAAATTATTTTCCATTACTTAATGGAAAATTAATTTACAGCAGGAATCCTGGTTTATTAACCAAATCAAATTCATATTATGATCAAATTAGTTCGCTGTCACAAGATTTAGGCTATTGGTTGAACAGTGGTTTCTGTAGCTAAATTGACTTATTCAGTCAAGAAATATATGAAGTTTGTTACTGAAGAACAAAGAAAGATCTGGGTGTGGGGTCGATAAGCCATGCTTATGTAAGCATGTGCATGTGTAACCAATCAAAAAATGTACTTCCTCTGCATATAATCGGGCTCTGGAGCATGTGGTAAATTAAGCCCTTGTTTCACCCTCTTTTTTGTTTAAGTCAGATGCTATTAATGATCAAGTACTGTACACAATGAATTGCTTACGATAACTGTGCCTTTGCTTTCAAATGCAGCTTTTTGCTTGAAATTGCACATGGTACTTCAAACAAAACTCCTATGATGCATTTGCATAAATGATTAATCCTGGCCCAGCTGCAGTCTGATGCCTCCACATGCCTTTGTTCCTCATTCTGCGCCAGGTCCCAATTGGGATCTGGCAAATGATTCCTGAAGTCACCATGGGAGAACTGGAACAACTTGACCTATACTGTATGGAGTCTGTGACCCTCCGTAGAACATAACATATGGATTGTTTCCTGCCTAATTTAGGCATTGTGGGCCAGTGCAGTCATTACCCTTGTCAGTCACACTCCAGCATACTGCTCAGCCCAGCAGGTCTTTTGAACCATAGACTGCTGGGACGTAAATCAAAAGCTTGCTAGCCTTGACCTGCCACCGCCCTGGTTGAAATGCATTCTGACTGCTAAAAGCTGGAGTACATGGGTCAGTCTAGGAATTCCATTGTGCACGGAATGACTGTTATAAATGTTTGTGGGCCTCCTCAAAGCCAAATACCCCACCTTCCAAAACTTACCTCCCCACTGGTTGCCTGACCCCAAAAGTTTGCTCTTCAGCAGAGGTCAGTTTGACATATGTGTTTCATTTTTAGTATTGGTTAATCTATTAAATATCAGACGGGGAAAAGTGACACTGGGCCAGTACCTTTTCAAAGGGTGTATGTATGCATGAAGTACTAATATTACTAATGTGTACTTTTATGTACTAATATGTACCTTTAAGATACTATTATATACCATTTAGGGGTACATAGATATACTTTTTGTCTTTTGTACTTTAGGAGAAAGTACTTGATTAGTTGAAAGCAGAGACTCTTTGAGTTACATAGATATTATTAGTTATAACACTATATATTATTCAACAAAGCTTTCAAATCATTATATAATTTCTTAATTCTGTTGTCTTTGAAATATGGTTAAAGTGTGAAATGTACTGACATTTATGATTGACTAAATATACTTCAATGTCATTTCTATTGAAGTTTTTATGTCATGTATTTAAATATATTTCTAATTATACATTTGTAACTATGAAGTTGCTATTTAGTACATTAAATTATATAACAAAATTAACTATATTAACTTAACTGAAAACCCATGTCGTTCCAAACCCGTAAAAGCTTCCTTCGTCTTCGTAACACAATTTAAGATATTTTGTAGGAAAACCGGGAGGCTTGTGACTGTCCCATTGACTGCCAAGTAAATGACACTGTCAAGGCCCAGAAATAAAGTCGCCATTTTTATTTTCTTTGCATACAAAAAGTATTTTTGTCGCTACATACCATTCAGATTGAACCACTGATGACAGATGGACTATTTTGGCAGTCAATGGGACAGTCACAAGCCTCCCGGATTTCATCCAATATATATTTAATCGTGTTCCGAAGACAAATTAAGATTTTACGGATTTGGAACAACATGGGGGTAAGTGATTAATGACAACATTTTCATTTGGGGTGGAGTAATCCTTTAAATATAATGAATGACACACTATTTATTAATTATAATTACAATTATAATGAAGTACACTCATTCAAAGAGCGCTTTTAAAAGGTTTACACAAATGTGTTAAGAAATATAGAAATGAAAGAGGACTCTTTATAAATACACTTAGGTGGCTTTGTATTTAATTAATATTATATTAGCTGAAACAGTTTTTCAAAAATATACTCTTACGATTTGAAGTGTGCCATAAGAGCACATTTGGTTTAAGTTCTTATTTCCCCATATGCAACAGTAAAAAGTTACCATACTAATATATTTATATAATACAAAGGATTAATTAGATTTTAACATTACTAAAGCTGGACATGCATAAATATATGTTGTCGCATATCCAAATTAACACATTTTGGCACATATCCAAATGTGGATACCAACATTTAACATTTTTGTGAGCTCTGCTCAAAATCTCCCTTGAAAATAGACACATTAAATGTTTGGCACTAGGGAGAGAAACATGCTAAACCTCTCCTTTACTACAATAATTATTCATATTTGTATTGCAGTGCTGTCAAGACATTCTCACCACAATATAATTCATTTAATCCAAAACATGCAGTCCAAGTTCAAATCTGTCAAACTAGCTGTTGCCAAAGTGAAGAGATGAAGTCCTTGGTTTCATAAAATCCTAAATCAAGGTTCCTGTGAAGACAGTTGCAGTCCCTAGGTTTCCAAAAAAATAGCCTATTGCAGAGAAAACCTCAACAGTGGAGACAAGTATGAACTACTCTGAGACAGCTGAACATGTTAAATCTTCCTCTAACACTGAACCTGTCGTCACCTCATCTATAACTGTGATGAGACAGACTTTATAGTGTGTTATCTGATCAGCAGGATGATTCATTGGCTGTGGTCTATCAAGATAATCAGTGACTAACTACAACCCTCACTCAACTCTTGGCTTTTGGATGAGACGTTAAACCGAGGTCCTGAATCTCTGTGGTCATTAAAAATCCCATGGCACTTCTCGTAAAGAGTAGGGGTGTAACCCCAGTGTCCTGGCCAAATTCCCACCACTGGCCCTTATCTATCATGGCATCCTAACAATCCCCATCCACTTGATTGGCTCTATGACTCTCTCTCCTCTCCACCTGTAGCCGGTGTGTGGGGAGGGCACTGGCGCCGTTGTCCTGTGGTAGCTGTCCCATCATCCAGTTGGATGCTGCACACTATTGGTGGCTGAGGAGAGACCCCCCCCTGATTGTAAAGCGCATTGGGTGTACAACAATACACAATAAAGCGCTATATAAATGCATCATTAATAATTAATTACTTCATTCATTCATTCATCCATCCATCCATTTAATCTGATCTCAACAGTAAATAAACATTTCTGGATCATTAAAACAACCAGTGGTTAACCAGGCACCAAGTTTCTTGCAACTGGGAAGTGTCCGTCATCAACAACCTCCATATTTGAATACATTCAGGTACAGGCACATTTTCTTATTTAGTGTTAAATTATTGATTCTACAGAACAGTCAACAGTTTTGTAGGTTTTCTTGCTTGGTTATGAACTTTCTTCAATTTTTGTAAGCAACATGCAAGAACCAATGTGGTTTCACAATTTGTAATGTCTTGCACTGTCTATAGATTGCACATTTTAGAATTGCCGTACACCTAAAGCGCTTTATTTACAATCATGTGGGGGGTCTCTCCTCAACCACCACCAGTGTGCAGCATCCACCTGGATGATACGACGGCAGCCACAGTACAAAGGCGCCAGTGCGCTCACCACACACCGGCTACAGGTAGAGAGGAGAGAGAGATAGAGATTATTAGGGGGCCATGATAGATAAGGACCAGTGGAGGGAATTTGGCCAGGACACCAGGCTCACTCACTCTTTACGAGAAGTGCCATGGGATTATTAGTGACCACAGAGAGTCAGGACCTTGATGGTGCTTTTTGACAGTGTAGTGTCCCCATCACAATACCCACATTAGGACCCACATAGACCACAGGGTGAGTACCCCTGGCTGGCCTCACTAATACCTCTTCCAGCAGAAACCTAGTTTTCTCAGGAGGTCTCCCATCCAGGTACTGACCAGACTCAATCCTGCTTAGCTTCAGTGGGCAACCAGTCTTGGGCTGCAGGGGGATATGGACTGTCAATCCATAAATGGTATACTTTACAAGGAATTTAAAACTTATCTTAGATAACAATGAAAACTACAACAATTTAGTTCGTCTGAAAACAGACTAAAAGTTTCTAGTTGTCTTCTAGTCGTCAAATTCAAAGTTTCCAAGTTTTACAAACACTTTTTGACGGTGCACAAGCATGTCTGAGAAAAAAATTATGTGAATGCCTTTTTTGTGCATAAAAATAAGGCATTCCTCTTGCCATCTTCCCAAGGTCCAAAGAGTGATTTGGAGCACATCTGAAAACCATAGAGTTGGTGTTCCACATGTTTTTGATAAGGCCTGATGCAAACAACAGAATGTGAGAGAAGCTGAGTACAAAAATACATAAAAAGTAATAAATGATATGTACAGAGATTTAATGTATTCACAGTCACAAATAAAACGAATACGGTAACACTTTACAATAAGGTGACATTAACATTAGTTAATGTATTAACTAACATGAACAAACAATGAACAATGCATTTATTACAGAATTTATTCATCTTTGTTAACGTTAGTTAATAAAAGTACAATCGTTCATTGTTAGTTCACGTTAGCTCACAGTGCATTAACTAATGTTAACAAACACAACTTTGCATTATTAAATGCTGAAATTAGCATTAATTAATAAATGCTGTAGTAGTATTGTTCATTCTTAGTTCATGTTAACTAATGTTGTTAATTACGGTTAATTAACCTTATTGTAAAGTGTTACCAAAACAACTTTAGCTTTTAACTTTGTGGTAATCATACATGTATAGTATGTACAAAATGAATATATAAAAAAACATGCTCATAAAAAATTGAAACTTTCCAAGACCCATTCATTTACAGTCTGTTTAGTTTGTAACTTTATTGTAGGATGACACACAAACCAAAATATATGCAATTTAGAGCATTATTATTATTAATAGCTGAATGCAATTTTTTTTTTTAAGTATCATATCTTTATTATTTTAATTTAACTTTTTGTCCACTCACACACGCACGCACGCACGCACACGCACACACACACACACACACACACACACACACACACACACACACACACACACACACATGGACTTCTTTCAGCTTCAAAATGAGGCCAGAGACCTGCAGACCTACGCAGTGGGCTCAAAGAGAACCAACAAAAATATACCTCAAATAAACTTGGGGATTTCGGGGCAAACCTTTGACCTTGTCCTTATTTCCCCAAATGTCTGGAGTTGTGGAGATAGTTCAGTGATGAATAGGCGGCCATCGTTTATGCAGTACTCTACTCTGTAATGCTGAAAGACAGTAAACAGAGAAGTGGAGCTGCTGTAAAGTCTGCTGTCTGTCATGTATCTGCATTTAACGCATCACTCTACGCTGGCTGAAATCTAATACAGATGTGATTTTTTTCATGTTGGCTGCTTTGTCTTAAAGGCCCAGGAGTTTTGTCGACAAATGGCATGATTCAGTAATTTGGGATTGTGAGGTTTTTATATTTTAACCAACAAGTGTTGGCAAGCAGCTCATGTAATAAACTTTTGATGGCTTCTGCATGAGCTGAAATGAAAATCCAGGGAAGGGTTGGATGTACAGATGAAATCAGAATTTTCAATGGATGGACTGGATGTATATGGACAGCAAATGTTTAAAACCTTTGCTCTGTAGTGTATTTTATTATGGTGTTTATTTTAAATACGCAGTACACGTCATCTTTTTTTCAGAACCATGACCAAAGATATTTATCCAAGCACTGCATCATTTTTTTCTCCATGTTTAAGTTCCAGACTGCACTGCCCATGGCAATCAATTTTTTTTATTTATTTCTTTATTTTAATAATAATACTTATTCCAACAAGTTACATAAAGCAATATTAAAAAAATTCAAGTACAACTTGTAGTACAAGATGCTGATTATGGATTGTAGGAAAATGAAAAAGGAAACATTCCCAGATGGTTTGTTCTGATGCTTCTGTGTAACTTGTTTCTCAAGTCTGTTCAAGACTGAAAATTGTCCACCTTGGAGAACATCTGTTCATGCTTAAGAGCATTGCTTCATAGTGTTTTGTTTGAATGCAACATTAAGCCCTATGTAGCATCCTAAAATGGATTTCAGGCTTTTTTCAGCAAACAAAAGTTTATTTGTTGTCTTTCAACACCATGGTTAAAACACATGCAAGAAAGAGATGACATTTCACTATGGCATGATAAATAACTTATTGATGTGCTCCATGAATTAGTTGAGTTTAATGAAATGTGTTTTACGAGGAGAAAGAAAAATAAGAAATCATGCATGTTTTGCAATGAATTGTATAGTTTCTAAAACACAGTATAGAAAAATGTAAACACACACAGTCTTACACACACACATACACAGTCTCACACAGTCTCACACACACACACACACCGTCTCACTCACACTCTCTCTCACACACACACACACACACACACACACACACACACACACACACACACACACACATTGTTTTTTTATGGTTAACGGGGACTCTCGATACGCGTAAGGGTTTTTATACTGTGCAAACCGTATTTTCTATCGCCCAACACCTAAACCTACCCCTTACAGGAAACTTTGTGCATTTTTACTTTCTCCAAAAAACTCATTCTGTATGATTTATAAGCCTTTTGAATTATGGAGACTGAAACTGTCCTCATAAATCACCTTCTCCTTGTAATACCTATGTCATACCCATGTCATTATACAAATGTATGTCCTCATAAACCACACACACACGCACGCACGCACGCACACACGCACGCACGCACGCACGCACGCACGCACACACGCACACACACACACACACACACACACACACACACACACACACACACACACACACACACACAGAAGAAGGACCTGTAAACCAAGCAAATCAATTTAAGTAACACTGATTAAAAATCATATCATATTCCAAACTTATTATGACAGCTTTATTTATCTGAAGATGGTTACTTTGTTGTTAGCTGTTCATTATTGTTAATGTACAGATCTGATAAGGAGAGAAGATTGATGGCTTAAAGCCGCTGGAGTAAAGCATTCAAAGTACATCACATATGCAAGTTAAAATGATGGTAAGAGGTGGGGGGTGGGGTAATGTGTGGGAAATGTGGTCATAGGCTTTTACTGAGTTTGGATTGTAGTTGTTAAACGGGCTAAGCCATAGCTGCTACCTCACTCGTGGTTTTGGAGGCCCTTGTCATGGTTCTGGAACTTGAAGTTGGCAAACAGGTGGTCACATTTAACAACTCAGCTATTGGAAAAATTCTGTCTCTTCGTTCCAACAAAGCCTTAGTTACACTTCTTCGAAGTAACAAATAAACTAAATATTTGGCCACAATATTTTGGTCAGCTTGACACACTGGCTTAAAGAGTCTTGATGTTGAGGTTCATACTTTGCATTTGGCCTTTCTTTCATTTCACTAACTCGCTCAATGTTTTAACAAACTGAAAATGCAAGAAGTGAGACAAATTATAATTACTGAGGACATAATAGCAAGCCTGAAAATGTGGGTCAGTCAATACATTGGTGCATCACTAATAACGTAATGTAATCTTATGGGTACTTATAGATATTCCAAAATGTACAATAAAGTGCTTGATTTAACACACACCAGCTACACACACACACACACACACACACACACACACACACACACACACACACACACACACACACACACTAACATTCACAGACACACACACACACACACACACACACACACACACACACGTTTGTTTTTGTGAAAAGTGGGGACATCCCATAAGCGTAATGGTCTTTATACTGTACAAACTGTATGTGCTATTGACCAATACCTAAACTTAGCCCTCACAGGAAACTGTGCATTTTTACTTTCTCAAAAAAAACACTCACTGTGTATGATTTGTAAGCGTTTTGAAAAGAGGGGACATGGGGCAATGAATGACTGAATGAATGAATGTCATACCTGTGTCATTATACAAATTTGTCCTCATTCGTCACAAAAACGCACACACACACACACACACACACACACACACACACACACACACACACACACACACACACACACACACACACACACACACACACACACACACACACACACACACACACTTTCAGTGTACTTAGAGAGATCCTTGCATAGATTTCTGTTTCCTAGCCCCCACAATTCAGGATTCTGAAACTATTTGGTAAATTAAAATGAAATAATGAGAACAACATCTAATTTAAGGTAATCAACAAAAACAAACAAACAAACAAACAAACAAAATAAAACAAAATAAAAAGCTAATATAATACACATTTTTGTATGTTGTATTATGGTTATAACTTTATTGTATTATGGTTATTAGCATTATTTATCAAAAATAAAACAGGTTTTACAATCATCTTGATTCATACAATAAATCATATTTTCCGCCAAAACCCTAAAATATTACCCTAAAACACAAAAGAACATTGTAACTTAAAGAAGTGAGATTTTTACATTTGTTTTGAAAAAACAAAAATATTTAAAATAAAAGATTACACTTGAATCTCTGCTTCATCTAAGATGTCCCTTGGCAGTGTTGCAATTTTTGTGTAGCATCCCAAACCTGTTTCTGACACCACTGGAGAGGTACTAGGTGTCCTAACGGTAAGTACTGACAGAGAGGGGGAGAAACTAGGAGTCATTGCTGAATGGGTCAACTCTGTGTTTCTAGTGTGAGTCTTGGTGTATGTGGGCAATCTGACCAGTGGTGATCTTCTATAGGGCATTCTGGGAGGGACAGCACGTATTCCTGGCTGGGCAATTGCTGTGATGAGAGGAGGTGGGCGTAGAAGGCTCTGAGATTCTGGCTCCACATCTCTGGCCCTCATTCCTTCATCTGGAAGCATCCCAATGTCTGTAAAAACAGAGGCCAAAGATTGGAAGCGTGGCTGCCAGTGGAGAAAGTAGTCCCAACTGTAGCTTCCATGTAGCTGTTCCTCAGAGGAAATCAGATTCGTGAGTGAGCCCTCAACTGAACTTTGGTCATCAGACATAGACATGCACCTTCTCATGACTTCCTCCACTTCCTTCATGTTGACCACCTGAGGGAGCATTCCCTCACCCCCTCCTTCATCCTTGAAATTATGAAGACTTTCAGAACTGGGCATGTCCACTATTTGGACTATACCTATATTGGCACTGGAAGATGGGTTTTCATCTACCGAGTGGAATGAGAGTGTGTCTGATTCCCCAGGGATCCCTGAGTCTGAGACTCTTGAGGCCTGTTGTGCTGTGACAGAGCTGAGCCGTTTAAAACATGCAAACTTGTTGATCATTTTGATCTCTTGATCTTCAGTAGTCTCTTCTTGAGTAGATCCTCTTCCACTCGAGGTTTTCGAGTTTGAGTTTCTTGAAGGGTTTGAGATATCCATTCTTTGCCACATGTCTAATGGTTCTTGTAAATCTTGGAGGTTAATACCACTGATACTGCTGTGAAGGTTCTCACCTGTTGTTCCTAAAGAGTCAGACTCATGTTTGAGGTTAGCAGATAAGGAAGTTGCTTTCTTTACAGATTTCTCTTTGAGCCTGTACCTTAGAACAATGTAAATAAAGCTTATTAAAAGTAGGAGGAACACTATCAATGACACCGTGAGACTGGCAGTGTGGACACTGAGATCAACACTTGTCAGAGCCTTTGCTGAACTGGATATGTTCACAACTACATGGCAAATTGACGTCCTGGAGTCTAGTTTGGGGCTGCTTGCTAGAACAATCAGGTCCTCTGTTGTGTCATTTGAGATGGGGCTTCTTTTCTGATACACATAGTTTGAGATATAAAGGTAGCCAGTTGTTTTGTTGACACTGAAAAATGGGGATGGGTTGACTAAAGAGTATTCCACCAAACCATCCAGACCACCGTCATGATCCATAGCCATCAGCTGGCCTATACTTTGGCCAACCCTGACATTGGTCGGCAGAGAGAAATGGTACATGTTCTGTGTGAAGATAGGGCTGAACTCATCAATGCCTTCAATTTCGATTCGTACTCGCAAGGTTGCCACTTGATCTCCCTTGTCACGTGCCTCTACCACAAAGCAGAATTTACTCTCTCCTTCATAGTCAAACGTCTGTTTTGTATGGATGTCTCCAATAAGAGGATCAATACCAAAAGCTTCTTTCTTCTCTGGGTTGCTACTGTCATAATCCACAAAACAGGTGGTTAAAATAGAATAAGTAAGAAGTCCGAAGGTTCCTGCATCTTCATCAACAGCATGTACTGTGCACACATGGGTAAAAGCTGGCAGGTTTTCAGGCACAGAGCAGTTGTGGGTGGGGAACATGAAGAATGGGGAATGATCATTCTCATCCAGTACCAATATGTAAACAATGGCAAAAGATATTTTTTTGTCACTTGGGTTACCATCTGATGCTTGGACTGTTAAGGTAAATTTGCTATCCTCTTCATAGTCCAGTGTACCATTAACTTCAAGAATGCCTGTTGAAGAGTCCACTATGATCAGGCCTCTGCTGTTACCTGAGATAATGTTGTACGTTACAGTCCCATTTTCTCCTACATCAGGATCATGGGCAGAGACAGAGATAAGGGCTGTACCAAAGGGGCTGTTCTCAGTGACCTGTGCATGGTATTCTGGACTACTGAAAACAGGTGCATTGTCATTAATATCAAGGACTTTGACTGATACCACAGTTGAGTTGTTAAGGGGAGGGGTTCCCCTGTCTGTTACAGTCACAGTCAATAAGTAAATGTCTGTGGCCTCTCGGTTCAGAGTATCACAGAGCACTATTTGGCCAACAGTTCGGCTTTGGGCTTCACCTGAAATGCTAACAACATCAAGGCAGAACCGCCTCTCGTCATTTCCCCTTATGATTGCATAATCCAAATGCGTGTTTTTATTTGAGTAGTCCTTGTCCTCTGCGAAGAGAGTGAGGAGAGTGCTTCCAACAGATACATCCTCAGCAACACTCAACTCGTATGAGTTCTGCTTGAAGAATGGGGCATTATTATTAAAGTCCACCACCTCAATGTCCACAGAAGTGACACTAAATAGGTTTGGGTCACCACTGTCACGTGCCTCCACCAGTAACCGTAACATGTTTCCATTTGCAACATAGTTCAGAGGTTTGTTGGTAAATACTGAACCTGTAGGCAGTATAAAATTCACATTAATTCTTATTTACACAAAGGATGTTTTTTTTTTTTTTTTATCAAGACACACTAATATTACTATTTCTATCATCTAGTGAGTTAAAATGTCTTGTATTACTGTAGTTTGTGAGAAAATATTTTTGTAGAAAATTACCATTGTCAGGATCAATGAAGAATCCTCTCGCTGGGGAGGAAAGAAGCCTATAAGAAATTCTTCCATTTTGGCCAGAGTCTTTATCAGTTGCTGATACAGACACAACATATGAGTCTGCTGATGTCCGCTCAGGCAACATAACCTGGATGTGTGTAGCAAAAGATAGTCAAGTAAGAAAAGCATGAATAGTGCATTATAGTATCCTACAACACTAAAATGCATAATGAGATAATGCACAGCCAGTTGGCAATTATTGCAAAAACAACATTGACAAAGTAATCAAGGCCCATTACAATTGTTTAATATAATACATTGTATTAAACAATACATTTTACCTGGTATGACTCTTGAGAGAAGACTGGAGGGTTATCATTGACATCCAACACCTTGATGGAGATTTCAGCCTCAGTTTGATGGACAGAGTCTGATGCTTCCACTCTCAATGTATAGACAGCTTGATCTTCATAGTCCAGACTTTTAGTTGTGGTTATTACTCCTGAGTACTGGTCAATTGCAAAACTTCTGCTGGTCTGATCCTTCTCTAAGAAACTGTATGTTGCAGAAGGGCTAAGGTCTACATCATTTGCAGTCACTTGGGTGACAATGTAGCCAACAGGAAGATCTGTGCAGATTAAAATTAATTAATATTTTCAGTATGTTGTTCTTCAACACAGTGGAATTTATTAAATAAAAAAAGAAAGGTATAAGAATGCTGGCATTGTATCAGAACAAATAATGTTTCATACTTTCTGCAATGGCCACGGGTTCCATGGATGGAATTGTAGGACTATTGTCATTCACATCTACAACCTGGACACGGACAGTGCAGGTGCCTGTAAGGGGAGGACTTCCCATGTCCTCAGCCTGAAGAATTAACCTGTATTTAAAAAATATATATATAAATTCCTAGCCTGTTGAGCTACCAAAAACAAAGGAATGATGATGTCTAAGGACATCCATGATTGGTCAAACAATTTCCAATAGACCATTTCCACATCAAATTAAGTGATAGTAGAAGAAGCAAAGAAGTGTCATACTTGTAGGATGAGACAATTTCTCTGTCCAAAACAGCATTGGTGGCAAGAATCCCACGAACAGAATCAATCACAAATGCATTATTGTGGTTCCCATCCACAATAAAATAGCTGAACTGCCCATTTACACCACTGTCAGAATCTGACGCTAACACCTACAAAATTAAAAAATGTTTGTTAAAATTGGGTCTGGTATGCAAATTTAAAATAATTTTGGTTTAACTAATGATCATACAGACATTAATTCAATTTTTATTCACAGTAGTTACTTCTATGATTGTGAAGTTATAAAGTCTCCTTGTGCTATTGTGTGAATGAGTTTTATATAAAAAGTAATTCCATAAAAAATAATTACCATAAAAATCATGGCATTGTGAAGCAAAATCGCACAATTATTACCTGCATGACATAGGTGTTATGAGTTTGTCCCTCCCATACAGCTGTTCTATAGTAGCTTTGCTTGAACACTGGTGCATTGTCATTGACGTCCTGTAGATTGATAGCCACCCTGGCGTAGGCTGTTTGGGGTCCGTTTTCAGCCAGAACCACTAGGTGAATTTTATGCTGTACCTCAAAGTCCATCAGTCTCTGCTCCCTAACTGTGATATCACCTGTCAATGGGAATATTTCAGAAAATAAACATCTTTAAAATGCCCCTGGATCACAAAATTCATACTACAAAGCAGCATGATACTGTTTATTCTTCTAGAACAACTGTTTGTTACATTTACTTTCTAAATACTAATATATATATTTATTTAGAAATACCTACCCGAGGAATGCCTTCATTTTTTTCTTTTTACATTTTTATTCTATTGTCAACAAAATGGCCAAAATAAAAGATAAAAAAAAAAAATGTTTTTGGGTGATACTGCCATAAAATAAATGTATAGTATATTGCTATATCATCATGTATATATATATTTATATACATTTATATAATATTTAGTTTTCTTAAAACACTATTAAATTATGATGGTGGCTAAACAATTCTCACCTGTAATTAGGTTAATAGTGAAAGCTTCATTTTCATTGCCACTGAAAATACTGTACTTGATCGCTCCTTCATCTGCTGCCTGGTCATGAGCTACAACATTTGCCACCCAAGAATCTTATAAATAAGAAATGGTATAAACAAACACAGTCAGTCTGACATCCACAAATAATGACCTTCTCAGAAATACACACCTCTAATTTGACAACTAAGTAAATCAATTGTGAAACGTCAAGATAAAAATCTCAAATCCGTGAGCTGAAAAATTGCTCTAAGTATACCTGTCTTGCTGTTCTCTGGCATAGTGATTTCATAGAGTTCTTCGGTAAACTGTAATGGTGGCTCTTCACCGTTAAGCTGAATGAGCACAAGGCAGCTAGAGGTGAGAGAAGGTCTACCTAGATCCGCAGCCCGTATACGGAGCAGCTTTGTCCCATACACCTCATTACTCAGAGGGGCTTTCAACCTCACAGCTCCAGACTCATCAATCTGAAACATCTCATCTTCTTCTGCTAAGCTAAAAACTACTGTCCCATTGTTTCCCTGGTCCGGATCCTGGGCTGTAACCGTTATGATGGGTCGACTGGGACGTGTGGTCATGGAAGACACTGACACCTGCATGGACTTGTTAATACATGCCGGTGGATTGTCGTTAATATCTTCCACTTGTATTGTAACTGTAGCGACTGAGCTGCGTGGACCCTGGCTGCAGCCATCAGTAGCTACAGCACGGAAAACATGCTGGGAACGAGTTTCACGGTCCAATGGCTTTGTGAGCCTTATCACACCAGTAGAGCCATTAACATAAAAGTTTCCAGAATTTTCCTCCTCCAAGGAGAAGGTCACTACACTATTGGGCCCCTCGTCGGGATCCCATGCTATCAGATGTAGGATCTCTGAACCTGCAGGGAGCCCTTCGCTAATGCTGGAACGATAGCTTTTACGAGTGAATGAGGGGCTGTTATCATTTTCATCTGAGAGGGTGATGTGCAGCAGTGCAGTGGAGCTCAGAGGTGGATGCCCATGGTCAGCTGCAGTGATGACGAGCGAGTAGTTGGATCGCTCCTCTCTGTCCAGGATTCTTGTGGAGCTGATTGCTCCAGTAACAGCATCAATGCTGAAACACTCTTCATCTTCTAATAGTAGACGAAAAAGACACATAAGCACTGATCCTCGACTTAGGATATGTTTTCTTTAAGTATACATTTTTCATACATACACTACTTTTAGTCAGTTTGGGTCAGAAATTTTTTTTTTAAAGAAATTAACACTTTTATTCATCAGGAATAAAACTTATCAAAGAATCCTGAAAATACAGTTTCCACAAAAATATTAAGCATCCCAACTTTTTTCAACACTGATAAAAAATATATGTTTCTTGAGCTTCAAACTAGCCTACTAGAATGATTTCTGGTGGATCATGTGACACTGAAGACACTAATGGCTGCTGAAATTTCAGAATTGCCATTATATGAATATGACATTTTAAAATATATATGAAATTAGAAAATAGCTATTTAAAATTTGTATAGTATTTCACAACATACTGCTTTTACAGTTTTTTTATATAAAAATGCAGCCTTGAAGACAAAAAAACATTAAAGAATCTTACAACCTTTAAACTTTTGACCAGCAGTGTGTTGTACAAATTACACATTAAGTAACAAATACAAATTTGGACACTACAATTCCAATATATCAAGCAGGCATTGGAAATGGTTCAATAAAAAATGCTGGGTTAAATACAACCCAGCGCTGGGTAAAATGTGGACAAACCCAGCGATTGGGTTGTTTAGACGCAGCAATTGGGTTACTGCCCAAAAGGTTGGGTTGCACATTTAACTCAACTGTTGGTTGAAAACAACCCAGCATGTGTTCTGTCCAATATTTACCCTACACTGGGTTGTATTTAACCCAGCATTTTTTAGAGTGTAGTAAAATAATTATTTTTAAACAAATATGTTAAATGTGTTAAATTAGAAGGCCAAATGAAATTGCTTACCTTCTATGGAGTACTGAACAGTTCCATTTAGCCCATTATCAATATCTGAGGCTTGAAGGATGTGAATGATTCCTGGTGGCAAGTTCTCTGGGATAACTATGTACAAGTCAGGCTGAGAAAATTCTGGAGTGTTGTCGTTGTCATCCAGGACCGAGCACAGGACCGTGGCAGTGCTGGACAGAGACTGAGTCCCACTGTCCTCTGCCTGAACTGTAAAGCAGCCAAAAATACATGAGGAGGTGACCAAGATTTTGAAATGAGCATGCAATTACAGTGCAAAAACACTGCCAATATGTCCTGAAACAAATCGGTTTAACAGGGTTATTAAAGGTAACTGAAACTGAAACATACATTCTCTTATATATATATATATATATATATATAATTCGTTTTTCTTTTCCTGAAATAAACAATATATTAATAAATATCAAACTACATAAGCAAAACATGACTTGTAAAACATCTGAAACATTTACTATTCATATAGCCCTGTTCCAACCAATTACAATTATACAAACAATATTAATACAGCATAAACTGTACTAGTTAATGTATCATTTAAGCCCGGAAAGAAAACAAATAATGAACAGTTAAAAAAACTGCACCATTCAAAACAAGCATGTTAAAGGAAGTAAATAGTGGTCTGTGCATGATTTTGGTGCTTGATTTCTGGAGAGATGAGAGAGCTGCAGTAGAATATATAGGGATAAGAGGGGGGGAGGATGCAGGCAGATGGTAGATCTCACCTCTGAGAGTAAAACTGGATTGGATCTCTCTGTCTAGTCGAGTGGAGGTGCTGATCTCACCAGTTTGGGAGTTTATCATAAAGAGCTCATATCCAGGACCAGGTAACAAGCTGTAGCTAACAGCAGAATTCGCATCTGTGGGAAATATACACACACTCTTGACACAACTCTTCACAGATTGGTCTTCAGATCTGAAGATTTGTTTATCTAATAGACGTTTATGATTATGACTGCATGAAATCATGACAGAGAGTCTTTCTATTGTATCGTATAAGTACCATTGTATTAGCAATTGGCTTTTTAATGTGTTTTCCTTCATCTTTGTGTTGAGGGTGCCAACAAATACAGAAATGATCAGTGATTGACAGCCAAATGGGGTCTGTTTACCATCTTGTCTGGCAAAGTGCTATTTCTGAGCTTCTTATCTGATCTCTGAATTGAAAACAGCACTAAATAAATAAAATCCTACTACTTGTAACAGCATTGGCAAGAAAATACCATGGGAAAGTAGGGAAAATGTGACAAAAGAGCTGGCCCGGCATACAACCATCACACTGGTGGAGAATTTGGATTTTGAAAAAAAATTCTAGGTAACAATTTATTTTGATAGTTCACTTTAGACATTTTACCAATTATAAATAACTTTGTTTTACTGACTATCAGGGTTGGGAAGGTTTAAAATGTATTTCAATACAGATTATAAAATACATGCTTTAAAAAAGTCATTTGTAACATTTCATTAGATTACAAAAGTGTTTTTAACTTAATCTAAAGATTATTTTAGATTTACATGGTAAATTGTACTTATTTTTCTTCTGCAAAACATGTTAGTATTAGCTTCTGAAGGACAGTGCTAAATGAAAAACAAGATATTTTTCAAGACAAAATAAGAAAAAGGTACACATTATTCTGTTCACAAGTTTACACCCCCCCCTCTTAATGCACTGTTTCTTTATTGAGCATCAGTAAATGTTTTAATCTTTTACAATAATTGTGGACGAGTCCCTTAATTGTCCTTTGTGTGAGAAGATGGATTTCAAAATCATACAGTCATTGTTGGTAGATACTGGAAAACCAAAGAATGTCCAGAATCTGGAGGATTTTTCTGAAGAACAGTGGCCAGTTTTACTGCTCACAAAACATGAAAACAGTTGTGGAGCGTTCATATAACAGCAGACAGTTAAGATTCAAGAGTATGTATTTTTTTTGAATGAGGCCATTTTTATAAATTCAGTCATTTCGTCTTGTGGAGTATATGTAAACATTTGTTATGTGAAATAGCTTATTCAGGGCAGTACTTAAATACAAATAACATTACATTCTTATGATCCTCTCATTTTGCTAAAATTATTAACATTTTGCATATTCCGCTAGGGCTATGAAACTTATGAGGATCCTTTTGCAGAGTGTCAAACAATCACCAAATGCTGTTTACATTAATTGCTTGTTAAATTTACATGAAATAAATATAAATTATGCCACACTAATATATAATTATGTTTCCCTTTTAAATAATGTAATTGTTTTAATGAGGCTTTTTTAGGATATAAGTTGTATCACCTTAACATTTTTATGTATTGTGCTGGCAATCAATATCAAAATGTTAATTAAAAATCTAAAAATATGCTGTTTATAGAAGAAGTATATGGAATATGCAATGTATTTTTTAAATAAATGAATAAATAGGACAAAAAATGAGTGTCAGGTCACTGACAGACATGATGACACTCTCAAAACTCAAATAGACACGGGAAACTTCACAAGCATCCACAAACGTCATATATCAGCTTAATGAGTTTCCTAAAATCAAACTTCATTAATGCAACAGCAAGAGACAGTTGAATCAATTACTAACAATATCAAACGTCTTCTGATGAACAGTTGGCACAGCGGTTTCATGGGGTTTCATGAGGTTTAACGTAATGAAGATAAAATCAAAGAAAAATCATAGACCACACTGTTGAGAGGAGTGAATTCTGGGAGAAAAAATAACCGGCCTATATTAGCACAGATGGCTTGAGTTAGTGAATCATCACACACAATTTCAAATATCCTGCAGGAGGCCTGACTGCTGTTCTAGAATAACGTCAGAAAGCAGAGACAGGCAGACACTGATATTGCGGCTAAGGTATTTTAAAAGGGCCTGGTAGATTTGTGAATATTTGGACTAGGTACAAGACGCAGAGAATAACACACGGCGTGCGAAAAAGAACACAAAGAGCCGTTGATTTATTTCAGCAATCAAGTCCGACGAAACATAATTCAGGTGGATGTATGTTTTTAACAGAAGTCTGCTAACTAAATAAATTTCAAGTCTGATGACCGAGGCCATCTGGACTTCCAGACTGAAATCATGATGGACAAATATGAAAGAAATCCACTACCTTAATTTACTCATGCTGAAATGTTTTGCACACTTAAGCTACATGGAGACTTGCTTCTGCTACAGAAATGTGTAACATGAAACAGTAAATGACAATACTATACTATCGGATAAAGAAAACTATAGATTATTACTATTCAAATCAAACTTCACAAACTCTGTATGTATACTGACATTCATGAAAGTGGTTATTTCAAAAGCTAAACATTAATTAAGAAAATAATAAGGCAAACTTAATGCAGGTGATGTGAACACTCACAGTTCAGCCAATAAATAAATAAAAAACAGCAGAATGACAATTTTGAACATAATGCAGAAACTATGTCAATTTTAATTAAACCATTTAAAAAAGCATGGAGGAAGTTGGAAACTTTGTGTAATGCTGTCAGTGTTGCCAGATTGGGCGGGCTTCTGCCCAATTGGGTGGTTTTGAATTTGATTGTGCGGGTAAATATTGGCTTGGGCGAGTGGACAAAATTGGGGTTGATTTGGGGTCAGTTTGGCGGTTTTTAAACATATAAAACATATAAATGATATAGGCTAATTGGTTAACATACAAGCCCAAGTGTGCATATACTGCATCCAATCAGTCATCATCAACAACGTTACTAAACGCACACACACAGACACACAAACAGACACACACACACACACACACACACACGCACAGGCTCTATAACTGCATCTCCGAAATCAGAGCACAGGTCAATTATTTAATCAAAATCTATTTATATACGATCCTGTCTTTTATCTTTTAAACAGTCCAGATCCTTGAAAGCTGCTGGTTAGTTTTGACTGTGCAAAGTTTGGTATTATGTTCAGTATAAACTTAACAAAAAGTAAGTGCATTATTGTTGTTATTTTTTTTTATTGTTGGATTATCAGTATGCATCAATGAATGACAGTTTTGACTGTCATCGTGTGTGCATAAACATAATACCTAATTACGTTGCTTATTCCGATCACTTATATTGGGCACCTTTTAACATTTAAATTCTGACTGTTGACATTGGAAATGATGCATGTGTTTTTCGAGGGTATCGGTTAATTTCTTAATTTCCGTTTTGACCGTGTCTGCTTGCATATTTTAATCATATTTGGTAACATCTTTAATATATTTGCCCCAATTTGATCCATGAGAAATGTATCTAATATTATATTTATATTATTTTGTCATCTTTATTCAGTTTTAATGAGTTAAAAATGGCTCCTATCAACCTTGATTTACATTCTATCACATTATTTAGACAGTTAAAATTTTGGGTGGGTTTTTGTGAGCTTTTGGGCTGGAAATCGTCCATTCTATCTGGTAACACTGAATGCTGTGTCTATGAGTAACCATACTGCCATCTTGTGGTGATTTCTACAACAGTTTGAATATCAACTGATATTTCATTTGCAATATATGTTGTTTGACCGAGTTAAATGTTAAACCCAGTTGAGCTAAAATACTGTAAAGGTCTCATGATGAGATTTTGAGGTCTTACCTGAATCCAGGTCAACTGCAGTGACCATGACAATGATCTCTCCGGGTTCTCTGTTCTCCATGACGGTGGTATTGTAAATGTGCTGCTGGAAGACAGGAGGATTGTCATTAACATCCAAAATCTTCACTGTGAGCATCTGAGTAGAGGACAGAGAGGGGATGCCGCTGTCTCTGGCCTGGATAGTGAGGATATGGACATTCTGGGATTCATAATCCAGGGATGAATTCAGGTACAGGTGCCCTGCAAGAGAAAGAGAGAGAGAGAAAAGAAAGAGAGAGCGAGATAAATATTACCTATCTAAAATTTTCCAGAAAGGGTGCATTAAATTGACTAAAATTGAGAGTATAGATATTTTCATTGCTACAAAAAACTAAAGCAGTTGAACATTTCTTAACATTAATAATAATAACAAATGTTTTTTGAGCACCAAATCAGAATATATTACACTGATTTCTGAAGGATAATGTGAAACTCAAGACTGAAGTAAAAAAAAGGAATAGCTTAAAATAGAAAACAGTTATTTTCATAAATTGTAATAATATTTATCAATATTACTGTTTTTATTTAGCCTTGGCGAGCAAGTCATATATATATATATATATATGTATATATATATATATATATATATATATATATATATACAGTGGTGGTCAGTAACGAAGTACAACTACTTCGTTACTGTACTTAAGTACATTTTTCAAGTATCTGTACTTTACTGGAGTAGTTTTATTTTGAGTAACTTTTACTTTTACTTCACTACATTCCAAAGCATAAGATCGTACTTTTTACTTCACTACATTTCATAAAACATATCGTTACTCCTTATAATACATCACGTGCTCCGAGACGCAGAAGCGTCTGATTCATGAACAAACTGATTATTTTCAATGAACCTGTTCAATCGGTTCGCAAATCGCAACAAACGATTCATTCACGAATTGCATTGATCCGATTGCAGCTGTTCTCGAGTCGAAAACTCACTGATTCAAATGATCCGTTTAGAGCGAGTCTTCTCCAGTGAACTGAACTCACAAGTAAAGAACCGGGAGATCTTGTGAGCGCACGCTACTGATGCTGTGAAAAGTACGTTATTAATGTCGAATTTTAGGATTAATTATTGTAACTGAAAATAATATTTAGGTCAAAACTGTCAGTTGTTTGTGAACTAAATCTGCTGTAAAGGGTGATCTATTTAAGCCCACTGAAATGCTTGAATGCAGACAGATCAACATCAGTGACTCTAAAGTTATGTTTTAGGTCAAAAAACAAAACATTAAAATAACACCGATTAAATAAAATAACTCATGCACGTGTAACGGATGTATACCAGTAAGGGCTGTGTGTAAACCTCACTCCCCTGACCTCAAAAAGAGGCGCTCTAGCGACTGACGTAAGAGACTGTAGCCTTTGGCGTTCCTTGTTAGAGCGCCCGCCTCCCGCGCCGGAATCCTGGGTTCGCGACCCGCTCAGAGCAAGTACGAGTTAGGATGGTGAGGACCGGGGGGAGATACACACGTTCATATTCCCCGCTGCTGTAACGTTAGCAGTTTTTTTTTAAATGCTATGCATTTAGACCTATGTGACGTCTGTTTTTATATTGTTTATCAACAGTATAAATTTTTATATTGTTTAGATCAACTAGCCGAGTAGACAGATATGAATGTTTATTCATAACCATACTGAAAATAAGTAAATATTGTTAGCTGATGCTAACTGTCTAGCTAACAAGCTTGCTGGTGCTAAGTTGAGGAAATGTTTTGATATAAAGTCCAAATATCTTCATTCAGCCACCTAGATAGATTCCATCTGAGGGAAAAAGAAAGGATGTGATGTTCAGAACATAGTAACTACAGTAATTATCAGAGTGGGAAGTGATGCCCTCTGGGGCATTTGACCAGGGGTGTTTTTACACCACAGACAAAGTTTGAGAAGAAGAATAAATCATAATGAAAATATAATTAGATTTTCCTTAAAATGTTCTTCCTAATTTCAGGCCTAATTCTAATGTCATATATAACTGACGTTCTGCAAAACAACAAGTTCTAAAACACTTTTTTCTTACTGGTGAAAATTAGATGGTGAAATCTGTTTTCTCTCAGGTACATGGCAGTGTAAGCTTCACGGTGAACATTACTACATCACTCTCATCAATGTAGTCCATATCAACAAAATATATATCTTGACTCTATAGTGGTTATTTTGGGAAAAAACAGGTATTTTGGGCAGTATGATTATAAAAATATGTGCTAATATAAAATTAAATAAAGTAGTCTATATAAAATTGCAAAATAAATCTGTCTATCAGTACTTTTTACTTAAGTACATAAAAATTGAGTACTTTTGTACTTTCACTCGAGTAAAATTGAAAAGCAGTACTTTTACTTTTACTGGAGTAATATTTTATTATATACGTATCTGTACTTTTACTCAAGTACTTGATCTGTGTACTTTGTCCACCACTGTATATATATGTATATGTATATGTATATATATATATATATATATATATAAACTCTTACTGACCCCAAACTTTTGAAAGGCAATGTATACAGAGGCAGCTATAGCTGATCATGACAAGTAAGGTGTCATATTACAAATTACTATATTCTGTGCATGTGCAATCTTGGTTATGTCAGGCATTTAAGAGGCAGAGTAAATTAAATACAAAATGTAAGAAATTTGTATTCAAGATTTAATAGTAATTTAAATTGTATGACTTTTCTTTATTTTGAATAATGCGTAGTGCTCAATCATGCCAAATAAAACCAAGGACATTTTTATGAACATAAGCTAAATTTTACATTGTCTTTAACTATAAGCGATTTTATCCTAGACCTACATTAATTTTAATTCCTAAATAAATCATTTATAATTCCCATTCAAGACACAATCTTCCTCCTTCATACCTTACTAATCTTCTTCATATCTACACCCCTCCTCGCATTCTGAGATCTTCACTCTCCCTGGTGTCACCACGTTTACGATTAACTACCATGGGCGCTAGAACCTTCAGCCATGCGGTCCCTCGTCTCTCTCCCTCTCGAAATCCAGAGAACAGTCTGCATATTTTCAAATCCTGTCTTAAGACATATCTTTTTACCAAGGCTTTTCTATTACCCGTTTGTTTTACTAGCCTGTACTGTATTATACTGTTTCTATGATGTGCGTATGTTTTTAAGTTGTGGTTTAGTTCTGTTTTAACTATTGCTTGTTTGCTTGTAAGGTGACCTTGGGTGTTATGAAAGATGCAGTTAAATAAAATGTATTATTATTATTATTTACCTGTGCATTCCATATGAAAGTAGCCCATCTCATTGCCCGAAATTACACTGTGAATGACATGCCCGTTACTCCCTTCATCTTCATCTTTAGCCATCACATGATGAACCAAAAGTCCCACCTCTGTGTCCTCTGGGACATAAGCCATTTCAGTGGAGACAAATGTGGGACTATTGTCGTTGATATCCAACAGAATTGCCTGAGCTATGACTGATGTTTGTTTCCTATCAGTGGGCTCTTCTGCGTTGTCACTGACAGTCACTCTGAATACAATGTTCTTGGTGTGCTCACGGTCCAACCGTTCATTTGTTTTGACAACTCCAGTGTGAGGGTCGATGTGTAAAGGCAGTCCCTCAATGGCAGGATCAGGGTCATAGGTCAAAGAATAATAAAGCTCACTGTTACGCAGACTTCCATCACCATCATGTGCATTAAACACATACACCGACGTTCCATTGGTAACATCCTCATAAAAACCGAACACAACAAAGTTGTCATTACCAGGAAACCAGGGGGTGTGGTCATTGACATCAACAACCCATGAATTAAAATGCAAATTGTCTCATCAGTTTACCTTTCATTGTGAACTTGAAGTTAGCGCTGTGTGACTTCGTAGTCCAGATGTTGTGCCACATAAAGCTCGCCACTAGAGCTTTTGATGCCAAACTGCAAAACCATCACTGCACAATAGAAGCCACATAAACAATTTGCTAATTATATATACATTTATATGTTAACAGTTGTCTGAAAATCCTTTGAGTTTCCGTTTTGTTGGTCTAAGGCATAAACCTGGAATGAAAAACAAAACTTGTGTAACTATTCTTAAAACATTTACGACAAGACTCTACAGGTGTTTTTTATGCTCTGCTTATTATTTGGACTAATAAACATATACAGGTAAGTGTTTCTTTTTATTGCAGTTCATCTTTATATGTCTGTAGATTTCAATTAAAATACATATAATTAAACTCATTTTTCTCAAAATACATTTTTCTCACACACTGAGCCAGAAATCTCCACTTAATTAGCACTCGCATACACCAAACTTTCCAGTTCAATACATATCTATATTCTGAAGGTTTTTGCAGAGGGGTTTGTTCATGTATTATTTACTTGATTTTTATGACACCTTATTCCTGAAATCCTCATAACTCTATCTCTGTCACCATGACAACTTTCGGAGGGATTGACAATGTTAATATATTTGGCCTTGGCGGAATAGATCTGCTATGCTGCTGCTGCGGCAGAGCATGTACTGAGACTTGCTACTGCCAATACATCCACAACATGCTGCTGTGAGCATGTAGGAAATACTGCTGCTGCACATATAACACATATGAACAACCCCCATATTGCATACATGAATCACCTCCTAGCAGATCTATACAGGTGGAGCTGGGGAAGGTGGAGGGTTTCTGAAGTGCACTGCTAACTGCTACAGCAACAAAAGCCAGGTATTTGAATATTGAGCAGTGAGCTCATTGGCTACTGATACAGGAGAAAACCAATCAGCTGTGCCATGTGATAATGATGTCATTAGGTCAGATTGAGTTAGACCTATCGAACTGTGCCATCTAGAGTTTCATGCCAGAACTATGTATTTGTCCTTTATTTAACTTTATGTATCCTCTATTTACCCTTTTAAATAATACCAATTTCAACATTTTTACCATCTTTAAGAAACAGCTAAAAAGACATCTATTCCATCTTTATTTGACCCTCTAACTCTAGCACTCTCTATTCTAATTATATTTGATCTATGTGTTGACTTGACCCTCTAACACTAGCTTTCTCTATTCTTTTTCTATTGTATGTATGTATATATATATATATATCCTATATAAATAGCTTCCAAACAGCCTTCTTTTTTAAATATTTTATAATACTGAGGTGTAGAGTGCAAAACTGGCTTAGCAGACACTGCCAGAATAAGCAACTCATCCATTGTAGATTTTGTTTCGTTTCTCAGTTATGAATCTCTGCTCACTCAGAGGTATCTGGCAAACCAAGAGGCTTGTCATTGGTTGGCATTGCAAAGTTCACAAAGCTCAAAAAACTTGAACCTGACAAAATTGTATTGACACAGGAAGTTCTTATTGTGCCAGTTCTCATTGAAATTACTGTATTTCGCACACATTTCACATATAAATGATAAATGTGGCTGCACTTTTTTTTTAGACTGTACACAGAACACACAGTGATGTTATATGCCAGTATCAGCTCCACTAACCTGTATGTGAACAACTGCAGTCTCCTCCAGAGGAAAGAGAGAATCGTCTGTGGCAACAACTCTCAGGGTGTAGCGCTTTTGAGGGTTTGAGGAGAACCGTGATGTCACCCTGACATCACCATTACGGTTATCAATACTAAAGTGGCCCAGTCGATTATCTAATAATATGAAGAAACATTAGACATCTCATAATAAATCACAATATGTTTTCCTTTGAGCAGGGGGGTATAAACACAAATGACCCATGAATTAAAATAAATTGTCCTCTTCTCATCAGTTTACCTTTCATTGTGAACTTGACAGTTCCATTCTCTCCAGCATCCAGGTCTTTAGCAAACATAGTGATTACAACAGAATTAACTGGAATGCCTGCCCACACCTGCACAAAAAGCCACATAAACAATTTGCTAATTACATATACATTTATATGTTAACAGTTGATGCTGTTAAAAGTGATTTGCAGTACATTGAAGGTTTTTTTTGTGTGTGAATTTTTTAGTAGCATTACTCTAGTCTTCAGTGTCACGTGATATTTCAGAAATCATTCTAGTATGCTGATTTGGTGCTCAAGTAACATTTCTTATTATAAATCCTAAGAAAAGTTGTTAATCTATTGTTAAATCCAATGGATATAAATTTACAAAAATAGAATTTATTAAAATGATTCAAATAATTTTTTTAACAATGTACAAGGCTTTACTGTCAGTTTAGATAAATGTTATGCTCCCATGCAGAATAAAATCATTGATTTCTATAAAAAAAACTTACTGACTTTTGAACAGAGTATACATTTACAATATAAAGACATTGTAATTTCAGAATTATAGAAAAACATCACTGAAACACATTACTTCTTGTGCTCAATGTACATAAACTCTATAATTAACCTGTTCATTTCCTTTAAATTGTTTTTGCCCCCATTTCTCATGAGCTGAACTCAAAGGTCTAAGACTTTTTCTATGTACACAAAAGGTCTATTTCTCTCAAATATTGTTCACAAATCTGTCTAAATCTGTGTTAGTGAGCACTTCTAGTTGAGCACTGCACAAACCGAACAATCGGTTTGCATAACCAAAGAATTTCTGCACAAACTGTCAGAAACCGTCTCAGGGAAACTAATTTGCATGCTCGTCGTCCTCATCGGGGTCTCGGCCTGACTGCAGTTCGTCATCGTGACCGACTTGAGTGGGCAAATGCTCACATTTGATGGCGTCTGGCACTTTGGAGAGGTGTTCTCTTCACGGATGAATTCCGGTTTTCACTGTACAGGGCAGATGGCAGACAGCGTGTATGGTGTCGTGTGGGTGAGCGGTTTTCTGATGTCAACATTGTTAATCGAGTGGCCCATGGTAGCGGTGGGGTTATGGTATGAGCAGGCGTATGTTATGGACAACGAACCCAGGTGCATTTTATTGATGGCATTTTGAATGCACAGAGATACCGTGACGGGACCCCGAGGCCCATTGTTGTGCCATTCATCCACGACCATCACCTCATGTTGCAGCATGAAAATGCACGGCCCCATGCTGCAAGGATCTGTACACAATTCCTGGAAGCTGAAAACATCTCAGTTCTTGCATGGCCAGCATACTCACCACTGGACATGTCACCCATTGAGCATGTTTGGGATGCACTGGATCTGCGTATACGACAGCAACTTCACACAGCCATTGAAGCGGAGTGGACCAACATTCCACAGGCCACAATCAACAACCTGATCAACTCTAGGTGCAGGAGATGTGTTGCACTGTGTGAGGCAAATGGGGTCACACCAGATACTGACTGGTTTTCGGACCCCCACAATAGAGTACAACTGCACATTTTAGAGTGGCCTTTTATTGTTGCCAGCCTAAGGCACACCTGTGCAATAATCATGCTGTCTAGTCAGCATCTTGATATGCCACACCTGTGAGGTGTGAGGTGGATGGATGGTCTCGGCAAAGGAGAAGTGCTCACTAACACAGATTTAGACCGATTTGTGAACAATATTTGAGAGAAATAGGCCTTTTGTGTACATAGAAAAAGTCTTAGATCTTTGAGTTCAGCTCACGAAAAATGGGGATAAAAACAAAAGTGTTGCGTTCATAATTTTGTTCAGTATATTTTCTATTGCTTGTGTTTTGTAGAAAAAAGTATTATTATGACCTGTACGTTTAGCTCTTTAGAGGCAGGTAGGTGTGTGAACTGTGGGGGGTTATCGTTGACGTCTGTGACAAGGATGTGAACAGTAGTGGTGGTGTTAAGACGTGGTCGACCCTGATCTGTGGCCATCACCCTCAAAACATGCTGTGCCTGCTCCTCACGATCCAAAGCCACCATGTTTATGATCTCTCCTATAGCCAGAGAAAGAAGACAGAACTGGTGTAGGATTTTTTCTAGGAAATCTTACAAATAATTACAAAGAATTAGCAAGTAAAACATTGATTTAAAGGTGCAATTTCTAAGTAGAAAGACAGAAATAGTATTTTCTTGTAAAACATACTCCAATAATCTGTTTTTACAATGTAGAACATTTTGTATAATGTAGGACATTATCCATAAAGAAAAGGTTAGAAGCTTATTTTATATTGGTTTATTTCAGTTAAAATTTAGTATACTTTTATTCAGAATACAAAATAATTTGTAATGAATTTTTGGATTGCTTTTTTGACAAAGTAGTGTATGCAACATAGTCTGAATGAAAAACAGCACTAATTTGAAAGTAATTCTGACCTGTTCTGGAGTTGATTCGAAAGCTTTTTCCCTCAGAAAGCAGGATGTAGGACAACACGCCATTGTTACGTGAATCTCTATCTGTAGCTTTTACTGTTCCAATCATCCCATGAGGAGACGGTCCCTCCTGCAAACTGAAGAAGTACACATCCCTATTGAACACAGGTGCATTGTCATTCTCATCCTGAACCATGACAACCACCGTTGCTGTGGCCTCCATTTTGCCATTTCGTGCCTTTGCACACACTCTAAATCTGTAGATGGGTTCAGTTTCGTAGTCAAGACTCTGAGATACAAACATCCATCCAGTCTCTGGGTGGATTCTGAATGGTGGAACTCCAGAGAGGGCTTTAAGGGCGTAAGTAATGACAGGGGGCGCTTTGCCAGGGGTCCCTCCATGCTGGGATCTGGTTCCATGAGCATGTGCCTGAATCATTCTAGTGTCTTTTGGAGTGCTTTCTCCAATTTCCACTTGATAAACCAAAGTTTCAAAGGCCAGTGTGTCTTCCACAGAGCCTAAGGAATCCATCTCTATCACAAGACGTAATGAAGAGCTCAATGAAGGATGACCCTCATCCTCAGCTATGACGTTGAGCTCGTACCTCTGGCTGGAATCTCCAGAGAGGTTGCCATTTAGCACGAAAGTCCCAATACGTGGGTGAATGGAAAACAAGTGGCTCTCAGAATGTAACATGTAGTGAATTCTGCCATTAAGGCCGCTGTCAGCATCATGGGCATGAGCAATGAAAATTGGCGTGCCTGGAGGGGTGTTAGGGGATATGGTGATGTGTTCTGAGGTCTTCTGGAACACAGGAGGGTTGTCATTGACATCAGTGATGGAGATATTGACCTGAGCACTGCTGTAGATAGGAAGGGTTCCCGTTTGGAACTGAATGTTAAGAATAGCATAAGAGAGGGACTCGTGGTCCAGTGGCAGGCCAGTGGTGATGATGCCCGACTGGGAATCTATTGAGAAAAGCCGCTGAGGGTCACCTGAGGATATGATGTATGAGACTATCTCCACTGAATCTGAAATTACAAGGAAAAAGACCAGCAAAATATCATTAATATGACATGAAAAAAGAAGATACACAGATATAAGTCTGTAATTCAATATAATATTCAAATATAATTCAATATTTTACATTTTATTCAATGTGTTACTTGTCATTTGTTTGTAATTATTTTTTTACATTTACTAGCAATTTCTGAGTGAAACTTAATAAAATAAATCCTACAAAAAGTTTGGTCACACTTTATTTTAAGGTACAATTCTCGCTACTAACAAACCATTAACTACGTCTTTTGCCTTAATAAACTCTAATTTGCTGCTTATTAGTAGGTAGCCATAAAGTTTGGTATTGGGTAGGATTAGGGATGTAGAAAATGGCCATGTAGAATAAATGCTTGGTAAGTACCAATGAACAGCCAATATTTTAATAATAGGCATGCTAATAAGCAACTAATGTTACCCATTTCTTTTTTTCAGAGTACTTTTATCTTTAAAGGTATAGTTTACCCAAAAATGTAAATGATGCCATTAATTACTCATTGTTCCAAACCCATACTCTTTCCATGCAACACAAAATGAGAGTTCTCTTTCATAGGTAACTCAACACTGCGTAGCTTTCTTACGCTTTGGGAACGCCTTCCGCGTGACTGAGTCTGAGCCCATATAGAATCACGCCAATTCATTGGCTGATGGCGCGATGCCGTCTCTGACGCAATGA
This sequence comes from Gymnocypris eckloni scoliostomus, assembly GCA_027564155.1. Taxonomy (NCBI): domain Eukaryota; kingdom Metazoa; phylum Chordata; class Actinopteri; order Cypriniformes; family Cyprinidae; genus Gymnocypris; species Gymnocypris eckloni. Next base: position 1,883,622 of record CM050416.1, on the reverse strand, counting down.
CGTCGTCAGGTCATACTGGCGAACGCGCCATCCACTCCTCAGATTTCTCTGCCTTCACGAAGCGGTCACATTACCCTTCGTTGTTGCGATTTCTGACCCAACTTACCTTTTGCGATCACCATCTGCACTTTGGCGACTGCCTCAGTGGAACTTCGTTCTCCTCGCGGTGAAGTGCCATGGAATATCGCCGTTGTCAACCGCCGTGCACGCGATTCATCGCTCGCTATGACCCGCACAGATAAGTAAAACTATATGTTTCGGGTTCACGCATGCGGTTTATGGGATTTTAATGTAATTTGTGAGAATCTCCGTCTCATAACCCTCCGCTCTCGGCTTGAGGTGTGTGAAAAGGAGTCATCCATTTTCTTCCCCGTCGCGCTCCGGAGGCCTCCGCGGCTTCTCGTGAATCCGCGGCCTCTCGTGAATCCACGACCTGGGTTTTGGATGTTTAGCTCGAGGAGACGGAGAGTGAGCAGACAGGCCTCGCCTTTACTTTCCCTCCCTCACCAGAGCATGCGCGCGCGAATTCACCGGTTGAATTCACGCAGGATTATCTGTTTCCTAGCCCCCCATACGATGGCCATCCTTCAGGCCTACCGGGCGGACGTCCTCAAGGAAATCCGAGGGGACTGGTCTGACTCCGGAGGCTGTAAAGGAGCTGCGCAGAGCCACTGACTTAGCTCTCAGAGCCACTAAGCACACCACACGCGCCGTGGGGCGCCTTATGGCGGGTTCGGCCGCAGAGCGCCATTTGTGGCTAAACCTCAGAGGAGAGCCGTTTCACCGCTACGGGGCGAGGTCAGACCGCAAAGCGTTTCTGCCCGCTTCAAACGTGCTCTCCTCACTCAAAACCGTCACAGCCACCCCTAGGGGCTTGGCGTGCGGGACGAGTTCATCCTCATTTATTCTCGGTCTGGCAGTTGGGGGACGCGTTGTCTTTCCCCCGCTACAGTCCGTCCTTTCGCCGCCGGCGGGCCGCGTGTTTGGGGACACAGTCGATTCTCCCCTGCAGCGTTCGGACCTGCAGGGGTTTCACCGCTACGGGGCGAGGTCAGACAGCAAAAGCGTTTCTGCCCGCTTCAAATGTGCTCTCCTCGCTCAAAACCGTCACAGCCACCCCTAGGGGCTTGGCGTGCGGGTCGAGTTCATCCTCATTTATTCTCGGTCTGGCAGTTGGGGGACGCATTGTCTTTCCCCTGCTACAGTCTGTCCTTTCGCCGCCGGCGGGCCGTGTGTGTGGGACACAGTCGATTCTCCCCTGCAGCGTTCGGACCCCGTGCTGGCCACCTGTCAGTCCAGCACTTCACACTCCATCAACCCGGACAAGGACGCCAAGGGCTTTCCTTCGTGGCGGAGGGTGCCGCTGCTCACGATTCGGTCCGGCTACACATTTCAGTTTGGGGAATATCCCCCCCGCCTTCACGGGGTTTCAACTGACGATAGTAAACAGCGCCTCCAAGGCTTCTGTTCTACAGCTGTAGCTTTCCTCCCTCCTACAGAAAGGAGCGATAGAGGAAATACCGCAGTCGGACATCGAACGAGGGTTCTTCAGCCGAGAGAATGGCGGCCTGAGACCCATTCTGGATCTACGGCGTTTGAATTTTTCCCTCTACAAAGGGAAGTTCAAGATGCTGACGATGAGAACCATCATGTCTCAGGTCCAGGAGGGAGACTGGTTTGTCACCATCGACCTGAAGGATGCGTATTTTCACATCCAGGTCATTCTAAGACACAGGAGATTCCTTCGGTTCGCCTTTGGAGGAAGGCTTACCAATACAAGGTCCTGCCCTTCGCCTGGCTTTGGCTCGAGGACATTTACCAAATGCATGGATGCTGCACTGGCCCTTTGAGGCTCCAGGGCATTCGTGTACTGAACTATCTGGATGACTGGCTCATTCTGGCTCACTCCAGGGAGCTAGTGAGTCGTCACAGGGATATCGTTCTCGGCCACATCCATTCTCTTGGCCTCAGGATGAACGCCAAGAAGAGTGTGCTCCTCCCATCTCAACGAACTGTGTTTCTAGGAGTTCGTTTGGATTCCATTCAGATGCAGGCCCGTTTGGCTCCTGCCCAGATACCAGTTCTTACAGCATGTCTGGCCCGCTTCAAGCTAGGCCATCATGTCTCTGTAGGTACCTGCCGCAGGCTGTTGGGCCTTATGGCAGCAGCCTCCCCTGTGTTGCCCCTAGGGCTGCTTCACATGAGGCCATTCCTTTGGTGGATGAGGGAGCTGAGGTTACACCCCACTGTACCAGCTACTCGCCTTATCAGGGTGTCGCGCAGTTGCTGTCGACACCTGTTAATGTGGCGAGACCCCGTCTTTCTCCAGAGCAGGGTGAGAATGGGTGTGATCCACCGTCGCCATATGATCACGACGGACGCATCAATGACAGGCTGGGGCGCGGTCTTCGAAGGTAGGCCGGCGAGTGGAGAGTGGAAGGAAGAGTACCTCTTTTGGCATATAAACTGCCTGGAACTCAGGGCTGTCTTCCTGGCTTTGAAGTATTTTCTCCCGTTCTCGGGGTATCATATCATAGTCAGGACGGACAATATGGCGGTTGTGTCCCAAAACCGCCAAGGGGTTCAAGGTCGCACCCTGGACAGGCTTTGCGCCATCGTCTCCTTTGGTCCCAAGACAAGTTCCTCTCTTTGAGGGCGGTTCACGTTCCGGGAGTACTGAACCTGGCGGCCGATTTTCTGTCGAGACAGAAGCTCAAACCGGGAAAATGGATGTTGAACCGTCAGACGGTATCCCAGATCTGGGATCTGTTTGGCAAAGCGGAGGTGGACCTCTTTGCTTCTCAAGAGTCATCTCAGTGCCCGCTCTGGTTCTCCCTGAGTTTCCCGACGACTCTGGGCATAGATGCGTTCGCCCAACCATGGCCGAATGTCAGTCTGTACGCGTTTCCACCAATAAAGCTGATTCCGGCAGTACTATGCGAGTGAAGGTGAGCGGTGCCCGTCTCCTTCTCATAGCCCCATTCTGGCCCTCCCAGACCTGGTTCTCGGAGCTAACTCCCCTCTTGTATCGGCCTCCTTGGGAGATTCCGATCAGGCGGGACTTACTGTCCCAGCTTCAGGGCAAGATCTGGCATCCTCAGCCGGAGCTCTGGAAGTTGTGGGTATGGCCCATACAGGGCCAAGGGCTGTGATTGATAGTTTGCCTGCCGAAGTTCAGGAAACCATAGCCAGTGCCAGAGCCCCCGCTACTAGGAAGCTGTACTCTTCCAAGTGGGGCGTCTTTGAATCCTGGTGTTTGACTCGTGCAATCGACCCAGTTAACTGCCCTGTTGGTCCAGTGCTGGAGTTTTTGCAAGAAAGGCTGACAGCGAGGGCGGCTGCTACCACCCTTAGGGTTTATGTAGCGGCCATTGCAGCTCGGAGAGAGCTGGATGAGATCCCCTTGGGGAGACATCGGATGGTCTCCGCTTTCATGCATGGGGCCAGACGCCTTAGGCCTGTTCGCCCCACGGCAGTTCCTTCTTGGGACTTGTCAGTCGTCCTCGAAGGACTAGTGACGGCCCCTTTTGAGCCCTTAGAGTCAGCTTCGGATCGGATACTGACTCTTAAGGTTGTTCTTTTGCTGGCGCTTACGTCACTGAAAAGAGTTGGAGATCTGCAGGCTTTTTCTGTCAGTGAGACGTGTATGGACTTTGCCCCGGGTCTAGTCAAAGTTACCCTGCGGCCTAGGCCGGGTTACATTCCCAAGGTCTTGTCCACGTCGTTCGTTCTCAAGTGGTCACTCTTCACTCTTTCCATCCCCCTCCCTTTGCTTCAAGTGAGGATGAAAGACTCCACTTGCTCTGCCCGGTCAGGGCATTGAAGCTGTATGTGGATCGCTCCAAGGTTTGGAGAAAATCTCCCCAGCTATTGATCTGTTTTGGTGCTGGTCGCCGCGGGCTTGCCACGTCAAAGCAGAGAATTTCTCACTGGGTGAGAGATGCCATTTCGCTGGCGTACGAGGTGCGGAACCTTCCTTCACCTCTTAGTCTTCGGGCGCATTCTACTAGGGGCGTAGCCTCCTCTCAAGCTCTTTTTAGAGGGGTACCCCTGGAGGATATTTGTGTTGCGGCAGGATGGTCCTCTCCGCACACCTTTGTCAGGTTTTACAACCTTGACGTTGATACGGCTCCGGGTTCTCAGGTACTGTCTGTTTGAACCGACCGTATGTTGTTGGTTCATTTTTGGGCCAGATAGGCAGCTTTTCAGCTTGGCGTGTTTGGTATATCATTCCCAAAGCATAAGAAAGCTACGCAGTGTTGAGTTACCTATGAAAGAGAACGTCTCGGGTTACTCACGTAACCCTTGTTCTCTGAGTAGGAACGAGCACTGCGTTCGCTAAGCTTCTCACGCTGCCGACAGGGTTCTTTTCGGCAGAGAAATCTGAGGAGTGGATGGCGCGTTCGCCAGTATGACCTGACGACGTCATTGCATCAGAGACGACGTCGCGCCATCAGCCAATGAATTGGCGTGATTCTATATGGGCTCAGACTCGGTCAGGCGGAAGGCGTTCCCAAAGCGTAAGAAAGCTACGCAGTGTCTCGTTCCCTACTCAGAGAACAAGGGTTACGTGAGTAACCCGAGACGTTTCTGAATAATAATTCTGAAATTTTTTCCATGAATTCTCCCTTATATTAAAGTTTGCATATTTGAAAAATAAATTAAAATTTGTATTCTTTGGGTGAACTATTGCTTCACGTATTTATTTAAAGGATTTTCAGGAATTTAATTTGCAGGTCAAGTATGAAATGTTCTTATTGATAGGGTATGTTAAAGAAAATGGCTGAATGATTTTAATACATCACCTATTAACTGTAACATAAATCTTTTTCAATGTCACACAGACGGTATGCTTATAAATGTAGAACTTAATGACACACTTACCCCTAACATATGTATTAAAAGTGGTATTGTCTTGACATTATCCTATTGTTTGACAGTTGAGACTGAAACAGCTGGAGAAAACCAAAGCCCCCAGAGATTAAGGGACATGCCCCCCTCTGCAAGTCAGAGTTTCTGGACCTTCATTTGACTTGAAGAGAGGTCTAATCTAAACGTTAACCTCAACTGACTGTCTACTGTTGAAGTGCACACTAAACATTTGTGTGTGCGTGTATGCATGTGTGTAAGCCAAAAACCAATGCAGATTACTTCAAATCAAAAATAGAATGTTTTAAGCAAGTAATTCAATATATATATATATTATTACTCTTAATTACATTATTCAAACCAGTAATTTTTTTACTGCAAAACCCAATCATAATCTAATAATTACCAGCTTTTTATGGAACTTTTTAGGCATTTCCACAAGAGCACATATACTATGTACGTTGATAACAGCATACTATTATAAAATGTAAGTCTAAAATGACCTCAGACTAAGTAGATGTGAATCACTGAGCATGTTAAGAATGTGTGATTAACCCTAATACCTTAATGGGTATAAAATACTGTTCTCTAAAAACAATTGATTGTAGACAAGGAAAAACAGACCACAGCAAATCTCATTATCTATCTTAACAACCCTGCCAACAAAGACTGATATTTAACCCTCTGATCAGCTCATCCCTGACTGCAAACAGGATTAGCCACTGGGGTAACAATGACTGGAAATAGTAGGTTAACTAGTGGAAAAGCAAGATGTAAAAAAAGGCTGGAGGTATTTTGACACCTTGGACTTGTTGCAGGGCTTCCAAATGAATTTCATATTTAATTTATTATTGATACTGGAAAAAATTATGAACAAATTTTCAATAAATAATACATATTTTTGTATTGATCTACACCCATTTCTTGAAATAAATGAAGCATGGTTCAATATTATGTCTATTTTCTCTACCTGTACAAAACTTTACAATAAGATTGTATTTGTTAACATTAGTTAATTAATTCGTTAACATTAACTAACAATGAACAAGATCTGTGTACATCATTAGTTAATCTTTGAACATGTTAACTTGTCATTTCCTAACATTAAGGGCCAGATTTACTAAACAGGGCAAATTATCGTTAGAGCGCAATTCCATAGAAGCACCGATGGGAGGGGAACATTATGCGTGTGATTTACTGACAATGTGCACATTAAAGAACACAGACGCAGTCAGATCATTTCCATAATGACCGGTGAAATCTACCAAGAGCAGCGCAAATTACTGCCTGCTTTAAAACATTAAATAATGGCGTTAAACAATGGCAAAAATACCAGTAATTTGACGAGTGCAAAAATTAGTAAATCACGATGCGTGATTCATTTTAATAATCTCCTCCCATAAATATTGCATCTGAAAGGGAAATGCCTACAAATGCAAAAAGGCCGGGCACAAAAATAACCATGTCCACACCTTTTCAGCATTAATTCTTCACTGCACTTCTTAGTACATGTTGACAGTACTATTTTAACGCCAAAAGACGGGTTGCGCTGGTGCAAGCTGTTAGTAAATCTGGCCCTAACAGTTTTACATTAGGCCTACATTAGGCCTTACCTTATAGTTACTGCATTAATTGACAGAAACTAATAAACAATATTTTTTTACAGCTTTAATTATCATTTGTTAATGTTAACTAGTATATCTGCAAATGAATTTCTCAACATTAATATCTTAATTGTTTATGTTAATTCATTAGTTAAGGGATAGTTCAACCAAAAATCTGAATGGTCATCATTTGCTCACCCTGTTCCAAACCTGTATGAGTTTCTTTCTTCTTATGGCATTGAAAACATTTTTGATAACCATTGACTTCAATAGTATCCCAAAAAAAAGTCAATGGCTACCCAGCAATTGTTTGGTTACTAACGTTCTTCAAAATATCTGCTTTTGTGTTCAACAGATGAAAGAAATGCATATAGGTTTGGAACAAGATAAAGGTGAGTAAATGATGGCAAATTTAGATTTTTTTTGTGAAATATCCCTCACCTTTTAATGTGTACTAATGAAGAAACTTTTAGAAATTTATCATTACAATACTTGCTTGTAATACCTCTGCAGTGAATGAGCTTGACTCAGTCCAGCAATTAATGTCTTGTGAAGTAAAAAGCTGAGTGTTTGTAAGAAACAAAATAATCAAGGCTTTTTAAATATAAACCATTGCCTCTGGCCAAAATACCAGTCCATAATCTATTATAACGCATCCTCCAGTGACAAAGTCCACCCCGCTGTTGTCATCTCACATCAATATCCACTGACTTGTTTGTTTAGTATTGTTTTAGACTGTCTTCACTTGTGAAATGGTGAAATGATGCTTGATCTGTACATATTTCGCTCCTGATTCAGATGAGATTACTTTTTTTCAGGAGAAAGCAATTTATATGAATTAGAAGACTTCAGCCAGAAGCAACGATTTAAAGTAAAAAATGTCCTAATGATACATTTGTTTATTAAAAAATGCTGTTTTTCAAATGGTATTAGGTCATCGCATTATTTGTTTTTGGATGACATATTTTGCCTCCTTCGAACAATTAATCCAGAGATTTGCTATTCCTAACACACACTTTAGGTGTTTACAGCTCAGAAGCTTTGCATTGTCGAAATCAAACTGTTTCCCCTGTTGTCCTCATCGATCTCTCATTGATTATATTCTTGAGCATAGGTGTGGAGTAAAACAGTCATTGGCAAATGGACTACTTGGACTAAATGGTTTATGAACTACTTAATCTACGTAATTTGGCTACCTTAGAAACTTTAAAATAAAAATAGGAAAAAGAAATGGGAGGACCAAATATCAGATGAGGCTTGGCAGGAAGCAATATGGAGAATACATTCTCCATACAATGTTTCAAATAAGAGATTCTTTACTACTTGCCAACCTTTTCAAATCTTTGTGGAGAACACGGCTACAGAAGAATCGTACTGAATGTACATTGTCCCATTAAAAAAAAAAAAATGGAATGGTTTATAGGGTTTTTGGTGTTTGTTTATCTTTTTTCATATTCACTTTGTGTCTGTTTTATTGTTCTATGTTAAATATAAAGAAAAAGATTGGAAATCAAAAATGCTGTTTTTCACCTCACAAGGCATTAACTGATGGACTGGAGAGAGGTGTGGATTACTTGTGGATTATTGTGATGTTTTTATCAGCTGTTTGAACTCTCACTCTAACTGCAACCATTCACTGCAGAGGATCCATTGGTGAGCAATCTGAGCAAGCGATGTGATGCTACATTTATCTGTTCCGAAGAAGAAACAAACTCATCTTTATCTTGAATGGCCTGAGGGTATATTTTCAGCAAATTTTCATTTTGGATTAACTTTATAGTAGTTATAGTAAGTTTGTGTTCATTTGTACATTTCTTAACATTCAATGTACATGCTCTGTGTTAACATTACTTAAAGCATTAGTAATGCCATGAATTAACAATAAACACTTTATTAAAGTTACTTAAAAGTTACTAAAGTGTGTGTGTGTGTGGGGGGGGGGGGAAGTGAAAAGTGAAAACCATTTTAAATGTTTGCACTTTGCAGATTCCTTAGTAACATGATTAATCTTTAATAAAGAGTTTGTTATGGACTTATTATGGCCTTATTGTAAAGTGTGACCTATTTCACATGATGTGTTACAAATGTTTTGTGGTTTTCTAGTCACTACTTATGTTATTTAACAGAAGAAAAAATAATTTGGGGTATTACTGGATCTTATTTGTAATCTATAAGTTGATGTCAACTAATAGGCCTACATTTGCTAACGCTATAAAATGTAGCTATTAATTTTAAGAGATACATTAATATGTATGTAAAAGGTAACATCAACAAAGATATAATACTGCATAAAGTGTTGTTTATTGTTAGTTACTGTTAACTAATCCATTATGTTAACAAAATAACCTTATTAAATTTGTTTTTTCTTCAACTAAATGAACATAGTGTCACACTGTCCAGTCTCAAATAGGGCAAAGTGTCAGAGTCATACAATTTCTCAGAAAAAGCAAGGAAAACTCACTGGCAGGGGTAACAGCCTGAACCAAACCAACAGAGGAGCCCACAGGTACATCCTCAGAGATAGAAAAGGTGTAGTGAGCTTTTTGGAAGAGGGCAGGAGGCTGGTCGCTCTGCAAGATGTTCACGGTGATGTTAGCAGGATAAACAGCAGACATGCCTCCTCCGTCCTGAGCAGAAACAGACAGCTTCACACTGCTGCTGCGCAGCCGGGAAAGTGAAGCATTCAGGCAGACAGAACCTAAGGAACACAAAACCTGCATTAACATCATAGAGAACACATGCACAAGGTGTTAGCTATTATTGCCGCACAGATGTTTGATCAATTAAAAAAGAAGGTATCACGTTAAGTACATTACAGACTGAAATTTAAGGGTCCTGAAATTAATAATCTTAATGACAATATCTTGATTTTAATGTGTAATAAAAGCTAATTATTTAACTGCTAGATAACTTAGAAACTTGGTAAGCACAAGGCCAAGATGTTTTTATTTTATTTTGTTTTGTTTTACTTATACACTATCTCCATCACTTTCCAAATCTTTTAAGAAAAACATCCCATCACTGATGGTGACATGGTGGATATGTGTGTGGCTAGCTCCACTTTTGACAGATGGTGGGGGACCTGGTAGATTCTATCACCTTGATCGAACTTACAATCCTAAGCATCTGTTGATTTAAACCAGGAGTGGTTAATCTTAGACATGCGTGCCCCCACTGGTCCACAGAAGGGTAATCACTGGCATGCAAAGAAAAGAGATTAATATGTGTGTATTTTATTTGGTTGTTTGTTTTAAAATTTCCTAGCACCTGCATGCCAATAAACAAGAAATAAAATAATATCAAATCAGTATTCCACTGATATCTAGTCAAGGCTGACATGAGGAGATATTTTGCAACTTTTATTTTGACAACACTGAGAACCGTGCATCTGAGTCAAAAAATATCATAATATTTTTTCCAAACAAGTTTCAGCTGCCCATAAGTTTCATAAGCGCCCATGTTTGAACACTGAGCAGCCGCAGTGTGTGAAAACAACCAGCCTATAATGGTAAAAATCAAGACACTCATTTTTTTATAATCCCAATAAATTATAATCGGTCCCTCCAAACGATGTACACGTCACCATAGGGAAAGAGTCCCACCTATTTGTGATGCTTTCTGCCCTATTAGCATAGACATGGGCCTAAGTGAGAAGCTGCAGTCCACCATTACTGTTTTCTAGCTCTAAAGTTAGCTGCAGGAAAAGCATAACAAGTTTTGTGTTTTGGGATGCACCAACGAACATAGGAATCTCCATAGACTCCCTTCATCTGAGCTTCTGAGGACACTGTGGTTAAATTACATTTTCAAAGGAAATATCTCGTAAAAAATCGGTAAAGTACCTATATGTTTAATGATCAATACCCAAGGTTTGTGCGTGAACATCAGCTCCAGACAAAGTAAGTATCACAGGCTTGTTTTTCAAATTGCCTTTCTTAAAGAGCTTATTGACACTCTGTAAGGCTAATGTTGCTAAAGCTATGCCTGTTTTCACTGATGCTGCCTTCACATGCTACCAGAATGATAGTATATAGGAATGTGGTAGTTAAAAATTGCATATGAAAGCAATGTGAATTCGACTGCTTGGGTTTGTCAAGCTTATAATCACATGTGGGACTTATAAAGTTTGGGATAGCATGCTAAGGAAAAATGAGAACAGTTGACATTATTTTTATCACGTCTTGCTCCTCGTCTGTGTAATTCATAAACGATAATTTATTATGCACAGTACAATGAGACGACTGACTTTTAAACCGAGTACATTTTCTGTAAAGATAACAGGCTTGTACTAATAGACTAGTGGAATGTTTATTTGCAAAGGCTAGCACCGATATTGCTGAAGCTTGAGCTCTTAGAGCTTTGCACTATTCTGAAAAGGGCCGGGAGCACCAGCTAATTTTTTGTATTTAAACACACACACAAAAACGGTGCATTTTGGCTCATACCCTAAAAGTTGCAATTTTAACAAGGTATAAACAAATGATCTATGGGTATTTTGAGCTAAAACTTCACATACACACTCTGGGGACATCAGAGACTTATTTTACATCTTGTGAGAAGGGGCATAAACAGGTCCCCTTTAAAAAATGCAATAAGAAGTACAAATATGTTTATTTTCAAGATTTATTTTTAGGAAGTTCACTTTTTTTTCAAATTGATTAATTTTCAAATTATTTTTTCTAATAAATAATTAGGGATGAGGATGGCAGATGTGGCCAGAGCAATAAACTTGTAATGCCCATACTGTAAGACCCCTAAAACAGTACTACAGCGAGACAGGAGACAGAGCTGATCATCCTTGCAGTGACAAACCATGCGTGTGTAACCATGTATCTCCCTAGATGTGTTCAATAACTTGCAAATGCCTTGGTGGAAGAGTGGAGGAACATCTCTCAAATCTGCTGCAGTCCATGAGAATAAGATGCACTGTAGCATTTAAAGCAGTCCCTTTTTGAGGGACTCATTATTCCATTCCTGTTTACCAAATGCCTGTTAAACTTGTTCAGTTTATGTCTCAGTTGTTGAACTTTTTATGTTAATACAGATATTCATTAAGAAAATTACGAAGAAAAGATTAAGAAATTTGCTGGAAATAAATGCAGTTTAATTTATTCTCTGATGTATCAATTTCTAGCTTTGCCCAACACCTGTTCATCTAATGGTTAGACAGAGACCTGGACAGGTCTAAAAGTCACCCACTATGAAATTTGGAGGAGGATCGGTGATGATCTGTGGGTTCTTCAGCAAGGCTGGAATCAGACACAATTATCTTCGAGAAGGACCTGATTCTTTCTTTTCTACCGTGAAGGAATCAAGCTGCGTAAAATTGTCCTTGAAGACAAGAAACTTGCTTCCTTCTGCTTTTACAGTGTTCCCCAAAAGGACTGTTTTTTTCCAGCAGAACAATGCTCCATGCCACACAGCCAGGTCAATCAAGGTGTGCATGGAGGATCACCAGAGCAAGACCCTGTCACGGTTCATGGATCTGTGTGCTCATTCTGTGTTCGTCTATGTGGGTGGACCCGCTCGTTGTGTTTGTCAGCGTTGCCTAGTGACCGTGCACCTGACGAGGTAATCAGAACGGTTACAGGTGTAGCTCGTCTGCACTGCCTATATCTGGCTGGCGTTTCTGTGGTGCGTTGTCAGATCGTTTTTACTCTTGTGGTTTCTTACTCTCTGTGTCAGTCTTCCAGGTCCAGAGGCTGTTCTCGCCTGGTCGCGTCTCTGTATTTCCTGAAGGCTGGAGACTCTGCACTGCCGGGTTTACTGCACCTGCACTGCCGATGATATCTGCACCTCCACTGTGTTTTGGAGTCTGCACCTGCACTGCCAGCTTATCTCACCTCCACTGTGTTTTGGAGTTGTCAAATAAAGACTATCTGTTTTTCACTTGCAATTGGATCTCGAGCTTTCTGTACCGTGACAGAACGATCTGACCAAGATGGATCCAGCAAGTGCGTCAGAATTAAGAGACTTTTTATCTCGCAGTAACTCACGCATGGATCACCAGGATGAACAGGGGGCTGTCTCTAATCGCGCTATCCAAGCCCTGGTCTCTCAGGTTTCGTAGCTGACCACCCAGTTACAGAGTCTCCAGACCGAGCCTGAACAGCGACCTACTGTGGCTAATTCACCTGCGCCCACTATCCCAGATCAGGCGGACCGTTTCATCGAGCCCCGCCTCCCACCTCCAGCCTTTTATTCTGGTGAGCCCCAGCTATGCCGCTCCTTCCTTGTCAAATGTTCACTCTATATCTCCCTCCAACCATCGTCGTTTCCTACCGAGGAATCGAAGATAGCATTCGTTATCACACTACTCTCTGGATGGGCAGCTCTCTGGGGAACTACCGTTTGGGAGCAGAAACTTCCCTGCTGCACTTCGTTTCAGTCATTTTCGGAGGAGATCAGAAAGGTGTTTGATCGGGCGGCTTCGGGCAGAGAGGCGGCTCGTTTTCTGGCGGAGTTACGGCAGGGAGATCGGAGCGTCACTGATTTCTCCATTGAATTCCGCACTTTGGCGGCAGAGTGCCGGTGGAATTCAGAAGCGCAGTGGGATATGTTTTTTCATGGACTTGCTGATTATGTCAAGGACGAGATTCACGCACTGGAGTTACCCACGCCGCTGGATGGATTGGTCAGTCTGGCTATTCGGTGGATGCCAGATTACAGCAGAGAGGTCAGCGAGCACGCCGAGCTGGCGGACAATAGGTTGGACCACCTGCCTATCCCCTACCGCGACGCAGACATCGGTTTCGCTGAACCAGAACCCATGCAGATGGGCAGACCCCGTCTTTCCCTGGAGGAGAAGCGGAGGCGGCGTAACGAGGGTCTTTGCCTGTATTGCGGAGCTGCTGGGCACATCGCAGCACAGTGTCCCGTAAAAGCCAGAGAGACAGCGGTTAAGGGGTTACTGACGGGTGGGATCACATTGGCTAAATCCTCTCTTGCAGCTACACTTCTCACTGTCAAATTGCAGTGGTCCTCAGTCACCTATGACTGTCAGGCTTTAATTGACTCTGGTGCCGAGGGCAATTTTTTAGACTCTGATCTCGCTGACAGACTTAGACTTCCGGTGATTGCCCTTTCACAGCCCATTGCTGTTCATGCTCTCAATGGTCTGTCTCTTCCTTCCATCACTCACTCTACGGGTCCACTTAGACTCGTCACTTCGGGGAATCACACTGAGACTATTCAGTTTCTTTTAACTGACACTCCCATTACTCCAGTAGTCCTTGGGCATCCCTGGCTTGTGCTTCATAACCCTCACTTTAATTGGAGTCAGAGTTCCATTCTCTCTTGGAGTGAGGGTTGTCATGCTACTTGTCTGTTGTCTGCTTGTCCTTCTGTGTCTTGTTCTGTGTTTCAGGAGGAGCATATGGATCTGTCAAACGTGCCCAGCGAGTACCGCGACCTGAAGGGAGTGTTCAGTAAGTCTCGGGCTGCTTCTCTACCTCCGCATCGTCCCTATGACTGTGCTATAGATTTATTACCAGGTACGCTCCGCCCAAGGGCAAACTTTATTCGCCACCGCCCGGAGAGGGAGGCCATGGAGAAATATATTCTGATTCTCTAGCAGCCAAGATCATTCGCCCTTCTTCTTCGCCGGCGGAACGGGTTTTTTTCGTGAAAAGAAGGATGGGTCTCTTCGTCCCTGCATCGACTATCGAGGGCTGAATAACATCACGGTGAAGAATACATATCCTTTGCCGTTGATGTCTTCTGCCTTTGAGCGTCTGCAGGGGGCGGTCTTTTTCACGAAATTAGACCTTCGCAACGCATATCATTTGGTTCACATAAGGGAGGGGGATGAATGGAAGACTGCTTTTAATACCCCCAGGGGGCACTTTGAATATCGCGTTCTTCCTTTTGGGCTTTCCAACGCTCCTGCAGTCTTCCAGGCACTCGTTAATGACGTGTTGAGAGATATGCTAAATCAGTTCATTTATGTCTACCTGGATGACATACTGATATTTTCTCACTCTCTCCAGGAACATGTTCAGCACGTCAGGCGAGTGCTTCAGAGGCTGTTAGAGAATGGGCTTTATGTCAAGGCGGAGAAATGCGTTTTCCATGCACAGTCTGTCCCCTTTTTGGGTTACATTGTGTCAGTCGAGGGGATGCGCATGGATCCGGACAGGGTTCAGGCTGTGGTTGATTGGCCAACTCCAGATTCCCGCAAGGCCCTGCAGAGGTTTCTGGGCTTTGCCAATTTTTACCGGCGTTTTATTCGCAGTTTCAGCCAGCTAGCCGCCTTTGACCGCCTTAACCTCCATCAAGACTCCGTTCAGGTGGTCCAGCGCAGCGGAAGCTGCGTTACCAAACTGAAAGGCTGCTTTGTTTCAGCTCCCATACTCATCGCCCTGATCCCTCCCGGCAGTTTGTGGTGGAGGTTGACGCGGAGGTGGGGGTTGGTGCCGTCCCTATCCCAGCGTTCTTCCTCGGATGACAAGGTGCACCCGCGTGCGTATTTTTCTCACCGTTTGTCTCCTGCTGAACGCAACTATGATATTGGTAATAGAGAACTGCTGGCAGTCAAGCTTGCCTTGGAGGAATGGTGTCATTGGTTAGAAGGTTCGGGGTTCCTTTATCGCCTGGACTGATCATAAGAATCTTGAGTACATCAAGTCCGCCAAACGCGTTTGAACTCTAGGCAGGCCGGTGGGCTTTATTTTTCGGTCGTTTCGATTTTCTATTTCTTATCGGCCAGGTTCCAAGAACATCAAGCCCGATGCACTGTCCCGTATTTTCGACCATTCTGATCGCCCGTCTTTTCCGAGCCCATTGTGCCACAGAAATTTTTGTTTCTGCGGTCACTTGGGAGATTGAGTCGAAGGTCCGCACGGCCTCGCAAGGGGTAACGCCCGTCCGGATGCCCACCGGGTCGTTTGTTTGTGCCAGAGACTTTACGGTCCGACGTCATTCGATGGAGTCATTGTTCCAAGGTGGCTTGTCATCCTGGGGTGAGTCGTACTACGTTTCTGATTAAACAACGGTTCTGGTGGCCGTCTATGGCTCGCGACATACGATGTTTTGTTTTGGCTTGCTCTGTTTGTGCCGTCTCTAAGACTTCTAATCGACCCTCTGCTGGACTCCTTCAGCCGCTGTCGGTTCCGTCGAGACCCTGGTCCCACATTTCGCTAGATTTCGTCACAGGTCTCCCAGACTTAAGTGGGAACACGGTGGTTTTGACCGTGGTGGACCGGTTCTCGAAGGCTGCCCATTTCATCCCTCTGCCTAAATTACCGTCTGCCAGAGAGACAGCGGTTGCTGTCATTGACCACGTTTTCGCGTGCTGCTCATGGTCTCCCGACAGACGTGGTCTCTGACAGGGGCCTCAGTTTGTCTCTAAATTTTGGAGTGAGTTTTGCCGTTTGCTAGGGCGACTGTTAGTCTTTCTTCTGGGTACCATCCCCAGAGTAATGGTCAGACAGAGAGAGCCAACCAGGACTTAGAACGTATGTTGCGATGTGTGGTCTCTCAGAATCCGTCCTCTTGGAGCCAGCAGCTCTCATGGGTTGAGTACGCACATAACTCATTACCAGTATCTGGTACGGGCCTGTCTCCGCTTTGAGGGTAGTTTAGGTACCAGCCACCAATTTTTTCCAGTCTGGAACTGGTCGCGTCCCTCTGCCCACGCATTTGTCCAGAGGTGTGACGCACCTGGAGCAGGGCCAGACAGACCCTCCTCCAGGTGGGGCACGCACCAAGGCCAAGGCTGATCGCCACCGGTCAAGGCCTCCCGCCTATGTCGCCGGTCAAGAAGTGTGGCTTTCATCTAAGAACATTCCTCTCCGCACCATTTGTAACAAACTTGCTCCTAAATTCATTGGCCCGTTACTGTCACCAAGATCATTAGTCCGGTGGCGGTCCGCCTCAAACTTCCTCCAGCGCATAAGAGGATTCATTCCGTTTTTCATGTTTCCAAATTAAAACCTGTTTTTCATGCTTCCATTAATCCGCAAACCCCGGTTCCTCCACCGCCGCGACTCGTAGATGGGGAACCTGTTTATTCGGTCAAGCGTATTCTGGACTCTAGGCGGAGGGGACGCGGATTCCAGTACTTGGTGGACTGGGAGGGTTACGGTCCTGAGGAGAGGAGTTGGGTGCCTGCTAGAGACATATTGGATCACTCTCTTATCGATGATTACAATCGTCAGGTAAGTTCATCTGGGAACACCAGGAGGCGTTCGTAGGGGAAGGGGTACTGTCACGGTTCATGGATCTGTGTGCTCATTCTGTGTTCGTCTATGTGGGTGGACCCGCTCGTTGTGCTTGTCAGCGTTGCCTAGTGACCGTGCACCTGACGAGGTAATCAGAACGGTTACAAAGTGTAGCTCGTCTGCACTGCCTATATCTGGCTGGCGTTTCTGTGGTGCGTTGTCAGATCGTTTTTACTCTTGTGGTTTCTTACTCTCTGTGTCAGTCTTCCAGGTCCGGAGGCTGTTCTCGCCTGGTCGCGTCTCTGTATTTCCTGAAGGCTGGAGACTCTGCACTGCTGGGTTTACTGCACCTGCACTGCCGATGATATCTGCACCTCCACTGTGTTTTGGAGTCTGCACCTGCACTGCCAGCTTATCTCACCTCCACTGTGTTTTGGAGTTGTCAAATAAAGACTATCTGTTTTTCACTCGCAATTGGATCTCGAGCTTTCTGTACCGTGACAGACCCTGTCATGGCCAGCCCAATCTCAAAACCTGAACTCCATTGAAAACCTCTGGAAATATGATCAAGTGGAAGACGGTTGGTCAAAAGCCATCAAACAAGGCAGAGCTGCTTGAATTTTTGCACCAAAATCAGTGACGTAAATTCACCCAACAGCAATGTGAAAGACTGGATGAGAGCACACCAAGACACGATAAAGCCGTGAAAATCAGGGTTATTTAACCAAATATTGATTTCTGAACACTTCCCAAGTTAAAACTTAAGTATTGTGTCATTTAAAAATTAATATTAACTTTGGTAACACTTTAGAATAGGGAATACTTATTCACTATTAACTATGACTTTTCCCTAAATAAATTCCTAATTGACTGCTTATTTATAGTTAGTAAGGTAGTTGTTAAGTTTAGGTATTGGGTAGGATTAGGGATGAAGAATAAGGTCATGTAGAATAAGGCATTAATATGTGCTTAATTACTACTAATAAAAGGCTACTATTCTATGCATACAAATAAGCAACTAATTAAGAGACCCTAAAATAAAGTGTTACCACTTGCTTTGTTTTCTTTGCATTATTTGAGATCTGAAAACACAGCATCTTTGTTATTTTGACCAACTGTCATGTTCTGCAAATAAATGCTCAAACATTAATTTTACTCAAACACACAAACCTATAAATAGTAAAGCAAAAGAAACTGATAATTTTGCAGTCTCTTAATTTTTTTCAGAGCAATATTTATAGCAACATCTGAAGACACATTATGTCAAAAAGGTAGCAGTTTCTGAGAAAAAGCAAAGACTATAGAATACCTTAGACATGTCACTTGTATAGTTTTGAAAGAGGAAAAATGCAAAGCTTAAAGGATTAGTTCACTTTCAAATTAAAATTTCCTGATAATTTACTCACCCCCATGTCAATCAAGATGTTTATATATTTATTTCTTCAGTCGAAAAGAAAGGTTTTTGATGAAAACATTCAAGGATTGTTCTCCATATGATGAAGTTCAATGGACTCCAAACGGTTGAAGGTCAAAATTACAGTTTCAGAGCAGCTTCAAAGGGCTATAAACGATACCAGCGGATGAATAAGGGTCTTATCTAGCGAAACGATTGATCATTTAAAAAAAAAAAGGTAAATGCTTTATAAACACAAATGCTCACCTGTTCTGTGGTGCGCATTCACGATGTCATGTAATGCGTAAGGACGTTGAAAAGGTCATGCTTGACGTAGGCGCCATCTCATCTTCTCCTCCAAGTTCAAAACCGTCCGACATCGTTGTTTTACCTTGTAAACTCCCCTTTTTTGTAAACGGTATGTGACCTAGTATTTGCAAGTTCAACTTTTAAACACTGACACGGTACTTCCGCCTACGTCAAGTGTGACCTTTTCAATGTAATTACGTATTACATGATGTCATGAATGCGCCTCACAGAACAGGCGAGCCTTTGTGTTTATAAAGCATATACTTTCTTTTTTTATTAATGATTGTTTCACTAGATAAGACCCTTATTCATCGTCTGGTACCGTTTATAGCCCTTTGAAGCTGCACTGAAAATGTAATTTTGACCTTCAACCGTTTGGAGTCCATTGAAGTTCAGTATGTGAAGAAAAATCCCGGAATGTTTTCATCAAAAACCTTCATTTCTTTTCGACCGAAGAAAGAAATACATAAACATCTTGGATGACATGGGGTGAGTAAATTATCAGGACATTTAATTTGAAAGTGAACTAATCCTTTAATATGGCCATTCAATCGCAGGAAGCCCCGCCTTCTGAATGAATGAGCCAATCGCTAATCAGTAAAGTCAGCGCGTCACTGCAGCTGCTGTTAGAAGTCCCGGTTGCTATAGAAACAGTCAGCGCTCAGAGTCGCGCGTTAAGGACTGCTTATGTCTGGTCTAGACTGAAAAATAAGCTTTTTATAACGCTATTTGAGCAAAAGAAACAACATTTATGACCCGCTGCAAAAGCAGAGCTGCTAAAATAATCAAGGACTCAAATCACCCTCGTAACCCTCTTTTCATTTTACTGCCATCTGGCAAGCGCTTCCGCAGCATAATGGCAAAAACTGAGAGACTTAGGAGGAGCTTCTTCCCTCAGGCCATCAGGCTCTTAAACTCAAACTCAGTCTCATAAAATCAACATGACTCCATTTAATAATCAGTAAGATATTCATTATTCTCCACCGTCCATATTTCTGCTATGTATATACCCCGTACAACCTGTTTGCACATTCTTCTTGCACATTCCTGCTTATATTATTATTTATTAAGTCTACAGTATACTGTCCTGCATATTTTATTTTATTGCACATTTTATCCGTAATCTTTTTTTTATTATCTTTTATTTTTTACTTCATTTTTTTCATGCCTATATTTATGTATATTCTCTTGTGTTTATGTTACAAATAATTGCACTGTCCATGGAGCGGACCTGATTTACATTTCACTGCTGGTTATATTCTGTATAATTGTGTATGTGACGAATAACAAACCTTGAACCTTTTTGTCCGATTTCATTGGTGATTTCAAAAATGAAATTGAATCGTAAGCTTAGAGAGCAGTTTTGGAGAATTTGATGCTTCCCCATAATGTCCTCTCTCACAAGTAGCTCTGGGAATTTTGATCCCAGACCTCCAACATCATTACAGAGTAATCTGATTACTGTAATGCGTCACATCAATCAACACAGCTCAGCGGGAGCTCTATGTGTGCGAACAGTAAAGGACACTGACAGTAATATGTACCATACAAATAATTTTAATAATAACAGTTGTCTGTATTCCCTAAACTACTAATGCGATTTTGATATTTGACATCTATATACGTATTATAAACCATCACTTAAAATAAATTAGGGAAAAGTAAATGTTTAAATATCTATGTCATTTTCAATGTACTATAATTGAAAATTATAGAATTGCTCAAAATAGCATGGCATATTGGTACTATTTTGGTTCCAGATTAAAAATGAAACATTTTGCCAACATTTAATTTGATGGATCTATTCAACTGGAAATTTTCACTTTATGTGGTTTACTTAGCAACATTTTATAATAAGATAATGGAGTACATATAAAGCAAAACCACACATTTCTGTAGACACTCAGCACTGCATGACAGCCCACTTCACACAATCTGCACTCATGTTTAGTCAGGATTTAGAAAGGTGCTGTCTGCTGTGTAAATCCACAGGCCCTCCTACTGAGATGTGACAAAAGCAATTACTGTCTCTGTTACAGAAGACTCTCAGCCTGACCGTCAAGAAAAGCATGCACTATGTTGTCTAAACCAAATATATCATTTATACTGTCCTAGCATCACACATATCTGACTTGTTCAAAGTCCAATTTTAGCTTGATCTTAACAGTGACCGCACAACAGCTTCCTTATTTTTAAGTCTTTCTATTTAAGCTTATTTCATTGTAAATAAAAAATGATCGGAAGTAAACATTGTGTTTTGGCAAAACAGATTTCAGGTCCAGCATGTTACCTGTTGACTGGTCCACGGTGAATAAAGAGGCAGAATCTCCTGGCAGAAGCTCATAGGTGATTTTTCCGTTGTTCCCAGAATCCCGGTCAGAAGCAAAAATACTCAGTACCTCAGTGCCAGGTTGCGCATGGATGCTCACACTTGTGACGTATTTCTCAGGACTAAAAACAGGAGCATTATCATTCACATCCTCCACATTGATGTGAACAAATGTCTGCGAACTGAGACCATCCTATTCAGAAAGAAAACATAATTACTAGCTTCTTTTTCCATTTAATGTCAATTTCCACAATGCCAGTATTAACAAAACTCACTTGATCTTCCGCTTTAATTGACAGGTCAAAGGTCACAAGGCCGGCTTCATGATCAATATCTTGAGACACACAGATTTCCCCAGTAACAGAGTTGATGTGAAAGTAAGGGTGGTCATCCTTGCTGCTGAAGCCATCATAGAGGGAGTATTGCACTGATCCAGACTCAGCATCATCAGCATCTGTGGCAGTGACCTTGACCAGGTAGAAATGTATAAATAAAGTAAATCTTATTTAGACCTGCAGCTGATACAATTTCCTTGGCCTCCAGCGTGAGAATTACTCAGAATCCCATGTAATGTTGGGGTCATACAATATGTTTTGGAGGTAAAAGATTTTACATATTGCATATGTAACTATTCTTGCACAGTTTATACATGAACAGTTTATGTATAAACTGATGTATAAAATCCACAGTTTATACATTCTTCCAAAACTAGGAGCCTGTGATCAATCATCTGTGTATTGGGAGCACCAAAATGACCGTGTGGGCAAGCGTTATCTCATTAACACTGGTTATGGTGTTGGCTCAGCAAAAAGTGTCTCAGATTAACGTTCCAGATTTACTCTTTTAAACCACTAAAACCTGTTGCGTGGAAAAAATATTTGTGAGTACTTTCTGAGTAATGTGCAGGTGATGACCAACTGTATAAATAGAATAATCTTGTTTTCTTCATGACCCCAAGACAATTCACACTGCACCAACAGATGCAGACATACGGCAAGCCTGTTGTTCGTCAGGTTTTGTGGGATCAGTGTGTTGGCGTCTGTTGCCATTGGGCAGCGCTTGTCTTAGATGTTGCGTCTGCATTTGTCGTGTCTTGAAATGTCTGAGTAGTGACGTACTATTATTGGTTGACTGCGTTTGCCTGCATCTGTCGGAGAATTGAATTGGTCTTCAGACTAATTGAAGATACATCTTTTAAAACAGCTGGAGAAACACTCTAATGGCAATTTGTTACGATCTTACATTTTGGTGAATCTCATTTGTACATATCAAATGCGTATGCCCTACTGACATACCCTGACAAATAGTATGTTTACTACTATTAATCAAATTGTGTGAATTTGGTGTCAAGTTGCTAAAATGTTACATAGTTGAGTTTTCTGATTTCTGATTGTGGCTATGGACAAAACGAGAGATATCTAAAATATATAAATATTCTTTGAAGACACAAAATTATCAGAAAATATACAGTACAGTGTAGAAGTGTTTATTTTTTAGTTGTTGTTGTTGTTTGTTTTTTTACAAAAACATTGTCTAAATTAATTTGACTAATTCATATATTTATATAAACAACTGATATATTTTGGTGTGGGGTAAGGGTGGACATTCATGCATACTTTTTTTAAAAATATATGTTTTTGCAATTTGATAAAAAAAACGACCATTTCCTTTCTCTGGGAAACCAAATAGTGTGTATTGACAGAATTGCATTTATAACAAATCAAATACAAGTCTTTTTTATGTAGATGAATTACACAGAGTGGAAAATGTTGCTAAGTTTTTCTAAATCTAAATTTCTGTTGCTGAGTCACTGGAGTAAGATTTTATGTTTTTTAGTGTTCTACGTGTTAAGCGGTAGTACTGATACTTATTATCATCTGTCATATCTTTAGCAGCACCTTATGATCTAAGCCTTTCTGTCATAAAAAAAGATATCATACTAGCATTTATGAGCCCAGTAGTGGGTGGAAGACTGAGACCTCTGTTCAAAGTCTAAAAGCAACTGAGATAATCAATTGCAGAAACACTTTTTGCATGCAGAGCTGATTGCGGCTATGATCAAAAAGAGAAATCTAACAATATATACCCTGAAAATATGCCATTTTTTATATTTAATATTATTATAAATGTTAAAAAATGTTGCAACATTTGTACAATTTTAAGTCCTTTAATGTCACTTTTGATCACTTTAATGAATCTTAGGGATAAGGGTTCAAAAATATGGTCATGCATTAATATGTGCTTTATAAGTACTACTAAACAGCCAATATGCTATTAATATGATGCTAAAAAAGCAACTAGTTAATACTGAACAGTGTTCCCTAATCTGAAGTGTTTACAATAAAATATTGAAAACTGCCAATGAAACGGTTTGATTTGTCATGCCGAGTGCACTTGTGCCAGGCGACCATTTCATACACAAGGAGACAAAGCAGTGAGCGGTGTGTTGTGGCTATTTTGCAACACAGCTGTCTTTGTCTCAACAAAAAGTCTTAGTACTGTCTTTGTTTTGTGTGTGTGTGTGTGTGTGTGTGTGTGTGTGCTGTGATAGTAATTGAGTGTTTCTTCTAAACTTGTGATCCCTACAATGATTTATTTGTTGTGCACAGGCTTCATCCACAATAGCTGTATAGTTAGTTAGTTAAAGCGCTTATCAAAAACAAAACATGCCTCACACCTGTCTAGGCCATGTTGCACTGCATTGCTTATTTTTGCTTCTTTGTTTACAACTAGGATAGTTCACCCAAAAAATACAATTCTGTCATTTGCATACTCTCATGTCTTTCCCGACCTGTATGACTTTCTATCTTCTTTGAAAAAATATTCAGAATTCTTTGAGAATTGTCTTTTTTTTGTCCATAGAACGTAAAAAAAAAGAAAAATTCTGGAAAAAATTATTCAAAGTTTACTGTAGCAGATTTTACAAAACAATACTATTTCAGTCTTTCTATTTTAAAATGTAATGTTTAATTCAATTTGTTACTTTACTTGCAATTTCTTTGTAATTAACTGTGAAATTTACTAGCAATTTCAAACATTTCAAGTTTTCAATAACAAGTCAATGGTTACCAAAACTTTTTGGTTACTAACATTGTTCAAAATATCTTCTTTTGTGTTTGCATAAGAAAGAAAATCATGCAGGTTTGGAACAACACGAGGGTTTGTAAATTATTACAGGATTTTCAGATTTGGATGAACTAATACTGACATAAGCTTTGACTTTTGACTAAGACATTTTTTCTTAAAATACAAAAACATGAATGAATTTGATAAGCTTAATAGTGGCATATTATTTTTAAACTGGTTGAGGTACAAATTTTGTGAAAAGGAGTGTAATAATATGTTTTACCTGTAAGATGCATGTCCCAACAGCTGTGTGCTCTTTGACGGTAACGTTATAGAATTGTTGTTTGAATATAGGTTTATTGTCATTGACATCTACCACATGGATGGTCATAGTGGCTGTAGAGGACAGAGAAGGGGAACCACTATCGGTAGCCACCACCAAGAACCTCAGCTCTGTCTCTCTCTCATGGTCTTCACTGCTCAGACGGGGAGAACCAAAATCTCTGGCTGTCACAGTGAGTTCATACACGTCCTTTATCTCTCGGTCCAGTGGGCCATCCACACAGAGAACATAGAGAAAATCATCAGTGGATTTGATGGAGAACATCCCATCTCCACCTTGGAGGTGCACATCAATCTTCTTGACATCTCCTAAATCTGGATCTGAGACTGCAATCCTTGCAACATAGTCTCCAGGTCTCGCCTCCTCGGATACTGCAGGTGCTCCGGCCTCATTAAGAAAAAGGATGCTAATATTTGGGAGGTTGTCATTGACATCCAGGACTTTAATACTTACAAATGTGCTGGAGGATTCAGGCTGAATCCCAGAATCCCATGCTGTCACAACAAGCTCAAAAAATGTCTGGTTTTCATAGTCCAAAGGTTTATTGACCCTAATGATACCTGATGAATTATCAATAACGAAAAACTCATTTGGGTCAGTTTGACGGCGGTTGATCTTATAGACGATCCAGCCATTGCTGCCAAGATCTGGGTCTGTTGCATATACCTGGCAGACAGGTGTCATTAATGGGGTGTTTTCCCATACAACAGCATGGTACTCTGTCTGATTGAACACAGGCTGGTTGTCATTTTCATCAAAGACAGTAATATGCACTTGCAACTGACCTGTTTTGGGTGGTAAACCACCATCGAATGCCTCAATTGTGAAACTGTAGAAACTCGTAATTTCTCTGTCTAATCTTGCTTGCAGAATAAGGTCAAACATACCACCTCCACTATTGCGGATCTCAACTTTAAAAAGTTTCCTCATGTCTCCGTCTGTAATTCTGTAGCCCTGGATGCCATATTCACCCTCATCCTGGTCCTGAGCTCCTTCCAATTCAAAACAGGTTCCTGGGGGGCTCAATTCAGACACATTTAACTGTATTGTTTTTACGGGGAATACAGGGGAATGATCATTTACATCCTTCACCTCGATGATTACTTTAATAACTTCTCCTGTTAAAGTGGCGGCCGCGAACTCGTACTTATTTGTGCGCTCTCGATCCAGCACCACGGCGGTGGAGATGATTCCGGTGTCTCCGTCGATCTCAAAGTCTCTGAACACATCCGAGTCTCTGCTCTCAGATATAAAGAATCCAGAACTTTGGGTTTTTGCCGGCAGGCCAGCGCTTATATCCCCGACTATAGTTTTTGCAGGTAAACCTTCCTCTATGGACAGACTGAGATTGAACACCTGTGCGCAACCGTCCTCACAAAATAATGTAAATAAGAGAAATTGAAGTAACGTTTGTACGTAAAACTCCATTTTCACAAGAAAACATTAGTATAAGTTTGTTGCATTCGTTGTAAAGAGGAAACAAGTCCTCGCTTCACTATCGCTTCTGGCTGAAGTTCACTCTCCAAAGCGCGTTTCTTCAGAGGCGAATGTTGCTCTGTGTCTTAATAGCTTTACAGCCATCGCCCCTCCGCTGTGTGTGTGTGTAGGTTGAATACAGCATCGCCCACTGAATGAGAGGTGATTCAATGCAGCGAATGAGAAAAAAAGTCAGTATGAGCTGTGTTACGTAGTGAAGCACGAGCCCCCGAGGAGTCACGTGATAAGAAGTATCTTGAAGCAGGTGAACAAGACATTCTGCCAATGTATTAATTATTACATTATATTATATATGATATATTACATTATATTATATTAGGCTTTATTATGCCTCGTTGCGTCATGCAATAAATTATTAGGCAAATAAACTGAAATATGACATCAGTTTAGGCATGTCTGGCTATTAACAAATAGGCCTATGTATTTGCTATCATTAAAAATAAGGTTCTATGATTTGATATGCAAGTTTTTTGGACACATCAGTTTTCTTTGCAAACTAATTATATTAAACGTAGGAGAGATATATATGGAAGTCCGATTCCGCCACTGAATAAAAAAATGTAAAAGGTAATTGCAACTTTTTATCTCACAATTCAGATTTTTTCCCCTCATAATTCCGTCATATAAGCTCACAATTGAGAGTTAAAAAGTCATAGTTGTGAGATATTAAGTCGCAATTCTGAGAAATAAAGTCAGAACTGTGAGACATAAACTCACAATTCTGACCCCCAAAAAACAGCGAGTTTATCTCACAATTCTGAGAAAAAAAGAGTCACACCTGCGTGTTTCTGTCTCTCAATTGTAACTTTATAAATCATAATTGTGAGTTTATATCTCGCAATTATGTGGGAAAAAAAATCAGAATTGTCAGATTATAAAGTCGCAAAAACCTTTATTATTTTTTTTATTCAGTGGCGCAAACGGGCTTCCATACATATGTGTGCCATGGTTGTAGAAATGAATTTATTTACATCTTGTTTATGTGAACCTATTGAACCATAGCCTACTGACACTAAACAAGAGAACTAGAAAAAACTGTGAGACCTATGAGAAAAGCAATTCTCATTCTGTGGCTCCTCTTAGTGGATAACATTAATATTACATTAACTTGTGTCTGAGCTTGAGCATTGCATCTGAAAAATCTCAATGCATTTAACAAGTCACTATTATGATGACACATAGAAACTTTGTAGAAATGTCACAGTTGTATACTGTAGAATGACTTGGATGAATCACAAGTTGCGATATCAGAAGCCAGCAATAATCAAACACAAATAAAGAAATGAAGATAACCCAAAAACGAACATAATCATTTCCCGTATAAAACAGTAGAGGAACAGCAATTCATAGCCTATAGCAACATTTCATAATTGTGACAAAAGCCGAACAGTCTTCGATGTGTATGTCAATTCCTTACTTTAATTGAATTATGTTTCTCAACTTTTTTGACTCCAAAGATCAAGTGAAAGACAATATTTGAAGGCATCATATTTCTGCTTTTCTTGTAATGATAATGCTGCTAATTTTAAGATAAAAAAATATTAAATTCCAGAATGACACAATTTATGTTAAATTAGGCTACTGAGAGCTCTTCTGGGTTTACACTTGTTTTCATTACCAATACAATTACAAGACTTTAGCTGTTTGTGAATGCAGAGTTTTAAAACGTAATTTTCTACCTAATAAAATATGTTAGAGCTGGACTTAAAATGTAGTACATCTACGTTTATTATTTTCCATGACATTTTCAGGTTTACAAATCACACTTTTTAAATGACTTCATCTAATGAGTTAAAATAAGAAATATGGTGTCAGCTTATTGACTTTTAGCTGATTTCGCGTATGTTTTTGGCTTATTGTAAACCATTTAAAAATATTGTGTGACCTGTGAGTTGTACTGGGACCCCTAGTGCTTCCTGGCCCTCTGATTTAGATCATATTTTTGGGATTCATCTGGCATGATCCTATATAAAATTAAGCTCTGTTCTGACTAATCAAATCCTGTCTCTAAGGGAATGTAAACAGATGCTGACCTCGCCTCACTGTGAAAATTCCTCTTCACCACTCCACACCACTCTCATTTGCTTTTTATTGTAATTTACGATGCTTTTTAAGCAAATATCTCTATGAAGCCACTTTTTTTCCCCAATAACTGGATTAAAATCATGCTATTTAAATGTAAATATTACAAATTAAAAAATATTAAAAATAAGTTTTTATTCATTAACTGTGTAAATATATATGGAAGATACAGTTCGACTTTCATTAGCAGACCAGGGGTTTGAAAAACAGGTTTATTACCGTTTGTTACCCCTTTGCTAATATAGATAGATAGATAGAGAGAGAGAGAGAGAGAGAGAGAGAGAGAGAGAGAGAGAGAGAGAGTAGATAGAATTTGATTTACTTGCTAGAAGTAAAAAAAGATAGAAATTCGTCCGAAAATAAATTTATAATCAAGAACTATCAAAGCAATCCACTGTTTACAGTTCTTCTGAGTCTTGCAAGGTTGCCAGGTTTTCACAACAAAAATCGGTTTCGCGGGGTTCACCTGGAAAACCTCGCAATTTAGGGGCAAAATATCACGTTATTTGGGGTCACTTGAACCCGCGAACACGTAAAACAACCCTCGGAAACAGTATTAAAGTATCCCAATTCCGCGGACTTGGCAACACTGGAGTTAAGCGGACTTCTCGCGTCTTTGTGACGTAACGCTCTACCGGAAGACGCTTTGTCGCGCCCGGAAGTCTTGTATTTTCCACGTCCGGTTCAGATTGTGATTGTTTGGTGTGTGGTCGTGAAGCTTGAAGTGTTTTTTTTGTCGTGTCCGTTTTTTAAAGAAAACAGCAAACATGACTGAGGTAAACTGGGGCTTTTGTTTCATTTGCGAATGTTTCAGATTGATAGTCTAGCCACATAACGTTAGTTCCGTATTTGTGCATGAATGCGGCGTGCTGTATTTCTAACGTTACACATGTGTGGTCATCTGAATATGTGTATCTCCAGCTTCTAATAGCTAACGTTAGCTTATAAGATGTTATTTTTGCCTGACTGATCCGGTCGCCTCATATTGAATTTTGGTGTTTTTATTCCTACAGGAAGTGCAGAAGCACTCGGTCCACACGCTTGTGTTTCGTTCTTTGAAAAGGACACATGATATGTTTGTATCAGATCATGCTAAACAAGTAGCGCTGGACGAACAGAGGTAAATACTCAACCCTGTTGCTCTCAGTCCTATAATACTGAAAATCTGGCATGTTGTTGATACGATGTAACCAACGAACATAATTGGTTTTGTGCAGGTAACGTGTAACTTAACAGGATAATAGCCGAAATACTTATTTTACATTTAAACATTTTACAAATCTGTTCTTTATGAAAAAGTGCAATTATTGTTTGTGAATCTGTATATCACGCTAAATGGCTCGTTAATACTATCTTACCTATTTGTTACTACTTTATCTTTAGCTACAAGATGAAGCTGACTGTGAAGATGAGAGCAGAATACAAACCTGTCTTACACATGCCTGTGTTGAAAGAAGGCAGAGACAGAGGGCCGCTCCACGCCTCTGACCCTTATGGCCAGACGGGATACCCACTGCCTGGTATAATGTGACCTATTTCTTTTTGGAATTGATTTACACGAACTGAACTCTTGGTATAATATTCATGTTTTTAGGGACTAAACATCTAAAAAATGTTATCAGTGTAATTAGGAACTTTGACTTTTTAATTTACTGTAATTGTTGGACTTAATTTATGCAGATGATGGTCCAGATTACTTAGTGACAGGAACTCATCCGTATCCATCAGCTCCAGGTAAGTCTAAGTCTGAAAACCTAGATGCCGAACTTAAGTTGATTGCACAGAACTGTATTTTCCAAAGAGGCCAAATAATTTATTTTCTAATGTTTTCAGGAGTGGCCCTCACTGCAGATACACAGATACAGACGATGCCCAGTGAAGCAGGTGTTCACTCAATGGCTCTGGCCCTTCCTCCCTCTCAAGCAAGGTGATAAACTAAATACCAATACTTGAGATCTGATTTAGTGCTGCACAGTTTGGGGCCAAATTTTAGCTTCATGTTTGCAGTGCTTGTTTGTATGGCTGCACAAATTGACCCAAATCTATGTTATAAGTGACTCAAATGGAAAGATGAGCTTGTTTGCATTTACCGTGAACCAAGTTACTTTGAGACATTGAAAATGCCATCTCATGAGCTGCTTACATATGAAAGAACAGCTCTTCACCCTAAAACACCCAGTGCATATAAGCTACTAATTTAATTAAACCAGTGTTTGCAATTTGAAAATCACACTAAGGATATCTTGATTTGGTTCCAATATAAAAATGTAAACAAGATGTTTCAGTTCCTGTCTACAGCCTTAAACTGACTAAACTTGTCGTATGTGGATAATTCAAGATGCACATATCTTATTGAATCAACATGAAAATGTAATCACGGGTGCTTTAGTCTTTGCACTGCAAACATTTTGGATCATGCTCTACTCCTGAATATAATGTTGTTCACCTGTGATTTAGATTCTGATAGTAATTTAAATGTACATTAGCTTTTTAAGATATTTTATTCCTTGCTTTGTAGGCAGGAAGCCAGTCGAACTGCAGCCAGTGTGGCAGATATCCACAGACATGCAGGAGGTGCAGCGAGATCTCAACCCCCACAACACGCGCTGGTGAGCATCAGCTTATATGTTTAGAACCATGATAAAAATGAATCGTTTTGGATTTAGTTGCTTGTTCTTAGAATGCAATGTCAATTCATGAATGAGAAATGACTGCTCTTAACCCATGTATATTTTAGTAGGCTACCTTAAACTGAACTAATGATTTTGTACTTTGTTTAGATGGTTGCACATTATTTTCAAAGATGACGTTCATAGCATAATTTTTTCTTTTTTCCTTGTAGTCTCTCATGGAAGGAGGCACAAAGACTTCTGCACTGGTGCCAAGAAAGGCTCCTACCATGCCTAAACCTCAGTGGCATCCACCATGGAAACTGTTCAGAGTGAGTGCTCTGTCTTCATCCAGGAGTTATTCAACATGTTTGTTTATTTTATTCCTGAGTACTTTTGAATAGAAATTGTCATTGTTTTTAATTTCTTGTATGATTAAAAAGCATGTGTAATGGTTTCATTTTAAAGGCCATTATGATACAGACAAAAATGGGCAGTTTACAATGATGGTGTTTCATTGGATATGATGTTCTTTGGGTCTGTCTCTCAGGTGATTAGTGGCCATCTAGGCTGGGTCAGATCTATAGCAGTGGAGCCTGGAAACCAGTGGTTTGTGACTGGATCCGGAGACAGAACTATAAAGGTGATTTATCTGACTTCAAATTTATCAAAAGAAAACGAAATGGCTTACAGGGTTTCCGCGGAGTCATAAAAAGGTCATAAAACTTCTTAAATTTAATAATAAGAACTTTAGGCCATAAAAACGTCCGGATTTTCCATTCAAGGTCATAAATTAAATTTAGCCACATCTTAAATTAATATGCTTGTTCATTCATTGGTTCTACCATCGCATGTGATTTGCGGATTAACTGATAAATTTAACCACCATAGAGTGAAGTGTATAATTTGCACATGTTTCGGGACTCGTGCTCTGTTTTCTGTGCTCAGCCGCTGCCGCACACACTGAAGCGGGTGCAGAGAGAGAGAGAGGCGCGATTCAGATACTGAGTTTCAGACAGCGCCTCAACAGACGGATACATACACAAAGTTGTTAAAATACCTGTTTTGGCAAGTATTCTGTTAAACAGAGGTGGAAAGTAACGAATTACATTTACTCGCGTTACTGTAATTGCGTAGCTTTTTTGTGTACTTTTACGTTTTAAAGTAATTTTTATCTGTCATTTTACTTTTACTTAAGTATTTAGCTTGAAGTATTGTACTTCGCTACATTTGAAAACACATTAATTACTGAGTAAAAATAAATATCGCTCCCTGGAAAATACTGCAGTAAATAATCGGCAGGAGAACAAATTGGCGCTAAAATCACAAGAAAGATGCAGACGGACAAGACAGGCATTAATGATGCAGACCCAGCTGAAAACCAAACCCTGTCATATTCTGCTGAAGTTGAACTCGAAGGAAATGAAGTGAATCCCTGGCCATATTCATGCTCTATGCAGTGTTAGCTGTGTTTGCCTCGGGAGACCAAACTAGCAGCTTATAATATATCGACATCAACCATTCGCAAGCATGTAGAGGTAATGTAAGGTAAATACTTGCATCATTGCATTGGTGGTTAAAATTAAGCTTTAACGGTTTAGCAAAAGGGTGTGCACAAATTAGCCATAAAGACAGTGGTGCAGGGTGTGCGATATCGTCTGCAAAAATATTGTAATTTTTGTTTTAACGATGTGCGATTATCAGTATTTTGCCAAAAACCAAACAAAACACTCTAAACAGTGTGCCGTGAAATCTAGTAACGTTAGATTAGACTAGTCCGCGTGCATTTGGAGTGCTTTCTTTCACTGCGTGATTCAGTCTGTTAAAATGCATTTAGAATGATAACAAAATGTAATATATAGGGGCAAAAAATGTATATATTTATATAATTTCATATAGTAAATCAACATCACACGAAGAGTGCCGTTTTTTCTCCATAAATCAGCACAATTACACAGGCCTGTAGATTTTATTTTTTAAAAACAAGAAGTTAATTAAGAGACTTGAGTTTTAGACACCATATTGCCTGTTTTTGCTCTATTTCAACAACAAAAATAATTCCAAACATAGCCACCATACACAGTTTTACGTCTCTGACTCGGAGCAATGACGGTGTTTCATTCTTTGAATTACCCGTTTAAATGATTGTTCAATCGCAATGATTCACTTATCAGTGACTTGCTGACACCTACTGGTGGTTTTAATTTAACATTTAGAGTAACTCACATATATATATATATATATATATATATAATTTATTTCAAACGAGTATTCAACATTTGTGACCTTGGAGCACAAAACCAGCCTTAAGTTGCTGGGGTATATTTGTAGCAATAGCCAACAATACATTGTATGGGTCAAAATGATAAATTTTTCTTTTATGCCAAAAAACATTAGGATATTAAATAAAGATCATGTTCCATGAAGATATTTAGTACATTTCCTACTGTAAATATATAAAAACTAAATTTATGATAAGTTATATGCATTGCTAAGAACTGGATTTGGACAACTTTAAAGGAGATTTTCTCAATATTTGTATTTTTTGCACCCTCAGATTCCAGATTTTCAAATAGTTGTATCTTATATTGTCCTATCATAACAAACCATACATCAATGGAAATATTATTTATTCAGCTTTATATCAAACATTATTTCTGCATTTGTAACTGCAACACAACACACACACACACACATAGAGAGAGACTATTCAGGCATTCAAACTGTATGATAACAAACTGTTTAATTAAAGCCAATTAATGGTTGTAACATATGATTGCTGAAACATATAGACGGTACTTATTAACAGAATGGTCCGTCAATTATCAACTTCTCATAAGGCTGGGACATTTCTATTTAAAAAATGAGCATGAACATTCATAGCATATAAAAAGGTTTGATTAATTCATCCATGAATATTAGGCTTAAAACATAATACAGAATATCATATGCTAAAACAGAATATCATTCTTAAAACATATTACAGCGATAAAACATATTGTGAACAGCCTGAATGACGGCACTATGTGAACATTGATTTTAACGTCTGTCTTCATAATAACCTATTTAATTTTTTAATTTTTTTTTTATGAGCATGTTCACTTGCTCGGGAAGAAGACGGGAGCGCAATCTGTTCACAATTAGTCCGGCAGAGAACACCCTTTCTGATGGCACAGACGCAGCTCTCTTACATTGTCATCAAAAAGTTTCTCCAGTCTGGCAGTGATCGTTTTTTTCCTAGACGGGACAAGTAAACTTTTACAAAATCCATAAGTTCTAAACCCTCTCTACAAAGCTGATCGGAAGCATATATTTAGCGATCATTTCAGTGATGTGGGCTGTGGTTTGCTCTGCCCGTTTAACGTTAGGATCCGACTGTTGTCCTGATCATGAAACTAGCCACTGATTGCTGCTGACCTGTGGATGGACCTCCTGGGTGCTTGCTCTCAAATGATTGTGCATTGCAGTGGATGACCTATGATAAGCAAGCCTCGACAGGAGAGTTTGCACTGCACTTCATTTTCATTAATTTTATCAAAGATCATGTTCCAGACATAACCCTTATTTGACATTGTCCAAAGTTTTATAAAAACTAAATTTATGATAAGTTATATGCATTGGGAGAAAATTAGTTCTTCTTCTGTTGTCTTTGACAGCTTTTAGGTGCAGATGGTAGATTTTCAAATAGTTGTGTCACCAATCATTGTCCTAGCGTAACAAACCGATCATCATTAGTCAAATATTATTTATTCAGCTTTCAGCTCATAATGTATAAATCTCAATTTTGAAAATACCCTTATGACTGGTTTTGTGGTCCAGGGTCATATTTTATGTCTTAGAAAATTTAATCGCACAACCTATTATATTCTATAATTAAATTGACTAATCGAATATTAAAATCGTGACCCATCGCTAGTAAATACATATATGCCACTTCAGATGAAGCTACTCTGTTTCCTTTGTGTTTGCAAAGAGGAATTTTGTTGATACTGATTTAATTTGCCTGGTAACAGCCCAAATGTGTTATTATTCTAAATAACCGATTCCTTTAATTAAAAACACCTAGTTTGAGATTTATAGGCCTATCCCAGGTGTGTCAAACTCAGTTCCTGGAGGGCCGCAGCCCAGCAGAGTTTAGTTCCAACCCTGCTCCAACACACTTACCATGTAGTTTTCAAATAAGCCTTAATGATTAGTTTAGCTGGATCAGATGTGTGTAATTAGGGTTATAAACAGGGCAGGGCTGTAGCCCTCCAGGAACTGAATTTGACACCCTTGCTCTATCCCATTTTTTCATCCCTCCCACTTAATGTAACTAAGTAATTTTTACTCAGAGTAAATTTTAAATCAGCTACTTTTTACTTTTACTTGAGTAGATTTTTAGACTGGTACTTTTACTTGTACTTAAGTACAATTTCATTAATGTAATGGTACTTTTACTTGAGTAGAATATTTTCGTACTCTTTCCACCTCTGCTGTTAAACACAGTCGGTTATGTCTTAAGTTAACGTAACAAGCTGAGAAAGAACGTGCAGAACAGTTGTTTCCTGCATGACAACCTGCCGTTCTTAAACTGGGAGTAAGTTACTGAGAACTTTCAGTGAGGAAGACTCAGGGACTGAAATTAAGTTCAAATTAAAGCGCATTTCTTTATATTGTTCTGTAATGTTTACATAATATCCTTTACTCAAAAATAAGGGGTTTGCTGCAATGTTATTTGCACTAAAATAGATTTTTTATGCTGCTAAGTCAAGTGCATTCACAGTTGGTTGCTTGAGGACTTTGTTTTATATACAAATGCAGAAAGTTAGAATGCAATTTAGATTTTCTGTGTCATTTAAATCAAACACAAATGTCGCGGGTTGCTAGTGTGTTTGCAGCACTACTATTATAATTTTTTGTTTATTTTTTCAGTTTAATTGATTTGTATTTATAAAGTTGTTTTTATTTAATTTAAATGTATATTTAAGTTTACATTTATGTTCCAACAAACTTGAAAAATTCAGCTTGATAAATTCTCTAAAACTTTTATTCAAATGATTGAACGTTTTTAGTTTTTTGTATTACCCGTTTTATTTATTTATTTAATAATTGGTCAGTTTAATGATTTTTTTGGATAAATATTCAATTTGAATACCATGCAGTGCACAAAATTAACATTCGAGAGATGGTTGAAGTCAGTTTTCAATAAATGATGTTAAGTTTAGAAATGTTGTGCATCGACTTATTATTAGTGTGACATTTTAGCATGCAAACGAAGGGAAAACTTCAAGATATCGGCCCAAAAAATCGGCAGCACATATCGGCCATCGGCTGACCCTGACCTCTAAACATCGGCATCGGCTATAGAAAACCCATATCGGTCGATCTCTATTTAGTAGTTGGCTCAAGCCCATTGCAAACAATCAAGTTTATTGCACACAGTGTAAGAAGGCGTTGGAGCTGTCTACTTTAGGCATAAAATCCTTAAAGTCACATGCAAAGTCAGAAAAAGCATAAAGTTGCTGTAAAAGGTCTGCAGCGGGTGCAGGCGATCTGTCAGTTTTGTTCGGCTCCGTCACTAACGTTACCCGGTCCAAGTACAGTGCGGGATTCCGTTTGTCTCACATCCAGTTTCACACACAGTGGTTTCAGTTGACTGACTGACTTTGGAAAGTAATGCCATAAAATAATTGTTACTTGAATTTTAATGACTGAAGTTATTATTCGTAATTCGTGTAGGTCATACATTTAAATCATAATGGTCATAAAAAGGTCTTAAAAAGTCTTAAAGTTGACTGACTAAACCCTGCAGAAACCCTGGGCTTAGTGTGATTATCATATTGCAAAGACTGTTTAATATATTTAGTTCACACAAAGCCATATCATTAATTCTGTAGTAATATAAATCCATCCATCTGTTTATTGTCTGTCTGCATTTTATCTATACAGATCTATTTATTTATTTTTTTGTGTGTACTGTATATGAAGAGCAGAATTGTTCAGCCCTACAAACAAGAACAGCAAAAAGAAAAATCACAATTACATGTTTTCCTCCCACAAATAGAGCCCTAGTTAAGATAATTATTAACTTGTGTAGAATGTTATGGATCAGGAATAGTGTTAAGCTTTTGTTCTGTAACGCTAGATCTGGGATCTTGCCAGCGGTAAGCTGAAGTTGTCTCTGACGGGTCACATCAGCACGGTGAGAGGGGTGGCTGTCAGCACACGCAGCCCTTACCTCTTCTCCTGCGGTGAGGACAAGCAGGTTAAATGCTGGGATCTAGAGTATAACAAGGTAGAAACTATACAAACAAAAACAACATGCATTCCGTCTAAACTTTACATACAGGATACAGACATGGATACATTTATTCAGATTTCTGTGTTGTCCGCAGGTTATTAGGCACTATCACGGTCATCTGAGTGCAGTGTATGGCATTGACCTCCATCCTACCATTGATGTACTGGTGACCTGCAGTCGAGATGCCACAGCGAGAGTAAGATAGCAGTCCTCACACTTTTTTCCAGCTGATTGACCATGAACCTACTGTACAAAAGTACTAATGTATATTGTCTGTGTGTGGTAGGTTTGGGACATCAGGACCAAGGCAAATGTCCACACCCTTTCTGGACACACCAACACAGTGGCTACAGTGAAATGTCAAGGTGCCGAGCCACAGATTTTAACAGGTATGCATCCATCTTTATTTATTTATATAGATTCTGCCTTCTAAAAATATGCTGCTGCTACATTTCTAAAGGAAATACCTTGTGTTTTCTGTTGTGTTCATGTTTAGTGTGCTTTATATTTCTTCGTCAGGAAGTCATGACACCACCATAAGACTCTGGGATCTGGTTGCTGGCAAAACAAGAGCCACGCTGACAAACCACAAGAAATCTGTCAGAGCATTGGTGCTCCATCCCAGACAGTAGGTTGCTTGTGTAACGTGATTAACGTGAAAGTAGCTCTGTAAGAAACATGGTAAACTAATATAAATATAGTTGTAAACAGTATAAAATAATTTAAGTTGTAAATTACAGCCCTATATATTCCAAATTTGTGCCACATTCTGTTTCCATTTGTCATTTTTTTGGGATGCTATCTTTAATGGTTTGATTTAAATTTATTCATAATAACAATTTTAGCCATAATATAATTTGTTTCCAAATTATTATTTTTTTGTCTCAAATCAAATAAAACACTGATTGTTGCTTGTCTCGTACATTAAGTTCCAGCTCCATACATCTGATTCAAGTTGTATTCATATTTAAGTCATATTTTCCTTACGTAACCCTCTCTTTAATAGGTACACGTTTGCCTCTGGTTCTCCAGACAACATAAAGCAGTGGAAATGTC
Organism: Gymnocypris eckloni scoliostomus; assembly: GCA_027564155.1. Lineage (NCBI taxonomy): Eukaryota > Metazoa > Chordata > Actinopteri > Cypriniformes > Cyprinidae > Gymnocypris > Gymnocypris eckloni. The sequence goes on along the minus strand of CM050416.1, from coordinate 1,846,022 downwards.
CTGATGGGAATTTCATCCAAAATCTTTCAGGACACAATGCTATTATCAACACACTGGCTGTCAATTCAGATGGAGTTCTGGTGTCAGGAGGTGAAATACTCCTTCACTCTTTTTGTTTCAAACCTGTCCTGCTAAAATATCTGTTGTATATAAACACTGTTGAATTTTGTCCTTTACATTTGTTCCCCTTTTTTTCTTGATACCTTCTCTTACATATCGTTGTTGCCTCTGTCCTTGGTTGTTCTTTTTCACACCAGCTGATAACGGCACTATTCACATGTGGGACTGGAGGACTGGCTACAACTTCCAGAGGATTCATGCAGCAGTGCAGCCCGGTTCTCTGGACAGCGAGTCTGGGATCTTTGCATGTGTGTTCGATCAGTCTGAGAGCCGGCTCATTACAGCAGAGGCTGACAAAACTATTAAGGTCTACAAAGAGGATGACACGGCTGTAAGTTCTTGGTTTATTATTAATTATCGGTTTATTATTAATTCTCACTACTCTATTATTGATAAGAATAATAAAATCAATGTGTTGACTTTGAAATATTATTAATGGGAAAAGTTCATCAGATGGCAAAGAATTGCCTTGATGTTCTGCTGTAAACTCTTTAAATAATTGTTTTTTTCATAAAGATTTTCAAATATTTAATTGACTTTATTATTCTTTTTTTTTTCAGACTGAAGAATCCCACCCAGTTAATTGGAAACCTGAGATTCTGAAGAGAAAAAGATTTTAATTTTGTTCTCCATTTTTTATTTCTGTCTTTGAAACCTTTGATTGTTATATTTTAGTAAGCTGATTTCTAATAGTTTCTGCTTAAGGCATAAACGTAAACCGTACATTCACAGTTTAAGTGAAGTCAGGAGACTTAAGATCAGATGAGACATTTAGCTTTGTTCTATCTTTAAAAAAAAAAAAGAACATTGCTGTTGTATACATTTCTTGTATAACCCCCTGTTCACTCTAAACTGGTCTGTGTGACCAGGCCTGCCAATTATTCTTTCTGAAAGGCAATACATTCTACAGTCTAATTGCAATGTCAAATGTTATTTTTCACATCTGATCACTATTGCTGCTCTATCAGAGATGCAAACAAAACAACTTTGTAAATTTTTGCAAACGATGGCTGTTTATGGTTTGCCAAACACTCTTACAGCAATTCGTAAACATATTTTACGAGGTGGCTAATTCGTACAATTTGTCTAAACCCCAGTGACGGGTAGGTTTATGGGCGGATTGGCAACTCATAAAATGTCCGATTTAGCAAAAATCTTATGAATTTGCACAAGTGAGGTCGTATGAATTAGCCACCTCGTAAAATATGTACGAATTGCCGTGAGATAACTTGACATTTTTTGACAATTGACGACAAATCCCTATGAATTAATAAAAACTGTCTGTACCATAGATTTTGTCTTGAAAATTGTTTCCTGATGTAATTTGTAAAATAATAGAAACTTAGTTTAAAAAACATGGTTTTCATCATATTGGACTAATCATCATCATTTCATGAAAATCATACATTTAAGAAAAGGGAGTGCAAGCCAAAAAAAAGAAAACATATTTGTTTGTATGTTAAAAGCGTATAACTTGCATTACTACATTTACATTCGCTAAATAGTCTGTCAGTACATCAAGGGAGCTGCCAAAAATGTATTAGGGTTTCATGACCCTTTAAAGAAATGTGCAAACACTTGAGTAGCCTATACGTTTTCATAAGGTCCAGTAGCATGTTACTGTGTTCAGAGGACCAAATGTGTGTATTCAAGCTGATGTAAAAATAGAGTTGAGAATTAAATGATGCAGAATAAATTCAGAGTAACAAAAATGTAGCAACATTTTGTCTTTGTTGGCTGAATATATTTAGCAGCTTCCACAGTTAAAGAACTTGAATCACTCTTTTTGATATGTCCTTTATGATAGTCCTGACTATGTTTAAAAGGTTTTTTTTTAAATTAAATCTAAAAATATTTAATGCTTTAATTATACCATTAATAATTAAATTAATTTGTAGTTTAAATTACGTTATACTTTGTGACTTACTGCACTAGCTATACTTCATACTTAAATACAGTAAATTAACTAAAATATTATATTAGTTATTTTATAGTAAATCCATAAGCACTAGGGCATGGATCTTGTAGAGTTTAGCTCCAACCCTAATCAAGCATACGTGAAGAAGCTAATCAATGTCTTCAAGATCACTAGAGAGTTACAGGCAGGTGTGTTTTATTAGGGTTGGAGCTAAACTCTGCAGGACTCCGGTCCTCCAGGACCGAAGTTGCCTATCCCTGCACTAGGGAGTGGAGATGGCAACAGAGCTAACGAGTGATCCTTTGCTGCCATCTACTGGTTAAAATGGTGATTTAATGTCATTTTCATCTTAAACGTCTTTGTTTTCCACCAGGAGACAATTGTTTGGCATTTTTTCCCCATGTCATCTTCACGAATGAAAAGTAAATTTTTAAAGTAAATTTTACTGCACAACTACAGAGTTAAAATAAGAATAAAGGCTTTGTATCTTTGTCAACTTTTCCACTCATGCTGAGCTTGCATTCTTGAAGACTGGAGTACTTTGATCATAAAAACTAAGCATTAAATATCATCTTAAAAACCTAAACCAAGAGTTGACCCATGGATTGATGACAACATATGCTCCCCGCTGCAGTCTTTCAGAATAGCAGAGCGTAGATGGAAGAAAGATAAGCTCCAGGTTTTTTTTTTATATTGAGGGATTCATCGTTAAAATACCAAAAGGTTTTGAGAGCAGCAAGATCAGGTCATTTTACGAAACTTATTACTAAAAATGATAGACCAACAACTCTTTTTACTGTTTTTAACGCTGTTATCAATGCATGTGTTTATGAGTATTCTGTTGTATCAAAGACTCTGTGTGATGATTTTCAATTTTTTTTGTGAATAAGATCAGTGACATTAGATTGGAGATATCTTGTCCCACTTTTGATCCTTCTATCTCTACAGCTTGTAAAGTGGAGTTTCAGCAATTTGAACCTATTTCTTTCTCCCATCTTCAAGAAATACTGGGTCGATTAAAGCCGTCAGGCTCCTCAGTGGATGCCATCCCTCCATTTCTTTGAAAAAGTTTTCGATGCAGTGGGGCCCTATCTTTTAAACAAAATAAATCAATGTCTGGGAACATGCACGGTACCGGAAGCTTTAAAACATGCTATAATTTGGTCGTTACTAAAGAAACCAAACTTAGACTTAAGCGTTTGGCTAATTTTAGACCTGTTTCTATTTTTCCTTTTATTTCAAAGATTTTTACAGAAGACAGTGTTGCAACAATTGCAGAGTTTTCTGGGGGAAAAAAGGTATTCAAGCTTTTTCAGTCAGGTTTTAAAAAATATAATTCAACAGAGACTGCACTGCTGAAGGTTCTAAACAATGTGTTAATATCTGGCGGTTCTGGGGATTGTACCCTACTTGAGCTGCTAGATCTGAGTGCAGCTTTTTATTCGGTAGATCATGCTATACTACTTGCTCGCTTGGAGCATTGTGTTGGTATCAAAGGAGCTGCCCTTGAATGGTTTAGATCGTATCTTTCAAATAGGAAGTTCAGTGTTAATATTGTGTAATATTCATAGGAGGCTGCTGTTCTATCTTGTGGTGTTCCACAGGGATCTATTTTAGCTCCCATTCTTTTCTCGTTAAATATGCTCCCATTAGGGTCTATTTTCAGGAAATATGGGTTGTCGTTCCACTGCTATGCGGACGACACTCAAGTATATTTACCCTTAAAACCTAATACTGATGGGTGGGAAACATTTCATATCTGATGTCAAAGCTTGGTTATCTTTACATTTTCTCAAGTTTAATAATAAAACTGAAATCATTGTTTTTGACTCATCTGATTCTCCTAGTCAAATAACCCTATAATGCAACAATTTCTAAGCCTTGGGTAAAGAATTTAGGTGTTCGATGACGGTTTAAAATTTGACAAGCAGATAAACCGTGTGGTCAAATCCTGCTTTTTCAGCTTCGTCTTTTAGCTTAAAGTAAAACCTATATTATCTTTTAAAAACTTCGAAAAAATATTCATGCATTTTTAACATCAAGGTTAAACTATTGTAATTCCCTGTATTACGGGATTAGCCAATCAGTTTGATCCCGGTTACAGACGTACAAAATGCGTCGGCAAGACTTCTGACGTAGGCTACTAAAAACGGGACATTACTCCAGTGCTACGCTCTTTGCACTGGCTGCCTGTACATACCGTGTTGATTTTAAAATAATTTTCTTAGTATTAAAATCTTTAAATGATTTGGCCCTTCCTTATCTTTCAGATTTACTGTCAGAACATCGTCCAGTTGTGTCTCTCCGGTCGTCTAATCAGAGATTTCAAGGTATTCCGAAATCAAACCTGAAAAGTAGGGATGGCTGTGCTTTTCTCAGTAGCGGCTCCCAGATTGTGGAATGCACTACCCCCCAGTATTAGATTTGCTCCATCTATATCTGTTTTGATTTATAATTTGATGTTTCTATTGTCTTTTGTATTGGTGTAAAGCACTCTGGTCAACTGCTGTTGTGTTAAGTTGTGCTATAGAAATAAAACTGACAGGGACATCTTACCATCCCTCTCAGCTCCTCTTTCCGTTCACAGTCCCAGGAATTCTGATCATGCACACCTGATGCCATATATCTTAATCAAGGGCTCTTCTTAAGCACCACTAATATGACCTTTTGTCCATAAATAGCAGCAGCTGTATACCAAATTGCATATTTTTGTTCAGTTTGGGCCTTTGAATAAAACGGATGTGTTTTTTCCACACTTAACAATGGCTGCAACAGTATTTCACGAGTATGTGATCTTAGCATTAGTGGTAAACAGATCCCTTGACGTCTGCAAGGGAGGGCTCAGCGAGACTATTCTACTCAAGCTCCTATATATAGTCCCCTATACACTGTAAAAAAAAATAGTTTGGCAAACTTAAAAGTTTAAGGCAACCAGCTTCAGCAGATTGTTGAGTTATCTCAACTTATTTTTTAGGATATTTCTCAACTTTTTGTTGCATAAATGTAAAACAAGAAGTTGAAAAAAAAAAAGAAATCTGCTGAGGCTGGTTGCCTTAAACTTTTAAGTTTGCCAAATTTTTTTTTTTACAGTGTATAGGGGGCTATCGAGTAGAATAGTCTCTCTGAGCCCTCCATTTCAGACATCAAGCCACATCCGTTTACCACTAATGCTAAGATTATATGTGCGCACAAACTCATGAAATGCTGTTGCAGCCATAGTTAAGTGTGGAAAAAACACACAGGTTGCCTTAAACCTTTAAGTTGGCTCAGCTTTGTTTATATAGTGAGAGAAAGATAAATAAATAATTAAAGATGCATAAAAGGAGGAGGAGGGATGCCGAAAGAACGAACGACAGAAAGAGGCTGGATTTTATTGGATATTGATTGGAAGATTAGATGGGCAAACAATTCACTTTTTTTAACACTTTGCAGGGACATGCTATCCCTTTTGATTTGCACTTTGTGGGGCCATCATTTGTTTTCCAGCAGGACATGACCCTTAACATATCTCTAGGTTATGTAAGAGCTATTTGTTATAGAAAGAGAGTGATGGAGTGCAGCATCAGATGACCTGGCCTCCACAATCACCCAATTTAAATCCAGTTGAGATTTTTTTTGGATGAGTTGGGCCAGAGAGTGTAGGAAAAGCAGCCAACAAGTACTCCTTCAAGATTGTTGGAAAACCATTCCAGGTGACTTCCTCAAGAGGCTGAGCGAATGCCAAGACTATGCAAACTGTCATCAAAGAAAAAGGTGGCTATACTTTGAAGAATTTAACATATACCGTAAAATATATTCTGGGTTATTTAACACAAATTTGTTGACTACATAATTCAGTATTTGGTCTGTCATAATTTTAATACATTCAGTATTAATAAACAGGTTGAAAACAATAATAATAAAAAATTAATTAAAACATTGAATGAGAAGGTGTGTCTAAACTGGTAGTGTATGTCAGGCTTTACAGGGTTAAAACAGGCATGTTATTGCCTGAATAAGTGGTGTTTCCCTACCCATGGACCAAAAGGCTAGCCTAGGACTGGCTCCAGCATCACTGCCATGCTGTGACGATGAATAGGACAAGCGGTTTGGAAAATTGATGGCTGGATGGAAGGAGAGTCAATCTACGCTCTCACATGTTCTGATCTTAAATTCTGGCACTCGAAAATGAATTAATATGCAGCAAGATATGGCTTTGGACCGAGTTGCGTAGAAAATCATGAACATATTAATTCACAATTTCACATCTTCCCTAATAATTTCATTTACTGATTGGCCTGACAGATTACCCCTAATATGATGTTTCTGAGCAAAAATGTACAGGAATAATAAAGTTCCCAATACAACAATATTTCTGACACAAAGAGGTACATCTCTACTTATACATTTATAATAGATGAGATACAAAAACTAATTATAATTAATGGAACAGTTCCCCCAAAAATGTAAATGTTCTGAATTTACTTACCCTCAGGCCATCCAAGATGTAGATTTTTTTATTTTTTGGTAACCGACTTGTATGTAGCATTACATCCCTTGGGTGCTGTCAGAATTAGACAGTTGATTTTTCTTCTGATTCAGATAAGATAACCTTTTCACTGGAGAAAGAAATATTATGGATAGACCCATATTTTAGTAAAGGTTTCAAGAAAAACATTTGTTTTTATCAGCTATTTGGGCTATCATTTCTGATGTCACCCATTCCCTGCAGAACATCCACTGGTGAGCAAGTGATGTAATGCTTCATTTCTCCAAATCCAAGGAAGAAACAAACTCCTACATTTTGGATGGCTTGAAGGTGAATACATTTTAAGCGTGTGTGTGTGTGTGTGTGTGTGTGTGTGTGAGTGAGAGAGAAATAAATATTACTTTAACTCAATGACAATAAACCATCCGCACATTTAAAGATAATGTTACATAACGATGGGGGGGAGGGGAATTATAATAACTTTTCATCTGTCTATTTTGTCTGTGAATAAATAAATGCATGAAAAAATACAATACAAACAAGAAGGCATTTTCCTGTGTCGAAATAGCTGACGTAGTATTTATTGATTTGTGCTCCACACTACAGATGATGAAGGAGTTTGGAGTGCAGCCTGATCACCACCACGGCCGTGTTTTATCATGACAGTGGGGCAATATTGACTTACTGACCATGTGGTCCACAACTCCTACACAGAGGTTAACACAACCTGAATAACAAACACTCCCACTCTCACATTTTTAATGGGGTTGACGTTTATATATTTTATAATAAAAATCGTTAATAATAACCTCGGTTTCTCACTTCTGTTTTTCTACTTTAACAGGCAAATAAAAGGCAGGAAACAGAAGAAAAATATATTTTCTTATGGTTTTATTTACTTTTTTCCCAGCAAATTTTTACTTTTATTTTTTGCCTTACAATATTTAAGTAAAGAGGACTACAGAACACCTTTCATTTATAAAAGACATATAATTATATTCATTCATTGACAGTGCAGTATGTTAGACCAGCTGCAGTATAACTGAGTTGATACAATATTAAAAAATTACCAATATGACTTGTGTATGAAGCTTTTCCAGAATTAATAGGTGTAGAATGGAAAATCTTAGAAACCATTTGACAGATGTTTACATATTTTCTCGAAATGCCTGGCCCATGTCATTCCCATGTACTTTTAGCTTCACAATAACAAAAATGTTAGCTCAGAACAATGTAGGGAGCTTTAGTGAGGTTTTTAAATGTCTCCCAGGCCTCCAAACTGCTTGGCACCACTATGCTGACCATCGGTACTGATTCTGTTGATGGGAATGATCTTCATGGTGGTCTCCTTCAGAGAATACCAGCGACTGTGCCATGTGGCCCAGATGATACCATTGTCATATCCATTCTGTGAGTCCTTCTCTGTGTACTTGCCACCTGTGAAGACAGAAATATTACATCAGCAAAGAGACTTCTGCATGCATATTATTGACATTTGATGGATTTATGAAGACGGAAGGGTGGAAGGGTTTACTCTGGTAGTATTTTCCATTGAGATGAGCAGCATGACAACGGTTCATCCACCAGCCAGACCCTTCCTGCAAGGCACAGTGTTCATGGAACTTGTCGTTGTCTTTGTCAGGTGTACTGAACTGCATGCCATTGTGAGATGTGTAGAATTTGTCGCTGGGATCGTCACCAAAGTCATGTCCATCAAAGGCATCACCAGCATCTCCACCAAAGTAGTAAGAATATGTCAAGCGGTACGAATCAACTTCTGGTCCAAGTTTGAAAGTGGCATAGTCAGCATACCTAAGAAAACAAGTTTAACAAGGTAAATTTAAGACAAATACTCTTATTGATTGTTGTGCGCCCTAATGTTCAGCAGCATGTTTGATTTGACTGAAAGGGTCATGCAATGTGACTTGGCAAGAATCAATTTTGGTTGCAGAGCAAAGTCCTGTTTGGTGACTGCCGATAAGAAAAACGTTTGCTTTGGGAATTCATGGATAATTCTTGCTCAGGTTTGACACCAAACGCATTCCTGTAACTCAGAGCATGGTGTTAGAAACGCCAAGGACATGGATTCCCAGTGAATACATATACTCATGAAATGTATAACCTTGAATTCAATGCAAGCCAGTTTGTATAAAAGTGTCTACCACAGGGGTGCCCAGTCCTGTTCCTGAAATTCTTTTTTTAGTGCCAAGCCTGCTCCAACAAACCTTTCTGTAATTACAAGTCTGCAAGTGTTCCTGATGATCATAATAAGCTGGTTAAGGTGCTTAATCATAATTTGATTATGGTCGGAGCTACACTTTGTAGGAAGGAACAGCCGGCACTTCTGGTCTACCGAGTGTGTGAATGTGAAAATAGATGATTTCTGAGCTCTGCTTGTGAAATTAAAACCTAAAAATGTACAATATTAGGCAGAAATGTGTGTAAAAAAAAATAGTTTCCATGGTTCATTACTTTTTTCTGCCGTCCCAATCGACCATCTCTATCCTCAGTACATAAGGCACACTGGACTGAACAGACAGCAGATGCATCTTCTCATTCCCCAACCAGAACTCTGTTTTGTCATCTGGTGAGAGGTACCCAAAACCTTCCTTATACTGAATCCAGTTTTTGTTGAAGTCAACACTGCCATCACGTCTCTGAAAAACATACAATGGATTTTGATCAATAAATCTGAATGCCTTTGTAACTGGTTCTACTCGCACAGTTCCAGGCGGTTTTCGAACAAGTAGCATAACAAGGATATTAAAGATCACAATCAGTCTTTAGTGGCCTATTGAGGCCAGGGTAGTGAAGTTTACCTGACCAGCTCTTACTAACTGGACTACATTATACTAATCCTCCCTAAAACTCACTCCAATCTGGGTCACGGCACCAACATACTGGACTTACTCGCACTACTCTTAGCAGGATTTGATCTATAGCATCAACCAGCACAAGAGGATTCTTATTTCTTAGTAATGCACTGACACCAAAATTTTGATAATTATTTCATATTTTCATATTACTACTCTCAGATAAATGGCTAAATACAAATAAATAAATAAATCACTTAATTAAGTATTTAAAAGACTAAAGTAAATTGTTTTAAAAACAAAACAAAAAATTAGAATTTTTAACAAGTGCATCTAAGCATCACAACATATACTGTATATTATGAATTATATATATATATATATATATACATATATATATTATATAATTTCACTCATGACAACTCTCTGAAGATTTTAACTTGGTAATGGTTATGACAACGTTAATGTATTTGGTCTTAGCGGTATAGATCTGCTGCTGAATCGCTGCTGCTGTTATTTATTGCTGTAGTTGTAGATTATTGCTGCTGATGCAAGCAAGTACAGGAACTTGCTACTGCCAATTCATACGGCAATACGGTGCTGTCAGTATTTAAGACATACTGCTGCTGCACAAATAGCATATGAACTAACCCGTAGCAGATATATACAGGTGGAGCTAGGGAAGGTGGAAGGTTTCAGAGGAACTCTGAAAGCGCGCTGCAAAATACTAGGCTGCAAAATGCTAGGCTGCAAAATGCTAGGCTGCAAAAAGAGGATGTTAACCAGCCTTTTAAATGTAAAGCAGCAAGCTCATTGGCTGTGTATGCAACATGAACCAATCAGTTTGTGCAAAGTCATTTAACGCTGTGAATATCATCAGTTACATTAATACCCATCAGCTTGTGTCATCTAGTTTCATGTACATCCTTACATTTTCTCAAAGGAAATTAGGTCACTGCGCATTGTCTGTTGTGCCACGTACCCTCTGAAGTACAGTCCATCCACGTCCAAAGCTGTCTATCTCACAGTACACCAGGAATGCCTCAGGAGCCCTGGCTGGTTTCACATAGTAGAGCCCACTGACCTTACCACCTTTGTTTGCAATGTCCTGACAGTCTGGAGGAAAATAAACATATACTTCAGCCCTCTGATCTTATGGACAGCAAATTCAGTGTGTCAGTTGTCATTAGGATGTTTAAATTAGCTGGTTTTACCTTTGCCTGTGACTGTCTGAATCTCCACTGTGTCTTTGCAGGGTTCTTTGCACATCTGGTCCAGCTGGATAGACATCTGCTTCAAATCGGTTATTCTTTTCTCATTAGACTGTAGGATTGACTGCAGTTGACTGGGGAGGGGGGAGGGGATAAAACATAAGAATACTTTTAAAATGGCTATAAATTTATATAATGGCATTTATCAAAATGATGACCATATTTAAGATGAGTGGGATAAAAAAGAAGAAAAATGCTCACTATATTTGATCTTCCTGAGCGAGAATGCTCTTCTCAAATCGCAGTATATCATCAAGCATGCTTGTAGATTTTTTGATGTATGAGTCTGACAAAAAGATGGTGGTTATGAAAATCAAGTTTCACATTTACTTTAAAAATACATTTCAGACATACAAAGGCTTGAATATACCTATTCAATGATAATAATATTTTTCTTTCCGTATTAAAATTCATTTTGATATGCTTTGGGAGGCTTAAAAAGTAATACAACTGTCCTGATATTTTAATGAAGAAACCCATTTAAAATAATAATAAAATATATTAAAAGTGTCATCTTTATTATTTCTTTCAATTTGTATTAATATTTGTAAAGGTTGTTCTCCAATGGTTGACCAACTTGCAGAAAAAAAATCATAAAACAGGAAATTATATTACAGAGAGGACCTCCTGACTGTCAATGTCAGTAGGTTTTCTAAAATAAAATATAATTTTAGGTCATGAAATGTCATGTGGTGTGACTCCCGCAATCTTATTTATGAATTAATAATTACTGATGTGTAATACAATTATTAATAAACAACATTCAAAATTATATTTTAAACATTTTTAAATAATAAAATATGTACATTCACATGTATTCAGGGTGTAAGAAAAATAATTTATCCTTACCTATTTATTTTTTCAAACAACAGAAATCTGCATTATTCCAAAAAAGCACCTGAGAGGTCATCCAAAAACCTCTGTAACCTCTGTACACATTTTTCATTCAATATTTTTTAAATCCATAATTAATGATATATTGCGCTACCTGGTGCTTGTTTCTGTGCTTGTGTTTCCGAGTCTCTCAAGTAGACCACTTTGTCCTGCGCTCCTCTGGTAAGGTTGGCAAGATCCTCCAAATCTTGTTCCATTTGATTCAGCTCTCTGTCCATATCAGGCTTGTACCTCTGCAAATAATCAGCGACTCCACATGTGGTTGGGCAGTATATCCCCTGAGGAAGAGAGCATTGAAAGTTACTGTTAAAATAGTGACTGTTACCATGAAGCTTCACAAATGCAAATATATTACATGAAAAAATCCAGAGCAGACAATCTGAACTTACAAACCCATCATTCGGGTTACATATATCTTGTGGTGCTGAATAGTCCCCTCTCATTTGCTTAAAATGATAAAAGGAAGAAAAGACAATCAGTAAACATAAAAAAGTAAAAAACGTCTAGCAATTAATTTTTTTTTTTTTCTTTCACCGCTGACGTTAATGTGGACAGCAGCAAGATGGAAACAGCCAAATGCATGAACGAGGCCATGTTGGACCTGCAAATTTGTCTGGTCCCTTGAGTATGTGAGTGACTGTTGACTGCTGCAGGATATTTATCCGATCAAGGTCCTGCTCAGAGATGGAGATAACGGTCCGCTATACAAATAAGAGCTACCTCCACCCCTTTCTTACTCATGGTGTGACTCCGATCTAACCGTAAATTATCAGAGATTGGACAACATGTCCATTTTAATGCTGAGAACATGCTAATGAACATAAATGGGCAAAGACAGTCGTACTGTAGCCTACTACTGTTTTTGCTCACTTTTTCATGATGTTGATATTGCTAATAAATAATCATTATTGATGACAGAGTCACATAATTTTATGTAACCTTTCACTTTAGTTTAATAAGGAAAGGTCAATGAAATGGCTATCTACCCCCCCCCACACAAAATTAGTTTGACATTAACCAAAAAATGACAATAATGTAAAACCTTTAGATTACATGTTGCAATCAAGAAGAAACACTGCTTTGTTGAAAATAGGTTTCTACTCATACATAAGCCTGATATACAAACAATATAAACAAACAAACAAACAAACAAACCAAAAGGACAAACAGATCGTTTACCATGACGCAGCACGTTTCTATTGCTACAGAGCCCATGGGTCACTATCCACTCTATTTAAAGTTAATGATTTGTAGCGTTTTTCTTGTCCAATGCTGGGAAAATCAAATGTTCCACAGATCTCTAGATGACATGTACACACAAGCACAGACAAACAGACATTTGCTGACACACTTTAATCTCCACCACCAGTCACTGAGGGAAAAAAAGACGTCCTTCTTCATTTTACTGGTAATGACCTAAGTCAAGGATTGCTAAATACTGAATATTACAAAAATAAACCAATACTGGTCCAGTGAACCACTTGAGGCCAAAAATATTGTCTTTCATCATTTTATTGGTAATAACTAAAGATCAATGTGATATAAATTAGTCCTCAATATTTGCATAATATTTATGATCATGAAGTTACTTGCATTAAACATTCACTACTTATTTAAGCAGTATTGCAACTTTCCAGATATTTAAAAATGAAAAATTGTGAGTTGTTTGCATTATTATTAGCTATCCATTTTGGAGTATTTGATGACTGGATATCACTAGTAAATATTTAATCGCTTTGAATATTAATACTGTTGCTCAATACTTGTCTATGTTTTCAGGGCCACAAACACCAGTACCAACAGTGATAAAGACTTTGAACGTGTTTTTACCAAATTAACCACTAGGGGATGTTGCACATCAAAACTATTACGTGGTCCAGATCTTTGTTGCCAAATAAGCAGTACACACATCAGCAGTTGTTAAAAATATTACTTGCTATACTTGTAAAACAAACTAAATTGGTAAAATGAATTAGTTTCACTAAGCTAAACTGGGTTCTGGAATTAAGGGTGAGAGAAAGTTTAAGCAGAAATTGTTCAGCTTCATAACAAAATAAGCATCATTGTCTGTCTCAAAGCAGAACTGACTGGAACAGAACTCTGTTTAGTGCAGGGTTCAGACAGGACTTGAATTATCAGGGGCCCCATGGCCCGACACTATTCAAAAATGTCAAATATCACAACAAAATTCTACGTTTTAGCACTGACCATCAATGCAAACTACCGTTCTTGGTCTTCTAATGTTAGCCTAAAAAGTAAGCGTTCCGCATTCTGTTTATAGAAAATAACACATGCCAACTATCAACAAAGCCTATCTGGTAAAAATACATATACAAAAATACACAAAAATACAAAAGATAGTTCATTTTTTTTTGTTGTTGTGAGGAGTTTGTAGCAAATTAATGTTGATGCATTTTATTCACAAAAGTATCGCTGCATGATGGGTTTGGTGACAAATATCCAGCTGCCGTTGAAAAAGATTAAACTCTTATAAACAAACAGTGATAAACAAGTTTCAGTGAGTCAAGCAAAGGCCAGCTCTGTTTTTCTTCTTTAACTGCGTAGCATTAAAGGACATCTGAAAGAAGACTAATCTTAATCTGAAAGCTATTCATTATAACATTGATATAATGTTATATTGAAATAACATTATATGTTCCCCCCCCAAATCAACTCAGAAATCAAATTGCTGGATTCAGTGTCTGTGAATAAAAAGCTTAAAAATAAGACCCATTAAAGCTTCATTTACTGTGGATTTACAAATAGCAGACGAGTTTACTGGGGCAATGGGTCTAGATTGTGACATTCTTTACTTTTATTTTTCTACAAAGGTCCCCAACTAAATTTCTTGATTGTGTTTATTTTCTGCTTAGGTGTATCACGAAGCTCTGACCCTGCCAGTAACATCATTAATGTGACCAGGCTGTGACCCGATTTTATGGTGTGAAACCATACTAAACGTGGCAGACAACAGATATAAGGCAAGGCTGACCTGAGAGTCAACTTCAGCGTCTGTGAACTTAAACAACTCTGAACTCTGCCTGAACCTCTCTAAAAACCAGATGGAGAGCTGCTTCCATTTCACAAGTCCCAAGATGCAGCCTGCCAACTCTTCCGTCTCCCAAACAAAAGATAAGAAATGTCACCACCATTGAAGCGATCAGGGGAGGTCATTGCCGTCTAAACTGTACAGAAATTAACAGAACGTCTTAGGTCATTTTGAGGTTTAGTACAAGGCCTGAACTGAGATTCCTCCAGAAATTTGTAAAAATGCCAGATCTTCCCTATTAATATGCTTGTGGTTTTTATTGGCTTGTATACAAATATTGCATTGTGAGGATTATTCGACCTTGTGGTGTAGAGCTAAACAGTAGCTCAGAAAGGCCCAATCAAAACATAAGCAACCATATAATATTCTAACAGAAGTGAAACAGAAGGATGGATTAGCTGAACACAGCTTTAGAAGTGTTTGAAAGTGCATTTGGAAAAATTGACTGGTGTCAATGCCATCCATCTGACTTTAACCCTATAAATCCTACTGTCACGGTACACACGGGGATCCAGGAATGAGGAGACGAGGATTGTAACAAACAGGGGGTATTTAATGAATAACAAACGGAGGAGACACAGGAACACGGGGAAGGACATCCAAACAGCTTGACACACATGACATTAACAATAATCCACAGGAAACATGGGGCAGAACAGACTATATATAGGGAGACATAACTGGAAACACCTGGGACATAATCAAGACACAGACGGAGACTAATTAACTAATGATGGGGAACAGGACGGACCAAATATGGGCACATAAGGGTAGGGAAACACAAGGCAGAGGGAGACAAAGTCTGACATTATCCCCCCTTCCAATAGGCCATGGCGGAGCAGGGAGCTTGGGATGCCTCCATGGCGGGTAGCCCCCAAAAAATTCTTGGGGTAACTCCTCTTCTTAGGGGGGCGCTCAGGAGGCACGGAGGCGTGGTCGCTCCGGGTTCTGGGGAGCCGGACGGAACCAGCAGAGTCTCAGGAGAGCTGGACGGAACCAGCAGGGGCTCAAGAGAGCCGGACGGGACCAGCAGGGGCTCAGGAGAGCCGGACGGGACCAGCAGGGGCTCTGGGGAGCCGGACGGGACCAGCAGGGGCTCAGGAGAGCCGGACAGGACCAGCAGGGGCTCTGGAGAGCCGGACGGGACCAGCAGGGGCTCTGGAGAGCCGGACTGAGCAGGCACTGGAGGACGCTGGCGAGGAGCCGGCACTGGAGGGCGCTCGGGAAGCGCAAACTCTCGGGGGCGCTCTGGCAGCGCAAACTCTCGGGGGCGCTCTGGCAGCGCAAACTCTCGGGGGTGCTCTGACAGCGCAAACTTTCGTGGGCGCTCGGGTAGCGCTGACTTTCGAGGGCGCTCGGGTAGCGCTGACTCTCGCGGGCGCTCGGGTCGCGCGGAGTCTCGGGGGCGCTCGGGAAGCGCAGAAGGGGCGCTGGACGGGACCAGCGGAGGCCAAGGTGAGCTGGACGGGACCAGCGGAGGCAAATGTGAGCTGGATGGGACCAGCGGAGGCAAATGTGAGCTGGACGGGACCAGCGGAGGCAAAGGTGAGCTGGACGGAACCAGCGGAGGCAAAGGTGAGCTGGACGGGACCAGCGGAGGCAAAGGTGAGCTGGACGGGACCAGAGGAGGCCCAGGTGAGCTGGACGGGACCAGCGTGGGCCAAGGTGAGCTGGACGGGACCAACTCCTGGGGGCGTTCTGGAAGCGCTGACTCTCGTGGGCGCTCGGGTGGCACTGACTCTCGTGGGCGCTTGGGTGGCGCTGACTCTCGTGGGCGCTCGGGTGGCTCGGGCGCTCGGGTAGCGCTGACTCTCTGGTTGCTGTGGAAAGCACTTGCGAGGAACAGGCACCGGAGGGCGCTGGCGAGGAGCAGGCACCGGAGGGTGCTGGCGAGAAGCAGGCGCTAGAGAGCGCTGGTGAGGAGCAGGCTCTGGGTCTGGGCTCCAAACCATCCCCTCAAAAACTACTAACAAGCCCAGGGGTACCTGGGGGCGCTCGGGTAGCGCGGAACTGGGCGGAACCAGCGGAGACGAAGACGAGCTGGGCGGGACCAGCGAAGATGAGCTGGGCAGGACCAGCGGAGACGAAGATGCGCTGGGCAGGACCAGCGGAGACGAAAATGAGCTGGACGGGACCAGCGGACTTACGTGTGCCGCGAACGGTGACGGGCTCGTTGAGCTGCAGACGGCAGTGAACTCCATCTTGTTTTGGGTGGATTATTCTGTCACGGTACACACGGGAATCCAGGAACGAGGAGACGAGGATTGTAACAAACGGGGTATTTAATGAATAACAAACGGAGGAGACACAGGAACACGGGAAGGACATCCAAACAGCTTGACACACATGACATTAACAATAATCCACAGGAAACATGGGGCAGAACAGACTATATATAGGGAGACATAACTGGAAACACCTGGGACATAATCAAGACACAGACGGAGACTAATTAACTAATGATGGGGAACAGGACGGACCAAATATGGGCACATAAGGGTAGGGAAACACAAGGCAGAGGGAGACACAAGGCAGAGGGAGACAAAGTCTGACACCTACGGTATCATATTTGACACACATATTTTGAAATACCTGTTGTACCCAGTCTACTGCATCTATCATCTTAAATGATAGTTAAATTATATTTTACACTTTTAATATTAATAGTTTTAGTCATTTTCAAAATGTCCCCTTTCATATCTTGGTATTTGTGTCTTGAACAGATTTTTATTAAGTCAAAATAAGAAAAACTTATTATTAGAAATATTTCAAGATATACATGTAGGTTTGAAGTAACTTACTCTAGGTTTAGTTGATTATATTATTATTATTTTTTTTTTTTGGGGGGGGAATGTATGCTAAACTGTGAGCATTAAATATGATACATCAGGCTTTTGAGAAATGTTTGTTTTTACTTCTCTCAGTAATCGTTGTATTGCATTGCAAAATATGTTTTGCCTTCCACATTAAAAAATACAGAGCTTCGATAATAAATTATTAGGATGTATAATGATATTTATATGCACTTTATGTAAACAATCTGATCTACTGTTATAAAGAGTTCATTGATTACCGTACATTTCAAGCTGTCCGAATTTCATCTGACTTTTTAGCCATAAATAACAGCACCAAATTATATATTTTTGTTTAATTTGGGCTTCTTAATAAATTTGATGTGTTTTTTCCCCCTTGAAGGGCTCCCTTGAATGTGAGCTCCATATTCTCCTGTTTCACACTATATGAGCTGTTTTTGACATTTCTAATTATTATTTTATGGCACGTCCTGATTTTGCTGAGTTTTAACATCTTGACCATTTCCCTACACCTAAACATAACCTTACCCAGGAGTAATCCCTAAAATCAGAGGAAATTATAGATGAATGACACTGATGTGTAAGCCTAAACGTCACAAAAATAATAAACTTGTTCTTCAATTCTGATTGGTTAAGGACAATGTTGTTCCAGGGTCAACAAAAATGTTGATCCAGGAACATGTCACTCTTGGTAAAATCAGGTTCTGCTATTTCATGCTTTACATTGTTAAAAATGTAGAGATATTTTGAACTGCTAATGCTTCTCATTGGGATTGTTTATGTGCATAGTGATGCTAAGCAGTTGCTCAGGTTTATGTCTCCTGTCCATTTGATTTACTGAAGTCCTCTACTCCTCTGCCCTCAACATTAAGGCACTCTGCTGATTCTTTTTTCTTCTTCAAGGTTCTCTTCAAAACTGTGTAGACAGGATTGGAAAGAAGAATAAAATGTGGAAAGAATTGGAAAGAATCTCGTAAATGTGATTATAGTGAATTTGTAAGTAGGAGGTCATACCGAGGGCAGTGTAAGTTCAGCAGCCGACACTTCAAGTGAGGTTCTGCAGTGACCAGAGTTTCACATCTGCCCTTCAGACCTTGGACTGCCTGTTGATCACAGCTGCCAAATATTCAACACAAAATAAATGGCTTTAAAGGCTAAAATAATGATTACACAATAATTATTTATGCTACGCAAAAGCCTTTTACAAATGAGGAATGCATGTGATTTAGACAGATGACATTGAACGTGATCACAAACGTGTCGTGTATATATATTTTTTATAAAGGATCTCCATTTTATTGCATCACAGTGCACGTTGGCGATTATTTTTTTCCACTGATATTTTAACTATTGCACAGTTATACTTAATGAAATCTGATTAAATGAAGAGTTATCATTGCTAAAAGCCAAAATACTAAACATACAGCAGGTACACAGACACATGTCCAGTTCTAGCTCAACAAAGAAAAACAAAACTGGCCTATAATCAGCTATTACAGAAACCTTGAGAAATGTATTGGGTCCCTCTCTTATGTTACCATATTTTAGACCCTGTGATTACTTTATTACAGATTTATTCACCTCTCCCAGTTTGTCAACGCATCTAGCAGCAATCTTCACAAAGTCAACAGTGTATATAGGCAGACTTTGTGTGCTGAAATACAGCTGATTTAAAGTGATGTTTGAATAATTTTATGCTAATGCTTAAAATAATAGTTCACTCAAAAATGAATATTTGCTGAAAATGTACTCACCCTCAGGCCATTCAAGATTGTAGATGAAATTTTTCCTCTTCAGAACAGATTTTGAGAAATGTAGCATCATATCACTTGCTCACCAATGGATCATCTGCAGTGAATGGGTGCCGTGAGAGTTCAAGCATCTGATAAAACATCACAAAAAAAAGTTTCTTGATTAAAAAAATGCATTCACATTGTGAAAAGAGTAGGCTACTGTTATGATTATTGTGGACAAAAAATATCCTAGTGTTTCTGTTTTGTTGTCATCAAATGGCATCTTCTGCAGTTTTTTTTCTGATTAGCCATTGATATGTAGGTTAATAATAATAATAATAATAATAACTTTATTTTTATATAGCGCCTTTAAAACAGTTTCTCAAAGCGCTTTACATAATAAAACAAACAAGTGAAAACCCAACACACACAACACAACTAATTAAAACAAAGATAAAACTTAAAATCAAACAGTCAAGAGAAAGCTAACCCCAAAAAATGAGTTTTTAAGTAAGACTTAAAAATGCTTAAATTATGTGCCTCTCTAATTCGAAGAGGGAGTGCATTCCAAAGCCTGGGAGCATAGGAAGAGAAAGCCCTGTCCCCTACAGCACGCAACCGTGTCTGAGGAACTACCAATAAACCAGCTTGTGAGGATCATAAAATTCTAGGTTAAATAGCACTTGGAGCCAAACATTGTGAAGGAAGAATAGTGATTCTGATTGCATGTACTAGATTGGACAACTAGGTCTAATGATTGAAACAGAAAGAGAATCTGGACGGATCTGGGTACAAAATATTTCAAGATTATCCGATGACCCGATTACGTCCAAGAATTGTTATTACATGCCACTGCTAATTAAGGCCACTTCTTCTACTGATGCTTGCAGAAATCTTTTGGGTGCTTAGGAGAAAGTCTGGAAGGACCAATGTGTCTGAGAACAGCAAGTGTTATTGTTAGAGGATAATCAGCCTCTGCCTCTAATTAAGGGGCTCACGTCTCACAGACTAGACTACAAAATCAGCTGTTTTGAGCCGAGGGGAATATGGTTCCGGATAAGCTTCTTCACATGTTCTAAACGGACATGTATGAAAAAGTATAGAATGTACTATATAGTGGTCACACAACATATTAATTTTAATGTCTTTTTAAACAGTGGTAGGCAAATTAATATTCTTTAATTCTTGGTTTGGTTTACTTGGTATGCTAATTTACAGTCATATAGTTGAGTTAATACGTACATTTAATTATGTTGCAGAATTCTTGTACGTGAATAATACAATGCAAAAAAAGTATAAAAATGTGTTTATTGTCAAAGTATTTCTATATATACACTCTTAAAAATAAAGGTACTTCACAATGCCATAGGATAACCCATTTTTTTCTTAAATGGTTCCATAAAGAACATTTAACATCTGAAGAACCTTTCAGTTTATCAAAAGGTTCTTTGTGGTGAAAGAAGGTTCTTCAGATTATAAAAAGTAAGAAAGAGATGGTTCTTTAAATAACCTTTGACTGAATGGTTCTTTGTGGAAACAAAAATGGTTCTTCTCTGGCATCGTTGTGAATATCCTTTTAAGCACCTTTATTTTTAAGAGTGTATAGATAGATAGATAGATAGATAGATAGATAGATAGATAGATAGATAGATAGATAGATAGATAGATAGATAGATAGATAGATAGATAGATAGATAGATAGATAGATAGATATCAGGAATGTTATACCAACTTGAAAACATTTCTAACATTATTTTTTTCAATGTGTGTTATTGTAAAATGCTACCACTGGGCTTACTGTTTATTTGCGAAAACTACACAACATGAAGTAATCAAGTGTTGAGCATTAAAGTGGTTTAGTGTGGGAATGTAACTTCCAGCCAATCAGAATACTGGGGTCCTCCTCATTCCTGAAGCACATGCCGTGTATAAATTCTCCATCGACTGGAAGTCTGCAAGTCATAAAAATGCTAGACTCGCTGACGCTTCTATTTGAGAAATTCTTTCTTTTCTCAAACTTTAATATTTTTAAAAGTCTATGGCAGGAGGAGCCGGAGCGTGCGGTGAAATGGCCAGTGCTCAGGAGAGGAGATCTGCTGGAGGTGCAGCGCACTCTCTTCATTCATTACGGCATCTATCTGGGCGACAGCAGGGTGGCGCACCTGATGCCTGACATCATGCCAGCATTAACCAATAACAAACAGCTCATCAAACCAGTCGTCACTAACACAAGACTCATATTAGGCTGTATTTACAGAAATGCGAGTATACGTGTAGACTCGGTTGAAGATTTCGCGTATGGAGCTCAGATTATAGTGAACGATATGGATGTGAAAATAAAGTGTCAAGCACTGGTGAGCGAAGAAGTCGCGAGGAGAGCAGAGAAAATGGTCGGCGATATTCCATACAGTTTATTATGGAATAACTGTGAACATTTCGTGACGTATTGCAGGTACGGGACACCTGTGAGCCAGCAGACAGAGAAGGTGAGTTCGACAAAAATATTATTTTATCTTTAATGTTATAATAGCCTACATAATATTATAATCTACTTGTTAAAATATCATAGAATTAATATTGGTAACACAATATTGTAGGATTAATACCATGTTATCTAAATGCCAATATTGTAGCAAACATACATAAATAAGCCTATATATATTCTTTAAAACTAATATTTTTGTTGGAGAAGAAACAATTGAATTTGATTTAGGCAAAGTCTGTGAATTATATGTTTAATGTATTTTCTTTTGCAGTTCTGTGACTATCTGAAAACCATCATCCGGGACCAGAGAAGTGTGGCCTTAACTGTTGGAATAGGAGTGATTTACATCCTGTGCTTTGGCCTGGCACCTTCAACTACATTACCCACAATCTTTATTCCCTTCATTCTGTGGATGGCTGGCTGAGAGACACTTTCACTACATCACAACAAAGCTCAGTTTTAAAGGGGACAAGTACACAACAATGCAATGCATCACTGCTGCAGTGGAATATGTGTAAACATGCAAAGTCTGATTATGCAGTCAAACAATGTTTGAGCATCATTTGCTTTTTTTATTCTATATGTTAAAGGATAAGCTCTGTCATTTAAATAGTTAATGACAACATGCTGTTAACTCTGCCTTTACAGCACTGCAATATATATTTCATTTTAAACCATACCTAAAATTGGTAAAGCCAATATTGTTGTAGCTTAAAGTTACAGATTGCATTTACTGTTCACTAAAGGTGCCTTATATTTGTATTAAGCAGAAGTGTTTATGATCACTGACATGGAAATGAACTGACATGATACATTTTAATGTACTATGGACTGTGATTTAAGACATAACATGTATGAGTAGGCCTACCTGTAGTTTTTTTATTGTTATTGTTAAGCTCTGACAATGCTTGATTGTGAATTTGTACAGTTTCAATGTATATTTAATATCATACGTTACTGAAAGAGAACCAGAACAAGAATATGCAGATAGACAGAAAAATTTGATGAATTTTGGCATTATGTATAAATAAAATATTTTTTTCTGGTTACTGTTGTAAACAGTTGATTGGATTTATTACACTATGTTCATTACAATAAAGCTTGTCTGATCTGTAGCTGAACTTGTGGAATTTGCACAAGGCCGGTTGCATACAAGGTTAACACTAGTTAGATAGTAAAAGTTAGTGAGCTATTCTTTTCTTTTAGACTGTCTTTTTATTTATTTATAGACTGGACTCTATAATCCATCATTGAGCAGATGGTGACCAACGAAAGACTGATTTTGGGAGTTTTGGCCAAAGCAGCCAGTTTCTGTGTGAACTCTTTGGTGGATTTTGCTTACGGTGATCAGATTCAGGTCAATAAAACGGACAGTATGGTCAGTGTACAGCCACTTAATGGAGAGGAATTGGCATGACAGGCGGAGAAGCTGATTGGATATTTCTCCTACAGCTTACTGTGACACAACTGTGAACATTATGTCATGTACTGCCACTATGGTGTTGCATTTAGCTTTTAAACCTTTCAGGTAAGAAAAAAAAAATGTGGCGGGAGGATATATAGACTATTTGCATATAGATACACTATACATCTTAAAACTTTTTGAAAGAATCCTTAATGCTCACCAAGGCTGCATTTATTTAATCAAAATAGTTCAATGACATAGCAGATTTGAACATAAATTAAGAATGAACACTAGATTTAAGCACCTTGCATTCTCTGTGTGGGCATAACAGTCGCACTCTAAGCCTCCCACAGGATTCATTTACTTTTGTTTCCAAATTACAAACAGGATTTCACAATTTCCTCCCACACATACACAGATTATCTCCTATTTGAATACGTCAGTGAACTCCCCTCATGGTTTATTCCCCATAAATAGAGCTGAGAAAAGACGAAAGGCATCTTGTACATTTTGTAGTAACCTTAACCTCATGTGCCATGAAAAAATGCAAAAGAATGAACAGGGTTATTTTCAGAGCACAAAAGCTCTGAGTTTGTTTGAGCTATAGCAGTTCATAGCCTTTTATATGGAGCCAAACAACTCAAACTATAAATGATTAATTGGTCCATTTTGAATTTCTAATTTATTGCATATACAGTATATATGATCAATTAGGTCTGAATAGGTAGCCTATCGTAAACTAACACTGAAAATATTGCAGTAATCTATAGGTTAATGTAAATTTTTACATATACAAAAATATTTTTTGTTAAATTTTTCAAGTTATAAATGAACAGTTTAAGTATTAAGAATGAACATGAAGTAGGCTACTAATAAAAACTGTACGTTTCTAACACTAACATAAAACATATATTAATAACAAACTAAAAATTAAAAGGATTGTTTGTTTGTGAATATTTTTGCTAAAAATATTTATACAACAGTATTTAATACAATTTCCTATTAACTGTGATGAGCATCATGCTAGGACATTTGCATAAAATAGTTAGCCTATAATTCAATTTCAGTACAGATTTCAATGCAATGCTCTTATTATACTCGGAATAATCTGAGTAAAGTCTGAAAATGTGACTTTCAAAATTCCTTTTATCGTGCATTTTGCAACACTCATCTAACAACAGTAGCAGCACCATCTAGTGGACTGTGGTAATATATATTTCCTTAAACAGTTACAGAAACGTCAGTTCGTGCACACTACAGCAAAAGTTATTAATATATAACAGATAAACATTTGATTCCATGCTAAACAATGCCTCTCCCATCTCTTTCAGTTCTGTAAAACTGTAAGGACAACTCTCTTAAGCAGAAAGATGGCCTTCCTGTAAGCTATAATCGGGGTCTTCATCTTCATCATGTTGTTTCTAGGCGCTTTGACACCTCTCACCACCCTCCCCATTGCCATCATTTCATTTAACATCTGGATGGCATCTTGAAGACACTCCGGGAGGAATTTGTCCTTTAATGTGATCCAGAAACAGCCACAAAAGCATCAAAGCATTTACTCTTGTCAACAACTGCTGACAGACTGTCCTTCACAACATGGCAACAAAATGTCTTTGTATCTGTGTCTAGAATATGTGTCTGTTTTGCAAACTGTAAATTAAGTAATTTAAGAAATGGCGTAAATTAAGTAAGTTAAGAAACGGCGATAATGATACCATCATGAAACTTTTCATTAAACAAGTGTTAATTGCATGCCATGTAATATATGACCATACATCTGATGCATCATAAATGTATGTGATCTTGATAATTATGATTGTTTCACTGAAGCACTTTTTTGTAATAAAGAAGGAACTTTTGTAATAAAGAAGTTCGTATAGACAAGTGTAATTTGTTTGAAGGTAACAAGCCCAAAGCGGAATTATACCCGGAATAAGTAAAATAAATATAAGAGAGAGAGAGAGAGAGAGAGAGAGAGAGAGAGAGAGAGAGAGAGAGAGAGAGAGAGAGAGAGAGAGAGAGAGAGAGAGAGAGAGAGAGTTTCATACTACATGAAAAAAACGAAACAAATATCCAAAACATCTTAAAGTGTTTCCACAATTTAACAAAAAGCATGGATCACCGTTTGGAAATTACTCTGTGATAAAAAAGGGTTTTACTTTAGAAAGTTAATGTAGATGAAAAAAAGCATGATTTTACAACAGCACTGATCTGATCGTCAAATTTTAAGTTACGATCAAACATAATGCCCAGGTTTCATATGGGGCCAGAGAGCCACAGTCAACATCTAACACACAATTTTCCTTATGCCCAAATATAATTATTTAATTATAATACATTTAGAAAATTACTTGAGAGCCAAAGCTTAATTAAATTCTTCTAAACAGGCCAACAATGGTTGTAAGCCGTTTTTGCCATTGTGTTTCAGAGGAAAATAGATCTGAGTATCATCAGCATATAGATGAAAGGATACTTTATATTTGTTAAAAATGGAAGCCATCAGATGTAGCATATATAGGGTGAACAATACCAGCCCAAGGATTGATCCCTGTGGCACTCCACAATAAAGAGGTATACTAGATGAGGTCTGATGACCAATACGAACACTAAAACATCTGTTGGTCATAGGAACGAAACCACTATAAAACTGTGCCACGCAGGCCCACAGATGTCTCCAAACATGTCAACATCAAATCAAAAACAGCACTCAGATCGAATAAAACTAAAGTCATAGCCAATGAAACAGTGAGTAACATTTGGATGGTCCTGAGTGCCATAATGTAGTCAAAGAGAACAGTAATGGGGATAATGATGATGAATAGTTAATGGAAAGATGCTGCAGACAACATTTACAGTAGCAAGTGTCCTACAGAGTCTGGATTCAGTTCAATGCAGGGGGTAATTACTTAGGGAACATTCTTACTGCATCCACTTGAGTAGTTTAAGGAACTATTCAGGCTTGTTTGTTTGCATAATTTAGGCATTTTTCAGTTATTTTAAGATTAATTGAGCGGGTTGACTATTTCACATTTGAATTAAGAATATGCGTCACTTGCAACAAGCAAGTTGTTTAAGTTGAGTATGAAGCGAAGTTGAGCATACATTTTTAAAAGAGCCAATAAATCAGCTTCTTTTGTTTTTACATGTGAGTGAAACCTTGCAAATATCTTAAAGTACGAGGCCATGAATGTCATATTGAAATAAACAAAATTGTTATGACATTGCAGATAAAAAAGCTGCTTTGATAAAATAAAATCTTCAACATGCATCTCCCTTAACACTTTAAAACTGCAAAATGAGAAGACCTCCAAGTTGGAGCAAATTTGGACAACATTTTATTGATTAATAAAATGAATAATAAATCATTTATTTAAGAGGTTATCATTTTATTCTCAATTTGGCAACAATACATATGTATAATCTTAATATTTCATGGCGTAAATACAATTTTACTATAAAGAAAAACAGTTGACAGCACTATGGATCACAGGATTATCAGAAAGAGCGCTTCATGGAGCTGGTTATTTCTGTCATTGTGTTCTCTGTAGTTGTCAGAGATCCATCACAGTCACAGCCACAGCCACCTCCGTCATCACAGTCACCAGTCACGACACACACCTGGTCTCAATCTCCTCATCACTGACCACCAGCACCGGTCACCGGCAATCTCTGCACCATTCAAAAACACGCTCCATCCAGTCACTCACTGTCCGGTCTACCGTTCACTACCCCAAACTGACACCAGACCCAGTGTGCACTAACCGGTGTATACTTTCCTTTCAGCTCTCCGTCAGAGAAACCCCTGATCCTGGTTCCCGCCCTCCTTTGATCCTGCAAATGACATTCTCATCAGTTGAAAGCTAACTGTTCCTATCACCAAGATACTCACCTGCCAGTCTCTCTATCCTCACGATCTGCATTCAACCTGTCAATAAACCATCTTGTTATTTCTCTCACCTCCTGTTCCGACTCTATTTGTGTTGTTGTGCTGCTGCTTTTATTTATGCCTATTTGCCTGGCTGGACATTTATCTCAGTCTCTCAGCGGAAGTGAATGAAAATCTATACCACAGCCAGTAAGTGACTAAAGCTGCCAGCTCAGTTCAATTAAAAAGCTATTGCACTGAGATTTAGGAGGATTTAGGTATCATACTGTATATAGATAATTTCTTCTACCCAAATGTGTCATGGCAACCAAACTGCAATTATTGATTCGACAACATATAAAAATAAATTTGTAGAAAACACATTCCACAGGTCAAACATATGTTTTCCATATGCTCCTGAAGGAGAAGGTTGTTTAAACGGTTGGCCCTCCAGTTACTAATAACATGCTGTAGTTTGGTAATGTTGTGCTAAGAATATTCAAGAATATAAATCATGATTTTCCCACATGATCTTTCATCATCCACAATGATAACATAAAAAGCACATATTTTGCTATTCCAAATTACGTTCCCTATCAGTCGGTCACTCTCGACGTCACGTCGGAGGACCGACAAGTTGGGATCTCGCTTAGAGAGACCAATCTACTTCGAGTGTAAACTAAACGAGCCAATGCACATTGGCATGCAATTATTGCATCCAGCTGCCACTGATCACAGTGTGAGTATAAGTAGGTGGCAGGTGCAGTGCATATTCAGCTTTTTGCTTCGGAGCCGAGCGGTTACATCGTTCTGCTCCTGACTTCTGCTGAATGAGTGAATTCAACGAGTTGAGCACGCTCTTCGGAAGACTCTCGTGCTGGTGGTACAGCACTACAACGGTGGTGGTTCTTCCCATGTCGAGTGGACTGCACACATCAGGCTGCACTACCCCCTGTTTGTGTTGCAGATGACCATCTCCCCTGTGCGCTTCAGCACGCTAAAAGAGTTTTTTCCCTAAAAGAGCATTCATGGGTTGCGTCTTTATAAAGACGAGTTGGGTCTTGCTTCAGACAACGTGTCACCCGTGCGTTTCTGGATGCGGTCGTTGCCTGGCGCTGGGTGATAGTCATGATCGCTGCCTCACGTGCCTGGGCAGTAAGCACGCTGAGGTGGCGTTCGTGGATGAGTCATCTTCTCACTGTGGATGCTCATCTCGGAGTTGCGGCCAGGCTCCGTTACCTCGACAAAGGGGCGGAGCTGTTACCTCCGTCTCGATCTAGTTCTCGTCCTGGCTACAGACAGGCGAGGTCTACTTCAGGCGGTAGCATGGCTGGTCTGAGGATTACAGTGGTGGCAAACCCTCAAGGGACCATCGCTCCTCTTGCGCTCCGCAACCAGTTGAGCTGCCAATGGAACATGCTGGGCCCTCTAAAAGGAGCATACCAGCAGTATCCTTGGCACTCCTCCCGACGACCAGATGTCGATCGCTGCATCGGAGGGTGAGCCGGAGCTTCTGGAGAGGAAGATTCGGCTGCGCTGCTGCTCCGGCAGTAGCAATGCCTGAGTCGGATCTGGAAGTGACGGCTATGCTTTCCCGGGCCGCCGAAAGGGTAGGGCTCAAGTGGAGAAAGCCACCGTGTCCCGAACCCTCGAGGTTGGACGACTGGTTTCTCGGGTAGCTTGTGCTGGTTCTCAGCGCCTGCCCCTGGGGCAGCTGCAATGCAAGTGTGTCCTTATACTGTCTCCACCCAGCAGGGGAAACCGTGCCTCCTCTTCCGGGCCTGTAGGTACTCGTCTGATCTCATCCGGCGAGGCTTATGTGGCCTGTGGAGATGCTGCCTCCACCTAACGCTACGGCTTTACTGCAGGTTCTTCAGGCTAAAAGCACTGAGGGACATGCACGGGGGTGGTCACGATACGGAAATTCTGAAAGAGCTCCGTACCGCACCTGACCTCGTGCCACGAGCGGCGAAGGTTATGGCACGGTCTCTGGGTCGTGTGATGTCCACACTTGTGGTCCAGGAGCGCCACCTTTGGCTGTGTCTGGTTGACATAGGGACACCGACAAAGTATCCCAGACTGGCCTCTACGGCCTCTTCTGGCCTCTTCGGCGACGCAACCGGTAACATGGCCCAGCAGTACCCGGCTGCACAGGAGCAGACTGAGGCGATCTAACACTTTCTGCATCGGCGGGCAGCTGCTGCCTCCACCCGTCCGCCGGTTGCAGCGCCCAGCCTGCTCATCGCCGAGGGCGGCCCCCTGCATCCACCCCGCTCCCGCACCGCATCCGCAGCAGCCTTCAAAGGCGGTGCCGTTGAGCTAGGTGTAGGCAGGCCACCCCGCCCGTCCTGGCCCCCGTCAACTGGCGGTAAGTGGAGGAGCAAGAGGCCTCGGGACGGGCGACCCAGAGAGAGAGGGAACTGCTTCGGGAGAGGGTAAGTGCATCTCTCCCTCCCCCGGAGGAGGGCCAGGTGGATAATCTGTTGTTTCAAAAATCTCGACAGGAAGCGGTTGTCTCTGTCTCTGGGTCCCAAGAGGGCATGGAGATTCATGGACGGATCAACTCCGGACCCCACTCATCCTCCCTCTTGCCAGCAGGCAGCAGTGGGTGGTTCGAGAGCATCATCAAAGGCTACTCACGCACCCTCTGCCAATTATGGAAGCAGGTAAACGTGCACACTCAGACCCCTCCTCAGTGGATCAACTGCCTAGAGTTGCTGGCAGTACACCTGGCCTTGAACCGTCTCAAGAGACGCTTACGAGGCGAGCACGTACTGGTCCGTACAGACAGCACTGCGACCGTCGCGTACATCAACTAACAAGGTGGTCTACGCTCCCGTCTCCATGTTGCAACTCGCCCGCCACCTCTGGAGTCGGAAGCATCTGAGGTCGCTTCGCACCATTCAAATTCCGGGCTTGCTCAACCGGACAGCCGATGAGCTGTCCCGAGCTGCGCTCCCCGGAGAGTGGAGACTCCATCCCCAGACGGTCCAGCTGATTTGGAGACGTTTCGGACTCACACAGGTAGACCTGTTCGCATCCCTAGAAACGTCTCACTGCCAGTTGTTTTACTCCCTGACCGAAGGAACACTTGGCACGGACGCACTGGCACACAGTTGGCCGTGGGGCCTTCGCAAGTATGCATTTCCCTCAGTGAGCCTTCTCGCACATACACTGTGCAAGATCAGGGAGGAAGAGGAGCAGATCCTGCTCGTGGCACCATACTGGCCCACCCGGACTTGGTTCCCAGAGCTGATGCTCCCCTGGCAGATTCCTCTGAGGAAGGATCTACTGACTCAGAGACGGGGCACCTTGTGGCACCCGCGTCCAGACCTCTGGAAACTTCATGTCTGGTCCCTGGACGGGACGTGGAGGTTCTAGGTGACCTACCCCAAGAGGTAGTCGACACCATCACTTTGGCGAGAGCACCGTCTACGAGACATGCTTATGCCTTGAAGTGGAACCTGTTCGTCGAATGGTGCTCTTTCACAGAGAAGACCCCCGGAGATGCCCGATCAGAGTCGTGCTGTCCTTCTAGCAGCAAGGGTTGGAGCGAAGGCTGTCTCCCTCCACCCTCAAGGTCTTCGTAGCCGCAATTGCTGCCAACCACGACCCTGTGGAAGGGAAGTCGGTGGGGAAGCATGACTGGGTCGTCAGGTTCCTTAGGGGGGCAAGAAGGCTGAATCCTCCACGCCCCCCCTCTATACCCTCTTGGGACCTGTCTCTAGTGCTCAGAGCACTACAGCAGGGCCCGTCCAAGCCTTTGCAGACAGTCGAGCCAAAGTTCCTCTCAATGAAAACTCTGCTCCTGCTTGCACTGGCCTCCATTAAGAGGGTTGGGGACCTACACGCATTTTCAGTCGACGATTCGTGCCTACAGTTTGGACCGGTGGATTCCCAGATAATCCTGAGGCCCCGCCCAGCCCGGCTATGTGTCCAAGGTTCCCACTACTCCTTTCAAAGACCAGGTGGTGAGCCTGCAAGCGCTGCCCCCGGAGGAGGCAGACCCAGCCCTTGCTTTGCTTTGTCCCGTCCGAGCATTGAGATACTACGTTGACAGGACACAAAGCTTCAGGACCTCAGACCAGCTCTTTGTCTGTCACGGAGGCCGGCAGAAAGGGAATGATGTCTCCAAGCAGAGGATGGCCCACTGGATAGTGGATGCCATCACCCTGGCTTATCAGGCACAGGGTGTGCCTTGCCCGTTCAGGTTGAGAGCTCACTCTATAAGAAGTGTGGCGTCCTCCTGGGCGCTGGCTCGTGGCGCCTCGCTGACAGATATTGTAGGGCTGCAGGCTGTGCGACCCCTAACACGTTCGCTAGATTCTATAGCCTTCGTGTGGAACCAGTTTCCTCCTGTGTTCTCACCTTAAACGGGTAGAAGCACTGAGGGGCTCCGGTTTCAGGTCGGCTTGCTAAAAACTGCTCCAGAGAGTCCGTACTGTAGACCCTGTTGAGCTCCTCCGTCTCGGCAGCCGGATGTAGCGGAGCATCGCCAGGCCCTCACTGATGAATCTGTGAGGAACCGGTAGAGGGCTGGGTTCCATATGTAGAGACCGTTCGATCCCATATGTGTAAATTCCACAGCCTTAGAGCCCGTGTTTCCGCAGACTTCCTGCGGTTACAATCACCTCCAATCTTCCATATGCATCTGACTATTGTCCATATGTGTAACTGCTTCTGAACCTCCTCGAAGGTAAGGGCTTCCGCAGCTGCCCTGTTCTAAGCTGAAGGCCCAGTGTTATCCAGTCCTACTGAGTGGGTAGTGCCATAGCAACAGTAACTGATCTTCCTATGGAGGCCCTAACCTGCGCCAAAAAATAACAGCACAGGAGGCTTCCACGGGACACTGGAAGGGGCAGTATCCGTGGCCTTTTGGTAGGGATCCCAATTCGTCGGTCCTCCGACGTGACATCGAGAGTGACCGACTGATAGGGAACATCTCGGTTACGTATGTAACCCTCGTTCCCTGAAGAAGGGAACGGAGACGTCATGTCCCGTCGCCACGGCTCCTGTACCACCGCTGAGTGGCCGGATCCCAGCTCGAAAACCTGAATATGCACTGCACCTGCCGCCTACTTATACTCACGCTGTGATCAGTGGCAGCTGGATGCAATAATTGCATGCCAATGTACATTGGCTCGTTTAGTTTTCACTCGAAGTAGATTGGTCTCTCTAAGCGAGATCCCAATTCATCGGTCCTCCGACGTACGTCTCCGTTCCCTCCTTCAGGGAACAAGGGTTACATACGTAACCGAGACGTTTTTTATATTTTTTCTTTTCAGCCGTTTATTTTTTATGGATGGCCCCAAAGTTAAATGTATTTCACATTTCTGATTTATAAGGCATTTTATAATTGTATGGGGCTTTTATAAACATCAATCATTTGTTGTAGAAACATTTTTCACTCAGAAATTGCTAGTAAACTGCACAAACTTCACAACAAATCAGGAAGTAGCACATTCAGTTAAACATATATTTTTTCTTACAATTAAACCAATTAAGTTTGTCATACAAATAATCTTCATTTGTCATGTGGGTTTGGATCAACACGAGGATGACTTTTTTCGTAAATGATCACCTTTTTTAATCCATACTCTTGATCTTATTGTGAATAATTGATTGGTGCACATTATACCAAAGAGTGGAAAAAACTACTCTTAAACCACAAGTAATTTGCTCTGGGTTGCAAACAGCAGACCATGTTGACTTTATCTTTAATCAATATCCTTAATGAAGCACAGCAAAACTAATTTAAAACCAGAGGGCACCTTCCTCAAAGTGTAAATGAACAAACTTATGAAAAAATCCATTATACAATCAAATTCACATTTAGAAACTGACAGGAATTGGAAAATGCTATAAATCACTCAGGATCACTTAATGCTGTGATATTTAACTTGAGAGCAAGACAAGAATCAATTATTAGCATTTATAGTACAGTTCTGCATGGCTGAGAATATTAATTATCTGGCAGTCTATGCATTTTTAAGTTGAATTATTGCTTGATATAAATATATCAATTATTGTTGATATTCATACTAATTATCACAATGTCAAGATAATAAATACATTATGCTAACACAACATAGTATTCCATCAGATGAAACAGGCCTAGTATATGAGAGAATAATTATAAAATACTAAGACATGATGCCATCATCACTTGACAATAGACAAGATCAGATCTTGTGACATACAGCAGCAAAACACAAAGGACTATAGCTAAGGGTAGTGCATGCATTTAATTGAAGGTCTGACAACAGGGAGATTCTTATCCTGATTGTTGACGTTATACATCCATACCTGATGTGGACCAGGAGGACAGACAATTGTGCTTTTGTCTTAATGATTACATTTCCTGACATTTGAAACCTCTTTGTTCCTGTGCCATAGGCTATGTAAAATTACAACATGAAACAAAGAGTTGAGCATGTGAATACAATTCAATTATTTATGAGTAAACCAACTCTAATTTGTTGAAGATATCAGAAAATGAAAGTGATAATCGAGTTATTTTCATGTCAGTAAATTATCTTAAAACACTCGTTAAAACTTTGTAATAACTTTAATTAACATTAGTAAACATTATTAGCATAAATCATATAGGCTAGACTAGAGGTTAAACGTAGGCTAAAATATGAATGTCAAGAACCTTTGATAGATTTATTTTAATATGAAATATTAATTAACACAATGATGTCCACAAACCTCTGATCTGTTAGCATTAAGCTTATATTATAGTTGTAATTGTAAAGCAAACTGTGGCTCATTATGAAGTCGGATGTCAATCAACAATCTCGCGAGCACAGCTGGATTTGCTCACGTAAAGATCGGCAGAGGCAGCCTGTATACTCGCAGCAGATGCTCCTTTTCCTTCATTCCGACTAGTGTTATTGACTCTTCTTGACGACTGTCGTTGAGTTATCCGTTATACGTTTGTTATGGATTCTATTTATTCTCATCTGCAAGACACGTACGTGAGCGTATATTGCATGCAACTTGACAGCTTAAAGAAGGTAAGACACTTTAAGGACTTACTCTTTTCAAAAAGGATTTCCTTCCTAAAACAATTTTCTTTCTTTAATCAATTTTTTTACAAAATTATGCAGTTCATATTTATATCTATAATTTATTGCTGCATGTTATTAGTGACAATATGTGCAAACATGCTTATGCAAATAATCATATACTATAGATAATAAGTGTATTAAACATTTATTAATAAAGATATGAATTAAAGTTCATATATTCATCAAATAGTAAAACATGTCATGCATCAGCAGTGCATGGCATTGTTATGCATGAAAAAAGAACCTCTGAACCTCTATAATTTATCATTATTGAATATTTTTAATCACTGATGACATACCAGGGCGTCCAGCATTTCATAATTGATGGATTGTTTAATTCATTATTGATTAATAATAATACATTTTCTGTTTTGAATACAGTTTATATTTTTAATTAGCCAAATTTTTCAATTTCACTTTACTCTTTTTTTTCAGATTAATTGACTTAAGTGAACGAATGATAAATATGGATATAAGAACTGAAATGAACATATCTGAAGACGAAATTCAGTCTGCAAACTTTTCTACAGCAGCCTTACTAGACGGTCTGGAAGACAGTACAAAACTGGTGGGTGTTCAGGTGATCTTGATTTTGGCTTACAGCACCATCATCGTCTTTGGCGTGACCGGGAACTCCTTGGTCATATATGTTGTGTACAAGTTTAGAAATTTACACACGGTGACTAACTATTTCATTGTCAATTTGGCTGTAGCAGATTTGTTGGTCAACACATTGTGTTTGCCTTTTACTTTGATGTACACACTCTATGGAGAGTGGAAATTCGGACATGTGATGTGCTACCTGTTGCCGTACGCACAAGGCTTAGCGGTCCACGTTTCGACCATCACACTCAACATTATAGCTCTGGACAGATACCGCAGCATTGTCTACCACATGGAAACCAAGATGTCAAAAAACATGTGCATAGTAGTCATCGTGATCACATGGGTGGCAAGCGCAATCCTTGCCAGTCCTCTAGCTATCTTTCGTGAATACGTGACCTTTGACTTGACGCCTGACCAGACGATTCAAGGTTGCGCTGAGAAGTGGCCTGGAAGTTGTGCGGATGGGATCATCTACAGCATCGCCATGTTTTTTCTACTGTATGGCCTGCCGTTGTCAATCATTTTATTTGCATACACTCGGATCTGGAACAAGCTAAGAAATCACGTCAGCCCTGGCGGTGGCCGTAGCGACCGGCATCAACGGCGACAGAAAACCACAAAAATGCTAGTTGCTGTTGTTGTGGTCTTCACTGTTAGCTGGTTACCCTTTCACTCTTTTCAGCTTGCTGTGGATATTGATAGTAGTATATTGGAAATGAAAGATTTCAAATTGCTCTATACGGCTTTCCATATTGTGGCCATGTGCTCCACATTTGCCAATCCCATCCTCTACGGCTGGATGAACAGGAACTATAGAAGATCTTTTATGGCTGTGTTCAAGTGCGTACGGTTAAACAATGGAATGAGAAGGGTTTGTAGCAGTGAGACAGTAAAGGAGAAATGTACACGCAATAAGCAAAGCACGGTCAGTGTGGCCTTCACACAAGAAAACACACTGCTGTGAAGGATGTTTGCTTTTTACAAAATGTGAACAAAATTCAAAATGTCTACTGTAAAGAAGGATTGTATGTAAATCTAAAGACTGAACACTCAAATTGTCTGATATTTGACAAATTTATGAGTCATTTGTGGTAACTTTGTGACTTAACGCTTAATTAGTTTGTAATATTGTATTTTCTTTAATATAATGTATATGTATTTGGTTTTATGTGACCTGTAAAAAGAGTATTTGAGGGATCTCATGTTGAATATATTCCAGTGTTTGTTTCCTGTGAAAGTAAATGTTATTTTATGGAAAATGGTTAATTAAAAAGGTATATAAATCATTCATCTTGTGCATGTTATTCAAACATTTTAATTAATTGAAATAAAAACAAAGCATTTTAATTGAA
Organism: Gymnocypris eckloni scoliostomus; assembly: GCA_027564155.1. NCBI lineage: Eukaryota > Metazoa > Chordata > Actinopteri > Cypriniformes > Cyprinidae > Gymnocypris > Gymnocypris eckloni. Next base: position 1,810,154 of record CM050416.1, on the reverse strand, counting down.
TGTACTAAAATAACTAAAATACATAATAAAATAATACAACTACAATAAATAATACAGTATATAGGCATATAAAAAGCAAATAAAATGACAAAAATACTCAAAGTTGCTAAAACTAAATTTTAAATGAAAATGGTATTATAAACATTTAAAATGTATAGTATCACAATTATACTAACATAACAATGGATTCAACAGACCACCAAAAGAATACAAATGATATCTAACAGTGCAGTAAAAAAAAAATGTTGTTTGCTTTTTTCAACTGATTTAATTTCTGTGGAAAAAAAGCAAAAGGTATTTGCTTGTTTTTTTTCTAAAACTCACTTGAATGTAATATATTGGTGCCTTTAAAGCTGGTCTGAAACAAGTTTAGCTAAAGTATAAAAGGTTTATACAAAAATGCAGTGTGTGAATCAATTTTATTGGGCAGCGAGGCAGCAAGCCAGCTGCTTTCTGTTTCAGACACCTCATGTATCGCAGGTAATTAGGTTACTTGGCCTCTAATACTTCACATTGTTCACAATAAGAGCTCTCACAAGCGATGAAATCATACGGGACCATTATGATTCCAAGGGTGAAGTGTTTTCTTTTTTAAATGGAATACTCTTAAAACAAATATTCTCATAAACAGCAACAAGTCTGTCTGGTGGGCAGATGGCTCAACTTGTTTGTTATGGATATTCATGTTTCATTTTACTGAGCTCTTCATTATCTAGAACTATAAGATGACCAAATTATTGCATTATGAATCAGCCTTTTGTTGTAACATTGAGAATGTGACTTTTTGCCCACCAAACAAGCCTACAGACTTTAAAATAATCAAGAAATACGGTTTACAAATATAATTTATTCCATCAAGACCCACATCCTAATTCTGATAGCCACTGACCCATGAAAGATCAATCAACTGACAGGAGCCGGCCAATCAATAATTACTGAGCACAACGGGACAACATAAAAATAGAACAAGAGGGTCTCAGAGTATTGATTTGGTCAATTACTGCACTGTCTGTCTTTGAATGTCCCAAAAGCCACTACTATTATATCTACAATTTATATATTGAATTCATGTCTCTGCTCAAAATGATTTATCTATAGATATCTTGCTGCATTAGGGATTTTATTTCAAGCAGATGGCTTTCAGCCTTAAAGCTTCAGGATGTGCATTACCAATGTTGCCATCTCATAGTCATTCATTGCTGATTTGCTCTTATCCCATAATAAACATCATAAAATTACAGGTTTAATAATAAGCCTATTAACCTATTTAACAATGGGTTAACATTGGGTTCACATAAAAAGGCCATCCAAAATGTAGATGCATAACATAACAATAATCCATAAGTAATCCACACAGCAGTCCATCAATTAACACCCCTTGAATAATAAACAAATCCATCATTAAGATGTTTTATTTACTTCAAACCTTTTCTCTTTCCATTACTGAGTCCTCTTTTCATAGTTTTGCTTTCCCCAGTGAAAAAGACAACCCATCTAAATCAGGAGAGATATACACACATATTAAGCACAGTTTACAAGTGAAAACAGTTGTAATGTACAAGTGAAACAAATGTTGGTGGATTTTGGTGAAACAAAATAGGGAATGGTTCCCAGGATCCATTGTTAAGCAAGTGATGCAATGCTACATTTTTTTGGATAACCTGTGGCTGAGAAAATTATCAAATTTACATTTTTTTTTGAATTATTCCTTTAACAACCTTGCTGCTGCTGCACAACTGCAATTTCCCCTTAGGGATAAATAAAGGTTATTATACTATACTCTCTACAATAGTTAGCTTGATGTTGATTGATAGGGCAAAAGGTGCTGGTTTGTTCCTCGATGAACCAATGAGTTGTCAAAACACTATAGCACCATCTGTGAAGGTGATTACCTTTAAAGAGATAACTTAAGCAAAGTATAGGGACCCTGCATGACTCAGAAGGCAAACATAAATAAATAAAAAACTGAAGTCGGAGAGCACAAGACAATGATGATGAACAAGATATGTTTATAGCAGTTTATCATCAGAACAAACAATAAAAGGTACAAACAGTGAATGTTTTGCCAACAAGTAAAGAAATTCCATAAAAGTTAATAAAAAGCAATTGAGCACATTATTACAAGATTAATTTAACACATTTATTTTAAACAAAGGCTTTGTTACACATATGATGCAATGCTATAAACAGCAATGATTTAACTTAAGTTGCAATGTTTATGACAAACTTTGTGATATTTATACAAATATCTTACAATTTATTTTCTAATGTAAAGACATTTTAATGAAAATGTCATAAAGTTACTGCATTAAATTAACCCTGTGAAGCCTGACATACTGTATAAAATAATATTCGGAAAAACCTTACACTATATATTTTTTAATGGAATCTTAGAATTGTTTGGCTCATATAATATGATAACTGAGAGTATGGGGAAAAAAACGTTACATTTTATTTAAAAAATTTTTATGCAAAAATATGCAATTTTGTGCTGTTGCTGATACTGTATTTATATATAGCCCAAAATAATATGAAATGTTGGTATACTATAGTGTATATCAATTGCATCTTTATAACAGTACAGCTATTTGCTTATTTAAAATGCATATACATATCAGTTGCCACTCTATATCTCCCAATAAAAATGTCTTAGTAAGAGGGTATTTTAATGTTTTGTAGATTTTATTATTAAAGCTCTGCCATTTTTATTGTGGGGGCAAAACATATAATGCAATGCAAAACAATGATTGAGAGCTGTACTAATAAAAGCCTTCAAAAGTCTGTTCTATCATATTCAATACATTTAAAAAAATGTATGGACCAACAAATAAACCCAAGTTACTTCAGTTCAGTAAGTGTTCATACTAAAACATTACTAACAATATAATAGTTATTCTTATGTTCACTTTATGAAATTTGATAAAAGGGTAAGTTTTTAGTATAGTAAAAAGCCTTAAACTTGCTTTAAGATGAACAATTATCAATCGGATGACAGAAGGCACATAGAATACTGTGTACAAACTGTTTTTTTTTATCATGTTGATAATTTAAAGGCCTTAGAGATTTGCCTATCATATATGATACAGTATATGCTTTATAAGGTTAAGGGAATTTTGATTTATTTATGGTTTGAGTCTTTCTGAAATGTAGTTATATCAAATGTCAAAGAAACAGAACAGGTTAAAAATAAATATTAAATAACGCTCATTTTCCAAATGGGATAGTTTTATTAGGTGGGCTCCAAGGTGGAGGCGGCTCATCTTGAAGAATTGCCTGTATCCTCTTTTCTTTTCTCTCTCTTTTTTGTTGAAACTCTTTTCTTCTCTGTAATAAAATGACCAGAACAAGATAAATTCATCATCAATCTAACAATGGAAAACAATTAAAAGATTTTGTTCACAATATGTTCACTGAAAACGAATGTATTTTAAAAACAGATTAAAATATGCATGTCTCAGACTCAGTCCCAAAGCATCTGTTATAATAATTATAATCTGTATAATGACAACAATGAATTGGCAAAAAAAAACGTTTGACAGGTGATTTGGTTATTTTGATCTTTTAGTTTAAGAGCAACTTCTTAAGCATAAACAGCAATGTCATGGATATGTATTTTCTCAAACTCGTTGTACTGATAGAACTGATACATGTGATTGAGAAATAGCATGTAAACATCAAGGCAGGTTGTCTATTCATTAATCAGTGCAGAAATTTGCTGTAACATACCAGCCATTTCTCATACATCTCCAAAGCCATTTTTTCTTTTTCCTCCTTTTCATATTCCTCCTCCACTTCCTTTATCTTCTCCTTCCTGCGTTCTGCCCTTATCTTCTCTTCAATAACATCATTCTTTTGGTCACTCCTGTAATATGTAATGCAAGTAACGGTCAAGTTCTGCACAACAGCACAGTTATTAATGTCAGTCTGTAACCTGAAGCATTACAAAGAGAGCACATTTACATTTTAAGTTGCTTGAGCATGATTAAACATGTGCTAATTAACAAAACAAATTAATAAATTTGTGTTATGTATGTAAGTGCTGTGAAACGTTTTTTTGCCCCTTCCTGTTTTTTTTGTACATATTTGTCACACTTAAAAGATTCAGATCATCAAACTAATTTTAATATTACACAAAGATAATGCAAGTAAATACAAAATGCAGTTTTTAAATGATGATTTCATTTATTAAGGGAAAAAAATCTGTCCAAACCTACCTGGCCCTACTCAAAAAAAGAATTGCCCCTCCTGTTAAATCATGAACGATCTGTGATTAAACACATTACTTTAGAAAGCTGAGTTAAATTTCACTAGCAAAACACAAGCCTGATTACTGCCAGACCTGTTTAATAAAGAAATCCCTTAAATAGAACCTGTCTGACAAAGTGAAGCATGCTTAAAGAGCAACACATCATGCCGCTATCTAGAGAACCACAAGAACAGATGAGAAACAAAATAGTTGACATGTATCAGTCTACTATTGCCAGAAAGGGTTATAAAGCCATTTCTAAAGGTGCGTTCACACCAGACGCGAATGACGCGAATAAATCGGATTGGATTTCGCGTCTTTGCATTGACTTAACATGTAAATCGTTCACGCGATTCGTGTCATTCGCGTCTGGTGTGAACGCACCTTTAGGCTTTGGAACTCCAGAGAACTATGGTCAAAGCTATTATCCACAAATGGTGAAAACTTGGAACAATGGTGAACCTTCCCAGGAGTGGCCGGCCTACCAAAATTACTCCAAGAGCGCAACGACGACTCATCCAGGAGGTCATAAAAGATCCCAGAACAACATCTAAAGAACTGCAGGCCTCACTTGCCTCAATTAGGGTCCGCGTTCATGATTCAACAATAAGAAAGAGACTGGGCAAAAACGGCATCCATGGGAGATTTACAAGGCAAAATCCACCGCTGACCAAAAATAAACACACAGGCTTTTTGGAAGGTGTGTGTCCCGTTGTATCTGGCGTAAGACCAACACAGCATTCCATAAAAAGAACATCATACCAAAAGTCAAACATGGTGGTGGTAGTGTGATGGTCTGGGGCTGCTTTGCAGGATGACTTGCCATAATTTATGTATAATGAAAAAATTTATCATAATGAAACCCCTCCAATGTGGCTGAATTAAAACAATTCTGTAAAGAGTGGGTCAAAATGCCTCCACAGCGATGTGAAGGACACACTGCCAGTCATTGCAAATGCTTGATTGCAATTATTGCTGCAAAGGGGGGCACAACCAGTTATTGGATTTCGGGGGCAATTACTTTTTCACATTGGGCCAGGCAGGTTTGGACAGCTTTTTTTCTCTTTATAAATGAAATCATTATTTCAAAACTGCATTTTGTATTTACTCAGTTTAGTTATCTGTGTAATATTACAATTTATTTGATGATCTGAATCTTTAAAGTGTGACAAATATACAAAAAAAACACAAAAACCAGAAAGGGGCAAAAAACTTTTCTCGGCACTGGAATAAATTTTTATCTTACTCACCATTCAGCGAATGCAGAGATGGAGTCCTTCTTCTTCTCTTCTTTCTCTTTGACCTGTTGTAGTTTCTGTCTTCTCTCAGTCTGTTTCTTTTGCCTGATTCTGTCTTTAAGGATACTGTCATTCTCCTCTTTCCACTTCTCAAAAACCTGATTTTCGAAATGTTTAGAGTGATATATTTATGTCAAATATAGCACCAAAATTGCATTTAGCAGTATATATTGTATCTACCCTGATGAAAAATAAATATACAAAAATGTATTTGAAATACATTTATTTTATGCCAAATATACTACAAATACATATTTATGTACTTAATAAAAATACCCTGCAACTGCACTTTTGGTATATACTAAACTGCTAAAGTAAACTTAAAGTCTGCTAAATTGGAACAACTAATTCATATTAAATGCACTTTAATTGTGTGGATGTAGTGCTGAGGTCCAACTAAAGTATATTTGATATACTGATATACTGAAGTATATTTGATTGTTTTAAAGTGGAGATATTACAAATAAACTTAAATATCTTGCATTAAGGCCGATATTATTGAAAGATCATACATTCCTCATCCAATAGTGACATTAAAATACATTTTAGACTAAATATTAAAGGGGTCCTATTATGCTCTTTTACAAAGTCTTGATTTTGTTTTGGGGGTGTACTAGAACATACTCTCATGCTCGGCGGTTCGAAAAATCGCATTATTTTTCACATTATTACAATACCTCTCTCCCCAACCTGACACAAATGACTCGATTAGCTCCGGGTTTGATGAAGGCTCGCCTTCCGAAAAACAAAATGTGTTGTGATTGGTTAGCTGTCCCAGTGCGTTGTGATTGGCTAACAGCTTAGACGGCGTTTCAGTATTGCCCCACCCCTTACCAAAACAGCAAGTTCGTCAATATTGCCATATCAATTCTGACCTCGAGAATATTGAACAAGAGGTTCGTGCAAGACATATTAAAGTGGTAATGTTATTGTTGTTGTTTTTTGGCTAAACCGCGTTTTAGATGGGATGTCAACAACAGCTTAAAAATAACTGCATTGACAATGTACAGATAAAAGCAACAGTAATATGTATTACGTTTATTTTTCTTTCTAACATTATAATATGAATTGCACAGAAACTGTTATGCAGTTGAATTTATTTATACCATAGTCCCACAGACTTGCGATATTTGTGGCCACATATATATGCAAATTAATTATCTGCCAGCGGGAGGCGCTGTTGTAGTGATAGAGAGCGAGGTATCCCCAGTAACACAGAGCTCCGCTCACAAACGCTGCTTTTTCAGACATTACATGCAAGATGAAAAGAAAATGACATCCAACATTTTCTGAAAACTGTTGGTTTAAATCAGAAATAAAGTGATATAAAAACACCCGCACTTGGTTTCGATTTTGAAACATGCAAGCATGTATTCTACCCACCTGCCAACCAGTCGAATTTCAGTAGGCGGGATTTACAATTTGTGATGTCACAAATAGAGGAAAACAACTTTGTAGTCTGTTATGACATAATGGATTATAGGTTTGTTTCGTTGTTGTTGCTGTTGTCTCTTTTTCCCTTTTAGGATTGGTCGTGGACATAATGTGAGTCTGCTGGTGGTTGGACCGGAGAAGAGACCTGGACTATAAATTCCCTGGCATTCCACTGGAGGGAGCCCTCTGCCTCTTCGATCGATTGCTCATTTGTTTATTGTGATACTGTGCTTGCTGGTGAATATGTGGTGTGACAGAGTGTGTTTCTGTTCCAATAGTGTTGTTTGCCATCGTGGATACTGTGTGAGCCTTACTTTTAGTACATTGATGTCTTGTTGACCATGTTTATCACTTCTTAACTGTTTTGGGAAGCAGTAGGGGGTGAGTGCCTTGTTTCTTTTGTAGGCCATTAGGCCGTGACTTTTTCTCCTGTTTATTGGGTAGATAAGGAGATAGGGAAGTTGATTGTAGATTTTCTTTCTTTTATTTTGGATCAGTAGGAAAGGTAGTTGGTGGGGAAGCTAGTTTCTGTTTTGTTTATTATTTTGGCATTAGCTCACCCCTGAAGATTTTGCTTCTGAATTGTTTTATGTTTTGAATACATTGTTTTGCATATACATCGAGAGAGAGAAACATATACAATTGCGTTGAATACGAAAACAGAACGAGGAAAGAAAAAATAAAATGAGTAATTAAGATAACATGGTTGTGTTATTTATGTTACACTCTGACCTAGACCAGGGATCGTAACAAGTCCAACCGAGCCGCTCGCTGTAGTTCTTGAAAAGGTATTTAAAAAAAAAAAGAAATATAGTATCAATGGGTACGGATGGAAGCTGCCTCTTGTATACCAGCAACCTTAACATCCTTACTACAAGTGTACCAGTTTCTTTTAAATATACTACTTTAATAAAAAAAAAAACTGTTGTTAAACATTCATTAAGGATTTGGTCTCAGTTACGTTTAGCATTAGACCTTAAAGACCCTTGTATTCAAGCTCCGGTTTTTTGTAATATTTATTTTCCACCCTCTTTGATGGACGGGGCTTTTAACATCTGGAGGGAACATGGTTTAGCTACAGTTAGTCAGCTATACATAGCTAACAATTTTGCATCCTTCACACAACTTAGAGAAATTTGACTTACCCAGCTCCCATTTATTTAGATACTTTCAGATACGGAACTTTATTGGTAAGCAGTTTTCTAACTTTCCCTTCTTGCCAAATAAAAATATACTTGATGAGATTTTAGACCTGTACACATCATTGAAAGGGTCTATTTCAAAAATATATACTATAATTAACACAAAACAATCCCCCTCAATACGCCCACTGAAGGCGCTCTGGGAAGAGGAATTGAATTTGATGCTTGAGGAAAATACGTGGGATCTAATTCTTGCCCGAATACACTCATCATCCATAAATTCTAGACACACTCTCATTCAATTTAAGTTAGTGCACAGAGTCCATTGGTCTAGAACAAAACTAAACAAAATATTCCCTGATTTTGACCCAACCTGCCTTCGCTGCGCAACTGAACCAGCCACGTTATTGCATTCTTTCTGGTCCTGTCCGAAACTGTCTGATTTCTGGAGGAAAATCTTCAGATGCTTTTCTGTTATTTTTTCTTTACCATTAGACCCCAACCCCTTGACAGCGTTGTTTGGCATTCTTCCTGAATCTATCAACTTAAACACATTACAGGCTGACAGTGTAGCCTTTGCAACTCTACTGGCTAGGCGACTTATTCTTATGAATTGGAAGTCAGCAGCTCCTCCTCCTTATCGCCAATGGGTTTTTGATGTTTTACATGCTCTCAGGATGGAGAAGATTCGGTTTGCAATAAAACAAAAGCCAAAACTGTTTTAAAAGTCTGGAGCCCATTTCTGGAATATTTAAAGGAGACAACTGTATCTTAATTATTATTATTTTTTTTTTATCATTTATTTTTTTTTACATACTGTATTTGAATATATAACTATACATGACTTGTTTTATTTTTTCTAATCCGAATTGGTATGTTATATGAAGATATGTGCAACATCTATTGTATTTGTATTAGATTACAATATTTGCCTTACATTTTTGTCTGACCTAAAATTAACCAAAGAAAATATATATATATCTCCCTTTGGAGTGAACTAGATAGTTTTATACCCAAACATACACACTACACACTGACTAAAATTCAAAAAGTGAAAAAGTATAATAGGACCCCTTTAAGACTAAATATTACAAATATTACGTTCCTGTGGCTCAGTGGTTAGAGCATTGCGTTAGCAGCGCAAAGGTTGTGGGTTCGATTCCCAGGGAACACATGTACTGACAAAAATATGTATAGCCTGAAGTCGCTTTGGATAAAAAAGCGTCTGCTAAATGTAAATGTACATTGTGCACAAGTAGTACTTCAAAAAAAAAAATCGATAATTTATTTAATCAGATAGCCTTGAGTGATATGTCAGTAAATATGTTTAAATGTTATATTTGAACTATACTTAGAATTAAATAAATGTATATTAAACAAATTACTTTTTTTCCTAAGGTATGATTATAGGATTTGGTTTAGATTGATCTAATTTCTTTCATTTTATAAGTACAAATAATCCAGTCTCTCAATTAATAATCAATGGAGTCATGAATCCTGCATGCACGATGGTTATAAATAATAAAGCTTTAGCAAACATTTTAGTTTAAGATAAAAGTGTGTCACACTACAAGACATGTCAACTTATATCCCAGTATTTCAGGACAGCTTCCTCCTAAGCTATACATAACAGAAAAACTTATGATACGCGTAAAAGACTGCAGTCCTGAAACCTCTGCAGACATCAGAAAAAAAGATATGACAGTTCTCAATATGGCTAAAATGCTGAATCTAAAATGCATTGAAACCAAAGATACTGCTATTATATCCAATTTAGTAATGGTGTGATTTAAAGCAGAGATGGGATTCTGCCTTAACGGGCACAGTGGCAAGGGGATGCTAGGTCAAATAGAAGTGAGAAACTGAACACCTCCACAAATATCTGTTCCACAAGGCATTGAGTAAAGGGTTCACAAGGCTGTAGTGCAGTTAATATCCAGTACAGCAAACCACATTCACAAATATTAAACAAAAATGGGTTCTAGTGTTGTGGACCTCGTTCTAATGTGCAGTGGATTAATAACAACAACAAAAATATATATATATATAGTAATAACAAATCCCTAATATCCTTTTAATATAGTAAAATATTTACAGTGCTTCTAATATGAAACAAATCTAATAAACAATGAAACATGCTGGTTCCTTTTTTTCTTGCCTTAATACTACATTTTCATAATTACTAAAAAAAATACTAACCTGTTTTGCGATTTCCTTTTTTTCTTGCATTTTATCCATTTCCACTTGTTGTTGCTTAATTGTATCCTGCTTTTCTTTTACTTTCTTTTTGATGAATTCATTTTTTTTCTCTTTCCAGGCATCATAAGTGGCCTTTGCATCTGCAATTTTAGCAAGCTTTTCCTAGAAGAGAAATTATAAATATTGAATAAATCATTCCAGGATTATGGTTCCTAAAGAATTGAGTTAAGCACTTGATTTATCTTACCTCTTGAATCTTCTCCTCTTTTAATTTCTCTTCCTGCTTTTTTGCATTCCTTGTTATTTTTAAAGTTTCTTCTTTCTTTTTTAGCCATTCCTTTTAGATACACATTTTAGTTACATTAAAAGGGCTTCTTAATAAATCAATAAATCATACGTTAGTCTCTTGACATAACTTATTAACTTAGATTGATTTAATTCCTTAAATATTATGATTACAGTAAATGATTAGTCTAACCTGGTACACAGCAGCTCTTAGTGAATCTGCTGCTTCTGGAACCTGTTGGGTCTGCTGTGTCCTCTGATCCAAAACCTTCAATGTTCCCAGGTATTTAGACTCTGCTGTATAGGAGCTCTTGGATTTTCTGGAACTGGATGACCGAGAGCTTGAAGGTTCAGGGTCCAGAAGATATTGTTCTTTGAATTTGCAATGTTTGATGCTTTTGAGTAACACTTTTAAGTTAATTGTGTACTAAGTGATGTTTTACTCATTAAAGCATAACAATTACAGATATGATTAAAATCATGAGCACACATACCAGTGACCAAGTAAAAACCATTTTATTATATTAAAATTACGTACCTCCAAGAAGGCAAGATAGAAAAAGCTTAACTTGTCAAAATAATTAACAGAAATGTTAAGAAATGCATAAACATGGTGAGATTTGCGTGTAATGGAGAGTCCACCACACATGCACATATACAGCTTGAGATATTAAACAAATTCACTAACCTGTCTGTTGATTTTCTCGACATTTGGCTTAGTGTGGTTGACATGTGGTCAATGTCACCCTGGCAACTCTCCTGATTGGAAAAGTGTGAAGACAGATTTAATTTAAGAACTAAATTTGCATTTAAATTTGACATGGCATTCAATTGACCTTAATTTGTAGGGTACTGCTCCCTTTAATAACTTGTTTCAGAAGTTGTTTAATGCTGACACTAGATGTCATTTTAGAAAACAATATTTCAGAATAATTAATAAGAACAAGATCTTTCACCTTTAATCTAACTTACATGCTTTTCTTCAAAGGATGTTGAGTAATTTCTCTCTTTGCTCTCTTCCGAGGCAGCTAGAATGAAAATAACATATTTAAAAATGATTAATATTATAATTAACTTTAAACTATTAGATGTCAGGTCACAGATGATCAATACCAATATAGTAAAATGTAATCTCACTATTACAGAATCTCTGAACATTAAAACAGTCTAAATTAATTTTCACATACCACTGCCTACAGTGTCTGGAACCTCAGACACTTGCTCTGCTGTGGAACAAGACTGTGTCTTGGACTTTTCTGACAAGGTCTGGTCTTCATCTGGACCCTGTAATAAATATAAGGTTGAAAAACAAAACAAGAGTCTTTCAAAACATCTCCTGGATTTAGAACTGATCAGCTTGTTTCTGTTGGGAGATATTATCTACCACTAAAAAATAACAACCGATTCTACACTCTTAAAAACAAAAGGGGCTTTACAGCGACACCTAGAAAAATCATTTTGCTTCCCAATAACTTTTTAGTGAACAGCTATTTGTGTATTATTTTTTTCTTCGTGTAAAGGATATTTTAATGACCTGAAGAACCCTTTTACACTATAAAATACCTATTGTACAAAGTTTTATGTAAAGTTTCCATGATGTTACATGTTCTTCGTGAAACAATTGGTGCCAAATGCTACCAATAAAGACATATTTGTTTTTGATACTGTACAAATTCATACTTGTAATTAAAAAAAATATATTAATATATACAGTGCTCAGCGTAAATGAGTACACCCCCTTTGAAAAGTAACATTTTAAACAATATCTCAATGAACACAAAAACATTTTCCAAAATGTTGACAAGACTAAGTTTTATATAACATCTGTTTAACTTATAACATGAAAGTAAGGTTAATAATATAACTTAGAGAACAAAATGTTCAGTTTTACTCAAATTAGGGTGATGCAAAAATGAGTACACCCCACTAAAAGTCTCTGGAGCAAAGCTAAATTTTAGATTACAAATGTCTAATTTAACAAGAATTCAACCACAGGTGAGTCTAATTATTCATTACACAGGTGTTCAGCAGACAGTTGACTATAAAAGGGTGTTACTTAAAGAAAACCCCTTCCCATTTCATGCTGTCAGCAATGGCACCACATGGAAGAGAAATGTCACAAGAAAATAATTTCTTTACACAAGAAAGGTGAAGGCTACAAGAAGATCAGCAAAGGTTTACTTATCAGTCAGAATATTGTAGCAAAAGTGGTACAAACATTTAAAAAAGATGGAACTGCAACCATCTCACAGAGACGTCCAGGTCATCCACGGAAGTTAACATCTCGTCAGGAGCGTCTTCTGATGAGAAGGGTTGAAGAAAATCGACATGCAAGCTCACTACAGTTATCTAAAGAAGTAGAAAGCCAAACTGGGGTGACACTTAATGGCATGCATGGGTGCATGCGTCCACGAAAGAAGCCTCTCCTAAAGCCCATGCACAAAAAGCTCGCCTAGAGTTTGCCAGGGCCCATGCTGACAAAGATGAAGACTACTGGGACTCTATACTCTGGAGTGATGAGACCAAGATAAATGTTTTTGGAACTGATGGCTTCAAAACTGTATGGCCGCAAATGTGAGGAATACAAAGAAAATGCATGGTGCCTACAGTGAAACATGGTGGTGGCAGTGTCCTTATGTGGGGCTGCATGAGTGCTGCTGGTGTCGGGAGCTGCATTTCATTGATGGCATCATGAATTCACAAATGTACTGCTCTATACTGAAAGAGAAGATGCTACCATCACTCCGTGCCCTTGGTCGTTGTGCACTTTTCCAACATGACAATGATCCTAAACACACATCTAAGGCCAGTGTTGGATTTCTGAAGAATAACAGGGTGAAAGTGATTCAGTGGCCAAGTATGTCTCCTGATCTGAACCCAATCGAACACCTATGGGGAATTCTGAAGAGACAAGTTGAGCATCACTCCATCCAGCATCCAATCTCTAAAAGAGGTCATTCTTGAAGAATGGAAAAGATAGATCTGGCAAAATGTCGCCAACTTGTTCATTCCATGCCTAGAAGACTTGATGCTGTCATTAAAAATCATGGAGGCCATACAAAGTACTAGATTTAGTAGTTTTGTTGTGGGGTGTACCATTTTGCATCACCCTAATTTGAGTAAAACTGAAAATGTGTAATCTAAGTTATATTATTAACCTTACTTTCATGTTATAAGTTAAACAGATGTTATATAAAACTCAGTCTTGGCAACATTTTGGAAAATGTTTTTGTGTTCATTGAGATATTGTTTAAAATGTTACTTTTCAAAGGGGGTGTACTCATTTACACTGAGTACTGTGTGTATATATATATATATATATATACACAGATAAAACCCTAGATTGGGTTTTATCATTTACAGTGTTTAAATGGGTTTTCTGATGACACTTTTTGTCTATCTATTATTAAGACATTCTCACCAGAACACTATCATTGGTAGAGGTTTGACTCTTCTCAGTAGAGAATGTGTTGGAGAGGGCTATAGACATAGAGGATGTCGCTGTTCTGCTGTAGGCAGTGGTCTCTGCTTGTGTTTCCTCTTCCAACTGACCAATATCACACATCTTTGCTGTCCTCTGCCTGGGTTTGGGTCTGGGTGACATGTCTTGAGCAAGACAACCTGTTTACATTAAAGAACGTGTATTTTAGTTTCTGACACTTCTTAAGCTGATTTTCTAGACAGAATAAAAATCAACCCCAGCTCTGGAAACCTTTCAAAAGTGAATAATTTATAATCTGAAAATGGTCATTTGGGAGCAACCATTAAAATTCCAATTCAAGATATAAATACAAAGCAAAAAGTCATATTAATGGTAACTGGTCTTGCAAAGATCACAGACATTAAACAATTGCATACATACAAAGTCTGCACTGACCTGTGGAGAGTTTTGGTTTAACGCTTCTCTCCCTGGGTTGAGGAATGGGTAGTTCCCCATCTTCAATCATGTGGTTGTCCTCATCTTTTTCTGAAGGCAATGGCAATGGACTGTCCCACTGTGAGCCATCTGACGTAAGAGGGGCAGAAGATTCCCGTTGGCTATTCTCAGAGTTTAGTGGTAGTGGAGATTCTGACAGGCTCTTCCTCAACTTCGTTACTGATTTTGACTGGTCATCTTTCTGGATTGAAATGGATTCTGGTTGAAACTTGTCAGATAAAGAGGAAAAAGTGGAATCTGACTGTAGTTTTTCTCTGGAGTGTAGGAATTGCTTGGACTTTGAGAAGTATTCCTGGACTGGGGGGAATGGAAAGAACTAGGCTGGTCATCTGCACTTCCTGTGGTGTTCAGCTGATCAAATAGCACAGGTGAGCTGGTCCTTTTTGTTTTCATAAAAGATACTTTTTTTGGTTTGAAATTTTCCTCTTCATCATCTGAAAGCTTGAAATTGTTGATTTTGCCTTTTGTCTTTCCAACTTTAAATCTCTCTTTCTTCTGTTTTTGTATCTTAAGGAGTTTAAGTATGTCTGCTGAATTTAAACATAAAGGTAACGAACAATAAGGAAAAATGAATAACAAACATTGCTAGGAAAATAAACAAACTGGTTCAAGGTAAGGTCTGTAGCTCTGACTATACAATACATTGAACATATTTTTGATAATTACGACATTGTAAAACCTACCATCATCATCACCATCTTTCCCATCTTCATAATCATCATCGTCAAAGTCATCCGAGTAACTATGCCTGTTGCCTCTAGCAGACACAGCTTTCTTTAGCTCATCCTGAAATTCATAAACATGCACGTGTCATAGTGAGTAACGTTATTTTTGCGGTTACAAACGTTCAATTCGAAACGAGCCACAACAATCTAGAATAGACAGGCAGCTCACTACGCCTTGAGTCAGAAACTGATGTGTCTGAAAACATTATAAAGAATCTTTTAACGTTGGAGCACACTAATGATTTGACACTAATAACGTTAATACCTGAAACGTAGTTCTTCTGGATGCTTTAGGGCTTTTCGTGTATGCAAGTGTTGTAGAAAAAGGCTCGTCATCCATCTCATCGACTGTTTAAATGCGATAATTTATTATACAAACAAACATGCTCGTTTCAGATATATAATTTGCCCATCAACCGTTCAGACGATTAATTCCTGCCGTAGCTTCAAAACAAATGAGCTGTAGCAAGCATTGTTCAGATCAACTTGGACGCCATTTGTTTACGCCAGTTACCAGAGCAACTGCCGGATAAGAACGTAATCCTACTATGACGATGGCGTGGCGTGGTGACGTAGCATACTATGGCAAACGCGTTTTACATTGAATGTCCCAAGCTTTACAAGTTTAATTAAATCTTAAAAACGGAACATCAAGACAGATATAGAACCTTTTGGATCACACACACCTTATCTCCATTTTTGTGAGTTACCGAAACTCCTTATGAAAACAGAGAACAAAAGGTGCTTAAAGGAACACTCCACTTTTTTTTTACAAATCCTCTAACATTAGAGTTAAACAGTTGAGTTTTACCGTTTTTGAATCCATTCAGCCAATCTCCGGGTCTGGAGGGAGCACTTTTAGCATAGCATAGATCATTGAATCGGATTAGACCATTAGCATCTCGCTTAAAAATTAGGGGAGAGCAGGGGCGATAGTACCACTTTTCAGAAAAACGTAAGTTTAAAAGATAATGTTTTAGACAGAGGTATATTTTTGCTGTGGTCAATAACTCACAAGTGTGGTCTATCAATACCAAGTGGTATTTTTTACAAATGTAAAACGACTTCGGTATAATTTCAATTTGAACATAAGTTGTACATTGTTACTTTTGACCCCGTCTGTTGGAATGAAAGTAACACACAGGTTGGTCAAAAGTAACACAACAATACAAGCTAAATGTTTAGTGTTACTCTTGTTTTTTTTAATTAAATATACCTGACTATGACCTTGTTAATATGTAACTGCAAACATATTTTGTCCTTTATCTTTGGTAAACATTATTAAATTACATTTTCTACATTTACAGTTTCATCAAAAGTAACCTGATAGTACAAACTTGAATTGTTTAGATAGTTTATTGGCAATGTCAATTCATTTTATAAAACATTTTTTCAACAGTATGAAAGTATATAATCCAAGAAACAAACAAAAACAGCCAAGAAACGCCATGTATAAGTGGCTGCAGAAACAAATGTTAGACAGAGCCTTTGAGAAACCATGGCATATTCTCAGAAGACAGTGGAAAAGTTTGAAACAACACTGTGATCCGGAAGAGTCAAGTGGCAAAAAGAGGATAATTTGGATGGAATCCTGACTAAGGTTAACAGGTGTTAAAAGATAAACAGTACAAACAAACAGGAACATAACAAAAGGCATTTGCCTACTCATTGTCACAGTTGTGACAGATATAATGTCCTGCTGAGAGGCAGTTTTAACATTATGTGACATGGCATCTGACGCACAGACGCCATGACACATGCCAAACCTGTGACATCTGACGCACAGACGCCATGGCACATGCCAAACCTGTGACATAAACCTGTGACATTGTCACTCTGCGTGTCGCACCTTCGGTAGTGACTGACACCTGCCCCTAGGTGCCGCTGCATAATGTAGATTGCGTGACACAAGCACGTCAGCACGATATTGATTTAATTAACAGTATGTCGCGGTCAAGTATACGATTTATTTATTTAATTTTAGTAAATTAAATGTATTTGCAAGTCGGTTATACTTTCGGTTATATGTCGTGAGTTTATGGCACATCTGTTTTTGAGTGGCATGTGGCATGCTCACCGGTAGATGTCAGTACAAGTAACTTTGGCCAGCGTAAGAGTGACCCAAAAAAATCGACAGTTCAGGAAGATCCACGGATGGTGTATTAGTTTGTGAGTTAGACGGTAGCGCATCAGCAAAACAAAACAACTAATCAGAGTCTATTATTGAAATGAATAAACCACAGATGATGTACAGTTGTACTGGTACTTTCGGTCAACAATGAATGGTAAGACAAGTGGCTTCTGTGGCTAAATTTGTTACCCTCTGCTGCGAGACAATGTAATGGTAAACTTTGAGGAAATCGCAAAAAGCCTGTAATGATGCAGATGAGTCAATTGCTTATTACAAAATATATAATTTGCTGTGGTAGTGGCCTACTCTTTATGTTGTAGCGTTTGCATAATATACTGTAGGCCTGCACTGCTGACGTGTTTGCATTTTTTAAATGGTATGATTGTGCATACCAATGTAATGGATACATTATTATTTATAAACTGTAAAATTGATGTATAATTGCAATTATATAAACACAATATTATAACCCCCTCCCGCCCCCCAATCACCCACCAACCCACGACACAAGTATGTATTTGGCCCCTTCCTTTTTAAAATTTCGTTGCTGCAGCATACTAGGCATATTTAAAGCACATTGGCCATTCAACCAAAATGTATCCAAAATCCTTGTGTACTGTAAAGTACTGTAGCCAACTCTGCCATCTATCAGCCATCTGTGACTATTACATAATGTCCAGTATATTTCACATTAATATAAAGAAAGGATAGTATCAGTCAACTTTCAATATAAGTGATCAGTCTACTAGAATGCACTTTATTTCATTCAGATCAGCAGTGTCTGTTTAATCATGTTCTTATTCACATGTTTGTCTGTGTGTTTGTCTTTGTATCTTTTTCTCTATCAGTCATGCCTTCAATAACACATGGAAACTTGCTGATTGGAAAATCTCTTATCCACCCTAGTGGCTTCAGAGCCAGGGAGATGCAAACAACTGTGGAGTGTTTGTATGCACTGGAAGACTATACTTTTTTTCCACAATTATTTACTGTCAGCTGTATTTTACTTTTTTTTTATTTTCAACAGAAATAAAGTGTTAGTGTTATGTCACGCTGATTTAATGACACACCACTAATGTGTCATCTTTCATTTGTGTTCTCTTCAAACAGGTGGCAGAGATGGAACTGAAGGGCTACAAGCTGACCACAGAGACCATTGGCCTGTCACAAACACAATATCTACGAGAATACCATGCAACAGTCTTAGTAAAAGATGTTGTAGAGGTTAGTTTTCGAGATTTCCTTTTTTAACTTAATGTTTGAAACTAGTCATTGACAGGAACAGAACATTAGTAATATTATAAATGTTCATAGGATTCAATGAAAAAGACAGAAAAAACAATGCAGTGCATGGCTGGTGACTTGTGTGTGTGCTGCTTCCAAAAAGTGGGCCACGGGTAGGCCTTGTTTGTTTTTATTTTTACTTTTTTATATATATATATAATATTTTTTTATTAGGTAAATACACTTATTATTCCATGTGTATCTTATTCACATGAACAGGCCATTGCATCCCAGTGTTGAGAAGATCCTGTGGGTACAGTGTGACATGTGCTTGGGCTGGCTACACACAGATTGTGCTGGAGTGAAAGAAACTGAGGCCAAAAAAGGCATCTTTAAATGTGGATGTGATTTGACACAACCATACACTTTGGAAAGGTAAGTTTAAGTGGAAGGTTTATAATGTAATTAAGAAACATGGAGCTAGATCATGGTCTAGATCAGGATTACATTTTTATTTTCACTTAAGTGTAGAATCATGCTAGAACAAAATAAAGAACAAAAGATACACAAAAACAGTAATATGGAAATTCATTTTATATCATATCAGTATAATGTTACATAAACTTTTATTTAGCTAACCCTTTATTAACATCCATTTGTGGCGCCCCAGTTCACTGTCAACTTCTCTTAAATTGATCAACAGCTGTTCTATAGCCAGATGTTTGTTCTATGCTATTTCATAACCTAAAGTTCATAAAATGTACATTATTGTTTCTTTGTAGCACTCGGAAGGCTCTGAGACTTGGAATTGACAACATAATCTCAGATGAAGACATAAAAGTGAGTACTGTCAAATTACAATTAAGATTTTTTTTGGTATGTATATCTGGAATTTTAACTGACTTTTGTTCCAATAGGCTTTACATAAAGCTTTTCAAAACGAAAACATCAAATCCTCTCGGTTTTACATCTGGAAACATCCAGAGATATCACTGAAATTCAAGAAGCACTTGAAACCAAAACAGTGTCATTTCACGGAAAGTGATGTAAGAAACAAGCTTATTATTAAAAGTGTTTCTCATTTTACTTAAAATATATTTTGTGGTATTCAAAAATGTTACTTGTGGACTAAATTATGCATTATTCTCCTATATAATAGTTTATCAAACTTGCTGATAAAATAAAGATTGCCGTAGATGCAGCAGATGAAGATTTTGAGAAGCTAGACTACATATTTGATGTCATGCTTCCAGAGGTATGTGGTAATTATATTAAAGATTGATGTTGATTATTGCTATTGTGTGCTTGGTAAAAAATAAAAAATAATTTTAGGTGACAATACTTATTGTTCAAAGACTGGAGAAGATTTGCCGCTATGCAGTTGAAGTTTTAATCGCCTCTGGCATAGTAAAATTTCACTGACTTGATCTATGTACAAAGACTGGAGAAGATTTGCCGCTATGCAGCTGAAGTTTTAATGGCCTGTGGCATAGTACATTTTTCTTGATTTGAACTATGTAAATACAAGAACAAGTTACACATTTGTTGAGTGTCTTTTGTGTCAGTGCTTGCTGGAATAAGTTTCTACATTTTATACGCATTTTGAATTTATTTGAATTTGTGATTAGTCTACAATAACAACTACAAATACATGTAAAATACAGATATAATTTAAATATTTGGCAACTACTTCTCATCTACTGCGTTACTATTTAAAAAATAATTTTATAGAAACTATGCAACAAGAAATTAAATATATTTCTAACTGTGTGAGCATGCATTTCTTCAGGAGTTGTCTGAATGTTTTTCAAAGTATTTGACTTTATGCAGACATGTTAATAAGTAGAAATGTTGTTTAAATAGCATCTAGACTTACATTATACGTTGCAGGCTTAGGCTACACTGCATTGCATTGTGAAAAGCCTATGTCAAGGTCAGGCACACTTCTGAAGGGTTGGTGTAAGTTTCATAAATCACGTTATAATAGTAGACATCACTTTATAATGGCTTATGGAGTTTTCTCGTGACAGATTATATTTTTTATGTAATTTCGGATAGGCAAGTGTCAGAAAAAAAAGCCTATTTACGTATTTGAATGTATGGCTATTGTACAAAGCAGGCTACTGTAAATAAACTTACAATGACAAAATACACATTAAGGGGCATTAGACACATTTTAATCTTAACAGAGGAACATTTGTTGTACAAATGAATTTTGCGATGCAATAAATCGTATACTTGACCGCAACATACTGTTAATTAAATCAATATCGTTCTGACGTGCTTGTGTCACGCAGTCAGTCACTACCAAAAGTGCGACACGCAGAGTGACAATGTCACAGGTTTATGTCACAGATTTGGCATGTGCCATGGTGTCTGTGCGTCAGATGTCACAGGTTTGGCATGTGGTGCATCAGATGTCACAGGTTTGGCATGTGTCATGGCGTCTGTGCGTCAGATGTCATGGCGTCCGTGCGTCAGATGTCATGTCACATAATGTTAAAACTGCTGCTGCAGAGCTGGCAAAAGAGACACTGCACCCACACTTCCCCAGGCAAGGATGAGTTGAATGTTTCCCCACACACAAGACATTCCTCATCCTTGTTCTGGGAAGCGGTGGGTGCAGTGTTTTCGATAGTGAGGAGCCTTTTCTTTGGAGTGGGCAGTTTCTTCTGTATCCTCTTATTTTGCTCCTCCTCCAGAACTGCCCTCACAGGAGAGTCCGTGAGGATCGCCGTTGACCTGCAACATTCAAAGTGAGAAAAATTGTTGTCAACATTTGTATAAATTTACAGGCAGTTATTGCTCATCCTCTGTCCACATGGTAGCAGCATGTATAAAGAAATTACTCAGGACAAAGCAAAAACCAAACGCCACTCACCTCCTTTTGCCTCTTTGTTTGGTGTCCTTTCTCGGACCAGCCTTAGGAAAGGGACGTACAGCTTCTGGACTGAATGCCTGGACAAAAGTCCTGGAACTTGGGCCTAGACTAATGTGCCTGTCGGCCCCCCCTGGGGCATCAAGCAAACATCTTCCCCTTCTTCAGGTGGGAAAGCTTAATCAGCAGACACAAACAATAATATCGTGCACAATTCTATTTTAGTTATTATTTTACTAAAATCCCTCTGGATTAACCAAGTTCTATCTTATTTTATCTTACCTGAACAGACAGCTGGGTAGTCAGGGATGGCAGACTCTAAACAGGCGTCCCTGGTTGAACCACCTAAATAGTCTGGCAGCAGCCCTCCCTCAAACAGTCTCTGACTGAGTGGCTGTTTGTTGGAATGTGGTGTGGGACCACATGGTACCAGTGCAGGAACAGGGCGGTCGGTCACATAGGAAGGTGAAAAGTCTTGCTCCTCAAAAATATCTGGGTTAAAGGGGCAGATGCCAGTGCACACAAAGCCAGATATTATGTTGCTGGGTGTCGCTGCTCGTGGCAGAGCTGTGGCCACTAGACTTGGAATATCATAGATGGTCAAAGTTTTTTCCAGGGTGTGTTCTCATCCAGTGATCTGCTGCCGTGTTTATATATCGTTTCAGTGGACCAAAGACACTCCTGTCAAGTGGCTGGAGATGATGTGAGCAGTGGGGTGGGAACGATAGTAGGACTATGCCGTTTGACCGGCAAAAGTCAATTGCTGTCACAGAAAGGTGTGACCAGTGATTATCGAGGAGGAGAAGCACCTTTGACTCCAGGGTCACACGGGTATGTCTGGCAAAGTGCTGGAGAAAGGCCAGAAAGTCTGTATCCTGCATCCAGCCTGAGCTATTTGCAGAACCAGCAGAGCCAATGGGACCATTTCTCACAAAGTGGTCCTGGAACTTCTTCCTGGGAAAGATGAAGTACGGGGGAATGCAATTGCCTTGTGCATTTACTGCAAGGGCAATGGTGACCAATGTCCCCCTCTCCCCAGAGGTCACTGCACCGACCTGGTGCTTCCCCTTGGTGGCGATAATTTTATCTGGCACTTGGACTGTCGTGGTACCTGAAAAGTAATTATAAACTCTGATAAGCTTTCATGAACATTTGTAGGTGTTTATACCTACAAAAAGTTAGTGTTTGTATATAGTTACATATTTATTTACATTATTGTTTTATTATCTCTATATCTGTATTTATTAATTCATTATTTTATTTATTTATTTATGTATTATAGCTAGGTGTGTGTGTGTGTGTGTGTAGTGTTTTATATAATTATATATTTATTTACCTCATAGTTTTATAATCTGTATATATTTATCTGTATAGGCTACAGTATGTATTTATAATCAAGGTCTATAGTTTATATCTGTTATTAAATTTTATATAGCAATGAATTTGTCTCGTGTATTTTAAAACACTGAATCACTCTATTTAGTTTTAATGAATTGTAAACTTTACCTGTTTCATCTACGTTCCAAATGTCCTTTGCTTCAAAAAGGTAGCGGGCAAGAACTGTCTGCAGGTTGTTATAAAAAGCAATCACATTTGTTTTATTGAAGCTGGTGGAACGGGACATGCTGGTGGCTTGAGGTCGGTGAATAGACAATGTATTGTTGCATTCAAGGAAGGAGGTGAGCCAGTCCTTTCCTGACATCTTGATGGCATCCCATCCATCTGGATATTTGCAGCCGTATCTGCTGGCCAATTCGTATGCAAATTTGCACACCTAAAACATTAAAAAAAATTTAGAGGGAGATTGTTTATGACATGATTAAGATAAAATAAGACTTTACTGATCCTGCACTAGAGATTTTTATATGTTGCAGCAGCTTCAGAGACAGTGAAAAATGAAACATAATTTTGAAAGATAGGACAAAAATGTCAATAAATAAATAAAATTAAGATAAAAATATAAACATATATTTAAAGAATGTACAAATCTCACATTTTGATAAGCATTTAAAATTGTTTTAGTAAGAGCACTGTGAGTGAGCTGCATGTTGAGTGTTGTTTTACTGTACTACACTGACCTCCTTAGGAGACAAGCCAAAATAAATATCAGCTGCCCTCTTAATATAAGCCTGCAGCTTCCTCTCTTGGTCCACAGAGAAGACTTTGGAATGTGATCTGTACCCTGGTGGTCTGGTCTTCTCCCTTCTGGTCTCTGCCCTCCTCCTGCAGTATCTGAACAAAAGTGACATGGCATATGCCATGCGACTTAGCAGCTGCCCTGAGGCTGATGTTTCTGACAGATATGTCCAGAAACGCCCTCTCATAAATATCTGGCTGAATCAGGCCCCTGTCTGTCTTTCTGACCCTAACTCTTGGCATATTCCGTTGGTCTAATATGACATAAACATATTTTAATAAATGCTGCAACACCCGGAAAGTCACCACATTAGCAGCGGGACAAAAGTAACAGGTGTTACTTTCGTCCCGACAGAAACTCCTGATATTTAAACCCGATTTACTTTTTTACTGAAAAACTCTGATGAGACAGAAACTCCACTCACGAGGAGCCGCGGAGGTGCTCGATGCGCGCCGGGGAACAATGGAGGATTCCCGTTCATAATCCTCAAGCCGAGAGCGGAGGGTTATGAGACGGAAATCGTCGCAAATTTTGCATTTAGAGGTCCCATAAACCGCTTCACGTGCATGCGAAAACCCCAAGCACTTAATGCACTTACTGTGTGGGTCTTCGCGAGCGATGAAACGCGCGCACGGCGGTTGACAGCGGCGAAACTCCATGGCACTTCACCGCGAGGAGAACAAAGTTCCACTGAGGCAGTCGCCGAAGTGCAAATGGATAATCGCAAGGGTAGTAGTTGGGTCAGAAATCGCAACAACGAAGGGCAATGTAACCGCTTCATGAAGGCAGAGAAATCTGAGGAGTGGATGGCGCGTTCGCCAGTATGACCTGACGACGTCATTGCGTCAGAGACGGCGTCGCGCCATCAGCCAATGAATTGGCGTGATTCTATATGGGTTTCAGACTCGGTCACGCGGTGGGCGTTCCCGATGCGTAAAGCTAAGCTATGCAGTGTTGAGTTACCTATGAAAGAGAAGTTCTTTCTGGACCTAACTGCGGGAAGCGATGACAAAATCACGTGATCTTTGGCAGCTCCTTCAAGGGTTGCGTGCTGAACGTGCTGTTATAGCTTGGAATGCATATGTAATCAGGTCTCTGAGAAAATGTCTTTGTTACGTTCGTACCGCGTTACTTTCGCCCCGGTTTTCCTACCAAATAGTTTCAATATTTTTCCTATTTAAAGCTTGACACTTCTGGAGTTAAATCATGTACTAAGACCGACGGAAAATTAAGAGTTGCAACTTTCTAGGCCGATTTGGCTAGGAACTACTCTCATTCCGGCACAATAATCAAGGAACTTTGCTGCCGCATGGTGCAGCAGGCGCAATGATATTACGCAGCATCTTAAAGTAGTCCCCTGCTATATCATAACTACAGTTATCTTGCTGGTAGTCTCAGCCTCAGACGTCATGCCCACGGCCCATTGGCTAAACGCCTGATGCATATGTTACATTTATCTGGAAACACTTCAAGAGTGTCAAAGTCATCGTCAGATTGGTTAGATTATACAGGATTTCCGGGAGACGTGTGTTGCGTTCTTTAACGTTCCATCTGGAAACAAAGTTGTGGTGGCGCCAAACACCCTCATGAAAGAAGAAAGCCGTTGTGTTTACAACTGTGACGACAGATGCTTATCAGGATAAACTAAACGCTGGAGTTTCAAAAGTATGTGAATTATTTAAAGTTTGCAGCATATAATCTTTAAAATACGTCCAAGAGTTTCACACACCGGTCTGTTATCGTGGCAACATTTCCATGCCACGAAACGAACTGTGATTGGTTGTTGGAAAAGTTTTTTTTTTTTGCATTTTAATTTATTTGAAAGAGAAATGCCTTCCAAAGTAATACATGGTAAAAATAACCCACCGAGTGATAATTTAAATAGTAAAAAAATGCAATGTGCTCATCAGTAGAGGATTGTTGAAAAATTATTGCTAAGGTGTAAATAATATGTATTCATGTAACGTTAATCCTTAAAAAAGAGACTAACCAGTGACATGAGAGACAGCAATGGTGGAGGATTGAATGCAATGCTGTCAGATTACCATATGTCTCATTCGCTGGTGATAAAACATTAAAGTACAAAGCACTTAATATTACAATAATAACGCCTTCCTATCTCGCCTTGGTCTGCAATAGCATAGTGGAATGATGACGTGTCATGACTGTGAGAATTTTGCATGGAGGTATTCAAATACATGTAGACGGATTGTAGAACAGCTTATTTTAGCCCTCGGACCGAGGGATATGACTAAATTAACCTTTTACGGTCCTACGCCTTCCATACAGACGACATAAATGCATTTAGACCACTTACAGTAACTTAGCGATTGCTATTGGGATGTGAAGAGACTTTCAACCAGCATAACACAATTATTTTTTGTACCAAATCACCTACCCTGCCTTTAAGAATCAATGGGCCTATGTAAATGTGTGAACTGGATCATTGTGTAAATGTAGCCATTATTTTATCTTGTGGACTGTATGTAATCTCCTATTATGTAAAATAGCTTAGGGCAGGGCACATTTTTCAGATTCTGAAAGCTGATTTGATCTGTTGCACAATTTTCTGCTGCTTGTGTCTTGCTGGCTCCCTCTTCGTCATGTCTAGACCAATTGCTGAATATAACTGAATATAATACCATATATAACCACCAGGGGGAGGTAGACATCGTCAAATATTCCTGCACTGGGTATAAACATCTGCATCTGTGAGCTAAATGATCAAGGTCACGGATAATGGAGAAGAGGAGACAGAGTAATGTGTATACAATATTTGTATACAAATATTTTTTACATTTCAGTGTTCTTTTAATCTCTGAAATACAGCAGATATTGCCATAATAAAAAAGCATTTTAAGAAAACTCTTTTCTTACAATTGCTAATGTCATTCAGCAGTGCTGGGTAGTAATTTATTAGGCCTACGTGTATTCTGGAACACATAATCAGATAAATAAAATCCTACTGTGTGTCATAACATTTAGCTTTGAATATATTCACAACTATTGTGTAAATACATTTGCAAACCATGCTTCTGAATTTGAGGGGAAAAGCACCTCTCAAGCCATTAGACCATGTATGAAACAAATAATTATGCAAGTTACTAAACACTGGTGATGTAAGCTGTGAAACACTACGTCATCATCCAGAGACTTCAGTAATGGTTGATTCTGGAAGTCTGGACAGAAATATTTCAGACCTGGAAGGAACTTTGGGCATGTAATGGCATCGTTGTTTTTATGTTTTTTAATGTTTGTTCATCTAATGCAGGCATTCCCAAATGTTTTTGTCCGCTAAACCCATTAGAAATAAAATATTTACTTGAAATATCTCTGAGGAAGTTAATATTTCAAATAATTTAAAAACACTTTTTTTATGTTGGTTAATGGTCAAACTGACATGAAGTCTTCAAATATTTTTTTAAATGTATTATTATTATTTATTTTTGGTAAATTGTTTGCAGTTTAATTAATTATTAGCTTTTTATCAACCCATTGCAGTTCTTACAGTAAGCATTTTTGGGGAAACCCTAGTGTAAAATAGTGTTTAATGCATTTTTATGATGTTGATGGAATTGACAATTTAAAATATTTTCTTTCTCTTTGCGATAAAGAATATGGTATGTTTAAGGTTAGTTTAAAATAAGTTTAATTAAAAAGTATTCTGAAAGCGATCTAAAAAAATTTGAGTAACCAAGACAATGTTTTATTTATGTAATCTTCAGACTTAAATTTGTAGATAATCTACCCAGTTCTGTCAATTAGTAAACTTTTTTGTTTTACTGTAAGAAAACATCAGTAGAAAAAAAGATAATGTCCTTGCAGAAAATGACCAGTACATTTCCATTATATTTACTAACATTTCCTTCAATACATAAGTCCTTCATATTAACACTGTACATGGAGTCTTTAATGCACTTTTCTTATTGTGTGTGTTTGTCTCCCAAAAGCCAATGTGATCTCTCCAGCCATGTTTTCCAGTCCATGTTTCTCTTGTATCTTTTTAAACAACCTGCAAGCACCACAAATGTCTTCTTAATAAGATCTTGACCTCTGTATGACACTATCTATTCCTCCATCACATTCTTTTTTTCTCTTTCCTGTTCCTTTCCTTCTGGACTTTTTTTTTGGAGAAGAATTGTCTGTGATTATTCACACCACTCTCATCAGCTGTGTTTGGACAGCAGCTGTTTATATCACTTCCATAAACTGTATTTGTCATGACAACTCTCTGAAAGTTTAGCATATACATGGCAATGTTAATGTGTTTGGTTTTAGCCGAATAAATCTGCTGCACTGCTGCAGTAGAAGAGCAAGTATATCAAGACTTGCTACTGCCAATACAGCCATAACATGCTGCTGTGAGAATACTGCTGCTGCTGAACATATAACATATATTAAATAACCCCCACATATAACATATTGTACATTAAATCATCCAAGTCTATACAGGTGGAGCTGGGGGAGGTGGAGGGTTTCTGCTATGCAACTGCTACAGCAAACACTAGCCAAATATTTGAATGTTGAGCAGCAAGTTCATTGGCTGCTGATACGAAAAGAAACCAGTGCCATGTGTCTTTATGTCAGATTGAGTAAGAACCTGTCAGCCTGCACCATCTAGAGTTTCATGACATAACTTTGAATGCATTGGTATTACTTCATAATGACTTCCATTAATACATCATTAACATTATTAATGTGTGTGTCTCATTAGAACATCTCATACGGACAAGACAACTATAGAGTAGAATCATATATAAATATTAATTTGGAATTTACAGTCAAATTTATCAAAGGGCTAAGTGAAATAAAACTAGTCAAATCACTTAGCAATGTCACAGTTTTGAAAGTCTTATATTCCAGGTTAATACAAGTTAAGCTTAAATCGACAACACTTGTTGACATATTGTTGATTATCACTAAAAAGGAATTCAATCAGTACCTAAAAAATAGAAATATTGGTTACAGTGAGATGCTTACAATGGAAGTGAATTGGACCAATGCTTAAATGTTCATATTTATTGTTTAAATAAATTGTTAAATGTTAATACTTAGCCTATTGTTTGTTTGTGTATAGTCTGTGCTATTGGACCTAGGCCTGACAATAAAGGTTATTAAAAAAACTGTATGAAGATATAATATTTTACAACTTTGTTGCTATATGATAATGTATTAAACTTAGCTTTTATATTGAATCTGGAATAAGGAGTCTTTCCTCTTATTTGTATTAAAGTGTATAGAGAATGCCTGTGTATTGCTGTTCTGTAATAATTTTTATATTGAGGGTAAAGTGCATTTACAGAGGAGCATCACTGGCCTAAGGCACCGAGGAAACACACTTACGTCATCTAGTTACTCTGGCAGCTGTGCCCATGCAGCTGTTACACTAAAATAAAAATAAAAATCACAGTGGTTGTGTAATATCTGAATCTTACACCAGCTTCAACCTGTCCTCCAATAATTCCTTTAAATCTTTGTACTGTGTATTATTGATATTGAGTTTTTCTTAGAATGTTAGACTATTCAATTTTTCAGTATTCTTTATAAACATCATATTTGTTTGCATGTTCTGATTAAACTAGTAAAATGACTTAAAATAATAATGTGTACAAAATAACCTGCTCCAAAAGTTCTGTTGACCTTAGGTCTGAAGTGCTATCACCCTTGTTAATTCAGGTAAACGTTTGAAAAAGAATCAAGCAATAGCAGTGCGAACCAGAACCAGCCAAATACCAGCCATCATTTTTTTGAATTCATCAATACATTTATGTCGGAAGGTGGTAGGTAATAGCTTTTAGGTTTTAAAGACCTGCGAATGTCAGTGTAACCAGTAGGTTTTATTCAGTTACTTTTACAGTTAAAACCTAGAACGTTTTAAATGCTCCAGCTGCATGCTACAACAAATGTAGAGGTTTCTTATTAAGAGGAAGTGACTTTTTAAATGTCTGTGTTTGGTTTGAGTTGTGAGTTGTAAGCTGCTTGCTGGTTTGTGTCAAACCGAAAAAGGGGGATGATGGGGAAAGATCAGGTTGCTGGAAGATGACTCGGAGCACCAACAAAGCCCGAAAGGTTTTTGTCAATGAAATATAAAGCTATAAATAGTACTGGTTCTGGAGATGGAGAGAGAATGAAATAGAATGCAATAAAATGGAATTCAGTGTGTCAATGATAAATGAACTGTTAAAACAATTCGGATATCCGTTTTTTATCTCATTTCCTAAATGTTGAAGAGAAAGAAAACATACTTTCCATAAATAATAAAAGGTCATTTGTTGACAATATGATAAAATTGTGATTTATCATATTTTTAGTCATAATGGTTTGTTTGTTTGGTCAGTGTTATACTTTTCTGTTTCTTTCTTTTTCTTTCTTTTTTTGCTGTTGTTGGCTGTAAGTTTTCTCTTTCTGCTGGTCTTTCATTCCTTGTAATACAAAACATTTTATATAAACTCTAACTTTAATTAATTCTAGTTTGTCATATAAATACATCTAATAAAATGACCCAGGGAATGGACGTCAGTGTGAGCAATGATAGAAGAAGATTAGAAGGAGATATAAAGTAGCTAATTACATTTGTTTTTATATTCATATGTTCGCAAGGGAGTAGGTCTGAACGTATTAAAGAAATCATTCAAATAAACATTGTAGCAGATTATTAGCAATAGTTTGTCATGACACACATTTTGTAAACTATATCTCAAAATATTTGAAATTATTTGCAATGATTGGCAATTACATTTTGGTGATATTCCAACCACTTTACCGGACTTCACCTGCTCCCTATATAACATGCTCCCCATCCCTTCTCCTGCTTTGAAATTGACTGAATTCATCAGTGGTGACATGCTCCCAGCAGTCTTGCCATTTATAAATGGTAATTCCTAAAGAGATAAAGGGAATCCAGCCTGGGCAGATTGAGGATTCATTGAACAGCACTGACAAGAATATCAATGTCCTTACAACATCCAGTGTAGATATCAGTGCCAATTTGTCCACAGCTTTTAGAGCAGTGGTTCTCAACTCCGATCACACTTTTGTATGTCTCAGTTTGTATGCCTTATTTAACAGACTTGATTCAGGTCATCACTTCGTTAAAAGAAAGCTGCATGAACTCAAATGTGTGTGTCAGATAAAGCCAGAGAAACCAGTGGTGGTCAGTCTGAGTAAAACTAGATTAGTTACTGTAAATGTAAATTTTTCAAATATCTGTACTTTACTGGAGTAGTTATTATTTTGAGTAACTTTTACTTTTACTTCACTGAAATTTCAAAGACATTCAAAATATGCACTTTTTACTTCACTACATTTCATAAAACATATCTTACTCCTTATAATACATCACGTACTCCGAGACGCAGAAACGGTGTCTGATTCATGAACAAACTGATTCTTTTCAATGAACCTGTTCAATCGGTTCCAAATCGCAACAAACGATTCATTCAAAAATGGCAATGATCCGATTGCAGCTGTTCTGAGTCAAAAACTCACTAATTCAAATGATCCGTTTAGAGCGAGTCTTCTTCAGTGAACTGAACTTCACAAGTAAAGAACATACAGTGCATCACACATGGTATAACAGCCGAAAAGTAAGTTACTAATGTCGAATTTTAGAATTAATTATTGTAACTGAAAATAATATTTAGGTCAAAACTGTCAGTTGTTTGTGAACTAAATCTGCTGTAAAGGGTGATCTATTTAAGCCCACTGAATGCTTTTGAATTGCAGACAGATCAACATCAGTGTCTCTAACGTTATGTTTTAGGTCAAAAACTAAACATTAAAATTACAATCGATTAAATAAAATAACTCATGCAGGTTCATATTCCCGATTAAAACGTTAGCAGTTTTATTAAAATGCTATGCATTTAGACCTATGTGACGCCTGTTTTTATATTGTTTATCAACAGTATACATTATTATATTGTTCAGATCAACTAGCCGAGTAGACAGATATTAATGTTTATTCATAACCATACTGAAACTAAGTAGGCCTAAATATTGTTAGCTGATGCTAGCTGTCTAGCTAACAAGCTTGCTGGTGCTAAGTTGAGGAAATGTTTAGATATAAAGTCCAAATATCTTTATTCAGCCACCTAGATAGATTCCATCTGAGGGAAAAGAGAAAGGATGTGATGTTCAGAACATAGTAACTACAGTAATTATCAGAGTGGGAAGTGATTTTGTCTGATGTGTCATTTGGCCAGGGGTGTTTTTACACCACAGACAAGGTTTGTATAGTCTGAAAAGAAAAAAATCATTATGAAAATATAATTAGATTTTCCTTAAAATGTTCTTCCTAATTTCAGGCCTAATTCTCATGTCATATTTAACTGACTTCTGCAAAACAACAAGTTCTAAAACACTTTTTCTTACTGGTGAAAATTAGATGGTGAAATCTGTTTTCTCTCAGGTACATGGCAGTGTAAGCTTCACAGTGAACATTACTACATCACCTCAGCAACATAGTCCATATCAACAAAATATATATCTTGACTCTATATAGTGGTTATTTTGGGCAGTAGGATAATAAAATATGTGCTAATATAAAATTGCAAAATAAATCTGTCTATCAGTATTGCTTTTTTTTAGTTGTCATAAAAACCATTGAGTACTTTTGTACTTTCACTCGAGTAAAATTGAAAAGCAGTACTTTTACTTTTACTGGAGTAATATTTTATTATACGTATCTGTACTTTTACTCAAGTACTTGATCTGTGTACTTTGTCCACCACTGAGAGAAACACGGCACAATTTTCGGTTGTCCGAGAAGAAAGATTAGCATTGTGAAATCGTGAATGTGAAGTCTCCTTAATCAAACACACATTATTCAAGTTATTATTAATCAGTATTAGAAAGTCTTAAGACCTGAAATGTGAAAGAAGGAAGACATTCAAAATATGCACTTTTGGTGGGCTCCAGGAAGATGCATGAACCTTGACCTTTTAAACTACACACAATTTACTCTTTAGAATTTGACTAAAGTTAAAGGGATAGCTCAGCCAAGCATGTAAATTCATCATTTACGCGCCCTCATGTCGTTCCAAACCCATAAAACTTTGGTTAATCTTCAAAACTAAGGTATTTTTAATGAAATGAATGGTTGAATTGAATGGTTCAAACCAAGTATTAAGAGGAGATATGATCACTTTATACAATTAACACATTTTATGTTGGCTTTTATTCAAACATTAACACACATAAAGTGCATCACACATGGTATGCACGGAACAGTATGTGATGTGCTCTGTATGTGTCAGTAACTGTTTAGAAGTAAATAAATACCTAAACTGATTCTTACACTCTGAATGACAATACATTTATAGTGATCGGTGTGAACAGCCATTAATGTTTTGATAATCATTTCATAGCGATAGCGTGCAAATAGTGAAGTCACCACCACAGTTAACAATATTGACAAAGAAGAACAATATTGTTGGAATCACTTTTTATAACAAAACAATTCCCGGTTGATTAAGATTAAAACATTGACAGCCAATCAAAATCAACCTGACTTGACCTTTTAAATTGGCATATGGCTAAACTTATGGTAAACAATCTTATCATTCATTGGTGTGGATGGTATATAGCCTTATTATATTTATAGTCATTGTTTAAGTTATTGCTCTTGGTGTGAATGGGTCTTATAGACGCAGATATTCTAACACTTCCTGTCATTTCCCATGAAAGTTATTTATAAGACACCCAATGTCACATCAAGCACTTTTCAGATGATTGTCCTGCTATGAAAAGAGACAGAGTATTATGTCACTGTGTCTGTCAGTCTTTCACTCAACATGTGATTTTTGTTTTGATGTGTGTCTGTGTTGTGGAATAGAGATAATTATTGTCATTTTAAAATCGGTTTGTAATAGTCTGTCACTTCCAAAAGTCAAAATGGAAGATTTTTTTAAGAACATTTATCAATAAATATTCTGTTCTCTGGTACCTCATGTAGCTAGTTTTTACTTCTAAAGCGCAATCAACTGACAAATACAATTTCCTCTCTAAAAAGACCAAACTGATACACTTCAATATTTTCTGCTCTGTGGCTCTCCTCATGACCATATGGCACCTCACAGTTTGCTGGACAAACACTTGTCGTATTTGTGCTTCTAGAGACAGCTGTGTCCACACACAGACTCAGACCATCATGTTTTTTTCTCTCCTGATGTGCAGCCTTGGATCTCAGATTGCTATTTGGATGTGTAGTTGTCACTCACCATGTGGTTCCCTTTGCCCTTCTCCTCCAAGTAAACACAGCATCAGTGCTTCAATCTTAAAAGGTCTGGTCATGGGCTGAACGCTGTGGGAAACCTAAGATTATTTATCATGGCTACCTTTTAAGAGCAGAGGCTGGCAGCCGTGGGCCATTTTTTTTTTGGAAACACATGACGTGGGGTTGTAACGTGGTGAAACGAAACTGTAGTAAATCCCTCTTCTACATGTGTAAATATGCCATGGCATAGTAACAGCGGCACTGTACCATTGTAAAAGGGGGAATTAGCTTACAAGAGGTTTGGTTTATGTTTGAAATGTGTTGCAACTCATAAATGGTGCCTACATGTAGCTGATTTGTTAGGGAAATGTGTGGTAAAGTAAGCATCATCTGATATATTGATATTCCTCTTTACTGCTTAGTACATTCTTCCATGCAAAGCTCAGGATGACCTTATTAGGAGCTAAATTAAACAATGTGGTTTATTCTTTTGTTTAAACTTTGCTAAATGTATTAGAAAAACACTAGATGTTCATTTGTGAATCCCTTACACACAATGGAGGGGTCAATTTATTTTTTAGCTTTCTTGAGAAAAAAACAACAACATAAAAGATAGGTTACAACTGGCTCATTTGTTAACATCTAAATTAATTGGTTTTATTCAAGCCAACAATTTTATTTAAAGGGATAGTTCACCAAAAATGTTTACTCACCCTCATGTTGTTCCAAGCCTGTATATTTTCTTCTTCTTCTGCTAAACACTAAAGAAAATATTTTTGATGAATGTTGGTAATCAAACATTTATTGTTATCAGTTTGTGAAGGTTTTAAATATTAATTTAAAGGATGATTTTACAGTTGCAAAATCAAATATAAAACCAAAAAATCTAATTTACGTTCTGGACTCGGCGTATTTGGCCCTTGGCCCATGTTGGACTCAGACTTGGACTCAAAATCGAACTTTTTTTTTCTCTCGGATTTTATTTAAAAGGCCAAGAGATGGAGAAAGAGCCATTCTGGTCCCCTTCCTTTACTATCTCTATTATTTAAGCTTTTAAATGTGTTTGTGATGTTTCAGCATGAGGATGCTCTGGAGGAATGTTTCCTGTAAAGATCGCTGCCAAGTGCCCTCATGTTATCTTCTGGGCTTACAACTTCGCTGTAAAAAAATTGAGGTTGTAAATAAAACAAAGATCATTGTAATTTTGCAACAAAATGAAAAAATGCTATTTGAGTCTTTTTACTTAAAAATTCTAAAATTACACTCAATTCAATATGCCATTCCTTTGTAATTATTTGTGAAATTACTTCTAAACCATCTGTTTTTCAGTGTGCTGTATAGTCATTTGTTTAAGGTTTACATAGTCAGCACTTTGACTTGGCATTGCAATAAATGGTTTGGTAAAATGATCAAGTAATTTGAGACCTCTACAGTATGGGTGGTGGTGGGGGCAACTAAAACCAGAATTATTTGAGTTATTTTGTGTGTATGTGTGCTTAGACCGTTACTTTTACCACTACTACAGGTGATACAAATAATAACAGAAATCACATTGGTGTTACAATAAACTGAGCTGTCAGGGGCCAGTCTGCCTACAGCACATTAATTAAAGTCCTCACCATGCTGTTTTGCTGCTCTGAAGAATAAATAAGCTCCTGCTAAACTGATTGCACCAAGGGGCCCATAAACAGGATCTAAATCCTGTACATGACTGTATATGACAATATTTTAATGAGTGCTTTCAAAACATCAGTGTGTGATATGTAATGCTGTGCCTTGCATACATTTACACTTTCAAAGATGTGGTCAATCCATGCAATTGTTCTTCATTCCAGCAAACATATAAGCATATGAGAAGGGGGATAATTAGAGAGAAAATATTTCAGTCACGTTATTGGACTCAGTTAAACATTTTTCCTGGTGGATGGTGTGTTGCTATGGCATTGTGCTATGACATTCTAGTCACACACATACACAAACTCCCAGTGCTGCTCGAAACCATCATTGCGTTCATAAATGCGTGACAGGATTACATAATGATTCAGGCTCTCTCCCTGGATATTGCAGAGACTAATCTTGTGGAAGAGTGGAAGTCTGTAAATAACAGTTTTGCACTCTGTCAGTAAAGTTCATCCACTGTACACAAACCTCTGATTGATTCTTTAAATAGTTGGCGCTAAAGAGCAAAATATTGACACACAAATATACAGTAATGGATATGATTTATGTAACATTCATTATTTTGAAACATATGAAATGCACTCTTGTTCTGTTATTTTTACAATATTTTCACCCCTAGAGAAGAGCACTAAATATCATTTTATGCCACAGTGGGTATTCATTTCATTCCGTGCTTTCACACAATTTCTAGTGCAAGGTCAAAGACACCGTGTTATGTGCCTGCCTGTGAAATCCACTGCTCAGTTTGTGGCTCATTCTCAAGAACGAAGAGATGAAACGAATGAATAAGCACACTGTGTTGGTTTGGAGTACTGTTTAGAGTGCTTCATGTTCAGTATTGTTTTCTGTGCCATTATGGGCTCCTAATGGCAAATTCCCTTTTGACATAAGTCCTGCTCAGCCATCCACACGACTTCGGATTATGAGATTAACAATCAGTCAGGACAAACATCATTTCTGGCTATAAGGACCCTCAGCTGGGTGGAACTGGGAATTGAGGGGCAGAGTGTTGTGTCATTTATGGGTAGGTTGGAAAAGTTCAAGGGACAGTATGAACACCTATAATGTTCTTTGAATAAATTCAGAAGTGGCAGACAGTGCCAGAGGGTTACTGAGGTAAATAATGCATGGAAGTTTTTTATATTTATTAACTTTTTACTCAAATTGATCAAAAGGGACAGTAAATGTTACAAAAGGTTTCTATTTTGAATAAATGTAGCTTCTTTTTATTCATTAAAGAATTTGGAATTTTTTATCATGGTTTCCACAAAAATATTAAGTAGCACAACTGCTACTTAACGGAAAAAAAATAAATGAGCACTAGATCAAAATATTACACCCATAATACAATAAATAGTTTTGTAAAATGCAATAAAATCAAGAATCTATTATTTTTTATATTTGATTACATTGACAAAAGTACAAAGAAACTATTTCAAATGTTTTCATCGACCAGCTTAAATGTAGTTTTTAAATATAAATACATATTCATTATAATGGCAACACACTCCAAAAAGTTAGGACAGAGGCATAATAAAAGTGAAAAATTACAGAATATCCAAGTTAAACCATTCTGAAACAGTCCACAATAAGATGATAAATTGAATAGGTTAAAGTATTGTGATTGGTTGTGAAAGGGGCATCTAAGTCTTTGCCAGCAAAGACAGACATGGCTCATTACTTTATGCAAAAAAAAATATTGAGCGAATTGTCAGACAAATGAAAACAAAATCCCATTTCTCAATGCAAAATTGAAAATAATTTAGATATTTCACCATCTACAGTGCATACATATATTGTGAAAAGATACAGGAATCCAGAGAAATCTTACACTCTAAAAACCAACAGTTGGGTTAAATGTGTAACTCAACCTTCTGGGCAGTAACCCAACCACTGGTTCATCCATATTTTACCCAGCGCTGGGTTGTATTTAACCCAGCATTTTTGAGTTTAGTATAAGCATAGGGCCAAGTAAGACAACTCTGTCGAATGTGTGACCTTTGAGGCCTCAGATTATATAACATGAGAAACCGTCATGCTGCTGCGTGAAATATAGCCACATGGGCTCGGGAATTTTATGGAAAACTGTTGTCACTTAACACAGTCTGCAACTGCATCAAAAATGCAACTTGAATCTCTGGTATACAAGGAGAAATCTATACATCAATTCAAAGGCAGAGACGTCAACGAGATCTCTGGGCCCGAGCTTATTTTAGATTGTCCAAAAGACAATGAAAATGTGTGCTGTGGTCAGATGAGTCCAAATTTAAATTTGCTTTTGGGGAAAATGGACATCAAATTGTCAGTCTCAAAGACGAAAGTGACCATCCAGACTTGAATCAGTTACAGAAGCAAAAGCAAACGTTTGTCATGGTATATGGGTGCATCAGTGCAAACGGCATGGTTGATTTGCACATGTGTGAAGGTACCATTGACATGGAGGCATATATTGGGTTTGTATACTGCCATCAAGACTGTTTTTCTCTGGAAGTCCATAGTTGTTTGATCAAGACAATGCCAGGTCTCATTCTGCATGTGCCACAGCAGTGTTGGCCAGCAGATCTGTCTCCTATTGAAAATATATGACCAGTCATGAAAAGGATAATTAGACAACAATGACTATGAACTGCTGAGCAGCTGAAGTCTTGAATCAAGCAAGACTGTGCAAAAACATTGCTGGCAAAACTTTAGCAAAAAAATAGCATTTTAATCCCCAGATGCTTTAAATGTGTAATAAAAAAGTTGATTTGACAGTGATTAACATGCCTCTGTCCCAACATTTTTGGAGTGTGTAATAGCCATCAAAATCAACATTTGCTTATGTTTACAAAATACATTTTCAGTTGGCCACACTGTAATTTTTCTTTCTACTTTAGTCAGTTAAATAAAGGTCAAAGAGAATGGACAAATAACATATTATTAATTTTTGGCCATTTCACAAAACGTCCCAACTTCTCTGGAATTGGGGTTGTAGAATGATTTCTGAAGGATCATGCAACACTGAAGACAATTCAGCTTTTCCATCACAGGAATAAATGACATTATTAAATGACATGTTATTTTAAATTGAAATAATCTTTCACTTATTACCCTTTTCTATATTTTCAATCAAATAAATGCAGGCGAGCAACCAGAGACTTTTGAACCATGGTGTAATATATATGACCTTGTTATATACCAGGGCTGTCAAACTCAATTCCTACAGTGCTGCAGCCCTACAGAGTTTAGCTCCAACCCTAATTAAATACACACGATCCAGCTAATCGGGTCCTTTAGACTTATTTCCTTTAGACAAATAACATAAAGACACATATCTGCTCTTGTTGTTCTTCTGACCATCTCAGGTGTAGTGTTATTTGTTTCACCAGTTACGGGGAGGTTTGTTCCCTCTGCCACCTCTGAGGAATAATTCACGATTTTTGACTTGATGCATTGCAAACATATAAATCAATTCATTGCTCTGTTACATTAGGCACAGATCTAGCAGTGATTCCAGTTCTGCATATGTCTCACAGTATCCATGGAA
The DNA here is from genome assembly GCA_027564155.1 of Gymnocypris eckloni scoliostomus. Taxonomy (NCBI): domain Eukaryota; kingdom Metazoa; phylum Chordata; class Actinopteri; order Cypriniformes; family Cyprinidae; genus Gymnocypris; species Gymnocypris eckloni. Next base: position 1,771,096 of record CM050416.1, on the reverse strand, counting down.
TTTGAATTATTCATGCCTGGCACCACTGGGAAAATAAACAACTTCTACCAAACATGACGTACGCTAACGAACTGATGGCACGATTAAATGAGTCATGCTTGTAACAGACATGAAGATTGGAGGCTTCATTTAGTTAGTGACATTCTGTGGTAAAATATTTGTACTCATGTGTTGGAGCCCTTTGTAATTACATGCAATCCATAATTTTAGCTGCAGCTATTAACATTTATTGAAAAGAAAGGTGAAAAATGTGTGTTTGACAATAAAACTCCTGCTATGACACATACTGCTATTCTGGGGCAAAGAGAAGTAAAATCAAACCCGGTTTGGTGCAAAATTGGGTCAAATCTTTAAACAGAGGTTTGGATTGCCAACAATCCCTGTTTTGTTAAAAACCTTAATGGTTTTAAAAGCAATTAATTCTTAATGGAGTACTATTTTAGCATGAAACTGAATATTTGTCAAGTTTATGCATGGCCAGAGAGAATAGAAGACTGAAATGATTATAGCTGACGCTGTATGGCTTTCAAAGCATGTGGGCAAAAATAGAGTCAAAGCTTGACATCACGCAACCAAAGAAGCGCTATCGAAGACAAATGAGGATGAAACTAACAAGAAGGAAACAAATGTCACACTTCCATCTTCTCTGTGCTTCCAGTGAAGCTTGGGCTCCAATTTGACAGCTTTAAGGCAAACTCTTTTCTTTTTTCAATGCTGATGAGTAGCCAGTGATTACATAATGATCACATAGATATGATCAAGGCCAATATCACATACACATGCACAGAAAACAACCACATGCAGCTGAATGCATATACATAACTATAAAACAAACAAAAGTCTGAAAAACACTGGCATGGCAATAATGTGTTAACACATCTGTGGCCATCAGGCAGCCATTAATGTAAATCAGAGGAATGATCACTGCTCTCTGCAGTATAGCTGCCCATGTGATTCCTCATGTTTGTTATTCAGGGAGCTCTTATTGAGCTATTTGAGTCCCATGAACTGAAGATGGATTCAGCATTTGCAACCTCCAATAATGCTGTCTTTTCTTAGTCTTAATTTCAATTAAAGTGTTTATCAAAATGAGGTAATGTCATGAAAGTCATGCATCCTTTAAAAAATTGTTGGGACCTTTTTTCCTCCTTAATTTGAAGATGTCCTCCTAATTTGATTTGAATGTGAAAAGAGTGCAATATTAAATATGCATAGTATCAATATACAGTAATTTTTCATTGATTCTTAAATATTGAGAGCAAATATTTAGTTTACAATGGACTAAAAAAGTCAATAATTTGAGAAAATTTGTATTGTTTACATCCATGGATTGTACAGCCCACAGAACTTTATTGAAAGCTCTGCAGATTTCCATACAAAATATTAAATCTCATCATTCAAAATCCTGCAGATCCCATTGCCTGCTTATTTGTACTTTGTACTATTTTGATTATGTGTTCAACTACTGATACGAATAGTAGAGAATGGACAGAGACTGTATGTCTCATAACAACCCAAAACAGGTGCATATAAAATATTGTTTCTGTTATTTTGTCTCAGAAGAAATAAATAAATAAATAATGATAGCACAAGTAGGCTATCATCTCCCCATTTAATTACACAGCTGTCTAGTTGAATAAATTATATATTACAGAGATCTAATTTTTATTTATTTCCTGTGAACAAACAATAAAATAAATTTAAATTAAATTAAATACAATTATTTTAGACATTCTAACACAGCAATAATGCAAGGTAATGATGTTAGAGTGATCTCTGAGTCCCTTTTATTCAAAATTATTCCAGAAACATGTCACTGACCAAGTCCAGTGATGAACAAAATAATTGAATACTGAGAGATTTCAAGTTTTTATTGATCTGTGTACATGTTATTGATCTGTTTTGCACTAAAATCTCCTCAGCTCTTGTAGTGTCTGCAGGTCCCTAAAGCAAACTTCAAGACCACTGCTACGTCGAAAACAAGTCATTGTCACAAAGCAAGAATGAATGCATGTATACATGTATGAAATACTGTTACATTTATTGTGAGGTTTATTAAAAATATATATATATATATATATATATATTGGTTGTTAAATGCATTTTTTTAATCAAAATAATTAGGCTCATTCAACTGGAATCAGTGTGTGATCTCGTGAACTCGATGCTCCTCATTAGCCTGACAAGTCCTGGCTGCATGGCAAAGAGACCCATGAAAGAATGCAAATCCTTGAAACCCTTTTATAAAATCTCGAGCCTTTAATGAGCTGCATTGCAGTTTATGTTTGCGAGAAACTGGGCATACATCTGAGTGGCCCAAAGCGCAGAATGTGTCCGAATTGTTTGCTCCAAACATGATACGTGACAGATTCAACTGCAAGTTTATGTTGAGAGCGTTTCCATTTGCGCATCGTATCATTCGGAATCCGAATTAAAGAAAACGTGATGTTGCATAAGTATCCAACGTTAGGATTAGACTATAGCCTATGTGACATTTAAATATTTGCTATACGTCACTGAAAGCATGTATAATAAGATGAGGATCGAGCAAGCACTCGGTGCAGAACGGAATCCTCTGAAATCTCCAGCCAGTTCATTGGATAATGAGCGTGGTACACAGCATCTCCAGGAGAACATCACGCGTCTTCAGACAAGCATAATACATTTTTAAGGAGCTCTGTCTGCCGGTGCATCCATTGGCTAGCTGGAGGTTCCACTGGGTCCTGTGATTGGCCATACTTAATAATCCTTGGCTTATCGTTTGCCCCTGTAATTTACTATGAATATTGTATGCAGGCGGAAAAGCTGCTGATAAGTTTGAAATAGCTTGGTCCTGGGTAAGACGTGTATGTGTGCGGGGAAATTATATTTTTTGGGCTGATATTTTTCCATCACCTAGTGGAAATGCTTCTATCCTGGATTCGGATGGGTAGGAATGGTCTCAGTCGGATATTCACCATGTAGACATTTCTGCTGCACGTTTGGAGAGGACTATTACGCAAAGAATGTTTTGCGCTAAACTGAAGGATCTTAAGATTTCGGGCGAATGCCCGTTTTCTATGGTCGTTGGAAATGAGGAACCCGCGGACTTTGAGGAAAGCAGTGCGGTGAATGTTGTGCCAGTATCCAGAGAGGTGCAGGGCACAAACACAAACATTCTACCCAGACGCAAAATAAGCCGGAGCAAAGTTAATCTGCATTCACTGGGCGAGAGTATCCGAAAGCTGGTGTGCCCGGAGGTAAATTAATATGTTTTATGTGTCTAATTCACCTGATTATATTTTGCAGCAAATTCTTATACATTACATTGGAAAAATTGTTTTATATCTGCGTTATGTCCAGTGTACACATGCAACGCGCGCAAATTAAATATTGTAATTATGAAAAAATATCAAGACACACAAACGTCTGTTATCAATTAAAACATAAAAAACACAAGCAGTGCTATATTTAATGTATTTACTTTTTCTTTTAGTTCGAAAAATTACGAAATGCATTGATCAGAGTTATGAAACAGCAGATAGACATGAGTTGGTAAGATGTTCTTTTTATTGTAATTTTACATCTGTGAGAATTTAAATTGTCCTTTTATCACATTTAAAATTTACATACATAATTATTGTGTTCATTCTCATGACAATATGTAATAATTGTACTGCATCCGTATTTTTCCCTATTGTTTTATACATTACATTACATACACATTTTCAAATTATATAGCCTGATGTTGTCAGTGTGAAATTTTATAAATTTTAAATTAGAGTATATTAATATTGTACATGCTGACATGCAGCCTATATATTTGTTTTCTAGTTCAACCTCAAATCCAAAAGTGTTCTAATGTTGTTCTCTTTATTCCATTCTCCATATTAATTTATTGAATATGGTTTAATATGTGTCCAAAGCCCTGTAGCATGCAGTTCTGATGTGTCTCAGACAATGGACAATGCTGAACAATTATCAGATGTTATGAGAAACTTCTCCCTTAAAACAGGTAAGAAGAGGCACTAAACATTTATATTTATATTATCTTAATATACATTACATTTTTTAATGAATTGTACTGATTAAATCCCAGATATCCCCATGGATTCGCTAAAGATTTCTCTGGGTCTGGAGGTGTTTCGGGACTGTTATCAGGAGGACGGTCATATTCTCCATGTGGTGGGGGGAGCTCTCCATGATTTTCTCAACAGCTTCAACGTTCTCTTAAAGCAGAGCACACCGCCCACCCCAGAGGTTCAACGTTACATTCACCAAGCCTCTATCCTCTGTCTGGACAAAGATCCAGGACTCTTAACCGTCTATTTCTTCAATCCCCTCCCCTCCACCGAGCTCTTCTTCTCGGGTATCATCCAGGCGGCAGCGTGTTTGCTTTACAGCACACGGGTTGAAGTCAGAATGGATGTTGGGGGTAAAGACAGTGGTGCTCTACAGGCCAATCATCAGCCTCATCTGCTGTACTCAGTAGTAGTGAGAGACGGCAGAAGCCTCACACCAAGCCCCATGAGGACACACTCATCTGGAGACATTCCCCTCTCACTACTCTACTCTACTTTTCCCTTCCACGTTCTCTTAGATCATGAAATGAGCCTGATGCAGATTGGAGATGGCTTGAGGAGGAGGCTCGGGCGATGCAGAGACGTGCAAAGGAGAACTGTATTCAACGAGCACTTTGTTATTGTTTCACCTGAGATACGAGCCAGCTTCCAGGATATTTTAACCATGCTAAACACCCAGTTTGTGCTACGGGTCAAACAGCATGGAGCGAGCTCTGCTGACAGCCCTGGAAAGGTATTTTTTGTTTTACCGTTTCTCCCTCTGTAATAAGGTTGCTCTTGTGTCCTATATATTGAGATGCTGATGCTTACAACGGGCCACCTGTTACGTGAAAACTGCTTTCCTGGGAAATTTTAAAACATCAAGCTTATTGCTTAGCTAAGACAAGTCAAACAGAGTGAGGGAGAAAAAACACCTAAGTTTGCAGCTTTGTTCGTATGCTGGCTTGCATTTGAAATGTGAACTTCTGAAGGTCTGTGTGTCATTGTATCACACCGACATCAAAGAGAAAGAGGAATGAAAGATTGCCTTGGGTTTCATGCTGATTAGACAATTAAAAAGCGCAACACGATTCAACTAATCAGTGCAAAGTAATTAGTAGGATTTTTCCTCATAGGTTTATCTTTATGCAGATCTTAGATGAGATTTTATGAGGTGGTCGAAGGGAATAGTTATTGCAAGTCTCAGTTTCTTGGGTTGCAGATGATCAGTATAATAAGGGCAATGCAATAAAGGCCTGTACCACGCAGATGATGAAATGAACATGGCAGCAAATGTCAAGATGTGGAAGGCCCCTCAAAGCCTCTATTAATGAGATCTACCATTTACGCTCACACAAAAGGAATAACATAGCAACCTCATACATTAGATTCATTTAGGAAACATACAGTACACACAATATACATTATTGGTACAGAGGCATTACTATAAGTATGTGCATTCATTTGGTTCATGTAGAGTTTAATTTTATGTTCTTTCCTTTATTAGTGTTAAAGTGTCCTTTACAAGTTTTTCTAAAGACCAATGCTGTTAGTTGGATACAGTCACATTGAATTAATTTCATTTTCACCTCTTGATAAGCTGGTTGAAAAAAAGAGTGTAAATTTTTCCACCTAAAAGAGTTGGCTGAAATAACCCTAGTAAAAAATAAATAATAACCTACTTACATGTATTTGAAATACATTTATTTCATGCTAAATATAATTCAAATACATTTACATATTTATATACTAAATAAAATAACCTGCAATTGATCTTTTAGAATATTAAACTGGTATCCTTTAAGTCTGCTAAATTGGAAAAACTGATTTTGTGCTTAATGCACTTTAATAGTGTGGAAGTAGTGCTGAAGTCCAACTAGTATATTTGATTTGATTATATTTGATTGACATTAAAATACATTTTAGGTTTAATTTTAAGAAATGTACATTGTGTAGTAGTACACCAAATAAAGTTTCATTATAATTTTTGTATCAGTAAATATCGATTGAAATGTCAGTAAATATGTTAATAGATTTGAACTATACTTAATATGAAAAACATTTATTTTAAATATATTACTTTGGAAAGCACATGGACATCAGTCAGCAAATAAATTATTTCCAAACTTCCAATTATTTTCAGAAATAAAACTATGAACTCAAGCAGGTGGTAGGGTTAGGATGACTTGACATATTCTGGAGCATACTCCAAAATCATTGTGCATGCTAAGTGCATATTGAATGCCTTTGACCAAGATGAATGAAATTATGTTCAAAGTGATCTCACAAGAAAACTATTTAACATTTTGGCAAATTGGTGGCAAATTTGTATGAAAATGTACAACGATTATTTTTGTTGTTGAAAAATTATGGTCCACTTGTAACTCCATGCCTAAACCAAACCTACAATGTGGCAAAAGCATATAGTATGAAAACATGTGAAAAAGATTGTATGAAATTATCTTAAATATGTTAAACATAAAATAGTTACAAACTGCCATGAGAGTGTTATTATAATACATTATATTACAAAAACTATATTAATGTAATCTATATTATAATATACACATAAATGTTGGTCTCATTTATAACAAACTAGTCCAAAACTCTGAATTAATTCCCATTCTCCCAACCCTCTCATTGTAGCACATGGACCTGAAGGGGCAGATGATCTTCATGTCAGAAATGAGTGCTCTCCTCTTCCTCGGCTCTCCGTGTGTAGATAAACTGGAGGAGTTGACAGGCCGGGGCCTCTACCTCTCTGACATCCCCATCCACAATGCACTACGAGATGTTGTTCTGGTTGGGAGCAGACCAAAGCCCAGGATGGACTAAAAAAACGTCTGGGTAAAGCCAAAGCTGCCCTGGAACAGGCACACCAAGCCCTGGAAGAAGAGAAGAGGCGAACGGTAGAGCTGCTCTTCACGATATTTCCAGGGAACGTCGCTCAGCGTTTGTGGCAGGGAATTCCTGTGCAGGCAAAAAAGTTTGATCATGTCACCATGCTGTTCTCAGATATCGTGGGCTTCACTGCGATCTGTTCACGATGTACGCCCATGCAGGTGGTGAACATGCTCAGTGAACTCTACACTAGGTTTGATCACCACTGCGGTGAGCTGGATGTGTATAAGGTGGGTCAAATTACTGTATAGCTGTTAGCTCCAAACAAATAAAACCATGTAGAACATTTCACTGCCAGTCACGACTGATAATAGATCAGTGAATAGTGGAGCTTTTGTGTATAATTAATAGTGGTGCTTTTGTGTATAATGAATAGTGGAGCTTTTGTGTATAATGAATAGATGTCTTCCTTTTTAGGTATTTCAGCTTCAAACTAGCAAAAAATTGGGCTGTTTTCTTTCTTTTCACAGATTGCAAAAAAATTATCCTTTAACTTTATCTTGAGGCCCTTGGGGGTTCTGAACGATCATTCACATGAAATCTTTAAACCAAACAATAATTAATTTCATAATGTTTGACGTGGCTCATAAACCGCTGGGAGGTTCGCTAATGTAATCTGAAGCAGAATTTCCCATACACATGCAGCAGAGATGAATTTCATGTAAAAGACGGTGGAGGTAAAGTTTAGCTTAGTGTCTGGCTTTGCTTACATTCTTACAGACAGCTATATCCTAAAATAGATTCCCCTCTTGTCTTCTCCCAACATATCTCAGCTGGTTTATGATGTGTGTCTCAAACATCTCCAAACTGGATCTGCAATAACAGGGCATTAATGTCTCTCAAGCTGTCAAGATGTACTATTTTGTTAACGTAAAGTTAGTTTGTTATAGCTGGTTTCAAAATAGCTAACTTTCAACACTGAATCTTCTATGTTCACATTGTAAGAAACAGCTAATTATTTGTGTATGGATGGGAATGCACTATTGAGCTTTTAGTATTATGCAACTAATATAATAAAATAAAATAATGTAAAAAATTATTTAATATTCTTAATTATTTGATTAAAACTGCTCTGGGTGTGTGTTCATGGTGTGTGTACGTATTTGTATGTGCACTTGGATGGGTGAAATGCATAGCACAGATTCCAAATATGGGACACCAAACTTGGCCACACGTCATGTTACATTTTTCACTTTAAATTAAATATGAATTGCAATTGTTGTGCAAATTCAGACTGTTCTATTAATTGGTTTTAGCTAACACATGGATGTCACATGAGAGGGAAATCTGAATATTGTGGCATGGACCTTGAATATACCCAGAGGTGTGTTATGAAATATTTAGCACTCTGCTCTCATAACCTTTCATATGTCCTCATTTGTGCATTCAAGGTGGAAACCATTGGCGATGCGTATTGTGTAGCTGGAGGCTTGCACAAAGAGAGTCCGACCCATGCTGTCCAGATTGCTCTCATGGCTCTAAAGATGATGGAATTGTCTGATGAGGTCACGACTCCCATGGGGGAGGTTATCACAGTTAGTGTTTCTAAGGTTTTTCTACATTTTGTGTAGTTATAGCATGAATATTAAAGAGTCAAATGTTCCATATTTTTAACATTTTATGTTTTTCATGATTTTCTAAATCTTTTCTCATGCAAACCTTTTCTAGACTGCTGAGTTGAAACAATAATGTTTCAGCAGTGTTGCTGGTTAGTAAAATCATTAGGCTGCTTGTATATGTTTGTGCAAACAAACTCCTACTACAAAGGGTGAATACATTTTGAAAGGTCATATCTAATGTATCCTATTGTAGACTCAAAAATAGGCACGATCGTTTTTTTCTTAACAGTGCCATTGTGAAGTGGAATTAGTTATCAGATTTAGAATTAGATCATGAATACTGCTGCTTTATAGATACAAAACTATGATAATTTTATATAACAAACATTCGTTTTGGAGAAAGCTATTTATGTTTGTATACAGATTCGGTTTGAGCTTCTGAATTATCATTGTTTTAATGATAAATATATTTTAGAAAACATTACAGGGGATTTAGAGGCGACTAAAATTTGCAATAAAGAATATAAAAAGAAAAATACATTTTGTTTAAAGGGAGCCTTTGCTTTGTTTTCTTCTCAGATGCGTATCGGGATCCACTCTGGCTCGGTTTTGGCTGGTGTTGTCGGTGTTAAAATGCCCCGCTACTGCCTTTTTGGCAATAACGTCACATTAGCCAACAAGTTTGAGTCCTGTAGCCTACCAAGAAAGATTAACGTCAGTCCCACCACATTCAGGTAAACAGAGACCTCTATCCTGCTTGTTTATTTTCTATTCAAACTTATTGGCAAGTGTGTTTGACTAAATGTTAATTTAATTATTTTACAGTTTTGGATTTTAGTGTTATTAAATAAGTGCAAATGTATTTTTTTAGACGTTATCGAGAGCAACAGTTAATCAGTTATTGTACAATAAGGTGTGAGCAAAACAACTGCATTCATTTTAAATGAACAAAGAACAGGAACATTCTGGATCTGTTTTTTATGTTTAAGAAAGAATAACACATGAATATCTTCCTTATTAAATCATTTCTGGATGAGCCAAAACAAGTATTTTTAAGTATATTCCACAGTTAGAGGTGATTTAGCACTAACAGTTTTTTACTGTGTACCTGCATGTGGGTTTTAGGACAATTTGTTTCTTCTCTCTCATTTCAGATTGTTAAAAGATTGTCCAGAGTTCATTCTCATCCCCCGGACAAGAGAGGATCTTCCGCCCAACTTCCCTGCCGACATCCCTGGAGTTTGTTACTTCCTCCAGGCTCATGATCAAGTGACAAGTGCTGCTTCCACTGGCTGTGCTACAGACAAAACTCAACCCAGTGGATAAAAAAACATAAAATCTTTAAGACACAAATGCTGGACAGTGGGTTATACTGCCTGTCACTCTGTGTATATTTTTAGTTGAGCCAGAGGTAGTTAATCATCCAACTGTTGAATGTTGCTAAATAGCTATCAAATAACTCTCGTTAGAAGGGTTTTTCCTGTGCACAGTTTTTGTTCACAGTAGTGATGGTTTAAAGCCTCATATTTTTGTTTGGAAGAACATCTTTTGTTTTAATAAATATTTAGTTTATGTTGACTTCCTGACTGTATACCAAAAATCTAAAAAGCAGAGAATGTTATCCACATTTGTATTTAAAATGACTATTTCTTTAAATGCTACAGAACCAATAGAGTGAATCATTTGTTGTGTATGGGGCAATTAGTATCAATTCAATATTCTGTATAGAGCACATTTCACTGTAGTGCACCACACAGTAAAGGGGAAGAAAAGCACACAGTGAAGGTTCACATTAGCAGAGCCCGACCACAGTCATCCTTAAAGTAAACATTGTGACTTTTTGTATTGTAATAGATCTGTAATAAACATGCTTTACTCAAGGTTTGGTTTGTTTAATGTCTATGTTTTAAGTGACCTGCTCTTTTCATGAAAAGTGTCAAAGTGAGACCACAAAAAGATTACACTGTTGCATTATCCTAAATTATGTTGTCTCCTAAGATTGCACATAACTTCACATTAACACATGTTGTTAAACAAAACAGGGGTCATGTGGGTTATTTTTTTCTAAAATAAGATTAAAAAGCTTCATAAAAAGTTACAATGTATCAGAAGCACAATACAAAAATGATATGATAAACCTGTCTGTGCCTAAAATACCACACTGTGAAGTGAAGAATTTGGGATTGTTATTATCACAGATTTAAAAAAAAAAAAGTTGAATTATAATTACATCAGGAATCCAACAGGATTTATTAATTGTTTCAGAATATAAAACCTAAATATGACATTCAGGTTTAATTTACTATAAGCATACCAAATTAGAGATTAATCTGACATTTATAAATTAAATAAATATTAGGCTATATATTGCTATCAAATTTACTAAGAACAAAGTGTAAGCTTCATGAAAATGTAAACAGCTTCATAAAATAATAAAATCAATAGGGTATGAAATTACGAATTCATTTTCTTAATTTGATACATGTTTTCAAGAATTAGACTGATTACAATATTAAGATATTTCTAAACAACTCCAACATCTCCTTGCTAAAGCTTGGTCGATGAATATTAATAAGGTCATGTTGGCGTTGCTTGGTAACCTTCCCGGAGCTTACGAAACGTAATTTAATTAATATTCATGACCCAGGCCTTCAGTCGTTAATTCGCCAGTTGATTAGCGCCCACCTACTAGCGTCTACCTCGCGGCCAATCAGGTAGATATTCTGGACAAACGTCATGTTGCGTAATGAATATTCATGAGTCAAGCCTTCAACGTCGTATAATTCCTGAATCCGGGGTCCAGTGAAACGCAAACAGCGAGGACCAGCTGTGTGTAGTACTTTTGCATCCCTGCGCTCTCGTTGGCTGCATCCTCTGTCAATAACAATGAGCTCGTTTCAGGAATGGTGGTTTCACTCGTAACAGCTGTACGGTTTGTCAGTGCTGGTGTTAGTGATTTAAGCTATCACAAACAGAGGACTGGCGAATTAATCCAAACATGGTATGTAGCAATAATATGAATGCGAGTTTACGTTTCTTTTAACATTTCTATATTTGTTATGTACTCCTTATTCACGTTAATATCTGCTTTGCAGCTTACGGCAGGCGATGGAAATATGGATTATTCAAATATGTATTTCTGAATTATAGGTGAACAATAGCTGTATTGCTTCACTGTGTGATAAAATACACTAATGTTCATAACAGCTCATGCCTCACGCACAAAAAGGCACATTGAATATGTAAACAATGAAAAGGCAAATAATGCATTGCACTGCGTGTAGTGTATAACATATTATTATATCATGTATGAATTTCACAACTGTATAATTCACTCTTTTTTGGCAGTACGGTTTTGTGAACCATGCACTGGAACTTCTGGTGCTGAGAAATTATGGTCCAGATGTGTGGGAGGACATCAAGTGAGTTCAAATGGACCTCTCTATTACATCATGGACAATCTTTACTGTCATATTCTTATTATGTAATCTTTTTTGTTTGTTTTTGCATTTATGGGCACTGCATATTCTATTTGAAAATATGTGTCTGTACATGTAATTGACTTAAGGAGAGGTGTGTATGACTATCAATGTGCTATAATGACACTTACAAAACTTTGGTTTGAAATCTAAATACAAATTTAGCAAATGCTATTTTATTCTTAATACTTTTCCCCAACGATATCAATGATATGCAATTAATTAATTATATCTATAGCTCAATGTATTGTGATTGGCCAGTCTTTACTACCATATGCTCTTTTTCATGTATTCAGGGCATGAGAAATCACGTATAACATGTCATAGGGTGAAGTCACATGCGTACACATTTTTCCTCTTGCACAAACAGTTCAGCTTTATTTAACTTCCTCCATCTCTTTGACATGACTTTTAAGAGCAGTCTTTTCAAGTCACAGCTGTGCTTAATGTAAACAAATGTTTTCGAGCCTGTTTAGGCTCAAGTTGTGAGCTTGAGTCTCACTTGATTTTCTGGCAACATTAAATAGTTGGACTCAGTTATTGCAGCATTTTTTTCTGCAAGGTTCAGTATTATCACAAGGTTAGCAGCATCTCGCAGTGCACTGTACAAGACATGATTAATGATGTTTCTATTTCTATTTTTAGGTTGTGTTTTACAAGTGTTTTCCTTTATTGATACTATTGTGACTTTTTGGCTGAACGTCTCTTTGGTCATCATTCTGAGAAAAAAGCAGATTTTTATTGTTTTCAGCTTACAGTTTAGTAATATGTCCAAGCAAATCACATTTTGACCTGACTCTAACAATCTTCATGCTTTTATTAAATATTCTGTTTCATTTTTAATATATGTATTTAAAAAATATATGTAATGAGTCTATAAATTTGAATGAAATTCTTTTAGCTTTTAATTAATGTTAATGATGGAATTACTTGATGTTTTAAATATATTATATTATATATTATATTTTATTTTAGGAGAGAGGCTCAGGTTGATGTAGAAGGACAGTTTCTGGTCAGAATTATCTATGAAGATAGCAAAACATACGACCTCGTGGCTGCTGCAAGCAAAGTACTAAGTAAGGTTGTTTTTGTTATTATTGTAGTTTTGGAAATATAATTTGCTAAAACCTAAACTGATTGTTTATTCAATGAAAAGTGGCCATTTATAGATGCTCTATTAGTTCACAGCTTGAAGTGACAGAACAACAAAATGATTAACTTATACAATGAAATGTAACAAAATTACTTTGGCTAGTTTAAATATAAAACTCTTCTTGAATTGCCTGTTGATTTAAATGGTTTCTTCTTCTATAGAAATAGATGCAGGAGACATCTTGCAAATGTTCGGGAAAATGTTTTTTGAGTTCTGTCAGGAATCTGGCTATGACACTATCCTTCGAGTGTTGGGCTCCAATGTCCGTGAATTCTTACAAGTAAGAAGCTACTGTTTTTATCACCCAAAAATCATCAGCAGCAATGTTGAGAAAGTGACACATAACACTGTCTGTTCTCTATTTCACACACTGCATGTATTGTACTTTTAGCGAGGGTCATTTTTAAAATTATAATAGTGTATTTAATAGTAAAAGTTATGTTTGGTTAAACAATGAAAATAGCATGTTCTGTATTAATAACATCATCAGCTATATTTTTTTTATTAATCCTTAATGGCTTTCGTTATATATCATGTTTTTTTTGAAGAAGAATGTAATTGTTGTGCATAATTTGGTGAAAAATTTAATACGGCTGTGCCCATAGTAAAATAAAAATGAGAGAAAAGTTTGCAATAGCTGAAGCTGATTTCACTTAATATTGTGAAGTGTGAAGCTTTACTAAAATCTAGATATTAATTACCCTATTTTCACCCCTCTCCACTGTACTCACTTTGTTTAGCTTAGCAAAAATCTGCTCCTTACATCCCCACATGAATATCAGCTTGTTCTCTCTTTCAGAATCTGGACGCATTGCATGACCATCTGGGCACCATCTACCCCGGCATGCGCGCGCCCTCCTTCCGCTGCACGGATGCAGAGAAAGGGAACAACCTCATTTTACACTATTACTCAGAGAGAGAAGGACTTCAGGACATCGTCATAGGGATCATCAAGACAGTTGCACAGCAGATTCATGGAACTGAGATTGAGATGAAGGTGCTGTGCCTGTGCATAGAGTGTCTCCCTTATAGATGTTGCTTTGTTCCTTGCCTGGCAGATTAAGATTGGCTGCAAATCATAGAAGAGAATTATTGCACAAAAAAGTTGACACAACAATCTATAGATAGATAGATAGATAGATAGATAGATAGATAGATAGATAGATAGATAGATAGATAGATAGATAGATAGATAGATAGATAGATTTTTAATGAAATAAACGAGTACTTTTGTTCAACAAGAATGCATTAAATTGATTATAAATGACAGTGAAGACAAAATAATCCTTTTTCAAAAAAATGCTGTTTGAATTTTCTATTCATCAAAAAATAATGCTAAAAATTCAGATTGGCCATCACAGGAATATATTACATTTTAAAATATATTACAATAGAAAACCATGCTTTTAAATTGTAATAATACAGTTGTATACGATATTGCTGTTCAATAAATGTAGCCGTGGTGAACAAAAGAGACCTCTTTTAAAAACATAAAAAAGTTTTTAAAAATCTTAATTTGTATATAGCACACACACACACACACACGCACACACACACACACACACACACACACACACACACACACACACACACACACACACACACACACACACACAAATTCTGCAATCATCCAAACATGACTGGAGGTAGACCAGAGGTAGATTTAGTCTCTTTCTCACTGAGAGGCTCATCGATAAATAACATTATTATGAACTGCCTGCGGTTTATCCTTTGTCACCGCACTTCAGTCTCTGCCTTATTTTCCAAATAAATCTCCCTCACCCAATAAGAGCTAATCATCCCCCAGACGGCAGACTGCTCTTTCCGTCTCTCTCTCTCTCCATCTGGGCTTAGTGTGAAATGAGGGAGTCCAATCAACAGACCCTCGAAATGCAACACCTGACTTGTTGAAAAAAAATGTTAGCCATCGTCGTCATGGTGACGGCAGGGCAAAGAGACAGTGACTTGACGTCAGTAAAATGGGCTCAACTTCAAGCTGAGAGAGAAAACAACAGCCTCTGCTTTCAGACCAGGCTGATATGATAGCTACAATAAAACAGCGTTTAGGGCCTTTTCAGCAAAATTGCTAAAGACAAAACAGAGAGATCACTGCAACCAGTGTCTTCACTGTGTAAAAAAAATCCAAAAGTTATTTCTGTATTTGACTCATACTTAAATAAACTAAACATTCTCCTTTATTAAACACTCAGACACACTTGAAGCTCTAACTTTCTCTTTGCTTAGTCTACATGCTATGCAACGACTAAGGTATGAGATCCCTGAACCTGGACTCTTAGCACTTAACAGAAGATACTGTTTGGAATCACAAGAGACCATTAGACACTTTTATTTGTGTTCTTTAAAGGAATATTTCGGGTTCAATGCAACCTATGCTCAGTCAACAGCATTTGTGGCATAATGCTGATTATATAAAAACCTCATCCTTCATTTTCAGGTATTATAATGAAAGTAAATGGGCTATTTTTAAAGGATTTCAAGTGAAATATAATTAATATTAAGCTTATAAGTTTATAAACGCACATTTTTCTGTTAAAACTTATTTGAACTGTAAAACTTTTTAATAATTTTAAACAGTTTGTCCTCATTCACTTAGATTGCAATTGCCTTCCCAGATTACTATTTTTATTTTATTTTAATTTAATGTAAGAAATTAATGTTTTGGTTTATTTTTAATTTTTACTAGAGTTTGTTTTAAAAATGAAACATAAGCAGTGCAGAATATACAGCACATATGAAATTAGAAAATAAATAGATAAATAAATAAATACATAAATTAAATAAGCATGCATAAAATAATAAATAACCTCAACCATACCTATATAGTATTTATTAAGTTTTATTATATCGAGTGATTATTTAGTATTTCAACTTAAATGAAAATGAGAAATGTTGCATGGCAACTGGTTAAAACAAAATAAACTTCAGAATTTTTTTTATGTTTTATTTTATTTCGGTTAATGTTTGTTTTATTTCAATGTTTTTCTATGGTTTTTATTTTGGTTAACGATAATTACCCTGTATCGGTCTGTCTCTTTCTTCCACCCTTTCTTCCAGTCATTTCTTTCTGTTTCCTTCACTCTGTGGGTGTCCACATTTAATGTCTGTAAATGCAATCCCCAAGACCCATGAGACTCTAAATCTGTTATTTGTGGGGGTGTACCAGGTCATTCAGCCGAAGAGTGAAGAATGTGATCACATTAAGTTCTTGATTGAGGAGAAGGACTCGGAGGAGGAGGCGTTTTATGAAGACCTGGATGGTTTCGAGGAGAATGGGACTCAAGAGACACGGATCAGTCCGTATACCTTCTGCAAGGCTTTCCCATTCCACCTGATGTTTGACAAGGACCTCATGCTCACACAGTGTGGCAATGCCATCTTCAGAGTTCTGCCACAGGTTCGCCAGCTCAAAAATGTATTTTACAAATGTAAAAGTGGGAGATTTAGAGAGTATATTTAAAATGTGATGGAGAAAAATGTTAAGTTATTTGTGTTATCTTCCAGCTGCAGCCTGGCGTCTGTAACCTGTCCTCAGTGTTCTCTCTTGTGCGGCCACACATAGACTTCTGTTTCCATGGCATCCTGTCTCACATCAACACTGTCTTTGTACTGCGGAGTAAGGTCTGTCTGCCCCAAAACACATTACATACTGTCTGATGATACAAAGCCACCAACACTCATTAACTAAAATGTTGTTTATAGGTTCTAAAACAAATTATGATTGTTAGTTCTACAGTACATGTCACACACTCATACAAAATGCAAGGCTCACCATGTATGTTATAAAATGTGCAAATGGAAAGTATATGATACAAGGTTTGTTTATGGTTTTGTGTAGGAGGGCCTATTGAATGTAGAGACTGCGGAGAGTGAAGATGAACTCACAGGAACAGAGATTAGCTGCCTGAGACTGAAGGGCCAGATGATCTCACTTCCTGAGACTGAGAACATACTTTTCCTGTGCTCACCAAGGTAGATGGATGAGGCTGTGAAATAATACCAATAAAGCAAATTTGGTCATTTTGGTAGCTTAAAATAATTGCAGTTTGAAATCATTCCACTGCCCTTCACGTGAACTTGAGGAGAAGATGGTCAACATACTGCAAGTGGTAACATATAATTATTTACTTGTGTTTACTTGATTTAACCCTTACAATTATTTTCATTTTTGTAGCCTAATGTGGTGAAGTAGATTTAGTCATATCTATTATTATTATTTAAAATATAAAAAAAATGTCAATGCTTGACTTCAGGTACAAATTATTAAAATAGATGTTACTGCAATATTAAGTTAGAGGTTTTTTGTTGTTGTTGTTGAAAATGATAAACCTAAAATGTGCTTCATGTGGTTAAATTAATGTTTTAGGTAAAACAAATGTATTTAATTTGACAGAATCATCCTGACTATATTATGTCATTTAAAAGTGGTTTATCGGGTAGACATAGGTCCTTAAAGTAATTTTGCATTTTCCATTTTTAAAGGGTATTTAGACAGGCAACTGTCTTCATTAGAACATACTTCATTGATTCACCTTTAATACAGCTTTTATGAAGGAAATAACATATAAAATAGCATAAAGTGTAATATAGACATCAGTACTACTTGTTACAAAATATCAATACTACTTGTTACTGTACTTATTAAAAAATAAGTACAATACATTTTGTTCATTGCCTCCTAAATTGAACATAATGGTCAGCAATGTACAGCAGGAGTTGGGCCAGTATGTAATACATTTTTACTGTCCAGCTATTATGTAGGCCTCTTATAAGCCAAATCCTATTCTAAGTGTTTTTTATTTTTTCATTTCAATCACTTTGTGTGTAATACCTTTTCTCTCGCAAGTGCCTGTCTGAGAGTCCTCTTACACTAATATGAAGTGGTCATTTGGTTCTGATTTAGATTCAATGTTTTTATTTTATTTTTACAATCATCCCCATGGCATGCACACAAAGGCTTTGATTATTATAACTATGATTATTATAATTATTATAAATTGATATATTATAACTTATGTGGTGAAAATATTTTCGAAGGAGACTACTATATTGGTATATATTAAAGTTATATTTCTAAACTTAAGAAAAGTTTTTTTTGATAACTTTTGATATCTTAAATGTATGGGTTTTAACATTAAGTGTTTTGTAATTTTGTCAGTGTTATGAATCTGGATGACCTGACAAGGAGAGGTCTGTACCTGAGTGACATTCCTCTTCATGACGCCACCCGAGACCTTGTGTTACTGGGGGAGCAGTTTCGTGAGGAGTACAAGTTGACCCAGGAGCTGGAGATCCTGACTGACCGTCTGCAGCACACGCTCCGAGCCCTGGAGGATGAGAAGAAGAAGACAGACAGGTCAGTCCTCCAACGTGCCACATTGTGGAAATATTTAATCAATATTAACTGATTCTACATATATTTGAAAGCAATGGGATGACACTGTTAACTTTATTTTGTTTATGTTTGTAAGGGTTGAAGTTTGTAATAATATAAAATGGTCTTACATGTATGTTATTAAATATATTGAAAGAATATGCTGTTTCATTCAAAAGGTACTCCAATTCAGTGTTAGAGGTATTCACAGAGATATTTAAACATGTATGGTTCTTTTTGTAAACCTTTTTGAGGGAACACTCACCTATACACAAACCCAGACCAACACCAGACCCGAACCCAGACCAAATCTAGATCTCTCAAAAGCCTGATCCAGACCAAGATTAGGTCCCTCAAAGCCTAGATCCAAACCAAACACCGAGTTCCAGAGAAGACCACCAACCAGGGTAGGAAATTATGGACTATAGGAATTATTTTGCAGTGGTGCCTGGATAATTGTATTTACCAGCCACTGTGGTGATTGACTTGACTTGATTTCCCTATGGCAATAAATACTGTTGTTTAGGAGGAACGCATTCATTTATATTCCCAGGAAAATATGATGAAAAAAAAGCCTGTCTGATCGGCTGTTCATCCTGATCTTAAGTGCTGCTCTATCGCTTCAATTTCATTCAGAAGGGACCCTTTCACGCATTACATTTTTTTGTCAGTTGCTTCTCTGAGCCAAATTTTGTGAGTGAAATTCCAAATGAACTTTGAACTTCCAAATGATCTTTGTCCTAAGGTTTTGTGTGTTATGATCCTTGTTTATCTCATACATTTTCTTTTGCTATTCTTTATGTCTTACATGTATCAAGATGTATGACAGTGAACCTATAACAACCACTTTAGGTGTTGCTAAACGATTATCAGAAGAGACCCACACCCCAAAAAATAGGGCTGAATGCAATAGCAGAGCCAGGGAAAATGTCAAAGCAAAAAGAATACAGTTATTTTGCCCTTTTTGCATCTGAGTTTAGTTTTTACAGGCCATAAAAGTGGGTTCAGGCTTCATTTTGGCCAATTTTAGCTTAGGCCATTTTTCAGTTACACTTTTTTTCTGTGGAACCCAAATCAATAATAATAATTATTATTATATTTAAGTAAAATTAGGAATCTCAAAGTTAACGCCTTAACCATTGTTTTAAATTAAATGTTTTTGTGAAGCAAACCAACTTGATATATTTCTATTTTGAGTGAATGGGCTTTTATATAGTAATATAATAAACAAAATAAACAAATTAAAACTAAAACACAAGGAAATTATAAAGGGAGCAAATGAGGAGGGTAACGAGGTAAATACAGGTGGGGCAAATAAACCAATAATCAGGTAACAAGATGGGTGGGATCAAGACAATTGACATGAGAGCACATGGCACACAGAAAACTAAGACAAAAGCCATGTGCTCACACAAAACAAAATCATAAGCACATGGCCAGCAAACAAATCACCAGCCATGTGCAAAACAGGACACAAACACCCAGCTAATGAGAATACTCATAAGCAGTGTTGGGGCTAACGCATTACAAGTAATGCGAGTTACGTAATAATATTACTTTTTTCAAGTAACTAGTAAAGTAACGCCTTTACTGGAAACCTTCTGAATTACTTTTATCAAAAAATGTATGCCAGTTCCTTTGTTTTCCATTTATTGACAACAGTGCACTGTGTGAACATGATCTTACTTTAGATCTAGACTAAATGTGAATGTGCATTAATTCATCCCACTTGCAAAAAAAACTGATTCAGTATTCATCAAAAATAATTAAAAGAGTGAAATGTAAACTCAGAATATGACGCAAGCCTGCAATAATTAAATATGTTAAACAACACAAATGTATCTAATCCCATTTTATCAACCAATGTTTGATGATCCAGTTCAGCCATACTAACAAGCAAAAATGACTTTAGATAAACTAACAATTGTGCTTCATTGTTTTTTATTGCTGAAGTGTGTTGAACTTCTGTACAGACATGATTTACTCTTCCTTCAGCCTGAGGTTTATTCATTACACTTTTAGGTGTGAAAGGGCTTTTGCATTTGCTATAAATAGAACTTATTGTATTAAAAACAAACAATCAAGCCCTGCTCATATTTAAAAAGTAACGAAAGTAACGCAAAAGTGATGTAATGCATTACTTTACATAAAAAGTAACTAAGTAATGTAATTAGTTAATTTTTTTAGGGAGTAACGCAATATTGTAATGCATTACTTTTAAAAGTAACTTTCCCCAACACTGCTCATAAGCCACATGTTCACACAAGACACGACAACATGAAATACATGAAAGCCAATGAAATACACAAGCTGCATGGCACACAGCACAAGACATAACATGAATGCACGCAGCCGATAAAAACACGAACTGCGTTCAACAGAACACAAGACACAACACAACACACGTGGACAGAACATGGAGCGCGAATGTCCGAACTCAGTCACAAACCGAAACTCAAGACATGAGTGCCGGGATCCGAACACCACACTCCAACACGAAACAAGGCACGCAGACAAGAGAGCACATGGCTCGAGCACACTCGAAGCCGCACACTCACATAAAAGCAGGACATGATGGGAGTGTCAGGGCTCTGTCACAAAACCATGAATAACACAAGACTGAAGTGACAGAACCCTGACAACTATAGTTTTGTATGAAAATGTTTACATGCAGTTAGAGGAAGATTTATGCAAATTCAATTTGTGATAAATTAATCATGTTCATTACAAAAAATATCATGAGGTTAATTGATTTTTTATCTATTGACAAATCTCAGGCTACAGAATACCAAAAATTCTTAAACATTATATATTATTGTTCGATTCCTGAAATTATTTTTCCACTTCTTCCCTTCCCTGCTTTACTGAATGAGCACCTTTGAGAGTCTGTGTGGAGCTTACAGTAATTTCCAGAGAAATAAAATAAGCGGTTCATCTCCTCTGTGTGTCATCATTACCTTTGTACAGTAATCTGTTAACTACATTACATGCCAATCAGACCATCTCTTCCTGTCTAAATGGGTGGTTACACAAGGCAAGCTGGAAATAGACTGCAGTCTTATCCGAGACCATATGTGAGGATCCAGATCCAGACCAATACACTAATTAATATGACTAAGGTAAATTTTAGGTCTCACGACTAAGGCCCACCTAAGCCCTTATAGTCCTGCTCTGAGTCTATAGTTTGGTGAGACAACGCGGCATAGACTGTCACAAGGCTGTAATGATAAAAAAGCGTGATATGGGTTTCACTTTGTTTCCCCAGCGTACAGCTTCTTTAAGATGGCCGTCAGTCTTTTCCTGCTTGGAAAATGAGGCTGTATTTGCGCTCCGTGGGGAGCCGGTCTGCCTCGGTCTGTGAGCTCTGTGTTTGTTTATTAAATCTGGTGGAGAACGTTGAACATCACCAGAGACCATCTCTCTCATCCACACAGACAATAAATACCAGCTAGAGCTACACAACTGCCTGTGTACAAGTTTCAAATTCTAGTCAGAATTTAAAACATGACTGTTCACAGGAATGGTTTAACAATCTTCATAGACATTTAAATACGGACTGGGTTATCTTCTCATTTCTGTCTTAAATTACATAACTGTAAATTGCTGACGTGGGGTTATGTTCTTCTAAACATTTTTTAGTTCATTTCAAATTTACATTCTCTTTTTGTCAGTAGTGTTAGGTGCACATGTATTTCTTAGAAACCTGGATGTATGTGACTCATTGATAACAGGTGAACAAATGGGTCGTATTCTGACTGCTGAATAGTGCAGCCTTATCTTCAGTAGCAGGCGTTCTGCACCGCAGCTTGTGCAGTTGCTCAATATAGGACACTGAGATGTGACTGTGCCATTTTCTGTAATGTTTATGCATATGATTTTAGGATACATTTTTCATATGCAGATTAATTCTGTGCTAGTAGGTGTCGCCTCATAGAAAATCGCTGGGTTTCTTTTGTCAATGTGTTGTATTTACTGTGAATCATGCTGTTTATTTATTTATTTTTAACTGCATACAGGGCCAGCATAACGTCTATTATTTATGATTTCTGAGTAATAATGTGAAATGTATTTATAAAGAGTCTGTTTTGTATTCTTGTGAGACCATGAGCAGACCAAATCATTGAAAGGTGTCTCAAGCCCAGCTATTTTATCCATAATTAAACAGTTTTATGAGTTTTGGCCAAAAATTATGCTTCAGGTAATTACCATGGCAGTGTACCATGTCTACATGAGACATGTTTCAGAAATTATTTAGCAGACTAGGAGTTTGAGATGAAGAAAATTTGTTTCCAAAAGCTTAATGATATATTATAATAAATAAAAAGCATGATTCACAGTAAATACAATACATTGAAAAAACAGCTATTACTGTTCAAAAGTTTGGGGTCAGTAAGATTAAAAAAAAAAAATATTACTACTTTTATTAAACAACAAGGATACATTAAATTCATAATAATCTTAAATAAAATAAGTAAATGCAGTAAGATTTTATTTTATATAAATGTTTTTTTTATAATAAATTAATTTAAATATTCCATCGAAGAATCCTAAAAATGCATCAGATTTCACAAAATTTTGATCAGCACAACTGTTTTCTTTAGCAACCAAAGCAGCATATAAAAAATATTTCAGAATCATATATTTACATTTAGTCATTTTGCAGACAATTTTATCCAAAGCGACTTACAATTGGGGAAATATATATATATATATATAGTATCTCACAAAAGTGAGTACACCCCTCACAAATTGTACATTTCCCAAGGAACAATACTACAAATAAAACTTGGATATATTTTAGAGTAGTCAATATGAAGCTTGTATAGGTACAAATTGACTGTCCTCTAAATATAAATCAACATATAACCATTATTGTCCAAATAACTGGCAACAAAAATAAGTACACCCTAAGTGAACATGCACAGCACTCAACTCAACATCTTTGATCGACCCTTGCGAGGCCTGTTCCGAGTGAAACCCATTTTCGAAAACCTCTGTATGACCCCGGCCACTGTACTGTAACTCAGTTCCAGGCTGTTACCGAACTTCTTATAGCCTAGGCCATCTTTGTGGAGAGCAACAATTCTAATTCTCAAATCCTCAGAGAGTTCTTTGCTATGAGGTGCCATGTTGAACATCCAGTGGTCAGTATGAGAGAATTGTACTCAAAGCACTAAATTTGAACTTCTCTAAAACAATATACACAAATTTGTATGGTCTTGTCAAGCAGGCAAAAACATGAACGTAATGATTAGGTCATGTGGCTTTGCATGGTTAAATTATGTATAGCTGTTATCACTTAGGGTGTACTCACTTTTGTTGCCATCTTTTTTGACAATAATGGTTGTATGTTGAGTTATTTTCAGAGGGCAGTACATCTTTACTGCTATATAAGTTCCACATTGACTACTCAAGTTTATATACAAGTTTAATTTCTATAGTATTTTCCCCTGAAAAGATATACTAAATTGACTGCCGAAAGTATCTTTTGTGAGATACTATATATATATATATATATATACACACACACACACACACACACACACACACACACACTGGATTTATATATATTCTATATATATATTCTACATTTATATATATTCTAAAATGCTTTTTTACAGAAGTTAGTCTTTGTGTTTTTCCCATTGGCAGTACAGAATAAGAACCGAACAGATGGATGAATGTCTAAATGTAGAGAGCCGATACTCAAACACACTGTGGATAATTAGCACTCAACCTTCAGGGAAAGTGCATCTAAAAGAATGAAATGATATTCATTAACCCATGGTCAGTTGAAGTGAATTTCACAAAAGGATTAATTTTGAATTAGATTAAATCATTTAGGTATATTTAACAACATTTCTTAAAAAAACTGAAGTAAACAACTGTATTGCTTTGAATGGCTACAACAACTGCTACAACTATATAATAGATTATTATTATTTTTGTCCAGTGAAATTAAATACAATGAATGTATTTAGTTGTAGAGTGTACATGATAATGACGATACCTCTTTGTTTCAGGTTACTGTATTCGGTTCTTCCCCCATCTGTAGCCAATGAGCTTCGGCATAAGCGGCCCGTGCCTGCTAAACGATACGACAACGTGACAATTCTTTTCAGTGGCATTGTTGGGTTCAATGCGTTCTGCAGCAAACATGCATCAGCAGAGGGAGCCATTAAAATTGTCAATTTGCTCAATGACATCTACACCAGATTTGACATTCTCACTGATTCTCGGAAGAATCCTTATGTTTATAAGGTGAGTGACTTTTAAACTGGACTTTGGAATTCAGATTTTTCCGTAGGCTATCTGTGTTTTTAGTGTATTGATATACAGATAAAAATACCTTTATGACCAGACATAAACAGATATATTTTGGCCACATCCAGAGATATTCAGCACACAAAGAAAAACACTCTGTATGATTGTGACTGGACTAAAAATATCTTGACAAAAATGACAACTCTTTAGAAATATTTGTGAATGTGCTTGAGAGAAGACAGGTTAGTCACAATGTAAAGTTAAAGCATTATATGTGCAAAATCTGAACATCTAATTTCAACATCACTTTGAGCAAACTTAAAGTAATAAAGGTGTCACTTTCAACAAAAGTAATAAACCTTCCAGCTACAAATTTTAGCTACAAAGTTCAAAGACAAAAACAAATCTTTATAATTCTTTTTATGAGACATTGTTTTATGAAAAATCTTTTATGATGCACCTAATTAGATCAATACATGCATGACTATATTTAGAGCATGGTGTGAAGTTTATTTTAGGTCAAGTGCCAGATTGAATCATCTTATGTGGGCTGATTGTTTTATTTATTTATTAAATCTTGCTGTAGGAAACACAGAGTGTGTATACAATACTGGGATAATAGAGAAGCACATGGAATTTGCTAATTAAATTTACAGGAGGCCTTTAGATTGTATGTACATGCAGTTGGTAATTAGGGAGTATAAATCAAACAACAATATTGATATATTTCATAACTGGGAAATTCAACTGAACAGATGCATCACCCACAAATCCATTTTCAGCTGAAAGTGCAAATTCATGCATGAGTACCAGATATTACGTAATTACTACTTCTGTTTTAAAATGTGCTATAATATACACAACTAGTTTAGCTAAAAAATAGAATATGAATTTATCATACCCATAAAATATTTGGATGTGCTTTTTTCTCAGAATAATTAAACTTTTTCTTTTTCAAATCATTTCACTAGCTGGATTAGACTCCTCTGGTGGCCATATTTGGCCCACAAACTGTATGTTTGACACACTTGGTTTACAAATTGCAAGTGTAATGTGAGTCTTTTGAAATTCCAGAGCAATCAGCCACGGTGTTGTATTTTCTGTAGCTTTGATTTAATGAACTTTCTTTTTTGTTTTAACTATCTGTCCCTCATTGTCTGTACTTTTCCAACTATACACCATGCATGATACTCTTTTAAAAACAAGGGCATGAGAACATGTCCTTGATTTACATCCTAGGCATACAGACAAGAATGCACTTCATGGAGCTTTGCTAACTAAACAAAACGGGCGGGTAACATTTCAAGGCTGGCTCACCAAAAAAAGCTATATTTACTTAAAGCCATCCGTATCTATGTGGTCCAAAGGTCTCATAAAGGACTGGGCTCTCTCTTTAGAGTTTGTTGTGATACAATGTAGATATGTGGTTGAATAATGAAACACGAGGAGTTAAATTGGCAACATTTGTGCACATTGTACAGAAAACTTGGATGAATCAAAAGTGTTCTAAAATTAGAGGATAGTTTCTCCTGATATTTTAATTTTGTTATTTTATTTGGCTGTATTCATATCACAAACTAGGACCAGTTATTATTTTAACATCAAGGCCACAAGATATCTTTAACTGTTTTTTTTAATTAATTTAATCAATAAATGTTGATTTAAAATGTTAAGTACACACACACACACACACACACACACACACATATATATATATATATATATACTGTATGTTGTGCAGATATTATTGC
Source organism: Gymnocypris eckloni scoliostomus (assembly GCA_027564155.1). Classification (NCBI taxonomy): domain Eukaryota; kingdom Metazoa; phylum Chordata; class Actinopteri; order Cypriniformes; family Cyprinidae; genus Gymnocypris; species Gymnocypris eckloni. Next base: position 1,744,557 of record CM050416.1, on the reverse strand, counting down.
ATCAAGTAGGTTAATGTGTTAATGTGTTAAATATAAAATTGGGGTAGGAAACTTAAAATATCCAAGTGTCCTTTGAGGTTCATCATATCACAGGCACATTAGCTATTTCTAGCCGTCTCGTCAGTTTCTCAAACGTCTCTCTATTCTCTAAAAGGTGGAGACAGTTGGTGATAAGTACATGACTGTGAGTGGTCTTCCGGAGCCCTGCACCCACCATGCAAAATCCATCTGTCATCTGGCCCTGGACATGATGGAGATGGCTGGACAGGTGAAAGTAGACGAGGATCCTGTGCAGGTGATCACTTTTCTTGACCCAGTTACAAGTTTAAACTAAAACATCTTTTTTCCACATTTTTATGCATAGCACATGAGGTTCTGTTAAGGTCTTTTGTTCCAGAACATCTTATCAACTCAAGGATAATGTAGTATCACTTTCAGTCTCTGTCAGAATAGTTTAAATATGTGGAAACAAAATTAGTGTCTGCTTAAATCTTATCATAGTCTGTTAACTGTAATATTAAATACCAGTTCAAGTATATGTCATGAAGAGCATTACAGCAATATCATTTGAACAAGAATGTGTGATGCAGTTGTTTTCCAATGCTGCTTTATTAATTATCACTACTATTGGAATGCTTGTATAATCAAATTAGATGACTGAAACTATAGAGAATAGTTCCAATGTACAGCGTATATGAAGATTATTACCATATGTTTACTCTCAGATACTGGAGGTGTATTTTACCAAGACTGCGGAGGTTGGCATGCTGTGGGTGCTGATGATGAGATACTGTGTTTAATATATGAAATTCTACATAATATAGTAAGGAATATTAGCTCTGGTTCTCTGTTTTGGCCGATTTACATTCCTAGAGTGCTACTATTTAGTCCAACAGCACTGAACTTCAATGTTTGTATCAAAACGCTTGTCTGTGTTTGTTGAATTATTCACTCAACTGATTCACTCAAGAACGAACAGCTGATATAGCTTTTGGCTACAATTGTATATTGATATACTGACAACCACCTTAGAACACAGGGGCTAAAGACAAAGCCACGTGATAAATCAAAGTTTATCACAAATAGCTTTTCCACAAGCTGAGAGGTAAAAAATAATGTATAGGAGGTGCACACAGTGTCATACACACAAATACAAAACACCATCATAGTAACATACATGCCACTAAAATAATGCAATAAACATTCATTTAACTGCAAAGACATAACAAAACCCGAAAACTAAGAAGAACGTTTTTTTTATTTTAAAAAGTTGCTAATTATTTCCGCCGGTGTCTGCAGTTAATCATGATGGTGTTTAACAGTAGAATTGGTAATTATATATCTTTTCACAGTGAAGATCCCAAATGTTAAATCTCTAAAATTTTAAATATGTGATATTTGAAATGTTTGTTTAATTGCATCTTTTTTGAATTCATGGGGATAAAATGAGGATTAATAGCCATTCCACATTATAATGTAATTGAAATCCAGGACTAAACTGCAAATTGTCCGTTTTATTGATTAACATATACATATTAACAATATATTACATATATTAACAATTACAATATATAACATATATTAACAATTACAGAACATACAACATATACACACAAATGTAACAATAATATAACAACCTTCAAGTTAACTTAAAACAATATTCACATAAACCCAGTATAATAAATGTCACATTTAGCTTTGCCCTTTATAAAATATTCCTTGGTAATGTTTCAGAAAATACGTTAGTAAAGTTCCTTTAAAAAAAAGAAAACAGTATAATGTCTTTTTTTGTTTTGTTTTTATTCCCAATATAATATCCTCCTGAGACCCCCCAAAAAAAAAAAAAAAAGTTTTGTGAATTTAGTATTTTTTCATGTCATGACATTGTTTAAACCATAAGAAAAAAAAATTGAAAATAACATTTTTGAAAAATTCTATTTTATTCTATGTCCTCTGTAGAGGACACTAAGACTCAGTTTTTCTAAAAAATAAAATGGCATGAATAGACATCAAAAAGGCAAAATCAATGGGATTTTTTTTTTAAATCATCAAATACATTTTAGGTTTCAGGATTGTTTTATATTCAAATTTGTTTAAGGATGATTCTCAACTATGTTATAAAATATATAACAAAATTATTTGATATACAATTTTGTTTATGCAACATGTGTGTAAAAATGTCCATAAACTGGTTTCTCATTAAACACAGTGTATCTATACACTGTATCTAATTTGCATATTAATGTGTTGCAGTTGGGACAGAATGTTGAAAAAATAATTGTCATTATGGGAGCAATACATGGTCATATTTTCATAATAATATATCATATTTCACAAGCAAATTGACATATAATTTATTTCCCTATTCAATTGTTATGTCTCCCATAATGCACAATAAACATGATTTTAGTCCTGGTGTCCTCTACAGTGGACATTAATTAAATGATGTCCTGTTTCATAACAGGAAGTCATATTTGAATTTAAAAACCCATAACATTTTCCTGAGATGTTGCTTTATGACAAAGAATCTGAAAATTATTCAGATTTAAATGACAATTACAAAATATAATCATATTTCATAAGGATGTACAATTTTTCACTAAATTAAATGTAGCCATCTTTAAACACCTAGGAGAGGGAGTAGTCATGATGAAACTTCCAAACACTTAGTATCTCTATGAAGCCCTGAATGTGCTTTGTACAGGACATCCAGGCTTATAACTGTGCCATGTGAGGTCTCAGAGAAATTCATGTCCACTACAGAGGCAAAAATTCTATAGCTGGGTCTCAGGAGGATATTCAATAAATACTGGTCATTGTGTATTTCTAATTTAATGCGTAAATACATTCTAAGTGTTTAGACTTGTAATGCAAGTTTTAATGCATTGCCTCATTGCATAAATTAAACAAAATACCTTGCATATTCTGTGTACCCAGCTGATGGGCTTACACAAGCACCCACCCACCATGCTGTCCTTCATAAATAAATACAAAACATAATAAAACATGCTTCTGCAGGGATACATTTTAGCCAGTGTATTAAGGATGTTTTATGTTTTCTAAGAATAGCTCAAGAATACATCTCAAAGGTGTTAGATGTGTCTGCAGTAAAGTCTCAGTCGGGGACTTTCGTTTAACCAGACGACACAGGTTTGTTATTATATGTGTGGCTGTTGAAGATGTGCTGCTGGAACACTAAGAGCATCTAAATTAGAGAGAAGACTGTATTAGGCGAATGGCGTGGACGCTTTTACACAAAGACACATGCAAAAGTAAGCACAGTCTGGCAAAGGGAGACACCGTTAGATCATCCTTCCTTTCAGTGTTTAAAAATACACCCACATTAACTTTTTTTCTGAACCGTTAGCTCAGCTCTGGCACGTACACATGGCAGAGCTTGTCTCGCTTAGAGGAGGAATGTTCTTTAGAATTGCTGGAAAGACAAATGCATGCAATAAATGAAAAAGTCCATAATTTCTCCCTTATAAATAGTCTAAATTGTAAAATACAATGTGAATATTAAAGAGTTATGTGTGAATTTGTTTACGTATTTTCAGGCTTTACACATTTACTACCTAACTGTTATGTTTTGGAGCAGATCACCATTGGAATCCACACAGGAGAGGTGGTCACAGGAGTCATAGGTCAAAGAATGCCCCGTTACTGCCTGTTTGGAAACACGGTCAACCTAACAAGTCGAACAGAGACCACAGGAGAGAAAGGAAAGATAAATGTGTCAGAGTACACATACAGGTGAAAGAAATCTGAATTACATAAATCTGCACTATAAAACAATTTTGAAGTTGTAAATGATTGCAGTAGCCTTCCTTTTAAAAGAAAATGCTATTCCAGTTATTCCGATGTGTTAACTGTTTGTGAAATATATTAAGGGCCAGATTTGCTTACAGCTTGCGCCAGCGCACACCGTCTTTTGTCGTTAAAATAGTACCGTCATGATTTACTGCAGTGAAGAATTAGCACTGAAAAGGCATGGACACAGTTATTTTTGCGCCCGGTCTTATTGAATATGCTAAATTTATGGGAGGAGAGTATTAAAATGAATCACACAACGTGATTTACTAATGTTTGCACTCGTCAAATTACTGGGATTTGCGCCATTATCTACCATCCAAAAAGCATGTCTTAAAGCAGGCGGTAATTTTCGCTGGACTTGGTAGATTGCACTGGTCATTGTGGACATGATCTGGCTGCGTCTGTGTTGTTTAATGTGCATTGTCAGTAAATCACACGCAGAATTTGGTTACACTTTATTTTGATAGTCCACTTTAGACATTCTAGTAACTACTAACTTTGTAACTAAATGCCAACTAATTCTCATCAATTTGCAACTACATATCTACTAACTCGACTGTTAGGGTAGATTTAGGGTTTGTAGAATAAGTTGACATATACTTGCAAAGTTTCTCATAGTCAGTATGTTGTATGTTGTGGAACCATCAAAATAAAGTGTTAGAAGATATTAAGCAGACAGTCTACTAATACTCTAATGAATGCTAGTTGACATAGTTGCAAAGTTACTAACTGTTAGCAGAATGTCTAAAGTGGACTATCGAAATTAAGTGTTATCAAGATTTTTCCTCTCCCATTGCGCTTTTATAGAATTGTGCTCTATCGCCGGTTTCACACTGCACACGTAAGCAGGGCGTAAGCAGCGCGTATTTTTTCCGGCGCCCATGTTAACAGATTAGAGCGTTCACACCTCACGCAGAGGTGGTGCGGCAGCGTAGCAGAGCAGAAGCAGTGCCGCGATCGTTACGGCGCAGAGTATATTTTTGCTGTGCCGCTCAGCTCGTGTGAAATGGGCGTAACGCTAATTTGCCCTGTTAAGTAAATCAGTGCAAATTGTTTCTTCACCAATTTTGATACCACATAATAATATAATGTAATCATATATATATATATATAATTGAATTTGTGAGATTCATTATAATATAATACAATTGAATATAGACAAAGTTTTTTTGCGTGTGAATAAATTGACAAATTGTTTTGTTTCAGGTGTTTGCAGTCAGTGGAAAACGCAGATCCTCAGTTTCATTTGGAGTACAGAGGACCTATAACCATGAAAGGAAAAAAAGATCCAATGCAAGTGTGGTTTCTCTCACGCAATACCTAACAGACGCACCGTAGAGCCGCAGCGATGCAATTTATATTGTGTTCTCAGCTAATGTGTGTTCTTTCTGAAATCTATGAATAGGAGCATACTTTGCTTTGTTCATCAAGATCATTTTATTCTTCCCCTCTCAAATTAAGAATGTTCTTTAGTGACCCCTGCATTTCAAGTGCCAATTATCTCTGATTCACAGATAATGACAAAATAGGGGGGAAAGGGTATTACATAGCTAAAGGTAAACAAAGCTCTACACATTTTACTTAGAAATATGGAAATATCTATACATTTGATATTAATCATATGATTCGAGTGCCAGCTATTAAACAGATTTAATACAGAAATAGAACATTGGAATAAATAAAACTGAAATATGGTAAAAATGCACTATGCAATGTGCAGACATGCTCATCAAGTGTTTGTTTTCATCTTGGTTTATTTATAGTAATGAATGTGACTGTATTTTGATCCCTACCGAGTCCAGAATTTGTTTTATTTCATCACTGAGCAAAACATGTTGTTTTTGCTTTGTATTAAGTCCTATATGTCTGAGTGTTGACACTCTCTCTCTTTATTCGGCTTGCTCCCTTTATCAGCGGAGTGATCCGCACAATATCAAGAACACTACAACTTAGAAATATTATTAACATTTTTTTTTGGTTTTAATTGCACACATTAATTAAGAAATAATCCTGCTGCCGTTCAGAAACACAGCACATTTAGTTACTGTACCAATATATTATATTGGATATACTCAGTTTAACCATAATTAAATTTGCTTGTCATTTTTTGATGTTTCAAGAGGATAATGTGCATGATGTAAATAATAAAAATGCCTGCACATTGGAATCATATTTACAATCTCAAATTGCATCACAGAAGTTGCCACACATGTAAATATAAGCTATTGTATGATCACAGTATACTATTCATTTACACTAATGCTATTGTGTTACCATGAGTAGTTATTGCATCAAACAAGTTTCTAAGTGATATTATTTAAAAAGTGGATATATTTCATTGGTGTGAGAGTTTATATGAATGTCTCAGATAAATATTTTGATCATGTCACAATGCTTATATGTACACCTCTGCTGCATATATTTAAGTCTAGAATTAAAATGTTATTTAAAAGATGTGCATAATCTGATTTGTTTGTTCGTGTTGCAGGATAAAACAAAATAGCATTGTATTGTTATTAAGAGTTTTTCTTTTACAAAATAAAAAATATTCAGCAACCTTCATGAGTAGTTCATTTTAATGCCCCTACACATATAAGTCTGTCTTGCTGCAGAAAAGAAAATGTATACAAAGTCAAATCTAAAATCATACTGTTTTTAATAAAGTCAGACACAGACCCTCAGGCTCAGTCTATTTATAGACGGTGTGGCATGAAAAGAAATATTAACAAAAAAATGTAAATGTCAGGAGTGTACAGATAGATTAAATATACTGAAAGTTTATTTTGTAGAAATTGTGAAAATGCTTACCATGGATCATAATTTTGACTGCTTAAACCTAAGCAAAATCTTTACAACAATATGAGCAGACTGATGTATTATCATCACCAGAGACAAATATTGCATTTTTGCAGTCAGACATTAACAAATACTAAAGCAATAAGCCTGCTGCTCACACATGAATGTGAGTCACTCTCCAAAATGTATCTCAAGTCAGTGTGATATTAGAGCAACTGTCTCCTTCTTGTGGTATAAATATGTAACTACTTTGTTGCTTAGATCTGAAAACTTTCCTTAACTTTACTGCAATGTATAGTTCACATTGGCCTTCGAAGTCACTAACCCACTTCCCATATTAGATAAATCAACTTTGTTTTGTATATTACAGATTATGTAGTTGATCATTACCTTCATGACATAAACTGTGCTAGCAGTTATACGCCTCTGTGGTAAAATACAACACCATGCCAAGTACACTACTAATTATGTAATAAAAAGATTAAAACATCATATAAATAGTTTTTAATTGTGTCTAATCTAAGAGTCAATGGGAAGATAGTTGCTTCCCTAGTGATAAAGTTCAAGTTCAAATCACAAGAATATTGTATTACAGCAACCAAGCATGACTTCATCCCGATTTAAACAACCTTTCACGTTTCATACAATTGTGAAAAACAGATAGTCATACCTACAGTCTAAAAAATAAAAGGGTCAAACCTATAAACTGTTATCCTTGACATTTGACAGATAAAAAAATGGTTCCCAAGTTGCTTCGGAGCCAGCATTACTATCAGAAATATTGTGTCTCATCTCTCTAAGTGCAAAGTGCTAGTGAGTTCAGACAGCCAGGATTTAAAAAGTGGTTTTGGTGGCTTTTTCCATAGACAAATAATTATTTTTTAGTTACCTCCATTCCTTATTGAACGGCTTTTTGAATTTGATGGCCGAACCCACAAAGAGATTTAGACCAACCGAAAACTGCAATTGCTGGATCAAGGGAGAGGTCACAGGAATAAACTATAGAGTAGAATCTGAAAATGTTGCTCCAAAACTCAAATGAGATGTCTCAGGGAGCCCTCAGCGGATTCACATTTGTTACAAATAGAAGAGATGGAGGGGTAGAATTAATTAAGCTTAACCCTAGAATAATGAAGCCGATGTAATACTTCATATTCAATTAGTGTCTTGAGTTAATGGAACATGTATTTATGACCTTGATAGACTTGCAGTCCTCATAGATAATCTTTCAGATATAAAGTAGATATGTCGAACTGACTGGTAAAAATATAAAATGAGAAATCAAATTAGAGAGTCGGAGAGGAAGAAAGTAATTTATATATTTAATTTTCATCTGATAATAGTTCAAAGTGGGAGACAGATGTATGTGAGAGAGAGTGATAACACCAAATTTAACACACCTGCTCTCCATTCACACCTGAGACCTTGTAACACTAACGAGTCACACGACACCGGGGAGAGAAAAGGGCTAATTGGGCCCAATTTGGACATGTTCACTTAGGGGTGTACTCACTTTTGTGGCCAGCGGTTTAGATATTAATGGCTGTGTGTTGAGTTATTTTGAGGGGACAGCAAATTTACATTGCTATACACGCTGTACACTCACTACTTTACATTATAGCAAAGTGTCATTTCTTCAGCGTTGTCACATGAAAAGATATAATAAAATATTTACAAAAATGTGAGGGCTGTACTCACTTCTGTGAGATACTGTAATTTCTGAGCTGTAGATAGCTAAAAACAATACTATGGTGTAAAATCAAGTTTCTGTTTCAGCTGAGGAAATGTAGCAAATTTACCCCCCATGTACAAGTCTCTTACGGTGAACATTCCTTTACTGGACCAGACCGAAAACGTGGAGCTTATTAACAATTTTAATAAAATAAGATAATTGTTATTTTGTTAAAATAATTCATATTTTGCAGACTCTGCAAGGTAAACGACTACAACTTTGTGAACTCTTTTAAACTGTAAATATCATAAATTAGTTTAGAGTTTTTCTTATCTTCACTTTCAATGGGATGATACCAGAGGTCTTGCAATGGGACGATACCAAAGGTCTTGCAATGGGACGATACCAAAGGTCTTCAAAGGTCTTCTTATATTGGCCTTTTGAGAGATTAAGACTTGAGGTAATGATGAAATAAACCATTATCAGAGATTATCATATCTCTTTTATATATCTTAATCTTGAGATATATCTCTTTATCTTACCAGATGAAACTTCCACACCACATGTTGCTATGATTTCATATTTGGCAAGTCTTGTAGAATTATTAGTTAAACTTTTATTATCAGAAAAATGCCACAGCTCTTTTCCCTCATTATAACAGTGAATAATTCTCAGTACGCCGGTGAGTCATGTCAAAGAAGAGTTTCGCCTTTCACAGTTATCAACATGTTTAATATATGTCAAACTACGCTTGCTAAAATTCATTGCCTAAATAGTTCTTGCAACATAAACCATAACTACTGAACAGACACACCCTACACAGTTTAAACAGCAAACAATTCAAACAAAAGCAGGAATTTGTGTGCGAACAACAAAGCCGCTACTGCCATGTGAATATTTGACCACACAATACAAGTGAGCGCTTGTTCTCATGGAATGACTTGTAGCCTCCACTCTTTTGCACAATTAATGAAGACACATGGCATGCTGGGATGTGTAATGTAGGAGGGAGGGTGAGATTTATACTTGGTTGAGCTTTACTCAGCCACATCAGCATGAAGATAATACTTAGATAAGACAGCGTACTGTCACTCGCACAGGTATAAAAGACAGCCACAGGGTAAAGTTAGGCCACTGTCAGAATCACAACAGTCTGTCATCATGACCTTCAACGGAACCTGGAAAGTCGACCGCAATGAGAACTATGAGAAATTCATGGAAGAAATGGGTGAGTGGACACAAACAAAATTAAGCATAGTCTGTGAATTGTTGGATCAAATGCTGCAAGATTATTTGAATTGCAATCAGTCAGTGCTTCAGTCAGTAATTATTAATAAGGTGCATATGCACTGCATATATTCAACAGGCATCAACATGGTTAAAAGGAAACTAGCTTCTCATGACAACCTGAAGATCACCCTGGAGCAGACTGGAGACAAGTTCCATGTGAAGGAAGTCAGCACTTTCCGCACAGTGGAAATTAACTTTACTCTGGGCGTCACCTTTGACTATTCTCTTGCAGACGGCACTGAGCTCACAGTAAGCACTTTGACCTTAGGTGTTTTCAGTCTTATATTCTCTAACGGTTCCTTATGATTCCATAAAGACCCCTTAACATCCATGGAAACTCTTACTGCAGGTTTTTATAGAGGAAACATGTTACTTAAGATTATATAAACTGTTCTTCACACTAAATAAAACATGTTCCTTTAAGAGCTTAAAGTTTTTTTGGGTTACCGAAAGTGTTTTTTCTATGGCATTGCTGCAAAAAGCTCCTCTGGAAAAAAAGGTACAAAATAAATCACTGAGGCAATACTATTTTGTACACTTTGGATACTAATATGCACCTTCGAGGTATACTGAAATAATAAGGTACAAACATCTTTTGAAAAGGTACCGCCCCGAGTGACAGCGTTTTTTTAACCTTTTTCTGAAAGTGTAATGATCAAGGACAAAGTTTGAGATGCATGTTTAGCAGTTCTGAATGGTGATGCAAACAATAACATGGAATTGTGATGTTATACATTGACTCTTTTTGCATTAAATCTGTGTCACATGTCACATTTGCTGAATTTTGCAAGCTGGTTATTTTGCTTAATCGATGTGATTTTCTAATGTAACTGGAAACTACAAAGTTCACACTTCGAATATTTGCGTGACAGACACGAATATGTAACTTTCATAACACCCTACAAGCCTCCCGAAGAAACAATCAGTTACCGGTGAACAGACCTATCACTGCTCAGTTCAAAACGAGTCTGACCATAGTCCTTCTAATTGCAGGGAACCTGGGCAATGGAGGGTGACACGCTTAAGGGGACATTCGCACGCAAGGACAACGGAAAGGTGCTAATAACAACCAGGAAGATTATCAGTGATGAACTTGTACAGGTGAGTTGTTAATTACGAATGAAGACAGAGCCTCAGATCAAAACTTGTGATGTCTAACATTTTTATTCTTTTTTTATTTGCTTACAGAGCTATACCTATGAAGGAGTCGAGGCCAAGAGGATTTTCAAGAGGGGTTAAAATGACATCAGCATTCCCAACATTTCAAAATGACAATTCTAGGGAACTTTTACATGGATGTAACCATGGATGTTCAACCTGGAAATAAGGGTTTTAACAATTGGCAGCCCTTAAGTTTACAAAGCATGTATGTAAATCATGTGTCATTTGCACTGTGAGTTTCGATATTTGTAGTAATAAAGCCATTTTTACATCCTTTTGTGAGCAGTTTTATTTATATGCAGTATGTGTCATGATTCGTGTTGAATTAACTTATTTCAAATTGAATTACAACGAGTCAGCACAGGTAGAGCATGACCGTGGATTTTCAAGAAGGAAAGTACATTAGATTGAAAAAAAATTAACATACAGTACAAAGAAACAGATCGCACCAGTGATTGAACATTTGAAGTTTATTAAACAAAGAATAAAAATAACTGCATAGACATCTCCAAAAATATATAGTGGATATCATTTTTCATTATTAATTTATATTAAATCATGTCAGTGTTTTGCATGAAAAAAATAGCAGGAAGGCACTCCACAAACAACCTCTAGGGAGTATACAAAGGTCCATTTGCAATCAAATTTAGGTCAATAACACAATCGCCATTTTTCTCTTTAAGACTCTGACAATTCTTTGTTTTATATATATATATATATATATATATATATATATATATATATATATATACACTCTGTTACCTGTCACAATTCAGTAAAAGATAATCAATTTGATATTAAGCATAAAAAGGTCATTCCTGTTCACAAGCAAATACTGATTTAAGCCAAAGTGCATACTGCCCTCCTGTGGATGGCTCTCATAAGATACTCGAACATCACAATTTACAGGAAGAGGGTACAAAAGGACAAGTCTCTCCTATGCTGCCCCTCAAATACAAATATGTTGTAATTACAAGTACAAACACAATCCATATTTTTTCCACTTCTTTGGCAATTCTCTTGCATTACTTCTCACTGGGTCACCAGGACCTGATAAGAAAGAAGGCTGATTATATTGCATTGTTTTTTTAAAACATGTGACCCTACAAACAATAAGCAGCTTGGAGAATGGATGGATGAATGGATGTTTACAAATACATAAAGAACTATTCATTTTGATATTTTATTTTAGCTTAGTTTAATAAATGAAATGATTTTAAATAGGTTTAATTAACAATAACAACCCTGCAGCAAACTACGCTCCCTATTTTACTATATGTTTATATGACAGAAACAATAAGTCTAGTATGCTAATATGCTGTTCCCAATTCAGTTCTAAATGAAATCACTCAAGGAATTTTACAAAATATTAGTGCCATTTCTGTTTGTTTATTATTCATAGTTGGCCTTTTCCTTAACAAAGGTATGTTTAGGACAAACAGATTCTACCATCAATCCAGCTAACAACGGTAACAAAATCACCTGCCATTATTGCTATTATCTTCTCACCACAAGCCTGTTTCCATTCACGTTCTTTATCAAAATAACAGAGCACTGCATGTACCACTGCCTTGTAACAATCTTAGTTTGCTTGACTCAGCTAAACATTTGGCCGCCCAAAGCTTGAAAACAGTTTCACTCCTTTAAGTTCTTTTATGGTCTTTCTCAGCACAATTCTCCTCTTTGTGTTATTTAGATGAAAAATGGCTGATATCTGCACTGATGTTTGCTGTGTTAGCTCAGCTATATTCTAATGAAATGTTAAACTGTATATGGGAAAGCAATAAATACAAAGTAACTAGAAAGCTGTAAGTGTAGAAATCTCACTTCTCACTTATCAGTGTAGCTTGTGTGTATAACATATTTAATCAATGAGCATGGTTGTTAGGCTCAGACAAAAATAAACTAGACCAGATAAAATGATCTTAAGAAATTTTAGACAATTCCTGACCAACAGCATAGATATAGGTTTTAAACATTGAACTGCAGTAAAGTAGAGTATCATTAATTATCACAGCCATTGATATAAATAATTAACTTGACAATAGGTATTTGTTAACATAGGATAGTGGGTATCATGAACTAACTATGAACGATTGCATTTACTAATTCACATTATCTAAATGTACAGTTCATTCTTAGTTTGTCTTATCTAATGCAATATCTAATAAAGTCAATAAAGTGTTTAAAGTCAGTACATTGCTAAAAGAGAATTGGATTTGAGCCAACAGATAAAACTGCATCTGAAGGTTTAGCGAGAACTTACCATAACTTTCACAAATATCCATGTTCATCTAGCCCTTTTGAAGTGACAGGGTGCCATTTAGCAGTGGGCTTATTGTTGCTATTGCCTGGGAAGGATAATTTAATTCAGTTAAGCTACTAAATACAGTCAGTGAGTTATTAAATACATGCAATACTGTTCAAAAGTTTGAGATCAGAAAGATGTAAAAATTGAACTTTTATTCAGCTAGAAAACAAAAGTGACGTCTTACAAACGTAACATTAAAATGTACACATTTTAAATAAATGCTGTTGTTTTGCAATTTGTAATCAAAGGACACTAAAAAAATATATTATAGTTTTCACAAAAATATTATGCAGCACAAACATTTTAATAAATGTTTCCTGAGCATTTTAGAATGATTTCTGATGAATCGTGTGACACTGAAGACTAGAGTAATAGCTGCTTAAAATTTAGCTTTAAAATGTATTAAAATAAAAAATGATTTTTTCCTGTATTTTGGTCAAATGAATTTGTCTTGGTGAGAATAAGAGACTTTTCAAAAACATCTTACTGACCCAAACTTTTGAATGGTAATAGCCATATAATAATATATCAACGACTGATCTAACAGATCAGCTGAGCTTTAACATACCAGGGTCAGGCTTATTTTTGGCACGCTCAGATTGGCTCTCTATACGGCTTGAGTGTCCTGTGTCTCTCCAGTCCTTGACAGATCCTCTCGGCTCAGGCATGGAGAGGACCAACGGCCTCTGGTGGTGATACTTTAGTCTGTAGGTGTCTGTCATACAATTATCCACTGAGAAATAAGTAGTCAGCGCCACTCCAGATGCTGGAGACACTGAAGCAGATGGCTTATCCCAACCACAAGATCTTTCTTCAGGCTCGCTGGACACCTGCTCCCCTCTCTCCTGGTCAGAGCCCGATTTTGAGCTCACATCTGATGAGCTTGGGCATGTGCCGTTGACTTCCATCCACCTATGTACCGCGGTGGTGTGCGATGATGGAATGCCACGACCGGAGGCTCTGGAAGCTGTCTGTGATGGCTCCTGTAAAATTCTGGGACGGAAGGGTGAAGTCTTTATCTCGATGGGTCGCTGTGCATGTTTGGAGTAAGTTGGCATCGATGGAGCTATGGCTGATTCTTCCCTTGGCTGCAACGGGTAACTGTGATTAGGACCTGGTGATTCGTGTGGAGTGACTTCACTGGTGCTGGAACGATAAGCGCTGTCTTCCTGCTCTGAAAGAGGGTTAGTGAGTTCATCAGAACTGTTATACTCTGAACTGCTGATCTTGCCAAGGCGGTGCAGTAGGGGGCTTTCTGGGCTGTGGTGCCATCGCATGGAAACTTCCTGTTGTTCTGCTTGAAGTTCACCAGTCGATGGGTCTTTCTCTGCATTGCCACCTTTCCTGGTACCACAAGATGAGTATCTCAGCTTCCTTCTGTGAAGCACGAACATGTACATAGATGTCACCTTTAGATGACACCATTTCACAACATATAATATCTTTATCCCCACTCATCAAGTTTCTCCACCTTTACCTTAGATTGTAAAGACAAACTAATAAAACAAAATCCAGTTCACCAAAATGGACTGTTGTAAACTTGACCTATATACTTCTGCTGTAAAGCAGTCAATAGTCAATGGCAATATAGTTGTCCATGATAAATAAAAGGACAAATTATTTGCAAATCTAGTTTAAAACCAATGCATTCTTGCATTAATGGTGGTTTTTCATTGTTATGGGGTGGTCACACTAGTTTTAGAGCACGAAAAATAGTTTTGAGCACTTTAGTGGTAATGATATGATGTCATGCTCTGCTGTGTCCTTTTTAAAATTCAAAATATAACTAATAATGATAAATAGTATTCTACTGGTCACACTTCTTTACATAATACAAATTCACAAATCAGAGTTCACCAAAATTAAACTTTGGAACAAAATGCAAAACATCTTTACAAGAGGTTATGTTTACAGTCTTCAGTATTTGCATGCGTATGAATAGAGGTCAATGAAACAAAAAGTATACTATGACTGCCCCTTCAGTCAAGACGCAAAATTTGATTTGGTAGCAAATATTCAAAATATTTTTAAAACATACTTAATGGAACAGTTTTATTAAGATATTTATATAATTTTTTCTTCAATATGATAGGCCATACCATATAACCTTCACTTTTTTAATTTTGTGCCCCTAAACATTTTATACATTTTAATGAATTCATTAAAAACATTACAGTGTATTCAAATAACTGCATGAATTGCATTTATAATATATGCATTATATGCATGAATAAATTAATAGATATTGCACAAATTGATCATCACATAATTGACCTATAGCTGTCAAGTACATTATTGTTTGCTTGGTAATCAATCAAATGTTTTACTTGTATTTAACTTTGTTTTTAAATTTTGTTTATGCATGCATTGTTTTCTTTGATATTCCCTAAGGCAAATTGTGAATGACATATCATTGTGAAATGCTGATATAAATGTGAATTGTAACATATTTTCAAATATGTAACATATTTTCAAATTTGCAAAGACAAAGCCTGTAAATACCTTGAACTTGGGCTGCCTTTCATGAGATGTTCTGAGTTCTTTCCCTGAATTTTATCCAAATGTTTACCTGAGGGAACAAATGTGCAATAATTTATTTAATGAGACATCAAACAACAGACAATAAAGCCTAAAATGTGAACTTTTGCATCTCTGCCATGGGTGTGTAGCGACAGAGGAAAATAACTGCCAAAATCCTCCTAGCTGGATCGCAGTGGGCACAGACACACTCCCTAGGACACATCCTACTCACTTATTTATAAATAGACAGACTATTCATCTCTTTCCTGCTAACCTGCTGAGCTCCATGCGAGGATAAAGCCACAGGATACAACACATGCTCTAACTAAGTCAAAGATTTGGGCTTAAGTATGCTTACAGAATACATTTTACAATGATGCATTTTTTACTTTTACAGTGCTCTTGTATTTCAGTCTTTGTGTGCTGTCCTGCTGGCTTCTGGTGCTTTTCTCTTTACTAAGAAGGGGCTTTAAAATTCCATGACTTCTGGGAAACCAAGATGGTTCTTAAATAGTACATGTGGATTTGAAGGAGCTACCTGCCACAAAAGACTATCACACAAGCCTGAACGACCACAGTGCAATTTAAAATGATAAATAATTAGTTTTCTGTCTTCATCTTTGTGCTCCAATGCAATATATATCAGTCTTTAATGGGGCAAAGTGTTTTAAATTTTAAGCTGCTTCTGTCTCTTGCAAAGTAGAAGAAGGGAGAGGGATTTTCTCAGTTTTTGGCATGCTACCATGTGCTACCATGGAATTAGTGAGAATTACAGCTGCGTAAAATCACATAGTATACAAAAAATGACAAAACTGTAGATGATTCAGTCTTTTGGAACAACTCCAAATGCCTGTCTCTCTTCTGGTGTTTGATGGAGCTTGATTTCATATGAAGCTTAAACAAAAATGTCTGGGTCCTTGTCCTTTCTGCCTCTTTTCTTTCTGTCATAAAAAGTGGTAAAATGCCCCCATAACAGCCACAATGAGTGCAACACATGACCTGAAATGCTCATTCTGAATGAGATATGTATTTTGTTAAAAAAATATGTATAGAATTAGCATGATATGGTTCATAAATAGAATTTACAAGTGCATTTTGTGACGTAACTCTTTCTACACTAATTTAGAAATGCTGATTACTAAATTACAAAGCAAAGAAAATAAACATGGCAGTTTTGGGGCATTTTACCACTTTTTATGACAGAAAGAAAAGAGGCAGAAAGGACAGAACCCAGAATCATAGACTAGATTCAAACCAACTAGTCCTATGTGAGCACCACAGCTCAACATCGCTAAAGAATATGAGCTACTGGCTGGGCCATGACTTCTGTTTTAAAATCTTAAAAAAGCAAATTAACTACAAAAAAAAATATTATACTTTGGACCAATTTAAAATATATATACTCAAATTACAGGCAAATGTATTCGTTTTCTCAAATGTATTAGTATTCTCACATTGTATGTATGGTTTGGTTTAAACACAATATTTAATATTAACCAAAGCTATTTATATTCCCAAAGACAAAAACATTCATACAAAGTAAAAAGATTATTTATTATAAAGACCATATACTTGATTAATGTGTCCTCTGAATGAAAAGGTTAAAACAGATCTAATCATTCAATGAATGTGTTGTGAAGCAAAAGCTGTTTGTAATAAAATGTGCTTGCTTCAGGCTAAAATACAAGTCCTCTATCCATAATATTGCTTTCTCCAGTGAAAAAGTAACCTTGTCTGAATATTAAGAGAAATGTGCCCAGATCAAATAATATGTTGGTAGCTAGGACAAAAGGGGATGGCATTTTTTTCCCTGGATGATGCATTATTATGCATTTCGGACTGTTATTTTAGCCAGTATAAGTTAAAAAACTTGAATGATGTATGTGTTTCTCAAAAATATGCAGTTTATCTCTGTGGATTACTTGTGGATTATTGTGATGTGTTTATCAGCTGTTTAAACTCTCATTATGATAGAATGATTTGCTTTAAGGCAAATTGAACAAAACAGGTTTAAACTAGAAAGTTTAGAAACCATGTGGCATGGCGTATGATTAATACTCACTGTGGGACAGTGGAGAACGCACTGCCTCCATTTTTGAGTCACCTTGGTTATTATGGCCTTGATCCCTAAGGAAATACACCACTGAATCAATAACAAGGAATTCAAAGGACAAATCACACACCTATCATTACTTAATTTCTCTACCTGAGGTGCTGTGCATCTTGACTGAGTCTGAGCTCTTTGCCTGTGAAGTTCTCAACACCTGGAGAGTCAGGATTGGTGGAACCACTGCTCAACCTATCACTGCTCTCATATCCTGATTCTGTCCTCTGAATCATCCAGTTATCACTCCGCTGTGCTACATTTGCTCCACCTTTAGGCCTCGTCACCATCATCTGTCGCTGAGACTCCTGGGAGCTTTGACTTTCAGTCTCCAAACGTGAGTCATCTTCATAAATGGTCATCAGACCTTTTTGTTTTTCCTTCATCAGTCCTCTCTCGTGGCCAATGCGACGGACACATCGAGGGCTCCCAGACTGCTGCTGACGTAGCTCTAGTTCGCTCAGCACGCTGTCTACATTCAGAACCTCTCGTACTGGTCTCCATGATGGTTTGGACTTGCTACGCTCCGGGAGACTTGTAGACCCACGATGGAAGAGGGATGATGAATCAACGTGACGAATGGAGCCAGTGGCCATTGCCTGGTTTGAGCGGGTGGACTCCTGGGGTGATACACGAGGATGTACTGAAGAATGCTCAGGTCGAGAGACTCGTGAGGGAAGAGTTCTCTGTCTCTGGTCAGAATGAAACCTTGGCCCATTCTCAGGGGAAGAAGATGATTGAGGATATGTCATATCTAAAAAATTATAATAATATTATTGAATTAGTAAGTAATTAAAATTATATACACAAACATACAATGTCCCAAAATGTATTTGGAATACTAAGCCAAAATGTAGAAATGTCTTAAATAACTGAATTTAATGAAAATGATTCAATTTTGCCAAAAAAATGATATACGTACAGTGTCAAAATTTAAAGCAATTGATGCATTGTTCAAAATTAAGACACTATATTTTCCGGTTGTCATATTTTGTGACACTTGAGGAGATTACTTTATATGTATGTCTGTGTGTGTGTGTACTGTATATATATATATATATATATATATATATATATATATTATAGAAAAAAAATCACCCTGGCACCAGTTCATTTTCTAAGTAACATATTAAAATGACTCAGAAAAGTTATTTCTGGGGACAAAAATCTATCTTTGCATATGACACTGGATTTGATATTTTGTCATCTACTGTAAATCTTGACATTGTTAAATGTTTAAAGGGTTTTTGGGAACACAGTATATAATATATTTATATAATATGCAATATAGTAAATTAATAGCAATGAGAACACATTTGTGAAAGTAGTTATTCATTTTTGTTAATTTTGTTTATTAACTTTTATTAATTAACATGAACTACAATTCATTTAATTAATAATTCATTGTTTAGTTGATGTTGACTAATGTACTTATCAAATTGAATCTTACTGTACAATGTTGCCAATATATATATATATATATATATATGAAACCTAGACTCAGTCTTTCATAAATGTCAGAGTTGTATTCTGTTTTTAGTTTGTTTTCAGTGATTGCTGTCTTTCTGACTGAGTTCATTAATTAGTTTCTAATCGTTTAATCGTTTGATCAGTATTTTCGTTCAGCTGTTGCTTAATTATTTCTTTGTTTGTTTTAGTATTTATATGCCTGTGTTTCTTCTCTTAGATGTGGTTTCTCATTAACGCTTACGTTCAGTTTGGTGTACTATCCTTCTGTTAATAAAATCTGTTTGCTTTAATCATCATTTTCATGCTCATGCATACACCACATTTTGCCAAAGTGTGATAAGTTTATGCTGATTTTAACATGAATTTTATGCCTCTTTGAACAGTATATGCTTTCGGCAGGCTGTTTAATAGGACAGATGGTTTGCTGTTATTTTGGAGGTTAGCCAGTACTCAAACTTTTTTCCTGTGTGTAATTTGCCATTAGAAGCTCCATCTGTCAGAGCCAGCACACCCAACTGAAAATAGAAAAGTTGAATAATGATCAGCACAGCTGATTCTATGTTTTCAGACTCCCAGAACTATATCTGCAATCTCATCTAAATAAACAGTGGCTGTATATGCTGGCTCATGAGCCAAAGTAAAATCTTATGACGAAAGAGATTCACCGAAAAAATTCTTCATTGCAATAATTCATCATTCATTCTTTGTAATTACAATTATGGGTATTATAGGGCAGTCGTGGCCTAATGGATAGTAGTTGGACTTGTAACCCAAAGAAGGTTGTGGGTTCGAATCTCAGGTCCAGCAGGAATTGTCAGTGGGGAGAGTGAATAACCAGCCTTCAATACCACGACTGAGGTGAGACCCTTGAGCAAGACACCGAAACCCCAACTCCTCCTCGGGCCATGAAACATTGGCTGCCCACTGCCCCGAGTGTGTGTTCACGGTGTGTGCATGCGTGTTTGTTCACTACTTACTAAAATAGATATTTCAGAAATATTACAAACAGTTGTATACTGTCTCGAATATGAAACCTCATTTCAGAGACACGAAGTGACAAAAAACACAGGAATATAGTACCACACTAAAAGTCTAAAATCGGCATATGCTAAAAGGGCTCTAGTGCTCATGAAAAGGTTAAGCAGTTCTGTTTTGGCCTGTGGATGATGTATCATGGCTAATGCATATTACCAGTGGAAACCATATAACATGTGTGACACACAAAAACTCCAAGATAAATGAATGAGTGATGCATGGTCTATACCAGGGGTTCTCAAAGTTTACATTCAAAGGTCCGAATCGGAATTATCATCAACGTCAAAAGGTCCGAAATAATTGTTATTACAAAACTTGTTTTTATAAACATGCTTATAACTTTATATAACAATTCAACTTGATATATGCTTAATTATCATATTTATGACGTCATCAGGTCGTACTTGCTTTTACGAAAACTATAGTTTTATACAAATAAAAAAACAAAAAAACATTTGGTTACTATTAAACCATGATAACCACAAATTAACCATGGTCTTGCTACACTAACCATAGTTTAACCATTGTATTTGTAGTAAAACTGGTTATATAAATTGTAATCAATATGCAAAAGAAAGGGTTACTCAACAGTACTGCATTTTTATACAACTAAATGCCCAATAAAGCAGTTCTCATTTAAGCCTACATATTTTATGTTTCTGAAATAGTACTTCAATATAACCTGCAGTCCCTTCAACTGAATTGCCCAAATCTTTAATTGTCATTTTGTTTTAAATATATATTTCATGGAGCACAAATGTCCGAACTATGTGCATATTTCAACCCTTTACAGACGAACTACACTCATGTTCATATGCCAGACGGTCAACGGTGATAGGCTTTTGGAAATGCTGTTTTGTACTCGTTCATTCGTAAGTCTGCTGCGGTTCGGTTCTTTGAATACGCTGCTAACTCTGCCGGTGGAGAAAGACTGCATCAGGAAGGCGAAACCTCGTGCTTGCGGGGCGAAACCGGTGACATTATTCTACTGAATGAAATCTAAGGTTTATCCAAAACGTCGCTAGTTGCTATGTGCTTTGTCTTACAAAAGAGTCTGTAATCACTGCAACACTGGTTCATGCGCCCCGTGTGTGTGTGTGTGTGTGCCACGCACACCGCACGGAAGTCTGAGTGATACGCGTGCGCTTGAAATACGAAGTGGAGGCGGGTCCGGATTGAATTCCCAGTCCGGACTTTGAGAAGCCCTGGTCTATACCATTAAGATTAAAGTCTAAATATCTTATAAGCACATTAGTAAAAAGGTATGATTATTGTATGACACATTCTGTATAAATCATAATTGGAACTGTTATTTTGGTGTATTTATTTCATAGAAAAATGCACTCTCCCTCTTTGAACCATTACCATCTGGTCGACGCTACAGTGCTCTGAGCACCAGAACGACCAGACACAGAAACAGTTTCTTCCCTCAAGCAATCCATCGCATGAACACCTGACATTAAACGTGGAACACAAAACACTATTATACATTACTTATTCATCACATATACTTATTTTTAATTTCAAATTTGCACATATCAGACCTGTACACAAATAATTGTCTATATTATATTTTGTGTTTTTGCGTTTTTGTACATTGCCTATTTGTATATTATTCTTTATTATCTGTGTCCTGTCCTGTTGTTGCTTCTGTCACTATAACAAATTCCTCGTATGTGTAAACATACCTGGCCAATAAAGCTCATTCCCATTCTCATTCTCTCTCATAGGGCTACTTTGCACAGGATAATTCTTTTCAGAATTAATAATTTAAATATTTCATTATAAATTTGTATATTTTATTAACATACCTTTGTGTTGGACAGAGTCTGATCTTCGGTAGCTTCTTTCACTCTCTCTTCTCTGTCCTCCTCGGTGAGAAGATCTCTGGAAGACTCTCGGAACTTGCTGGGACTTTCTGGAAGCACTTTAACTGGGACATTGAAAAGGGAGAATTTGTTTGTGACTTTCGTCATATCAGTATGTTTCTAATGCAATTTCTCCAAACATTGTTTGCTTCTTTTAACCGTTTCATGGAAGCATGAAATAGTGTGTGGACATGAACAACTAATCATGATGACTTACACCGATTGGCTGAAGACTGCATTGTTTTGTGGGATCCCTGATTTGTTCGTTGGGAACCAGCACTCATATCTCTCACACTGTCCAGTTTCTTAGAGCCTGGCAGCTGAGTATCTGCCAAAGAGAATGAGAGACATCAAATTAGACTTTATATATTCTAAATTTTCATTATGGTCTCTACAAAGAAAGACTTTTATGAATTGATTCTTTCGTTTAGCACAAATAAGGCAGTGCAATCTGTAACTTAACAAACATCTTTGAGTAGAAGCCTCCTAAACTACATTACATCTCTGCTGTGTCTGCAAACTTCTGCTGGGAGAGAGAGAGAGGACAAACGTGCATATTATGTGCTTATATAGGGCACGCAGTGAGCCACCCCAGATGTTTGAAGAGGAAAAAACAAGCACATGGATTACCGCATTCCCCATAGATGAAGAGCAAAGTGGATCTGCCACTGTACACACATACAAATTGTATAATAAACCAAACAAATAGGGAATATTAATCCAGTTAAACTAAAACCATCAAAACAATAGAAAATTATTTGGATTTAAATCGACATCAGTCATAATATAATCTTGAAGAGAAACTTAAAAAAGAAAATGACCATGAAATACTATACTTATGTAATCTTGACCTGACTGCAAAACAATGAAAAATTATTGCAGACTAAAAAAAGGCTGTTTATTTGTAACAATATATGCATTTTTTTCTTAATTTACAAAACTAACATTGACTAATCAAACATAAAACATGCCCTTGAGAACACAACACACCAATAATAATACAATGATTCCTATAATAATACAATGATAATAAAATGAATACTTTATTAAACTTTTTTGAATTCTTGCTAACGTTTTGTTATGTAATGCTTGGCTTTTTACCAGTTTTATTTCTAGGGTCATGAGGTCAGGAAATGATGGAGAGAAAAGGTGGAATGGGATCAGGAGCACAAGCTCTACACATAGGAACATGTGCGTGTGACACTTCTTTACAATTTACAAGGAAAATGTTGATGTCAATTGAAAAATAGTGTTTTTGCTCTTAAATAGTACTGTCTAAACGTCTTTGTTAAATATATTAACCATAAAAAATTTAAAAAGACCACAACAACAATTTTAATGACCAATTTCATTGATGTTCTCTTTTTCTCTTTATCACTACAGACAAAAACATTATTTGCAAAGCCAAACTTTCTTAGGTAATGTTGTTGTCAAGCCCATCATTTAATGTCAGCGAAAACTTAGCAACTTTGATGAAATAATGGCAGCGTGAGCAGTCTATCACTACCGAGAAAGCATCTGTGTTCTGCTCAGCAGAAGTGTTGCCAGCTCAGTCTAAAGTACAGAGCTCAGCAGAGACTGCAGGAACAAGCTGGCGCAGATCCCACATTAAACATCCTTCCAAAAGCACCAGAGGAACAAATCCAGGAAACACATTAAGACATTTCACAGTCTACAAACGACTGAGCAACTACTAAGAAAACACACAAAGGTCCAGCAGAGGAGAGAAGTTATCAAGTGGACAAATTGCTGTACAACTCCAAAAGTTACCCATATACAACACTGCTCCGTGTTGCATCGCACTGTTGTCAGTTATTGTCACAAATAGTATCAAAACAATGAATCTTACAGGACAAAAGAGAAGAAATACAAGCACTACTTACACATATTCATGGAAAAATAAGAATGGTTTCCCATTCCAATAGGACTAGGTGAATATGACAGCCTGGGGAGAATATCCATTTAGTACACGAGTCAGAGTAAAGCAAGAAAGGAAGAGAGAATGGAGGAAATTCAGTAGAAGGGACAAGAGAATAACAGTGCAATTCAGAGGCCAGAGGGAAAGGATTAGGAAAGACAGAAAGAGAGAGAGATAAAGTGAAAGGCAGCGAGAGAAAGCGCGTGGGTGATAATCCCTGTCCTCGGTACAGTTCAGGAACCCGCACAGAAATCCACTCATCCACCCGGCAAATGCTTGCTGCAAAACTGGGATTTATGCTCAAGGTCACAAATAGAATATAATAATGAATAAAAGCGCATTTTGCATAACTCTCAGGGCCCATTGAAAGTTGGTCTGTACCTTATTTCCATACAATAACAGTGCAATTCAGAGGCCAGAGGAAAGGATTAGGAAAGACAGAAAGAGAGAGAGAGATAAAGTGAAAGGCAGCGAGAGAAAGCGCGGTGATAATCCCTGTCCTCGGTACAGTTCAGGAACCCGCACAGAAATCCACTCATCCACCCGGCAAATGCTTGCTGCAAAACTGGGATTTATGCTCAAGGTCACAAATAGAATATAGTAATGAATAAAAGCGCATTTTGCATAACTCTCAGGGCCCATTGAAAGTTGGTCTGTACCTTATTTCCATACAAAATAATTCATAGTAATAATAATAATAAAAATATTATGTAGTTTCATATCATCTTATATACTGTTCTTGGATACAACAGCTTAATGATTTGAGAGAAAAATAACTTGATTGATTCATTTATTTTTCTATTATTCATTTTGGAATAAAAACCCTCATGCTGATGTGATGCTGCGTTTAACGGATTCGAATTTTAAGTAGATTAAATATTTTAAAAGGTTACACCCAAGCCACACAGCTAAAACCACTGTTCACTATGTACTATGTGGACATTTTGGTTTATCTCATACACTGTTAAGAAAGGCAGTTTTACCTGTCCCCTTCCCATTGAGGGGGGAGCTATAACGGGACCACATGGTGGTCTGTCTGGGGGCATCCTCATTGGACACTGCAGTACCATCTGGGTTGGCGTAGAACAAGAGGAGTGGCTGGAAGTGACCCCGGATACATTTAGATGCCACATCTTTCCACTTGGAGCCAATCTAGATACAAAATATTAGACACACAAATATGTCAGTGAACACCAAGAGTTCAAATATCTCAGTGCATATGATGACCTACTTTCAGCAAAGTTTTTTAGAAGGTGCATCTGCAACCATAGTCCAATGCAAAATGGAAACCAGAGACTCTTAAATCAGAGTCATATTTAAACATAGGTTTAATTATTATTCACACAAGCACTAATAACATCTGGCTTTACTAGTCAGGAAATACAAAAAGTAATTTTAATGAGGTGAGTGAGCTAACAAATATTATCCCAGACACTGTAATCTGCTCAGCCCTATTCCAAAGGATGGTGAATAGAGATATGTCATCTATGACGTCCAAGTGGTGTCCAGAGAGAATACAGTAAAATAGCACTCAAAGATTCTGTAATTGGAATAATTTGTGATGTAGACTTGGTCTGTTGAAGAGAGAACAACTCCATCCTCCATGGGAAGGTGCCGCTTTTAAATGAGCTAAATAATCTTAATAGTACTGCATGAGTGCCTGACTCACTGGGGCTCAGGCCAGAAAGCAGACTGGCTTAAGTCTGCTAGCTCCATTGACACAGCACATAAATCATATCACATAGAGACTGTGTTTTCTCTAACTATTAACTAAGCCCTGCACTTAGCTTAACTTATTCAATCTGTACATCATTGTTTGCACCTCAGTTTGTCTAATTACTTCACCTAAAAATAGATTTATTAACACATCTGACTCCACTTTTATACAGAGTAAAAGCTACCTAACTTAGTACAGCATTATAAAAATGTATGGTCACACTATACTGACTACTAATTAATAAAAGAGTGTTTTTTTAGTTACCATTTCCCATTTTCTCTATTAAACCACTCAAAAGTTATTAAGTCCTGCATCAATAAATCATAACTGTATACTTGTGAATGTATTATTTTAATTCCCGTTTGGTTGCACTTTGATTTACAGTATGTGCACTTGCAGTGTCATTAACCATGAAAGTACTAAGTTATATAAGGTAAATACAATGAAGTTAACATGGTTTAACATACCTAAATATCAGCATGCTTCTGTGGGGGATGGATTATTCAGTATAGCTTGTGCTAACTAAAATCTGGGACTCATTTCCCAGGTCCCTCTAGTATTATTAAATTGTTGTTCATTTCCTGCGCTATATCAATTGTAAAGTGTCCTTGTGCTATGGAAAGCTACTATAAAATGTAAACATTTTCTTTTACTTTCTGCACTTTGGTTTCTCCTTTAGAAAAAAGTAATCCAACTCCAGAAAATTCCATTAAATAATCACTATAACTGTGACAATAAATGTATATCATTAAAAGTCATAGTTGTATTTGTTGTAACAGTTCAAATGGCCGTCGATAGAGAAGACAACCTGTCATGCATGATTCCAGAAGACCAAGTACTGGAAGATTGTGTAGGATCATTTTAGATTTTGAGATATTTTTTACTATTACATTATATTCCAAATAACATATACAGTGGTACTGTACCAAAGTGAGTGACAGTTAAATTACGAAAGGTCTCCCTGCAGAAAGCTACAGTTAACTGACATGATCAAAGACAAAATGATGGAATCTCATGGATCAACCTGTGTTTGAACCTACAGGTGCATCTCAATAAATTTGAATGTCATGGAAAAGTTCATTATTTCAGTAATTCAACTCAAATTGTGAAACTCGTGTATTAAATAAATGCAATGCACACAGACTGAAGTAGTTTGAGTTTTGGTTCTTTTAATTGTGATGATTTTGGCTCACATTTAACATAAACCCACCAATTCACTATCTCAACAAATTAGAATATGGTGACATGCCAATCAGCTAAACAACTCAAAACGCCTGCAAAGGTTTCCTGAGCCTTTAAAATGGTCTTTAAAAAGTTTGGTTCACTAGGCCACACAATCATGGGGAAGACTGCTGATCTGACAGTTGTCCAGAAGACAATCATTGACACCCTTCACAAGGAGGGTAAGCCACAAACATTCATTGCCAAAGAAGCTGGCTGTTCACGGAGTGCTGTATCCAAGCATGTTAACAGAAAGTTGAGTGGAAGGAAAAAGTGTGGAAGAACACAGGAAGTGTTCCTGTGGCTCAGTGGTAGAGCATAGCGTTAGCAGTGCAAAAGGTTGTGGGTTCAATTCCCAGGGAACACACATACTGCCAAAAAATGTCTAACCTGAATGTACTGTAAGTTGCTTTGGATAAAAGCATCTGCTAAATGCAAAAATTTTAATGTAAGAAAAAGATGCACAACCAACGAGAGAACCGCAGCTTTTGAGGATTGTCAAGCAAAATCGATTCAAGAATTTAGGTGAACTTCACAAGGAATGGACTGAGGCTGGGGTCAAGGCATCAAGAACCACCACACACAGACATGTCAAGGAATTTGGCTACAGTTGTCATCAGAGGCGTCTTACCTGGGCTAAGGAGAAGAAGAACTGGACTGATGCCCAGTGGTCCAAAGTCCTCTTTTCAGATGAGAGCAAGTTTTGTATTTCATTTGGAAACCAAGGTCCTAGAGTCTGGAGGAAGGGTGGAGAAGCTCATAGCCCAAGTTCTTGAAGTCCAGTGTTAAGTTTCCACAGTCGGTGATGATTTGGGGTGCAATGTTATCTGCTGGTGTTGGTCCATTGTGTTTTTTGAAAACCAACGTCACTGCACCCGTTTACCAAGACATTTTGGAGCACTTCATGCTTCCTTCTGCTGACCAGCTTTTTAAAGATGCTTGCTTTCATTTTCCAGCAGGATTTGGCACCTGCCCACACTGCCAAAAGCACCAAAAGTTGGTTAAATGACCATGGTGTTGGTGTGCTTGACTGGCCAGCAAACTCACCAGACCTGAACCCCATAGAGAATATATGGGGTATTGTCAAGAGGAAAATGAGAAACAAGAGACCAAAAAATGCAGATGAGCTGAAGGCCACTGTCAAAGAAACTTGGGCTTCCATACCACCTCAGCAATGTCACAAACTGATCACCTCCATGCCACGCCGAATTGAGGCAGTAATTAAAGCAAAAGGAGCCCTTACCAAGTATTGAGTACATATACAGTAAATTAACATACTTTCCAGAAGGCCAACAATTCACTAAAAAAGTTTTTTTTATTGGTCTTATGAAATATTCTAGTTTGTTGAGATAGTGAATTTGGTGGGTTTTTGTTAAATGTGAGCCAAAATCATCACAATAAAAGAACCAAAGACGTAAACTATTTCAGTCTGTGTGCATTGAATTTATTTAATACACGAGTTTCACAGTTTGAGTTGAATTATTGAAATAAATTAACTAATTTAATTCTAATTTATTGAGATGCACCTGTACAATCTAAGATCCAACACATTCAAGGAGGAAATGTCAATTAATTTATGAACTATTTCACTCTTATGGTATGTGCAGGTGTGTGTGTGTGTGTGTGTGTGTGTGTGTGTGTGTGTGTGTGTGTGTGTGTGTGTGTGTGTGTGTGTGTGCTTGTTAAATACCTCTTTCACGGTTGCATCATCAAAAAAGATCCATTTGGAAGACTTGCTGTGAAAAGCGAATGCTAGGTAATGTCGACTAGAGTAACAGATCATTCCCACCAGGTGGAGATCTCTCTTCTTGGCATTTTCATCAGTGACTCTATAGAACAGCTAAAGAATAAATAGAGAGAACAGTCAAACTCATGGTGAGGATAATGAAATACTGGAGATATTTTGAAGCATTGTGATTCAAAATGGGACACATAGTCTACTGCAATATATCAGTCCCATCTATAAACTGTAATCTCTCAAAATCAAAATAAAAGGGTAAACTGCCTCTAGCTTAGGGAGTTCAAGCCGATGTACAGGATGGTTTTGCCAAGGTTCATGATGTCTCCTCTGGTGTAGTGACCTAGACATTATGTGATATTGGCCTGCAGCACTCATATGACTGCTGAAGAGGAAACAGAGGTCTAAAAGAGAGGAGTCTGGCTGACTTTAGCAACACATACTTGCAAGCAGCCATGTGACATTTGAATTCCACATTTTATATTTATACATGTACAGTGTGGACACAAAGCTGAATTGAATTTCCATTCCAAGTTAAATTAAAAAATGTATTAAGGTTTTGAAAAATGTAAACAAAATTAACAATTTTGTGCAAAAATATGCCAAGGAAAAAAACAACATGCCATGGCCACAAATTAAGAATGAATTCCCACAACTTATTAATTTAGTCCAACTGTTCCAGAACTTAAGTTAAATGGCCACGGTGTGGCCACTATCTAGTGAAGTTCCAAACATAGGTTTGGGAGGTGCCTAATCATTCCGTCCTGTCAATAATCTCTGCAAGCGTATATATGCAGCAGTCATTGCACCGTCCCAGCGATGAGTCTTCCGGCATCCCTCCGCCTTCCCTTCACCGCCTCTATTTCATTAATTTCTCCTTCACTGTACAATCATGAGGGGGTTCTAACTCAGAACTCGAGCCGAGCCTGAGAAGACATCAAGCCAAGTTTGTTTAACATTATCTGGAGGACTGAATGAGCAGGCGAACTCATGAAACTAAATTAAAACGAGGGAACCAATTAGTAAAAAATGGCCACAACTGAACTAAAATTAAGGAATAAATTAGTGCAAAATAATAAAATACGACCACTAATAAAAAGTAGTGGGAACAAATTCTCAATTTGCAACTGCAATATCTTTTTTCTTCTTTTTTATGTGAACTCTTTTTAAACATTCTCAAAACATGCTGCATCACAAACTTGTGGAGCAAGTTATTTTAGTATCACTGATATACTATTGTGGTGTTTAATATTTTATTAGATTTTATTTAATATTTTCTGTTTTCATTAAAAAATTTAATTTTAGTAATTCATTTTAGTAATTTTGTAGTGTGTGTTTGTTAATGTATTGTTATTTTTCTAATATGTCTATAGTTTTATTTTAAGTTTTAGTTTTTTTTGTTGAGTTATTGGTAACACTTTACAATAAGGTGTCATTTGTTAACATTGGTTTATGTATTAACTCATATGACTGCTGAAGAGGAAACTGAGGTCTAAAAGAGGGGAGTCTGGCTGACTTTAGCAACACATACTTTCAAGCAGCCATGTGGCCCCACCCAATTTTCTTGGGGAGATAGAAGTCCGGGGGGGCACTCGCGAATAGCGGACTCTTGGGGACTCTCTGGGGTGCTCTGGGAGCGCGGACTCTCGGGGGCGCTTATGAGGAGCAGGCTCTGATGGGCGCTCGTGAGGAGTGGGCACTTGAGTGTGCTCATGAGGAGTGGCACTTGAGGGTGCTCGTGAGGAGTGGCACTTGAGGGAGCTCTGGCAGCACGGGCACTTGGGGCGCTCTGGCATCGGAGGGCGCTCTGGGGGCGCAGACACGGCATAGCTCTTTTTAGGAGCGGGCTCTGGAGCTGAGCACCAACTCATACTCTCATATGCCACCAGCAAGCCGAGGGACACATGAGCATCTGTGGGCGGGCTTGCAGGGGCCGGCGGGGTTGCGTTGGCGACGGATGGCGGCATCGATCCCCGTGAACAGCGGGCTGGGTGAGCTGCGGACAGCGGCGACTTCCATGCCGCCGGTCGAAATAAAGGAGAAAACAAAAAAGGGAAAGAGGGACGCCATTTACTGTTGTTTGGTCGGCTGTTCTGTCACGTTTAGCTTGGAGCAAGGAATGAGGAAGCATGAAGATTCTTCAAATATAATCTCTTTAATTTCACAATCATCAGGGAATCGAACAGAGGAACACAGGAAGACATATAACATGACGTTTAACAGCCGACAGGAAACATGGGGCAGAAGACACTATAAATAGACAGAACTAACGAGACACACCTGGAACATAATCAAAACACGGCTGGGACTAAATTAACTCATAATGGACAGGAAAAAACTAAAATGAGCATGGAAACACTGGGAACACGTGGAAAGACAAGACAAGGGGGACACAGGACTGACAAACAGACAATGATCAATACATTTATTACACTATTTATTAATCTTTGTTAACGTTAGTTAATAAAAAATACAGTTGTTCAGTGTTAGTTGTTAGTGTTAGTTCATAGTGCATTAACTCATGTTAAAAACACAACTTTTAGTAATGCATTAGTAAATGCTGAAATTAACATTAACTGAGATTAATAAATGCTGTAGAAGAATTGTTCATTCTTAGTTCATGTTTACTAATGTTGTTAACTAATGTTAACTAATGAACCTTATTGTAAAGTGTTACCGAGTTATTTTAGTTTAGTACTTCATCTTAAAATAAATGAAACTGAGAAATGTAGCCTTGGAACCTAGCAGAAATAAAATAAGTTTTATGTGTTTTGTTTTATTTTATTTCAGTTGGTGTTAATTGTATTTCAAACATTTTTTTTAATGGTGACATTTTTTTAGTTCATTCAATCACAAAATTTAAAGTTCTGAAGTAATTAGCATTTTAACATTTTTGAACAAATTAGAAAAATTCTAAACAGATTTTTACCAAACTTTTGAGACTTTTGTACTTCACTCTGTCAGTTATTGCTCCAGACACTATAAGGTTAACTCAGTTAAAAATAGTAATAGATGTTATGTTTTGGACTGGTACATATGCCAGTCTTCCTACATGTTGTTATATCAATGTTTTGATTTAATAAGCAACACAGAATATGAAACACAGTCATTGAATATATACTGAACAATGAAAACAGATCCTGAATAAAAATGAATGGAGAAAGCTAGAGTTGTGCAGAGAGATTTGACGCTCACCCCCGAGAGATTGAGGTTTGGGCCCAGAGAGCGGATGACATCTTCAGTGAGGTCGGACTGTTCAGCGTCCCACACAAAGCCAATGGTGACGATCTCTGGGCAGTTCATCAGCACACGGCGGATTTTGATACTCTGCCCACAGTTACTCTGCAATGCACAGATCAAAGGCATACTGATGCAGCATATAATAATAATACTGCTTTAGTTCTATAGTGCCTATCAAGGATGGAAAAAAGTACATATAGGTAAAAAGCATGAACAGAGGATATTTACAGTAATTAAGTCAAATCAAAACACTATGTGAGGAAAATAATGGATAGAGCACTAGGGGTACAGTTGATTTACATAAACAATATATATATATATATATATATATATATAAGTACATCTAAAAAAAATTGAATATCATGAAAAAGGTCAATATTTTTTGTCATTCATTTCAGAAAGTGACACCCATATTTTATAGATTAATTACACATAGAGTGAAATATTTCAAGACTTTATTTCTTTGTTTTATTGAAACTCAAATGTAAATATTCTAATATTTTGAGATACAGATTTTTGACTTTCATTAGCTCTAGGCTCTAATCATCAAAATTAAAACAAAAACACTTTTGAAGTGTTTTACTTTACATGTAATGAATCTAAAATATATGAAAGTTTCACTTTTTGAAATAAGTTACAAAAAAAAGAAAAAACTTTTTCATCATATAATCATTTTTTGAGATGTACCTGTATATATATATAATTCTCTTCTGAAGACCTTTGAGAAATATATCAAGGTTAACACTTTTACTACAGTTGCCTGAACAGACAAGAGGTTAACAGTGGCTTGACATGATATTTATAAGCACTACAGTGACGCAAGTAAAGCTTCAGGTCATTTCTGATACACTGATGGAATGGACAGCTCTTTCAGGGATATAAGATTATCTGTGTAATCTGTGCACAACTGAAATAAACAATATAAGAAGCCCCTGCTGAATAATATTTTAAAATTGACAGCTGTCAGCCTGAGAAGAAGCAAGAGCTACTGTACATATAGAACTCATCATAGAACGTATGTAGGACTAATACAAAAATAAGTATTAATACAATTTTCATAAAGAGAATGTATGTAAAAACATACATTTAAGGTATGTTTTTATTTGACTTCTTTGGTTTGGACTCAGGGGTTATAAGCTATGATTTTAAGACAAGTAGCCAACAGGTCAAATGGTAGTGAGCAACATTATTACTATTTTCAATTTTAGAAAAATAAGACAGTAAACTCAAATATGTCAGAATCTGATGTACATGCAACAAGTTAAAATGGAAGAAAATCTTATATACAGGGCAGTTGCGGAGATCTCCAATGGTGTTGGCTGCCTGCAGCAGTTCACCAAACATGTCTGAACGCAGTCTGTCTGTCTTCTCCAAGATTCGCTCCACTTGTTGACTGACAAAAGAGCAAAGTGCACAAAGAGGATAATTTGTTTCACCGAACCACTCTATGTAGTAGACATACTGTACTGCCGACCTCTATTCCACTTTGTTAAAATTAAACTGTAATCCTTCAATGTAAACAGTTCTGTTTTCTGAGCCGCTTCCAGACACTATCTCTGTCCCTTCAAAATAATGCATGTATGTAGGGTGGTTAAAATGGGTCAGTTGGATTCTCACACTGACACTTTTCATAAAAGCATGTACAATATTACTTACAGTAGATTATTTCACTCACCATAGGGCCGTGGAGGACACATAGTGCACAAGCTCAGTGAAGGGAAGAGGGTCTGATGATGCTCCACAACTACGACAAACAAACTACAGAGGAAAATAAACTTCTGTGAGGGGGAAGCGAGGTCTAACCATACCAACAAATAATACAGAAATCTGCCATTGTAATGGATTGCCTTGGAATGACTTCATGTCTCAAAGACTAACACAGAAAACACTGAGAATAAACTGTTATTTCAAGCAGTCGCTGAGTAAGTTTTAGTGAAAATGGAAACAAAAGTGAAAACAACATCATAGTACCTGCTCATAGAGAGTCATGGCAAACTTCTGGTGGGTGATGCACGATTTGGAAGTACACATTTCTGTGGCTGAATCAGAAACCAGGTGCATGTGTATCCTTTCTAAAATGTTCTCCTGTCTCCCATAGTTTACAAAAGAGATGGAAAAAGAAAGCAAAAAGTAAACAAAGATCAACGATATATCAGACTCTATTAACACAGTTATTCTTAGTGCTAGCCTCAAACTTCTTCATGTTATTTTTAAAATCATTGTTATTATTAGAGACATCAACCTATCACAAAGTAGGTCAAACAACACAAAACAGCTGCTTAAAATAAAGCACATTAATGGCACCAAATGGATTAAAATTATTCAAAGCATAGAAAGAAATAGTGAACAATTATATTTGTTTGCTCCAAAAATCAAGCAAATTGACCGTGTTTTAATAAACCTATTTTACAACACTGTTACCATAAGGAATAGGTAATTAGGAAAAGATATATACATTCTAATTAGGCTTTTAATTTCTTTGAAATGGATAGTTCACCAAAAATGTGAATTCTGTCATGATTTACTTACCCCCATGTCATTCTAAACCTGTATAAAAAATACAAAAAAATGTGTAGGACTTTTTTTCCCCATAGGGAACTTACTTCACTGACTTTCAAAATATCTTATTTTGTGTCCCACGAAAACAAAAAAAATGTCAATACAGGTTTGGAACAATATAATAGTGAGTAAATAATGACATAATTTGCATTTTTTGGTGAACTATACGTATTTCTGTTGTGCAGCTTTTACTATAAAAAGCAAACATTTAGGCAGTGCCCAGACACTGCAGAGCCCATGAAATCTGGCTTACACCACTGCACGGTGCACACATAACTGTTTGTGATGGTCACAAGTGCACGTCATTTGGACCCTGATCAAATGAGATCAGCTGACACAGTGATGATGTATAAACAACTTTAACCTTTCCACTTTAACTTCCCAGAGGTGGATACATTTAAGCGCACTGCCATAAAAGCTTACTGGCCTTAGAAACCAGACACAAGCATTAGTCTTAAATAAAGTCTAAATCAACGCTATCTCATGGCAATTCGTACATATTTTACGAGGGGTTAATTTGTACGAATTCATACGGCCTCACTCGTACGATTTAGTACGATTTGTCTAAACCCCAGTGACGGGTAGGTTTAGGGGCAGGGTTAGGTGTAGGTCATTCATACAAACTCATACGAATTGGCAACTCGTAAAATACGTACGATTTAGCAAAAATTTTATGAATTTGTACGAGCCGTACGAATTCATATGAATTGGCCACCTCGTAAAATATGTACGAATTGCCGTGAGATCGGGCTGGTCTAAACTTCAGTAGTCTCTTTTGCACCACAGCTAAACAAAAAGTATACGAAATTGTATCTCAAGTACATTGAAAATCTACATTTACATATACAATATGCATATACATGTTTTCTCTGAGGTCAAACATACAAAACACTCTGCTGCATCATCCATAAGGCCCAGCTGGAAGCGCTGCTCATCTTTAAAGGTCTCAGCCAGAGCATGACGCAGGGTATCTGATGGCAGAGCACGCTCTCGACTCTGCTGGAACTGACAGAAGATGCTCTATGAAAAGAAACAATGCAATAATCCTCACATAAAAACTCAGTAATGCAGTATACACAATTCAGAAATGCAACATGCTTCCTTGAGAAACAGTTTTGATATGTCTTAGAACACAGTAAGCCCAGACTCACAGTTTGTTTACTGTCTACAAGAACAGCTTTATACACAGACAACATCCTAAGTGCATAACTGATTTCAAATGTTTTTCATTGGAAGAGTCTTCATTAACAGTCACTGACACACAGCACATTGTCTTAGTAACAAAGATAACATGTGCCTAACAATCATAAAAAAAAAATTTTTTAAATAAATAATAAATATGTAAAGCACCAATATTGGGTGGCATAATAAATTAATTTTATGCCTTTTAGTTCTGGATTAATTATATTGTTTTTATATCCACCATTTTGAATAAAAAAAATGAAAGAGCTTGTCACAAAGCAGTATGGGATATATGGTCCCACTTTAAATACTTACATTTAAATTAATAATTTGGTACAATGCACGTATTGGTATTGTGTCCATCCATGCTTTTACATTGTACTTATATTTAAAAAGTACCTATATGTATTTACATCTGTAATTAATTTCTGTAATTACATCTATAATTACACTGTTGACCCATCTCTTACTCCTACCACCAAATCTGTCCCTAACCTTACCCGTATTCCACCTCAATAGTAGCAATAGTGTTTTGCAATACAGTATGAACACAAAAAGTACATTGTACTTATTTTTTTAAATAAGTACATAGTAGTCAAGGCCACCTAATATAAAGTGTGACCGGATATTTTTATCCATAAAGGTTACATGCTAGGTTACATGTTTTGGTTGAAATAAGATCTTTAAGTTGCCAATAATTCAAAACAGACAATTATTTTGACTTATTTTTATGGAATATCGCAGTGTTTATTATAAATGATTTATCTATGTCCATAATTGTGTCACGGTTCATGGATCTGTGTGCTCATTCTGTGTTCGTCTATGTTGTGGACCGCTCGTTGTGCTTGTCAGCGTTGCTAGTTACCGTGCACCTGCCTAGGTAATCAGAACGGTGACAGGTGTAGCTCGTCTGCACTGCCTATATCTGGCTGGCGTTTCTGTGCGTTGTCAGATCGTTTTACTGTTGTGGTGTACTTACTCTCTGTGTCAGTCTTCCAGGTCCTGAAGCTGTTCTCGCCTGGTCGCGTTTCTGTATATCTCTGCCGAGCTGGAGACTCTGCACTGCCGGGTTTACTGCACCTGCACTGCCGATGTTATCTGCACCTCCACTGTGTTTGGAGTCTGCACCTGCACTGCCAGCTCATCTCACCTCCACTGTGTTTTGGAGTTGTCTAATAAAGACTATCTGTTTTCACCGCAATTGGATCTCGAGCTTTCTGTGCCGTGACAGAACGATCTGACCAGAATGGATCCAGCGAGTGCGTCAGAATTAAGAGACTTTAGCTCGCAGTAACTCACGCATGGATCACCAGGATGAACAGAGGGCAGCCTCTAATCGCTATCAAGCCCTGGTCACTCAGGTCTCGGAGCTGACCACCCAGTTACAGCGTCTCCCGTCCGAGCCGGAACAGCGACCGCGGCATCGAATCCACCTGCGCCCACTATCCCAGATCAGGCGGGTCGGGTCATCGAACCTCGCCTTCCACCTCCAGCCTTTTATTCTGGTGAGCCCCAGCAATGCCGCTCCTTTCTTGCCAAATGCTCACTCTATATCTCTCTCCAACCATCGTCGTTTCCCACCGAGGAATCCAAGATAGCGTGTCATCACACTACTCTCTGGACGGGCAGCTCGCTGGGAACTACCGTTTGGGAGCAGAAACTTCCCTGCTGCGCTTCGTTTCAGTTGTTTTCGGAGGAGATCAGAAAGGTGTTTGATCGGGCGGCTCGGGCAGAGAGGCGGCTCGTCTTCTGGCGGAGTTACGGCAGGGAGATCGGGCGTCACTGATTTCTCCATTGAATTCCGCACTTTGGCGGCAGAGTGCGGTGGAATTCAGAAGCGCAGTGGGATATGTTTTTCATGGACTCGCTGATTACGTCAGGGCGAGATCTACGCACTGGAATTACCCACGTCACTGGATGGGTTAGTTAGTCTGGCTATTCGGTGGATGCCAGATTACACAGCAGAAGTCCGCGAGCACGCCGAGTTTCGGTCAATAGGCTGGACCACCCGCCTATCTCCTACCGTGGCGCGCAGATGTCGGTTTCGCGAACCTGAGCCCATGCAGATGGGCAGATCCAGTCTGTCCCTGGAGGAGAAGCGGAGGCGGCGCGCGAGGGTCTTTGCCTGGTATTGCGGAGCTGCTGGGCACTTCGCAGCACAGTGTCCCGTAAAAGCCAGAGTGACAGCGGTTAAGGGGTTACTGACGGGTGGGATCACATTGGCTAAATCCTCTCTTGCAGCTACACTTCTCACTGTCAAATTGCAGTGGTCCTCAGTCACCTATGACTGTCAGGCTTTAGTTGACTCTGGTGCAGAGGGCAATTTTTTAGACTCTGATCTCGCTGACAGACTTAGACTTCCGGTGATTGCCCTTTCACAGCCCATTGCTGTTCATGCTCTCAATGGTCTGTCCCTTCCTTCCATCACTCACTCTACGGGTCCACTTAGACTCGTCACTTCGGGGAATCACACTGAAACTATTCAGTTTCTTTTAACTGACACTCCCGTTACTCCAGTAGTCCTTGGGCATCCCTGGCTTGTGCTTCATAACCCTCACTTTAATTGGAGTCAGAGTTCCATTCTCTCTTGGAGTGAGGGTTGTCATGCTACGTGTCTGTTGTCTGCTTGTCCTTCTGTCTCTTCTTCTGTGTTTCAGGATGAGCATATGGATCTGTCAAACGTGCCCAGCGAGTACCGCGACCTGAAGGGAGTGTTCAGTAAGTCTCGGGCTGCTTCTCTACCTCCGCATCGTCCCTATGACTGTGCTATAGATTTATTACCAGGTACGCCCAAGGGCAAACTTTATTCGCTTTCCGCCCCGGAGAGGAGGCCATGGAGAAATATATTTCTGATTCTCTAGCAGCCAAGATCATTCGCCCTTCTTCTTCGCCGGCGGGAGCGGGGTTTTCGTGAAAAAGAAGGGCGGGTCTCTTCGTCCCTGCATCGACTATCGAGGCTGAATAACATCACGGTGAAGAATACATATCCTTTGCCGTTGATGTCTTCTGCCTTGGCGTCTGCAGGGGGCGGGCTTTTCACGAAATTAGACCTCCATACGCATATCATTTGGTTCGCATAAGGGAGGGATGAATGGAAGACTGCTTTTAATACCCCCAGGGGGCACTTTGAATATCGCGTTCTTCCTTTTGGGCTTTCCAACGCCCCGCAGTCTTCAGGCACTCGTTAATGACGTGTTGAGAGATATGCTAAATCAGTTCATTTATGTCTACCTGGATGACATACTGATATTTTCTCACTCTCTCCAGGAACATGTTCAGCGTCAGGCGTGTGCTTCAGAGGCTGTTAGAGAATGGGCTTTATGTCAAGGCGAATGCGTTTTCCATGCACAGTCTGTCCCCTTTTTGGGTTACATTGTGTCAGTCGAGGGGATGCGCATGGATCCGGACAGGGTTCAGGCTGTGGTTGATTGGCCAACTCCAGATTCCCGCAAGGCCCTGCAGAGGTTTCTGGGCTTTGCCAATTTTACCGGCGTTTTATTCGCAGTTTCAGCCAGCTAGCCTTTGACCGCCTTAACCTCCATCAAGACTCCGTTCAGGTGGTCCAGCGCAGCGGAGGCTGCGTTTACCAAACTGAAAGGCTGCTTTGTTTCAGCTCCCATACTCATCGCCCCTGATCCCTCCCGGCAGTTTGTGGTGGAGGTTGACGCGTCGGAGGTGGGGTTGGTGCCGTCTATCCCAGCGTTCTTCCTCGGATGACAAGGTGCACCCGCGTGCGTATTTTTCTCACCGTTTATCTCCGCTGAACGCAACTATGATATTGGTAATAGAGAGCTGCTGGCAGTCAAGCTTGCCTTGGAGGAATGGCGTCATTGGTTAGAAGGTTCGGGGTTCCTTTTATCGTCTGGACTGATCATAAGAATCTTGAGTACATCAAGTCCCGCCAAACGTTTGAACTCTAGGCAGGCCCGGTGGGCTTTATTTTTCGGTCGATTTTCTATTTCTTATCGGCCAGGTTCCAAGAACATCAAGCCCGATGCACTGTCCCGTATTTTCGACCATTCTGATCGCCCGTCTTTTTCCGAGCCCATTGTGCCACAGAAATTTTTGTTTCTGCGGTCACTTGGGAGATTGAGTCGAAGGTCCGCACGGCCTCGCAAGGGGTAACGCCTCCGTCCGGATGCCCACCGGGTCGTTTGTTTGTGCCAGAGACTTTACGGTCCGATGTCATTCGATGGAGTCATTGTTCCAAGGTGGCTTGTCATCCTGGGGTGAGTCGTACCATGTTTCTTACTAAACAACGGTTCTGGTGGCCGTCTATGGCTCGCGACATACGATGTTTTGTTTTGGCTTGCTCTGTTTGTGCCGTTTCTAAGACTTCTAATCGACCCTCTGCTGGACTCCTTCAGCCGCTGTCGGTTCCGTCGAGACCCTGGTCCCACATTTCGCTAGATTTCGTCACAGGTCTCCCAGCCTCTAGTGGGAACACGGTGGTTTTGACCGTGGTGGACCGGTTCTCGAAGGCTGCCCATTTCATCCCTCTGCCTAAATTACCGTCTGCCAGAGAGACAGCGGTTGCTGTCATTGACCACGTTTTTCGCATTCATGGTCTCCCGACAGACGTGGTCTCTGACAGGGGGCCTCAGTTTGTCTCTAAATTTTGGAGTGAGTTTTGCCGTTTGCTAGGGCGACTGTTAGTCTTTCTTCTGGGTATCATCCCCAGAGTAATGGTCAGACAGAGAGAGCCAACCAGGACTTAGAACGTATGTTGCGATGTGTGGCCTCCCAGAATCCGTCCTCTTGGAGCCAGCAGCTCTCATGGGTTGAGTACGCACATAACTCATTACCAGTATCTGGTACGGGCCTGTCTCCGTTTGAGGGTAGCTTAGGGTACCAGCCACCAATCTTTTCCAGTCTGGAATCCGAAGTCGCGGTCCCTCTGCCCACGCATTTGTCCAGAGGTGTCGACGCACCTGGAGCAGGGCCAGACAGACCCTCCTCCAGGTGGGGGCACGCACCAAGGCCAAGGCTGATCGCCACCGGTCAAGGCCTCCCGTCTATGTCGTCGGTCAAAAAGTGTGGCTTTCATCTAAGAACATTCCTCTCCGTACCGTTTGTAACAAACTTGCTCCTAAATTCATTGGCCCGTTTACCGTCACCAAGATCATTAGTCCGGTGGCGGTCCGCCTCAAACTTCCTCCAGCGTACAAGAGGATTCATTCCGTTTTTCATGTTTCCAAATTAAAACCTGTTTTTCATGCCCCCATTAATCCGCAGACCCCGGTTCCTCCACCGCCGCGACTCGTAGATGGGGAACCGGTTTATTCGGTTAAGCGTATTCTGGACTCTAGGCGGAGGGGACGCGGATTCCAGTACTTGGTGGACTGGGAGGGTTACGGTCCTGAGGAGAGGAGTTGGGTGCCTGCTAGAGACATATTGGATCACTCTTATCGATGATTACAATCGTCAGGTAAGTTCATCTGGGAACGCCAGGAGGCGTCCTTAGGGAAGGGTACTGTCACGGTTCATGGATCTGTGTGCTCATTCTGTGTTCGTCTATGTTGTGGACCCGCTCGTTGTGCTTGTCAGCGTTGCCTAGTTACCGTGCACCTGCCTAGGTAATCAGAACGGTGACAGGTGTAGCTCGTCTGCACTGCCTATATCTGGCTGGCGTTTCTGTGG
This sequence comes from Gymnocypris eckloni scoliostomus, assembly GCA_027564155.1. Lineage (NCBI taxonomy): Eukaryota > Metazoa > Chordata > Actinopteri > Cypriniformes > Cyprinidae > Gymnocypris > Gymnocypris eckloni. The sequence continues at coordinate 1,703,302 of CM050416.1, read as the reverse complement.
TGCGTTGTCAGATCGTTTTACTGTTGTGGTGTACTTACTCTGTGTCAGTCTTCCAGGTCCTGAAGCTGTTCTCGCCTGGTCGCATTTCTGTATATCTCTGCCCGAGCTGGAGACTCTGCACTGCCGGGTTTACTGCACCTGCACTGCCGATGTTATCTGCACCTCCACTGTGTTTGGAGTCTGCACCTGCACTGCCAGCTCATCTCACCTCCACTGTGTTTTGGAGTTGTCTAATAAAGACTATCTGTTTTTCACTCGCAATTGGATCTCGAGCTTTCTGTGCCGTGACAAATTGTATTTATTTATTTATTCCAATTCATGTGTACTCATAATTTGATGTGCATACCGGTACAAGGGCTAGTCAATACTCTAGCAATATGTCACTCACATGAGATCACAGCAATTAGCAAATGACAACACTCCAGTTATCTAATCTAATCAATTCCAGATGGACAAAATCTAGTTCAGCATACATTTTTTGTCCAATTTGAGAAGCTGTTTCACTTGGATATATACTATACATCAGATTTTCTATTGCATGCAAACTTAGTTACTATAAATTTGCCATTCACAATTTGAAATAATTTTCATATCATAAGCACAGAAATTCAAACAATGAAGCCTACTATGTTTTGAGATATTTGAGCCTTCATATGTGTACCTTTAAAGCACAGAAAATACAGGCATCGCCCAAGCAGAAATGGCCAGAGAGCTGTCGTAGGCTCCTCCTGAAGATGTCCAGCTGCCAAAGAACCTGTAAGAAACAGGTCTTTAGTTTGCATAAAATCAGCCTTCTATTGTGTGCCATGTTGAATCATTTTGCACCCTTAATGAAAAACTATATATAAACTTTAACAAATAAAGTCTCCAAAAGTGGGGTTTTTCACAGCGATTCCATGGAAGAACCTTTTGTGGTTCACCAAAGAATCTTTCAGTGAACAGTTCTTAAAATATTCATTTGTCATAGTGTGAAGAACATTTAAAAATCTAAATAACTTTTACTATATGTGCAGTAGGTTTCAAAGATGCTAAAAGTTCTTCAGGGAACCACAGAAGTAAAAAGAGAACCATATTTTTTAGCAAATTCCCACCATTTCCTAGAACATCTGTGAGTATTTACAACTTTGACTTGCATTAGCATTACACAGAATATTTCACATTCACTATCTTTGAAATCCCACACCTGCACATGTTATGAATATTTACCAGAACATCACTCACCTGCACAGCACTGTTGAGGAAGCAGCTGTTCTGGCCTGGCTCATTAAGAAGACCTTTGGTCAAAGCGAGAGAGATCATACTGCCCGGCTGGTAGGACTTGCCCAGCCCTGTCCCACTACAGGCACCTGTACCAGCCATGTTGCCTCCAGGCTTTTTAAATAGTTTGACCCATGCCATGAGGTTGGAGCCTGGCCCTCTCCAGCAAACAACCAGAGTCAATTACTGAAGTAACTTGAGGTTAATACATCTGTTTTAGGCAACATCGGTTCTCAGCAGTCCCTATACCTGGAAGAGAAGATCAACTTCACACTGCCCCACAAAAAGAGCCAAATACACGGCACAGGATTTTTTTATCGATGTGCAGGATTTTACAGCGCACCATTTGGATATAAGTAACCATTCAAAACAGTAGCTCTTTATTAAGTGTGAACATGTGACTTTTAGCCACAAGTTGGGACACTTTGCTTTATCAGTCCAGCAGTTACTATGACAATGATCACACTCTGTCTCCTCAGTATGTGTGGATTCATCTGCATCCAGACACACTGGTAATAAGAGGATGGATGCAGATAGAAGAACAAATCCATTACTCTTATCAGCATTTCCAGCAAAGTCAATAGAGGTCACTGAAGGGGGTCATTCACAAAGGCTCCTCGGGACAGGCACTGAAGCTGAACACTGGCTAACAAAGGAAGACCTACAGAGAGGGAGAGACACACAGAGAACGGTTGGGGGTGCAGTAGGTGAACAATATGAAGAGACAAAATCAATGTTGTTAAATAGAAAGCTATCAGGGTTCTACAGCCATTTTGTACACATGAGTATTACATAAACTCTGATGTTATTTGCATTTAGGATCTACATTTTCTTCATGACAGGGTGTTTTGTTCTTTAAAACTCTTTGCCACAACACATTTACCTGAATTCTTGAGAGTATACCATACATAATTGGGCATAAAATTAAATTGATATAAAATGTGGGCATTCGGTTGTGAATTCTAAATAATTGTACAATCCCATTTGTATATTTTAATAAAATCAGCATTAAAAGCCATCCGGAAAATGGATATATGGTCACTCTGTCTGTAGATCAATAGTTCATAAAATAGATTCTGACTGCCTGGACTTTTCACTGGTTTAGCTCTGGTTGAGAATCCAGGCAAGTCCAAACATTTCATTAGACTTTATCTCTGGCATTCACCTCAGTGTTGAGAGTCACAATGACAATGGCAAGATAAAATATCAAAACAGCTGCTCTAATGGTCTAATGGTCAGCAATGTAAATGTAAGCTGCTACTTTAATGAAGTACATGAAATTAACTTAGTGACTGTTTATAGTCCGTTTATAATTGAGCTTGTTTTTGTGTTTTTGTGTGGTTGACTTTTATCCATTGCCCAAAGTAACAGTTAGCTTATTTGATAAACCATAACACATTTACCATCTTTTTAAAATAATTTTTACTGCATCCATGAATCAAATTTTTTAATGTTTCTGAAAACTGCCCAAGTGTAGAAAGGATTGTTCCTTATTTAACATTCGTCTTTTATTGTGCCAAAAAGAACTGACAATCAACCAATCCAGTAAATGAAATGTCTTTATGTATCACTTGTAAAAACGCATATCTATCATTCTACTGTACTGAGTTTAAATGATAGTATTACATTTTATGTATAGATTAACTAAACTAAATCTCAACAAATATGTTAAATGAGCAATATATACAAAGAGTTGTCAAGCAAGTCACACAGATGCTGCTTAACATATTTAAAGTAGGAGGTACAAATACTTTTGTGGTGAATGTGCAACACAAAATCACCTTTTCAATGACCTATGTGAAATGTTGCAGTTATGATTTGTGTTGTCTTTCAAGAAACTGATCACAAACTGTTAAATGGAACATTAATAACTTTTGAGGACACTGAAATGACAAAAATAATTAAAGATCCAATTAAACTAGCTGCACTTAATTGAATGTACTGACATAATCTCTTATGAATTTGAATTTGAATAAAGAGAGAATAGCTATTTTTTCCCAAAACTTAAAATCCAGTTCCTTTACTGATGTACTGTACTATAATGTACTGATGCCACTTAACAAAATAAATAGTTATGTTTTCTAATATATTGTATTATTTATTATTTTAAAATGTTAAGCCACCAGCATTTTGTTTTTCATAAAATGTATAACATTGACATGGCAACAAACAACAATAAAATGTGGAGAAAATCTATGAGCTTGCATTGAGATACTTTATTAGTATGCAACAAAAAAATCTAGCTACTACTTCTAAACTTGTGTTTTTAGTAATCATCTGTCATTTTCAGTACCACATGTTTAAACAGGAACGCACAGCTTGTACTTTGACACCTCTGAAACTCATTAAACATGAATGACAGATGCTTGACATTTCAGTCTCGTCACAAATCTATTCAGAGTCTATTCAGAATTAAAAAAATAGTAATAACGTCTGTACACATGTGGTATTTATGTCGTTATTTGTTATTATTACAGTGTAGTATTGCAGCTACTGTAACTTTTTGAGAAGTTTAGTTTTGTCATGGTGTCTGAGACTAATGATTGTGTAAGGATATCTGTGTTCAATGCTAAGGGGCAATCCTCTACCGGGAGTCTCTGTGGCCAGGCTCAGGATGAATGTAGAACTTGTTGCCGCAGTGTCGCAGTATATTACTGTAAATGCTGGACCATTGCCATGGCTACCGCATGAAGATGATGGGCTGTAGGCAGCTTCAGCACTGATGCTGAGTTTCTGCTTCTTCGTACAAAAAATTCAGAATTTCTAACAGTATGAAATTAAATTTACAACAAACCATTGAAGGGGTTTCTGAAGAATTTGCGTGGTTCTCACAAGCACTTGAATATTTACACTAAAGAATATGATGCTCTGGAGTTTACCAGTGTAAATACTATAGCAAGTATACATTATTAAATTGCTATGCAGCTGTTCATCATGGAAAAACGTGCTTAGAATAACTATTTGTGGAACTGTTATTGTTATGCCTTTTTAAAATGAATCCTTAAAATACAGAGACAGATCTATCAGAAAATAATAACACAAAGATTTGGGTGTCTAGCTATATGAACTCATTTGTCATTAAAAAGCGCAGTGAGACTGCTGAATGTCACTTACTTTGCGTATAGCCTTTGAAAAACAGTGTTTACGTGTTTTAAGTAGTTTTGAAACAGAATCCATTATTATGTTGTCTTGTAACAGTATCTGCATAACAAGACATGATAAACAAAAGCAAAAATGCGCTCAGCATGCCGTTACACCTGTTTCTGCGCATGCGCATCTAGTGACCTGCTCTATGCCGCATTTTTGGGCATTAGAACGCGCCTATGATGCCCCAAAATGCTATCCATGTAGGGAGTTAGCTAGGTTTTGAGACATAGTCATTAATAAATAAGGACAGCTCACCTACACGTGTCCAGTATATTGGTAGGCCTACTCAAATCCTGCATTTAGAAGCGTGTTTATCCACGTCTGTACATCAGGATCTGAGTTCATAGCACGTCCAGCTCAAGTTACTTGCTGTCGGAATCCTGCATTGCTCAGCGTGACATAAAGCGCAGTAAATCCATATGGTCAAAGATCCGCTTACAGGCCTAAACAGAATAACACCGCAACGCTGTGTCCATGTTAATGCATTCCTGCTCCTCCACACTCATCGGCATGAGGGTTTATCCGTTCTGGCCGGTGATTATTCTGATGGATGTGGAGCTAGACGCGCTGGCTCCGCCCCTCGTATACCGCTACACTATTTACTGTCATTCCGCAGGAACAACCCGCGTGTACGGAGGGCGTGGATTCTCACGAGACCCAGCAAAACAATCGATGTGACTTTCACATCGTTGTACAGTGCTGGCCATTGCAGTGCTTGACGTGCCACGCACTGTCAAAAAAAGTAAAAAAACACAAATATATAAAAATAACATTAAATCATGTTTTAGCACGATTATGTCATAACATTGTTATTATATTACAATTACTGTTAACTTTTATGAAATTATGCTACTCCAGGACTTAAAACAGTATGACCTTTGGTAGATTAAAAACCTGAACAAAAACTTATGCAACAATAAACCAATTCTACAGGAAACTGGGGCAAAATAGCCTACACGCAAAACCACGTGACTCAAAGGTGTTGAAATATGTTGTTTTGTTTGAGCAAACTGCTCAAATATGATTTTTAAATAGTCCTATAAATACACATATTTTTGCATTTGTGACCCTGGACCACAAAACCAGTCATACGTTCTTTTATTATTATGATTGATATTTATACATAATCTGAAAGCTGAATAAATAAGATTTCCATTGATGTATGCGTTGTTATGATAGGACGATATTTGGAAAAGCTACAACTATTTGAAAATCTGGAATCTGAGGGTGAAAAAAAATCTAAATGTTGAGAAAATCGTCTTTAAAGTTGACCAAATGAAGTCCTTAGAATTGCATATTACTAATCCAAAATTACGTTTTTATATATATATACTGGAATATTAAATGTACAAAATAACTTCATGGAACACGATCTTTACTTAATCCTAATGATTTTTGTCATGAAAGAAAACATTATAATTTTGACCCTTACAATGTGTTGTTGGCTATTGCTACAAATATACTTGTGCTACTTAAGAAATGTTTTTGTGGTCCAGGGTTATATTTATATATATTTATATTTTGCCTCATGATGGCCATGTGAACTTTTACAGATCTGAGGGAAAGCAATTAAAATCAAATCCTTTATTAACATATGCTTTTTTGAAGGACAGTACAGTATGCTTAATATGCCTCACTTTATATGAATCTATATGATGTATATTTCTGACTATAATAAGTATTTGCTGCTCATTGATGTGTGAATAATAAGGTGTAACCAGGCTGCAAGCACGAACTGCTTGAACAGACCAGAACATTTCATCAGCTTTAAAATAGTGTATCAGTGTTTGTGCACTAATGATATCAGCCAAGAGCAAATACCAGAACTGAAGTTTAGAGATGGAGCTATTATTTAAAAGTTAATTCGTTTTCAAATCAACTAAATAATTCATAAATTAGGGTTTAAACACTTGGGATAGTAAATTAGGAATACCCTGTATGTTAAAGTGACATTGTCATAGTGCAATTATAAAAATAAGTATTGAGTAATATTAATTAATTACAGTAACTATAAAATTTTGCATAATTTAGTGTTTTTACTGTTGTAAGTACATTGTTATAGTGTAATTATGAAAATAAGTATTGAGTAATAGGCTACTGTATTTACTATAAGGCTAAGGATGGGGTTAGGGTTTGGTTAATAGTTACATTTAACTGTGTATAATTTACTGTGTTACTATTGTAAGTACTTCTGACAAGTGTAACGATTTCACCTTAAAATAAATAAATATTAGTTTTGTTTGTTGTTTAGGGTGGTTATAGGGTATATGTAAGTAGTTAATGCTGTGTATTATTTAATGGCCTTTAAGTAGTCTACTGTAAAATAGCGAATGTTTTTCCTTGCACATTTTATTGCAGCGCTCGAAGGAAGCATTTGCTGACTGCCTGGAAGTCTTTTTGTTTACTGTAACTGTAGCACAGAGAGTGTCAAATTCAAGGCTACTTATGACTCCTGTAAATATAGACATTGTCTGTGGATATGTCTGTGTGCTATGCTTCAGGGTGACTGAGATAGATTATTTCAGAGACTGTTCTGGATGATGATTATTTACTATGTAGGTATATGTGGTGAAACACCATTCAGAATATTAGCATGTTTGGCCATTTATCAAAATGATACAAATTTAATAAATCACTAATGACAGAAATTTGAAATAAATATGATTTTATTTGGACAATTTGTGTACACTATATTTTGAAACTACAAGCAAAAGTACTAACACTGTGAATATAATGATAAATATCAAGCAAAAGACAGAAATATATTTCAAAAGACACATTTTCAGAAATATATATTAATAGGATTTTTTTTACAGAACAAACAAGATTTTAGGCAATCAGCACATTATATTTACATGGCTGTTTCCACCATTAATATATCCTTGATCAATTTGTGATGTCAGATTTAAAATTATAGATTTTACTATTATTCTACAAAGCTTTGTGAGTTTTCATAGAATCTAGTGTGCAAAATATTTCACCACAAAAAAGTAACCAAAAAAATTATTTGATTCTGTACTAAATATATTACAGATAAATGTGAACGCAGTCTTATAAAACTGGTAATGTTTCACAGTACAATCATGCATAATGTTAGTGAAAGTCACTTTAACGCCCTGGATGTATCAATAAATGCATTCATTGAACAATGTACATTCTCATACTTTCATATACTTTTTTTTTTTTGCAAAAAGGCAAACATTCATTGAGCCTTCATCCATAAATAAAACAATATTTTGTGTTTGATGGTAATCCACCCAGTAATATTCGGTTTGTGAGTTTGTGGTTACTTGTAATTTTCGGTGATTAACTAAACACATTATAACACATGTAGTATAATGTGGATTTGAACCCAACAGATATGGATAATTATGTTGACCAGTATTAATGCTTCCTTACATGTTTTGTTAAATAATCAGCAGTTCTGAGGCATTAATGATATGTGGTAATTACTGTCCCAAGAACAGCAGTTCAAAATTCACTTCAAAGAATACAAAGAATATTAAAACACAAACTAGACACCTACACACACCCTATACCAATCAGGCTCATTGGGATTGGGTAACAAGTAGGGCTTGAATCTGTGTTACAGATCGTCAGACTCGGGGATCTCGAAAGGCTCCAGAGAGACAGTGGGTAAAATGAGGGGCATGCCATCGGAGATCCACCCCTGGGCGGTCCTGTTGAAAGTGGGTCGCTTGGCTGCAGGATCCTGGAGCTCAGGGTATCGAGGCGCATTCAAGTCCACCTCTGGAAGCTTAAAAGTGATCCCTCGTGGGGCTTTTTCGAAACCCCCAAATGGCGTAGCCACCCTAAGAAACATAGATTTATTTACTGACACATCTGTATTGGTTTCTGCTGCTGGAACTTTGGGCAGTTCATTTAAGTTTCTTGCATATATGTTTATACACACACACACGCACGCACGCACGTTCGCTTTTGCGAATTGTGGGGACATTCCATAGGCTTAATGGTTTTTATACTGTACAAACCGTATTTTCTATCGCCCTACACCAACCCTAAACCTACCCCTTACAGGAAACTTTGTGCAGTTTTACTTTCTCAGAAAAACTCAGTCTGTATGATTTATAAGCCTTTTAAAATATGGGGACATGGGGCAATGTCCTCATAAGCCACCTTCTCCATGTAATACCCATTTCATTATACAAATATGTCATATGTCACAAAAACATGCGCGCGCACGCACACACACACACGCGCGCGATATCGTCGACTTGATTGCAAAGATACTATTTTAACTGAACTGAGCTGAACAATGCCATCACTAAATTCAATAATGAAATGCCTTCAACTGAAAATTGAGTGTTTAATCTTGTCATTTTACATTATTGACACACTATTTTCCTATGTTGATATTGTGAAGTTGCTTTGACACTATTTGTATTGTTAAAAGCGCTATATAAATAAAGGTGACTTGACTTGACTTGACACACACACACACACACACACACACACACACACACACACACACACACACACACACACACACACACACACAGTGTGTGTGTGTGTGTGTGTGTGTTAACTATTTTTAATGATAAACATAAACTTTAAAAACACTGTATTTCCATTTTCAAGATTTTTTTTCTTGTTGTTATTTTGCTGTTTTCATTCTTTTTTATTCTGTGATGAAATATAGCATAAAATAAAATCAGTAATTTTATATCAATCCCATTTTAAATCAATGACATTTTCTGGGATCAAAGTTCATATGAATAACTCTTCTCGTTTTAGGGCATTAACACATATTATTGGTTATATGGATATTAAGACTGCACCTCCTGTTTATCTCCTCATGATGGCGCTGTGTTGTGCAGATCCATTATTGCAGGACTGAATATATACACTTTGTGCAATATATCAACAGTGCACTATACAAATGGTAACTATGGTAACTATCATCTATCTTAATTTGATGATATATATGTTAACTTAAAAATAAACCAGCATAACCTAATACATTGTATTACATTTTTCAAAAATTACAATGAAACAAAATATAATGTTTTTCTTGGAATCATTATTCACATGCATGTTCCATGATTTGGCGTTAAGAAAAAATGCAATACCTATTAAAACTTTTGTAGTCAGGCAGCTCTGTTTTAGGATCAGGCACTGGCATGTGAACTTTAAGTGTGTCGGCCAGCGTGGGGTCATTGATGATGGCCTCTTCCCAGGGGGAGTGGTAGGATTTTGGCATAGCAGTGGCATTGAACCTCTCTGGAGGGATGTTTGTCAGTGGACCTCCATATCCTGCAAAAAACAAGAGTTTGTTGCATATGTTTCATGTTTTAGTTGGATGATCTGGAATTCTTGATATAGTGTAGCCTCTGTAAAGAATGTTGTATGTAGAACACACCAAATAAATTGACAGTCACTGACCTAAATTAAGATGAAAGGAGTAGAATTCAACCGAATCGGGCATATTAAAATTGAACTGTAACTAAATGAACTGCACCACAATAAAACCTAAAAACCCTAATTAAAAATCCCGTTTTGTCATGGATTTATTAGTGCAGTATGATCTTAAGATTTGTTTTACAAAGCGTAAGCAGCATGCATTTATTGAACATTCACATAGTGAAACCGACACACACATACAGTACCCTTTTAACCAGTTTAAAGTCACTCAGAGTGATTCACTCAGCTAGAAATAGAAGGTGAGTTGGGGAGGGGGCTTGCTGTCACTATCATATTCTCTCTTCAATCTCTCTGATTCCATTGCACTTATTCTTTCACAGATGATACAAGGCTTTGTAAGCACATTACAAGCTAATCAGGGTGGATAATAAGAGTAAAGTAGAGCAATTCTACTTACTCATCCGCCATAATGACATCCATCAAGAATTCATATTAACCATGTTATTCAAACTGGTAAAATTAAACAGTTGTGAAATAAAATTAGTTCTAATACACACTTTTTGTTTGTTTGTTTTTAATTCAGTGTGTTACCTCATGATTCTTTGTAATTATTTGTGACATTTAATAGCAATTTCGTAGTGAAAATAGTTTCAAAGCCATTTCTGTGGATTATAAACATTGTTGATTTTGACATACCTGGTGCAATGTCCTGAGGGTTTGCTGGATTTCTGGGATCTGGTGTGTTTGGGGGTGTTTTTGATGCATTGGCTTGATTTTCATTCTAAAATGAAATATCAGTTTAAACTTGGACATATAGTACCTCATTGTGCATATGCAGCAAGACAAATTTCTAAATAATTTCAGATTGTGAACAAAGTGGCCAGAAAGTGACTTTGTTCCACTTTTAAAATGGTGCTGTGAAAGCACAATGTATTATTGACAGCAGCTTCTCCAATAAGGCAAAGGTGGTAAATTGAGCCACATTTGACACAGATTAATCTCAGTGCACATAATGCCTGATTCCCCCAAAGCGCACTTTTGTGTTGAAAATAGTCTGTTCTATTACTCATGTTAAAAATATTAAACAAAAAAGGTCAATGGAGGATTTTCAAACTTCTGGTCAACACCACTATTTACAGACAAAATGGTTAGGATGTCAGTCCAGATGTCAGAGCCTGGACTTCAACAAAATCATTATATCAAGAGCACTTTCACTACCATTGTTTTCTTTCCCAAGTTATGAATGAAACATAATTTACGATTTATTACAACTATTTACTTTAAAATAATTATCTTGACAATATCATTGATCTTGGACTGTTGCTTTAGTAGTATCAGATTACTAATTCTGCTCTATTTATACTTACAGTGTACATTATAAATCCTTTGATTGAAACAGATTAACAAGCTATCACCTATGTTTAAATGCATTTTGGTACACAGTAGTGAGAACGAGCACACACACACACACACACACACACACACACACACACACACACACACACACACACACACACACACACACACACACACACACACACACACACACACACACTTGAACAGAGATAAATGAAGTAGGTTGTCAGGAACGCATTTCAGTGCTGACCCTAAAGAAGGAACATTGGGAAGGACAGGGCACATGGCATTTGCTATCTTCCATGTGTGGCTGCCATTCATTCAGCTGAGCACATGCTTGCTTTACAAAGTAACCACACATATAGTTCAACAAGCAAATCACAATTATATAACAGAACAGTTTAGTCTTTCTAGGCTCAGTGTCAGTGATTACCTGACAAGATCAACATCAAATTAGATATCTAAGCTCACATCAGAACTAGGTTAGATATGATTGGTATTATTATTGCCACAATATGTATTACATTGATTTGCATCTTTTGATCTGCAGTATAATGATTGTTATGCACAATATAAGCACAGACTTTTGTTATGCATGTTCAAGCCTAGATGCTACTTACATTAAACATGGCATTGGTTTCATTCTGAATGCTTTCAAACGTGTATTTATCTGATCTCCGCTGTCTCATCTTAAAAAGTCGTGACCCTCGGTTTGACAAGAGAGACAGTTCCTCCAGCATGATGTCCTTTGGAGTGGAGAGTTTCTTTCCCAGGTCCATAGTAAAACCTGCATTAATATCACAAAATGTTTTGTTATTACAAAATAATTCAACTGAGCCATTTAAACATTTGACTTAACAGTGAATTATATAAAAGTTATTATGAAGTGAACTTTTAGATGGTTCATATGATCCATATTTGAATGCACACATGTATGCATTGTATATGGTTGTATATTGTATATGGCCATATGTATTGTATGTAGGAGTCATTTATTCAAACAACATATCATGAAAAAGAAACCAGAAAAATACAAAAGGTTACCTGTGTGGATACCTGTGTTGGATACACATTCTATGAAAGGTCACATGAAAAATCATTCAACCTTATTAGAAACTGGTGAATTCATTATTAAAAGGTTAGATAGGATGGTTATGAAACTTTTATTAAAGGGTAATTATATAAGGTGCATGTCGTATGCTATTACTGCAGGAGCTTTTCAGCCATGCTGATTATTCCATGTTTCAATATAAAATGTTTAATGTTAATTAAAATTGTACTTAATCTAAAAATATCTAACAAAGGGACCGTGAAAGGTTCAGAGGATTTTATTTTTCAACAGGAGAAGCTGTCTTGTTCTCCATGATCTTTATTCTGTTCTCATTTCAGCTCCAACACAGCTGTCATACCCCATCCTCCCAACTTTAGCCTCTGCAGAAATAGCCTGTGACAATGACAGCGTGAATCCACTGCTACAGGCAGCAGAACATCCACACAAGATTATTTATGGCTGAGGCTGTGGCCCTGAACCACATTCTAAATGTTGACGTTTCTGTCTGCGATTGGCAGCTACGTTCAGTGCTGTGCTCTGTAATCATTCAGTGCTGATCTGAGAGCAGGTTTTGATAGAAGGTATACCGTTGGCACCACCATGGACCTCATGGCAAAGGGCAGCTGCCTGCTTCTTCCTCTCACGCACTGAAAGAGTGCTGAACTGTGACATGTTGGTTTAAAAGAGAATCCCAGTAGTGCTGCAATACATAAAGGACACAGATACTTGTAGAAGAACTATCTAAAATCAGTTTATAGGGTAATGTGATGAAAAGTCCCAAGAGAACCTGTCTGGAAAAAAAGTTTATACGACAAAGATATTGCTTTTTAAATTAGATTGATTTGTCTGTTATTATAACTACAATATTCTATGTTTTTATTACAAATATTTAAAAAAGGGGTTTGTGAATTTAACTGAAATAAAATCTATAAATCTGCAGAATATATTTTCTTCTATAAATTAGGATGTCTGTGTAAAACTATTGAGGATTGCTATGGAGTTTTTGACCCTGGAAATTTGAACACATGAGACTGGTATAGTTACCGAATAAAATAGAATAATACATTTAGTTGTATTACATGCCATATCTAGGCTTTCTAAACCCCAGGACATACCCTTCCATAACTGTCATTAAAGTGTAAAGTTGAAACTTACCTGACCACAAGCCAACTCTTTATACAGAGCAAGATGTCATATGTCATGAAGTGATATAAATCATGGATATGCATGAGCTGGTGATGGAACATTGTGTCCAGGGTGTAGACTGGTTTACTGAGACTGATCAAAGCCAAAATAAACTTTCTTGGCATGGTTTGCAAGGCCTTGCCATTAAATACTTTACTTGCTGCTTTCATTGAAAAGTTAAAAGATCTATTCTGAATTCTCTCTTTGTTGGTAACATTGCCAGTAATGCTTATATTGATTTGTGTAAGTAAACTATTCATCATGAAAGTTTTTTTTAATGGTTGCATAATATTACCAGTATCTATTAAATCTATCATATTGCTGTGACGCCAATTTTTTTTTTTAAATCATATGGTTGCACAATTCAGAAAGAAATTCCTAAACAATAATTTTCATTTTTAAGCTCATTTGTTAGGGCTTCTGTTTTAGTTCGTTCCATTATCATGTGCACATTTATCCAATATCAGTCTTCTAAGAGACTTCTATGTTTTGTTACCACAGTTTAACTGTCAGAACTGTCTACAAAACACAACCCACAACTCCCAACACTGTTATAACACATGTCTGTTATCATTATGTCCACACTGCACACAGTCTCTCGAGGAAGGCCATCTTCTTACCTGTTCGATCTGCGTGTGTCTTGAGTTCTACCTGTACAAAAGAAGAGGTTACTTTAGGTAGATCGATCCGGCCTGATTTGTCTTTGTCTCGCACTCTGTTCTGTTCTTGACTTGCACTGGGGTGAGGGGGTGTGTACGGGTGTTCGTGGAACGCCAGCTTACATCAATAGGCTAATTTTAGCTGTGTTCAGCACTCAAACCTCTCACAATGGTATAAGTTGGTATGGAGGGGGAGGGAGGTGAACTGTATGTATGAGAATAAAGTGTACAAAGTCTGTGAGTGAGTACTTTTTGTGTATGTGTGTAAAAGTTGGAGGATGTTTTAGTCTGTGTAATTGTTAGCTTCAGAGGCTGGGATTTGCTTGATTGTCATTTATGGCTATCCTTCCAGAAGTATGAAGATCCTGCTCCTGCATTGTTACATAACACATCGTCTTACAGGACTCAGCACTGAGATAGTTGTCAGCTCCAAGAGAAAATCAAATAGGCCTAATCTATTTTGCAATTTTATTGTCTGTAAAAAGATCTGACAGAATCAAATGGTAGTAAACATTGGTGAATAGAAGAGTAAAAGCATTTTTAGTCACCGTGCTTTAAAACGCTCTTTATTGTTCAACTTGATACATGTTATGAAAGATAAGAATTCAAATAGTTTGTGGTGAGTTCAGATTTCAAAAGTATTGTCAGGCTTAATAAACTATATCGTTTAAACAATGTCCATATTTAAATAAATGAAGTTGCAGATGTTCATTTAGACTCTTAAAAATAAAGGCTTCAAGATGCCATAGAAGAACCTTTTTGTCTAAATGGTTCCATAAAGAACCTTTAACATTTGATGAACCTTTCAGTTTCACAAAAAGTTATATGTGGTGAAAGAAGGTTCTTCAGATTATAAAAAGGTAAGAAAGAGATGGTTCTCTAAAGAACCTTTGACTGAATGATTCTTTGTGGAACCAAAAATGGTTCTTCTATGGCAGGGATCCTCAAATCTGGCCCACTCCTGCAGAGTTTAGCTCTAACCCTAATCAAACACACCTGAGCATGCTAATCAGAGTCTTCAAGATCATTAGAAAAGCACAGGTAGGTGAGTTTGATCAGGGTTGGAGCTAAACTCTGCAGCAGATTGGAACTCCAGGGAAAGATTTGAAGAACCCTGTTCTATGGCATATCTTCAAGAACAGTTTGAAGCACCTTTATTTTTAAGAGTGTAGATAGAAATAATATTCTGTGCTGTTTCTAGAGTTAGTATTAGAAAAGGCAAGGCAAGGCAAGTTTATTTGTATAGCACATTTCATACACAGTGGTAATTCAAAGTGCTTTGCATAAAAGGAAGCGAAATAGATATTAAAAATAATAATACAACAAGGAATTAAA
The DNA here is from genome assembly GCA_027564155.1 of Gymnocypris eckloni scoliostomus. Lineage (NCBI taxonomy): Eukaryota > Metazoa > Chordata > Actinopteri > Cypriniformes > Cyprinidae > Gymnocypris > Gymnocypris eckloni. The sequence goes on along the minus strand of CM050416.1, from coordinate 1,687,930 downwards.
AAAAACAATAAAAAAAAACGATTTAAAAATGCATTTTAAATGAATTTAAAACAGTTAAGAATAGAAAATGATTATACATAGTGCAATCAGTTTGGACACAGCACAGTGCTCATTCAACAAATGCACAGCTAAACAGATGAGTTTTGAGTCTGGATTTAAATGTGGTTAATGTTTTAGCACATCTGATCTCTTCTGGAAGCTGAAAAATTGCTAAAAGCGGACTCCCCTTGTTTTGTGTGAACGCTTGGTATTTCTATCTGACTCAATTCCACTATCTGAGTGGTCTGTTAGGTTTATAATCAGTGAGCATATCTGCAATGTATTTAGGTCCTAGGCCATTGAGTGATTTATAAATGAGTAAAACGAGAAAAAGGTTATTTATTCAAACATTGACTTACTCAGTAGAGGAATAGAAAATGTAACATGTAAAATTATAATTTGTTAGTTTTTTTTTGTCAATTTTTTAGTTTTTTTTGTCAATTTTGCAAAATTGCACACTGAAAATTATTTCCACAAGCAGTAATGCAATTTTGAACTATGAACTATGAAGTGTGAGCCAATCCATGATGAAGATCTGTACAATCAAATACCTTTCAATATGCCTCAATATAACCCAGAAACATAATTATGACCATACAAGTTGAACACAAATAGCCTACTATCAGAGATATAATAAAAGATTATAAACAACACAGTGAAAACATTATACTTCTATCACCTCTGACATAATTGAAAATCATAAAAATGTAAAAATGTTGTTCTGGAGGCTTGACCTTAATTGCCATATTTTTAAAGGGTGAACAAAATCACATCAGTAGTTCAGATTAATACTTTTTGCATACTGACTGCAAAAATACTGAAATACTGATTTTGTAACAACTAAATTATTAATTGTACAAGGTTATACAAATAAAGCACCCCTGAAAAAATAAAATAAATGTAAAACTTGCCTTCCCTTGATTTTTTTGCTCATACATAGTGTAAAAGATATATGTAAATGAATATAATAACGCTATATAAATACACTATAATGAGCGCTCAAGCAGTTCCAGCAGTTCTCAACATTCCAGCAGTTCTCAACACCGTTGTGCTGCTTAATATTTTTTTGGAACCTTTGATATTTTTTTCAGGATCTTTGATGAATAAAAAGTTAAAAAGAACAGCATTTATTTAAAATAGAAATGCAATATACAATATACACTATACTGTTCAAAAGTTTGGGGTCAGTACGTTTTTTTCTCTTTTTAAAAGAAAAGAATTCTTAAATTCAGCAAGGATGTGTTAAATTGATCAAAATTATAGTAAATACTTATATTCCTTTAAAACTTAAATTCTCCTTTTTTAATCATACTGATCCCAAACTTTTGAATAGCACTGTATTTTAAATGTTAGAATATTAGGCCTATAACATGCTGTAAACTAATGACATAATGTATGCACCCCTAAGCTTTAACCTGGACTTTTTTTCCCCACCAAAAGGTCTGTACAAACGTTTCTTTTTTATTTTCACTACTGTGAGTTTCATTCCACACCATCCAGTCCAAATTTTACAGAGTATGTGAACAGAGTTCAGCATTAAAATGTCTATACCAGTAATGCTCAGTTTCCCTAATAGTGCTTTTTTTCAAATTAGATCTTTTTTTTGTCATTCATTGTTTAAAAAGTATGGGTTGTTTTGGTCTCTTGGATCTTGACAGCAACAGGAGTGGAAAATTAAAGATTATTGTTTAAATTAATTTGATAATTTTTTGATAAATCATCATGGACACACAAACAAATTGGAAAATGTATTGCTGAAACTGCTGGTTTATGTTCAAAGATATGGAAATAAAAAAACTATAAAAATTATATGTAATGTAATATATATTACATTTAACATGAGATATATAGCCACCATGATTTAATTTGATCACTACGAATATTTAATTACAGTTTCCAACTGACTCTGTGCAATTTTGGACAGTTTGTGTGAAGTGTGAAGTCTCTGGGCAGAGAACTACCCCTGCTGTACCTGTTACTGGTTACCAGAGGCTGTGCAGGACGGAAAGGCGGCCCATATATTGGTTCTTTTGGCACTGAAGAAAATATGTTTGTAGGGGATGTAACAGCTATTGCAGGCTTCATCTCCAGTGGGCCACCAACAGACTCATAGAAAACTCGTTGCTTCAATTCTGCTGGTGTTTCTGGTAATGATTTTCTTTGAGTAGCAGAATTTTTGAACTCATCAGGACCAAATGGGATTTGAGAAATTGCCTCCACAGAGGAGAGTGTTTTTTTGGGCTGTTCCACCCATGAATATTGCCTGTTCAGTGATTGACGTGTTGAATGGACACCTGGAGTGGACACAGGGGAAGCAAGAGACACAGAGGACAGTCTCTGAGGGAAAGACAAGGAACGACTCCTGCTGAATCCCTATAAAGAGATAGAAAGATAGACGTTCACAACATTTTCAGTAATAAATCAATTATACACAAATATCACTTTTTAACATCAAACAAATAAAAGAAAACATGCATTTTGATTGCTCTCTCCTGGACTATGGCTGTAAATGCTATTTAGAGACATTGCTCATTTTGGGGGAGGTCAGGGTTGGTTAGCACCGGATTAATTCTGGGTTATAATTAGATATTGTCAAGAGTGGTTGCACTCTTCAAGCTTACTGATTCTATAAAGACATGAAAGTTAGAGAGTAGAGACTATATATATATATATAGTGCACAGAATAAATGAGTACACCCCCTCTAAAATTTAACAAATTCGGCAATTACACTTTACTTAGAAGACATGTTAGGGTGCTTTGGAGATTTGATGTTCCAACAAGTCTTCTTGATCAATTACCAAAGAAAAATGTCACAATTATACAGGAAAATAAAATGTGTAGTTTTATGAAAGTAAAAAATAATTAAAATAAAAAAGACAATTAAAAGTGTTGTATACCCTACTGAATCATATTCTGACTTAATGCTGACAACTCTGGAATCAATTGGGAGAGAACTGCCAGGAGACTAATTTTGCTGCACAAAAGAGGACAATGATACTAGAGGAATACCAAATCATTGTTTTGCTATACCATGCAAAGTGACCATGCAAATACCATGCAAGTGTCTCGGTGCCAGCAAATTTTATGAAAAGAGTGACTTTATCTCACGCAGAGTAAAATGCAGCCTGTAGAAGTGACATGCATGGTTGTTGTCACCACAGGAACTGTCTAATGCAGCCAAAGCACATTAACTCATTTAACCTTTCCCAATGCCCATATTTACAAAATATAGACTTCTGGGAATTCATAATCTGGTCTCAAGAGACCAAGTCAATCATTTGGGGTCCAATAGCATCCAAAATGTTCTGGTGTTGCTCGTACAGTGAGAAGTGTTTGGTTCCCACAATGAAGTTTAGTGGTTTAGTAAAGCTCTTCTATAGGATGAATGAGTGCTGATGGAGTTGTGCTTTATCAATGCTGTCATGAATTCACACACCACTGTGTGATGAAACAGAAGATGCTACCCTCTGGCCAGTTCTTGGCCATTTTTTTCAACATGACAATGATGATATGCATTCTTCCGAAGTAAAAATGCATTTCACCCAGTCTTAACATTCTTTAGCACCTGTGAGGGATTCTGTAGAGACGAACTGATTAACACCCCCCATTAAAGACCAGAGCATTTAAGGAGGTAATCCCCCAAGAGTTAAACAGGACAGATGTGGCAATTTGTCATGAACTTGTACGCTCAGAGCCAAGAAGGGTTGAGTTTACATAATTTTGTGCTAATAGTTTAAGACATTTTACACTAAAAAAGTTTATACTCTTTCAGTTTTGGAAAGTGGGGGAAATTCACTAAAATATGTTTTTAGTCTGTTTGGTGTTGAGTAGGGTGTGAGGTTATTTCAGCACTTACCTCTGGTTAGACACACTTGACTAGTTAAGAAGTGTAAGACCAGTAAGTTCAGATGGCTAAGCAGAAGTGGTGTCTTAATAGGGTTTGTGTGTTTCAAACATGGTGGAGCAAGAGCTATTTTTAAAAATGAGCTATGTGCAGAGTTAATAAAACAATTACATGTGCAGAGTTATTTGTTGACCCAGTATAGAACTATGTGACTCAATATGTATTTTATTACACTAAAGGAAAATATTGTGCTTTTTCATTTATGGACTGGTCTTTGCAGAACATTACCAGATAGAAAGCAGAGTATCATGAGGGGAATACCAGAAAGAGAATTGTGGTACAATTGGCAAGCAATTAGAGAGCACAGAAAGCACTGGAAAGCAAATAGAGAGCACAGAAAGCATTAAGTGAAGCAGAGCTGATGGATATATTTATTAAACAGAAGAAACAGAAAGTGCAATAGTTTTGACATTAAAAGAGAAAATAACAACAGAAGTAACAGTTCATAGTAATATTTGTATTCGTACAAATAAATATGCTGAGTATTCTGTACACCCATCCTTCATTCACTGTTCACTAACTATTTAATTAAAATATATAACACAAATAAAGTATTCTGAATTATATTCTTATATTGACTTCAAATGTCCAAAAACTCTTAAAACCTGTGAAAGGGTTTCCACACTATACCAGCAACTGATTTGGAGGTCTGACGAAATTGCAAAATAGGCTAAATCCAAGAGAGATCTACAGTAGTATATTGACCTGAAATCTGCATTTAACACTTTTAACAGATTATTACCTTGGTGCTTTGCCTGGCCAGACAACAAGGCTGACAAATACGTTAACATTCCTTTTTACCATCCAGGAACACTTGGCATAATGTGGTAAATGTGTTGTATTGCTATACACAAGATAAAGGGAAATTGTTTAACAGTTTTTCTCTAAATAAAATTAATAAAATAAACATTTATGTGTCATTAATGTGGAAATATATCATAATAAAACTGAAACTAATAAAAAATCCATCTAATCTATAAATGCTATAAATAGTACAACTGTTATTTAATGTACATTCTTATACTGTGCATTGATCTAGAAAGAGTCGTTTAAAAGGTTATGACTTCAGGAAACACATTTTCTAGGATCTTTTGAGTTGATTGTACTATCTAAAAAAACTCGAACTAATGAAACTGCAAAAACAGCATTTTTTGAATCTGCCAAAACATATTGTTTTGAATATATGCTAAAAAAACTCTCTTAATGTTGCAAAATTACTGGTTTCCATTTCTTGCCTCCAGCGTTTGACATTTTGGCTGAAAACTTTGGTCTTGGAGCCACTGGTAATGCACACCGTGAAGCATATTCATTATTCACGGGTAAATAAGACCCTACACAGACATTGCCGCCATAGATACCAGGAAGCAGGAAGGAGTTTGAGAAGCCTTTGTTTCTAGGGCCATCGTGCATGAATAGTTCTTTCCCATGTAACTGTTGTGGAATAATGGTGGCTTCATTTGAGGTAGACTGACGAACAAAGGGGTATGGAACACTTACCTCTCCAGTGGCTTTGGATGGATTTTTCTTAACTGACTGCAAACTATTTGGGGAGGGGGAGAATGCTGTAGAGGGTTCATAAGCAAGGGACTGGGTCTGGAAACTGGTAGGGGTTTGAGCAGAAGTTTGCTTAGACTTTGTAGGAGGAACTGCTTGCTTGGCCTCTGGAGTGGAGTTGTAGGTGAAAAGTGAGGAATTCAACTGGTAAGGCTGATGTTTCATAACATCCAGAAAATTTAGATGTTTGGGTGGTGGATTCTTCTTCTCCTTGTTCGCTTTAGTTTTTATCTTTGGACTAGTTGCAGGAGGGGGTTGTTTAACCGCTGCAAGGGGATAAAAAGGGGACAAAATAGGATTGTAGGAGACTGGAGGTGGGGCACGGACATTAGAAGAGTATTTACAGGTGCTTGGCATTGAAAGTGTTGGCGATGAGGATCTGGGTTTGTTGGCTCTCACAGTCTCATCGTCCACCACAAATTTTTCCATACGAGACTGTCTTCGAGCAAACAGTTCAGCTCCTTTTCCTTTAAGGTTCAGTCCCTCGGAAGCACCTGCATCTGATGAGTATCCTTTAGGAGAAGATGATGGAGCCTTAGATCCCTGAAAGTATGTGCTCAGGTGTTTGGGTGGGCAGGAAGCAACAGAGTTGCCATCACTTGACCTAATCCATGATGTTTTAGGCTGGGAAGGACCAGCACGGATTGAATCTGGTGTATGTTTTGCCTGATGTGGTTCTGGAGTCCAGGCTGGTTGATGCAGATCTGGTGTGTGGGATGGAACCCAAGCAGGTGATGCCTCCTGTGGTATCGGTTGAGATGACAATGGGGGCCAGGCTTTTCCAGCAGGCTGCTTTGGTGGGTTTTGTTGGGTTACAGCCTGATCCTGGGTGTGCCCCATAGATGGAATTGAGCTTGGCACGGCACGACCCTGTGCAGACCAAGGAGGGTGAGCTAGGTTGATGGCAGGTTTGGGTAGGACAGGTGGAGGGTTTTTCTGTTTGATTGTTGGAGCTTGCATGAAATTGCATGCTTCTGCACCCAGACTGAGAAAGTCTTCTTCTGTAACTGACTCTATTAAAGACTTCTGATCACCTTTTTCTGAAGCAGAATCATCTCTTTTGAGTCTGTCTTGTTTGCTCCTCTCCTTTTAGTTTCTGGCAGGTTCCTTGTTTTAATTGCAGGTATATAAATACGTTCATCACGTGACGCAATGATGTCCGATGTGGGGGACCAAACCTGTGGGGTTGTTTTTACTGGAACAGGAACTTTGAATATGTTTTCAGATTTCCTAGATGTTGGGCTTGAGACGCCGCTGACTGGTGAAAAAGTGTTTTGTCCTTGATTATGACCACCCAGAAAGGGCTTAGCAGTTCTGTTGGAGACAAGGGATCTGGAAACAGCCGAACTTTGATATGGATACAGACCATTCATACAGTTTGCTGATTGTGGTAACATCTGTTGCTGAAATGGCTGATCTTGATACTGTTGTTGTTGCCTTACATAGATATCTTGTGGGGCTTGTGTACTTTCTTCCTGCAGAGGAGGTTTAACAGTTTCGCCTTCTGGTTCAACAAATGCATCCACTGGTATGCCCTTTCGTTTCATTTCATCTTGTTCTGCGGAAAGCTCATCCATCCTTTGTTGCCTCTTGGCAAACATCAAGACTCCCTTTCCTTTTGTCTGTGGAAGATGCTCCATTGTTTTCAAGTTTGATTTGGTCTGTACTTTGAAATATTTTTGTAGCTCAAATCAGTCCTGTGGTTCTAAGCATTAAAGGAGCAGGATTCTTCTCAGAATCAGTGGCAATCTGACCTGACTTACTTTGTAGCATACAATCTCACTCTCGTCCTGAAATCTGTCTTTGAGAAGCTGTACTGGTAGCTAACCAGCTTGAACCTTCTGACCCTTCTTTGATGCCCTTCTTTTTGGCAGCAGTAAAATGCTAAGTCTTATGTTTACATTTTGAGTTGGCTTTTTTCAGCTGTCTCACTGACTGTGCCTCACTCCATCTTAGTCCTGTGAAAGAAAAATTAGAACAAGGAAATATAGAAAATGGCATGAGAGTTATTAAGAATGGAATTACACAACTCAATACAGGAATTATAAAAAAAATTGACCAGATTCATACATTAACAACATGATGCAATATGAATTTTGTATTGGTAATCTCATAATAACAATGGTTAATACATTAAGCATTAATAGTATTATTAAGCAATTTTGATATTATATCATTTTGTTAATAAAGTGGCATTTAGATAGCAAGATTTAAATTGAGGGAGCCCTTTTTTTCTTGTTAGTTTACAATGATAAATTCATCTTCATATTTTAATAAGATAATCTAAACGTCATCACACAAGCCCCAGTAGAATATTGTTAGCTTGGTTAGTTGAAACACATTAAAGCTTTAACCATTTTTAATTGACTAATTTAATTCTACTAATTTGGTCTCTTATCAGATACATTAACATCAAAACATTTCCACCTGCGTGAATTATATCCAAATCCAATTTTCACAAACAACTGATCTATTGCTATTTATCTATTTTAGAATGCAGTTGTTTATTTCCTAAATTTAAGTGTATTCAAATGCAGATTTAAATAAGAAATCAAGCATGAGGGAATCCCTCATATTATTCTAAAGAAAATAAGCACACACTTACACTAAATCCAGGCAATCTATCTTCACAACAAATAAACTAAATGATAATCATAATTTTCTAAGGCTTACACTTGGCTTTCTAACAGACAGCCTAGTCCAAAGCACCCTGACTTACTGAAAACTTTTTTATGTGAACAAACATTGCGAGAGGTCATAAAACCCCTTGGCTAAAGCGGGTATCTGTGCAAACTGTGTCAGTGCTCTGTGGTGGGGTGGCAGGACTGCAGAGAGAGAGAGAGAGAGAGAGAGAGAGAGAGAGAGAGAGAGACTATTTAACGGAGTCAGGTCTCATCACCAAGGGATCGTATGACAAATCTCTACTGACACATGCTGGTGCCTGTCAAACCAGTGGCCTGAGCAATACTGCAGGGACACACTTTAATTTAGGAATCTCTCAAATGTTGTTTTAGCATATCCCTTGCCTCATCCATCCCAAACCATTACTAATATTGACACAATTTGAATTGCTATTTTACATGTTTATGCCATTACTTCTAATGGCATATTAAACCAGCTATTCGGACCTACAGTAATAGCAAAACTTAAAAATCCTTGATGTTTCTGTATCAATCGATGTGTAAGGACATTTGTGCAAGTTAATATTATATCATTATAGATGATGCATTGCCTAGTACAGCAACAGAAAACCCTATTTCAGAATTGGTTGGTTATTTATGTCCAGGCACTCTAACTGTCAAGACATGCTCATGCAAGCAACTAGACAAATAATGAAATATTAAAATAAAATGTATATATTTTTATATTATATTTTATATTGTTATAATTCGCCCTTTTAGGTAAATAAGATAAGTATATAAGTTTTTAAGTATTTAATGTATTCCAATGTACATATCTTTTATTAGATATCATTAGATAACAGCAGAATGCTGACCATCACTGAAGAGGTAAAGAAAAAAGAAAGAAAAACAGAGACAGATATAGACAAAGACAGCCACAGAAGGACAGATTTGGAGAATGTTTTTGTCTTACGTGCCTGTCTTGCTTGGTGTCTGCTGAGTCTGATCAGTTCCGTCAAGGAGGCAGTGCCCCACCACTCTGCCTGCTCAGTACCCTGGACTTGAATTCCACTTGACACACAGAAGGTCCCACACCTCTCTCTCCTCCTCCTCCTCCTCCGTCTCCTCCTCTTCTTCTGTCTTTTTTCACTTCTTCAGTTTCCAGGAAATTAAAACGTTCCTGCTTCAAGTTCTTGCTGGGTTCTAGTGAGAACCTGTACTAGAAGAGCCGTAGTCCACTGGACTCTGTTGTGTTGTTCAGATATAGGGAGACAGGTACTTTAAGGAGGGTCCATATCAGTCTTATCTAAGTGGGAATGGGGAGTTGCCCTCTCATCGTGGAGAGGGTTTTTAGAACTGGTATCAAAGCACACTGATAGAACCATCCTTTAAGTGACCAGAGGTGCTTGGTGGGGATCTTGATGCTTGATAACACTTTCTGTTTCTCCACAATGGAAAGATGTAGTGCAGATGCAGACTTTGTTTGAGTTGCCCAGGATAACTGAGTCCTTAAGCCCATTCAAAACAAAATCCATGAACACAAATAACATTGGAAATACTTTTAACACTATTAAGAGATCTCCCTCAATAAACTAGTAAGATATTTGGTTGTAGTAGTTATGTTTATGTATTGGGTAGGTTTAAAGGGATATAGAATATGGTCATGCAGAATAAGGTATTACAGGGATAGTTCACCCAAAAAAAATGTATGTCATCATTTACTCACCCTCCTCAAGAAGTTCCAAACTTTCTTTGTTCTGCAGAACACAAAATACAATATTTTGAAGAAAGTGTTGGGCACCATTGATTTCTATAGTAGGAAAAAAATACTATGGAAGTCAATGGTGCCCCAGAACTGCTCTGTATCCATCATTCTTCAGAATATCTGCTTTTGTGTTCAGCAGAACAAAAACATTCATACAGGTTTGGAACTACTTGTGGGTGAGTAAATTACATAATTATCATTGTTGGGTGAACTACACCTTTAATATGTGCTTTATAAGTACTAATAAACAGCCAATATGCTAGTAATGTACATTATAATAAACAACTAGTTAATAGTGAATAGTGTTCCCTAATCTAAAGTGTTGCCATAACTTCCATTGTAGTAGAGAGCACACACATGGACATACGGGGGGGGGGGGAGATTCGATCATCTGCATTGAGCCTGTGAATGGATATTTACACAGAACAATAACTATGATATAAAAAGCATTTAAAGAATTTCTTGCCACAAAATCCTTTGCGTTCCAGACGCTTAACCGCAAAGTAAATCTGTGCTGCAGATAAGCACAACCTGCTGTAACACAGCCCTAATATAGGCAAGTGAATCAAATGGCTTCTGGGATATTACAAACTGATTGTGAGCCGTGAAACTCAGAAACTTAACTTGCACAGAAATGTATTCTCTGACTCTCAGACTCTTTTTGTTATTGTATAGAAATGACTGAACAACAATTTGAACTGAACTCTGAACTCAGAACTGAATCGTGTAGCTGAGTCGAATTGTGCGCGTGAGCAGACGAGACAGGCTGAGCAGTGCGAGCCACGCTTCCAGAAGCCATGCAAGTGGCTCCAACAGCACAATCGGCATACCCGCGGTGGTGCAGAAAGGGAGTAGGGCTGGATGGTACAGAAGGCAGCGCGTCTCTTAAGCATCCTCACAGAACTCCCTGGGTCCCAGAGGGGACTGAAAAGAGGTGCGTGGGGAGTCACTGTGTCCCCGAACCACGCTCTCTTGGCCGCTGGCAAGATGGATCGTGGGCGAGAGTGAGGAGGCAACACGTCGCACACTGTCGGCCCGCGGACCTGAAAACCCAGAGGAAAAGGAAATTGCTCTTTCTTTGAGAAAGTGGGTTCCACTGGCCCTTGGGCCAACAGCGGAACAGAAATAAAATACTCACGGCTGACCGGGCAAGCATGGCCGTCAACTCTGGGTCGGGTGTGGCGGTGGCGACAACACCCGAGGGGGCCAGCCCCGCCGAACCTTCATCCTCAGAGGATGTAAGCCCATCCCCCGATGCTGCGATCGACATCCTATCCTCGGTTAGCGCACCAAATGAAATGCTGGCCGCCCCGTCGGATGAACCAGCGAAATCACCCGGGAACCGGGAGGGACGTTCGCTGCGTGAGGAGTAAGAGGTCCGTGGGGAAGTGCCCAGCGGAGAGGCTCTTACTGTGACCCTCCGATCTCCCAGAGCGCTAGCCGGCTCCAGCCAGAGAGACTCTGCTCGAGCCAGAGAGACCCGGGACGGGTGGCGGCAGAGGGTACCAATCCTTTCAGAAAGGAAAGGTGAGATCGCAGCGAAGTCATGCTCATACGCCCACAACAGGCGCATGAGTCATCCACGAATGCATCTTCAGCATGTTGGAGGCCCTGACACTGAAGACAACGATCGTGTCCGTCATCCGCAGACAGCAACAACCACAACCAAGAGGATACGGAATTTAGAATTTGCTCTTTTAGTTGAAGTGCCCAGGGAAATCGCTGCTGAGATGGACTCCGCTGACTGCACCGTGACGCCAAGCAGGAACAAATAAAAGATGAAAGACTTTTGTGGAGATCAGCACACTTCTCATCCACTCGGCTCTGAAGCCAAAATCTGATGAGTGGATGCACCTGTAGCTCTTTTATACCCGTATGCACGGGGAGTGGCTCAGGAATGCAAAATCCATGATTGGGTGATGATTGGGGCTTCCAAGTACACCACCCCCACCCCAGTTTTGTCCCTAGTTTTTCCCCTTTTGTCCCAGGTCTGCAATTTTAGACAGTTCTTTGGTCTTGCTCATAGTGGAGAGGTTGGAGTCTGATTGATTGAGTGTGTGAACAGGTGCAATTAATATAGGTAATGAGTGGAGGATAGGAGGGCTTCTTAAAGACAAACTAACAGGTCTGTGAGAGCCAGAATTATTGCTGGTTGGTAGGTGATCAAATACTTATTTCATGCAATAAAATGGAAGTTAATTATTTAAAAATCATACGATGTGATTTAAAAAAAAAAAAATGATTCTGTCTCTCATAGTTGAGGTGTACCTATGAGGAAAATTACAGATCTCTCCATTATTTGTAAGTGGGAAAACTTGACAAATCGGCAGTGTATCAAATACTTATTTACCCTTCTGTATTTGGTGATTTGGTGAAGGGACAGTAAGTCTATTGGAGTGAATTCATTCCACTTCCTCAATAGGGAGTCTGCAGTACTGTTTGGAAAGCCATCAGCTCTTCTGCTCTCTCTAGAAGGAATGGTATTCACTGTTTGTGTCAAAATGTTAAACTAGTATTTGTGTCCTGGAAGCCAAACACAGCAGTGTGGTGGCTGTTTTCCATATTGCCATATTTTGTCCTCGTGATGGTCCTCACAAAGTCTCATTGCCATTTATGTCTCAATACACATGCACAACATGGACAGAGAAAAAGGATAAGAATGGGGGGGGGGGATAATTATACAGTTTATTAGCACCCAAGAGTTTGCACCATGTGATGACATTTTACTTCACATGACCAGTGTACAGTTTACTGTACAGTCCATAAAATACATTTTCTTATTGTCTTTTATATTGCAACATTGATCATAGAATGCTGCTTGTATATAGCCACTAAATTCAGATAATGAGTACAGCCTGCAGGAACCAGGGATGGCAAATCCTAAATAGTTATCATATAGTACATGTCATGTGACAAAAAACATGATGTCATTCTTATATTTGACAGACAGCTGTTGCAGCATCAGTTTTATTAGGCTGACCTTTAACCTTTGGCTGACAGCACACATGCTGATCAAGTAAATATTTCAGCTGGACAAAATGGCTTTGATATATGATAGTCTGATATGAGTCAACACATGCATGCACATCATCTATATATGTGCATTATTTAATTAAAAGTATACTGTTAATTATTTAAACATCAAAAAAGTATACTGTTAATTATTTAAACATCAAAAATCAAGATTATTTTTTATAGATTTTTTTTGGGGGGTAAATTAATACTTTTATTGAACAGAGTGAACAGTAAAGACATTTATAATGTTATGAAAGCTTTCTATTTCAGGTAAATGCTGTTCTTTTGGACTTTCTATTCATCTGAAAAAAATTGTTTTTAGCAATAATAATAATTTCTGAAGGATCGTGTGATTCTTAAGGCTGGAGTAATGCTGCTGAAAATTCAGCTTTTCCAATAAAGGAATAAATTGATTTTTAAAATGTATTCTCTACAAAAAGAATTGTACAAGAGTAATATATAATAATAATATAATCACAATATTATTGTTTTTGCTTTATTTTGGATTTATAAAATGCAGCTTTATTGTAAGTAGAAGAGACTTCTTTTATAAACTTTTCACAAATCTTACCAATCTAAAACATTTGAATAATAGTGTAGAAATCAGGGAATTTTTACATGGTTCTTACAGGCAATGCAAGAGTGGCCCTAGATAGTTCATGTTAGTTCAAACTCCTGAGGGCAACTGGATAGTCCATCCAAAATACATTCACAGGGTCAGTAAGTGATTCTGTCACACCAGTCAAGTATAGTGTCCATGTGTTATGGTTATACTTCTGAAACTGTGATAGTAAAAATTTACATTTTTGTGCAAGCAGCCAGTGGGAATGTGTCTTTTTCAGTGTGCAATCTCAGAAAGAAAGAAAGCCGCTAAGAAAGTCAACGTACTCTTAGGGACACACAGACATTTCCAACAAAAATCCAAACAAACCATTTCTTGAACAGATCTGTTAAGAGAAACTTTGGGTAACTCTTTAGAATACTGTTCCTTCATTAATGAATAACTACATAGAAGCAAATGAGTAAAACAATGTTATCATTTTAATAGTTACTATACCCAGCAACAAACCCAAATTTACAAATTAGTAAGTAATAGCACTCAGCTGGACACGTTTGTTCACTGTTAGTTAATCAGTAACTAAAAAAAATTTTTTCCCATACCTCCCAGAAAAGTGCTAAGAAACTACACACAGTTTTACAAAGTAACACTTTAGTATGAGGACCAGTTCTCACTATTGACTAGTTGCATATTAGCATGACTATTATTAACATATTGGCTCAATATTAGTACTTATAAAGCACATATTCTGCATGACCATATAATATATAATACTTGAACTTAATGTAATTACTATTAATTAGGAGTATATTGAGGCAAAAATCATAGTTAATGGTCTGATAAAAGAGAGAAATGGACCTTAAAATAAAGTATGACTATTTGAATAATGCATAATGCATAATTCATTCAAAAGTGAAGATCATAGTAACCCACTAGTAATTACTCAAGTATTACTAAATATTTCAGAAGGGATTACTAATTAATTGGAACAGTATTCCAAAGAGAAAAGCCTGATAACCTTTTTTCTTTTGAGATTTTGTAAGGTTTTGGATAGTAATTCCTTCAGATAGATTTGTGGAGCTCAAGGGCCAGAGATGAGACCCCCTTCTGTAAAATATAAATTAAAATGTGATTCGAGAAGCACAATGGTTTTTGTCATTGTTGTCATGTTAGGTTATAGTTTGGATAGGTAGTAATTTTAGTGAACTGACTGTAAATACTCATGGGAAAAAATTATCATAGTAGAATATATGTGTAATGGCAGAATTTTACAGGGATGCCTATGGGTGAAGTTATGGAATACTCAGAAACCAGAGGAACTTTCAAATGTGTTTTAATGCAGAATTAAAGAATCACTAGAATGATGAGAGCAGTGGTGTTCAGTGTGTGTGTGTGTGTGTGTGTGTGTGTGTGTGTGTGTGTGTGTGTGTGTGTGTGTGTGTGTGTGTGTGTGTGTGTGTGTGTGTGTGTGTGTGTGTGTGGAGGGGGGAGGGGAGGTTTCAGGGGTTCAGGGGTCCAATCTTGGTGACCCTGGACCACGATTTCTGTGCCCTCATAATGTTATTTCTCCCCTGCAATTTATCTCTGCATACTGCATTATTTCATGTAACAACTTTAACATGGATGTCTGAGATTATTGTAGTCTGAATTTCCCCACTGAATTACTGAATTACTAATGCTGAGCTGAAGAAAGAAATTGTCTCTGACAGATTAAAAATTGAAATGTTATACAAAATGTTAAACATTTGCTTAAATCGAGGCAGCTGGCATTTATTATTTTATTACAAGAGAATAAAACACTTACAATAATAACTTGTATTAAGTGTTACATTTTGCAAATGACCACTAAAATCTTATTATTCCTCTGAAACAAGAGTTACATTTTTCAGATATCTAAAAAGTCACACATAAAATTACTTTAAACTGCACTTTCATGTATATAATCCATTGGAATGGATATACTTATTGATATTACAATGTATAAAGGCCAACTTCCCTTACCACTGGTATATTTTATATTCTTGACATTAAAAATATACAACAGAGAAATACATTTAAACTGTCAATTAGTTAAATATATATTAAAAGTCATATATCATTACTAGTTAGCATTAATTCATGTTAATTATTGACTTATTATTGGAGATATAGGCTATTATCAATAGTATTACCTTGTCCATACTGTACGTCATAATCTACAGTAATACAGTTTCTCTAACTACTGAAATTTAATGTATGGCATCTAATCTTCAGATAACTGCTACAGTATCTGAACGCTATAAACAATAAGGAAAGACACTGACTGGGATTTAATGAATCAAAGGATTGATGCATTTAGAGAACAGAAAATAGCACCAAAACAATATTTGGGGGGTTGTCACGCACCTTCATCCTACGTGTCACATCATTAAACTAAGTTTCAGTGTATTTGTGATTCTAGTTCCCGTTAGTTTTATAGTGTCACTTTTGTTTGTTCAATACATTTTTATTCAGTCTTCTCCACAAAAGAGACCAAAAAAAAGACCTGAATTAAATTGTAACTTAAAGACCACTTTTTCAGAATATACAAGTAATAAAAATAAAATTAAAGACATCACTTCATCACAAGTTTACTTCCTAAACCATGTGCATTTGACGTAAGGAAAAGCAGGTGCCCATTGAGTAACATTCTAGCTTGACCTTGAGAAGTAATCCTAGTCTACCATAAATTATTTATTTATTGGATTAAATATTAAAAAGGTTTTAGTTAAAGGTGCTTTCAGTTGTGAAAGGGTTCAGTATGAGTATGAGTATGAACAGTGAGTATGAAACAGCTAGGCTTGGCCAAACATGAGCCGTGTCAGTAACCACTGAAACACATTATAATACAATAACACTGATGTTGTGTTTTACAAGTAATTGCTGTTTTACCACTAACATTGCACTTACATTTGCATCACACGAGAGTCCCAAATTTCTACCAAGGTACATATACATTCAGCAGTCAGTTCACAAAAGACAATCTGGAGCAGTCCAGAGTATTCCAGAGCAGTCCTGAGCTGTCAAGGGCAGTCCAGAACAGCAGCACAGAAAATCTGGCATTATAACAAATAGTGTTACTTATCTAGAAATGTCCAAGTGCTTAGGATGGATTTCCTGACTAAAATCTAGACTGCATTATCAAAAATCTTAAGAGACTGCATTATATTTTCATCCTGCAAAACAAAAGCAGCAACAGTTGTATTATTATTTATATCTGCTTTAGCAAATAAAGGTTTAGATAAAGATAAAATGAGCCATACTTTTTGGCAGCAGCCAATGAATTCATCAATAGTTACTACACCATCCTGGTTTATGTCCATTTTCTTTAGAAAAAAAAACAAAAAAAAAAACATAATTGTGATTACAATGTATTTTTGCTTTCAAATGCATCAGCGAGGTGTAATCTAGTTTTGATAGAGGTTTTAATAAATACTTCTGCTGCATAACCAGCGTGACCTCATTAAAAATGTGACTAATTTATAATAACAGATTTAATGGTTGCTATTTTTGTTTCCAGGTGAAATGCCTGCTGCCAAAATATTTATTTTATATAATTTTTTTTCTAAACTTTAAACTTAATTTTAAATAACAAATCCAACATATATATATATATATATAATTACAATATTTAAGGAACTAACAGTACACTGACGGTACTGTCTTTCAATGTTTCCTGGCATTTGAAGCCATGTCTTTGATTGAAAGCAGGGCTAAATGACACTTTGCATTACATAATTTACAAAACTATAGAACTGACACTAAAGTAAAAAATTTTTACTATGCTCTGGTTACTGTTCTCAAGACAACTTGTGCACAATTTAAGTGTTATGAAACCAAACAAAAGGTTTGTATGAAAGACATTGTGATATTTATGGTGCTATTAAAAAATAGTTCACCTAAAAATTAAAATTCTGTCATAATTTGCTCACCCTCATATCGTTCCAAATCTGTGTGACTTTCTTTCCTCTGCAGAACACAGAGGATTTTTTTGAAGACTGTTGGTAACTAAATAGTTTTGGTTACCAGTGGTGTTCATTGTTAGAACATTTCTCAAAACATCTTGTTTCATGTTTCACAGAAGACAGACAGTCATACATATTCCGAAGACATGAGGGTGAGTGACTGAACAAATGTGAATTTTAGATGTCATATTCAAATAGGACTAAAAGTCATAGAGCTTCTAGCTCCACCCTGTGGACAATTTTCGCCTGAAAACTTCTATAATATAAAGCAAAATGGTAGGTAATACAGATTTTCCAAAAAATGTACACAGTCACTTTTTCTGTGCACAAAGGCCTTACTTGGAAGAACATTCTGACGTGTTTCCTGACTGCCTCCTCTTTAAGTTGTGGATGGATAGATTTCCCCATCAAATCATAAATAGACTCCAATATATCTAACATTTCCTGAAAAAAGATAATATGCAGTATTTGCGTTCAATTACAATTCAATACACAGAACAATTTTGACAGGAGTCAAAATTCAAGATGTAGTTCAGACATAATCTTGAGAGCTACATATTTAAATACAGATTGAAATGTTTTCAGACCTCTTTAGTAATCTGTCCATCTTTGTTGATGTCATATAGATTGAAGGCCCAGTTCAGCTTCTCTTCAGTAGTGCCTCTCAACAAAACTGAGAGATCACAGACTAACTCCTGATAAAAAATAAATCAAAATAAAGCACATTTCAAATTATTGAATAGATAAAAAATTTGACATCATAAAGTGCCTTAACATTCCTGCTATTTTTATATAGAGTTACAGGATTTAACATTTTAATATTGTTGGATAAAATATTGGATGACATTCATGTCATAAAAAGCATCATTAATAATGATATTGTATTCAAACTAATTAAGTTAAAAATACTTACCTCAAAACTAAGAGAGCCATTCTTATCTTTATCAAATGCATTGAAAAGAAACTGAGCATAGTTCGATGAATCTAAGAAAATAAAAACAATTAATATCATTATATTCCTGCAAGTAAAATTAATTTCTGTGACATACGTAAATATCTAAACATTTTCAAAGAAATATTATGATGACAGTCAGTTTTATTATACATTGAAATTTAGCTGAATTGTTACTTAACAAAAGCAGGATTTCGATTTGAACTGCATCTGGTCATTACATGGCACACTTAGGGATGAAAAGTTATTATGTTTTGTGAAAATATCACATCATACCACAAGGAGGAGACACTGACTGCAATGTGCAGTAAATGTAATCTGTTCTTCAAACTCTCACAAAACAAGTTTATGAGATTTGCATAGTTTCCTATTATGAACTTTACCAAAGGTGGCATCGTATTGTTTCGTTAAACATATTTAATAAGCTATCAAACAAATTTAAGTGGACCAACCTCCCAGTGGGAAGAACAGAGCATAGATGTTTTTAAATGTGTCCTCATTCACAACTCCACTTGGACAATCCTAGCAAAAACAGGACCAGACAAGAAAGCAATATTTAAAAGACTGGAATATCTCCAAAGAGTGCAGAAGCCCTAAAATGACAACATCATTTTTTATTTCTACACCCAGCAGGTGGGGTTTAACTGAACTCTCACATTCTTGAATCCTCTATAGAGTAACTGCAGCTCTTGTCTGGAGAAATGGGTCTGCGACTGCAGTTGCTCCAGATTTTCTGGGTGATACTGCTCCGTTGTGCTCTCTTGTTCTTCGTCCTCATTATCTACAACACAGCACACACAGCTGCCATTATTTGTATGGGCAAAACAGCTTCAGAATCAAAGAATCAGTCTTTTTTATTTACTCTGATACACGCATTAGTTCAGTCGCACCCTCACAAACTGCCAATGACGCCTAGAGCTTTACCTCTAATTAAAAATCCTGGCACTAGCAGGTCCAGTGACACTAATTACACAAACACTTGCCTTTTTGATGAATAATGAAAAGGGAGTGACATGTATTGATGGCTTTGTCAAGGCCATGTTCCCCTTAACATGCCATTATCTGTGATTTGAGAAACTACATTAGGATCAAAACAGATTTGGTGTCGGAGATCTGAGACAAGTGTTTAACTGTTGGTAAGAGGTCAATATTTGCAGCAACATACAAGTGTTTATATATGCTGTATTTTGTATTGCTTTTACACTTTCAATTTTTGTATAACTCCTCTGCCTGTTTTGTTATTTAAAGCTGTTCATAAAATACTATTTAGCAGCTATTATGTATGTGTGTGGAGGTCAGTATTCATAGCATAAACAGCTTAAAGGGTCTGCTGGCCTGTTTCTGTGAATTTTATTAAATATTCACTACTGTGCCTTAGCAGGTCAGGTAACTAAAGTCACTGGACGCTGTCTCCTTTAGGACATGCATAATACCTCTGTCCCAGATTCTCATCAAGAACGTCCTTGTGCATAGGTTGATGATTGCAGAGAAGCACTGGTTTTTAACAAGATACATTCTCTGAGCTTAAAAACGTTCTACTTCTATCCTAATTTTTGTATTGCATTGTCCATGAATGAGAAATGTACCATATCTGAGGAAATGTAGAAGACAATGAAAGAAAAAACATTGAAGATAACACAATTATAATGACATATTGTGATCTCCTTTAAAACATTCATTCCTGATTGAACTATTTACTATTTGTAGGTCAAAATGTTCTTGTTAACCATTTGTTTTTGTATGAGGAGCTTAATCCATGCTAAAATTGGAGTACCAGAATGACCCATTAAAGATTGGTCAAAATGTTACAATCTGCTCCTAGAACATAATCTATCAAGTTACAGCACCCACCACTATTCACTGCTCACATTTCACTGCACAGGTGCTGCTACAAATAACTAGAGCAGATTTTAGAGTTGCATTTAGATCAGCAATCAGTTTAAAGGGAAACGTTTTATACAGGAAACATCAATTAACTAAATAAAATACTTAAATATTTAAGTATAAATATTTATAAGATTTAAATAAATATGTGTTATAGGCACTGTTAAAAAAGTGTCAACCTTCAGTTGTTACCTTAAAGAGCAATTTTACCTGATGTGCCTTAAAAATTATGATTGCCTTATAACAACATTTGTTTTGTTGGTATGTTTTTTTAAGCTGAAAGGTATACATCTCTATTCACTATTTACCTCTAAATGGTACATGCTAGTACTTTAAAGATACATATTAATACTTCAAAAGTATTTATTGGTACATTTTAAAAAGGTACCGCCTGAGTGTACATATTGGTGAATTATGCACTGCATTTTTAATAGAGCATCTCATCATTAATGGAACACCAGTTCCCTATCAGTCAGTCATGTTCGACATAACATCAGTGTGACTGACTTATGGGATCTCGCCCGAGAGCCCAATTACCTTCGAGTGTTAACAAAACAAGCCAATGACAGTTGGCGTGCGTGTTTCGCCACGCGTACCCCGCCCCGCAGTGCGGGTGTAAAAGAGCAGGTGCAAACGCACATCAGCTTTTCGCTTCGGAGCCGAGCCTTTCAGTGAATCTCCAGAGTGTCTGCAAGACAACAAACGGCATTGGTGTTACAGCGCGTCAGTGAAGGTTGGTGTCCAGTGCTGCTTCTGACGGTGTGCTGCAGCTCTTCATTCTGCGGTCATGCTGCGACCTTCCCTGGGTGCTTCAGCACTTTCTAAAAGAGTGTTTTCTGAAAGAGCAAATCTAAAAGAGCTCCACGAGCGACGGACGTTTTTTTAAAGATGGCTTCCGCTCGTGTGTTTCTGGATGTGGTCGTTTCCTGGCTTTATCTGATGGCCACGATAGCTGTCCCTCGTGCTTGGGCTATCAGCAAGCTAAGGCAGCGCTCGTGGATGAGTAATGTTCTCATTGTGGGAACATAACTATCGTGATGCTGCGTTTCATATACCTCCTCGCCAAACGAGGGGGTATCCCCCTTGCCATTCACCGTTCTAGCTCCTCCGGTTTTCGGAGGGCTACTTCGGCTCATGGTCAGGGTGACTTGATGATCACAGTGAGAGCTTCCCCGTCGAGTGCGTCTCCGCGGGCCTCTCACTCCTCCAGTGCATCGCACCATCTGGTGTTCCCGGACGAGCTGACAGGGTCCTCGGACAGGGCGGGGCCCATCATCTTGTTTGAAGCACCAGCAGAGGGCGAGCTAGGTTCTGGAGATGATGATTCGGCTGTGCTGCCTTCATCAGGAAGATTGGCGTTGCCCGAGTCAGATCCAGAACTGCTTTCCCAGGCCACTGAGGCCTCCAGCCTTCTCCTGAACGCTCTAGGCTGGACAATTGGTTCCTGGGGCCGCAGGCCGACAACCGCCTCCGTTCCATTCTTCCAAGAGGTGCATGAGTAGGTGCATTAGGACCTCGCCCTAAGGGCGACGAAAGTCACAGTGCAGGTCCTGGGTCAGACGATGTCCACATTAGTGGTCCAGGAGAGCCACCTTTGGCTGACCTTGGCAGATATGAGGGAGGCCGACAAGCATCGCTTTCTGGACTCCCCAATCTCCCAGGACGGCCTATTCGGCGAAGCGGTGGAGGGCTTTTCCCAACAGTTCCCAACAGAAGCAGACGGAGGCGTTTCGTCATATCCTGCCCCGGCGGTCCTGCAGTCCCTCCATCTGCTCATCGCCGAGGGCGCCCTCCTGCTGCCTCCACCTCCACTCCAGCTCGGCCACAGCAGCAGCCTTCACAACGGCCGCAGCGTGGATACCGCCTCCGCCCCTGCCAAGCCCGTGAAGCGCCAAGGCAGGCGGCGTCCCTGAGACGGGCGACCCGGAGCCTCTGGATCCTGCTCTTCAGGAGATGGTGACTGCACCACTCCTTCCCCCGGAGGAGGGCTGGGTGGAGAATCTTTTGTTTCATTTTTGTTCTGTTCCGCCACTGGCCCCCGAGACAATGGTACCCAAAACCTAAAAAAAAAAGCACTTACCTTTTTCCGGGTTCCAAGAGGGCGAGGATGGCAGTGCACGAGACACAGTCTCCACACTCCCGTCCCCCTCTCCTTTCGCGATTAAAGCTGCAAACCGTGCATGCATGTGTAACGGGTGTATGCCAGTAAGGGCTTTGTGTAAACCTCACTCCCCTGACCTCAAAAAGAGGCGCTCTAGCGACTGACGCTAGAGCTGTAGCCTGTAGCCTTTAGCCTCCGGCATCCCGGGTTCGAGACCCGCTCGGTGTGATGGTGCGGACCCGGGGGGGTTACACATGTATGAATGCATTACATTTCAGAACGTCTCTCAAATGCATACTAAAATATAGGCTCTTGTGCAATGGTTTGCTAAAAAGAGACACGGGATAAATGTTTGATATCATTATTTAATCACATTGGAATCGAAACTGGGAATCGAAAAGAATCGGAATCGATAAGCAGAATCGGAATCGAAATCGATACAATTCAAACGATACCCAACCCTATACAAGGCCCTCCCCTTCGGGCTATCCCTGTCGCCTCGTGTCTTCACCAAGGTTGTGGAGGCAGCCCTTGTTCTATTAAGGGAAGCAGGCATTCACGTTCTCAACTACCTCGACGACTGGCTCATACTGGCCCAGTCTCGAGCGCTGTTGTGCGGACACAGGGACACAGTGCTCAGTCACCTAAGCCGGTTGGGGCTTCAGGTCAACTGGGAAAAGAGCAAACTCTCCCCTATGCAGAAGATCTCTTTAGTTGGACTAGGTCAACCTCACAGCACGTCTCTTAGTAGAGCGTGCTCAGTCTATGCTGAACTCCCTGGAGTCTTTCTAGCGCAAGAGGGCGGTTCCACTGAAACACTTTCAGAGGCTCCTGGGTCATATGGCATCCACAGCTGCTGTCACGCCGCTCGGACTGCTTCATATGAGACCGATTCAGCGTTGGCTTCACGACCGGGTCCCGAGATGGGCATGGCGACACGGCACGTACCGGGTCTCACGTCAGCCCGCCCTTCCGGGAGAATGGCGACCCACACGTCCCACTGCCAGCTGTTTTACTCCCTGCCCGAGAAGACCCTCGGCACGGATGCGCTGGCACACAGCTGGCCTCGGGGCCTACGCAAATATGCGTTTTCATCAGTGAGCCTGCTCGCACAGACCCTGTGCAAGGTCAGGGAGGACGAAGAGCATGTCCTTTTGGTGGCGCCTTACTGGCCCAATCGTACTTGGTTCCCAGAACTGATGCTCCTCGCGACAGCCACTCCTTGGTAAATTCCTCTGAGGAGGGTTCTCCTTTCTCAGAGAGGGGGCACCCACTGGCACCCATATCCAGACTTGTGGAATCTCCACGTGTGGTTCCTGGATGGGACGCAGAGGTTCTAGGTGGGCTACCTCCAGCGGTAGTAAACACTATCACTTCTGCTAGGGCCCCTTCTACAAGACACTCTTACAGGCTGAAGTGTAACCTGTTCGTCGATTGGTGTTCTCCCCGCCGAGAGGACCCCCGTAGATACCTGATCGCAGTCGGGCTCTCTTTCCTGCAAGATGGGTTGGAGCAAAGGCTGTCTCCCTCCATCCTCAAAGTGTATGTTGCCTCTATTGCCGCACATCACGATGCAGTAGACGGTAAGTCTGTGGAGAAACACGACTTGGTCATCAGGTTCCTCAAAAGGACGAGGAGGTTTCTTCCTCTTTTCTTCCTCTTGGGCTTTGGCGCGGGGCGCCTCGATAGCAGGCATTTGTAGAGCAGCCGGCTGGGTACTGCCCTTGGCCAGTCCATATGTGTAATCTCCACATAATACCTCCTTACGCAGGATGTGGCTCGGTAGCATTCCCCTACTTGGAGTACGCTTTCCCAGTGTTATCCATACCCACTGTACGGAACAACAGTGACTGTCATCTCTGCCTAAGCCTTGTCCTATCTTCCGTCCCAACTGGTGTTGGGGGACTTGCCGGCTTCCGCAGGGCACCGGAGGGGGTAAGCAATAGTGACGTTTTCCAAGGGATCCCATTAGTCAGTCACACTAACATTACGTTGAACGTGACTGACTGATAGGGAATGTCTTGGTTACTTGTGTAACCCTCGTTCCTTGACGTCCCGTCGCCATAGTTGCTGTACCACCGCTGTACGGCAGGGGCACACAGTCTCGGCTCCTCAGTGAAAAATTGATGTGCGTGTGCACGCACTCTCCTTTCATACGTAATAATATATATAAAAGTTTAGATTGGTTTATTTTTATAAAGAATATGTATAGTATTTACAAAAAGAAAATCGTCTAAACTTCTAAAGGTGTTCTATTAAACTCGCTGTGCAGGATGTGAAAATTATGTATGTGAAATCACTGGCTTTAAATTTAATTTACTTGCGAGAATATGGTATTTCACTCTATTTTAGGACTGAGAATACAGTTGTGAAAAAACCTTCATCATTGCACACACACACACACACACACACACACAAAACAACATTATCAACCCCCCAAAAAACAGCTTCAGCTGAGATGAAAGAGTCAATTGTAAAGGAATGGTGGCTGATAGAAGAAAACTGTAAAAAGGAGCTATTTTAGTAATCTTTATATTAAAAATGACCGATTTTGCTACGTCTTCATCAGCAAACCATGTCTTTCAGTAGGTTTAGTTTAGTGTAATTTCTTACATTTTTCCACTTATTGCCATAACGTGCCATGAGGAATGTGCTAATTATTATTTTCCTGCCGAGTGGCAATATGACAGTATCACTTTCATAAATACCTTCTTTGGTCTGTTTTGGAGTAGAAAGGGGGAAAAGATTGGATGACTTATTTTTACCTTGTGATGCTTTTAAGACCAAAGCAGGTACTGGGCAGTAAAATCAAATCAAAAAAATCTGAAAAATCAAATGCTTTAAGTCATGTACTAAATGTAATCTGCATGCATGAATTTCACATAGGAAGGTGTGTTCAAGTAGCAGATAAAACAGCAGCACAAAACTTTCTCAAATGCAGAAAAAAATGAAGCCAAAATCCAGTAGAAATGTGGCAGACAAAATTACCTGAAAAAGATAATATGTGTCTGCAATACTTAATTTATGGCATTATTAAAGGATCATCAGTGTCTTATGGTCGGCTATGGTATGATGGAGTGTGTAATTATATTTAGTCCCACAAGGATATGAAGCACAGCCAAGGGAAAGATGAAATTAATTAGAACTCTCATCCACAAAGTTAAAACCATTAATGATTAGCACCGTAATTTCAATAATAACCCATGTAGGGAGTGGTAAGATATTATTTATATTATTATGTGTATTACACCTAAATAAGAGACAGTGATGACTGAATATAAACAGAATACACCATACAGTCTAATTTACTAACTACATTGTGTCGATGAATATAATTTTTTTTTGAAAGAACAGTGTACATTAAAACTTTAGCCTATGCAACTTTGGCATATTTACATCGTGTTGTACATGCCAGCATTATTTTCAGACTAAAATATGTTAGGTATTACAGAAACATGGCTCTGTATTAACTTGGCAAGATATTCGATCTACAACTCTATCATTAAATATTAAGAATTTCAGTAAAATGTATAATTACACCCTTGAAGGGTCATAGAAAAAGGGGGCGTATAGCATGAATTTATCACAAGACTGTCTGGAAGGAGTTACAACACCTGTTGATTAGCGTAGTAATATTATATAAATTTTATTGTGACTTTTGTGAAAATATTTTTTAAAGAGTTAGCCTGCTTGTACTGACAGTCAAACATTGAAAAAGTCATTCTCTGCTATTGTGATGCATTTTTTGGTCTTTCTATCATAATTAATTATCAGCGTCTTTTTTCTAATAGCAATAATGGTCTGTGCCATTCTGAATACCTTTTAGTTGATTTATTGTAACTGTATGATATGATAATTGCATTTGTATTTAGTTTAGTGTGATTCATTCTTACCTGATGTCGTGATTTTTAAAATAAAAAAGGATTTATTGTTGTATGGGATAATTACATTATATATGCATGGGAAACCAAGGAAGAGCAAAAAAACTAAACAAAAAAATACCTTATATTCACAGTCAGACACTGATTTGAGATAAATATATTGTAATGTAAAATCATATATTTAAAAAAAGAAAGAAAAGGGAAAAACATATCTCTATTTTGAAAGCATTACACTGATAAAAAAATTATTCACTGAATTTACTACATTTTTTTAAGGTAAATGGTTGCAATCAAATTATTTAGCTACGTTTAAAAAAATGTAGTTGACTAATTGTCAGCATTTTTTTTATGTAGCTCAAATAAATTGTTTGCAACCACTTACCTTAAAATTTAGTATCGTTCTTTTTCAGTGTACATGCTATGTTGTTTTTGTTTGTTTTTTAGAAAAATGTAAACAGTAAAACAACTGGATTAACCAATTGTAATTTTTACATTGATCTACACCTATTTATTTATTTATTTATTTATTTATTCACTCATTCATTCATTGTCAAACATTAGTGCATGTAGCATTGCCAAGGTCATGCATTTGATTCCAGGGAAGGCAAAAGCTTATTTGTAATATATACCTTCAGTGCAGTGTCGGGTTTGAATAAAATTATCTAATAAAGGCATAAATGTAAATTTAGTTATAGCTTTGTTGCAACTTCTAAATGTTAACTAAATGTTAAACATAAATAAAAATAAATTGGTTGCTACTTAAACAATTAAATTAAGAGTAGCCTACAATATATCAGAAATCTTGCAAGTAGTGATTGTATTGAAACCCTAGGACAACAAGGAGCCAATTCTGAATGTGAGTATTTATCTTTGTATTTTTATTTATTTATTTTATTTTGTATACAATAAATGGAATTGGTATTGTTAATTGCAGATCATTAGTTCAGGATTAGCCAGCTGAGTGTGAAATATATATGTTTAACTTTAATGATTTTTCAACTAATGTAGCCTACATTAACAAACATATGACATTAATAGTAACCGTTTATGAACAAACGCTGAGCATGATAAAATATGTAATGAACTTCAGGACAACAAAGCGAGTCAAACGATGAAATATGCCAATTAAGTTATTTTTTTAGTATCATAGGCTACAGAGCGGTAAATAATATTAGGAAAGAGACAGTTACAGATTGGTTGACTTTACCTGAGTTCAGAGTTCCTGTGATTAATCGAGCAATATGCTGAGTAAATTTGATCAACTGACGCTTGCATCGCCGCCGTCGACTGCTCATTTTCAATTACAATGAAGGAATGTATTCAAAAGCAAGTCCTCTGCTTTATTCCAATGTTCTGTCAGCTTGAATTCAGCTGGTTTCAGTTTCTTGTAAGGGATATGGATGAAAAGTGTAAATCCGTGTCATCGTTACAGACACCTAGCAAATCAGTTCTCTCTCTCTCTCTCTCTCTCTCTCTCCCCCTCCTATCTCTCTCTCTCTCTATCTCTCTCTCTCTCTCTCTCTCTCTCTCTCTCTCATACACACACACCTCGATACATCATGGAGTTCTCTGCCTTCCTATAATGTTTAGATTGTGAAATGTGATATAGGTTCACCATAGAAACCAGAACTTATTCTCAAGCTGAATAAATGAGTCGTAAACTGGAGGGTTTAATATTCTCCCACCCTGTTCCTAACATAACAAAATAATCATTACAACAGTTCTGTAACAGTGCCCAATGACAACTTTTTTCTGAGAGTGTAATTGTAAAACTGAAGGCATTGACAACAGACCAATAATAAATAGTAAAGAAATATTTAACTGAAATTTCCTCTAATTTGAGTGGGATTGTATCCCATTAACCAAATATAAAAATGCGACCTTGTACCACAACACTAGTCTTGGTGTCAATTTTTCCAAACTGAGATTTATACATCATCTGAAAGATCAATAAATAAGCTTGCCATTGATGTATGGTTTGAGGACAATATTTGCCGAGATACAACTATTTGAAAATCTGGAATCTGAAGGTACAAAAATATCTAAATATAGAGAAAATTGCCGTTAAAGTTGTCCAAATGAAGTCCTTGGCTATATTTCTAATCAAAAATTAAGTTTTGGTATATTTACAAAATATATTCATGGAACATGATATTTACTTAATATCCTAATGATTTTTTTTTTCCATAAAAGAAAAATCTATTATTTTGACCCAAATGTATTTTTGGCTATTGCAACAAATATCTCCGTGCAACTTAAGACTGGTTTTGTGGTCCAGGGTCACATATATGAATTTTCAACACGACATAAATTAGTTAAAATTAAGAAATTATTATAGGGCTATTGCAATGGCGCCCTCTGGTGGTATGAGGTTCATGTAATATCATGCCTTCAATAGGTACACTTATTGGAAATGTAAAAGCGAATGTAGGGATGTTTTTGCAACGCTTGGGTAAGAACACTACAGTTTGGGGTGTTCTAAGGTTTAAGTGGTCTATTCGTTTTTTACAATAATTTTTGCACTAATAACAGAACCTTCATGTCATTTTTCTAAACTCTAGACACAAAACACAAAGCAGTCATTATTTGTAACACAGGCTGTCCAATGTTCAAAACTTTGCATATTGCGTTCATATCTTTAAAGAAGCTTTGCATTTGCAGAAGCATTGGTTCAAAATACTAATTTGTTATGAAATATCATAGGAACATTACTTTAGATCACCCACACACAAGATACTCTTAGTTCCACTATTTAGTTGTTAGTACAATCATTAAATATAGGTGTTCAAAACATATGATGCAGCTTTCATTATGGTTCTACACATTAATGCATTATTGTAATAGAATAGAGAGAAAAAGTACAGACACTGGAATCATTAATCAAAGTGTGAAAATCATTGGTGAATGAATCAACTCGCAACAGGTTTTAAAAAAACCTTATATAAGAAAAAGAAAATATAAAACTACAGTAGGCCTACAATAAAATGTCAACTAGAGTGCCCCTTACTGCACTTCTATGTTTTTTATCAACCCTGTGGATAATGGATTTCATTAGCTAAAGATCTTGGAATATTTGGAAAATACAGGCCTGGCATTGGACATTGCAGGTATCATCTATGGCCTGGAGAAGAGGGACTTGTTTGTGAGGAGCCTATTGAAAACCTTCCTCCTCCATGTGGAGAAAAATTCTTCAGTCGGGTTACAGTAAGGAAAGAGGAGTATTGAGGTAAATACAAGGTGATAAACTGTGGATGGGCCTGAAACCGTGATTGCTCTAAGTGCTGTTGCTAAGAATTCTGGGCCCATTGCACTGATTTTGCTATGGGGCCCCTCAAAATCACATTCAGTGGGGGATGGTCAGGCCCCCCAGAGAACATTGTTATGGGTCCCTCTCAAGCGCTGGGCTCTCAAACTCTCCTCCATCTCTTGGCCTGCCTCATCCAAAAATATGAATGGTTTTCATTATCTTCAGCTCTATCACCCTCTAAAAAGACATTTAACTGTAGGAAAAACAAACATGATAACAATGATATAGAATTTGGGGGGTTCTCTCCCGACAACAGGCATCTTGAAACTGATCACACCTGAACTTACTCAGTCCTCAGTTGCTTCACTTTCGTAATGTTGTTCAAATTTTCCATAAAACTATGCTTCAAGAGTAATGCAACCATTACATAGCATTTTGAGCAGTTTCATCAATTGATAGTTATCATTATAATGAAATGAATAGACACTCAATTCAGATGTAATGTGTGAGCTGCATTTTGAAATAGTAATACTTTGATGTTGTGTTATTTTGAACCAGTGATTTTAGTTCAATGAACAAAAGATCTTTGGCTCCTGTGTATTGTATCCAAGCATTTGGAAAAAGTGTTAAGTGTTTTGAAAAAATAAAATTTTGATCTTCAGTTGTGAATTATGTGTCTAGAGTTTTGACAAATGACATGAAGATTCTGTTATTAGTGCAAACATTCTTGTAAAAAACTGTAAAATGAGAACAAAGAAAATGCATGAAAACAAAGTAATTTATTATAGTGAAATAATTCAAGAACACTGCATGTCAATGTTATAACATTCATATAACATTCAAGTGACTTTTACTAGCATTTTTGTGAACATACAGAGTGTACTACAGAGTCAGTGTGTAGTAGTACAGCATGAAAAAGCAAGCCATCAGATTTAGTAAACTGGAACTCAGGAAACTTGAAGATGATTCTTTAGATTCTTCAGGCAAGCTTTCAACAGAAAGAGAAATATCAGATCAGTATGTTTATTTTAGATGTGCAATCACATTTTATGCAATCAAACACATCTTTACTGCTCTCTAGCTCTCTCTCTCTCTTACCTGACAAGGCCGCTGCAGTTAGAATAACTGTTAAAATGAGAATGTGTTAAGGCGATCTCATTATAAGCATCATTACTAGTGCTGACCGTCCTGATGCCCGTAACTGTAAAAACTTCAGTGGGTGATATTAGCAGATCAATATCCTCTGAAATACATCCATAATCTTCAAGGCGGATCACAGAACAAGAAGTGATGTTGAAAACAGTCCCAATGTTATCACTGGAACTTGTATCTTCAGTTGCATCAGTATAGAGCAATTTTGCTGGAAAAAAACCTATACGTACTTTCTCCCCGATTTTAGTGATATATTCCTCCTCTGTGCCAGAGTACACTGTGCAACACTTTTTTTCACGTATGAGTTGCATGGCGTCTGCCAGCAGGAAGAAAAGAGATTTGAAAGGAAACTCATCTCGGCCCCTGCTTGTCTGAACCAACTTTGTGAATTTTCCATGAAATTTAGAACCAGCTTCTGCATAATTATTCAGTGCAGCCATGTGCTCCGGTGTACCCCCTGGAATGGTGTTGCTGCATTTTGCATTATCTTTCCACATAGTTCTAAATTTTGGATTATTGTTAAGCTCTGTCTGCAGCAGACCTCCACTTTTTGTGACCATTTGCAGCATTTCTTTCCGACAGTTCTGGAACGAGTAATCAGCAGCTTCAGGAAACATGCCCATCTGTATCGCTTCTTCAGTTATCTGCACAACCATCTGAAAGCACAATTAAGAATCACAGCAGAAATTTTGCAGAGAAAAAAAGTATTCCAAGCTTCACACAATTGGATTAATTTTCTAAGCTAAACACTACAAAGTAGTGATGATACATGTGAGAGCTTACAGTGTATAAGAGCACCAGGAGTACCGCAGGAAACCTCAAACTTCCCATTGTATTAGTTGGCGTATGTTCACAAGTCTGGACAAAGACAATAACATGGACAACAGGCTTAAAACAAAGTTGATTAATACATGCTTACCAAACACATAATATATATATATATATATATATATGCTGTTGTGCATGATGCACTTAGTTTTGTCAGAAACATTTGCCTAAAACCAGTGGTTAAAAAGTAACAAAATAACAAAACACAGCTGAAACAGAAAAAGGCAGCACTCACCCTCTTGAGATGCCTGTATTTTTATATTTTTAAGATCAGTTAAACACGAAGAAAGCAAATAGTCAGAACCGCAGTGTGTTCACAACTTGAAAAAGATAAACCCTCCAGGAAACCCTTTCAGGGAGGTACTCTGCCTTTTCCTTCCTGTATTTTAGTCACTACTGTAATCAGCAAAAAGCAAAGCCTAACAGCATAATAATGTGAGAAGAATCCCAGTAGAACATTATTCAAAAGTTGAAAAATTAAACATGAAGGTAAACATTTGTATAAATAAGGTGGTGGACTAATTGTTAGCAATGTGCAGAGATCTAGTTAAAAAAAAGTAAGTGTTCTCATAATGGAGTCAACACCAGTCATGTTGAAACATGACACAGAACAACAATCAGTCTAAATTGCCATCCAATACAAAAACTAAGCTAAAAAAGCAACAACAAAAACAAACGAAGACAGATGGAACCATAATCTACTGTAGGCAGTGGTTCACACATGGTCTATTTGTCCCATTTTTGTGCTGTTTGACCCTAATTTTTCAATGTTACCAACTTACCATAACCCTAAATCCAATTTAAGTTTTTGAAAAATAAGATATCTGATTAGCTTTAGTTATATTTAGAGATAACTCTAATAACAATCCAAGAATGGAGGAAGAGAGCCAGACTAGAATCAGAACTGGAGAATGAGAAGAGCTTTACTTGCGTGGATCTAAATAGCAAGAAGCAAATGCAGAGTGTGTGTGTGTGTGTGTGTTCTTGTTTATGCTAGGATTACGCACAAAGATAGTAAAACCTGAAATTTTTCACATTGTGGTATACTAGAGATATGTGTTAAACAGAAATTACAAAATGTGCAGAGTGCCAGGACCAGAATTTAAAACCACTGTTTTATGGTGGAAAATGACTATGACACAAGGTATATCCAAACTATGGCCTCTTTGGCATTCTCGAGGAAAATAAATGCCTCTCAACATTTAGGGGTGCAGGAAACGAGGAAGCAGGTGCTTTTGTCAAGAGGACCTTAAAAAATTAAGAAATAGAAATAAATATTCCCCTAAACAAACCTGAAATTAAATGAGTAATAAAAAGAGCAGTAAATGGAATGTGGCAAGAAAAGTTGGATAAGGAAGTACAGGGAACACGACATTTGTACAATATTCAAAGAGAAGTAGGGACAGTTACTGTATATGGTACATAAACCTATAAAGGGTGTCTCAACTGTACCCACTTCACTACCTTGTATATTTCTTAAAATGCGATGTAATCTTTTTAACATTCATGTTAGAAAATATGTCCATTAATAATAGACAGTTGAAATATCACCAAATATATATATTTTTAGAGAATTTGCGTAGCATAAGTTTTATCCTATTATCATAACACTGTACAACTAAACAGCATGTGAAGCAATAGGACACCAATCCGGGTACCGTTGATACACTGTCTAAACCGTACCCCACTGAAATGCTTGCACATATCTCTGTCTAGACTATGAAAAGACCTTGCATGGCACAATTGAGAGCACAGAGTTACATGTGCAATGATATGTGTTATGTTTAACAATCATAAAAGAATAATGAGATATTCGCTACCTGGTCTCATGGCATTTACGACCCTGGTGCACTTTTTAGAGACACGGCCCATGAGGCGAGTTTGCTACATATTACTGCAGTTACAAAAGAAACAAACACCAGTGTTGGGGAAAGTTACTTTTAAAAATAATGCATTACAATATTGCTATTTTAAAAAGTAACTAATTACGTTACTTAGTTATTTTTTATGGAAAGTAATGCGTTACATTATCCTGATAAGCATCTGCGTTACTTTGTAAATATGAGCAGGGCTTGTTTGTTTGTTTTAATACAAGAAGTTCTATTTATAGCAAATATAAAAGCCCTTTCACACCAAAAGTGTAATGAATAAACCTCAGGCTGAAGGACTAGTAAATCATGTCTGTACAGTAGAACGAGAAGAAGTTCAACTCTCTTAACAAAAAAACAACCAGAAACCTTGTTAGTTTACCTAAAGTCATTTTTGCTTATTAGTATGGTTGAACTGGGTCATCAAAGGTCAGCAGCAAATACATTGGTTAATAAAATGAGATTAGATATATTTGTGTTGTTTAACATATTTAATTATTGCAGGATTGCATCATATAATTCATTCATTTTGATTTTCATTCGTTTTAATTCATTTTGATGAATACCGAATCTGTTTTTTGCGAGTGGGATGAATTAATACACATTCACATTTAGTCTAGATTAGAACTACAGTAAGATCATGTTCACACGGCGCACTGTCAGTCAATAAATGGAAAAAAAAGTAACTCAGATATTTTCTAGTAAATTAAAAAATAATGCGTTACCCCCAACACTGACAAACACTAGAGGCAGTAAAACTCTGACACATTTTACTCCCTTTCACACACATATCGACATATCGCAGTAGCTTTTTCGGTTTCTAAAGTTTTAAATATGGATATTTTTCTTACAAAGGCGCATTGATTTGCTTCAGGAGGCCTTTATTATTCCCCTGAAACTGTCTGGAGCACTTTTTTATGATGGATGGATGCAGTTTATTGGACTATTGAATATCACCCATTCACTTTTAATGTCACTCCAATTGTATTCATTTGAAAGAAGAAAGTCATGTACACCTTGGATGGCTTAAAGTTGGTGGGGGGATTGTTCTGATTTTCATTTTTTAGTGAACTATCATAATGTAATGTATACATAAATGAATTGATAATGTATCAGAAGGAAGTGGGTGAGTACATTTGAACATAAATTCAGCGATTATTACAAATTATTAACCAAAGATTACAGTTTACATCTGTAAAATACATTTAACTAAATTTCTGACATTTTATAATTAATATGATATAACAGAGCCCCTTTTTCCACAATGGTTCCACACAGACTGGCAGCTGAAGGTCTGGAATCTATGGAAACTTTCATTGGTTAAGGCCCGCACTTGTCTTGAGACCATTTGACAGACATGTCAAACAACCAATCACAGTTCGTTTCGTTCAGCATCACGTTTCGGGGCATTTAAATGTCGCCACAATAACAGACCGGTGTGTAAAACTCTCGGATGTATGATAAAGATTCTGTGCCGCGAACTTTAAATATTTCACATACTTTTGAAAATCCATTTGTTCCATCTGAGCGTATGTCGTCACAGTTGTAAACACGATGGCTTTCTTCTTTCATGAGGAGGTTTGGCGCCACTGCATCTTTGTTTCTAGGCGGAACGTTAAAGAACGCGACACACACGTCTCCCGGTCATCCTGTATAATTCAATTACGATTTTTTCGACACTCCTGTAGTGTTTCAACTTTTTTTTGTGCCATATGCATCAGACTAGCATATGTGGTCCGTGGGCGTGACGTCTGAGGCCGAGACTACTGTACAAGCAACACATTCAGGTGGTTATGTTAAGAAGTCTGTAATAATGAACACGTATGAGTATGGTGGGTTGAATGAACAACACTTTCAAAATTAATTGGATTAGTCAGTTTCTGTGTAATCCAAGCTCAATCTGGAATTTTATCCCCAATTATTTATTTTCCAAATAAGGTGGTCTCCCTTTCCCACTGACCAGTAATTATAATATTGCTAGAATCTTTACATTTTATCAAAATGTAATAAATAGTCATTACTTGCATGGTCATTAATCTTTAAACACAATTTCTCCCCTCACCGGTACTTCATTTTGAACAATCAAGACATTGGATATAAGAGAAAATCATTGTTTTTCAGTAATTGGTTTGAGAAAAAAATTTGGTTAGTTTTCCCAGTTATTTAACTCGGAAGGTCTTCTGTTAAGTTATGAAGAATTTTTATCTAAATTAGATTGTCCAGTATCATGGACGCTATTCCTAAAGGAGCTGTTATGCTTTTAAGGGACTAAGTTAGATCACCCAGCACTTTACCTATTTCTTTAGACACATTTGAAATCCCATTTGGAAAACTATGCTTTTTGTCACATCCTTCTTCACGTAACTGTAAGATTAGATTGCTTTTTCAAAAGAAGTTTGTAACAACTCCATATGTGTTGTCTTATTGGAAGAATTTTGTTGATCAGATTGATTGTAAAAAAGTATGGACTCTTCGAAATACATAATAACTAACAAGGTTAGAGACATCTCATTCAAATTGTTGCACAGATTTTACCCAACTAAAGTGTTTTTGAAAAGGTTCAAATCAGATATAGATACAAGCTGTTTTTTTGTGGTGACCCTAATGAAACTGATATGCATATCTTCTGGGATTGTCCTCACACACAGCTATTTTGGATTGAATTCTCCAATGTTAACAATCGCAATGTGCTCCAGGGTTTCTCTTTTCTTTTCAAGGATATACTGTTTGGCTTCTTTTACATACAAAAAAAATCAAATTAATGAATATTTCATTATTAACCTATTATTAATTCTTGCTAAATTTCATATTCACCGCAGTAAATTCACTCATCAAAATCCTTTATGTATTATTTAAAAAAAAAATAGGTTCAACAGTATATCCAAACTATTTAATCTTTCAAGAATCTTAAAGCTCTTAAAACAGTTAATTTATTTTGTCTTTTTAACTTATTCTGTTAAAGCTTTGTTTTGGATTATTTTTGTTAACGTTACATGCATCTAAAAACTGTGCTTTGCAGGTAATGTCACCTGTTTGTACATAATGCTGTTTTTCTCTGTACTTTTATCTTTGGTACCTTGGCATTAATACAAAATAAAAAAAACTAGTAAGGTGGTGTAACTGGTTTGTGTCAATTGGCGTAACCAGTATTTTTCTTAAAAATATAATTATATACAGGAAAATGTATAAAATATAATCATCTAGTTAAGTATAATAATATGTTTAAAACATTTTTTTAAATAATTTGTCAAAGATGATTTAGAAAATAATTTGTTTTCAGGCATATATCCTGTGAAATATTGCAAAAAAAATTATATTTAGAGATAACTCTAATAAAATCTATTTGTGTGTGATATTAAATTGCATTAAAATGAAGTATTTATTTCTATGAGTAAGCTTACATGCATCTAGATGGATAAAATATTTAGGCTAATATTTCTTATTCTTGGCGGTTACACAATTTGACATTTTCATGTACATTCAGTCTTAAATTTAGTAAAAAATTGTACATATTTCATTTTTAACTACATAAAATCAACATAAACACACTGTACATTTTAAAATACCTGATGGATACTTTTAAAACAAGTTTTTAAATTATTTTTGGATTTCTCATCTTGCCAACCCCTTTTGTCACTGACCCATATATTTCTGAGAAGTACATAAAAATTAAACTAAAAGTGTACTTTCCTATTTTTAGTTTTAAAGAAGTACTAATGGCACACTTGAATAAACTTATTTTTCGTAAGGGTGTGGCTAAAGCCACAGAGGAAGAACAGATGTTCACATGCATTAACGCTAAATTGATTTAACTTCTTCATATCCAGCAGACTTGAATACACTTTTTCGTAAAGGTGTGACCAAACCCACAGAGGAAGAACAGATCTGCACATGCATTAACACAAAATGTATTTAACTCCTTAATATCCATTTAAAGAACTGTACGTATGTAATGAGTACTGTTTGTGATACAAAATTGTATGCAACCTTATACTGTATATGAATGCATGGGTCAATGTTCAGCATTATCCATTGATGTTTGTTCTTCATATTTTCAGCACAATGTGTAGGTTAATATGCAATTGGTTTGGAAAGTGATTTATGGATAGAAAACCTTAAAGACATTGCTCTAATCGTGGAATATAAGCTCTGCAAATAAACCTCACCTCATGTGAGAGAGGGAGCATACCACTTCTGACAGTATCAATCTCAAAATGCTGGATCCGAAAGCCCAACTCACAAATCTCTCATTCTCAGGAAAGATTTAAAGGTTCTCTCAGAGACAAAGAAACAATGTTTCTGTAAAATGCTAAGCTAAGTTGTTTGCTCCAAGGAGAGACTAGAACATTCTGCAAGAAGCAAATTCAGGGAGCTTAGTAGACTTGTTTAGCCAGACCTTCAGATTGATTGCTGAAGGTCTAGAATCCATGGCAGCTTTTATTGGCCAAGGCCGGCCCATGAGGCGAGTTTGACCAACATGTCAAACATCCAATCACAGTTCATGTTTCGGAGTGTGGAAATGTCGCCAAAATAACAGACCGGTGTGTAAAGCTCTCTGACGTATTTTAAAAGATTCTATACCGCGAACTGTAAATATTTCACATACTTTTGAAAATCCAGCATTTAGTTGATCCTGATAAGCATCTGTCGTCACAGTTGTAAACACGATGGCTTTTTTCTTTCGTGAGGGGGTTTGGCGTCACAGAAATTTTGTTTCTAGGCAGAACGTTAAAGAATTCAACACACACGTCTCCCAGAATTCCTGTATAATCTAACCAATCCGATGACGACTTCGAAACTCCTGAAGTGTTTCCACTTTTGTGTGTCATATACATCAGACGTTCAGCCAACGGTCTGTGGTTGTGATGTCTGATGCTGAGACTAGGCGCTTAGTAACAGCAATAGCAACAACGAACTCAACTTAGGGTTCCCTTTGATTTAAAACACATTCCGGGAGAAACAGTATTTCGGCAGGGCCCCCCTCTGTTCTAGCGCCCTGGGCATGTGAACAGACATTTCTTGCTGGATGAAGAACCATCACCTTCAACTCAACATTGCCAAGACAGAATTGCTTGTGATTTCTTTAAACCCATCGTTTCATCACAATTTCACCATTCAGTTAGGTACATCAACCATAACTCCTTCAAAAACAGCCAGAAACCTTGGAGTTATGATTGATGATCAGATGAATTTATCAGACCACATTGCTAAAACTACCCAGTCCTGTAGATTTGCTTCATTCAACATCAGGAAGATCAGGCCCTTTCTTTCAGAACATGCTTCACAAGTCCTTGTTCAAGCTGTTGTCCAGGCTAGACCATTGCAATGCTCTCTTGGCAGGTCTTCCAGCCAGTTCTATCAAACCTTTCAAATGAATCCAGAACCAACGCAGAAGCAAGATCATTTTTAATTAGCTGAAAAGAACACACATCACACCTCTGTTTATCAGTTTGCACCGGCTACCAGTAGCTGCTCACATAAAATTAAATGCTTCAAAACATAATCAGCATATGCTGTTTTTATTTCCAACAGGGATAACATATACATACACACACACAAACAAATAAATAAATAAAATCAAAGAATATAAGTTATTTTAAGTTGTTATGCATTGCACAGTGTTGTTTCATAATCATCTAACTGGTGCACCTCAAACGCTGTAAAAGCAGGGCTGCTAAAATCATCAAAGACTCAACTCACCCCGGTAACTATCTTTTCCGTTTACTGCCATCTGGCAAGCGCTTCAGGAGCATGATGGCAAAAACTGAAAGACTGAGGAGGAGCTTCTTCCCTCAGGCCATCAGGCTCCTTAACACAAACTCTGTTTCATAAACATTTACAAGACTCATTATTAACTGTAAAAAAACATTAATATTCTCATCATCCGTATTGCTGCTATGTGTACATACCCAGTACAACCCGTTTGCACATCCCTCTCATCCCTATTGTTCATATTACTATTTATTAAGTCCCATATACTGTTTTTGAACACCTTACTTGTTTTGCACTTTTCTTTATTCTATTGCACATTTTACTCTTTATTTCTCTTTTTTACCTATATATATATGCTCTTGTGTTGTGTTACTTTTATATAATTGTTTTTATTTTGCACTGTCCACTGAGCGGACCTGATTTGATCTACATTTCACTTCTGATTATACCCTGTATAATTTATTATGTGACAAATAAAGAAACCTTGAACCTTGAAGAACCAGTGCTTTTGTTGAACAGGGAAATTATGGAGTTATTTAACTTTGAAGGGCGTGGTTTGTAACCTACTACTGCAGGACGCAATCGGAAGGAGATTTCAAAGAATCAGTTGTAGCTGAACTACAAATCATTGCTGTGATTCAAACCCTTAATTAAAACTTACTAGACAAGCTATGGAGGGATGTGGGAACAGCAAGAGTGATTGTCAACAAGAGGAACACATCAAATTGAAGAAGGATAAGGATAATATGGAGCAAGCACATACAAATGTGGATGCTTTCGTATGCTGTTATGGATGCTGTGATTGGTTTGGATGTTGTGATTGCTTCGAAAGCTGCGATTGCTCTGAATGCTGTGATTGTTTTGTTTCATCCTGCTGCATTTTTCTGGAATCATGTTTGGGATGTTTTTCTGACGTGAGTAACATTTAGAATCACAAAAACACAGCCTAAAAGGGACTGTTTTCTTAATTTGAATTAAGAAATTATAATGAATTTGAATTATTCTTAATTTTAACATTTTAAAACTTCAATGCATGTTTATTCTAATGTAATAAAAATATGTAAAACATGCTTATATTTGGATTAAGTGGTCTAGTCACAAGAGATATAGCCTACTTGGTAGACATGGATGCCATTATGTGATAGGGACATTCAACAGTAATGTTTAAAGTACATTTTTCAATATAGGCAAACTTTTACAGATTTTCTTATATATTATTATTTGAAAACAGGACATTTTTTTATTATTTAATTAATGCTAATACTGAATGTTTTTTGCCCCAAGTGATTCCTGAGTAAATGGATTTCTAGGGACGCCACAGCAGTCAGAAGAGATTAAAGCCCCTGTGGAAAACACTGAATGCAAAGCCAACAAAACTACAATCTACAACAAATATTAAGACCTCTTTATGGAATGTCATAACGGTATGATTGTTAGAACTTCACAAAGATATTGTTATCTGTATTTACAAAAATGTATTTCCACTAAGATCAAATTACATTACATAAATCAAATAAAAACT
Source organism: Gymnocypris eckloni scoliostomus (assembly GCA_027564155.1). Lineage (NCBI taxonomy): Eukaryota > Metazoa > Chordata > Actinopteri > Cypriniformes > Cyprinidae > Gymnocypris > Gymnocypris eckloni. The sequence continues at coordinate 1,647,342 of CM050416.1, read as the reverse complement.
GTACTTCTTTTATAGTACTGTCTGATTAGCTTAGAGTGGAAGTGAAACTAAAAAGGCATTGGCATAAAAACAGGTCTCGAGGTTCAAGGTTTCTTTATTTGTCACATACTAAATTATACAGGGTATAATCAGAAGTGAAATGTCTCACAAGATTATTGAGCCTCAGAAGGTTTTATGATGTGAAATGTTATCTACTTTGCTTTTTGGAGGATGCTTCAAGCTACTTCATACTTCAAAGTGTTAAAACTAAGCAGAGGTTGTGAAGATTTGGTCAGACTTTATGCTATTCACTTTAATTAAAACAACCTCTGGGCTCAGTGCAATTAGTTAGATGAATTCTTACTCAAAACAGATCACCACAGTCAACTGGCATCAGTATGTTGATGGTTATCAACATGCATGTCAAGACATCTGAGAAGATTCCATAAATACACACCTGGCCCTGGGCATATTTTTGTAAAGTATGTATTTAATAAAATGAAGAAAAACAGGTGACACATGTTGTAATTGTCATTTGAAAGCAAGATACAATATTTTCATAAAGATGAAGTTTCAATGGTTTCTTATTTTTCTTAGAAGAACAAAATTCTGTATTTAAAGATGCAATTAATTGACCATTTGCTTAAATCTGCTCTCTTTGGTTACTGTTGCTAACTCCGACAAACTTCACATAATATCTTGCAATGAACTGGAAATTTCCAAGAATGTAAATGCATGAATGGGGGTATCAGTTCTCCTCTGAACAAACGAAACAGCAGTTCAATTCCAACAACTGCAAATACATTTTGTAAAGGATTCTTGTGAAAACATCCACTCCATAATGGGGCTGGAATTCATCTACACATCAGAAAATATATTAAATTACAAAAACTTTCATAACAAACAGAAGACAAAGCATAAAAATAGTCCTCACCTCCCAGTTTCCAAAAGATGATTTTTTTATGCTCTCAGATTGAATGAACAATGAAATAAAGCACTGAAACAAATGTTTGATCTTATGCTTGTAGGCTGTCTTTGAACATTAGCCTAACTTCACCCAAATACGCCAAAAATGACGGGGAAAAAACTCTAATACTTACAGTGGAATGTATTGAAAATTTCTTTTTTTTAAATGCCCTAAAATACGTGTAAAATCATTTTACAAAACGTGTGCCTGACATATTAAGATGGTCATGTAAATTATGAAATTTACATCACAGTGTACTTGAAACATAATAAATAAGGAGACTTGTATACACAAGTAGGGTCTTTCATGATGTATCATAACAAATTGCCCCAGAATGACTGTTATCCAGAAAGCAGGAAAAAATTAAAGATTAAAAATCACTATTCTGTTTCTAATGGTTAAACTTACATGCCCAAGGGATGGATTATGATTTGTATGTTTATATGTTTTAGTATTTATTATCCAGTTTCCAAGGAACTTCATTGCTGTATTTTAGTAATATCAAGGACAAATGACAAATATTATAGTATATTAATGTAAAACAAACAACTCAACCTTAATTGTTTACTTAATGCAAATTAAGATGTTAGATACCATGCATAAATAAATCTTATAGGTCGTATAATGATGATGCACTTGTATTCACTTAGGCTCTTCTACTAGGAACATAGGTTTTCACAATTATTTATGGTTTGGCTGCTTCCATATTAAATTATATAATATACATGGTTTCTCACTTGCAAAATCAGAGATGTGACTTAAGAGTTTTCCAGGCGCATTTGAAAGCAGCATTAAATTACACATTCTCAAGAGATACAAAATAGTATATTACATTATGAAAACCTTCTCAATGATATGGAGAAATACCAATGTCAGACATGTTCAGAAATCAAGTGTAAACAAAATGCATCAAAACAGTGCACATACAGTTACCTTGCATAATATGCAAAATGTTCATTATTTTACTAAAACAAGAAGGATCATACAAAATACATGTTATTTTTATTTAGTGTTCTCCTGAATTTGATGTTACATAAAATGTGTTTACATATAGTCCATAAAACAAAATGTATAAAAATGACCTAGCTCAAAAATGTACGTGAAGAAGGAAACGTGATACATTAAGATAATTTGAATCAAGGTACAATTTACTTATTTTTCCTTCTGGGAAACATGTAAGTATATTTTGTAGCTTCTGAAGGGCAGTACTAAATGAAAAAAAGTATCTTTAAATAAAGAAAATTTATACATCATCTTGTTCAAAGGTCTTTAACCCCCCAGCTCTTAATGCATCGTATTTCCTTCTAGAGTAGTGATACTCGAATCTGGCTCGCGAGATCCACTTTCCAGCAGAGTTTAGTCCAACACTGATCAAACTCACCTACCTGTGATTTTCTAATGATCCTGAAGACATTGATTAGCATGCTCAGGTGTGTTTGATTAGGGTTAGGGCTGTACTCTGCAGGAAAGTAGATCTCGTGAGCCAGATTTGAGCATCCCTGTTCTTGAGCATCAGTGAATGTTTGAAGCTTTAGTAATAGTTGCGTATTTGAGTTGAGTCCCTCAGTTTTCGTAAGTGTGAAAAGATAGATCTCAAAATTATGCAGTCACTGCTTGAAAGCGTTCAAATATGCAAGATACTGAAAATCCAAATAATTTGCAGGACCAGGAAGATTTTAATTTTTTTTAAGAACAGTGGGCAGTTTAATGGTTCACTCCATTCAAACAAGTGACTCACGAGCAACCATCACCAAACAAAAATATGTGGATCATCTAGGTGACAACACAAAAAATATGAAGAAGCAAACGTATATAACATTTTTAACTAGGTCAATTTTTTATAATTATTTTGTCTTCTAGACTTATGTAAACATCTTTTATGTAAAAGTTGTACTAATACAACTGTACATGCTGGTAACAATAAAAAGAGCCCTAAAACATGTATATTCTAAAAATCAAACAATATAAAAAAATGCACTGAGATGAGATTGTTGATGATCAGATTGTTTACGACAGGCATGCATAAGCATCATTTATATGCAGAGGAAAGTATGCGCATGCATTGTGATACTCTGCACAATGGCGGCACGCCACAGCAGACCAGGATGAGAAGAAGTAGTGCTGCATAAAGTTGTTATTTTTGCTTTCTTTGCACACAAAAAGTATTATCATAGCTTCATAAGATTAAGCTTGAACCACTGATGTCACATGGACTGTTTTATCAATGTCCTTGCTATGTTTCTGGGTCTGGGAACATTTCAGTTGTGTTGCTATCTATGGAGGGTCAGAGAGCTCTCAGATTGCATCAAAAATAACTTAATTTGTGTTCTGAAGATGAACGAAGGCCTTACGGGTTTAGAATGACATGAGGGTGAGTAATTAAAAACAATTAAAATTTCTGCATGAACTATCCCTTTAATGTTTTTAATGACCTTAAACATTTTCAATTTATGAAGCATAATTAGTATATGGTTGTGCATGTAAATAAGTACAAATGGAACTTCTTTTCCTATTAGTTTTTTAAATATCCATATTATCAGCCTATTTTTCAGTAAAAGGAACTAAACGCATTTCAACAATGCAAAAGAAAGAAATCATATTTGAGACTGATGACACAAATTTAAAACCAATCTGAGTTTAATCATGTTTTCTCATATAATTGTGTAATGACAACCCATTGACAATCTTTTTAATAGTGTCCATCCAGTTGCTTTTTTCTTTCAGTCAGTTGTTTTGTAAAATGTCTTCTTTTCAACGGTTTCAACAGACACCACATAGTCTTTAAATATAGTCTTTATATTTGTTCCTGTCAAACCAACATATTTCAACTAAATTCTAGTGAATAAGGAAAAGTTTGTGTTCCAAAATGTTAAACAAATGCACGGTAGGTCAGAAGTCAAAGTTAAATGAAGCACGGTAGTCTCTTTCCCAACTCTTGTCTTGTTCTTCTTTCTTAAGTTCTTTAGCACTGAGCGTTGTTCCTTTCTCCCGTCTCTTCTCCAGTCTTTTCTCTTTACGTATGTGTTGCACTGCCTGAGGATCCTTGGCCTGGAAGTGTGTGACTTTGGGCTGCGGGCTCACTCCAAATCCCAGGCCCGCCTGATCTCTCTTTAGAACCGTGCTTACTGGATTTTTGCGGCCTGAGTGGCCGGGTCCAAGACCAGAAGAGGGGTCCCACCCCAAACGGAGCATCATTTTGTAGCTGGTGCTGGAAGAGGGCAGGCAGTATTGAGGGGTGGCTGGGGGATGGAGCTCACTGAACTGATGCAGTGTGGACCTGTTGTGTGTTTCAGTGCTGTCTGTGTAATGCACAGCACACACATTACACCACTGAGATTGAACACTGTGGAAACACACACGGACACACGCTGTTATTCTCAGATCTGTTCAAGCTGGTCAAAACTAGACTTATTAGATACTTATTGCCACAGCATTTAAGTGAGAACTCTATATCTGACCCTGGGCCACAAAACCTGTCTTAAGGGTCAATCTTAAAAAAAATTTAAAAAATTTAGATTTATACATAATCTGAAAGCTGAATAGATAAGCTTTCCATTGATTTATGGTTTGTTATTGGACAATATTTTGCCGAGATACAACTATTTGAAAAGCTGGAATCTGAGGGTGCAAAAAAAAAAAATATTGAGAAAATCACCTTTAAAGTTGTCCAAATGAAGTTCTTAGCAATGCGTATTACTAATCAGAAATTAAGTTTTGATATATTCACAGTAGGAAATGTACAAAATATCTTCATGGAACATGATCTTTACTTAATGTCTTAATGATTTTTGCCATAAAAGAGAAATCAATAATGTTGACACATACGGTGTATTTTTGGCTATTGCTACAAATATATCCCAGCGACCAGCCGCGATTTCTTTAAGACTGCAAGGGAAGCTCAGCTTCCCCTATAATTATCAAAAATGAATGGTCAAATATATGTACTATTATGTTAACATTTTATTGACTAAAATGCGTTAAACACGTTCATCTCGACGAAAACAATTTCGTTCAGAATCAGCTACTTAGGTCGGCTGACTCGATTTCCTTCTCATTCATTCCGTGGCGTACAGTGCATTACTCTGTTGAAGCCCAGCGTCCATTGACTTCAATGGGGCTGCTTTAAACAGTTTTTCAGTGCTTAGAAACAAGAGGCGGTCATTGGATAATGCTGCGATTATGTCCCACGGACGCTCAGCGTCTCTGGGATGAATGGAGGAGTGGGCTGGCCCGGACTCCGGCGTCTGCGTGATGATTGGAGGGTCTGTCATCTCTTTTAATCCACTTTTATGTCCTAAAGCGCTCGTTTTTGGGGTCGACAGCTTATAAAACGTATTTATTGTTTTTAGCTTGTTTGCTATACACATTGTCACATATCAGCTTTTAGACTTTTTTTTTTTTTGTTATAAATAAATGACAAGGAGGCGGCAGCTTCTCGCAATGCAAAGAGACGGTTGGTGTGGGCGTGGGCGTGGTCTTCAGATTATAGCGTATCACTCTGTGTCTCCATTTCCAACTCAGTCCCATCACGGATTTTGCATGTGTAGTCGAAAGACAAACTGCTGCAACCTTCATCGTATATTTCACACAATTTCACACCACATTCATTGTTTCAGTTTAACATAATTCCCACATTTCCTCCCATTGAGTTAATATATATATATATATATTAGATCGTTTGTTCATTAATTCATATAGTCTGAACTAGCCAGCTAGCAAACTGCACAGCAGGTGTAGAAAGAGCTCCTGTTTAAAGCGGCTCAAGTCCTACACCCGTAACACAATGGGCCAAGGCCGTTTAAGCCTAGCTCTGCTGGCCATTGAGAGGACACTGGTCAAGTCACTGGAAAGAGCGCCTGGTTGTGCGACAGGGTTACAGAGCATTTTCTTGAAAAGGAACGTGGGGCAGAATTTACATATAAATAAATGGACAATTTTATGATTTAGGCCGAAAATGAGCTTCCCCTCTTTAAAAGATCGCAGCCGCCACTGCCAGCGGCGTAAGACTAGTTTTGAGGTCCAGGGTCACATATGGGAAAAATGCAGACTCAGTGGCAAAATAGAGAAAAATTGACAATGTTGTGTCTAAAAGGTAATTTAATATGAACTTTTGGTTTATTTATTTATTTGTCATTTCAAATAAAAACAAGAACTCATACAGGAGTATTTTTGCCCCCATATCTTGAAATTTAACAATTTATTTTTAATTTTTAAATATAATATAAGGATTGATATGATTGATGATAACTGAGTGCAGTTGCTGCTGTTAATGAATGGAACTGCATTCGTCATTGCAAATATGATGTTCGAGAAGATGTCATGAGCAATGGACGAACTGAGAGAATGCATTCTTATATAAAGATACACTATATTGCCAAAAGTATTGGATCACCCCTTTCTAATGAAAGGTTTGACTACTTTAGTAATTTCCATGAGTACAAATCTTAATGTTTAAGCATATAATGATATTCTAGGGAATTGTGTTCTTCTAATTTTATAGCAAAAGTTTGTACAGGACCCTTTTCTATTCTAACATGACAGTGCCTCTGTGTATAAGCCAAGGATCAAAGATAAATGATGATTCAGTCAGTGTGGAAGAACTTGACTGGTCTGCAGAAAGCCAAGTCCTAATCCCAGCTGAACACCTCTGGTGTGACTTTAAATGCAGACCTTGAGCCAAAGACTAGTTTTGTGGTCCAGGGTCACATATGGGAAAAATGCAGACTTCACCAAAATAACCAAATACGAAATATTGATTTCGGATCATTTTTAACCAAAAAATTACAGACTGCAGCTTTAAGTGATTTTTGAACAGTATGTTGGAATCATTCTCAGCAAAAATATTTTCTATGCAAGGATGTTTCCTAAATTGGTCTTCTATGTTCAAAATAGATGTTATTTTCCAAGAGCAGGTATTTGCAAGAAGATTGCTTAACTCTGTTATTTCTGCTAGAAGGATGTAAAACCACAACTCATGTCTCCATTTTTATCTTATATCTATTTACTGCCAATGTCATAGATAATGTCAACGTGACCTAGTCCTGAACTAAATTCACCTTAGGTAGGGGAAATATGTGACAACCTGTAGATAATGTCATAATAGAAAAATGTGTTTAACATCTTTTACAATCAGGCGTAAACATTCCATGATGCTCTAAGAGGATGTAAGTCTCTAGTCTATAATACTGCTCCCCAAATTGGCTTCTTTAGCTTTTTTATTGCATGCTTTGAAGATCTTCCTCCCTTTAGATTATTATGCTCATATTTTAGTCTATTCTTATAGAATTTTAGCAGAATATATTCAGTTTGGATGTTGTATTCATTTTCTATATATTTTTTACATTTAATCATCTGTAATCTTTAATAACTTATACTTATAATTGATTTTAATAACATCTAATTTCAAGAAACACTTCGTCTGCCTAGATCTCTTTCTCCTGCATCAAAATTAACACTTTAAATTATGTACTGGTGCACATACAATATTACTTTTACAGTAGTAAGGTATTGACAATGCTACTGTTTAAACTGGTATTGTATTTTGAAGCTACCGGTGTACCGTGCAACCCTACACAAAACATTAATTGATAAACTGGAGTTGAGTGGATTACTTGTGGATTGTTATAAATGCTTTTATGAGCTTTGTGAACAATCATTCTGACTGCAGCAAATTTTCCTTTATGAGTGTTGGAATGAATACATTTCTTAAATTGTACAGTGTTTGGTGATTTGGACATCTCTAACCTCTCTCTGTTTGTAGTAGGTGTGTTTGTGATCTCTGACACACTGAACTGCTCCAGTTCTCTCACTACATCCTGGTGACCTGCCTGCAGGGCCAGATCCCGAGCATCTCTACCCTAAGAGAGAATGAGAAACAAAACAGGATGGAGATAAAAAGAGAGGAAATGAGATAAACAGAGATCATGTTTAGGAAATGGTTTGCAACCTTATACAGCAATAGTATTTCTACAGGATTGTGAGCTTAGGTAACAGGAAGGTTTCCATGAAGGTTATCAGATAGCTTAATTATTTTAGTTGAAAGATATATACTGTAACTCATTTCATTTTATGAATAATAATGATTGATTCACTGCCCCTTGTGTTATATGTTTACATTTTCTCTTTTTGACATCCATTCAGTGATACAGGGAGAGTTATCATCAATAAATATTCGAGATGGAGTGAAACACGGACAAATGCGTTTTATCCATTCTTTCATCATCATCACCCCCCACACACACACACAAAGTTTTACGTTGTGCCCCCAGAAGCCTAGGATCGGCACTGACTATAACAAATATATTCAGCTTCTGAGTCTCTGGCCCATGAGGGAGAGATGTCAACAGACCATGGCCTGAGTCTCCAGCTTTTGAGGCAGCAACAGATATGACCACGTTATGATCCTCCAACTGAGAGGAAAGAGTTACCCTGCGTTCAGAATTTTTGTCCAGTGAGACGACAACAGATGCAGCATGTACAGGGACAGACTGGGAGTAAATAAAACGGCCCTGGATTTTCTCCCAAATATGCCCACCACAACTACAGTATAAACAGTTGCTATATCTCCCAATATTGCAGCAAGCCTGTCGCATTTATGACAAATAACATCCCAAAATCCATGGTGACCCTGCTGACAAAAACAATAGAAACCATAACAGAAATTAGGGCTGCACGATATATTGCATGCGATAGTCATGCGTATCTCATCAGTAAAGACGGTTCAGTGATTAGCCGTAAATCTCCATCAGCTGTTTTCAAATGGAGCGGCATTTAATAGACAGAGCCGTAGATCACTGATAAGCTACGCCAGTGCTTCCCAAACTGTGGGCCATGGCCCCCCGGTGGGCCGTAGAGGTATGGCAGGGCTAGGCTAAATCTAAATATTTAAATAATTAAAATATTCGAATTGTTCTAAAATGTGATTCCCCCCCCCCTCTCCTTATTACACAAATTAAATGTAGATGTTTTTATGTTGTTGTTTTTTTCAACATAGTTAGGTATTTCATTGCAATAGATTTGTGAACTATGTACAGTAGCTTCTGTTTAGGGATGCACCGAAATGAAAATTCTTGTAATATAAAAATAATACACATGAGCAAATGATGAGTAACAGTGTTTCAGCGCTTTGGACTTTGAACCCTGGTGCCACGAGCTCGTGCAGCACTGTTTGAATGCATGCAATTCGTTTTAGAAAACGTAGCATTCTGTAGATTATTTACTAATCGTTTGAGCCCATTTCGCGATTTCAATCATCAAAGTAACCAGCAACAACCACCCCTTCCTCTTCTCATCGGAGACATGAGATGCAGCACTAAGCAGTCTCTAGCTGTTAGTGTTTCGTGCTTGTAATTATTTGTGTACAGTTCTTTCTCGTACAGTTTTAAATGCTTCCACACTGCAGATGTGTTTGCTGCATTAGTGCGCGCCTCTATTTGATCGCGTAACATCATTGTTCGGTACAAATTATTCAGTTTTTTTGCTTATTCAGCCGAACACCTAAAGCGTTTTTTTCCTTTTTTTCGGCAGAATATTCGGTGCATCCCTACTTCTGTTACACACTTTGATGCAATATAATTGTAATATGCAGAAAGTGTAGTGTTATGGATTTAAATATATTTGTAAAGAATGTTTACATCATCTTACTTTCACCAGCATATAAAAATATTACATTTTATGGTAGTTCTCATAGTTCACATGAAATTCTTACAAACTGGTTAATAAATGTTGATAATTTTGTGCAGAGACAATCTGCTTTATTAAATTTATTGAATATACAAATATATATGTAAATATGTCTTTATACCATTAATCTATATATTTTTTAACAAAGAGGTTGGGGGGGGGGGGGGGTTGTGGAACTTTTGCTATGTTTTTGGGGGGCCTTACCCTGCTGAAGTTTGGGAAGCTCTGAGCTTCACAATTTGCGCTCTGAATCGCAGATGAATCGCATGCGATAGTTAACGTGAGATTGCGTAACAGTCTCCATTTGAAAACAGCTGATGGAGATTTACGGCTAATCACAGAACCGTCTTTACTGATGAGATGCGCATGACTATCGCATGCAATATATCGTGCAGCCCTAACAGAAATTCTAATGATTTCCACTACAAATACCATTACAAACAATCAACTTTCAACCCTTAAAATAATTATATAATGTTTTCCTGTAGTGTGATTTGGGACATATTACATTAGGATTTAGTGTTTTTTTAAACGTCCAATTACCAGTAGAGACCAACAGGCACCATTACAGTTTCCATTAAAACAATACAATTCTCATTATAAATAAGTAAAACCATTACAAATTATGTGCTGGTTTTCTTATTTTAAAAAATTCAGCATTGAATTGAAATAAATATATATTATTGTATGAACTAAAATACTTGAAAACGACATAAAAAGAGAACAATGCAAAATGTATAATATGACAATGATAAACATAAACCTAGCATCTAGAAACCTGAAACAACAGAATTCTTCAATTTGAGTATATGTCTCTTTGTGTGTGTCATGTCAATCAGATTAATCACCTTATAGGCGACTTCATTTACTGTATTTTCTAACTCAATATCTCAAATATAACCCGATGTAGAATCACTTAAGGCTGCGGCTATTTGCACTAAGTGAAAATAACATTTTATTAGCGATAGATGCTATTTACACTGTTAAAATAGCAGGATTTTCTGCTAGTTATACTACTTATTGCAAATAGTGGCAATTATCTGAACCTCAGTATTGCAATACATTATAAAACAGTATGCAATAATAACTTATTGAGTGAGTGTACATTTTAATTCAAATTATTAAATGGATGCCACCTTATTGGGAGAATAAAGCCCTCCCTACACCTACCCTAACCGAGACTTTATTTTCAACTTTTATATTATTTCCTTAATTTTTATTAAAAAATAAATATTTTTCTGATGTGATGGGAGAAAAAAAATTCGCCAAAAGGCAGATTCGAACCCGGGTCGATCGCATTAATAGAAGTATGGCACACGTTTTACCATCTGCACCACTGGAGCTGACAATTATTAGACGCCCTTTATTATCTTGATGAGCCCAATCACACGTTGGTGGGCGGAGTTAGTGTAAATAGACACTCCGCATCACTTAATCTGACCCTTTTTCTTTGATGATGAACCAGCCAGGCCGACGGCGCTGGATGAACGCCCGTTCTGGACTTCTCCAGAAAGTCTAGATGGCCAGTCCGCCCCTGAGTATGTACAGTGTCCCCATCCTATAGTGACAAAGCGGATTCACCAAGTTCACCAAGTCTCTAGCCCAGACAGGCAGAAGACACACAGATATTTGCAAAAAGGTTAAGCTCCGGCAAGCAAATCTTCACTTCAAGGTACTTTCGTCTGCATGTTTCAGACTAAAACCTTGTGCACCTACTCCAGGGCTACATCTGCGTTCCAGATTTTAGACCCTTTTGGTGCTCCAGGAGATCAGCATCCTACAGTGCTTTGTGTTCAAGGCTGTTGAAATCGGATTCCGGCCCCTTTCCTCACTGCATTGTTACGAAATAGGTTCTACAAGTTATCTAGATATGCCACCAATCTTTCTTGTCTGATGTACTCATAACCACACCTTAAGTGACACGTGATCCAAAAATCACAATGTCATCATTGGTTACACGAGGACCCATCACTACACTATTTAACCTCCCTAGGTTGGCGGAAGCAAAATCACTTTATATAGCCTATATACACACATAATATCTGGACTCAAGAAAGGCCAGCTTTAAATGATAGATCTTTTGTTAAATTTGCTCTATTATCTGAATTACTTCTGGACAATTTTTTTTTTGTATAAGCTCAATATATGCATATTTTTATATTCATAAAATAATTGTTTTAAAATTGGACAGAAGTACTATTTTTCTTAGTAATAATGCACATCATTTGTACAGCCTAGTTGTATTAAAGCAATACAACTAAGGGAGAAAGTTCATGTTAAGTTTGGTCAGCATAAATTAATGGTTGTAGTAGGTTACAAGTTATAACTTTAGTTACTTTACTTAAGTTAGACTGGTCAATCTGATAAGTTGCATTTATCAACACTCCACTTTCATTCAATCAACCATACTGACAAACTGTAAAAAAAAATATGTAGAAGCAAACTATCCCTATGTAAGAATCTATTGTCTGCCTCGACCCAGATTCCACTCCACAATATATGTTTGATCATGCTCATTTCCCAAAATGGCTTAATTATTACAGAGAAGAAGAAAGTCAACAATTATGTTGTTTGTAGGCCATTTGGGAATGATCACATCCTGAGCAAATGGTCACCAATTGTAGAATGGGAACGGGTGTGAGACACCTAGAACCACCTCCGACAAAGGGGTGTCAGAACTTAACTAACATACCGACTACAGCTGTTACGACAGTAGCAACTTCATTTACATGAAGGGTAGTAAACTGAAAATGTATAAAAGGTTACAACTCAGGATGTTCTGGGTTCATTCCAACTCCGTTGAACCCAAGGTACAACGTACTTTGTCACTGCTATGCTGCAATAAACATCTTCATCAAGATCTTCAACGTCTTCATCATTTTTCTTACACCTATATCCACCACTCTTTTTAGAGTTGAATGTTACACACCTGTTTGTCCACCACTCCCACCCACGCAGCGCCGTGTTGCAGGAGCAGCCGAACAGCCTTTGTTTGTCCTGCCTTACTTGCGCACATCACACCTGTCCAGTAAAAATCATCACGGAAGTTGACATCACTGCCACGCTGCAAGAGGTCCTTTAGGGCACGAACGTTGCCCTCCTGGGCACATCGGAGGAATTTGTATCCATCACGCTCTGAGGTGTTAACTGGTTCAACGGGAACAGCTTCTGGTCTTTGTGCTTCTCTTCTTCTTTTGGGACCTTATGTCAAAAGATAATGGGTGATTATGATACAACTGTACAGTTATATCTGTTAAATAGCTACAATTATTATAAACTAAACTCTGAAGGAATGCAAATGCTAAAAATGTTTTAAAGAGCACAAATGCTGTATAGATGACAGATTGTTGTAACAAGTAGTTTAGTAGAACCCACTCTATAGCCTTTGTGTATAAATAAATACAAGACAAATTTTAATGCAATTAAAATTTTTATGGAATCATACTTTGAAACAATTGAAACATACACCTGTAGCCAAATGTCTTATAGAAAGATGCATTTAAAGGAATGGGCCAACCAAAAAAAATAAACAATAAATACAATTCTGACTTGATTTCATCAATCTTGGTAACAAAACAGTTTCAGTTCCTATTGCCTTGTATGAACAAGAATGGTTACCAACATTCTTGTTCTAATTAAAGTTAAGCTATGATGAACTAACAAGAGCAATACCGAGGTTTAAGATTTTATTTATTCTTACTCCCACCCTGCTAGGAAAAATATGTTTTGCATTGTTGTTAATGTTAAAAAAAAAAAAAATGGTTTTGCTGACTCTTATCATTGGTGATTTTATTCTTTTAATGTTTAGTTCGCCGATGACACATCAGTGGTAGGTCTCATCAGCAACAACGATGAAACGCACTACAGAGAGGAAGTGGCACAGCTGGCTGAATGGTGTGGCGCTAACAACCTGTCCCTCAATGTGGAGAAGACAAAGGAGGTTGTGATGGACTTCAGGAGAAACTCTGTTGACCACCCCCCACTGACCATCGACACCTCGACTGTGGAGAGAGTCAGCAGCACTAAATTCCTGGGGGTGCACATCACAGAGGACCTCACCTGGACTACCAACACCAAGTCTATCTCCAAGAAGGCACAACAGCGCCTACACTTTCTCCGCCGGCTGAAAAGAGCAAGCCTCCCTCCACCCATCCTCACCACCTTCTACAGGGTACCATTGAGGCGTGCTGACCAGCTGCATCACTGTCTGGTACGGAAACTGCTGTGCAGCAGACCGCAGAAGACCCTCCAGCGGACAGTGAACACCGCTGCAAAAATCATTGGTGCCCCTCTCCCCTCCATCCTGGACATTTTCCTTACACGATGCTCCAGCAAAGCAAAAAGTATCGTGGAGGACCCCACCCACCCCTCCCACAGTCTCTTCCAGCTCCTACCCTCAGGTGAGCGTATCAGAGCCCGCTCCGCCAGACTGCTCAACAGCTTTTTCCCCCAGGCTGTGAGAGCCCTGAACTCACATCACACCGCCCCTCTCTGAAACCCCAAACAACACCCCCTTACCACATCTCAGGAAAAAACTGTTAAACTTTTATCTCTGTGGAATTCAGGTGAGCGGGCCTGCACAAGCCACCTGTAGCAACACCTGTAGCAACACACACATGCACTAGACACTTTCACACACCATTGTGTGTCCAAATCCCACAAAAGACTGACACTAATATACGACTGTAATGTATGTATGTTTACTGGCTCATGCACCACAAATCACCTTACACTGTTCCCCAGCCAGCTGCTTGAATGTCTCTCTTTTGCACATGTACAGTATTTGAAGTCATCTGCACAGTTGTACAGTTTGTATTTTTTGTACAGTTTGTATTTTTTGTTTCCTGTTTTTTAGTTTATGTATAGGTAACCACTTTTATATATAGCATATGTATAGTCAAAGCTGACAGTAGGTTAGTTTGTGTATAGGTTTATACTGTTTTACTTGTGTTGTATATCTGTATTTATGTAGCACCGTGGTCCTGTGAGGCCGCGACATCTCGTCCCACTATATGTCCACACATGTAGTGGAATGACAATAAAGCTCAACTTGAACTTGAACTTGAACTTTAGAAATTATAGATGTGTAAATTTGGGGGGGTCATGTGCTAACATATTAATCAGATTTGTTTCAATAAAGTGTTAAAGAGTATTTTCATAACACTATTATACTATTTAATAACACTATTTAAATTGACAGTCATCAGTTGTTTCACGAGTTCACACTTACATATAATAAATAGAATAGATATTATGCGTATTTGGCATGCTGTCCGAGGGGAGGGCTTCGAGCTCGGAACTTTGGCCCGAACCCAGAGTAGGTTAAGACAGAAATAGTTGTAAGTGCGGAGAAGGGGTGGTGGAGGGATGCTGGAAAACTGTCAAGAAACAGAGGTGAGTCTGCTGTGTATATATACACCTCTTGCCTTGTTAACTGGGTTGATTACTGATTGTGCTCCCCTCGTGTTAATTAGGTTATTTATCTGAACGTGCTCCACCCGAACTTTGTTAATAATACATCATATCAATGTATCAGTTGTCGATATTAAAAAATTGTATTGAACTACTTAATTTTAGACCATGCAAAACAGCATTCAAGTTGTGTGCTGTGATCATAACTATACCTGCTCTTCTTCTCACTCTTCTTGTGGTTGCTGTTACTCCCTCTGTCTCTTGTAGCAGGCTTTGGTAAAAGTCTCTTGCCTCCTCCCCACTAAGTGATTGTTTGTCTTCTTTCTTTCTTTCTATCCAGAGGTTTCCCTCTTCTTTGGCTCTGGTAAAGTAGACTCGGTGGCTCATCTTTAACACAATCTCAACTAAAGGAGAAAATCCTGAGAGATGCTGAAGCAGCTGCTTGTGGCCATGAGACTAAAACCAAGAGAAATACCAAACAGAAGCGTAAACTAAAATAGAAGGACGATTCATTTTAAGGTCACTTAACAGAACTGCCACTTAATTCAATGGGGCAGCGCTTTTTCGTCATTCACTTTTACTTTATGAGGATTATGTATTTTTGTTCCAAGACTTAAAATTAATCAATTTGTTTTTCTGTAACTTAATTACTTTTGATACAGTTGCTTATTTGAATATATCGATTCAAATGCTAAGTATTATAGCTGGCTATTACATATATTTGTACACAGGTTTTGACGAAATTACAAGAATGATTTGCGATGGTTGAAAGCATCACTAGTTACAGCTATCACACGGTTACTTAATAATTTTATTGTTTTCCAGGTATTATGGAAATTAAAACCCTAACGAATGAACTAAAATTCATATTTTCCATGTAAGTTACAGCAGTGAAATAAGAGTAACTCATTAAGAGGAAATGATTGAATTCTGATATCTGATATTATATTCTGTTCTTCTTATAAATTGAACAACATACTTTCTCTAGGATAATGTAATGTTAGTAGTTATCGAGATGTTATATTTAACATCTCACAAACCAAAGGGATGTACAATAGTTTAAAAAAGCCTTAGAGAATGTATATAATTAACGTTACAGCAGATCAGTCTAATATAAAGAAATACACTTTCAATTTCATATAAATTTGGGACCAATAACGTTACCCGCGTGAATAGATCCAGAAAAAGAGACACGACAACATAAATTCCAACTCTACGTAAACACTGCGTTCAACTTTTTCTTGTGACGTTTATTGGTGAACAGAATCTACTACTGCCACCAAGTGTTCTGGGGCGTGCAGCGTCCAAATCTGAATAATGGATGTCTATTTCTCTTGCACATTAGTCAACATTAGGCCTGAAGCTTCACCCTACTCCATAGAGTAGCATCTGCCTGCAAAACCGGAGGCTGCATTTTCAGCAACGTGGTCCTAGGACCGCATTTCTAGGACCTTAGGTTTTTAGTGACAGCAATATTGTGCTCATACTCTGATTGCCAATTTTAGTTGCCTTGCTGCAGTGAAATTTTTAGGACATGGGCTGAGAATCAATCATGTCCTCCCTATTTAATGTTTAAAGGGTCCAGCTATTAATTTTTAACCCTGTCCTGACATATAAAACAGTAAAAAACATTAAATATTTAGAATTGGAAATCCATTTATTAAACATTTAAAGAGAACATGAAAAGAAAGGATATGTGTGATACAGTGAAAATATAAGCTAAAATTGGATAAATAAAAACAAAACTACACAAATTAACACAATTATGAGACAGTTTCATCAGAAGTTGTACTCATTAGAAATAGTGTCTTGGCTGACTCGTATCATTCTTTTCTGAACCGAATTAAACTTGCTAGTCTATCCGAGGAGCAGCGGGCAGACCTGGATAAGCCCATCACAAAGAAAGAAGTGTTAGAAGCAATTAAGTCTCTGAAAGGTGGCAAGGTTCCAGGCCCTGATGGTTTTGGTCCGGAGTTTTACAAAAACTAATTTGCAAATTTATTTTAGAACCTCTAACATATATGCAGTGTTGGGGAGTAACTAGTTAGGCTACATGTAACGGAATTACATAATTTGATTACAAAATAAAAGTAATTGTAATTAGTTACAGTTACTAAGAAAATGTGTAATTAAATTACAGTTACTTATTAAAATGTTGAGGATTACAAAGGGGGTTACATCTGATTTTTTTCACATGCACTCCCACATACAGATATATTTTTTTCATAAATTGCAGTGACTGCTCTAAAATATGAAATACCAATGTTTCAGAAGTTTATAACATGCTCAAGGTTCAAGGTTTGTTTATTCGTCACATACTAAATTATAAAGGGTGTAATGAGAAGTGAAATGTAAAATGCTTATAAAATGCTTATCCGATAACTCTTATATTTCCAATATGGGTTTATGTATATGCTTTATTTATTTAAGATTTACAGTTTTTTTCTAAGGAATTGTTAGATTCCAGTGTTTCCTGTCATAGCTATGCAAAGATTTGATTCTTAAAAACAGTATCATAGCTATTCAACTATTTCTTGTTATGATTTTAAATCTGTATTTAACCTCAGAATGATCTTAAAGTAAGTCTGATTGTATGGTGGCTGTGCTTCAAAGGGGACATCGGATGCCCATTTTCCACAAGTTGGCATGATTCTTTAGGGTCTTCTCGAAATGGTCTCAGTGGTCGTGAAAAACAACACCCTTTTTACCTTTTTAAAAACATCTCTGTTCACAGTGACTCATTTCGTGCTCAGAGTGACTCATATTAGTCCATGGGCCCAGGCCACATTTTTCACTAATTGATACCACCCAAGGTGGCAAATTCTAGTTTGAAGTCCATATGTCTAGATGATATTAAAACATGATAACCTTTTGTTACTGGTAGCTTTGTCACAGAAATCAGCCTTCAATGACACTAACCGTTGAGCCAAATAATGAAAATATCTTGTAACTTTATTTGAACCGAACATGTCATACAAAGAAAAACAACATAATTCTACCTTGTTCATTAACTTTTGGGTCATTGCAAACTGTTTCTGTTTATTCATCATCATCATCATCGTCATTATCATCATATTCAACTAGTTTTCATGACATCAGTATCTTCCTCCTCCTTGGTGCTGGGGGTCCCGCATCCAGTCTACCATCAGCATACCTGTACAAATAAGTGTAAGATATTTCTCATCCATTTCAATGAGGAATCCAAATGTCTAGAAATTGCCTATACATATTTATACTATTTATTATTAGATATTAGAAAATGTAATTAATGTATTTATTATAAGCATACCTTTGTCATCAGTTGTCCATCCATGTCCTTTTGGTTCGGGTATGTCTGGCTGTCCTTCCAGGCAGTGCCTCCAGACAGCTGCCTGGTAATTGGCACGCTGTATATGCCACTTTAAGCAGTCCCTGCAAGGGTGAAGTAGGCTGGACTCCACTTCACCCCTTTTGGTACAGAATAGCAGGTAACGTAGATCATTGACATCACATACACTAGACAATGGTGCCTACATCCTGCAGACAAATGATTCCATGTTGCTGTATAATTCATCTGAGACATCCCAGGATGTTCCCAGATTTGAAGGACTCTTGGAATGTCCTGTTTCCTTTCACAAGTTTGAGAGCGGTAAGTTTTCCTCGTCCTGCAAAAGCACTTATGCTATCACAACCAGTAAGAAATGTACCCCTATAAGAGAATCACATAAGTCATCTCCAAGGAGCTGAGCAAGGTTGCTGATGTTGATGTACCTTGTTCGATTCTGAGTGCCAGATTTCTGATAAAGGGGACAGTTTATCTTCTTACAGCATCCAAGACAAAGGATCATGACATCCGTATCCTCACTCACAATAACTGGGGTTTGATGGTCATTCTGGCTAACATGATTTGCATGTAGGAGCATACGGGTATCCGCCTCCTCATGGGAAGATTTCAGCTCTTCAACAACATTCCAGTCTTTTTTGGTCAGACACTAGCATCTCTTTCCACAGTTTGCAAATAGCTGCTTGTCCTGAAGCTTTACTCGGTTCTCTGCTAGCTTCCACTGGTCCACGATAAATGTTAACAAGGCTGTTTTACTGTCTGTATTACTTAACAGCTTTCTCCACTGTACTTCATTGTGTCCCGGGGCAATGTTCTTCCATTGAGTGCTACTTGCTGAACCACGATTGTATCTCTCAGCATTGATTGATGCTTTCCAATACCCATCAAACACCACATCTATCCGTTTACTGTTTCTTCCTTCGTGCAACACTAGGTTCAGCACAGAACCAGCAATCTCTCCAAAAGTCTTGCCATCACCTTTTAGTTTCTGAACAAGGCTCATTCCATCAATGATGCATGCAGAGTGTTCTCCAATATCTTCAACTGATGATGCTGATTTCTCTAACTCTCTTGCAAGAGCAGCCTTATTAGTTTTCCGCAATGAGCCATCTGGATTTGAGAGTGCCCAAGGCAATGGACCAAGTGGATGAGCCAGGACATCTTTAATGTGAAGTTCTCTACTTTGTGAAGCAATGATCATATGCCCAAAGAGATTTATGTCAGCTTTCAAGACCACCTCTTTCTTCTGTGCTTGTTTTACTCTAGCACTTGTCTTGATGCTTGAGAATGTCTTTAGATTCTGTTTTCTCATTTTGTCATGGAACTTGGTTGCTGGTGACTCTTTCTCTAAACGTTCACATCTGAACGTCTGATATGCCTGCTCTCCAGTCTAGTAAGCTTGTAGCAGATCACTGGCTATGTCTGGTGACACAGCCATTCCTGTGGAAAGACTAATGATATCAGACTGATCTGGACCTAGAGGGTTTACTCAGCTTCTCTCCATAAGTTCTACAAAGGCAATTACATCTGCCTTATCCTTCTCTATCCTGGGCTTCTGTAAATCTTGATGACTGAAACACTCTGTAGACTCATTCCCTGTCATGTTCCTGAGTTGCCTCAGATACTGACTTCTGTTTTCTGAAGTGAGATAGTATCTGGTGACTGCTCCAGTTTTTAGGCTGAAACCCTTGGTTCCACCAGCAGTCTGGGTGTCCTTGTTTACAGCCTTTTCAGATGATGCTAGTGGCTTATCTGTACAATAAAGTATGGTGGAGTAATCTGGTTTTGAATCTAGCACCAGTTGTTGTTGTTGCATAATATACTATTTCATATACAGTTCATACATGTTTTTTCAAATTGCTAGGTCATGGATTGTCCCACCATCATGGTTTTTATATCACCAGATTACAGACAGTCTTGTCTATCCATATCCCCCTAACATCAATATCTTTTGGGATAGATATACAAATATAACAATTTAATAGATGCAAAAATAGTTTTCTTTAATGTGAAGGCTAATATAAAATGTATTCAACAAATATAATGTCAAATTATGGCAGATCTGGATAGCCCTGACTGTCCTGAAAAAATCAACATATAGCATGTATGGATACCTCATACAATAGACTTCATACAAACCTGCTGTGCAGATGCTGTAGGATGATAATGGAAAAAATAATGATTGTCCCAAAAGATTAGTAAAGCTACTCATTTGAAATGGTTACCATGTTTCAAAGTACTTATATGGACTCTACAAACAAACTGGTACCAAAGAGATTTTGCCACCTTAGGTGGTACCAAATTCTGGTTTGGCCCATGGACTATATCTCTTTACATACTAATGAGCTCTGCTCACCCCGCCCCTCTCTTCTGTGGAAGAGCAAAGGCGATTCGCAAATAATTATAACAACTATAAATAGTTAGACTTCCTTCTTCTGGACGTGCAGCTGGATCATGAACAATGGGTACTGATCCATCCTTGAGTTTTAACTTTTTAGCAAAACCTGCCTTGAATTATCCTTCATTCAGAAAGCAGTCTGGAGTAAAATGATTTGCGCAGCCAGACATAAACAAATTTAGTGAAAGTGAAGTGACGTGCGGCCAAGCCAAATATGGTGACCTATACTTGGAATTTGTGCTCTGCATTTAACCCATCCAATTCCACACACACTACACACTACACATCCGGAGCAGTGGTCAGCCATACTGTGGCGGCGAAGGGGAGCAGTTGGGGGTTTGGTGCCTTGCTCAAGGTTCTCACCTCAATCATAGCATTGAAGGTGGAAGAGAGAGTGCTGGACATTCACTCCAAAATCAAAATGGTTTGATAATTGAGACTGTTTAGGTTTTTGGGTGGGAAAAAAGGAGTGAATCTTTATTATTGTATTAGACACTGCTAAGACTAATTTATATGCAAATGAAGATATTTTGCATCAAATGTCTCCTTTAAAATTTAAATATCATAATCTTAATTCAAGTGAAGAGGGACTTTGAAAGTCTGACAGTTATCAGGGTTGAGTACTACTGTACGGTTAACCCTGCCTGGTTAACATGTTTGAAAATGATTAACAGTTGAAAACATTATACATTTAGGAAAGTAATCAATAAGTAATCAAATGTAATCAGTTACATTACTTTAATAAAATAATTGAAAAGTTACACTACTTATTACATTTTAAGTAGGGTAACTTGTAATCTGTAACCTATTACATTTCCAAAGTAACCTTCCCAACACTGCATATATGTATATTGATTAATTTAAAAAGGTGTGTTTACCAGCTACCTTAAACGTGGCATATACAGTATTTCATTGATCCAACAAAATTTAAAACATTGATGAATGCAGACCTATAAGCTTGTTAAATGTGGATTGCAAGCTACTATCCAAGCTTTTAGCAAGAAGACTTGAATCACTCCACCCTCAGCTAATAAACCAGACAGGTTTTATTCAACAAAGGTTATCATATTCCAATGTCAGAAGATTGCTAAACATAATACAGTATTCACAAATATCCAAAACTCAAGTGCTTGCCATTTCATTAGATGCAGAACAGGCGTTTGAGCGCATGGAATGGGTGTATATGTTTGAAGTGCTGGACAAGTTTAATTTAGGTACAGACTTTATTAACTGGATTTGGACTATTTACTGTGCACCAACTGCTTGTGTTATTTTAGTACCAATGGCCCTTCGCTCTCTTCCTTTTCCGTTGGGGTGAAGTACAAGGCAAGGCTGCCCGTTGTCCCCTCTCCTTTTTGCCTTGATTCTTGGACCCCTTGCAGAGACCATTAGAACTCAAACTGATATCCATGGGGTTGAGATTGGCCAGTCAGTTAATACAATTGCGTTATATACCGATGATATACTTCTATTTCTTACAAATGTGGAAACTTCTATTCCCACAGTTCTCAAAACTATTGATTCTTTTAGTTCGATATCGAGTTATAAGATAAATTATGATAATTCTGAAGTTATGCCCCTAGGCCTGGGGGGAGATATCTCTACTATCTCCTTGTTAAGTTGTCCTTTTAAGTGGTCTAGAACAGACCTCACATAGGCCTATCTTGGAATTCGACTTTCACCTATTTTATCATAACTTTGGAAACTTAATTTAGCCCCACTTATTAAAAGTCTAAACGATTATTTACAAAGCTGGTTTAACCTCCCCATTTCTTGCATGGGGAGAATTAATCTAATTAACCTGTTAACCTGCAGCAGGATGTCAGAACACTGAACGCTCTCTGATTTTGCATGTCCTTGTTTACAAATAGATTAAATGAAACGGGACAAAATTAATCTTGACAAACTATATATCATTCTGAAGGTCTAAGCCCATCGAGCACTTTAGTCTAACAAGCAATAACGTTGTTATATGGATGGATATTCCTTTGTTTACGTCTCCTTTCTTCAAGGAGAGTTATTGTTTGTATCCGTTTTGGAATAGCTCATGCTCAAAATACTGAGTCTTGGTTGTAAAAAACCACATGGTTTTGTAGTATACAGTGTTACAAACAGAATGAGACCATCCCAAAAAATAAGAACTAAAATGGGGGCTATATATAGTTGCATCTCAATAAATTAGAATGTCGTGGAAAAGTTCATTTATTTCCGTAATTCAACTCAAATTGTGAAACTCGTGTATTAAATTAATTCTATGCACAAAGAACGGAAGAAGTTTAAGTCTTTGGTTCTTTTAATTATGATGATTTTGACTCACATTTAACAAAAACCCACCAATTCACTATCTTAATAAATTAAAATATGGTGACATGACAATCAGCTAATCAACTCAAAACACCTGCAAAGGTTTCCTGAGCCTTCAAAATGAGACTGAAATTCTTCATAAATATCATTTTTTAGCAAGAAGGAGCACAATTGAGCAGACACAACTTTTTCTAACATTTTTGACATAAATGAAAGATTTGAAATGGGCCTGTAATTTGCCAGTTCACAAGGATCTAGTTTTGGTTTCTTAATAAGAGGCTTAATAACCACCAGTTTAAATAGTTTTGGGACGTGACTTAAAGATAACGATGAGTTAATAATATTGAGAAACGGTTCTTCTGCTACAGGTAACAACTCTATCAATAATTTAGTGGGTACAGGATCTAATAAACATGTTGTTGGTTTAGATGCAGTGATAAGTTTATTTAGCTCATCCTGTCCTATAGTTGTAAAGCAATGCAGTTTTTCTTTGGGTGCGATAAATGAAGCCAAAGTACTAGGCGCTGTAAAATCTACATTTGTTATTGTATTTCTGATGTTATCTATTTTTTCAGTAAATAAATTGATACATTCATTACTGTTAAACTGTGAGGGAATATTTAGATCGGGTGACATCTGTTTATTTGTTAATCTAGCCACTGTGCTAAATAAAAACCTTTTGTTTTTAACATTGTTTTGGTTATTATCTATGAGTTTGTGGATATGCTTGGTCCTGGCAGCTTTTAGAGCCTGTCTATAGCTGGACATACTGTTTTTCCACGCAATTCTAACTTCCAAGTTCGTTTTCATTTGCGCTCAAGGTATTAGAGAAGATAGTTCCCATGTTGCTAGTAATTTTGCCCCTACCAAGTATTGAGTACATATACAGTAAAAACATACTTTCCAGAAGGCCAACAATTCACAAAGAAATAATTATTGGTCTTATGAAGTATTCTAATTTGTTGAGATGGTGAATTGGTGGGTTTTTGTTAAATGTGAGCCAAAATCATCACAATTAAAATAACCAAAGACTTAAACTACTTCAGTTGAGTTGAATTACTGAAATAAATGAACTTTTCCACGACATTTTAATTTATTGAGATGCACCTGTATAGTCTCAGGAAAATCTAATTTTTCATGGTATTTTCTTCAGATTTGAAATATATACTCACGAGACATGTGATTTTCAATCCATTAATTTTCTGCTCCAGGACTTATTTCATGTATTTTTATATGAAATAATATATATATATTTTTAATTCAGTGTGGTATAATTTATTTCAAGGCACTTCAGTCTCTATAACCTTTTATCTTTTTGAGCATTATCAATTCTGGGTGATCGTGTGTGTGTAGCACACTGAAGTCAGCAACTGTTATAATTTTAAGTTTGGTACGTCTTTTTCAGCTGTGAGTCCCAAAATGGGACGTGCTGGCTAACAGGATAAAATGAACATCCTTCCCTGAATATTATATCCCATGCAAATGGGATGCAAAAATATTTTAGATCTGGATTTTGGTCTGGAGCCCTGCGATATTACAGTATTTTTTTAATCTGAATTTTTAAATAAATTCAGCCTTAGTGAAAATAAGATGCTAATTTTCAAAAACATAAAATATATTACAGATTTTTGAACATTAGTGTATATTTGGGGTTACTTCCTCTGCATTGGGACATAGCATAGAGCATAATAGAAGAACCTATTCTACCTCTTGTTCCATGAAAAGTTTAAGTTTATTGTTTATATATTATTATATACAAAAGGAAAAGTGTTAATTATGAGTTCTGTTAACAACTTTAATATAGATACCTCTTCTTATCTGATTTAGTTTTCTCCTGATTTGTGTCTTTTTATTCAAATGTTGGCATTCTTTATATATATATATACACATATATATATATATATATACACATTAACAAAATAAACAATAGGGTTAATTAGGAGTACTGAACCTAAAAAAAAATTTTTCTTACGTCAAATTGAATATCACAAAAAAGATTAAGGCCACTTTCCAACTTCTTTCAAATGTTGCAGTTTGTTGTTTGAATACAAGGGTGCAAATTAGTTAATTATGAGTTCTAAAATATCTAAAAA
This sequence comes from Gymnocypris eckloni scoliostomus, assembly GCA_027564155.1. NCBI lineage: Eukaryota > Metazoa > Chordata > Actinopteri > Cypriniformes > Cyprinidae > Gymnocypris > Gymnocypris eckloni. Next base: position 1,622,185 of record CM050416.1, on the reverse strand, counting down.
TAGATATTTCTTACCTGAAACTCATCCTTAAAACGATTCAGGCTGCTTTTCATTTAGATGTGCAGTTTGTTGTTTCAATAGAAAAACAAACAAACAAGCAAAAAAAATTAAATAAGTGTTAATTATGTTCAACTACCAACCTTAAAAATAGGTATTTTTCTTACCTGAAACTGACAATCATCACACAAAAAAATATTCAAGCCGCTTTCCATTTTTTCAGTTGGAAAAAATCAGTTACCATTTTATTCTTATCTGACACAGAAAAATCTCAAAAAGATCAAGCGTCTTTCCACCTTCCTTCAAACGGTGCTGTTTGTTGTTTTGGGTACAGAGGTTTGGTATCCTGGCCACCTAGGTCACCGTGTCCCCTCACCTCTGGTAAGCACTCCACATCCATGGCATGTCTCTTCATAAAAACTGGCTTTCAAAAATTACTATTATATATTAACTTCCTTTGGGGGTTATGAATAAACTCACACAAAGAAACATGAATATGAGCATTATGAATTTTTATTGAAATTAGTGTCAAAATGTATTTAATTCTGGAACTCTGGAAGTACTGATTGACAAAAATAATGTTTTTGCTTTGAAAAAGTGTCCCATCAACAAACCGATACAACGACTGATCGCATGTACAAAAGTACTTTTGGTAAAATTTAGTCATTTCGTCCCATCATATAATTGAAACGACAAGTGTTGATTGAAACTGGTGGAAATTTGCTGCAAAGTTTACCACTTCAAAAATTTTACTTTTTATATAATTGTTAACTCTGAACTGACACAATTTAACCAGTTTTCCTTGTCCAAATAAAACAAAAGAACTGAAAATTAAAATGACTGTTCTGAACATTACCTTCAAACAGAGAGGGTACAAAACTTTGAGCTGCTTTGAAAATGGGAGACTGTAGTCTAACAGGCATCCGCCTGATTGTGAGGTGATGCTCTCTCCTCCATTCTTTGGCAGCTAAAACATACAAACGTCCTTCTTGATATCAAAACTAGCCACAAACTCATTAGAATTGTTTTCATCATGCATTAGGTCTAAATCATGAATAAACGAAAAAGAGACTATGTAATTAACCAAGCAATCTCCCAGAACCTTGTGAATCTCTAAACGTGGGTAGTTTCTTTAAGCAGTAATAAGACAAATTTGAAGATAAACATGCAATAAAATGAAAACCAATAGAAGTGACCCCAATCGCTTCATAAAATATTGTTTTTTGGCCCAACAGTTAGATTAAACACTTCATTTGAGTAGCACAATTTATTTAATACATTAGATTATGTGCTCCATATTTTATTCATTACATTGCAAAGAAAAGCAAAATATTGAGAGACCACTGTGAACACTAACAAGTGAAAAAAAAAAAAAAACTTAAGCTGGAAAAAAGCTACATTAATCCCTCAACCCAAACTGTATTTCATGGCCATTTGAAGCTGCTGATTTCCCTACTACTTTCTTTCGCTGCAACGCTTATTCAATCGCACATTAATTCACAAACAAAAGGAAACAAAGCCTATAATAGAGGAGAGAACAGCATTTCTCACTTGTCACTCTTCTACAAGATGATATCGTTTCTGAGGCTGAATATTTCCGCGTACTCAGAGGATGAGTAATGAAGACAGTGAGGACAGATTCCCAGGGAGGTGCAGGAGATCCCAGCCTGCTCATTCTCACTTCTCAGGGCCTGCCGGAGCTCTCCTGAAGCTTCTAGTTTTTCACGATCCCTCCATCGCCCTCACTCACAAAGCGCTTACGCCCCCTATTGGCCACAAGAACACATCTGTTATAAAGCTAGTGCTTACAGGAACAGAACTACCACAACATAGCAGATGGTAACAAAATGTAAAATGTTATATTCTTTTTAATCTTTACGTATGACAGAACAACGGTTAACAGAAGATGCAAGTCTCTGACCTGGTTGGGCAGGAGTCTCTGAGCAGTTTAGTGATCACTGACTCCTGGTAACAAAGGTCCACAAAGGTTTCCATAATGAAGTGCGCAAGAGGCGCATCCAGGTTGATCTCTGGCAGCTCGTCATATACACGCTGGAAGCCCTGTGTAAAACATGTAAACGAATTTAAAATGCATTTACAATGAAAAAAATTACTTGTTTGTGAAAGACAAATAAAATAATTTATCTTGCTTTATCAGTGCAAGTGAAACTTGTTATTTTATATAGTTTGAAATAAGCAGCGATAGACTTAAATGCAAGGTCACGTAGTCATTTTTAAAGCATTATCTATTTATTCTACAGCTTATTTATATTACATAAAATCTGTATATATTAATATTCATTTAAAATAAATTGTTTATAATAAAAATGTAATGGATTAATAATAATATAAATCATATAAAATAACTAAGTTATCATTAAAGACAGACTTTCTTTAGTACTAGTGACATTTAATTTGGAACAAGACAAACTGGGGGAGTGACTTATTTTTTGTGTCAGACGTGTCACTTTGCTCACATCTGATTGGTCCAATTTTAGTGTGAGATCTCTAACTCAGAACATAACCTGCCCCGGAGCAGGTTAGCCGTGGAGTATAAGTTACTATGGCAATGAATGCAGCTAAAAGCAAAGCCACATTCATGGTACCTAAAACCCAGGATTGGTGCAAACTAAACTGAAATTTACCTGGCTAGCCAGCTAATCCGGCTTCATGCTACAGGGCCCTGCTGAAGTTACAAGTAAACTGTTTTGAATACAAGCATGGTTCAAGGACTAACAGATGCAAATATGGTGATGACTGGGAAAACTACCTTTTTAGTCATCTGGTGTTGACTAGAAAAGGTAGTAGGTAAGAGGGTAATATAAATATCCATCCACTATCTCCTTTTGTGTTTAACACCATTTACACTAACACTTCAGAACTGTGTTAATAATTTAAAAATATATATTTCATGGGAAATTCTCTCCATTTTCTAAATGCAAACAATCCATCCATACTTGCGTTTCATTTTCTTTTTAAATGTTCTGAAATTGTTGTTTGTAATTCATGTAACTTAATCTCAATCTGGTGCAATTAAAAACTCTATGATGACAAATGCAGAATCTTAATTTTTTTCATCTTAAATCCTTCTGCTTTCTTATAATAGACTTAAAAATTGCCTTCATCCATCCAATCAACAACCAATTAAGTCTCGGTCCTAATTTTGTTCTTTTTTAATTGTATGCTTTTACTCCGATGTACTTCACAATGCTGAAAAAAAAGATCTGAATCATAATCAGCTTTATTGCCAGGTATGTTTACACACACGAGGAATTTGTTTTTGTGACAGAAGCTACCGCAGTGCAACTGAATGACAGTGACAGAACAAAATAAGTAAATAAGGAATAACAATATATGAATTGACAATTGTATGCACAGGTATATAACAATGGACAGTTTTGTATGTACAGGTATATTATGTGCAATTGAAGTGTAGACTAAGTATGTTTGTTAGATAAATGTATGACAGCCAGCTCCTTAACCTCCTGTCTGTAAGCAAACTTGTCACCGTCCTGGATGAGGCTGATCAGTGTGGTGTCGTCTGCAAACTTCAAGAGCTTGACAGAGGGGTCTTTAGATGTGCAGTCATTGGTGTACAGGGAGAGAGCAGTGGGGAGAGAATACAGCCCTGATGAGCTCCAGTGCTGATCATACGGGTGCTGGATGGGAATTTTCCCAGCCTCACTAGCTGCTGCCTGTCTGTCATTAAGCTGTTGATCCACTGACAGACGGAGGTGGGCACAGAGAGCAGAGTTAGTTTGGGCAGAAGGTGGTTTGAAATGATGGTGTTAAAGGCCGAGCTGAAGTCCACAAACAGGATCCTCCCATAAGTCCCTGGTCTGTCTAAATGTTGCAGAACATAATGCAGTCTCATGTTGACTGCATCATCCACACATCTGTTGAATCTGTAGGCAAACTGAAGAGGATCCAGCAAGGGTCCAGTGATATCCTTCAGGTGGGCCAGCACCAGTTTTTCAAATGACTTCATGACCACAGACTTTAGAGCCACCAGCCTGTAGTCATTTAGTCCTGTAATTTTGGATTTCTTTGGGATGGGGATAAGGTTCAAGTTTTTTTTTTTATTCGTCACATACTCAATTATACAGAATATAATCAGTAGTGAAATGTGAATCAGGTCAGGTCCGCTCAATGGACAGTGCAAAAAAATATGTAACACAACACAAGAGAATATATATAAATATAGGTACAAAAAAAAAAAAAATAAGATAAAATTAAGAGTAAAATGTGCAATAAAATAAATGTGCAATACAGTATACTGTGGACTTATAATAATAATAATATAAGCAGGGATGTGCAAGAGAAATGTGCAAACAGGTTGTACCGGGTATATACACATAGCAGCAATACGGATGATGGAGAATAGTGAATGTTTTACAGTTTATTAAATTGAGTCCTGTAAATGTTATTAGACCGAGTTTGAGTTTAGGTGCCTGATGGCCTGAGGGAAGAAGCTCCTCCTAAGTCTCTCAGTTTTTGCCATCATGCTCCGGAAGCGCTTGCCAGATGGCAGTAAAATGAAAAGACTGTTACCAGGGTGATTTGTGTTCTTGATGATTTTAGCAGCTCTGCTTTTGCAGCGTTTGAGGTAGATGTCCTGCAGAGAGGGAAGAGCAGACCCTGAGATGAGCTCAGCTAAGTGCACAACTCTCTGCAGAGCTTTGCAGTCCTGATTTGAGGATTTACCATACCACACTGAGATGCACTGAGTCAGTACACTTTCTATGGCCCCTGAATAGAAAGTTTTCAGGATTGCTGGTGAGACCCTGAATTTCCTCAGCTGCCGCAGATGGTACAGTCTTTGCCTGGCTTTCTTGACCTGTGTTTGAATGTGTGCAGTCCAAGTCAGGTCCTCTGAGATGTTTACACCGAGGTACTTGAAGCTGCTCACCCTCACCACAGGGGTCCCACTGATCATAAGAGGTGTGTAGGGCCGCTGGTGTCGCTTCCTGAAGTCCACAATCAGCTCTTTAGTTTTGCTCACGTTCAGAGAGAGATAGTACCTCATCCAAGTATGCAATCTCATCATTGTTGGAAATGAGGCCCAGAACCACAGTATCATCTGCAAATTTAACAATAGAAGTGGAGCTGTGAGAGGACACGCAGTTGTGTGTGTAGACAGAGTAGAGCAGGGGACTCAGGACACAACCCTGTGGGGCTCCTACGTTCAGGGTAATGGAGTTTGAGGTGAACTGGCCTACTTTCACCACTTGAGGTCTGTCGGTGAGGAAGTCTTGAATCGAGTCACAGAGTGAAGAGTTTAGGCCGAGGTCTGTGAGTTTAACAGCTAGCTTGATGGGGACTATAGTATTGAAAGCTGAGCTGTAGTCGATGAAAAGCAGCCTTACATAGTTCCCATTTTTGCTGTCAATGTGTGTAAGGGAAGAGTGCAGGACGTGAGAGATGGCATCGTCAGTTGATCTATTTATCAAACTGAAGAGGGTCCAAAGTAACAGGGATGGAGGAGCAAATGTGGTTCTTTAAAAGTCTCTCAAAAACCTTCATGACTATTGATGTGAGGGCAACTGGACGATAGTCATTCAGGCAAGAGGGTTTACTGTTCTTTGGCACTGGGATTATGACTGATTTTTTAAAGGAGGTGGGAACCACAGAGGTAGCGAGAGACTCATTAAAGATTGAAGTAAACAAACCAGCAAGCAGATCAGCGCAGGACCTCAGAACACGGCCAGTAATCCCATCAGGTCTGGCTGCTTTCCTGACGTTCACTCTCTTTAGTTCCCTCCGAACCTCGCCCTCCGACACGGTGATTACATGATCATCGCTGCTCTGTCTGCTGCTTCCTGACACGCTGATCGGCAGAGTCGTGCTGCCGCCATTGCATTCAAAGCGGGCGTAGAAGGTGTTTAACCTTCTATTAAAGAAGGATAATTGTGGAGCGTTTGAAGCATGAGGGGACTTTGCGCAGTTCCAGTGATCTGTTGAAGATCTTTGTGAAGATTGGGGCCAGCTGGTCAGCACAGGATTTCAGACAGATTGCTGTAATACAGTCTGGGCCTGGAGCTTTTTTTCCTTTTTTGCTTCCGGAAGACCTGGTGCACCTCGTCTTCGCTGATCTGAATCGCAGATGTGGGGAAGAGGGGGTTGCTGGAGGTGTTAATGGTAGTGTGACGAGGTGTCCAGAGCGGGTGTGGGGTGTTTTTTCAAACCTGCAATAGAACTCTTTCAAATTGTCTGCCAGTTGTTGATTCTCCACAGTGCTGGGGGATGGTGTCTTGTAGTTGGTTATTTCTTTTAGACCTTTCCACACTGATGTTGAGTCACCAGAAGATAATTGGACCCTTAGCTTATCTGAATAATTCCTCTTTGCCACTCTGATCTCCTTTTCCAGTGTGTATTTGGCCTGTTTATACAAGATTTTATCCCCCTTCCTGTAAGCATCTTCTTTGGCCTGACGGAGCTGTCTGAGTTCTGCAGTGAATCATGGTTTGTCGTTGTTGTAGGTTAAATGAGTCCTAGTAGGAATGCACATATCCTCACAGAAACTGATATATGATGTTAGTCTCTGTGAGCTCGTCCAGATTGGTGGCAGCAGCTTCAAAAACAGTCCAATCAGTGAGGTTGAAACAGGCTTGTAAAACCCTGTAAAATTAGTCCATCTTTAAATAGTTCTTAATATAGGTTTAGCAGATTTTAGTTTCTGTCTGTAGGTCGGTATAAGATGAACCAAACAGTGATCAGAGAGCCCCAAAGCTGCCCGTGGGACAGAGTGAAATGCATCTTTTATTGTTGTGCAACAGTGATCCAATATATTACTGTCTCCGGTGGGACATGTAACATGCAGTCTGTATTTTGGCAGATCACGAGAGAGATTTGCTTTATTAAAGTCCCCAAGAATGATTAAAAACAGAGTCTGGGTGTTTTTGTTCTGTGTCTTTCATTGATGTAAAGCACGTACCGCTGCCGCGCGATTTCCCCGTTGATTCTCCTTCGCGGTCGGATCTGATCAGCTGGAAGTTCAGCAGATGTAATGCGCTGTGCGGTACTGCGTCATTCAGCCAGGTTTCCGTGAAACACAGAGCAGCAGAGTTTGAAAAATCCTTATTAGTCCGGGAGAGCAGAAGAAGTTTGTCCGTTTTGTTGGTTAGAGAGCAGAGATTCGCTATATGGATGCTAGGCAGTGCTGTCCGGAATCCACGCTGTCTGAGCTTCACGAGCACGCTGGCTCACTTCCCTCGTCTACATGTTCTGAACAGCACCGCTGCTCCATCAACTACAATGTCCAGCAAAACTTCAGAATAGATGAAAACCGGTGAAATATCGGTGTGTACTTCCGAATGCCCAACAATTCGTCTCTGGTGAAACTGATTGCAGGGATATATAACTAAAGACAGGACAAACTAACAAAAACATAAAAACAACTGCGGACGATGCCACGAAGGCTGCCATCAGCGGTGCCATCTTGACTTAAAGTGTGTAGTTTTTGGTGCCATCTAGCGGTTGAGGTTGCGAATTGCAACTCAGTACCCCGCTCGCCCCTCCCTTTAGAGAAGCTGCGGTGGCCGATACAGGGCTAAGATGCCTTCGTCTGAGACCGCAGAAACCAATTAGGTTTCTTTACAAAAGGTAATTTAAGGTATGGTATTTACTTAATTATTCAATAAACCGATGTCATTGCGAATATTACTGTTAGTTGTTCATCCTTGTGTCAGTATTTTTTCGCAAGAACAACAGTGATGAAATGCATTCTGTAGAGCAGTTTGTCCGTTTAGGGTTGCTGTAGAAACACAGTGACGACTGTAAGGGGAATATATTCCATGTAATATAAACATAACAGTTTATTATGTAAGGTCTTTATACTCCTCTGAAAACGTATTGTATATTATATTGCATTTCAGTCTGTAGATCATCCAAAATATTACACAGTGCACCTTTAATCTGTTTTCTACTTCTCTTATGTCACAAATTTTGAGTCACTATGGTTCATTACAAAAAAAAATAATAACAAATAGTACAAACCCTGTTCATTTGGTCCAGAGTGATTAGTCCGGTTTGCCAGAATGCCTTGAGAAGTTTGACCATCATCTGTATGGCTGTGTCACCTGTAGACTCCAGTACCATAACCACAGCCTACATCAACCAGAAACAGAAACAGATGAGAGAAACTAGAAAAATGATAGGAAGAGAAAATAAGGAAAAGACAGTCATTGTGCAACCTTATCATCAAAGAATATGCTGAAAATGTGCTGGCCAAACATGAGACCTATTATTGTAGTAAGGGTAAGTGCATATTACTGCATCAGTTGTTGTAATGAACAAAACCAAGATGTAATGATCGTGATACTGATATTTCCAAGTCAGGAGACTGGATGGTAAAAGATTATTATTATTATTAAGAAATGGCTAAAACTCTCTTTAAAAATCATTATTCTATTTAAATTCTTTATAAAATGTATATTTTTAGAATTTAGTTTTGTTATGAAATCAACTATTTAATATTATTTAATGTGGTGATATGATGCGATTTCAAGTTTTCCTTTGTCTTTGGAGTGTTACAAGTGGTTTATGATTATATAAGATTTGTAAAGTTGCAAAGACTAAAGTCTCAAACCCAGAGATATTCTTTATTAAATTTAAGACTCGTCCACACCTTCCTAAAATGCCTGTTTTAAACACCCCCACAATTCTACGTCACTGAGTAGGAAGATTTGCATAACACTGCTCAAATGTTTACGCAAAGAAAGAAGGCGTAACTTCTATTCTCGCCAAGGCTGTGCAATTAATCGAATTCGATTAACATGCGCATCTCGACAGTAAAGCCGGTTTCTTGGTTAGCAGTAAATCGCCATCACCTGTTTTCAGATGGATCGGCAGTTAATACAAAGAGCCGTAGTTCACTGACAAGCTAGGACATATTGCTTTTGTAATCGCAGACGAATCGCCTTTGATTATGAACGCAATATTGCATAGCTTGTCAGTGAACTACGGCTCTTTGTATTAACTGCCGATCCATCTGAAAACAGGTGATGGCGATTTACTGCTAATTAAGAAACCGGCTTTACTGTCAATTATGTTAATCGAATTTGATTAATTGCACAGCCTTAATTCTCACTGTAGTATTGTTGCCGCTGCCGCCATGTCGTAGAGACGCTGTGTGTTTCCAAATACGGTAAGGGGCATAACATTTCGTCACACACCTGAGGTATTCGGCCAATCACAACACACTCATGGATGGCGCTAGGGAGGGGCTAGCAGGTGCTCCAGCACCCCCAAGAAAAACCAAAGCACCCCCATAAAAATATGAAATAAAATAAAAACATTTAACTCATTACACATGCATAACTACTGCAATGCAATACAACATGACGTGATTTGCAGTCACGTGTATGTCAGCAATTTATTTTAAAAATGGATAGGTTCCTTGTGTAAATAGCCTAGGCCTGCCCCCGACTAAAGATTTTTTTAGTCAAATAACATTAGTCGCACGTTTATATTAAATTAATTAGTATAATAACCTACTAAACCATCCTTTAATAAAGGCATTTAGGCATATTATTCCACGCTCAAGCGCATGCATAAAGCTTGCCGAAAAGCACCGGCTAAAGTAATGCTTATGAATGCATCGGGGAAAAAGGAGACATTTTAATTATTTAATAAGTGCTTTCTCAGATAAAGTTGCCAAATGCCGGTGCTGACTCGCCATCTCCAGAGGACGTGCCTTTAATATAGAAATGCACCTATACGGACTACATAATCAGAGAGGATTTTTTTTATTGGTTTTCAAGCTTTCTGCAAATGTATTTCTTATGTCTGTGAGGGGGTTCATTGTTGTGATGCGCTCCATTCACGGAGATTGCATGAGATGACAGAAAGCACATCCAAAGATGACGGGAGTAGCCTATAAAAAATTTAAACGATTGCGTACGTCCAGCAAATAGTCTCTGGTAAAACAGATTGCAGCCCATGTAATACAGTAGGCTAAGCGCGATAATACTCCCACACTCCTCAAAAAACATTTGAAATATATAGCCTATAGCCTATAGGAATTGTATTAATAATTGTTATATATATATATATACGGTACACCGCAGATTTCACGGATTTCGCAGTTCGGCATGCACTCAGTTCGGGGGTCACGGTTCGATACGATTTTGGTAGAACAGGGGGAAAAAAAGAAATCTACTATGCTCGGTTTCTTTTCATTTATTTTGAACAGAGTAGTGCAAATAAAAAAAATGTCCACCTAGATGTGAAGATTAGAGCCCTGCAAGCCCGTCGGGACCCGATTATATTATTGTTATAATAATTATATTATAAATATTAAACATCGCCTATGCAATAGGCAAGTACGCAACGCATATACACACGCATTAGCATACAGGTGACAGTTGACCATGCAGAGCATCAGGGAGAAGTGGGAGCGTGGGGAGTTACTAAAAGTTCCCAATGCTTAGGGAAAAGCTGCATTTTGGCAGAGTTTTGTCTGTATTGATATTTGTGGGCATGATTGTCGGTGGTGGTAGTTATGTTTGAGGCCTATAATAAAAGTGTACATCTTAGCATGTGTGTGTGTGTGTGTGTGTGTTTGTGTATAGCAGAGACATCGCGCGTCAGAGAGCTTAAAGTGATATTAATGTTGGTCTTGGGTCGGCATGAATGTGTTCGGGGGAAATTTTATATTAATATTAATAAACTAGTGTTTTCTAAGTCGGTGTCGCAAGGATGAAGTTGCAGATCCCGACTTTCCATCTCCTCATTAGACCTGCCTTTAATAAATGCATCTACGGATTATGATTATAATGAAAGAATTTTTGTTTTCTATGTTTTATTTCTTTAAGTACTAATTTAAAGCTTTCTATAGATATATTTATCATGTCTAAATTGATCAAACACGCTATGATCAGCTCACTGTCTGCCGCTGGCCGCTAGCTACTTTAAAAAACAAAAACTTACATTTAACAAATAAAAAAATGCTCCAAATGTTTTTCTAAATTTCCTTAATAAAATAACGAAACGAAATACAACCACTTTGCCATTTCATACAAAACTGAAGTATTCTAATTGCTGAAACAGTATAAGCTGTTTTGGGAGAAGGGAAAAATAAAATACGGGCTCGGGTCGGACTCGGGCTGGTAACTCTGATAAGCTGTCGGACAAGGGCCGAGCTAGGGCCTGAGCGTCTCGGGCCAAGGCCAGGCCCTATATTTTAGGCCCATGCAGGGCTCTAGTGAAGATACTAATTATTGATACTAATACTATTATTACATTATGTTATATTATATATGAAATATATTTTGTTTTCATTGTGAATGTACACAAATAAAAGCAGACCTTTAGCCAGTGATTATTAATAAGACAATAAGTATTTAAAGTTGATTCTGCTGATATAAGGAAACAGTTGAATTGATCGCACTGGAGCACACACACACTTTTTTAATTAATTGTATATATTGAACATTTAACATTCAAAATTATTACAAAATGTTACAGATATGATCACATTTCCTAACACACACACAAAACATAAGTTCCAGCATTGCTAAAGTTGGTAGGCTACTTTATCAAAATAAAATACAAACATCAGCGCACCCGCCTCGGTGTCACCATTGGAATGCGGCGGAAAAACTTCCAAAGCCTATCATTTACATAATATATAATAGTTTAGCCTTCATATAAGTTACATTGCAAACAAGGAAATATGTAATATTTGGATTTGTGCCGATTCCGAATGAGAGAGGTAGGATACACGAGCGCAAAGCTCCATTTTGCAAACAGTTGAGTGCATAAGCCTTTAAAGTATACTCCTTTGTCAGTCCATGTGAGAGACGCGTTCAGAAACAGCACATGGTCACTGTCCAGGGGGCTTTGTTTTCAAGCGCTCAGCTCACAGCATTCGCTGTTCTTTGGCTGGCGGTTATCAAACAGCATTGTATTACTGCAGGCGCCCCCTTCTGGATTGGGGCTGAATTGCCTGTATTCATCGTAAGGCCTCATGCACCGAACCGAGAGGTCCATACCGTGACGGTTCGGGACGAATACATGTACCGTGCTACCCCTAATTGATATATATATATAAAATATAATAATAACAACCTGTTTTACCCAGCTCCCCCTGTCATTGATCCAGCACCCCCTCAGCCCGGGCGTTCAAAATTCTCTGGCGACGCCCCTGAACACACTGGATAACTGGCCAATCAGAGCACACTGTGCTTTTCAGAACGATGAGCTTTGTATAAATCAGCGTGTTTCAGAAAGGCGGGGCAGAGAGGAGCAACAATAATGTACATTATGTGGAAAATAATGTGTTTTTTAACCTTAAACCGCGGAAACACATTGCATTACACCAAATACACCAAATAATGTTATTTTTGAATCATCATATGACCCCTTTTAAATTCCCCGTTTTAAGCGCACTTACAGTGGGGCAAAAAAGTATTTAGTCAGCCACCAATTGTGCAAGTTCTCCCACTTAAAAAGATGAGAGAGGCCTGTAATTTTCATCATAGGTATACCTCAACTATGAGAGACAAAATAAGAAAAAAAATCCAGAAAATCACATTGTAGGATTTTTAAAGAATTTATTTGCAAATTATGGTGGAAAATAAGTATTTGGTCAATAAGAAAATTTCATCTCAATACTTTGTTATATACCCTTTGTTGGCAATGACAGAGGTCAAAGGTTTTCTGTAAGTCTTCACAAGGTTTTCACACACTGTTGCTGGTATTTTGGCCCATTCCTCCATGCAGATCTCCTCTAGAGCAGTGATGTTTTGGGGCTGTCGCTGGGCAACACGGACTTTCAACTCCCTCTAAAGATTTTCTATGGGGTTGAGATCTGGAGACTTGCTAGGCCACTCCAGGACCTTGAAATGCTTCTTACAAAGCCACTCCTTCGTTGCCCGGGCGGTGTGTTTGGGATCATTGTCATGCTGAAGACTCAGCCACGTTTCATCTTCAATGCCCTTGCTGATGGAAGGAGGTTTTCACTCAAAATCTCACGATACATGGCCCCATTCATTCTTTCCTTTACACAGATCAGTCGTCCTGGTCCCTTTGCAGAAAAACAGCCCCAAAGCATGATGTTTCCACCCCCATGCTTCACAGTAGGTATGGTGTTCTTTGGATGCAACTCAGCATTCTTTCTCCTCCAAACACGACAAGTTGAGTTTTTACCAAAAGTTCTATTTTGGTTTCATCTGACCATATGACATTCACCCAATCCTCTTCTGGATCATCCAAATGCTCTCTAGCAAACTTCAGACGGGCCTGGACATGTACTGGCTTAAGCAGGGGGACTTGTCTGGCACTGCAGGATTTGAGTCCCTGGCGGCAGTGTGTTACTGATGGTAGCCTTTGTTACTTTGGTCCCAGCTCTCTGCAGGTCATTCACTAGGTCCCCGTGTGGTTCTGGGATTTTTGCTCACAGTTCTTGTGATCATTTTGACCCCACGGGTGAGATCTTCGTGGAGCCCCAGATCGAGGGAGATTATCAGTGGTCTTGTATGTCTTCCATTTTCTAATAATTGCTCCCACAGTTGATTTCTTCACACCAAGCTGCTTACCTATTGCAGATTCAGTCTTCCCAGCCTGGTGCAGGTCTACAATTTTGTTTCTGGTGTCCTTTGACAGCTCTTTGGTCTTGGCCATAGTGGAGTTTGGAGTGTGACTGTTTGAGGTTGTTGACAGGTGTCTTTTATACTGATAACGAGTTCAAACTGATGCCATTAATACAGGTAACGAGTGGAGGACAGAGGAGCCTCTTAAAGAAGAAGTTACAGGTCTGTGAGAGCCAGCAATCTTGCTTGTTTGTAGGTGACCAAATACTTATTTTCCACCATAATTTGCAAATAAATTCTTTAAAAATCCTACAATGTGATTTTGTGGATTTCTTTTCTTATTTTGTCTCTCATAGTTGAGGTATACCTATGATGAGAATTACAGGCCTCTCTCATCTTTTTAAGTGGGAGAACTTGCACAATTGGTGGCTGACTAAATACTTTTTTACCCCACTGTACATGGAACACATGTACTGGAAAAGCATTACAGCAGTGTTTTTTCAGGTGATGGGCCACTAGGGAACACCTTTATGATTTTAATATATAGAAAGCTATAATCTTTAGATGGGACATAACTACATGCTATTCACACTTCAAACTTCATACCTCATAGACCAGCTCGTGATGAAAATGTGGCACTTCTAGATCTCGCAGACAGTGCTCAGCCTCAGAAAGCTCACCTGACACCAGGTACTCCTTTAGCAATAGGTTCATCTGTAAAACAAACAGGAACATAATATATGGACAGCAAATAAGAGGCAGGATCAGAAATGCGAAAATGGGTTACTATCGTTGCAACTCAATTTTTGGCAGCAAGTCAAAAACTTAATTTTCTTCATTGACTGGTGAGATTCTATACTCTTTGATTCAATGATAATTCGACATGTAAAATAGATATTTTTAGACCTAGATAGAGTTGTTTTAACACATTATTAACTTTTAATGAATTCAATAATTTATCAGCATATAGAATGAAACATTCCAGTGTCATAATAATTTGGAATATTTAAAGGGATAGTTCACCCAAAGATGAAAATTATGTCATTAATTACTTACCCTCTCATGTCATTCCAAATCAAAACCCAGAAGAACTTTGTTCATCTTCGGAACACAAATTAAGATATTTTGATGAATTCCGAGAGCTCTCTGATCCTGCTATAGACAGCAAGCATACTACCACGGTCAAGGTCCAGAAACGTAGCAAGGACATCATTAAAATAATCCATTGGCATCAGTGGTTCAACCCTAATTTTAAGTTTCTGGACCTTGCCGGGTAGTATGCTTGCTGTCTATAGCAGGATCAGAGCTCTCGGAATTCATCAAAAATATCTTAATTTGTGTTCGGAAGATGAACGGATATCTTATGGTTTGGAATGACATATGGGTTATTTTTGAGTAAACAATCCCTTTACCAAGCATTTTACAGTATTAACAGTCAATAGCCATTAAAATGAACGATTAAGCCTGAAAACTCATGAATATTTACACAGTGGGATGAAAATAGCTCATTTAAAAAAAAAAAGATTTTCGTACATAAGTAATAATACAAGGATACCTCACCTCTTTGATGAGATGTTTGACAGGCCTCTGGCCACCACCAACTCCCCACACATTATCAAGCCGCATGATTTCCCTTTTCATGGAGAGGAGAACTAATGCTCTGTCCAGTGCAGCTCTAATAGTCATGAGGGCATGAAGAAATGAACAGGGGAATAGCATGAAGGGTAAGGCAGAAAGTCAGAAGCATAGTATGCAGGAAAAAATGTGCAGTTAATTTAGTCTGACTTGTCAGACAAAAGGAACTGCATATTCAATCTAGAACCCCATGTAGGGTGGGGAATTCTTCTCTTAACACTGGGTCTAAACACTGCCTTTAGACTTCTTTTCTTTGGACTGATTTTATTTTGAAAATGTGAAAATAATACGATAAAACCTGCTAGAGTGAATGGTAATCATTATTCTCATTCCACTAAAATTTTCATACTAGCCATCTTAACTTTTATTTATTGAAAAAGCATTGCTAGTTTTTTTTCCATCTGTGCTACTTCCACGAAACACAAATTGCTACTTCTACAAACATGCATCATTGCAACAAAGTAAAAGCAATGACCAATCAGACACCATTCACTATAGTTACTGACAGATAAGGCCAAACACTGCATTGGCAACTGGCTGGTGGCAGGTGGTAAATTCCCACAGCAATTCCCACTCTGACTCAGAATGTAAAACTCTTAGTGATACCCCAATTTATATATAATTGGTCTTCAAACTGACCCGTATGAACCTCGTAATTCTAATTCAGAATCTGGACACAAGAATGCTGGTGAATATCAAAGCAAATAAGCCAATTGTCAAACTAACATCAAGCTCACCTGGCATGGTCACAATCTACTTTGCCTTTGTAACAGTCAAGGAAACTCATGGGTAAAGCGTGGTCAGCAATGGCTCGTGCGATAAATTGACCAAGCATCTGAGGAAAGGAAAGTAACCAGGTAATACAGGGAATGTATTTCACATTCAAATATAATATATACGCTTTCATTCAATTTAAAAGAGAGGCTAGCCTAATCTTTGAAAAACCCTTTTTGTGGTTATTGTGTTCCTCATCATGCATATTTGGAACAACGTGAGGGTAAATAAATAGAATGTTTACTCTTGGGTGTAC
Source organism: Gymnocypris eckloni scoliostomus (assembly GCA_027564155.1). Taxonomy (NCBI): domain Eukaryota; kingdom Metazoa; phylum Chordata; class Actinopteri; order Cypriniformes; family Cyprinidae; genus Gymnocypris; species Gymnocypris eckloni. The sequence continues at coordinate 1,605,991 of CM050416.1, read as the reverse complement.
TGTTCCTTTAAGTATGTGCTGTTCTTTTTCATTGAATTTCTTATGTTGTGGACAGTATAATTGGGTTTACTGTATGACATTTCAGCCTTACCTGTGGGGCCTCCGGGGTATCCAGAATGAGGTCTGGTAGCTCTTTAAGCATTTTGTCAAATGCACGAGTCATGTCCTTCTCAGATAGCACCTTTCCAGACAAGTCGGAGAGGAGACGTGATGTGAGCTCCCTGTGGCTGGCCTTGCCTTCCAGAGAAAGAGACACTGCCAGAGAGGAGAACTCATATTTGTTATGGCCCAAGTTCAGCTCTTTGAGCAGCATCTACCAGACAAAGGAGGAAATGGAGATAAGTTTAGATCAATAGTTCCCATAAACAATAGAAAATTGTAGTTGGGATGTGAATTCAATGCTTCAATTCTGATAAATATTTAAAATACTGTATACAACACCAATTTTGAGGTAAGAGTGATGCAGTAATATAGCGGTTTACAACCTTTTTGACTTCAGGGCCTCCTTATAAATTTCAGACGCTTAAAGATATCTGAATGTTCTTCAGGAATCCTGCTCATTTTAATCCGCATATTTTTTTCCCCAAGTCGTTATTTTTATTTAAATTCTAATTAAGTTCTTCCTGATAATTATTTTAGAGCTTGGCATAACCATAAAATTTAGTTAAAAGATTTTATTAGTTTACATGACATTTACCTCTCTAGAAATCACACCTTAAATTAGGCTTCCTCGCATATCTTAGTTGTCCAAGATAGTATGAAGCCTGGATCTTCAAAGAAGAAAATAATAGACTGGGTGAATTAAAAATGAGAATTAATTTGATTTAGAAATCACTTGTTTAAGCTTATTTTAATGCTTTTTAATGCACCCTAGTAGGCTCCAGCTTTTCGGTTGAGAACCAATATGCCAAAAGTACACAATTATTAGGTATGGAATGTTTAGCACACATTGTATCCAAAATGTCCTCCTCTGCATTACATTTAAACAAAGTTTCTGTTATTTGTCATCTGGCTTTGTGATAAGCTACAGCTCACCTCCACCTCTTTGGTGTCTCCATGCTCAAAGTATTCCTGCACAATGGGGTTGATGGTCTTCTCGAGTTCTCTCTCGTCCAGCTCTGGTACTACTGTGGCATATACCGTGTCTCCCTGATATACAAATAAGAGTCTCACACTAGAAAAAACAAGTATATACTGAACAATAAAAAGAACACATTGATTTCATCATCCACCTGGCCTCACAGAGCTTTCAAGGAAACAAGACAATGCTACAGGCATTTGCTTTTTAATTTGTGCACCGATTAACATCACTACAATATTCAAACAGCATGAATTCTAGCAAGCTTGTCAGAACTACTTTTAGCTCACATCCCACTCAGCTGAAGAGGAGAAATGCTGATTATTTCAAAAAGGCTAATGGGTTTTCAAATGGACAACTCTTAAAATGAATAATTCACTCTACCTTATTTACTTACCCTCGTGTCATTCCAAACATCACACCTCATTAGTGGTTCTGTCACAATGACATGTTTAATGTTACTGACATGTCACTATATTTGATTTGGGACCTGTAAACATGAGCTCTATATACACATCCATGTGCATTAATATTAATATATATATATATATATATATACACACACACACACAGTATGTATATATATATATATATATATATACAGACACGCACACACACATATTCACCGGCCACTTTATTAGGTACACCTGTTTAATTGCTTGGTAACACAAATTGCTAATCAGCCAATTAGCAACTCAGTTTAGGCATTTAGATGTGGTGAAGACGACTTGCTGAAGTTCAAACTGAGCATCAGATTGGGGAAGAAAGGGGATATAAGTGACTTTGAATGTGGGATGGTTGTTGGTGGCAGACGGCTGGTCTGAGTATTTCAAAAACTGCTGATCTACTGGGAATTTCTCGCACAACCATCTCTAGGGTTTATATAGAATGGTCCGAAAAAGAGAAAATATCAAGTGAGTGGCAGTTGTGTGGACGAAAATGCCTTGTTGATGTCAGAGGTCAGAGGAGAATGGGCAGACTGGTTAGAGATTATAGAAAGGCAACAGTAACTCAAATAACCACTCGTTACAACCAAGGTATACAGAATACCATCTCTGAACGCACAAACGTCGAACCCTGAAGCAGATGGTCAACAGCAGAAGACCACACCAGGTGCCGCTCCTGTCAGCTAAGAACAGGAAACGGAGGCTACAATTTGCACAGGCTCACCAAAATTGGACAATAGAAGATTGGAAAAATATGGCCTGGTCTGATGCGTCTCGATTTCTGCTGCGACATTCAGATGGTAGGGTCAAAATTTGGCGTAAAAAACATGAAAGCATGGATCCATCCTGCCAGGTCTCAATGGTTCAGGCTGTGGTGGTGTAATTGTGTGGGGGATATTTTCTTGGCACACTTTGGGCCCCTTAGTACCAATTGAGCATCGTTTAAAAGCCACAGCCTACCTGAGTATTGTTGCAGACCATGTACATCATTTTATGACTACAGTGTACTAGGGGTGGGCGATATGGAAAAAATATAATACCACAATTTTTTTTTTAAATATCACAATTCACGATTTTATCACGATTCTTTGTCATGTTGGTTTACTATTTTGCAAGTTGTCTGAGCAGTACAGCCAAACAAATTTCCCTATTATAAAGCATTTCAAGTTAACAAAAAAAGGGGCAAAAAAGAACGGCAGATATTTATAATAATAATAATGTTGCATTTATATAGCGCTTTTCTGGGTACTCAAAGTGCTTTACATATCTCTTCAACCACCACCAATGTGCAGCATCCACCTGGATGATGCGACGGCAGCCATATTGCGCTAGAACGCCCACCACACACCAGCTTACAGGTGGAGAGGAGAGAGAGAGTTATAGAGCCAATCAGTGTATGGGGATGATTAGGAGGCCATGATGGTCAGAGGCCAATTTAGGCCAAAGTGGGCAAAGATAAAAAATGTGTATCTTTCTTATAAAAAAATAAGAACAAAGATACAGATTATAAATACACATAATATACAAGTAACACAAACAGTGATTTATTTCCAGGTACAATAGATCAGCGGTTCTCAAAGTGTGGTACGCGTACCACTAGTGGTACGTGAGCTTTCTCTAGTGGTACGCAGAGGAATCTCAGAATTAAATATAAATCAGGCCACGTGTCCACCAAAGCGATTTTTTTTTAAATTGTTTTAAATGGGAGCGTCTTTTTCATGCTGAGCACTCGGGCGTTTTTTTCTTGGCACCGAGAATTTAAGAATGTTAGCACTCATCACTGTCACTTTTTAGTCAGCTAGCCAATCACAGTGGAGGAGGGGCGAGATTAATACCGTCACACCCTGCTTGTACTACGACTGAATAAGTTAATATTGCTTGTCTCTGAGTATTTATATCTTTACCAGATGGAATTGCTGCAGTACAATAATATTGTTATGAAAAATAATGCTTGGAGAAACATTTCATTCGCGATGCGTCTGCCATATTACTTCAGCGGATATTCCATATCATAGCAACCGTATCGTCTCGAAAATACGCTGCCCTCTCAAGCGCTCACACCTGGGTTTTTTCAGCTGGCTTTGGTGGACACTGGCCTGATTGTTGTTACTTGCAGCTACATATACAGCCTGTGTGTTTTTTTTATCAAGTATTTTTTTATTTAAAAGTGAAATAAAAACTGTACTGTGCTTAAAGATTAAAATGAAAATGTATTGTAGCTGCTTAAAGTTAAATAAAAACTAAGTTACTGTACTTAAATGTTAAGTAAGTGTAACAGATGTGTATGCCAGTAAGGGCGGTGTGTAAACCTCACTCTCCTGACCTCAAAAAGAGGCGTTCTAGCATCAGTATAGCCTTTGGCGTTCCTTGTTAGAGCGCCCGCCTCCCGCGCCAGAATCCCGGGTTCGAGACCCACTCGGTGTGATGGTGTGGACCCGGGGGGGTTACATAAGTATGATACATTTTCATTTAATCTTTATTTAAGTACAGTTTTTTAACATTTAAGTACAGTACAGTTTTTATTTCACTTTTAGGTACAATATATTTTAATTTAATAATTACGTTTTTTATTTACGTGGAAGTAAGCACGGTGCAGTGTTCATGTTCAAACTGTGTATTTACTATAGTTTAAGAGGCTGACAATAATAAATATCCTTATAAGGATTAAAACTGACTCGTTTTTAAATTTTTTACTGTGTATGGTGCTACTGAAAGTGACGTGACATACTCGGAATTTGTGCTCTGCATTTAACCCATCCAAAGTGCACACACACACACACACACACACACACACACACACACACACACACACACACAGCAGTGGGCAGCCATTTATAATGCATTTTAATGTTGGTCATAATGGTGGTACTTGGAAAGCCAAATATTTTCTGAGGTGGTACTTGGTGTAAAAAGTTTGAGAACCACTGCAATAGATGTATTTAGCAAGAGCATTCAAGAAACTTAATGTAAAAACAAAACAGATGTAAAAATAAAAATGTATATAGACCGATTCCTAAAGCAACTGTATTAAAGTTTTTTTAGTCAAGAATAGTGAGTGATTTTTCTCTGTGTTTTGTTGTTTTATTAATGTTAAAGGAATAGTTCACCCAAAAATAAAAATTATACTGTCTGTCGATTCTGTCATGGCGTTTTATTTTTATACCATCATTTACTCAAAAATAGTTTTAAACCTAAGTGAGTTTCTTTCTTCTGCTGAATGTAAATGTTATTTTGAGGAACAAGGAAAACCAAATAGTTTGCTGATCCTCTGTGACTTCCATATATTTCCTTCTATCAAAGTCAATGTGGACCAGCAACTGTTTGGTTACCCAGATTCACCAAAATATCTTATTTTGTGTTCAGCACAAGAAATAAATGAATACAGATTTGGGACAACATGAGAGTGAGAAAATAATGACAGAAATGTAATTGTAGGGTGAACTATCCCTTTACTGATAGTTGGCTGCATGTTTAATACTGTCCCTTTAAGACCTGCATGCATCTTCAAATATGTAGGCGCGCATCCGTTTGTCTCAGCTGTTGTGTTTACTTCCATTTTAGACATAACTAACTGAGTCTATATGTAAACCTTGTGTGTTTTGACCTTATTAGCGCAAATGATAACTTAATTCAGTAATCAGGCGCTGTTTGACAGGGTTTTAGTGCGAGCGCTTCTGGTGTATGAAAATGCGGACATCAGACCAGCCAACGCACAACGCTTAACACAGATATCAAGGTGTATGCAAATTATCTGACACTTTTATATAAAATAGCTTCAGGGCCGATGCGATACCATTATATACAGATCAAGTAGACCGATAACGATATTTTGAACCGATATCGGTCTGGTGTAAAAATGAAAATGAATGCCAAAATTAATAATAACAAAGCTATCTCAGAAAAAACGTTCTTTAAATGCTTTTAAACATGTCTTAATTCTGAAATAATAACAACAACATTTCCGTTGATTTTAATTTACAGTACAGTGCAAATGAAGGCATAAAACATTAATTTAATTTATCTTTTAATCAAATGAGAGTTAGACTTTATTTTGCCAAACAAATGAGTTTACTATTAAAATTAAAACATGGAAGAAATAGCGAGTATTATATTCTCAACAAAAGTTGTAATAATTGTTGTAGTTGTATTACAGTGTACAGTAATATATTTGGCTAAACCAACACTTATATTTTGACAGCCATGAGGACCTTTTAAGTTTCTGTAGCCTATGTATATATGATATGAGTTCGTTTTACTCAAATCTCAGTCAAACGGTCAAATGCTCATAGTGACTGTCCGAGCAGTTCTGGGGATGTTGTTCATGTATTTATGTCCTCATTTATGCTGCACACCGCTGAGCATCACAGCTTCAGTATATATTTGTGCAGTAAATTAAACCGCACCTTGTGTCATTCATTAACAGAGATGCAGAACATGCAGGATTCATATTTAAAGGGGTCCAATATATTATAGATACTAGTCCATAGCGAGTCGATTTAAGTGTACTGACCTACTTTTGATTAATTCATCCAAACTTGACACATTCTATTAATGAATTACATTTCATATTTAAATGCTCCATTATATGACTGTCATTCCATATTGCCCGCATTTTCGCAGTTCTTTTTATTATCTGTGCTTTGTGATTCTGTCACTAACAGCTGCTGCTGCTTTACCTTTGAGAGACAACTGATGCGTGATCACTGAGGCAAACTGGGTGCATGTGCTTTCTGTGAGACTGCCTTCAGTTTTCCACGTTGATTGGTGCATTTTGACTCTCTACATATCAGATGACCGGTGGGCGGAGATTGCTCTCAGAGATTGAGATCGCCTCACTCACAAGTGTTGAGCCCAGACAGGCTGCATCGAGCCAAATAGAGCATTTAAACATTAAATAAATTTCACCTGTATTCAGACCAATAAATCACCATGTCACCTGTATAGTAATGTTGCTATTTGCATAAAAAAAATGTTAATAATTAAAAAACAATTCTCAGATTCTAATAGGCTTGAAAATGGCCGATATCGATAATCGTAAAATGCTTAATATGCACAAGATGAATATCCCTCTAACTATTAAACAAAAATCTAATGCAAATAATGTACTTTTTCACGTCCTGTCCTGTCAAGGGTAACTCTACCGCTGTATGTCTGTACACTGTACACTATCATATAGAGACCGGCGAACACTGTACCTGATATAATGTGCTGTAGCACGATACTACGATATTTCTTCACAAGCAGATCGTGGAGATATTTTTTATAGTCCACGATATCTTTAGCATCAGGTTCCTCCACCTCAGTGTACCCAATTTTCTGATGGCTACTTCCAGCAGGATAATGCACCATGTCACAAAGCTCAAATCATCTCAGACTGGTTTCTTGAATATGACAATAAAGTTCATTTACTCAAATAGACAGTCACCAGACATCAATCCAAAATTGGCACCTTTGGGATGTGGTGGAATAATTTTCACATCATGGATGTGAAGCCATAAATCTGCAGCAATACAATGCTATCATATCAATATGGACCAAAATCTCTGAGGCAAATGTTTCCAACACCTTATTGAATCTATGCCAGAAGAAAATTAAGGCAGTTCTGAATAAACAGGGGGTCCAATGAATTTACAGTGGACCTAATAAAGTTGATAATAATACACACACACACACACACACACACACACACACACACATATATAGAATATATAATTTTTTTCTATTAATGAACATAAATGTTCATATTTAAAAATGCTACCTGTACCTACAATTGTCAATTCGTATATTGTTATTCCTTATTTACTTGTTCTTTTTATTATCTGTGCTTTTGTTCTGTCACTCTGTTGCACTGTGGTAGCTTTGTCACAAAAGCAAATTCCTTGTATGTGTAAACATACCTGGCAATAAAGCTCATTCTGATTCTAAACTGGGTGATACTGTCTGTTGCAATGTTTTGTTATTTATATTATAGGTGCATTTTATCTTATCAATCATGACCATTGCACTAACCATACCTGAGACTAATTAAACTCTATAAAAACACTGGAGCCTCAAATAATTTTTACTGCATTTTAGTCAAACTTCTTGCATGTTCACTCCCTTCAGACTCACATCTCACTTAAAGGGGTCTTATTATGATTTCTCACAGTAATGTTGCCATTTGAGCATAAAACAGATGTGCAATGTTACAATCCTCTCATTTATAAACATTCTCAGATTCTGAATCAGGCTTGAAAATCATGAAGAATGACACGAGGGCATGAATGACAAAAAATGTCATTTTTAGATGAACTATCCCTCTGAACTATTACCCCCAGTTCTAAATGTGTTAACTGACATTGATGATTTAAACAATACATGATGTCCACAGAAATCAGAGAACTATTGCAAATATTGCGACACTTCATTTATAACCCATACACACTTTATCTACCGAGTGAGATGTACTAGCATTCTTCATGTAACATGTAAGACTAATATGTAGGTATACACTTACTTGTGAAGATTCATCATAGTTGGGGTCTTTAGCATCAGGTTCCTCCACCTCATATACCATACCCGCTGCTCCCCAGACACCTTTACCACCCGCTCCACCTAATCATAAGAGCAATCAGTGAAAAACAAGTGCAAAAAGTTGAGAGACCTTGGAAAAAATAAACATTTATCCAATAGACACCACAGTAAAATTGGAGCCTGGTATATATTATTATAATTTATTTTCTTTTTTTTGCATCCATAAAAATATAGAATACAATCGAATTAGAAAAGGTACCTTTCATGGGCAAATCAAAATTAAAAAAAGAATTACAACAGAAGAAAAAACTAAAATTATATAATAAACATTTTTGTAATGAATTTACAGCTAAAATAACTACATCTTGATAATAAATACCATAATTTTAAGATTCATATCACACAAATAACTCGAGTTACTATTAAAATTGGGCACTTGAAAAATAATTCATATTTCACAATCTCACCTTTTTTGGGCAGTCCCCGACCTTTTCCAGTCCGTGACTTTCTGTCATTTACAGCGTTTTTGCCCTTGGGGCTGTGTGGATCGGTAGAAAGCTCTCCTGAAACCGAATCAGATAATGATTCCCGGTTGGAATCCCGAGATGATGATTTGCGCAGGCGCCGCTTAGCCTTAGCTTTCAGTTTGGCCTCATGCAGGGCCTTCTCCTGAGGGGTCCAGTTCCCATTCACCTCCAACTCATCTTCACTGCCATCCTCCTCACCCTGCCCTTGCTCAAGTGAGAACACACCTGTACCAGACAGAACAAGATAAATGGCCAAAAGTATGTTACCACAATTGTGTAATAGAAATACTGTTTCATTTGGGTTTCTGCATGTTTTATGAGAGTAAATTAAATACATTTAAACTACTCCCAACCACTATAATATGGAAATAACTTCTATTGTACCTTCTCATACACTCTAAAATGTAATCTGGAAGATTTGACGATCTTTCTCAGCATTTTTGTTTTGTTTTCCAGAGAAAATATCAAGATGCATTTATTGGAAAAGCTAAATTAAATGTCTTTGAGAAATTTCTCAAAATGAAGTTACTTTATGATTAAACCAAGGAAAAATATTTGCTAATGGACTAAAATTTACTTGTTTTCCCTTTAAATTAAATTTTCATACCCCATTTAAAGACATTTGTTCTTGTTTTAAGCACACACTCACTTAATTTTGTTCGATTTAGGCGTGTTTGTTTGTATATTTGAATTGCGAAACAAGATAGAAACACTAAAGATTCCTTTTTTTTGCAGTGAAAGCAACATTCAGTGGCCTCGTTTTATGAATGTAATATTTTCTACTCCGATTTAAGATGTTTTTAAGACCCGTAGAAACCCTGTTCATGACAAATTGCTTAGGAATTTCCACATTTATTAAGTTGCTTTACATAACAAATGTGCATGGTAAAAGAACAAATAAATAAGAAATAAAATAATAAATATACAAATAAGGCTTATGAAAAATACAAGACCAAAAATGTTCAATTCACCATTTACCATTTAAATGTCACTTTAAAAGATAAGTTTCAGACATCATATAATATCAGGCATACCACTGTAACTAAACATTTACACAACTTGTACAAAATTAGTATAGCTATTTTAATTTGCATTATAAAGGATTAGAATATTTTTGTTATGGAGAAATATTTGTCTTTCCTGCACACCTGGTTAGGTCTCATATACACATCTGATAAACATTGAAAAATAATAACCTAAAATAATACAAAAAAAAAAAAACATGAACACAAAACTACAATAGAATATAAATAATATTAAAATAGCACTGCTGCTTATAACATAAAAAGTGTCCACTTTTAGGTCAAGGTCTCAAAGTTAATCTCAGAACTGCTACAAATATAAGCTGAGGTTCATCCCACAATATATGTTTATTAAATCACACTCTACTCAGTTTTAAAGGGACAGACTCAGAAACGACAATGCATAGAGGTTTGTAACGATTTTAGGGTTTCACTCTGCTTTCACTAGATTACAGAAGGACAACTAAAGGCAGCAGCGCAGAAGGCAGAAAAGCTGACGTTGCTTATTTCGGTGCCTTGCTGGGGCTCTTGCCAAACCTTACTACATATAGCAGTGTACAGTTTGCTTGGGTGGGGTGGGGGGTGACACGTTCACGGGAGAATGTAGGAGTAGGAGTGGACTACATGGTAATAAATACTCTCGTCCTAAATACTAGCTACAATCAGACAAGAAACCAAACTGTAGTTACTACAGTGTTTAAATCTGCAAAAGTGCCAGGAACGGCAACACAACATACAAGCAGCAGGGCCAAAGCAGAAATATTACAGAAATATCCACGTTTTTAGATATTGATCAGACCTCTGGAGCTGTGTACTACATCAAAAAATGTGTCTCTCAATAACAACCCGGTGTTGGTTTCTTTTGTTTCGAGTACTAAGTAAGTGAGAAAACAGGAGGTGTGGTGGGTGTGTTTAACCAGTGGTTTAACTGTCAATAAGGAGAATTTGCTGTGATAAAAGTAAAAGTGTTATCTGTTTTTGTCAACTATGGCATATTTACCTCTGACATCTTCTGGGGGTGTACACTAGACATGTTGTTACAACAACACATACAGTCTGTAGTGCAAATGTATCTTGCAAGTCTGTGCATTACACATTATGCACTATGACTACATTAATAAAAACAGGGATCCACAAATAGGCAGTTATTATAAGTATATGGCGTCAATTTTATCTAATTTGTTTGTTGCAGGCTAAATTAAAACCTAGCCAAATGTAATTTGAAAAATGTATATGAAAAGTACGTGTTAGACAACTAAAACGTTTTCCTCCAGTACTCTACGTGGTGACATGATATATTGCTAGCATTATGCAACAAATATACACACATATGTTTTATGAGAGGTATCGTTTCACATTTATGTGACTACTTTCTGATTGCAACTGACAAAATGACTTTTACTGTTTGCTGTAAAAATCTCAAATGTATGCAATAATGCAAATAACAAATTTGCCTAATTTTTTTTTTGGAAGTGTATATACATCAATCCCAATGAAAAGTGTCATATTAGAATATTTATTTACTATTTTTGTTCATTGTGTCTGTACTGTAATGTACACCTGCTGTTCATTAAACTAATCCAGTAAAGAGAAGGACTGAATGCAAACACAATCATTAAAATCAGCTCTTGTAGTATGTGTGTAAATGCACTGTTTATTTAAATACAAAACAGAATGCAAATGCAAAATAGGGACAAGGCAAACGTTTAAAGACAAGAGAAATTCACTGAAACCTAGTTCTGTGTGCAATCACAAAAAAGTTGCATGACTGTAAAATGACTAGACCAGGTCATACAGGAGGACTGTGACACGTACTTTCAATAATAGTACTTTATCATGGATTTGTGTTTGAGTTCCTTGAGCAGCGCAGCCAAAATAAGCAAATACATATCTGAATACAAATACCTTTATTATTTTATATTTATATTTTTGATGTATATGCATGCAATATTCATGTAATATCTGCATGTCCGTAGCTTACGGGAAATTGTGTTTCTAATTTTCTGTATTTTATATTCTTTCACTTTTTCCATTATCTTTAACACTGATCTGGACCTCTGCACTTGTGCATTTCTGAAAGGAAATCTACAAAACACATATTCAAACTCACATGGAAGGAAAAAATATCCGGGTATCTCAGCAAGGGGGCGTAGTTTTTAACGAAGACATTTAATTGTTTAAATGACATTTATTTTATTGTTTACAAGATCAAATATAGAAAATATAGGGTTAGAAAATATATGTATTTAATGATACAACATGTCATTCAATATTGGTTTGTTATTAAGCCAATCTGACAGCAATACATATTACAATTTATCTTGCTAGCTCCTTGCGTTTAACCATCTTTTGATACTAAAATGTAGAGTTTACATTATACATTTGTGTAAAATATACGAGATTAAAAAAATGTTTGGCCACTTTATTTGTAAAATACTAAAAGAGAAATTAAAATAACTTCCGAAAAAAGTTTTACATTAAAAAGTTAGCTTGTAATTATGCTCTCAAAATTATGCAGTAATGCAGTTTATTTTTCTAAGAGTTTATACCACATATGTGATATAAAAGCCTTTCTACCAGAGCACATGGTGGAACATGACTGCAACTAAAGCCTATGTCGTCTGCAAAAACGACATGGTAAAAGACCAACTACAATATGCATTAATAAGCTAAATGCAAGCTGAATGCATTAATGAGCAGTTTTTAGTAAGTTACAACCAGTGGTTTAATGTTCGTACCGTCGTTTTGAGGGCCAGTGGTCCATGCTTCAATCTCAGTCGCCATGATATGCTTGTTTACCGTCCTCCAAGCCTGCAGATCACGGAAACAAGTAGTAACGTTTATCACATCTATATCAAAAACGTGCAAAATCACGTGGTTTACATGAGCAAAACAAGTCCATATTTGATCTGAAGAAGTGATGTGACCGTTTTAATTTACGCTTTAACGTTAACGTTAGTCGTAAATGCATTGAGCTTAGCCTCACCTTAAACTGAAGGCTCGATTGTCACTTAAAACCTAGCCGTAGGATTGCTGGTGTGTAAACAGTCCTTGACTGAGGAAAATAAGAAGAACCGTCAAAAATATCTTGTTTAATTATTCAAGTCAAAAAGGTCTACAAAAAATATATTGTGCATAGCAATGCAGAACGCACGTTGCAGAGGGGGAGCAATAACATGGACTGTTTTCAACTTGAGACAGCTCATAGCACGTCACATGCTTTGCGTGAGCCTCATGCATATTAATTAAGTAACTTGTCTTTCACCCAGTAAAAATGTGGATCGTTCGACAGTAGACGAATGAGCGAGGCTGGTGCCTCATGAATATTAACTAGGCTGCGTGAACTGCTCAGACGCTTCAGGAAACGTACAACGCAACGTCAGCATCACCAAATTAATATTCATGAGAGAAGCATTCGCCGTAACGCTGGATTCGTAGTTTGGCTGCTTGAAAGGGGGTGGTGGATGAAGGGGCACGAGTAAAACAGTTTGTCCAATCTCATAGCTAAGGCAAACTAGGCGGAGTTTGACGAGTTTGTTTCTTTGGTAAACACGTTTCCATTTTTGTAATTGTCCACATTCTGATAAAACCAGTGTGCGGTATAACGTTACTCATATACGTAACGTTACTTAATAGCTTACAATATTAGGCCAGAATGATATTAGGATTGTATTTAGAATATCTATGACTGGACATCAGACATTGTTCTGACTGTCTCATAATTTCCTATTTCTTGTTGTAAGCTTCCACACAGACTGCTCACAGCAATTCGCCCATTTTGAAGCAGACATATTTATATGTCTCTCTCTCTCTCTCTCTCTCAGGCTACATTTGTTTTTCAAGTAAATACGGTTTAATACAATAACGCGTTGAAAGGGAGGATGTCTCGTCATTTGTGTTATTGTATTGTTACTGCGTGTGTAATATTCAGCCTTCTTTCTACTAAATGCAAATAGACTCTTTATATTCCCCAGAACGACGCCAGACGTCGCTGTCACCATAATACTGATAGTGTTTCCAATAGAACGTGCCCACCTCGCACGATACATGTCTGGTGCAAGTATTACAGTATTTGTGTGTGTGTGTGTGTGTGTGTGTGTGTGTGTGTGTGTGTGTGTGTGTGTGTGTGTGTGTGTGTGTGTGTGTGTGTGTGTGTGTTTAAAACAACAATTAATTAAAATGTCTGATTATAATTCAGTAATTTAACAAATAAGTCCTCTCTTTTCAAATGACTATAATAAGCAATTGGCCCATTTTGAAGCAGACATATTTATATGTATTCATTTATTTAAAAATAAATAAAGAAAGAAAGAAAGGACAAAGAGATGAAGCTGCATTACCACTAGGTTGTGTGTAATTTTCCTTAGCATTCAATAAAAGAAACTTCACAGAAGTTTCATGTAGGAAGCAGCAGAAGACGATGGTTGTCCAAGTTACTGATGCAACAGCATGATTATATGCAGACTTTGCCTCTGTATTTTTTGAGTCCATTAAGTAGCCCCCACCCCCGATTTGGTGAGGTGCACAGCTGCACTTGTGGGCTGCAGAAACACGTTGCCAAGCAAGCAAAGTCTGTGGGCCTCAAGCTCTTTTTTCAATCTCACTTACTAGATAGTATTAAGTCTTTCCTCTGCCTGTGCCTTTTAAATGTATTATTTATTTTGCTTTTAATGTTTTCAAAATTAAGTAAATTAATATTTTGCAAGTAGTAGGACCAACATAATTGTTCTGTGAGACAAATCATGCTACTGCGAAACCTTATAATCAGGTTCAAATTCAGGCTTATTTATTAAACAACAACAACAGACATTACAAAGTGCTGTACCATAAAGAAAATACAGTAAGTACAACATTACAGTAAATACAGAATTAAAATACAATAAGTATAATAGATAAATAAAACATAATAGATTAAGCCATCTGTCCCTTAACTGTCACAGACTGGTTATATAATTGATACTTTGTTAAAATCTGCAACTAGTTGTAACTTTAAGGGTGAATATAATGATATTGAAGAATTTTGTATTTGTCACATACACAATTATACAGAGTATAACCAGCAGTGGAAATGTCCATTTAATCCATCCAAGTGCACATAAACTTGGAGCAGTGAGCAGCCAACGCTTCAGCGCAGTTGGGGGTTCAGTGCCTTGATCAAGGATCTCACCTCAGTCGCGGACAATTCCTGCCGGAGCCGAGATTCAAACCCACAACCTCGGGTTACAAGTCCAATGCTCTATCCATTAGGCCACGGCTGCCCCGTATATGTTAACACACACACACACACACACACCTTTTTCATTAATAACAATATTTATTTTGTCTGATGTATATCAGTAACAGTGTTAGATTTTTATTTTGTCATCTCATTTATTTGAATAGAGGGTGTTCAGATAACAGATGAGAAATGCAGGGCCAGATTAACCATATGGTGATTTGGGCACCATGCAGGGCCGTATAAATGTTTTCAACTAGCACAGGGAACTGTAATACTTGATGGAATATCTAACTACCCATAATAACCATCCAACATTGACCTCTTGAACTGAACTGAGTTCCAAAGTAAGTAAGCATTTTGATTAATTAAGTGGGTAACACTTTACAATAAGGTTAATTAACTAACATTAGTTACAGTAACAACATTAGTTAACATGAACTAAGACTTATCAATACTTCTACAGCATTTGTTAATATTAGTTAATGTTAATTTAAGCATTTACTAATGCATTATAAAATCTCAAGTTGTGTTTGTTAACATTAGTTAATGCACTGTGAACTAACATGAGCTAACAATAAACGACTGTATTTTTATTAACTAACGTTAACAAAGATTAATAAATAGTTTAATAAAAGTATTGATAATTGTTTGTTCATGTTTGTTAATACATTAACTAATGTTAACAAATGATACCTTATTGTAAAGTGTTTCCATTAAGTCTAATGTAATAATTTGCTTATAACAAATAATTTGTTTGCTTTCTTAATCAATCTGATTTAAAATGTTTCACTCAAAAATGGACAAATAATTATCTTATTTTATATTTTCCAGTCACCTCAGCTCCTCCACAAATTAGTCTTCATCTTTCTTCACCTCTGTGTTTTCTCCTTTTCCCGCTCTCTTTCTCTCCTTTGCTGAGTTCAGAATCTCAAGCAGAATGTAGGTCAGCAGTCGGTGCCAAGTTACCAATTAGAAACAGCTGTGTTTTGTTTTATTTTTGTCTATAGAGTGAGCAGAGGTCAGCGATTCCTACTTTCAGTCTCATTCTTCTTGTTGTTTCTTTCTGGCTTATTTCCCCTCTTCCCAGTCTAACAAATAATGTGTTTACTATCCCTTTTTCCTGCTCTGTGATAATGATAACACCTCAGCTCAACCTTTATACGTATGCTCTTTCTTCCCTAAAGGAATATAATGTTAAAGGCAATAGGCCGGTTAAGCCATAATTAATAATCTGTCATTATATGTTTGACCTGTTATTATTTTATTTTTTTCTCCTGAGAATCACAAAAGATGAACTGGATAGAGAGAGAGAGAGAGAGAGAGAGAGAGAGAGAGAGAGAGAGAGAGAGAGAGAGAGAGAGAGAGAGAGAGAGAGAGAGAGAGAGAGAGAGAGAGAGAGAGATAGATAGATAGATAGATAGATAGATAGATAGATAGATAGATAGATAGATAGATAGATAGATAGATAGATAGATAGATAGATAGATAGATAGATAGAAAGAAAGAAACTTTCATTCAGAAATGGATAAAATATATGTTGTGTGACTTGCAAACTTAAACATTTGGTTTTGAACACGTTTTGCTAATTCTGCTGAATTGCTAACAAGAACATCCAGCATTTGCAAGGACAAAACAACAAAGAAAAACTTGTGATAGCCATCATTATGCATCAAGTATTTTTAATAATATCTCTAGCTGTCGTGGAATTTCATTCCATAGCAGTTACATTTCAAGCTATTAATGCAAATAATTAAAACACATATTTATTGTAAATTCTTAACATTGTAAATATACACACAAAATAGAATACATTTTTCTTACACAAGTCTTGCTATAAACTTCTAGAAAGTAGCCACTTGGTAGGCAAAAAAAATTTGTGCACAAGGATGGCCATTTCACAGTCGACCGCACCCTATCGTCATTAGAGTACTATCAGCAAACTTTAATGGTTTTATTTAATGATAAGTATGAACTAATTAACATCTTACTTTTTAAACGTGAATAAGTGAGTTGCAATAGAATTTGAATGTGATTGTAGCCCGGTAAACGATCAGAATCATGACTCAAAAACATTTCCCTTCGCCGAGTTCTTCCAGAGACAACTTTGTGCTGCCAGCATAGTTCACTAAACGAGGTTATAAGAAAGCACGCCCAACATTTCCCTCTGTCCAATCAGCGGCTTGTATGGTGTACGTCAGACCAATGAGCGATTTAGGGGTTGAGTCACCCGTACTGTTGCTAGGGCATGGCTTCAACCTTGTTACTATCACTGACTAACCAATCATATGACATTTCGCAATGTGTCAACATCTTTCCTGGTAAACTTCTTTCTCTGAAGTATCTGATTGGATACAAATGTTTTTAAGTTCCGCCTTTCATACTTTTCTACTGTCTGTTTGGACGATGAAGCTATCAATCGATCTGCAGATTTTAGTTTACGTGCAGTCTGCATTAATTTTTGTCGAGAGTCTCTACGACTCAGAATTGAACTGTCCACATCGAGCGTCATCACTTTTTTGTTTATTTGTTTTGTTTGTTTTATTTTGTTTCCTCCCTTTGTTTTACACCATTTGTTAAACAGTGTACAGCACGTTTTTTGTATTATTTCATTTCTGTAAATACACCGGAATGGAACTTAATTCTCTTCTACTTCTTCTTGAGGCAGCAGAATATTTGGAAAGAAGAGACAGAGGTATATAATGATGTTTGTGTGGTCAACTAAAAATAGTCTTTGCATTTTAATAACTCGTTGTGCTGGTCTAATGTGACTTATAAACCTGCCGGCGGATCAAGTGTAACGTTAGTTTAATTCAAGCCCAAACGGACGATGACATCTTGTTGCTGTGAGTTATTAAGTCTATAAATATGCAATAATCAGAATGAGATGACTTACGTGAATGACATTCGTCCCAGCCTCTGTTAAAATGCTGATTCGTTTTCATTTTCTGTCAAATGTAACGTTAACCTGGGGGAGGGGTGTTTGCTTTACAGTAAGTTGATAGAAGCATAATTTGTTCAATGTTAAACGGCTTGACTTTAAAACATACAAATGTCTAACTTTCTAACATTCTCGTTTTAGTTCACTGAATCACGCACACGTCTGTATTTAATGCTGTTTTGATTACTTTTTCACTAGAAGCTGAACACGGTTATGCATCTGTTTTGCCGTACGATAGTGACTTTTCCAGAAAGAAAACTAAATCCTCTCCTATTTCAAGAAAACCCCACAACAATAGGTAAATACAGTACAATGACATTGCTGTATTAATGAATGAATACATTCAAACGATGTTTATTCTACACGTAATCGCCATTTTTGTTGTTGGGCTTGGCTGTGTATAAACATTGCCACGCGTACAGCGTTAACTTTCTGCTCTTGCTGCTTTCTCTTTTCCACTGCTGTCATCTCCCTTCAAATCAATAATTTTCACGTAGAAACACCACACGTTTCATTAACCAATAACTTTTTGTTGTTTAAAGACTACTGGCAACGTCAGTGCATTTGATCATATATGCTTAAAGTAGCTGAGAACTTCTAATCAGCAAATATGCAGATTTCCTTTGCATATAACATTTGTTAGACATTTAAAGTTATCACTTGTTTGCACATATATCACTTGTTTGCATGCATACAATTTGCCCAACATTTTTTCTTCATGCATTCTTGCATACAAACAGTAAATGTTGAAATAATGTTTTATCTACAAGTTGCTATTCTTTACATTTGAACTTCTTGTTAAATTTAGCAAATATGAGCATTAATGTGACACGTGTACATGTCACAGACAGTATGCTTTTAAGTAGTGTACTTTAGGTGTTTAAACTCACTGTTGGGTGTGGTGTGAACAGACCCAAGTTAGCTGCTAGAGAGCTTTGACCCTGGATCTGTTTTGCAGCATTAGCCCTCTTTCCTTGCAATGTCAAAGCAAAACAGCAGGAGCCTAGTGTGCAGCCCCTCCCCCACAAATACATAGAAAACACTGAAAAAAAGGAAATCTATGGAATTAGGGCTTTCCTGGAAATTTGCATGTTTTCTTTTACCTTTTACCAAAACTTACTTAGTAATATTTTTGAGAATTGTTTTCCAAATTGCAAAAGAATCAGCTGACATTGTGGACTTTAAGCAGTGTTAAAGCTTTTTTCCCAACACCATAAATTCGGCACTAGCCTCAGATATTAACATTGTGTCTGTATTTTTAGCTGTCATGTACAGCAATTTCATTATGCAGATGAATAATAAGGGAAACATTATATCATTTTTTTGCAATCCCATATGATGATGTTAGTGGTGTAGAAACTGCACACTGCAGCTTTGAACAAATGATGCTATGACCCATATATTTAGTTTTTATCTTGCATGCATTACAGTCCCTATATTTTGTTTGTTTGTTTGGAGAAAATGTCATTGCTCCATCATACACGCCAGCATTCATACCCTGGACTAAAATAGCAATGCGTTGTAGCATGCTGAATTTCCTCTGCGTCATTGAGTGCATGCTGTGCTTTCCTTACAGTGATATCAGTCTACTGGACACAGTAAAGCCATGCAGAATTATTTTGTTTTGTGCATAATGTAGAATTCAAAGCAGAACAGCATGTAGTGTGTGAAGGGACCAGGGAGCAGCATTCATGCATTCATTCCAAGTAAAAATAAATTACATTTAACATTGCTCCTTTTTTGGGTTTCAAATCTATTTTGTTGAATATTTGTGCTTGACAACAGGGCCATTTTTGTTCATTTAAAATTAATAGCATCTATTCTTGACCGAGTGGCAAACAAGAGTGCATATGTGGTGTTAACAAACAAATGCAGATTTTCAAGGTTCCTCTTGGATCACATTGTTACATTATTATATGAAGAACATTACCATTAAATTCAACACAAGACTTATATATATATATATATATATATATATATATAGGTAAGCCTTGTGTTGAATTAATAGGCTGCCTTTGTGATTTAAAGAAAAGTATTTATTGTAAAGCCTATTTTATTAGAGTGTCCTGCTTTATATGATACTAGGAAACGTTTTTACTCAGAAAGTACATTAATGGGAAGTGGGAACCATTTTTGATTTTAATTTGAAAGATTCTTAATTGATTTGCCTTACAGTAGATCAACAGCTTCACTCTATCATTAGAAAAAACATCCTGAAGCAGTTGTTCAGAGATACAGAGCTGCTTTTTATATATTTAGTACAGAGTCAATGTACTGTTCTTTTAAGTAAGTAAATAGTCAGTGTTCTTCTTATTATTTTTATTACCCAAACTCATCCATGCTTCTGTTTATTTCTTGTTCAGGTCATCACACAATGAGCTGGAAAAACACAGGTAAGCACATACCTATTGTGGATTATAATGGATTTGCATAGATCTTAAAAGCCAGTCTTTTTGTAGTAATTATTTATTTAAAGGATTAGTTCACTTTCAAATTAAAATATCTTTATAAGTTATTCACCCCCATGTCATCCAAGATGTTTATGTATTTCTTTCTTCAGTCGAAAATAAATGTTTTTTGATGAAAACATTCCAGGATTTGTTTCCATATAGTTAGCTCCAATGGACTCCAAACGGTTGAAGGTCAAAAATACAGTTTCAGTGCAGCTTCAAAGGGCTATAAACAATACCAGACGACAAATAAGGGTCTTATCTAGCAAAACGATCTGTCATTTAAAAAAATAAAATGAATGTATAAGCTTTATAAACACACAAATGCTCGCCTGGTCTTCGATGCGTGTCCCGGACTTTACATAATAACGTTGAAAATGTCACGCTTGACGCAGGCAGAAGTACAGAGTCAGCGCTTACAAGTTGAACGTGCAGATACTAAGTCAAACACCGTTTACAAAAAAGGGAGTTACAATTCAACAAGTTTACAAGATAAAACAACGGTGTCGGACGATTTTGAACTTGGAGGAGAAGGTGAGATGGAGCCTACGTCAAGCGTGACCTTTTCAACATCATTACATATTACGTGAAGTCTGGGATGCACATCGCAAAACAGGTGAGCATTTGTGTTTATAAAGTATATAAAAAAAAATGTATTACCGATTGTTTCGCTAGATAATACCCTTATTCATCGTCTGGTATCGTTTATAGCCCTTTGAAGCTGCACTGAAACTGTAATTTTGACCTTCAACCGTTTGGAGTCCATTGAAGTTCAGTATATGGAGATAATTCCAGGAATGTTTTCATCAAAAACCTTAATTTATTTTCGACTGAAGAAAGAAATATATAAACATCTTGATTGATATGGGGGTGAGTAAATTATAAGGGAATTTTAATTTGAAAGTGAACTAATCCTTTAATTGTATAAAAATGAGCAGGTTTGAAATTAGTATTCGCCATATGTGGGTGATAATCAACTTAATAGCCAGTTTGGCAGCATATGCTGTGTTGGATCCGAGTCCAGTGTCGAGTCCTAGTTTTTAATCAATTGAGTTTAAGAGCGAGACTTTTATTAATGTCTTTTCATATTAATTTTATGTTGTTACTTTTTTATTTTATTTTATATTACACATGACATGGATTCGTCTGTACTCTGAAAAATTTCTGCGTCCAAAATATCCAAGTCTTGAGTCCACCTGAGTCCGTCCAAGTTCAAGTTCATTCACAATTGCAGTCTGAGTCCGAGTCTAATTCCAAGTCCTGAGTCCAAGTACTACAACTCAACTAAATTATATTTGTGTCACTTTACAAGTGTTTCTGAGACACTGCCGGTAAGCCTACTGCATTCAATATGATTTATTTGCTGTCAATATGCTGACTCAAATGTTTATTTTTGAATTTTCAGTTTTCTTTTGGACATGGTTAGTAGAAGTTCTGAATGACCTTTACATAATTTATTAGCCAAATTAGCTGGAGAGTGAAGATGTTGATTTCAAACCCTGAAGAAAGAGGTGGCTGTAGTTAGTAACTAAATAAAAGTTAAAGTAAGTTAATTACAATATAGTGAAGTCAGCTAAAATGGGCTATCAGGTAAAATGGGACAAATAAGTTTGTTCTATCATATCTCTTTAATTTTTTTACAAAAAATCACAATAACTGATTTTGAATAGTTGCTTCAACACTTATTGACATGTAACAATAATGACTGGTTAAGCTAAAATGGGCCATTTTTCAGCTAAAATGGGCTGCATACACGCACACCTTTAGACAGAAATTGAGGGCAAAAATGAGTTAATAGGCCTACTGTAGATATGTATCCACACAAAATCTTAACAGTCTTTAAAAAAATACAAGCTTACACACATAGAAGAGATATTGTATCTCAAAGGGACATTCCTGGTTAAATAAATAAATACATTTAACAAAAAATGGCCCATTTTAGCTGACTTCATCCTATATCAGACCATTTTGTGCTGTTTATGTTTCTGCCAGAGGTCGAGTGTGTTTTCACGTGTGAGATTTGTTTCCCTTGTGCTGATTTCTTGTAGTTTACCTGTCACATGCTTGATTTTGAGGAATTGATTACTGCTGCTCTGTGAGAAATATGTTCAGTCATGTCCTTCGTCAGAATGGAACCTTTGAACCATTAACAACTCCAGACAGAGTACCAGGAAAAACAGGAAAACCGTACAGGCAGGCTTATGATATTTTTCTAGAAATACTATGGAGAAAAACATTTCAATGTCATGTAATTTCCTGTTGTGGCGCTTCTGTGCAGGAGCATCAAATTAGTTAACACTGTAAAAAGTAATAATTAACCAAATGTACTAAAGGCTGTGCTATATTGTGAATATAGTCATGGCTAGAGGTTGTTGTTGAATAATGTGCAGCCTCATTGGTTTGATAAGGTTAGTACACGGTAAATAAAGGACACAGTTGTTTTAAATAAAAAATATATTTTTGTATATGTACTTTTCTCTTATCTGTGCTATGTCATATATTATATTAGCACAGCTGGGACACTGTGTTGACCAATCAAACGATAGAAAAAACTTATATCCATTCGTTGTCCTAGCTAAATTGAAGTCCCTTTCGCTGGTGTGCTGTGCTTAATTGACAGGAATTTAATGATAACAGTGACTTAAGGTCATTGCACAGTCCGAAATTTTCATATGCGTTTTTTGTATTCGTTATCTTAAAAATTCGTCAAGCACAGAAACCTTGCACGCTGAGTCTGAAATAATTCGCAACACAGTACTAAATGGAGTTTTCAAGCAGTGAGAATGATTTTGTAGTCCTCTCGCTTCTTAAAAAGAGAAAATAAATGAAATATTGGGTCCATCCAATCCTGAGATATAGAGAGGATTGATAGTTCCCCTTAAGGAGCAGCGGGATTATCACGCGAGATTCAAAGTTTACTTCAGGATGTCAGTGGCTCAGTTTGATGCTTTACTAACGATACTAGAGCCACATTAAAAAGAACACCTCCAATTTCCGTGAACTCAGTGTGCAAGGATATTTACTGTGCTTTGTGCTGCGAAACAAAATGGATGAACTTCATAATCGCATTCTGGATTTTGGTGTTCGCTTGTATGATGGCTGCATTCAAGATGCTTGCTATGGATGCGAAAAATGCAGAAAATCAAACCCGATCTGAATTGTTTTTATGACAGATGAAAGTTTCAGAGGCAGTGTGCAATGACCTTACCTCTCCTACCTGCTTGTTTGAATGTGCTAGTTTGGAACTAGCACAGGTGGAACTACTTGTTTTTGATCATCTAAGCATCCTGTGCCTTTTTGACAGACTTTTCTAATTCAAAATGCTATGGAAAGTCAAATGAACACAAGTAACACATTAGTAATTTAGCCATTACTAATTTAAAATTTGATTTAGTAACAAATTATGAATTAAACCTTATTAATTAATAATAAACACAAAGTAGACTTTCTCCTTTCAGTTTGAAAGGTTTTCTAATTTATATTTGCATGACAGATAATGTTGAGGCTGTCTGACCATGAGATGTTTGTCTACCTTATTAGCATTTTAAAGTAATATTCAACTATGCCACACACACTTGGGTAAGTCATGCTTGGAAGTAGCCTAAACAAACATAATATTTATACTGTGAACAATAAACCCAAATAACTACATCTGAATTAAAAATTATCCAAATAATTTTTATAAAACGATTATTTGTGTATTGTATTAAAACAACATTAAACATTACATTATGAAAGTCAAGTAATGTATACTTGTCAAGTAATTAATGTCAAGTCATGTAGTTAATGTATAATGTATACAATGTGAATCAGCTTTAAAATGATTGAAAACACTATGTAAAATTAAAATAACTTGCTAAATCTTTCATTCTAATTCACTACAGACTTGCTTTCCTATCAGGAATAGCAATAACAGTCAGATCTCTATATATTATTTATGTATCGATTATATTGTCAGATCAAATCAACACACTCCTTTCAACATCACAAATTAGCAACATATGTGCCATCTAGAATTCTTAGTAATTCTTATTAGGTTATTTATGTGCTAAGAACTCATAATTACAATATTTCTGGCTTGTGAATGAATCACAACACCTAAGTGAGTTAAAACATCTTAATAACAGAAGGAAACAAGGCCTATGACATGCAACACATTTCAGAGTGTTCCATGCAAAGAGGATCTCTGGTCATATCCACTGTGTTTGAAAAATAAAATGTTTGTTTTTCCTCTGATACTTTTGGCATTTTATGTAAAGCATGCAATATTAGATTTAACCAACAATGTTTGCCACTCAGGTAAATGCATGGTATATCATTTTTGGCAGCAGTCAGTTTTGGTGAATCAAAAATAGACATTGGTTCTCCAATTTTTGCCCATTTTTAGCAACATTTCTCAAGCTTTTGTGAACTGCAGTTTGTTTTAGTTAATGTTCAGTTGGATTGAGATCTGTGGGGCCAATCAGACATTTAACCTTTCTTGTTTTAAGTCAGTCCAGTTTTGTTTTGTTCTGCCTTTGCTGACGCTCTAGGTCAGTGATACTCAAATCTGGCTCGCGAGATCCACTTTCCTGCAGAGTTTAGCTCCAACCCTGATCAATACCTGTGATTTCTAATGATCCTGAAGACATTGATTAGCATGCTCAGGTGTGTTTGATTAGGGTTAGAGGCAGAGCTAAACTCTGCAGGAAAGTGGATCTCCCGAGCCAGATTTGAGTATCTCTGCTCTAGGTTATCACAAACATAAAGTATCTTCCAAGTTACAATGCCCTTCCTCAATTGTTGGCACCCATCGTGAATTTCAAAGAAATTATGCACATAATAATTCTAATATGTTCCTTCATGAAAGATGACCGTACTGAGCACTGACCGCAGTTCTGCTTTGCCAAGTGCATGTTTTAACAAGCGTTTTCCTTGTCGTTGAATGAAAAACAAAGAAAAGCATCCGATACCCACAGTAAAATGTGATTTTGGCAGCTTCAGTTATCATATTGTGATTGGAGCATTGTATTGCAGTGTTTGCTCTCTGTGTGCAGTTTATAAAGAAAAAAACATAACACGTATAACCTTTCAATGCCTTATTGACAGGACAAATCTCTGATTATCAGCCAATGTCGGAAAGCAACTGTTTTTAATCTCATTTAAGCAATAGAAAGTAACAGAAGAGGAGAAAGGGAATGGGTTTGGGTAAGGACATTGAGTCAGAACTTGAACTTGAGACCTTCAAAGTGCTGTTGCGGAGTGCTCCCTACAATCCCATGACATATATCAATTTCAGCAAAAAATGGAGGCTGGAAAACAAAATTTTTTTTTTTTTTGCCATAGTTATGTTTATTTCTGAAATGAGTGTTTTGGGAGGTGCCACTGGAGCTGAATACATTATTATTTTCTATTTATAGTTATTAGTGGTGTTTGCTAAGGCAAGCATTACTGCTTGATTGGTACAGTACAAGAGGCAAAACCATAGACACTAAAATATACTATAATTTTAATGAGTGTTTGATTTTTAATTTGAGGTTCGAAAAATCAAGTTTGTTGTTTTGTATGTGGGTTTCAGTGCGTGTTTTAGGATTAATTTTGCCTTGGGAAACTCTGGTGATGATGTGGTACTGGCGTCATGACTGAAGAACATGCCCTTATATTGCCTAGTCTGTTACACAAAGAGGGAGATGGAAAACACCCTCCACACTCTTACGTCATGTCTGCTATTTCCTTTTTTCTGCCTCATCCTTTTCTTGAGTTGCTTCACTCTGCTGACTCATCAGGAGCTTGAGAAGGAGGTGCAATAGCTTGGTATAGCATGGTTTTATATAAGTATTTGAAAACAAGTCTTTAGTTTAGCAGCAACTTGTCAGTGGAAGACTCGTTTAATTGTGCAATGATACCCTATCAAAAAAGGCATTAACATTGAAGTCTACACATGGATGTGCAAAACTGTGTATTTTGATAATTAATTAGATAGTGGATTGTCTAAAGCTCAGACACATTTCTTGGGGGGCATTATCACAGGACGCGTTCTTCTATGCAAAAAACACAAGGATGTAATGCAGCAGACTGAAACACAATGCAGGGATCTCGGACATGGTTTTAAATAGAGCTGGGCGATATGGCCCCAAAAAATAATCACGATCAGTTTTTTCAGTCGATATCGATAATTATCACGATAAATGTCAAATCTTTATTTCTTTCAAGTTTAAAGCCAGATTTTTGCTCCAAAATGAAAGTTGTAGAAACCAGACCAATAATTGTCCTTAACAAAATAAATATCTAAATTAAAAATAAAAATAATTGTTTCTGCATGTTCTAATGAGTGATATTGTTTCAAAATCAAGAAACCGGTTTGGGTTGCTTGATAATATTAATAATAATAATATTACTTTTTTGTCTCTTAGAAATGCACATTTGATAGTAGCTTGAATTAGGATGCAAATATAAATTTGTGTTCATTAACAAAATCAGTAACATATGTAAAAATTGTAGCAACCTTTATTCTGATAAAGTTTTTTTTTTTTTTTTTTTTTAGAATTATTCTTCCATAGTAGCATACATTTAAATCATGATAAACAGTTAAATCCACACATGCAGCACCTCAATACCATGGTAAACATATAGCTATATGGTTTTTAGTTAGCCTATTTGTATGAAAAACTGTCTAAATACATGCAGTATAAATGCACACATCCTATAGCTTAACCACACATACTTACTATAATTATATACCTTTACTCCTGTAATAAAATTCAGTGTGAATATCCCACATTTCTGCCACAATACCATGGTGCAGTGAGTGTTACTATCATTACAGTAAATCCATGGTAAATAATGGCGATGTGTAGATTGAAAAGCCTTCTGACTGTCTCGTTGCACACAGTGTTTCTCCTGTTTGGCTTTAAACGTTAAATTATCACAGAGTCATTTGTGTTCTTCGCTGAATTCAAGCACTTCTCACTGGATCTCACGTTGCTGCTTAATGTTCGTGTGACCGAGTAAACGCATCTGCTCTAGTGAGCTCTCGCTGCGTGGCAGTTTGAACTGTGATCCGAGCGTATAAATGGTCTGTGTGGCGTGATTCAAATGAGTCTCACTGTTTCGTTTCCACTTTTGGCGCTTAAACATTATATGGAACATTTATTGAACTCTTCATATTGTTTTATCGAGGAAAATTATACCGCAATAATTATCGTTACTGAATTATTGCCCAGCCCTAGTTTTAAAAATTAAACAGTGAAATAATCTCTGCTGGAATGGTCAGCAAAAATCTGTGTTAACACGGCAATCCAGTTCACTGAGGATGTGCCTGAATCTGCAACTTTACTATATGTGTTTATAGTGGAATTCATGCTGTGCATGTTCGTCGCATGCAGGCTACCCAACATTCCTTTGTTTTTACAGATCTGCAGGTAGAACTTTGTACAGAGTTACACTTAATAATTATGCATCTAGTAAAATTAGTTTAGCCCATAAGAATTATTTTGTGAATTTTCAGCCATATCAAATTTAAATAAAAGTTTAAATGGGTCATATGATGCGATTTTCAAGTTTTGCTTTCTTTATGAAGTGCTACAAGCTGATTGTGCGTAGATAAGATCCCTGAAGTTGCAAAGACTAAAGTCTCAAAACCAAAGAGATATTCTTTATTCAATCTAAGATTCTGCCACGCCCCCCTAAAATGGCTCATTCAAACACGCCCCCACATGTCTACATCACGATGTGGAAATATTTGCACAAGGCGTGGTTTCAGTAACCACAGTAGTGTTGATGCAGCCATGTCAGGGAGAAGCTGTGAACAGCAACACATTTTATGGACAACCATTTCGTGAACCTAGGAGAGGAGGTAATTCCGACTTTACTATGACAATCTGGCACTTCTGAATCAGCAACTGTTTTGTTATTAGTTTAAGTATTTGCTATTGACTGTTCCACCCGTGTGTGTGTGTGTGTGTGTGTGTGTGTGTGAGAGAGAGAGAGAGCGAGAGAGAGACAGGGTCACATCTCAGCACATCAGCTACTTAATTGCATTGTGTGTGTGTGTGTGTGTGTGTGTGTGTGTGTGTGTGAGAGAGAGAGAGAGAGAGAATCACATCACAGTGGAGTGTACAGTGCATCAGAAATCGTCTTAATCGCAGCTTGTGTGCAAAAACACATACGAGCGTCATCACTGTCTGTCATGCAGCTCTGTTCCTCTTTCGGGCTTGAACTGATGGTAAAACTAAGGAGATTATTAACTGTCTTTAATTTTGAAAGCTGAAGCTCACAATTATGGTAAGGGGCGTTACATTTCCGACACGGCTTGTGGTGTTCGGCCAGTCAAAATGCACTGTACCATTGGCCAATCAGAGCAGACTGTGCTTGTCAGAAGGAGGGATTTTGCTGAAAACGACACGTTAGAGAGAGGCGGGGCATAGAGGACCTACAATAGTGTACAGTATATGAAAAAGAATGTGTGCACATTAAAGCATGTCAACATATTCTGTTACACCAAATACACAAAGTAATTATCTTTAAAAAAGCATCATATGACCCCTTTAAGTCAAGTGCATTTATTTATTGTTTTGACTGAATTGACCCCAACTGAGTCTAGTTTATTTCTTATCCTACCTAACATCTTAGGGAATTGTTCCATGCCACAGTCAAATTATGCTTTCACAGTAGGGGGTTTAAGGCCCCATATTCTGTAAAGCTGCTCTGGAAAATTATGTATCATGAATACTGCTATACAAATAAAATTGACTTGACTGTTTGACCCATATATCAGATCACTGCACTTTTGGTGAGATCAGATTTTCAGAAGTTAAAACCTTAAGGGCTATTTCAACAAGTATTTTCATGGAAAGTCTTGGTACGTTATTGATTGATATTAAACATGCACTATTTTTGTGAAAAGTAGACAGTGAAGGACCAGAAAGACAAGCTCAGGACGCAATGTCCATGTTGTTAATCGTTCACAGATTTATGATGATGTGAAGACTGGCCTATTTCAAATAGCCTCTGTGTTAGTAGGTGCACTGTATTATAATTTACTCTCCAGGCTTTCTTTAAATGCTGTTGTAATTTTATTTTGATCAGTACAGCAGCATGGTCGCTAATAAGACTGGACCAAATCTGTTGGTTGTAGCAGTTTATGTGCTACAAGTTGATTGGATAAAACGGATTGAGATGAACCATAAAAAGTATCAAAACAAGTTAACTTGGCAAGTTCATACATATTTCCCCAAAGCTTTTACATTGAGTTACTTCTATCACGAAATTTTAAGAAATATGGCCAACTAAATTTGGGCAAATTATATTGTCTTTATTGTAAATAAATGTTATTTTTTAACATTTAACTTTTTAGTTACATAGTTGTGGACTTAATTAATTTTTATGCCACAAACAGTGCAAGGCTCTTTAAGATCGCTTTGGCAATGAAGAGAAGGCACAGTAAAAACAAATAAGTGTAACTTGTTAGGTGTGCATGTAGGGCTGGGTGATATATTAAACGTGATTGTCATGTGTATCTCATCAGTAAAATGGAGCACATTTAATACACAGAGCCGTAGATCACTGACAAGCTACGCAATATTGTGTTCATTATCGCAGATGAATCGTTAGCAGCCCACAGCAGCATCCTAGGTCAGTTCTAAAGTTCTAAATGTATACCAGAGTAATACTTCACTCCATAATGAACGTGATATTGTGTAGCTTGTCAGTAAATGACAGCTCTGTGTATTAAATGCCGCTCCATTTGAAAGCAGGGGATGGAGATTTACCACTAATCATGGAACCGGCTTTACTGACGAGATGCGCAGGACAATCCCATGCAATATATTTCCCAGCCCTATGTGCATGTGTCAAGGCCATTGTAGATTCATTCATGAGGCTTCACAGGTTAGGTATAGCTCAAAAAGGTCACAGAGATACATTTCCATCTACTTCCATTTTACTTTTGTAAGCAAGTAATTATTTGTTGCAGATAGAGTTGTTTTTGTGCGTTTGAGAACTAGCTAAAAAGTTCTGTGTGGATATTCATGTGAGACTCAGTCATATACAGTATTAAACATTTTCTGTCTTTATTTTCTGTCTTTTAAGAGGTGCAAAATGGCTGGCCTTGCCCACACCAGCTGAACACACTACAGTCAATGGTCTCTTTCTCCAAAAAGGGTCACTTCCTCCAGATCAGAGCCCCAGTCTGCCTGAGTCGCCTCATTCTGTTGGACTCTGGCAAAGTCTATTTCTGGAAAATCAGTTTGTTCTGCAACAGCCTTGGAAACTCGATCTACAGATATTTTTATCTACTTTAAGTTGGAAACATGGAAAAGTCTTACCATATCAATAATATGTGAAATCAACAATAAAAATTAAGAACAATTAATACAAATACATTTTTTTCTTTAGCATAAATCAATCAATAAAATAAAAAACTGATACTTTCCAGAAAAGCTGTTGCCTCTTTTAGATGTAACGCGGGACTTCCTTTACTACAGCCACTATGTTTATGTGCAGTTACTTCCAGTCCTCAAATGTAGTTAAGGGCTAAGATTGCTGATATAGAGTAGAACAGCACTAAGACTTCTAATTTTTTTTTGAGTCAATCCACTTGTTTTGACAAGCCATGAATTTGATTTTCATCTACAGGTGTATCTTAATACATTAGAATGTCGTGGAAAAGTTAATTTATTTCAGTAATTCAACTCAAATTGTGAAACTTGTGTATTAAATAAATTCAATGCACACAGACTGAAGTAGTTTAAGTCTTTTGTTCTTTTAATTGTGATGATTTTGGCTCACATTTGACAAAAAACCCACCAATGCACATCTCAACAAATGAAAATACTTCATAAGACCAATACCAATTTTTTTTAGTGAATTGTTGGCCTTCTGGAAAGTATGTTCATTTACTGTATATGTACTCAATACATGGTAGGGGCTCCTTTTGCTTTAATTACTGCCTCAATTCGGCGTGGCATGGAGGTGATCGGTTTGTCACCTCCATGCTGAGCACTGCTGAGGTGGTATGGAGTCCCAGGTTTCTTTGACAGTGGCCTTCAGATCATCTGCATTTTTGGTCTCTTGTTTCTCATTTTCCTCTTGACAATACCCCATACATTCTCTATGAGGTTCAGGTCTGGTGAGTTTGCTGGCCAGTCAAGCTCACCAACACCATGTTCATTTAACCAACTTTTGGCAGTGTGGGCAGGTGCCAAATCCTGCTGGAAAATGAAATCAGCATCTTTAAAAAGCTGGTCAGCAGAAGGAAGCATGAAGTGCTCCAAAATTTCTTGATAAACGGGTGCAGTGACGTTAGTTTTCAAAAAACACAATGGACCAACACCAGCAGATTACATTGCACCCCAAATCATCCCAGACTTTGGGAACTTAACACTGGACTTCTTCTCCAACCTTCCTCCAGACTCTAGGACCTTGGTTTCCAAATGAAATACAAAACTTGCTCTCATCTGAAAAGAGGACTTTGGACCACTGGGCAACAGTCCAGTTCTTCTTCTCCTTAGCCCAGGTAAGACGCCTCTAATGACAACTGTAGCCAAACTCCTTGACACGTCTGTGTGTGGTGGCTCTTGATGCCTTGACCCAAGCCTCAGTCCATTCCTTGTGAAGTTCACCCAAATTCTTGAATCGATTTTGCTTGACAATCCTCATAAGGCTACGGTTCTCTCGGTTGGTTGTGCATCTTTTTCTTCCACACTTTTTCCTTCCACTCAACTTTCTGTTAACATGCTTGGATACAGCACTCTGAACAGCCAGCTTCTTTGGCAATGAATGTTTGTGGCTTACCCTCCTTGTGAAGGGTGTCAATGATTGTCTTCTGGACAACTGTCAGATCAGCAGTCTTCCCCATGATTGTGTAGCCTAGTGAACCAAACTGAGAGACCATTTTGAAGACTCAGGAAACCTTTGCAGGTGTTTTGAGTTGATTAGCTGATTGGCATGTCACCATATTCTAATTTGTCGAGACTTGGTGGGTTTTTGTTAAATGTGAGCCAAAATCATCACAATTAAAAGAACCAAATACTCAAACTACTTCAGTCTGTGTGCATTAAATGTATTTAATACACGAGTTTCACAATTTGAGTTGAATTACTGAAATAAAATAACTTTTCCACGACATTATAATTTATTGAGATGCACATGTATATGGTAGTATTAATTACAAAATATACAAAAGATAAATTTTGCACATGATATTAATAGACCAATGGTTTGTTTCAATTTTCCTATTTTGATATCGTGCAGTTGCTTTGACACAATTTGTATTGTTAAAAGCGCTATATAAATAAAGTTGACTTGACTTGACTTTCACTTTTAGTTTGGTGTGAAAGAGCCTTTATACAGAGTAATTTTGTCCCCCTTCATTCTGTTTTCTATGTCAATATAAATTTATTACGAGACATATCCTTAGTATCTGTGGAGTCTTTTTTTGTATTGTTTTGGTGAATTTTATTTTTAAATTAATCACAGGAACAGTCCTCTTACATAAAGGTGCAATCACATCTCATTAATCTAGTTCCTCAGTCACTCCTGCATGGCTTCAAACCAGCAGCCTTTTTATTAGCAACCCACAACAGCATCCTGAGTCAGTTCTAAAGTTCTAAATGTATCCCTTTATGTTCTTTATTTATTGCAGACGTGCCAAACTGCGATTGTACCTGGAGCAGTTGAAACAGCTTGTGCCTTTGGGTCCTGATAGCACCCGTCACACCACACTGAGCCTGCTCAAACGCGCCAGAATGCACATCAAGGTACTGACAGTATCTCTGTTTGCACAGCAGTAAAGAGGTTAGAGCAGCTTAAAGCAGTTACAGTCAGAAGGGAAGTTAATCAGGAACTGTCTACATGAAGTTTATGTCACTCTCCATGTTGCAACTCAGATGATTAAAATATAATATTTAACCTTTTTAAGACAAGGGAAGCTAAGTTTAGGTTGTAAAATGCTCCCCAAAAATGTAATGATATTTGTGAATGAATAGCCTAATTAATGATATTTTTCAAATAAATAAATAAATGACTTGATAAGATATCTTTTTTAACATACTAATTAAGTTGTGTACAATAACATGCTTTCAAGGTTACGTTTTACTTAACATCTTGAAAGTCATTAAACTTATCTCTGTCTATGACTCATTTATCTCTGTCTAATGAAAAGGGGTGTAAGCCTCAGTGTAATGGAACGTATTCAACAAACTGTCACTTAAAGTGTGTGAAAGAGACAAGACAAAGAAAACCCAGTACCATGTGTCTGCTGACCCTTTTGTTTCTTTCCTGTTTGTTACACAGTATTTCAACTCAACCTGACTGGTTTCCTGACATGCAGCACATTCTTTCTGTTAATGTGATTGTTTCCCTTTTTTAGCGCACAACATTGTGGATTTCTTGCACTGTGCATGATCTAGGCAATGGTAGATTTTACATGTCATGCGGGGTGTCTCTGTGCTCTGTGGTTTGATCAGTGGAAACATATGCTCTGCAGAAGCTGGAGGAACAGGACAGGAAGGCTCTAAACACGAAGGAGCAACTGCAGAGAGAACATCGCTACCTCAAACGGCGCCTGGAGCAGCTCTCTGTACAGGGCTTAGAGCGCATTCGGACAGACAGCATGGGCTCCACCATATCCACTGACTCTGAGCAAGGTACAGCACAGCTGAAAAAATATTATATGCTGATATTCACTTACAATAAAACCTTAAAAAACTAAATTAAGCACTATACTTTCAGCAATTATAAATGCTATACACATACTGTATATACCATGCACTACATAGACTGTATGACCATAGTTGAATGCAATAGATACATAGTTGAATCTATCTATCGATCTATATATTCAATTTATATATATATATCATTGGTGTAGTCCTAAAGAAAAGAGTGGTTTACTATTACCCAGTCGCCCCCCAACCTTTAATAATATATACATACATATTATTATAATTTTAAATAAATCTAAATAGTAATTTAGTAATATCAACACAGGGCAACACAATTGGTCGATAGATTATTTTTTCAAGTAGTCTACAGCATGACTTCCTGGTTGTCCCACCCCTTCTTTCGACTGCATTATTACAGTTCTATATAATTTCAACATGTTTCTATGGAATTATATTCATTGTGAAAAGTGCTTCACAGATACTTCTGAATTTAAGGTTTTATTTTATGCATTTATTCACTGATTGTATTATTTAGGAAGGGAATAATATTTCCTGCAAGGGGATTTTGCATGTAGGCAGGGCTGGACTAGGGTTCAAATTTGGCCCTGGACATATCCGGCCCACGAGTTCCCCCATGAATGTTTTTCTGGGTTATAGAGCCTTCAATTGGAGTAAATATATTAATAAATAAAACAGGACTGAAACAAATAATAATGGATATTACTGAATTCAAAGCAAATGCATTATTTTGTCAGATAGAAATGCACTTGACAATAAAGCAATGGTTTTGAGCTAGAATGCAGAAAATGTAGGCCTACTTCTAATACATTATGTCATCCTTTCCTCTCCCTTGTGTGTTTCCAAACCTGTATGACTTACTTTCTTCTGTGGGATACAAAAGAAGACATTTTGTAGAATGTTACCAAAGCATTTTGCTTACCCTACTGTATGTACAAAATGCCTTGAATTTCTCAAATTATCTTCTTTTTTTATGTTCCACAGAAGAAAGAAATTCATACAGGTTTGGAATGACATGATGTTGAGTTAATGATCATGTTTATTTTTGAGTGAACTATCCCTTTAAAAACTTTTATATTTGTAAATAATACACACCTAATTTATATAAGACACTGATATTTATCTTTAATCGTGCTCTTACTGAATCAACATTTTACTTCTAAAATGTATTAGATTTAAAGATAGAAGTTCTTGCTTATGATTAGTATAGTTTCACAAGAAGTAAAACCATGGTAAATTACTATATGGTGCTGAATTAACAAGCCTATGTTTTGGTGTTTTCCAGTTTACCTCTTCATGCAGTTTACATTGTCGTGCTGTTTTCAGCCAGCATCACTACAGGACCTTTAATGTTCTCATATATCACACGACTATAACAATAATTCTGTGTCACATCTGAATGGATGAAGCAACTTTGCACTGTTTATCACTTTACATTGCGCGCGGCTGGCGGATGCATTGCATAGCGCAGATTCACACTTTGGAGTATTTGCTTTTGCAGTTAAAACTGTTTAAAAACAGTGCCTAATGTGGGAAGCTCTTCCTCGCTTGGTGACCGATCCACCGAATGTCCCGGTGCTCCCGTGGCCAGTAGGCTCTCCTGCTTGTAGGTGAAAACAAAAGCGGCTTTGAGTGGAGTTCTCTCAATGCAGCGGACACGCGCTCAGTCGATGATGGGCGGAAAGGTAGAATGACCGAAGTGATAATGCACCAATTACAACAAAGAATCACGGGACACCATTATAGGGGAAGCTACAGTAGATTACGGACTTGCGAAGCAACAAAACAAGTGGGTATACCGAGGGTATACGCAAATATTGATCCTTAGAAGTGGTAATACGCAAACAGCCCGATGAAAACAGCAAGCATACGGCATATACTTGCGTATGACCCCGACTACACCACTGATATATATCTAAATATATAGCCATAAATATGGAGAAATGTTTTGTTGCATTGATCTAGATAAATAGATTATAATCCACAAATAATTATAAAGATATATAAAAAAACACAAATAAATAGAATGAGATCCACAAATAAATCTTAGTTTCACAAACATAAATTACATTCACAAATAAATAAATTAGATTTGCAAATTCAAAAAACACATATTCACTTTTTATGTCACAAACACAACTTTGCCTGGCATTCATTTGTGAATCGCATCCTCTACATTTTTAGATCATTGCAAGTATTTGTGGATTGCTCGCAGTGCAATTGTGGCTTTCTGTGAATTTGTGGATCGCTGTGCTCTTCTGTGATTTTTAAATAATTTTATCATTAAAATGTGCTGATAAATACATCCACAAATATCTACAAATATCTAGCCATTTAGATAACAGCCAGACTTCGCTGACCAATCGTAGCATGTTCTCGCTATAGCCAATCACGTGTAACTTTGCAATCAGGTCAGGAACAGATTAATTTATTTGCACTCCTGTAAGGAATTCTATGGACACTTTGTTCAAATTGAGTTGAAGTGCCGTTTGTGTGGAAGAAAAAAAAGAGGTTTGGCTTCTTTATAATTTTCAATGAGAATAAACCCAGGTTTACATACATGCACATTATGATTGTTCACAGATCCCGAACATGATCAGGATCACCCTCGCGTCACGTCCAACTGAAACAGAACTCATTATAATCAGAGATACGGTCTACACTGGATGAGGCGCAACGCGATGACAGACAAATATTTGCACATTCACTTTGTTGCGTTCCATGCAACAGCAAATGATATAAATATTATTATAATAAAAAAATGAGCTCAGCAATTAAACAAGTGAGCAGAAAATCAGATTTGTATTGCATTCAGCTGCAGTATGAACAGCCTGTATATATGAGCATGCTGTTGATTACCACTGATAATTCAGCTCCTTACCCCTCAATATGTACAAACAAACAGGAAGCGGTCTCACAGTATATACATGTATAGTGAAAAAACAGTAGGTAAGCGGGCAGCGCTGCAAATAAATAAATAAGCACACTTTTTCATAATCATAACTATACCACTTGTATTGCCCATTCATTTATACAAGTCACAATCAGTCTGTGGTAGTTGCCATCCATAGAAATTATTTAACATGACCTAAAATATTCCTTTATTCTTGAGATCATTGGTTGAGGTGTAAAAATGACTAATAATGAGTTTTTATTTCTGTGTGTATACAGACGTGGACGTTGACATAGAGGGCATGGAGTTCACACCAGGTGAGGGTGATAGCGTGGACAGTATTAGCGATGGTGAGGACCACTACAGCCTGCAGAGCAGCTCCAGCGATGCAGGCCACCATGCACATTCCCACAGATTACAGGCTCACATCTGCTAGGCCGTGTCAGACCGCGACAGTGTCACCTCCAAAATACCCATCAGCCACTCCCAGCTGGCAGGAAGCACCTGGCTGAGTTCCACTCCTCAGAAAACTCTCTCCCCTCTCAACCCTTGCAACGCTTTATATCAAACCCTCCCTAACCCCACAAATACACACAGACAAGCAATATGTGGTTTTAGTAAGAACATGTGGTGTGGTAATGCAGTTTTAACTTGTCTGTTCTGCTGTGTATGTATGAGAAACTGTGGCTCTGTTCCAAAACCTAGTAATTGCCTAGCTGTCTATCGCCTACATGAACGCAGTATCCTAACTGAAAAGGAAAAAAAAACTACTTAGGCTTGGTTATGTGTATGTCACAAGGCATGCGCAAAATATATATATTTTTTTACTTATTTTAATTTTTTTCATAGATCAGATATTGTCGCACAAAATCTACATCCATTCTGAGCCACTTCCAAATCTAGTTTTAATGTAGACATATATTGGATGTCTGGAAATCTGAACTATGTCTAAACATGTTAATTCCACACCACTACTGGTGAGGGTGACACATTTACCCACAATATAACTATTCTTAATGTTATATTATGAAGCACATGCATGTACGCACTTGCACAAATCACTTTAGATTAGGAAACTTTATATTAGTTGATTATGCACACAGAAATATTTAGGAGCATAGAAACCTGCTCAATGATTTTTATGAATAAAATCGATTCTCTACTGAACGCTGTTTTTTTTCAGCAATAAAGTGATAACGACACTGAAGTACTTAAACTCATAGATTCATGATATAAAGACACTGCCCAGATGCAGGTAATTACCACGCAGTGAATGTAATCTCACAGCGCTACTTTTTCACTTCAGAATTAGATCTAATGAAAATTACCATTAATTTATCTGTTCAGTCAAATGTTGTGTTGCAAACATCAATGGCAGTTTTACATTTTATATATAGACATCCAAAACCAGAAGGTCAACTGTGTTGCTGAAAGTGATCACCAAAGGAATTGTTCTAGTTTGGACGAGAATTAATTTAGAAGCACATTTCGTATACGAGTTGTGCCTTATATGAATATAAACAGACGGGACAAAAAAATCAGATATGATCAAAAGATCAGATCTGTGCATTTATGTAAACGCAGCCTTTGGCTATTCCAAATTTGGGGCACAAGTCTTAAATACCCAAAATGCTATCTAGGCAGGCAGGTCACTAGGTCTGTGAATATAGCTTGCTTGTGTGTCAGTTCATTTTTTGTAATGGTTTAAACAGGATTCTTGTGTGGTTCTTGAAAGTGCAAATCATAACATTAGGGACACTAATAGACTAATGGAAAGAGAGCAAAAGGACAAAACTTCAGGGCACTTTTAGGAATGAATTAATTCTATTTCAGTATTCCCCCCATGCAGTTAAAGTGACCATGAAGATTCATTATTTGGCTACTTTTTTTGTGAAAGAAAAGAGAATATTAATATCTAATGGTTGATTCATAGCCAAGCAATGGTGCTGTGCAAATGCATCAGTGTAGTAGTCATTATGTAAAACTTTCAGTAGTAAACGATGTAGCAATAAACTTGGAAAGCTATGGCTTTCTTATGCAGTGAACTGATTCTGTACCAAGCCTGAGAGACTTGTGAAGATGTGTAGCTCTGCTTTGTTTAGATTGTGTGAATGTATGGCAGCACTCAAACTGACAAGTCAAAACTGTATGACCGTACCTTGTGAAGGTGTATGGGGGTGCTCTTTGTTGTTGAGGTGTTGGTACTGTCAGAATATTATATTGATGTTTTAGTTCTTTGTCTTTCCCTGTAACTTGCAATAATTTTTAAAGTCTTTATTCTTCAGCAGTATATAAGCAGTGCAGTGTGCAATATTCAGTATATGAAACGAAGTTCTTTGTGCTGGGAATTCCAACTCTTCACAGACAGTCCCAGTCTTCAAAGCAGGTTAGACCAAAAGAAATAACAAAAAGAAACAGAAAAATAACAAAACAAATGTATATTTGAAAAAAAAGAAGCCAAAAAAAATATTGGTCACTGAAAGTGATGTTATATTTTCTGTAGTTGCTTTTGTATTATATTTTCCTAAATAGTCCTTGATTAAAAGTACAAATAGAGGAGTTTATGAAAATGAGGCCAGGCTAATTTTGTTTGGGAGAACTCTGGCATTTGTCCCTTACTGTCATGTTGTGCCTTGACTTGTCATATCCCTGTTCTTTTCCCAATCTCTTTCTTACATCCATCCCTCCTCAAAACCACAACCTGCCAGCCACCCCACAGCTTCCATCCTCAGAATAGACTCTTCCTTGTCCTTTTGATGAGAAATTTGTCTTAGTCACCTCTGACCTTTTTTTTTTTGTCCTCAAAACGTGCTTTCCATTCTGCCATGCAACATCATTCACTGGTCATCTTCTCTTGTGGCAGCTCGTCTCACCCCATTGAAAAGCGTTATCTAATCAACTCTGCCCTTGAGGCTCTTTTTTTAAGTTTCATAATAGCTGTGTTGTTATAGTCCTTATGCCTATGATGTGTTTTGTATTTTAAACAATGAAGTGGAAGACCTTGGGAGAAGAGCATTGGAATCAATCTTTAATGGCAGCTCGAATCCTCCCCACACTCTCCCAATGGTAGTTCCTGTTTAGTGTTAAAGTGTGCTTAAGGCTATCAGACTATTTAATCCTCTGCCCATTACAGAAAAGATACAGCAATAGGATTATTTTGTTTGTAAAGTGGTGGTGGAAATTAGAATGCAGCACTGTTT
The DNA here is from genome assembly GCA_027564155.1 of Gymnocypris eckloni scoliostomus. NCBI lineage: Eukaryota > Metazoa > Chordata > Actinopteri > Cypriniformes > Cyprinidae > Gymnocypris > Gymnocypris eckloni. The sequence goes on along the minus strand of CM050416.1, from coordinate 1,566,045 downwards.
CAATATTATGGTGCATATTGTGACCAACACATTGAGGGTTTTTTTTTCTCTCTCCATTCTCTCCAAACACTGAAAGGAGTATGAAAGCCAGTTTTCTGCCATGGAATGATAAATAATAATACAAATAATTAGACAAATGAAAAAAAGAAAAGAAAAGATAATTGTGACTTTTTTTCTCGATGTTCGGACTTTGTTTCTCTGTAGATATTACTTCAGAATTCTGACTTTTACACAGTTTTTCCCTGACTACAGAATAAAAAATTAAGTATTTTATCTCATAATTCAGACATTTCTTCTTACAATTGTGAGTTTATATTTCACAATTATGACATTTATTCGTGAAGTTTTATATATTACTTTATAATATATTAAAACACATAAAAATTTGATATAAAATAAGAATTACAATATGATTTTTTATTTTGTGGCAGAAACGGGCTTCCAAAGGAGGGAGAATATATTTTTTTTTTTTTTATATTATTTTGTTAAGTTTTGTTGTATATCTTTTTGAAGCTACATTTTAAAGAAGAGTTTACATTTATGTCATGGATATGCCTGACTGTTGTAGCAAAACTATTCTTCTTGAGTGTGTTTCAGTATGTTGATCAAGTGACTTGTTAAATCCAAAAACCTCTCGCACAGAACCTCCCATCAACATGCTTTGATTGAAAGTTCAGAGAATTAGGCATGAGATTTGATAACATCTCTAAGAGATTGTAGCTTTCATTGGCATTATCCAAGAAATACGTTGTGACAGAGACAGGGCTATTCAGTGGCTGCAGGCTTTTCTTTCTTGTTTTTTTGGGGGGGGGGCTTTAAAACACTAAAATGAGGGTATGTCAGCAGACGGGCACGGATATAATTATGTGGAAAGTGCCAGGTGTCCAAGGATTTTAAATGTGTGTTCCATCACTCAGAGGAGAAAATAAAACAAACAGACCAGGAAGAAACAAGTGATATTTTGTGTTTTTGTGCAGAGCATGTATGATTGAGAATACTTAAAGTCAGTGGAACAGGAAAGCTAGATGGGATAAAGACAGGCAGTGAAGGCTACTAAAAAGACCAGAATGACCAAGGAAAATATATAGCTATATAAAAATTCCTTTTACCTTTGTTATTCACATAAAAGCACCAGAAGAGAGAAAGAAAAAGATTCCTGCCGTATATATTCTTTTAGATATAGACCTTTATTGTTCTAACCCCTCCAAATTTTGGGAGGCATCAGGTGTAATATCAGATTTCTATCTTTATATGACTATAGATTTGTGACCCATATTTTCTGCTCACTTTTCCTCTCCCCTGCTTTTATTTGTTTTGTGTTTATGGAGCAGTTTGTTGACAGGTCAGCGTGTGTGGCGTAGCTCACCGAACGCTTGCGTTTTAGCATGAGGAAAACCGTTGCGGAAAAGAGGAGACTGCGAAAGGGAGGGTTCTGTGCCAGAAACCTGTGAACAGATTTCCTTTAAGAAAACAAGCAATATGCATTCAGATGTTGTATAATATTGTAAAGGTGTTATTTTTTCTTTGTGTGTGTGTGTGTGTGTGTACGTACACATATTTACCTGGTGCTGGCTATGTTTGAGCCCACACTCTTAAGGTATTATGTATTCTTGTATTGTAATATAAATGATTAAAATGTTTTATACATACTGGTTCTGCAGAGTCATTATTTGTAACAATCGTTGTAAAATAATAAATATGTTTGTAGTGTAGATCATTGATTTTCTTGCCCAGTAAACTGTCAATCTCCATAATATGTGGAATAGTTTTTTTGTTTTAGTAAAACTATGAAGGTACTTTTACAAGAAAATACTATTTTAATCTGTAATAATATTTTAAATCTACTTCAAAATTTCACATTCAATACACTGTGCTACTTGCTGCTTCTTTGTAAGTATTTGTGAAATTTGCAAGACATTTCTGAGTAAATCCTACACCAACCTATTTTTTCAGTGTGTTTGAGGTATCTTTATGAACTAAACATAGTTTAAAAAATGGTACAGGGGAGTGGAATAAGTTTTTCCACATTTTACTTCACCCCAAAACAAAAATGTGCTCACTCTCAGGCCATATGTAGACAAGTTTGTCTTCATCAGAAGAACTCCGTCCATAGTTTCTTGTGAATTGAAAATCTTGTGTTTGTGAGAAACAAATCCATCATTAAGGTAACTCCATAATCCATAATAACATTTCCTCCAGCAAAAAAGTCCATCCCCTGTTGTTATCTCACATTAAAATCCACAAACATATTTATTTATTCGGGCTGTTCACTTCTAAACGGTGCTTGATCTGTGCATATTGCTCTCCAGATTCAGACAAGTTGACTTTTTCACTGGAGGAAGGAACCTTTGATGCTGAGGATTTGTTTATCCAAAAATGCCGCTTTTCACATCATAAGGTAAATAAATGACCAATTTGTGTAGATTACTAGATTTGTGTAATATTGTGGTGTTATTATCAGCTGTTTGGACTCTTAGTCTGACGGCACCTATATTTGGATCCACTGGTGGTGAGAAAGTGGTGGAATGCCAAATTATCCAAATCTATTCTGATGAAGAAATAAACTGATCTATATCTTGGGTGGCCCGAGGCCGAGAATTTTTATCCATAATTATTTTGTTCACTCACTCACTCACTCACTCACTCACTCACTCACTCACTCACACACACACACACACACACACACACACACACACACACACACACACAGACACACACTAGTGAGTGAGAGCGTCTGCTGTCAATTAAAATCCAAGTTTCTAAATTATAAATAAATTAATTAAAAATAATTACATTTGTGGGCTGTGCTCCCATTGCACAGCTGCATCTTGTGGTCCTTTAGATCCTGTTCCCCTTTTTATTTTTTTCCATCTCTTTCTGTCAAAATAAAAGGGAAAAAGCCCATAAATAGAAACAAATAAGTGATGCAGCATGCCCCATATTAGCATTAATTAGCATTTTAAATTTGGAAAATTAACGAGTTGTTTCATATGTATTTTAAATATGCATACTGCCATTCCAGAGACTTTTTGTGCTACATATTATGTGTAGCACAACTCTTCTTCTTAAAGACACCCATACACCAGCCATAAAGAGGTTTGATATTCAGAATATTGTAGAACAGTGCATTCATTTTTGTTTTCTTCATAGAAAATGTACAGCTTTCTAAATTTCTGAGGTGTGACCTGAAAGACAGCATACAGTGAAAAATATAGACTAATTGCCAACTGGGCACTGGTAAAATATGTTTTATAATTAAATATTTGGAATTTATATGTCAGCAAACAATTACTACTTTTGAACCATAAACGAAGAAAGATACTTTTTGCACCCAGATGATCTACCAGTAGGGCCTGGCATAGCTACGCTAAAGCTATCCTGTGGAGGAAAGTGCACAGGCAGCTTTTTGAATAACGCACGGCCTCGTGTGGTAATGGTGCGAATCATCACAGTAGCGATTTGACTCCAGATCCGCAGGTGTCGCTGTGCAAAACCACGATATTTATGTTTACGTTCCTGAGTTCGCTTTGCACTCTGGGAGGTTTGTCCTCTCTAGATGTCATTGTAAATTCGGCTTTATTTGAGGAATAAGAAAAACTCAGTATGAGTGGATACTCAGCGGATGAAAAACTCCGCTTTGAGCAGTTAACAAAGCTTCGACGGCAGTGGCTCAAAGATCAGGAGCTTAGTCCTCGAGAACCCGTCGTTGCACCCAAAACACCCGGCCGCATCGAGCGATTCTGGGCTGGATTTCTGCAGCCCAAGACACTCTGGAGACTATACGTGAGTTTATGCCATACTTGATCTATATATCTGATTAAATACATCTAGAGTAAAAAAAATGTATGCTGTGTTTAGGTATTTGCAATGGACTGAATTCTCTGAGCATTATACCAGTACAATATGAATATAACATGCAATTTTGTCTTATCTTTTTGTTATGCGGATGAACCAGACATTTAAAGCCTATAATGCCGGTGTTTTTGCTGTCACGCGGATTCTGATCCCAGCCTGGATCGTGCATTACTACGTGAAGTACCACGTCAGTGTAAGTTCGGTGCTTTTATACTGTTTAATTTACAGTTGCACTGCTTCCATTGAACAGTACTGTAATTTGTTCTCTGTCCTAAAATGACACGGAAGTCCAAGCCACTATAGAGGTTATAATTATGAGGGTAATTCTAAGGCTTAGATAAGATTTAATTATTTTCTGAATGCCCCTACATTAGATACATATCAAAACTATATATATATATATATAGAATAATTGTTAGGGAGAACTCGCTGTCCAGAGCAATACAGAATGCTTGATTCCAGTTAAGGATGCACATTGTTTTATCAAATAAAAAGTGATGTAATGTAGTATTTTGTTTTTTTTAGTATAATGGAGATGACAATTAAAAAGAGTATTATTATTATTGGTGTTGTTATGAATTATTATTATTATTGAATTATAATCATAGCATTTATGACCTTTGATGTCTTATTTCAAAGAATGCCCTTTCAAACCCTTCTCAAGGTCAAGGTTCTTTTATTCATCACATACTCAATTATACAGGATATAATCAGTAGTGAAATGTAAATCAGGACAGGTCCGCTCAATGGACAGTGCAAAAAAATAAAAATGAAACATAACACAAGAGAATATATATAAATAAAGGTAAGTATAAAATAAAAATAAGGGGTTAAATGTCCAATGAAATAAAATGTGTCAGATTTGTTCATCTTTTTGTTACATTTAGTAAATGTAATCTAAATATTTTCATAAAGGCTTGTATTATGTGTACAACGGTTGCAGATAAAATGTAACACCAAATATCTTTGGGCTTTGGCTGATCATTGTCATGCCTAAATTTAAAGTTCAAATATATATTTTTTGTTTCCACAGAAAATGCCATATGGAATTGTTGCTCTTAAACCCAGACTGTTTCCTGTAAGTATATTTGGTCCAAACAGTATTATTGCACTAATAATCAAAATGAGTTTTGTAAATTGCCTTCAACATAATCATTCATTTTATGTTTATGTATGTTCTCATGCACACCTTCTCTGTGTATGTATGTTTTTCAGGGAGACACCGTTTTGGAAACGGGTGAAGTTGTCCCAGATCTTCCTGAAGCAGACAGTCATGGTCATCATTGAAGATGCCCGTTTATATTCAGTATAGACATACCTGTCAGCACTGGTTGTAAAAACATGTTTGTGTGAATACTATGTCAATAAAATGTATTATACAGATTCTGAATGCCTATTCTGTACCTTTGAATGACAGTATCACACCCATTTTACATTTACATTTAGTCATTTAGCAGACGTTTTTATCCAAAGTGACTTACAATTGGGGGAAACATAAAGCGATTCATCTTGGGAAGGAGAGAAAGATAAAGAGAGACGTTTTCTTCTTTTTTTTCTTTTTTAGTTTAGGATGAAGTCAAGTAGTGTCAAAAGAGATGAGTTTTCAGTTGTTGCTTGAAGATTGACAGGGATCCAGCATTCTGGATAGGGGTGGGAAGATCATTCCACCAGCCAGGAATGGTGAACGAGAATGTTCTGGAAAGTGATTTTGAGCCTCTCTGTGATGATACCACGAGGCGTCGCTCACTAGCGGATCTCAGACTTCTGGAGGGGATGTAGATTCGTAATAGTGAGTGGAAGTAGGCAGGTGCTGAGCCTGTGGTTGTTCTATATGCAAGCATTAGTGTCTTGAACTGGATGCGAGCTGCAACTGGTACCCAGTGCAAGGAGACAAAGAGAGGTGTAACATGGGCTCGTTGAAGACCAGTTTTGGGTACATTTTGAGGTCCAGAAAATTTAGCTAATTTAATCCTTTTTTTTTTTTTACTCCACACATCTCACATGAAAGAAGAGTCTTGAATTATTTTAATTAAAAGCACACTGAAGAGTGACATTCTTGACAACATATATTTGACATTTGTTATTGCATGATAAAAAAACATATAAAATTCAATGCTTTAAATGTCAAACAAGACAATAACAAATAATAAGGGGAAAAGTCCTAAAAACAAGTCTTTGTTTTAAAATTAGAATACTAAATTAAAATATTTTGTTAAATGCTCCTCAAGCTTTGTCGTTGTTATTTAGTCAACAGTTCTCAGAATTGTCTATGTTTTAGTATTTTGAAATTATTAAATGAAAAACATAAACCACAAACAGATAGAGCTACTTCTCTGATGCATCATTATCGCTTCAAAATTTAAAAACTCATTTTTTGATGTTTGTCTCGCATATGATTGGTGGACTTTTATTTTGAAGTGACAGGAAGTTCTGAAAGTTTGACAGGATTTCACTTCCGCAATGTTCTTGTTTTGTTACGTCATGATGTCCAACGTTGCTCATGTAGACCGAATGAGAGTTGTATCTTTTTTTGGTCGTTATAAGGCGCTTTTATATTTGCAGCTGTAAAGGTATAGCAGTAATCGTAAGATATAATGCGTTACAGGCTTCTTAGAGACCGTGTATTGATCTTTAAAACGGGGCTGGTTTGTTAGGCAGTAAGTTACATTATCTTCAGATCAACTTGTTTTTGTGGATTCTGTAAATCATTACTACAATTATTTGTATTATTAAACAGTTTAGTCATAATGCTCTTTTGTTTGTTTCTCGGATATTTAAGCGACATGCTCACAGCGGAATTCATAGGATCTAAGTAACCTTAACCTCGGAAGTTTCAACAAATAACGTTGCACATAAGAGTAAGTTTAAAACAGCATTTTGAAAGAGATGTTTTTCATATTTCTCTTCGTTTCTGTTTTAAATAGAAATGATTTTATTACACTTAAATAGACACCGTATTGGTTTGTTTATATTTAAACATGGTAAAATACCAATATTATGTTATTTCTGTCATAGATTAGTTTATTAATAATAAGATGAGTAAATACGATCACATAACTGATTTATGTGACCGTATTTACTCATATCGTAATGATTTGGGAGGGCAAAAGGTTTTTAAAAATCAATAAACAGTGAAGCTGATTTGTTAAAATAATACTTTTTGTCCCTAAGAAATAATACAAAATATTATATACTGTCGAATATGGTTTTCTTTTAACGAAAACGTTTTCTTTTATTATCATATCAGGTCAGTTGGATCACCTTGACAGTTTTGACTTGATCCCCCTTAAATAATAATACTTTTTAGTTTATTCTTTTTGTTTATAATTTCAATTAAACTTAAATACTTTATCACTTTTACACACAAATGACACCCTAATAATTCAAATATTTCTTCCATTAGATTATGGCATCACCACAGATGAAGGAGAGCCTGTCAGGTGTTGTGTTAAACACTGTATCAAAAGGAGCATCACCAGAATCAAAATGCCCAATATGCCTGGATCATTTCAAAAACATATCATATCTGGATGTGTGCTTACACAAGTTTTGCTTCTGCTGCATCCATGAGTGGTCGAAGAACAAAGCAGAATGCCCTTTGTGCAAACAGCCATTTAATTCAATTTATCACACCATTAAGTCTGAAGATAACTACAAGAGGTTTGACCTGCGACCAACTGAAAATGGCTCATTTGGCAACATGGCAGGGCAAAGATTCAGGTATCGCACCACGCTTACAGGCGACCGCAGGCCAGCACCGAGGAGAACATCTCCTCCTCCTGACCATGGGGTCATATTTGAGGGCCTAAGGGGATCTCTTCCACAGCGCCACAACAGAGATCTCCATAGCATGTTAAGGAGGTTGGCAGTAAGACAAGGAAGAGAGAGAGAGGGAAGGTCTGTGCAAAGTCTTCACGAACAAGAAATGGTTAAATTCAGACGAGCCTTGTACAGAAGAGGTGTGCGAGTCCAGAGCGTGCAGGATGGCGGTCGTAGCAGGCAGACTTCTGCAGAGTTCTTCAAAAGAAATCCTGCTTGTCTCCACAGGCTTGTGCCTTGGTTGAGACGAGAGCTGACTGTTCTGTATGGTACTCACGGTTCCCTTGTGAACATAGTGCAGCATATAATCATGACTTTGATCACTCGACATAACTTGGACGACCAGACTGTTGTACACGAGATTCGACCCTTCTTGCTATCCCATACAGAGCACTTCCTGCATGAGTTTCTTAGTTTTGCTCAATCCCCGTTCAACATGGAGGCATATGACCAGCGTGCTGTTTATGATTTGCCTCGGCCCTCCGGAGAGGGGAGCAGTTCGGAAACCTCTGTGATCGCCATCTCTGAGGATGAAAGTGATTCTTTAGTATCAGGGTCTCAGGATTATGCCACTCCTAGTCTGACCTTAAGCCAAACAGCATGGGATGATGAGACCCCAGGGCCATCCTACTCCTTAGAACCATCTCAGGTATTACCTTTCCCTGTGAGGGAATCGGATTCTGATAGTAGTGTAGGGGAAGCAGTAGTGTCTGTTGCTTCTGTGCCAAATCAAGACCGTCCAGCAAATACTGGCACTATTGCAGTGGAAGAGGAGCATTCCGCTGGCAGTGATAATGACTGTGTTATTATCGGCTATGTTAAGTCAGTGTCAGAAAGGACTCCAGAACTGGTCCAGCTTTCATCTGATTCAGAGCTTTCTGAGCAGAATGCAGAGCTACAAATTCCTCGGGCACCCCAACACATTCTATTTATTTCAGAGTCTGATTTGTCTTCCACTGACACTCAGAGAACCTCGAGGAGACCAACGAGATGTTCTCACTCACCTGAGAAACCCTCTAGTCACCCAAGAAAAAAAGATAAATATGCCAAAGGGCATCATGAAAGGGAGTTGTTGGGATCTAGAGAAGGATCCTCACGCAGCAACATGACACACTCTTCCTCTCGTAGCAGGAAACACCCATTATCTAAAGAGAGCAAGCAAAAGCAGAGACGAGAAAAAGAGACAAGTCACCACACCTCATCTTATTGGCATTCATATAGCCATTACAGTCAAAGAGATCGCAGCAGGAGATGTTATACAGAGACACGCTCATCCTACACCAGCTATTACAGAAGTGTACATGATCGCTCTCGTTCTCGATCGCATAGTAGAAGGCGAAGGAGGGACCGTCAGGACAGAATTAAGTCCAGCTCGTCCAACAATCAGGACAGAAGTCACTCAAGAAGCAGATCTAGAATCAAGTCTAACTCCTCCAACCATCAGCACAGAAGTCGCTCAAGGAGCAGCTCTAGAGTCAACTCTTCCAGCCGTCAGAACAGAAGTCGCTCAAGGAGCAATTCTAGAATCAACTCCAGCTCCACACATCAGACATCACGGCATGATGAACATGGCAGGAAAAAGAAATACAAAACAAAGCATCATGAGGAACCCTCTAGCAAATTGTTTACTGATTCTGTTAAAGATGATGCAAAAAAGAAATACAAGAAGCATCACAAAAAGTTCAAGAGGAAAAGCAGGAGTCTAAGCAGAGATGACAAATCTGAGGGTCACAGTCGGAAACATCACAAGAAGAAGAAGAAACACAAGAGGAAGAGTTCGAGGCATAATAGTGAGGAGAGGGTGGGAAAAAACAGCCTTGTTCTCATTACACTTGCTAGTGACAGTGACAGTGCTGACCCCAGTGAACCCTCAACCAGTAATATCTGTGCAGCTGACTCCACTGTCACAATAGCTAACAGTGTTACAGAAAGTCAGCCGCTCATGTCCAGATTCCTAGACATGGAGCTAGAGTCAGCTGCTGGAACTGGATGTAGTTCTGTGGGTGGTGCAGGGAATCACCCCCAGACAGATTAACGCAAATGCCTTTGTGAGTTAGTATTTTCAGTTTAACCGAACTCCTCAATTTGTGGCAAATAATGATTGGCAAAGGACTATTGCCGTAATGCCCACATGTATTTTCAGTGTTTTATAAATACAAAAGGGATGGGTTTTAAATGTGATTTTGATTTGAGGTTTCTTTTTTTTCTTACATTTAAGGTATATGTACATTTGAATTTGTGATTTAATGGAAAATGTATTTCATTTTAAACTCCCCTATGCAAGCAAATTAACTGTCACCAATTTTCAAAGGTTAAATCTACTTTTTAATTTGGCTATGTCAAATAAATAGAAAAGGATCATACATGTGTCTTTTTTTACCGAATGCATTCTTTCAAAATGTGTTATTTTGTGTGCACATTGCATTTCTGTATGTTTGCGAAAAACAGTTTCATGCACAGGCATTCATTATTCATTTTTGTCATTTAGTTTATGACACATGAACTCAGTGTATTTCCTCAGATTTCTAAAAATGTTTCAGAAAATACACTGAAAATTCATCTTTAAATTGAATCAATACATTGATGCCGAGAATAAATACTTAACTTCTTAATTTGGGTATTTTTTTATATTTGTATTATGATTTTTTGATAGTGTACACCATACTGTCCAAAATCAAATCACGTTTTATTGTCACATCACCACAGCACATGTGCCTTGCTGAGTGAAATTCTTGAGAGCGTACTCCAGACAGTGCAGAAACAATTTACTTATAGACAGTACATACTTACAGACTTATACAGAAGACAATGTGCAGAATACACATACATATAGTCAGTACACACAGTGTACTTTTTAAGACATACTTACAGTTATCAATCCACGTTATGCACCGTATGTACACATATATATACACAATATGCGAAGGTGCAGCAGATTTTACATAGGCCGGATACGCAATGTCATAGATGTGTGTTGCATGGTATCCAGTGGTAGCAGATAGATTGTTGTGTTTGTGCAGTGTATGCGTGTAGTCCTGTTTAAAACTATTTGTAAAAGTAAAATAATTTAAACTGCTATTAGAAAAAAAGTCAATGTTATCTATATTGAAAAATCCATTATAATTTTTTTTGAAGGAGTATTCCCACTGCATTATGTGATATTTAATATACATTTCTATAAAGCCTGGTAAATTGTTATACTCTTTTATTGACGTGTTGTCATGATGGTGTTTAGTGGGCTAAATCATGCACCAAAAATGCATGATTTTTTTAGACTAGTGTTCATCTTGGATCCACTTAGTAGGTGGCGCTAATGCGCATCTTTCTGTTCAGTTTCCTTGTTCCTCTGACGTTGTGTTTTACACGTGAAAGAAAATGGCATCGGGCAGTCACATAAAGGTAAATCTAATAGTATTGAATCATTATTAATCATGAAATATATGAGCGTAGCGTACACATGGAGAAAATGTATGCAAGAAAATAGTTTAGTAGATGGAAAACTGCAGTGATTTCACATTAGCACGCCACTAAACAAATGTTGCATTAATGAAAGGAAGATTACATTTATAACAATATCTCGGTGTTGTATTTGGCAGTATACAGCACTTTTCTTTACATCCAATGTCTGCAGCCCGTTTCGCACTTTATAGAGCATGAAAATCTATCACCATATGCTTTGCCACTTCTTCCTGGAGCCGAGCCTATGCTGCTAGCTACCTAGGGCGTATGCATATAGACCATAGCCGCGGGAATGTATATTGAGCAGGGGAGGCTGTGAAATAAAGCCCGGGGGGGGGGTGTCACGTGACAAGAGTGATGCGAGACACTATGATCCAAATCTTAAGCATTAATTTTGTTCCAAGAGGAAATATCTAAAGTTAAAGATCAGAATAAGCGCTGCAGATGCGAGAACGCGAGACTGGTTGCTGCTGAGGTAAATAGACGCTCTCGATCTTTCTCTGCTGTATCTTTGCCAAGGCTGTAGAAATGGTCTTTCATTCTTGATTTGGGCACGGTGCAGGTAATTATATGAAACAAAAAGTAAATGTAACGTTATATGCTCAAATTTAGATTTTGATGGCTGCAACAAAAAAAGTTCGGACAGAGGCATGTCTAACACTGTGACATCAACAATAATTTTAATTACAATGTTTAATTGTTTAGGAATTTTACAAAACATATTTTCTGGAATTGTATGTGTGTGTATATATACGTATATAAAATTAAATCTTGCATCCTCATATTGTGAAGAACTAGCATTTTACACAAAGTGACTTCTCTGTAGGCAAAGAATGAGAAGCAGAATGAAATAAAACAATTTTTCAGCTGCATTCTTGATTCTGATGGCGTTTAGCAAACTGTCTAGGAAATCATTCAGGTTAAGTGACCTGGCTGTCCTCAGTGCTTAAGACTCAACTGGCTTCTGGAATACTTGATTCTGTTTGTGACATTTAGCGGTCAGATATCTCTGGCAACACTGTAAATCAGAATGTTCATCTGGGGAACTGAAACAGGCACTTTTGTCATTATAAAATACTTGTGGGTGTTTGAAATGTTTTAATCAAATCAACCAACCAACTGCAGACACCCATCCCACATTGAGAAATGTATATAAAACCTAATTTTCTCATAGATAGGAATAATTGGTGGATCTGGTCTTGATGATCCAGATATCTTGGAGGGAAGGACAGAACGGTATGTAGTCACGCCATTTGGAAAGGTGAGTGTATCTGTGTTGTGCCTAGTGTACTTTCTTATATGCATAATTATGGGAGAGTACATTTGGAAATTAATATATGCATTTGCTTTAACTAAACTCAGAAGTTGAAATAATGGCTAAGCATGGTTTGCTTCTAAATCAAGTGTTCACAATAATATATAACAGTTGTATTGACAGGCAGAGTCAGTAGTGTTTTTATTTATACTCATTTTTCTTCTCCTTTGACAGCCATCTGATGCTCTAATTTTGGGCAAAATAAAGAATGTCGAATGTGTACTTCTTGCAAGGTAATTACACTGCAGGTTATATACGATACAATATACAACCTGACTTATATTTGAAATATCTGCTTGTTTTATATTTATCAAGGACAGAAGTCTAATCTATGATTTTATTTCCCCTCTAAAAGGCATGGGAGACAACACACCATAATGCCCACCAATGTCAATTACCAGGCCAATATTTGGGCCCTGAAGGAAGAAGGCTGTACTCACCTGTTAGTCACGACAGCATGTGGTTCCCTCAGAGAGGACATCCAGCCTGGGGACATTGTTTTGATTGACCAGTTTATTGATCGGTTGGTGTTAATTTCTCTATAATAATTTGTCAACACATTTTCAATTTCACACTCACTTAAAATAAAAAAACGATTGATGGAAACAAACAACCCTGTAAACTTAGGGCCTTAGGTAAACTTAGAACCCTGGGAACATAGGAATGGCCTTCCCAAAGCTTTGTTTTATCTTTAGCGAGCTTCACAGAAGTCCCTCCATTTATTTTATTCACTTCTTGATTAAAGTGCACTCAATGATAGACACTAGGGCTATTCGGAGTCCAGAAATCGACACCATCACTAGCATCTAGACACTATATCAACAACATCATAAAAAAAGACATTTTTGATTTTTCAGGGTTTTCTTTTTTTTTCTTGTTTTCAAAATAGTAATACTGAACATTAATGTTCAAGGAACATCTATAGCTCTGTCTTTATATTCATTGAACCATGCAGAGTAAAACAATGTCAACGGTTGACCAAACTGCTGCTCTGTTTATTTTGTATCTGAAATGTTGTATCTTTGAATCGTATTGCCAATGACGGCCAAAACCTGATAAAAAATAAAAATATAAAATGACATGACGGTCATTGGCCAGGTTTGTGTTTTGAACCTGACATGGACACTGCAACCATGCATTTTCAATGTGCATTGTAGTACCTCAGTTCTGGAGGTCCATGCGCTTTTGCCAATAAACCCCAGTAAAATCCAAATCCACCATCTTGAGATTGAAAAACCACAGTATGCTCAACCTAAATTTAAAGTTACTTGGGCTGCCACCGAAACCAGGCTTCCTGTCTTAACAAAACTGCTTAAATTGTAGCCAGGAGTGATTTTTATAATTTTTCCTTTAAGCATCTCTTATCTCCATTTAATATTAATTTTGCTAGAGATAAATGTTTCTTGAGGAACGTAAAAGTTTAGCTGAATGTCACAAAACTTTGAGAGAAAACAAACGGTAGAAATTCTTAAGAAGGTCGAACACCAGATATGTCTGTCGAACGACACAAACTGGCATAAAATTTGAGCACATTCTTTTCACACGAGTATATACATACAGTAATGGTGCTACCACTCAGCAACTGTCGGCAGTGCTAAGATAGGACTTTAGAGGCAGCTCAAAATCCTGTTGGACTGGTTTGTTTCTTCAAACATCACACTTCAAACTCGTTGGCAACACTTATTCATTGTTGAAGTGAACATTTGCCTGTATGATGATTTGAACCACCTCGAATTTGAGGACTCAGTTTGGTTTTTATTCATATTTCATTTTAATCTTAATTTCCATGCAAAAATGTCACACACCACCCTGAATTCAAGGACAACAAAACGTGTCCAGACATTCTATGATGGGCAGCCCACCAGCCCCCCAGGTGTGTGCCACATCCCTATGGCTGAACCTTTCTGCAACAGGACTAGAGAGGTCAGTGACATTCCTCAGCTCTCTTGTCTGTCTCATTGTTCATCTTACCATATTCTCATTCTTATTTATTTTTTATGTTTTATTATTCTCATTCCTTTTTCTTACCTCCTCTTGTAGGTGCTCGTGGAGGTTGCCCAGGGACTTGGTGTGAAGTGTCACACCCGAGGGACAATGGTGACCATAGAGGGTCCTCGTTTCTCCTCTCGGGCAGAGAGCCTCATGTTCAGGCAATGGGGTGCTGATGTCATCAACATGACCACAGTACCGGAGGTGGTTCTTGCCAAGGAGGCTGGGCTGTGTTATGCTAGTATTGCAATGGCAACTGATTATGACTGCTGGAAAGAGCACGAAGAGGCGGTGAGCAGATAGAAACTTCTGTTTATGTGTTTGTACAATATGTGTCTACTAACTTATCCATATTTTATGGACTATTCTGTTTTGGCAGAAGTGAGATAAATATGACAGAACCTCTTTTTCAGGACATACAAGGACATTCCCATTTGTAAAAAAAAAAGTATATATATATATATAAATAAAGGCGTTGGACAAAATAATGAGAACACTTGGGAATTAGGAAATATTTCTTAAAGTTTTACCACCATTTGCCTTTAATATAACTTCCAACCTCCTTACAATAGATTCTACAAGTTCTTTAATAGTCTTCAGTTGAATGTCATCTATCAAAACATCTGCCGGCTGCTTTAAAGATGTTGAAGGAGGGAATTTGCTTCTCAATCTTCTCTCCAAAACTGCCAGTGGTTTAATGATGATTTGTCTGGCCAGGGCAGATGTTGGTTCATTCTGGTGCTCCCTCCAACTCTCCAGGTTTTATGATCATGACATCATATCTTTAGTATTGGTGTCTGTGGTTGAATTTTTAGCAGTTGCAGCTCTTTCATGGATGCTGGCTTTTTGAAGCTCTCTGTTGTCGTTTTTGTGGAAACAGGGTCTCCAATGTGAAGATTGAGGATTTCTGTCACTTCAGTTTTCTTGGTGTTTGACGGCCCCTTTCATTCATCTTGGGTATTTTGCTCGATTTTCTTCTTTGCTGAAGGGTTTTTGCTTTGTGCATTCATTCATAATCATAAAGGCTGTTGATCTTAAAACACCAAACAATTGGGCTGTTAAGGTTACAGATGCTCCTGCTGAATAGACTTCCATGATTTTTACTTTTTGGATGTCTGAGAAGTTAACGTTTTCACACATGGCTTGTACTAAACACTATTGAATACTATAATCACATTTGTTTTTCACAGTAGTGTACATAATGATATTAACCCCCATAATAATTTTGTCAAACCCCTGTGTTTTTGATTTTTTGATATCGTTTTCTGTCTGGGTGGGGGTTTGGGTTAGGTTATTTATAATGAGATAACCTTACTTTTTTCCATCTTGTTTTATCTCAGAATCATGATTAAAGTTGTTTTGATAAATGGAAAATTTGTATTTTAGGAAAGAGAAAAGTAACAACAATTAATGTCTAATATTAAACTCTTATATTAAAAAATATTTGTATAGTGTTTAATTGAATTATTGTTACTATTTAAAATAGAACTAAATGGCTTATTTAATTAACTGAGATGCTTTTTAAAGCTACTCTAAGTAGCTTTTGGCTATCTAGTAGATAAAAAAATAAAATCAAATACTGTATGCGTCTTGCGAAATACCATTGCTTTGGTTGTACTTTTGCTCTGCTTCTCTGTACTGATAAATGTCATTTGAAGCACCAGAGATAGAGGACATTTTATCAGCAGCAAAGAATAATTTTTTGTTTGTCTTTACAACCGGTGATTCCCTGGAGGTTTGCCCTTTTGAATTATGCATGGTCAATTTTCCTGATTCATTGTGATGACAAATTTTCAGCTTCACACTATCCACAGCTGAACCTTTTTTTAGCTAATGTTTTGACGTGACATGCATAGGCAAATTATGTATGCAATTTTGCACGAAATCCATTACATTAAGCTTACCTGACTTATGCCCTTTCAAGTAAAGATAATGATTTTATTAGACAAAAACACAATTTGTTTTCCCATTTAGTAATTCAAAAGCAAATACAAATTTTGGCAGCAGAATTAATTAATATATATAAACTTGGGTCCATATTAGCCCAGCTATTCCTTTGGTCCTTATATTTGTGGCAAATACTCAAACTAAATGTTTTTTCTTTTGAGTTTTTGAGAACCCCCTTTGTTATTTAGTGAAGTGTTTTTTTTCTCACTCATTTTCATTTTAACTAGACCGTATGTATTTTGACAGGGAAAATGTACATACTATGTTGATGCCATTTCAAAGAAAGGACATAAGAAAAAAACAGAAACATGTTCCAAGTTGTTTATGTCTTCTTGGTTACGAAGGAGTTTTTTATAGGATATAAATTTTTAAGTCAGTAAACTCTCTGCAGATTATTGTTTCCGATAGCCGGACGACCGGTTAGGCTGGTAGTTTGCTGCAATGTTTACTTCCCCTCACAGTTCAGAGTCCTCCTTCCGAGTTCCTGCTGCTGACCTCTAGTTTTCACTCCCCACTTCACCACATCCTTCCGTCCCTCTCCTGTATTCTTATTCTCTCTCTGACTCATGCACAGACAATCACACATATTTTGCTGCCAACCAATTACTCAGTTCCTCTAAAGGAAAACATCGGTGATAAAAAAACTAGACTGTAGTTCAGTTTTCTTTCTCGATCATGCAGATTTTTCTTGTTGCTGTCTTGATTCAGTAGGTTAAATGTAGATCCTGACATTGTCCTCTATAAATGTGAATGCACAATGTAACTGTAGACAGATAAATGACTGACAAAGTCTGGTATTAATTAAAGACAATAGTCCATCTGTTGCTTGAGCATGAAGCTCTTCCATTTTCAGTTTTAACTTGTGACAGGTTATTCATGACTCATGGCAATCTTATCTGTGTTATCTGAGTGGCTACAGGCAAATGTGAGGCTCGGAGACTTAACAGCCTGATATCTGTTTTGAGGATGTTGTTTGTTTTTAGAGGTATAGTTTAATTTTAAGAATAAATGTGATCATTTTGAGTTCAAACTGAATTTCTGTATTTACTTCCCAGTCACAAGTTAAGGGTTGATCTCTTGCGTGGTGGTCCATTAATTTCAATTTGTCTTTTTATCTCATGTATTGTTTTTATAAACCTGCATGTACCAAACATAGCTACTTTTTTATTATTATTATTCTAGGTATGTGTGGACAATGTTCTGAAAACCATGAAAGAGAATGCAAACAAAGCTAGCAGCATCCTGCTCACAGCAATCCCACAGATTTGTCAGATGGACTGGGAGAGCACAATAAATGCACAAAAGTGAGTTTAAAGCTCTTTAAATTATGTAAATGACAGATTTTTTTTTAATTAATATATGTAATTATGTAACAGATTTTTTTTCTAAATATGACATTTATAATGAGTTTTATTTTCTGTTGTTGCCCAGCTGATGTCACAGTCATCAGTAATGTTGCCCAAACATTAAAGTATCCGGCCATCCAGGAGCTATCCAACATGTGGTGTCCACAGCTGCAATCATGTATCTGTAAACAAGCGTGACATTTCTACCATTATTAACCTAAATAAACAAGAAAAATGAGTTTATCTTCCTCCCTGATATGGCTGTTATTTTTCTCTTTAAAATAGTGTTTTTTTATGTTATGCATGGTAGCATTGCCAGAGGACAGTATCTATTGATTATCACATTGTTTTCCAGTGCCTTTTAATAGTAGCACTGTAGCAGTATAGTGTTGTTAAACCTTGAATTACATTTGGAGAAATCAAAATACAAGTATTAATATTTTGGTTGGATATAATACATGTATTTCATAAACACAAATAAATATATGCTGTTTTTCCCTATGAAAATTGTGTGGGATTTTATTCACTGTGCCACATTTCAGTGCATTGATAAAACTCCTCCATTTTGAGTCAGCAGCAAATTGCTTTTCCAGAGTTTTGTGAAGAACAGATGCATATTTGTAACCAAAATGGGTAGGCTAAACTTTGGTTGTCCGAAATAAATACTGTTTTCTCTTCGGTGTTTTTACCTCGAGGAATAATAACGGATTTCCGTGTATGATGTTTCGTTTATAATATTCCTGCTTCCAAAATGGAGGACGCTTAACTTTGATTTCTGATCGAATTATTTTATTTTCCTTTCATGAGATTCGATCAGCCACAACCTTACTTGTTGTATTCAGTGTTATAAGTTGCAGTCTCGTTGCTAATACAGCAATCTCTTCAGAGATAACCCCTCAAGTAATAGGTTCTCTTCAAGTAACCATTTGTCTTTTGCACTTGTGAATGTAACTGTCTCTAGGTTATATCAAGCTTTAAATAATGAGCTAAATTTTTTTGTTTCTTTCTTTTAGCTGTCTTTCATAGGTTTCACAGGTTATTTGCAATATGCAGGAGGTATACTGTTAATATAAAATAGCATTTACGTTCCGCACAATAGCAATATTTTTTTGCACTCACGCTGGCGAGGCGGTGATATAGGCTAAATAACCAAAAGTATGCATTACAAAGAAAAAGAAAATAACATTACCGTGACATATAGCCCAGAGAGTTGCATTTATTTAGTCTATCATAAAGCATCATAAACTTATCGAAAATATCTTATTTTCTCAGAGAACTGAGAAATAGCCTATAAGCCACATAATATGTTCTTTGGTTTGAGCGAACGACTTCGTTATCTTTCCTCGATTTAACTCCATTTAACTATATAATTCACCATGCTAAGTAAAGGACAAATATTATAGATGTTAAAATTAAAATTGTATAGTCCTATTTTAGTCGTAATGCTGCTTCCATATACTTTTACTGTGGGGTGATATTATCATTAAGGTTTCAGACTTAGTGGGTTTTTTCCTGTGGTTTTTGATACTGATAGCCTACCGCCTGAAGGACTATTAAAAATGAACAACTGTGAACCATAAATGCTCATAGAAACAAAAATATTTAAAATGTTTAATACTCCAAACAGCATAAAAATCCACAAACAGTATAGGCTATTTTAAATTATTATTAGCCTACAAATAGGCTATGTACAATGAAAGTGCATCATAGAAACCGCTCATTCCTTTACTTTTTAAACCTGTCATATGTGATAAATATATAGTTACATAAAAAACTTTAGCGTTTAAATACGACTGAGAAATTCAACCACATCCATATGGCCAGTCTGCCGTGCCACATCAACAGGTCGTGAATTGCTGTGATCTGTTGCATTGGGATCTGCGTTAAAGCGAATTAAAAGCCGCACGGTGTCCATGAATCCGGTTCTGGCAGCATCGTGCAAAGGAGTGCTTCCTGTCCCGGGATCAGGCACGTTAGGATCTGCTCCATATTCCAGCAGCAGGTGAGCCAACGGTGTGTTACCCATCATCATCACCTGCGGGGGTAAAAAATAAAATAAATACACGCAATTGTGTCATATGTTGTCAACATTGTTTTTGGTATGAAGAATTGTTCATTTCTATTTAAAAATAAATAGATAAATAAAAAACATGCTGACTGCAATTCCTATTTTAAATGTCATTATTTTAATCACTGAGAAATATTTTCTTTCGCTCGGTAATATAATAATGTAATACACTTTATTTTCTATAGCGCCGCTAAATGTACATCTCTAAGCACTTCACACAGAAGAAAAGATAAAAATAATAATAACAATAATAATAATTACAAGTAAAATACACATCATCGTTAATAATTGAACTGCTCATGTTGCAACATTTGTTTTTATTAGGCCTATTACTATTGTTTTTAGATAAGTATTATCATATGAGTATGTCCACTTTATGATATGCCAATCATAAACATAGGCCAAAATGTTTACATTTCGTTAAAATTAAAAAATTAAAATATTTCACTTAGCCTATCTAACCAATTAGCCTGAAAATGGTCTAATCAATCAATCAGTCACAGTTTCAACACGTTCGTTTTAAGCTTGCTAAACTGCTACATCGTCTCCGCAGGGACTTTATTTTACGTCTCCATGTTTTAAATCCAGCGCAGAATGGGGAGCATCGACACAGATGTAACATCATCATTAGAACAGACCAGAAATGAGCTACGAGGGGAAATTGCTTTCAAACATGACCACCACCCTCTTTAAGTGACAGCAAGACAAAAGTTTGAGTTTTAGGCTAATCTGGTTTATAATATTTGCTACCTTACTGAGACAGGGTGGTGAATGTTGATATGGGATAGCCTACTTTAAAAAATAATAATACAATAAATTCATGCCAAAATATTAAACGGTTGTTTTACAACCGTTCTGATACAAAACTCTTATAACATTAATTTACACCGTTTAGGAATAGGATAAACTGCAATAGAGTTTTATGAAGATTTACGAAATAGCCTACTAAAATGCGACGATGAAACACTCCACAGTAACTCACAGGACCTACTTTTAAAGAAGCCTACAATTAATAGCATGGGATTCATTTCTTATTTTAAAGTAGCTACATTATCTTATATATGTTGTGTGTGTGTTTGTGAGAGAGACAGAATGTGCTGTCCTTTGGTTAAAACGTTACAACGATTACATTTAAGACAAATAAAACTATTATATACTTTTTTATTTCTACGAGGTTAAACGTGTCAGGCCATTTACACGTGTTTTTATTTTTGTAAATAAAGATAAATATTTTACCCTTAAATACCTCCAGATAACTACACCTATGGGATAAATACTTTACTGAAATATTAATGTTCTAATACATTATGGAAATTAGCCTCAGATTTAAACAGATTTAGCATATTATTAGAATTGCATTATAGTCTAAATATGCCGAAAATGTTTCCAATAGTCTCACTCTGTAAAGACAACGTAAATATTAAATCAAAGTAAATAATATATATATATATATACAGGCCTATATATATATAACATCCTATTAAACGGAGTGTATAAGAATTAGACAAAATTCTAATGTTAGGCTATAGGCCTATATAAAATAAATTGACATTTCGTACAATATTTCCTTTAAGTGCCTTTGTATTTTTATATTTAATATTTGTACATCTCCAGTCTGGCTTATGTTTACATGTGTACGTGTTTATTTATTGTTAAGACGTGTCTTAAACCTACCTGTATAGGTGTTCTTCCGAATTTGTTGACGCCGTTTACATTCACTCCGTTAGATAGTAAAAGCTGAACATGGTAAGTGTTTCCAGTCGCGGCTGCTTTGGTCAGTTCATCCTCGGCATGCATCATTTTCCTCATCAGTCTACTGAAGGATTTCGCTTTGACAGGCAGAAGCAATAAGGATTGTTACTGCGTAAATAATCAGAGTTCACACTGCATTGTAATTTTCTTTGTCTCCAGACGAAAAGGGATCCTCTGAGCTGGGTAAATACGTTAAATCGACCTCTTTATGAGGCTGCTGTGTGCTGTGTCTTATAATTATTATACGTAGGGAGATATTTGTTCGGACTTGCCTCTGTTATAAACGTCACGGCAAACCGTGCTGCAGTAGTGTCTGCACTGCGCATGCGCACTCAAACAGCTGACCCAGGAAGACGAGCTACAATGACACAGTAAGGCAGTAAGGGGAGAGTCTGTCAGTGTTTTAAAAAACTGTTAATAAAGATATTAAAATCTCAGTCGCGAGAACGAGCTATCTTTGTCTGTGTCCACAATCGGAATTATATATAGGCTACACATTAAGCAAATCAGACAGATGCAGTTGGTGCCATTTTGGATCGGCTCTTTGGGAAGAATGCTTATCCTACCCAGGAAAAAAATCATTATTTTTCAGAGTACGTACCTATTCTTTTAAAATAAATTTAAACGCGATGCTATAGCTAATAATTATGACTCGCTCAGCATCCCAAACTAAATAAAAAAAATAGTTGTTCTACACTGCTATTTCAAAATATTTCTTATTTTAGTCATTATTAAGTCAGTCGAGTACACCTACTTTGAGCAACATCACTCATAATAAAACATACATTTACATTTACATACATTTATTTTTTTCTCAAGTGTTTGATTAGCTGCACACAAACTATTACATCTGCACGGCAAAGACGGGGAATTCCAGGGCTTAACTGCGTCTATTCTGACCATTATTTTTTCCTGCTTTTAGTTTTACAGCTATTTCCCCAACAATTGCTGTACACAATAAAAACAAGGCATTAAACCGTCAAGACTGCAGCAAGAAGTTCTTTTTTTTACAGTGTTGTGCTTCATTTGGTTGTATGCTGTTCTTTTATGTCAGCGAGAGTCATAAAATCAGTACAAAATGTATTACAGACTGAAATAGGCCTACATGATCACTTACTAGACCATTAGAGGGGACGCTATCCAATGTGATCATGTAGTTCCTACCTAAAATAGAAGCTTTACATAACTGCAGATGTTTAAAATGACAGGGAAGATGCTTTAAGAACGACGTGCATTTACTTTTTAATTGCAAGTTCTTTATAAGTTTATACGTTTAGAGAGATATTTCTTAGTTTAATTGTCATAACACAAAATATTAAATTAAATGGGTGCATTAAACTTTTATAGAATGTATAAGTGAATTTTAATATCACCTATACTAAGTTGCTTTATTTTTTGTTTTCATTTAAATGTTTAGTTTTGAAATGTTGTATGCATTTGTCATTTTATTTAATTTCTAAATTTTCTTAAATGTGTGTGTATATATAGTATTTATAGAGTTTTAACTTATAGCTGTAGTTACTTTTTCTTATTTGTAAGTCGCTTTGGATAAAAGTGTCTGCTAAATGAATAAAAGTAAAGTAAAGTAAAGTTGTGTGTAACTTAACTTTAGTAAATGTATTATTTTATTTATTCGACTTGTGCATGCATTATGCAGACATGTTTAACTTCACTTTAAGTGCAGATATGTCATAATATCAACAATGTGAATTCAATTTGAATGATTTCACTCAGTAAGTTTAGATTTTTTTGTAATGTATGAAACCTATGGAATTACTGAACAGTTACACCCATGGATTAAAATAATTATTAAAGCATTTAGTTTTAAAATAAAATGAAATAAAATGAACTTTAATATAAAATAAAACAATATAAAATAATAATAAAAATAACACTAGTAACAACATGCCACTCAGGGCCTTTTGTGCAATTACTTTACTCCACAAATCTAAAAATATTAAATGTATCCAAAAATCTCTCACTGACAAATAGACACCAAAAACTTTGATTTTCAACATCATACAGTGTCACAGATCCCAATTTATTTTAGAGACAATACATTAGATAAATTGTCCTCAAAACTGTTTTGATTAACTAAAACAAATATTGATATTCAGATGAAATGACAAAATTAAGAACAAAGCCATTCATCAAATCTGTTGAGATAAGATTTTGTGCACGGTCAAGAGAAAAAAGTTAGGTGGGTCTTACTCAGTAGCACTGTTTTGTATTATATTGGGGGAGCATGGTGTAAGTTAAGCCTTTTTTTAATAGAACCAACCAGAAGAACATTGTTTTGTTCATGATTATGTTTCTGACATTTCAGGTAACTCCCATTTTAAGTTTGAGTTTAAGACATACCACCTTTATTTCATTGTGATTTTCCCACTTAAGTTCTCCTTCCTTGTTCAAAGATGTACACGTCACTGCCTAAAAGTTTCTCTGTCATGTCAGTGTAATGGTTTTCCTGCGTTTAGTGGTAAATAAGTCTGAGCTGTCTGAATTAATTTTGTTCTTAAAGTTCTCATAGACTAAAATGAAAGAAAGAAATATCACTCTCTTACACACACACACACACACACACACACACACACACACACACACACACACACACACACACACACACACACACACACACACACACACACACTATCAGTGTTGGGGGTAACGCATTACAAGTAACGTGAGTTATGTAATAGCTCGTAAATAACTAGTAAAATAACGCATTACTTTTTAATTTACAAGAAAATATCTGAGTTATTTTTTCAAAAAAGTAACGCCAGTTACTTTGTTTTCCCATTTATTGACTGTCAGTTCTCCTGTCCCCATGTTGAGAGAAATCAGAAGAACAGAGGCGTTGTGTGTGAACATGATGTTACTGTAGTTCTAGACTAAATGTGAATGTGCATTAATTCATCAAAAACAAATTTAGTATTCCTCAAAATGAATCAAAACAGTGAAATGCAAACTTATAATATGACGCAAAACCTGCAACAATTAAATGTGTTAAATAACACAAATCTATCTAATCCCATTATTATTATTCAATGTTTTTGCTGCTGACCTTTGATGGTCCATGGTTCAACCATACTAATGACTTTAGATAAACTAACAATTGTGCTTCATTGTTTTTTATTGCTGAAGAGTGTTGAACCTCCTTCTCCTGCGTTCTAATGTACAGACGTGATTTACTTTTCCTTCAGCCTGAGGTTTGTTCATTACAATTTTTGGTGTGAAAGGGCTTTTAAATTAGCTATAAATAGAACTTCTTATATTAAAAACAAACAATCAAGCCCTGCTCATATTTAAAAAGTAACACGAAAGTAACGCAAAAGTAACATAACGCATTACTTTCCATAAAAAGTAACTAAGAAACGTAATTAGTTACTTTTTGGGGAGTAACGCAATATTCAATTCAATTCAAGATTATTTGTATAGCGCTTTTTATGATACAATCGTTGCAAAGCAACTTCACAGGAAATTAAGTTTCTAAATAGATTTTTCTAAATATTGTAGAAACTCAATATAATTAACTTATGGCAAAATTTGTTTAATTCTGTATAATCGCTGATGTTAATCCCGTGGCAGAAAAAATAAAAAATAAAGACAATTAGCGTAGCTGTTGTTCCATCCAGGCATTAAATTATCTGCTCAACCCAAGCTAAAGCATAATAATGTATGTTTGATCAGATATACCTGCAGTACAAGATTGTGAGATGCATTATATGAATTCTTGGCTAAAGAGATGTGTCTTTAATCTACATTTAAATAGAGAGAGTGTGTCTGAACCCCGAACATTATCAGGAAGGCTATTCCAGAGTTTGGGAGCCAAATATGAAAAAGTTCTACCTCCTTTAGTGGACTTTGCTATCCTAGGTACTACCAAGAGGGGTTGGATTGTAGCATGATAGAAGATTAGTTAGGTACGCAGGAGCTAAATCATTTAGGGCCTTATAGGCAAGTAATAATATTTTGTAAATGATACAGAACTTAATAGGTAGCTGCAGAGACTGTAAAATTGGAGTAATATGATCATATTTTCTTGACCTGGTAAGGACTCTAGCCGCAGCATTTTGTACTATCTGTAGCTTGTTTGTTGAAGATGCAAGACAACCAACTAGCAGTGCATTACAATAGTCCAGTCTAGAGGTCATGAATTAATTCTGTAGCTTGGCAATGTTTCTAAGATGGAAGAATGCTGTTTTTGTAGCATGGGAAATTTTCAAAAGATAGGTTGCTGTCTAATATAACACTTAGATTTTTGACTGTAGAGGAAGTAACAGTACATCCGTCTAGTTGCAAATTGTAATCCAAGATATTCTGTGTACTGTTTTTAGGTCCAATAAGTAATATCTCTGTCTTGTCTGAATTGAATAGGAGAAAATTATTGGTCATCCAATCTTTTACATTTTTTAAAACACTCCGTTAGCTTAGATAGTTTAGAAGTTTCATCTGGTCTTGTTGAGATATATAGTTGAATATCATCAGCATACAACGGAAACTAATCCCGTATTTTCTAATAATATTACCAAGGGACAACATGTATATTGAAAATAGCAGAGGACCTAGGACAGATCCTTGTAGTACTCCATACTTTACTGTTGTAATGCAAATTAAAAGTTGCAATGTTGTAAATATTGTAATGCATTACTTTTAAAAGTAACTTTCCCCAACACTGCACAGTATATTAAAAAAAACAGTATTTTGACCAAGCAGTTTTTGCTAGCAACATTTATGATTTTACAATTAATTATATTACAGTGCCAGATTTTTTCTTGAAAGTGTGTAATATGATTTTTTTTTTTATTGCTATGAGAGTTGCTAGTGAAGGACGTGAGGAAGTGCACATGCATGATGCCTTCGGTCAGTCTGTATTGTGATGTCATTGACTTTCTTGGTGGGTGATCTGGCACAGGCCTCAGTCTTTCCACACCGATAATTTTTTGAAACTGCCACCATGTACAGCCTTGTTCTGAACTCGACCAACAAATAAACACGATGTTGCTTGGGAACAATGGGGTCTCTGTGAGCAGTTGCGAAGCAGCACTAGGCCATCTGCAGTGAGAGTTACTGATTTAGAGAAAGACAGAAAGTGATTCAGTCACATGCACACTGCTTAATGGTCTGTGAACTGAGTATTCAGACACAGCCCTCCTCTTAACCCTATAAAGCCTATCATATTTGATATACTGTACAAATTTCTAAGGCTTCTAAATTAAAAACAATCAAAACTTTTCTGAACAGAGAATCAAATCAAAACCCTGTTGTACACAGTCTACATGTCTTCTGTCCTCTGATTTATAGTTTATACTTTTTTAGCAAGTTAAAGGCCCTTTAGGTTAATTATAAAAACATTCCTCTTCAGTTTGTGGTGCACGTCTTCCTGCTTTGAAATCTTTTTCTAATTACAGTAACATCTACATTTTGTCATGAGTCCAGGCCTGGCGTTCCTCCCTCTCACCACCAGTGGTCACCGTCTCCCTTCCTCCTGGACTCATTTCCCTTAACTCCACACACCTGCCACTTATCACACTCCCAGCTGTTCCCCATCATCACGGACTACTTGTACCACTCACTCCCGCCATTCTGTCTGGTTTCATTGTGTATGTATGTTATTGTATGCACATGTGTTGATCTTCGTGGTTGCTGTTACTCTGGGGATACATGCACTTGTTGCCGTTTTATGTATCCCCTTCCCTAACTTGTTTTGTTTTTTGCCTTATTGGCCTTTTTGTTGTTTATTAAAGCCTTTTACCTGCAGTTGGACCCAGACCTCTGTTTTATGGTGATTTCTCTCACCGCCCGTGAAAAAATGAAACCAGCCAACATGGGTCCAGCAGGGAAGTTCCTCAATATCCGGCAGGGAGACCAGAGCATCGAGGATTACGCCGAGTACTTCGTGAGAATGGCTCGCCAGTCGGTTACAGAGAAGACTTGCCTCATGGTCATCTTCTGGGGAGGCCTGGCCGACCCCTTTAAGTCCATGATGCCATACTGTGCTCCAGAGGAATCGCTGGAGGAGTATGTCAACCTGGCTCTGCATCTGAGCGGTTCAGCCTTCAGGGTAGAGGCTGCTCCAGAGTCCGCTCCGTTCTGCGAGCCCACAGAGTCCGCTCCTGCCCTGCCTGCCCTGCCCTGGCCTCCTGCTCTGCCTGCCCCACCCTGGCCCCCGTGACTGCCTCTGTCTCCAGGCCCTCTTCCACTACATGGGCCTTGCCCCCTATTTTCTTTTTTATAAAATATTTTCTTTAAAAAATAAATTTATTTAGCACAGATGAATGGGCCTAAATACATTCGTTTATACCAACAAAACTAATTATTGTTTTAAATTATGTAAAATACAAATTGACTCCATTGACTTCCATTCATACGCACGCGAATGCCTCTCTGGCAGAGACAGGACTTTTCTTGCTTGATTTAATATTTTGATAGAATTTTTCAACACAATACTTAGCTTATTTATAGCTGTAGGCTTGTCAACCTTGGAGAATAACATGGCCACTAGTGAGGTCCCAACAACCAGGCCTGTCTCCATTTGCACCCATTGGGGAGCCTCAAGGGACCGGTTATCTAGTGTTCCCTTCTCCCAGTATATTAAAGCCCTAACATTGGCAGCCCAATAATAGTGTTTAAATACTGGCAGACCCAAACCTAAGTTCTCTTTAACTCTTAGAGAACAGGAACAGAATTTCCGGAGTTCTTCAAGTACAATATTACATCATCTGCATATAGACTAATAAGGGCTTCACTCTCCCCAACTTCAAGACCCGTGATATCTTTATGATGTCTTATACATATGGCAAGGGGCTCTATTGCAATAGCAAAAAGGGCAGGCGAAAGGGGACAGCCCTGTTGTACTGAGCGATGCAAAGGCAACTTAGACGACCTATCTGTGTTTGATCAAATTGAACACACTGGCCTAGCATATATTAATTTAACCCATGATATTAATGTCTCACCAAAACAAAACTTCTGTAATGATCCAAACATATAAGGCCACTCAACCTGATCGAAAACCTTCTGTGCATCCAAGGACAGAATCGCTGCCTCGTTAGCTTTTGTGTGACTAGCGATTCTTTTGGAATTGATTATCATTCTAACAATAAGTGGGGCCAGAAGGCCACAGAATTTATCAAAAAATTCTGAGCAGAATCCATCTGGCCCTGCCGCCTTTCCGGTTGGAAATGATTTGATAGTGGAGACTATCTCCTCCAAAGTTAAGTTCCGAATCCAACTTGGCCCTGGCTGTGTCGCTAAGTTCAGGTGTTTCAAGTGACTGAATTATATAGTATTTCCGGAAGACGTGTCTGTCGCATTCTTTAACGTTCTACCTGGAAACAAAGATGCCGTGGCGCCAATCCCCCTCGCGATAGAAGAAACCCGTTGTGTTTACAAATGTGATGGCGACTGCTTATCAGGGTAGATTGAACGCTGGATTTTCAAAAGTATGTGAAATATTTAAAGTTGGATGGATGCAGTTTTTCCCGGATGTCCGGAACTGGGAAGATCATGAACCTGTTGAATGACTCGGGTCCTCAAGGAAGGAGGTACAAATGTCCTGTTGGGTGGACATTCAGTAGGTATGGAATCTGTGCATCTGCTTTGGTGTTTTTGGAACCAGGATGATAAGATACTGTGAACTGAAACCATGTGAAGAAAAGAGCCCACCTTGCCTTTCTGTGATTGAGTCTCCTTGCGCTGCGGAGGTATTCCAGGTTGCGATGCTCAGTGAGAACTGAGAAGGGAAATCTGGATCCCTCAAGCCAGTGTCGCCCCTCCTCAAAGGCTGCCTTCATTGCTAGTATTAAGCTTGCGTGAGAAGTAGGCACAGGGAAAAGCTTGGGTGGACTGCCATGACGTTGTGAAAGGACTGCCCCTACACCTGTGCTGGAGGCATCTATCTCTACCACAAACTCATGTTCAGGATCCGGGTGATGCAGTATGGGTGCAGTGGAGAAACGTTCCTTGAGGTGACCAGATGCTGGGTTAGCTGCTGGTGACCAGAATAGGCGACTTCCCCTCCTTTTTGTCATAGATGTTAGAGGGGCTGCAATGAAGCTGAAGTCTCTGATGAAACATTTGTAAAAGTTAGCAAAGCAGAGGAATCTCTGCAACTCCTTGATAGTCATAGGTTTGGGCCAGTTCAAAACAGCTTGCACCTCATGGTCATCCATTGCCACTCCTTCAGGGCTGACTACATATCCCAGGAACATGGTAGAAGTCTGGTAAAACTCGCGTTTCTCTGCTTTAGCATATAACTGGTGGGAGATTAGTCATTGTAAACAGCTCGGACACTAGGGAGTCAGAGTAGACGAGAATGTCATCCATGTAGACGATGACCCATCTATTGAGCATGTCACAGAATACATCATTTATGAATGCTTGAAAGACTGAGGGACTGTTGACAAGCCCGAACGGCATAACCCAGTACTCATAGTGCCCAGATGTGGTGGAGAAAGCCATCTTCCACTCATCCCACTCTCTGATGCGAATCAAATTGTAGGCGTTGCGTAGGTCGAGCTTAGTGAAATATTTGGCTGAACGAAGCTGTTTGAGAGCTGGAGGGACCAGAGGCAGGAGGTACGGGAATTTAACGGTTATATAATTTAACCCTCTATAATCGATACAAGGCCGTAGAGTCCCCTCTCTCTTCTTGACAAAGAAGAATCTAGCAGACGCAGGAGACTTGGATGGAACAATGAAGCCTTTAGCTAGTTCCTCCTCTATATAAGTTCTCATGGACTCGGTTTCTGGTTGTGAGAGAGGAAAGATTCGACCCTTGGGAGGTGTGGTGCCTGGGAGTAGCTCGATAGCACAGTCTCTGGAACGATGTGCGGGAAGTTAAGTAGCTTTGGCCTTGCTGAATGCTTCAGTTAGATCAGCATAGTCTGAGGGAATGTCGGTTGAGTGCAAGGGGTCCATTTTGACGGTGGCTGCTTCAATTAACAATGGTTCCAAAATCTGAAGACACTGTGTGAAACACTTGGCTGACCAGTGAGTGATTTGACCCTCAGTCCATGAGATCTGGGGCTCGTGTAGTTGAAGCCAGGGGAGTCCAAGAACAACTGGATTGTTGGGAGCTTGTATGATGAAGAAACAAAGAATTTCTGAATGCATGACGCCGGTGGTTAAGCAGATATCATTGGTGGTGTGCTGGACCTGACCAGCACCCAGAGGTCTCCTGTCTAGCGCTGCCACTGCCAATGGAGATGTACAGGGTATGAGAGGAAGGTCATGACTTTAATGACAGGCAAAGTCAGCATTAATAAAATTCCCTGCAGCTCCAGAATCGATTAAGGCCATTGTCTAAATCACACTATCATTAAAGGCTAGTTTAACAGGCATTTTGACACATTTTGAAGAATTAAATGACTGACTCACCGCAGAGGAAGCATGCTGCTTGGGTCTGGTTGGACAAGAGATTTTCACATGACCGGTCTGGCCACAGTAGAGACAAAGATTTTGATGATACCGGCGATCTTTTTTCTCAGGAGAGATGCGTGCGTGTCCCACTTGCATGGCCTCTTGCTCAGGCACAACTGGAGGCTTAGTGAATGGAAAGTAGAACCCCTGCTGGGTCTCCTGGTGCGAATCATATTGTCGATGCGAATGGCAAGATCAATCAGTTGATCCAAAGTTTTTCCCTCATCTCGACAAGCGAGGTCAGTTTGCAACTCTGGGCACAATCCCCTGCGAAAATGCAGCTTTAAGGGATCATCAGGCCATCCAGTTTGTGCAGCCAGTGTGCAAAAGCCAGAGCAAACTCCGCAGCTGTATTTCTCCCTTGTTTCAATGTGAGAATCTGTTCCCCCGCTCCATCTTCTCCCTCAGGGAGATCAAAACCACTCGAAAGCATTGCAAAAAACTTCCAAACAAGGTAAAGGCTGGACGATTGAAATTCCACACTGTGGTAACCTAGTCTAATGCTTTACCAGTCGAGAGAGCATAAAAAAGCAATACGACTTTCTTCAGTGGGATATAACACAGGTTGTTGTGAGACAAACAGGGAGCATTTTAGCAAAAAAAACTTACATTTAGCTGGGGTGCTGTCAAATTTCTCTGGGTAAGCTAAGCAGGGACTGGCCGTGTAGTGACTCGGAGGCGGTGCTTGAGGGGTTGTGCCCACTGGCGGCGGTGGCGGGGCAGACTCAGATGGAGATAGCCATAATGCTTGTAAAGTCGTTACCAACTCCTCCGTG
Source organism: Gymnocypris eckloni scoliostomus (assembly GCA_027564155.1). NCBI lineage: Eukaryota > Metazoa > Chordata > Actinopteri > Cypriniformes > Cyprinidae > Gymnocypris > Gymnocypris eckloni. The sequence goes on along the minus strand of CM050416.1, from coordinate 1,534,296 downwards.
AGAGACGAGAGGCATGCTAGCTGTTGTTGATGAGCGACCAGCACGTTGGCCTGAGCAGAGACTTCAGTAGAGAGTCTGTAGACTGCTGCTGGATCGAGTTCTGGCAAAGTCTTCTGTAATGATGAGTCAACAGAGTGGGGATCCATTTGCAGGTTTAATAATAGTTAACACAGTCGTACAGGCAGTGGTCGGTAACGGTAACAGGGATATCAGAGAAGAGATAAGAGCAGAATATCAAGGCAGACAAGAGGGTCAAAAGGCAGGCAGATATCAATCCAAAATGAGAGAAACAGTCCAGAGTCAAAACATAATGATCCAATAGAGAAAGATGAGAATGCTCAGAAATGTCAGCCGGGGCAATACAAGACTACGCGATGAGTGTGTGTGTGAGTGTGGCTTAAGCAGTCCCATAGATGAGCATCAGGTGAACTAGCAATCAGAGTCCTGGTACAGGATGATAGGAAATGGAGTTCGGAGAGAGAAGTCAATACTCGGGTGATGTGACCTCTGGTGACGATCAGGGGGAACCACAGAGGCTGGATTCGTTACACTGACCATGTCCATCCCTTTATGGGGAAGAAATGGGATTTATTGGTTCGTCTGGCCCCCGACTGAGCCTGGTTTCTCCGTTCTGTCACCGTTCTGATGGAGTTTTGGTTCCTTGCTGTTGTCGCCTCTGGCTTGCTCAGTTGGGGAAACTTCATTTCCAGCAATATCACCGAGTTGATTGCACAGATACTATTTAAACTGAACTGAGCTGGACGATGACAATCACCAGATCTAAATCCAATAGAGCACCTTTGGGATGTGGTGGAACGGGAGATTCGCATCATGGATGTGCAGCCGACAAATCTGCAGCAACTGCGTGATGCTATCATGTCATTATGGACCAAAATCTCTGAGGAATGTTTCCAACACCTTGTTGAATTTATGCCACGAAGAATTAAGGCAGTTCTGAAGGCAAAAGGGGGTCCAACCCGGTACTAGCAAGATGTACCTAATAAAGTGGCCAGTGAGTGTATATACACACACATATACACTATATTGCCAAAAGTATTGGGTCACCCCCTTTTAATGAAAGGTTTGACTACTTTAGTAATTTCCATGAGTACAAATCTTAATGTTTAAGTATATAATTATATTCTAGGGAATTGTGCGCTTCTAATTTTATATGCAGACCTTGAGCCAAAAACTCATTACCAAACACCAATGACTTATACATTCATTATATGGACAAAAGTACTGGGACATCCCCTTCTTTAGAAGAGAAAAAGGCACTAATGCTCAAACAACTTGCAAAATAGAAAAACCAACATGACAAAGAATCGTGATAAAAATGATACCCCTAGCCGAGGGGGAACAACAAAATAATGGCTTTAAATGAGCTTTTGGGTGTAATTTCTCAGCCACATTTTTTGTTGATTAATTTAGATTAATTAATCGCGACATTGTGTAGTTAATTTGAATGCATATGTTAAGTGCTTGAAAGCCCTAGTAAAAAAAACTAATGGTACAATGTATTTATTGTTTATGTTGTGTGGCAAAAAATAATAAAAAAACCTACAATAATGAATCACAAATGTAAATGTATTTTTGTATATATTAAGTACAATGTAAACACTAAAGTGCACTGTGTACATAGTAGTACATACAAAACAGTTATAAAAATGGTTCTCCCTGCAGATGTAAAATGCTGGTGCTTCTTCTGGCACACAGATCATGCCCAAGCAATCCATAAGCTCCTGTGGAGTTTTAATAATTAATTCGGTCATTTTTTTATTCTGCACAGTTGTGACATGCTTTGTACTTCTCTTTTATTTGCACTGTTCCTCTCTGTCCATTGTCCAGTCATGTACAGGGCACCTTGCACATAGTCTCCTGATGTCTGTCAAATAAGCAAATCTTTCCGTCCTCCTGTTTTAGAGAGCCAAACACTGGTTATTGCAACACAGTCTAGATGCCGTGGTACTCTTCTGGCCACTAGATGGCAGAGCATCAATAAAGATGTCACAAGCAGAGTGCCCTTACACTGCACCTGTCTAATTATGCATTAGCTTGTAATATGCTACTTGCCTGCACCAGTCTCCAGTGACTGGCTTTTCTTTTCTTTTATTCCTACTCTCTAGCCAGCTTCAGTCGATTAGGAGGGGGTGAGTTTGAATAGATGAGTAGATTTGTCTATGTATGGGTGTATATATAAACAAACATTCAAAAAAATGTTATGCTCACTAAGGCTGGATTTATTTGATCATAAACACGGTAATATTGGAAATACTGTTAAAATCTAAAACTGTTTTCTGTTTTAATATATTTTCAAGTGTAACATTCATGTTATAGCAGTTATGACTTAAGAAATAATTCTAATATGCTGATTGATTGCTGCTTGAGAAAATTTCTTATTATTGGCAGAGTTAAACGTTGTGCTGCTTGTTTATTTATTTATTTAGTTAGTAAGTAAGTAAGCGGAAACCATGATATTTTATTTAAATATATCACCCAGCAATGCTAGGGTAGGGATGCCTATGTTTATGGTAATTGGATAGTTGGTTAACAATCCTAAATTAAGCTTTGTTAAGCTAAATTCAACCTTTTATAATTAATAAACATAATGAACACTACCATATTATGAAATGTCTTTAGGGATGATATGTGACCCTCTCTGTGGCTTAAGCCACAGCTAAAGCAATTTTTTTAATTTGCTGTTTTCTACCTAATATCATCCTTCTTATGGTAAAGAACATTCTGTGAAAATGTTACCTTTATATATTTAATATTGACTGAGTAAGGTCATGTCAAAGATTGAAATTATAGTGAAATGAATGGTAGAAATCAAAGTTTGATGCTTGTTATCCCATAATTAGATTTTGAGATTTTAGCGAGAGGGTCACATATTATTGAAAGACAAAATAAATAAAAATGTATCATAGAAAGATAATTTGTCAAAGGTATTTAACTTTCTTATAAGATGTGGAGGTGGCAAGGGGCCCATCAAGTGTTTCTATACCGGGGACAACTATCCTAAGGACTCTTCAGAAAGGCATTCAAAAATGTGTCTGATTTCACTAAATGTACCTCTAGAGGCACTGCTGGGCTTCTGCACAGACAGTAAAATGCAGTTAAGAAATAGGTTCATGCAAATGTCATCAGTCTCTCAGAAAAAATATCTTTAGCAGAATATATTTTGGCTGCCATAAAATGAAACAAAAGTGAATGATTAGTGGATGTTAGTTTAGGGGCAGGTAAATCTAAAATTTATGACATTATTAAAATAGACTGCCTCCAACAAACAAAATGCAGCATTTAAATGAAGCAGTCTTTGTAAATGTATGTACACACACACCACTGAACAAGTTTGTTAACTTTAAGTATGGATTATTTAACTGAAACTTAGCAAGATATGCAATATAATATGATTCTCAATTAAAACTCTAAACAATATGCATCAGTCTGAGTGTGTTGTCTGGGGCTTAGACCATGGGCTGGTGATGGTGGGAATGGGCTTAAGGGTTTGGTGAATTATTGTGGAGATAGGATTAGAGGGTTGAAGTGGTAAAACGGCTATAGGGGGATCCTTCAGGTTCTAGGAACTTTATAGACTTTGAATCCTTAATTACCACCAGGGGCCCAGTGATGTGCTATCCAAAGACAGTGGACTGCTTTGAAAGTAAAAGTCTATTTACATGTGTGAGCATATGCATGCATTTAGAGACAGAATGGTGGGAGGATAAAAGCCTGAGAATGGCCTAAGTGTAAAAAAAAAACTTAAGAGTTTTAATAACTTTTTAGTTGCAGAACTATCTAATTGTACACAAAAAAAAAGGTTCTTCAGCGGTTCTTTGGGGAGGTTGAGGTGCTATATAGCACACTGCTACCGTATAAAGAACCTGTTAAGCCCCTGTATGGTTCTTCAATGGTTCTTCAGCAGTTCTTTGGGGAGGATGAGGTGCTATATAGCATCACTGCCATACACGAAGAAGCCATTAAGTCTGCCATTAAGTTTTTAAACTGTGTTTGCAGATGGATGGGATTAATGCAGAACACAAATTTCAAGTATGGGTTACCATACTTGCCCACACCTCACTTCACTACTGGGGGCCTAAAGTGACCTAAGGGATAGAGAGTCGGACTTGTAACCAGAAGGTCACAGGTTCGAGTCTCAGGTCCGGTAGGAATTGTAGGTGGGGGAGTGAATGTCCAGTGCTCTCTCCACCTTCAATACCACGACTGAGGTGAGACCTTTGAGCAAGGCACCGAACCCCCAACTTCTCCCCGGGCGCCGCCGCATAAATGGCTACCAACTTCCCCGGGTATGTGTTTACGGTGTGTGTGTGTGTTCACTGCTGTGTGTGTGCTTGGATGAGTTAAATGCCGAGCAAAAATTCAGAGTATGGGTTACTTGGCCACACGTCACTTAACTTTCTTACACTTTCTTTTCTTCAATACATTTACATATACATTTAGTCATTTATACAAAGCGACTTACAATTGGGGAATACATGAAGTGATTCATCTTAAAGAGGTAAACAGACAGAGGAAGTGCTCTTAATACCAAGCCTCAGGCATTGTTCAAATAAGTACAAGCTAGCAAGAGAAGGAATAAATAAAGAGAAAGACAACATTTTTTAAATTTAGGATGAAGTCTTTATACTCCAAATTTTGTTATTGCAGTAAATTAAACTTAATTTACCAATTTTACATCAAATTATAATTTATAATACACACACACACACACACACACACACACACACACACACACACACACACACACACACACACACACACACACACACACACATTTTTTATTTAATGAACATACACAAAATAAAATGTCTCTGTAACTCATTTAGACATACCATATAAAAGTAAAATCAGTGAAGAGTTAAAGCTCTGGTGTTGAATTATCCAGACGTGTATTATTATTATTATTTTTTATTTTTTCAGACCCATCACCTATGTAAGTTTAATTTGACTTCCAGTACAATAGGTGGCGATAATGCTCTTAAGGAGTTACTCGCCAATAAACAAGAATATGTTACATCCGGGACATTTACGTACTTTGCACTCCTGGGAGGGCTGAAACTTTTCTCACAGTCGCCATTTTCTTTGACCCGCGAATCGCGATGCGGAGCAAATGAGGAAAATACAGAGATTGTGTTTGTTATTCACACAGTATTAATTTTATAATATCACATTGTTTTAGAATTATATTTATGTGCTGTATATGCGGCTCGCGGTGCGGAGCTGACGAGGAGGTTGCTTTTTAACAGGAAAATACTGAAAGTAAGTGTTTTATCTCATTTACAATATGTATTTTATAACATATTGATTTATAGGGATATTTATTTGCTGTGCACGTTTAAATAGTCCAAAACTTTTCTCTCAGATATTTCCTCTGACTCATTATTACAGACACGGAGGTTTTAACAGAGAGAAGACTGAAAGTAAGGTTTAGTCTCATTTACATATGTATTTTATGATGTTATATTATTTTATAATGATATTTTGTGTGTTGTGCGATCCTAAGCTTTTCTCATAGACGTTTTTCTTTGACTCGTGATACTGAGAAGACAAAGATTTTGCTTTTTGGAAAACACCAAAAGTAAGTGATTTACCTCATTAACAATATGTATTTATAACATCATATTGTTTTACAACGACATTTATGTGATATGCGCTCATAAACTTTTCTCAGAGAGACATTTGCTTTGATTCACTGATGCAGAGCAGGCAAAGAGATTACACTTATCAACAAGACACCTAATGTAAGTGTTATACCTCATTTACAATGCTTTTTGTAATATAATATTGACAAATCAATCTAAGGATGTTCATTTTAACCGTTAACTGACCAATACGAATTTTGACCGATTAATGCAATCAGTTACAAACGGTTTAAAGTCACTTCTTTATTTATTTTCAGTAATTATCTAAATATTTTAAAAGGTTTGCTGCATGGTTAAAATAAGCTATACGCGTATAGCATATATAATAGGCATCCTGTTGCTCTGATACCTATCTTCAGCAAGTGCTTTGAGAAGCTGATCAAAATTCACATCTGCTCCGTTCTGCCTGCCTCACTCGACCCTCTACAGTTTGCACACAGGAGCAACCGCTCCACTGATGATGCCATTGCTTTCACCCTACACACAGCTCTCTCTCATCTGGACAGTAAGAACACCCATGTGAGAATGCTATTTATGGACTACAGCTCCGCATTTAACACCATAGTGCCTGTTAGGCTTGTTATGAAACTCCAGACTCTGTGCCTAAACGAATCTTTGTGCAGCTGGATCCTGGACTTCCTGTCAGGCAGATGTCAGGTGGTCAGAATGGGTAACATTAACTCATCTCCGCTGGTCCTCAATACTGGTTCTCTTCAGGGCTGCGTTCTCAGCCCACTCCTGTACTCCCTGTACACACACGACTGTACAGCCACACACAGCTCCAATGTCACAGTCAAATTCGCCGATGACACGACGGTAGTAGGCCTGATCACTGACAACGATGAGACGGCCTACAGAGAAGAGGTGCATGCTCTGACACGCTGGTGCCAGGAAAACCACCTCTCACTCAACATCAACAAAACCAAGGAGCTTGTGGTGGATTTCAGAGAACACACCCCCATCATCATCGACGGGACACCAGTGCAACGGGTCAGCAGCTTTAAGTTTCTAGGTGTTCACATCACTGTCTAGGTGGCTGCATCACTGCCTGGTATGGAAACAGCACCAGCAGCAATCGCAAAGCTCTGCAAAGGGTTGTGCGAACTGCTGCCACACTGTAGGAGGTGAGCTTCCCTCCCTCCAGGACATCTACACCAGGCGGTGCATGAGGAAAGCCTGGAGGATCATCAGTGACTCCAGCCACCCAAGCCATGGACTGTTCTCTCTGCTGCCCTCAGGCAGAAGATTACACAGTATCCGAACACGCACAAGCCGACTGAGGGACAGCTTTTTCCCTCAGACTATAAGGCTGCTGAACACTCGGAACTGACACTCACACAGCACACCTCTCTGTCCAAACCATTCACGGTGCACTTTTAACTCCAACACAATATTTCATTCTTTTTTTCTCCTCTTACTTTAACACAAAAATACTCTGCTAACATCTACATACCAACCACTACATCTACAACCACTCTGTGTATATTTGTATCATGTTTGTATATTTTGTGTTTTATTGCTTTATATAGTGTATATACTGCATATAAAAGTATACTGTTATTTGTAAAGTGTCTAAACATGTATAATGTTATTTGTTAAACGTGTCAATTGTTTTCTGCACTGTCTGGAGCACGCTCCCAAGCTTTTCACTCACCACAGCACACGTGCTGTTGGTGATGTGCCAATAAAAGTGATTTGATTTGAGAAAAATACAAGTTGCCTATAAGTCGCATTTTATTATTTCATTCAGAACGCGAACAGTGTAAATTAAACACTGTAAACATATCTAGGCTATTTTAGTTCCCCTCACTCCACAACAAATCATTTAAATTAACAGGCTATTTAGAAAAGAACAATAATTAAAAATAAGAAGCTATTGCTATAAGCGACAAACTAAAATTAATTAATTTAGACAACAACGAAACTGAAACCAATGATGGGTCTCTCGTTCGACACTAAATCAAATGTTCCCGTATTCGCTATGTATTTGAATGCCAAAATATTATTTACCTTTTATGTACGCTTACTTCACTCGCGTTACAATATCCATGTAAAACTGAATGTTTTGCTTAACTTCACAGTGGTACAGTGATAACAACACAGATTTTACTACATATTAAAATGGAGCAGTGTGTTTTTTCCATATGTGACCCTCTCTGCAAAAACCAGGCTAAAGTCTAAAAATCTAATTCTGAGATAACGAGCATCAAAGTTTGATTACAAGCATTAATTTCACTATGATTTCAATATTTCACATGGCCTTACTCAGTCAATATTAAAGATACCAAGAATATAATTTCACAGAATGTTCTTTACAATATGTATGATGATTTTATGCAGAAAAAAATCTCCAAAAAAATTACTTTTTCACAGAGAGGGTCACATATGTTTGACTGGTTGTTTTTTATAATGATAAATAAACAGGCTGCATTGTCAAGGTAGAATGCTTAAATGTGAGCGCATGCAGTGCTGGAGCAATCACTTGATTTGTTTTCCTTTCTAACAGTGGAAGCAGCTACTCCTCTTAGTCATGAAGATTATCGAATTGTAAAGGGTTTGCTTTTATTTGTGTACATTCACAATAAAAAAATATTAGTTCTTTTTGTAAAATAAGCCAAAAAAATTGGTCGCTGCTTTCTGCCAAAAATGAACAAACTCTGCATAGTCTAAAAAACACTGGGTTAAAAACAACACAATTTGGGTTGACAACATATTTGGGGTTAATTTTACCTAGTAAATTGGGTTGTTTATTTAACCCATTATAAAGGGTTGATTTAATTCAGCTAATGGGTCAATTCGTTTGTATTGTAATATTAGCTTTTTTGTTTTTTACTTTATGCATGAAATAATGTTTACAGATTAACTTAAATCCTCAAAAACTTTTGTAAAATACTCCAGAACCACTGGTTTACGTGATAACTTCCTTTATTTTTCCTTTACACGTTTTGGGGAACGCTTTGCATGATAAGTCTTGAAGCACATGTGAAATCAATGCAAGGTGTAATTGGGAGGTCAGAGCGGGTGACGTCACGAACCAGGAAGCTATAAAGCCTACCCGAACGAATTGTCACTAGCATTTTGTGTCTTCACAAGCGTTCTGTGTGAAATTATCTGTCCTATTTGGTGTTGTCTGTTATTACTTTAATACAAAGAGAACAGATATGGCGAGCAAGCAACGACAAGCTTTTAGAATGTGCGTTCTTCCCTGCCCGCATTCTTTGTGTTGCCTGTTTGGGAGAGAAGCATGCACAGTCAGCACTCGAGAGTGCTTCCTTGCGGACACTCCTATCCCGCATGGCATTCTTAGGACCGTTATTATTTCTAAGAAGGCTGCAGGAAAGAAGACCTGACGCCCGAGGGCTCAGGCCAATGAGGACAACAAAAAGGGTATCAATACAGTTCGGGTCTCGCCCACCCAGGTTTATGAGGGTGTTTTCCACCGAGGTGCCCCCCCCAGCAGGTTCTAGTAATGGAACAAGAAGTGAAAGCTCTGTTAGAGAAAAGGGCCATAGAATATGTACCTCACTCCAACAGGGAAAACGGGTTTTACAGCCGGTATTTCATAGTTCCAAAGAAGGATGGGGGGTTGCATCCCATTTTAGATCTTCGAGTTCAAAATGTTAACTTTGAGACAAATCGTGCCACAGATCAGATCCGAGGACTGGTTTGTCACGATAGATCTCAAGGACGCATACTTCCACATATTCATCATTCCGTGTCACAGGAGGTTCACTTTTGGGGGCAATGCATACCAGTATTGGGTTCTTCCGTTCGGCCTAGCATTATCACCCTGCACTGCGTAGATGCAAACCTGGTGCCTCTTCGGCTTCAGGGTATTCGCATTATGAACTACATCGACGATTGGTTGATTCTAGCTCAGTCGCATCAGTTGGCAGTGCGACCAATCAAGATGTCGTGCTGGCCCACATGAAAGAGTTGGGGTTACGGCTAAACGCCAAAAAGAGTGTGCTTTGTCCACTACAGAGGACCACCTTCCTTGGCGTGTTATGGGACTCAACGTCGATGCTGGCACGCCTGTCACCGGCACGTATAGAGTCCATCCTGTCAGCTGTGAAAAGAATAAGGCTAGGCCAGTCACTCACTGTCAAACAGATTCAGAGACTGTTAGGTCTTATGGCAGCAGCATCCAACATGATACCTTTTGGACTGCTGTACATGAGACCTCTACAGTGGTGGCTAAGGAACAAAGGGTTTTCCCAGAGGGGCAACCCCTTTCGCATGATCAAGGTCACGCGGCGATGCTTTCTTGCCTTGGTAATGTGGAAGAAACCTTGGTTCCTGTCCTAGGGTCCCGTGCTGGGAGCTTCATGTCGTCGCAGGATGCTAACGACAGATGCCTCTCTCACGGGCTGGGGAGCGATCCTAGAGGGACGCTCGAGTCAAGGTCTGTGGAAGGACCAGCATATCTCATGGCACATCAACCGTCTGGAGATGTTGAATGTATTTCTTGCTCTCAATAATTTCCTAGCAGATCTCAGGGGCCACCATGTACTTGTCCACTCAGACAACACATCGGTGGTCTCCTACTTAAATCACCAGGGGGATTTGCGGTCACATCCACTTTGCAAACTGGCATGCCAAATCCTCCTGTGGTCCCAAAGGAAATTGTTGTCGCTTCGAGAAGCTTACATCCTGGGGGCCCACAATATAGGAGCAGAAATCCTGTCGAGACAGGGGCTGAGGCCCGGGGAATGGAGGCTCCACCCCGAGGGGGTGGAGCTGATATGGAGGCACGAGTGGATCTGTTTGCGTCTCGAGAGACGTCTCACTGTCCACTCTGGTTCTCCCTCATGCATCCAGCTCCTCTCGGACTGGACGCAATGGTGCAGACGTGGCCGAGGCTTCGTCTGTATGCATTTCCCCTGATCGCTCTGCTCCCGGGAATCTTGGAGAGAGTTCGCCAGGACCGGGTTCTACTACTTCTCATTGCCCCGCGGTGGCCGGGCAGAGTATGATTCCCAGATTTAATATCCCTTCTTAATGGGCCTCCTTTGGAGCTCCCCGTCAAGAGGGACCTTCTGTCCTAAGCAAGGGGCTCGATATTTCACCCCCAACCAGAACTGTGGAAACTGTGGACTTGGCCTCTGAGGAGACCCAGCTCATAGACTCAAGTCTCTCAACCAAGGTTATTGAGACCATTCTCCACTCCAGAGCTCCCTCCACGAGGAAACTGTATGCCTTGAAGTGGATTTTCACTTCATGGTGTAGTGACCATCAGCTGGACCCAGTTAACTGCCCAGTTGGTACAGTGCTGGAGTTCCTGCAAGATCGGTTCACTGCAGGGCTAGCCCCGTCCACTTTGAAGGTTTATGTGGCGGCCATAAGTGCTTACCACATTCCCTTGGGTGGAATGTCATTGGGGAAAGATCCCCTGGTATTTCGTTTTCCTCCGTGGTACTTTGAGGCTGAGGTGCTGCAAGCCTTCTGTCCTCCTCAGAATGCGGACCAGGAAAGGCACAATTTGCTTTGCCCAGTGCGGGCATTAGATGCGGGCATTAGATGTCCAAAACATACGAACAACTGTTCATTTTTATGCCACAGGGCAGCTCTGTGGACGTAAGCATCCAAAATGTTTTGGACCTCCTGACAAGGGGTCCCCTGCATCTAAGCAAAGAATGAGCAAGTGGGTGGTCGAGGCTATCTCACTTGCTTATGAGTCGGCCGGTCAACCTTCTCCTATGGCTGCCCGGTCCCACTCGACCAGGAGTACGGTGGCCTCCAAATTGGCCTCCCCTAATTTGTGATGCGGCAGGCTGATCCTCACCGCACACATTCGTCAGATTTTATTCTTTGGACCTGGACTCTACCCCATGTTCCCAAGTGCTCTCATCCTAGTGCTGCTCGTTAGATTTCACACAGGACAGGCACTCGTCGCTATGGTGGTGTTGTATTAACGTTCCCCAAAGCGTCTCTGATGCAACAAAGTTCCCTTGATAGGGAACGTTCAGTTACAACCAGAGGTGGAAAGAGTACAAAAATATTCTACTCAAGTAAAAGTACCATTACATTACTGAAATTTTACTTAAGTACAAGTAAAAGTACCAGTCTGAAAATATACTCAAGTAAAAGTAAAAAGTAGCTCATTTAAAATTTACTCAGAGTAAAAATTACTTAGTTACATTTTAACAATGGGAGGGAAAAATGGGATAGACCAAAGATGTCAAACTCAGTACCTGGAGGGCCACAGCCCTACACAGTGTAGATATTACCCTAATTAAACACATCTGATCCAGCTAAACTAATCATTTAGGCTTATTTGAAAACTACATGGTGTGTGTTGGAGCAGGGTTGGAACTAAACTCTTTAGGGCTGTAGCTCTCCAGTAACACCCTCCAGAGTTTGACACACCTGGGATATGGGCCTATAAATCTCAAACTAGGTGTTTTTAATTAAAGGAATCAGTTATTTAGAATAATAACACATTTGGGCTGTTACCAGGGAAATTTAATCAGTATCAACAAAATGCATCTTTGCAATGCAGAGGAAACACTGAAGGTTCATCTAAAGTGGCATATATGTATTACACACTGACATGAATGCATTTAGCCTGCAGTTACAAATGCAGAAATAATGTTTTGATAAGTAAGACATAAAATGTGACCCTGAACCACAAAATCATAAGGGTCCATTTTCCTAAATTGCGATTTATACATCATCTGAAAGCTGAATAAATAATATTTCCATTAATGTATGGTTTGTTATGATCGGACAATATTTGAAAATCTGGAATCTGAGGGAGCAAACAATCCAAATATTGAGAAAATCTCCTTTAAAGTTGTTCAAATTAAGCTCTTAGTTTTGATATATTTACAGTAGGAAAATTTACAAAATATATTAATGGAACATGATCTTTACTTAATATGCTAATGATTTTTGGCATAAAAGAAAAATGTATAATTTTGACCCATACAATGTATTGTTGGCTATTATTACAAATATACTCCAGCGACTTAAGACTGGTTTTGTGCTCCAGGCCAGGGTCACAAATGTTAAATAGTCATTTGAAATACAAAAATGCAAAAGATACTTTAAATGTTAAATTAGAACCACCAGTAGGTGTCAGCAAGTCACTCATAAGAGAGTCATTGCGATTGAACCGAATCATTTAAACGGTTAATTCAAGGAATGAAACACGTCATTGCTCAGAGTCAGAGACGCAAAACCAGTGGTGGTCAGTAACGAAGTACAACTACTTCGTTACTGTACTTAAGTACATTTTTCAAGTATCTGTACTTTACTGGAGTAGTTTTATTTTGAGTAACTTTTACTTTTACTTCACTACATTCCAAAGCATAAGATCGTACTTTTTACTTCACTACATTTCATAAAACATATCGTTACTCCTTATAATACATCACGTGCTCCAAGACGCAGAAGCGGTGTCTGATTCATGAACAAACTGATTCTTTTCAATGAACCTGTTCAATTGGTTCGCAAATCGCCACAAATGATTCATTCACGAATAGCAGTGATCCGATTGCAGCTGTTCTAGAGTCGAAAACTCACTGATTCAAATGATCCGCTTAGAGCGAGTCTTCTTCAGTGAACTGAACTCACAAGTAAAGAACCGGGAGATCTTGTGAGCGCTACTGATGCTGTGAAAATGCGTTACTAATGTCGAATTTTAGGATTAATTATTGTAACTGAAAATAATATTTAGGTCAAAACTGTCAGTTGTTTGTGAACTAAATCTGCTGTAAAGGGTGATCTATTTAAGCCCACTGAAATGCTTGAATGCAGACAGATCAACATCAGTGTCTCTAACGTTATGTTTTAGGTCAAAAAACAAAACATTAAAATAACACAGATTAAATAAAATAACTCATGCACGTGTAACGGATGTATACCAGTAAGGGCTGTGTGTAAACCTCACTCCCCTCACCTCAAAAAGAGGCGCGACTGATGCAAGAGGCTGTAGCCTTTGGCGTTCCTTGTTAGAGCGCCCGCCTCCCGCGCCGGAATCCCGGGTTCGCGACCCGGTCGGAGCAAGAACGAGTTAGGATGGTGTGGACCCGGGGGAGATACACACGTTCATATTCCCCGCTGCTGTAACGTTAGCATTTTTCTTTAAAATGCTATGCATTTAGACCTATGTGACGTATGTTTTTATATTGTTTATCAACAGTATACATTTTTATATTGTTTAGATCAACTAGCCGAGTAGACAGATATGAATGTTTATATACTGAAAATAAGTAAATATTGTTAGCTGATGCTAACTGTCTAGCTAACAATATTTACTTATTTTCAGTATGGATGTGATGTTCAGAACATAGTAACTACAGTAATTATCAGAGTGGGAAGTGATGATGCCCTCCAGGGGCATTTGGCCAGGGGTGTTTTTACACCACAGACAAGGTTTGAGAAGAAAAAAAAAATAATTATGAAAATATAATTAGATTTTCCTTAAAATGTTCTTCCTAATTTCAGGCCTAATTCTCATGTCATATATAACTGACGTTCTGCAAAACAACAAGTTCTAAAACACTTTTTTCTTACTGGTGAAGATTAGATGGTGAAATCTGTTTTCTCTCAGGTACATGGCAGTGTAAGCTTCACAGCGAACATTACTACATCACTCTCATCAATGTAGTCCATATCAACAAAATATATATCTTGACTCTATATAGTGGTTATTTTGGGAAAAACCCAGGTATTTTGGGCAGTAGGATTATAAAAATATGTGCTAATATAAAATTTAATAAAGTAGTCTATATAAAATTGCAAAATAAATCTGTCTATCAGTACTTTTTTACTTAAGTACATAAAAATTGAGTACTTTTGTACTTTCACTGAGTAAAATTGAAAAAGCAGTACTTTTACTTTTACTGGAGTAATATTTTAGTATACGATTCTGTACTTTTACTCAAGTACTTGATCTGTGTACTTTGACCAGGGCTCGAAATTGCGACCATTTTGGTATATGCTCTAAATGTAATCTGTGCGACTCAAAATATATTTGGGAGCATTTGTGCAGTGCAAATAATTGCTGTGGTGCGACCTCTACAGTTCTCTGCTAAACGCTCAAGAATTACTGCACAGCATGTGCCACGTGACCGAGCTAAAGCAGGTTAAGTTTTCATTCGCTGCCGTCTAAAGTGTGCTTTTTCTGAGCCCGCACACCAAACGCGAACTAAAAAGCCTGTCTTAGGGGTCGCTCACATATCGCGCCTAAAACGCATGGAAAACGCAGGCGCGCTGCTTCTCCTTTTTCCAAAGCGCTCGGGCGGTTGCGCCCGCAGGCGTTTGTCGTTGCTAAGCAACCATCAGCTGCGCCTCCGTTACACCTACGGCATTCTGAACAGTTGAGATGTTTTATCTCGGCGCGCGCGGACGCGCCTGGAAAACGGCGCGCCGCACCGCGCCCGCCGCCCATTATGAGCGCGCATACCGCGCTCTACATTTGAAATAACGAACTTGAGCGCAAAGACGCTGCGATATGAGAGCGGCCCCTAACGGCGCCTGATTACTCAACTAAGTTATCTTTTGAGCCAATACTGTCAAAACACACAAGGTTTACATATAGACTCAGTTGGTTATGTTTAAAATGAAATTAAACCGTGAGTGGAACCGGCGTGCCTGTATATTATGGCGCTTTTCCACTGCATGGTACGGCACGGTACGGTGCACGGCACGGTTCACTTTTGGGTTTTCCACTGGGTACTGTACCTGGTACCTGATACTTTTTAGTACCACTTCGGTCGAGGTTCCATCGAGCCGCATCTTACCAAAACGTGACGTGTAAACTCTGCTGATCACTGAATGGCCGGAGAAAATCGTCATTACTGCGTCACTGAACTTGCGACACGAGACCCTCCTCTACCGCTCTACCCGCTAGATTTAAATCAGCACAGCCAGCGAAGGATCGGACGCAACTTCTGTTTAAACAAACGCACATTTTTGCATCAACCACAAAATAGCAGTGTCGTTGTCTGTTGAGGAAGAACAGACGTTCCTCTCGTTGATAGCCGAGGAGCGGATCCAGTGAGAGCTTGATGGCGCGACGCCGAAGGAAAAGCCTTATGTATAACGTTACTTTTGAACTTGCTATATTTTCAGAGTATGTTTTCTGTTTATATTTTTACCTCTGTATCTGTGTTTTGCTTCAATTAAAAACAATCTGATCGAATAAGTGTACCTCCAGACTATATTAAATGTGTATCATTGTATGAGCACGTAATGAACCTCTTGAAAAAGACAAATGATTAATGCCGCGATTATAAAAACCATCACATAAATAAAAAAAACAAGGGATACATTGTACATTTTGAAATATTCAAAAGTTTATTGATAATTCACTTTACAGAACACGCTGCATGAATAGTTAACTAATCAAGTAACGCAGCACACCTGCACGAACATCCCTGCTCTCCTCATCTAACGTTACAGCCCGTGGCACTACCACAGTCTCTGCTGCTGACGGGGGTAAATCACAAGCATTCTCCTAGACCTCTCCATTGCTGTTAAACACATCCACATGCCGAGAGTGAAGAACACTATTCCGTCTCCTTTCTTTGTTGTGAGTTTGTTTGTGGCGCGTTTACGATGATGTCACGGCAGTAGAGGCGGCGCAATTATAACGACGCGTGAATAATCCCGCCCACTCTATAGCGGTACTAAACTGCGGTGGAAATGCAAACCGACCCGAACTGAGCCGTACCGTACCGTACCGAGCCGTGCCGAACCGTACCGTACCATGCAGTGGAAAAGCGCCATTAGATGCGTGCAGCTCTTAAAGGGACAGTATTAAACATGCAGCCGACTGTCATTAAAGGGATAGTTCACCCTACAATTTTATTTCTGTCATTATTTACTCACTGACATGTTGTCCCAAACCTGTATTAATTTATTTCTTGTGGTGAACACAAAAGAAGATATTTCAAAGAATGTGGGTAGCCAAACAGTTGCTGGTCCACTTGATAGTAGGATATAAAAAAATACTATGGAAGTCACTGGGGACCAGCAACTGTTTGGTTTTCCACATTCTTCAAAATAGCATGTATGTTCAGCAGAAGAAAGAAACTCACTCAGGTTTAAAACTAATTTTGAGTGAGTAAATGTTGGTATTAATATAAAACACTATGACAGAATCGACAGACAGATGACCGAATTTATTCTTTAATGTTAAAACAACAAAACCATAGAGAAAAACATAACTCGCTACTCTTGACTGAAAAAAACAATAGTTACTTTAATAGGAATCAATCTATAGTGTTTTATTTTTATTAATTGTTCATTCAATTTCTTGAATGCTCCTACTAAATTTGCCTATTGTACCTGATAATTAAACACTGTTTGTATATTATGTGTAGTTGTATTGTTTATCTTTGTTCTTATTTTTTCATAACAAAGATAAAATAATGACAGATTTTTTATCTTCGCCCACTTTGGCCTAAATATCCACCATTCTTATTTATATTTTGTTTCTTTGAAAGGCTTTGTCTTTATAATAGGGACATTAGTTTGGCAGTACTGCTCAGACAAACTGGTAAAACTAACATGACAAAGAACTGTGATAAAATCGTGAAATGTCTAAAAAATAAAAATTGATATGATATTTTTGCCATATCGCCCACCCCTACTTGTAACTGACCGGTTTTGTGACCGCACTTGCACAAACTGCATTGAAATCATTTTCCAAAATTTTATTTGTGTGGAAATATTACCAAGTCTGTAAACAGCCATTAACAGAAGCCAGAGACGCTGAAGACGAACACAAAGAACATAAAATACTGTAGCAGCCTGAGCAAGCTTTCCTTTCTATACTATGCAAAATATAGAAAGGAAATCCTAAATATTGAATTGGGAGTGGGGGTCTATATGAATGTATTTCTGAGGGGAACTGTTTTGAGAAAAGTTTAAATGACATTTTCTTCTCATCTTGCATGTATAAAAAACAAAGCACTGCAGCTTAAGGATCAGGTTCAATTGACGAAGCTTTTAATCATCAGGAAGGATGTTGCCCGCCCTTCCGCTCAATTGGCGGTTGTGTTGCTCCTTAATATTCAGTGGGTGCTCCTAAAATAATTGTGGTGCTCCTAACTTTTTGAAGTTGGGAGCACCAGTGCTACCAAGTAAAAAAGTAAATTTCGAGCCCTGACTTTGACCACCACTGCGCAAAACTGTGTATGGTGGCTGTGTTTGGTATTATTTTTGTTGTCGAAATAGAGCAAAAACAGGCAATATGGTGTCTAAAACGCAAGTCTCTTAATTAACTTCTTGTTTTTTGAACTGTTGTAAAAGCAAAACTACAGGCCTATGTAATCATGGTGATTTTTTGAGAAAACGGCATTCTTCATGTGATGTTGACTTACTATATTAAATTATATAAATATATACATTTTCTGCTTCTATATCTTCAATTCTGTGATCAATCTAAACGCATTTTAACAGACTGAATCGCGCAGTGAAAGAAAGCACTCCAAATGCACGCGGATTAGTTTAATCTAACGTTACTAGATTTCACGGCACACTGTTTAGAGTGATTTGTTTGGTTTTTGGCAAAATACTGATAATGTCAAATTGCACATCATTAAAACAACAATTACTATATTATCTCAGATGATATTGCACACCCTGCACCACTGTCTTTTTGGCTCATTTGTGCAAAACCTTTTGTTAAACTGTTAAAGCTTAATTTTAACCACCAGTGCAATGATGTAAGTATTTACCTTACGTTACCTCTACATGCTTGCGAAGGGCGATGTCGAGATGTTATAAGCTGCTAGTTCGGTCTCCCGAGGCAAACACAGCTAACACTGCATAATAGAGCATGAATATGGCCAGGGGTTCACTTCATTTCCTTCGAGTTCAACTTCAGCAGAATATGACGGGGTCCGGTTTTCAGCTGGGTCTGCACCATTAACGCCTGTCATGTCCGTCTGCATCTTTCTTGTGATTTTAGCGCCAGTTTCTTCTTCTGCCCATTATTTGCTGCAGTTGTTTCCACGGAGTGATTTTTTTTTACTCAGTAACGAATGTGTTTTAAAATGTAGCGAAGTACAATACTTCACACAAAATATACTTAAGTAAAAGTAAAATTACAGATTAAAAATTACTTAAAAAGTACAAGTACACAAAAACTACTCAATTACAGTAACGCGAGTAAATGTAATTGCTATTTCCACCTCTGCATACAGGCATGCGGTGTGAATCACTAAACGAACGTTGAATGTCGAACGTTGCGTGATGAAAAGTCTGATGCTTTGCATAAAATGCAAAGTGACGTCACAAACAAGGAAGCTATAAAGCCTGCCCAAACGAAGCTGTCACTAGCTTAAGGTCTGAGCAAGTCGCCTACAGGCACGAAGGAAATATGGGCGGGAACCGAGGTTGTACAGTTGTAACCAGAGGTGGAAAGTAACGAATTACATTTACTCGCTACTGTAATTGAGTAGCTTTTTTGTGTACGCCTCCAGCCTGACTCGTGCCTGAAGAAACATATGAAAAAACACCATCCGTTGGCCGGCGACAGCCCATGACGTCACTACCGGCGCGACCACAATATAAGGACGGCCGGGCGAATACATCATCCGCTTCTTCGCCTGAAGCTTGCGTCGCAAGCATGGCCCCAAAGCCTAGGGGCGCGGTGTCTCGTCCCCACTGGGAACCATGGTTACACGTAACCTGAGACGTTCCCTTCATGGGAACTTCGAACTGCGTCCCCTAGGGGCCACTATGGGGAACGTTATACCCACGCCCGCCATGCTGAGGGGAATGCAAGCCAAATTCCCGCAGGAGGCGAGCACAAGTTAACTCTACCATTTGGCTCAGGAGTTGCCCCTGTTTGGACGGTTGATGCTGTCAGTGACATTATCCTCCTTTGGCCAAAAACCTGAGCTGCATACCTGAAGTACTTACCTGCTAGGTGCCGGCATTACGGACCCAAGGTAGAGCTCACAGGTTTGGAATCATTCTTATACAGAAAGATTCCTTTAAGGGGATAGGGCCAAGTACCTAGTGGTAGCCACTAGGTCCTGGCCGGTCACTAGGGGCTACCGCTTGCTCTACATGAGCTTGCTGAGGAGCTGTCTCAACAGACCCCTTGGTAGCATTACCCTTTTAAACCAAAATATTTGGTTACATGGAGTGGGGCCCAAGGCACAAACCGGGCTTGACCAACTCAAATAAGGGAACGAAGCTGCGTGCGTAACCCTACCCCTAAGGGTTTTTAGAAAGAAAGCAGAACATTCGATGTGCTAACTTACCACTGGGTGGATTTTAGAAAAATGCCCAAAGTCTAGCATGTGCATTTACCATAGCATGGATAAGTCGCTGGAGTATATTTGTAATAATAGCCAACAATACATTGTATGGGTCAAAATTATACATTTTTCTTTTATGCCAAAAATCATTAGCATATTAAGTAAAGATCATGTTCCATTAATATATTTTGTAAATTTCCTACTGTAAATATATCAAAACTAAGAGCTTAATTTGAACAACTTTAAAGGAGATTTTCTCAATATTTGGATTGTTTGCTCCCTCAGATTTTCAAATATTGTCCGATCATAACAAACCATACATTAATGGAAATATTATTTATTCAGCTTTCAGATGATGTATAAATCGCAATTTAGGAAAATGGACCCTTATGATTTTGTGGTTCAGGGTCACATTTTATGTCTTACTTATCAAAACATTATTTCTGCATTTGTAACTGCAGGCTAAATGCATTCATGTCAGTGTGTAATACATATATGCCACTTTAGATGAACCTTCAGTGTTTCCTCTGCATTGCAAAGATGCATTTTGTTGATACTGATTTAATTTCCCTGGTAACAGCCTAAATGTGTTATTATTCTAAATAACTGATTCCTTTAATTAAAAACACCTAGTTTGAGATTTATAGGCCCATATCCCAGGTGTGTCAAACTCTGGAGGGTGTTACTGGAGAGCCACAGCCCTAAAGAGTTTAGTTCCAACCCTGCTCCAACACACACCATGTAGTTTTCAAATAAAAACATTCGATGTGCTAACTTACCACTGGGTGGATTTTAGAAAAATGCCCAAAGTCTAGCATGTGCATTTACCATAGCATGGATAAGTCGCTGGAGTATATTTGTAATAATAGCCAACAATACATTGTATGGGTCAAAATTATACATTTTTCTTTTATGCCAAAATCATTAGCATATTAAGTAAAGATCATGTTCCATTAATATATTTTGTAAATTTCCTACTGTAAATATATCAAAACTAAGAGCTTAATTTGAACAACTTTAAAGGAGATTTTCTCAATATTTGGATTGTTTGCTCCTCAGATTTTCAAATATTGTCCGATCATAACAAACCATACATTAATGGAAATATTATTTATTCAGCTTTCAGATGATGTATAAATCGCAATTTAGGAAAATGGACCCTTATGATTTTGTGGTTCAGGGTCACATTTTATGTCTTACTTATCAAAACATTATTTCTGCATTTGTAACTGCAGGCTAAATGCATTCATGTCAGTGTGTAATACATATATGCCACTTTAGATGAACCTTCAGTGTTTCCTCTGCATTGCAAAGATGCATTTTGTTGATACTGATTTAATTTCCCTGGTAACAGCCTAAATGTGTTATTATTCTAAATAACTGATTCCTTTAATTAAAAACACCTAGTTTGAGATTTATAGGCCCATATCCCAGGTGTGTCAAACTCTGGAGGGTGTTACTGGAGAGCCACAGCCCTAAAGAGTTTAGTTCCAACCCTGCTCCAACACACACCATGTAGTTTTCAAATAAGCCTAAATGATTAGTTTAGCTGGATCAGATGTGTTTAATTAGGGTAATATCTCTACACTGTGTAGGGCTGTGGCCCTCCAGGTACTGAGTTTGACATCTTTGGTCTATCCCATTTTTCCCTCCCATTGTTAAAATGTAACTAAGTAATTATTACTCTGAGTAAATTTTAAATGAGCTACTTTTTACTTTTACTTGAGTATATTTTTAGACTGGTACTTTTACTTGTACTTAAGTAAAATTTCAGTAATGTAATGGTACTTTTACTTGAGTAGAATATTTTTGTACTCTTTCCACCTCTGCCTGTATGTTTCTCTGCACAAATTTGAATGATATACTGCACCGAAACAATTTTATCAATAAAATAAAATGTACACAAACTACCAAAAAAATGAAAAATAACCCAAAAATGACCCAAAAGGCTCAACCCAGCATTTGGGTTAAAAAAATAACCCAGGGTTTTTTTAGAGTAGGCTGCTTGTTGCACAGTTTTTCTTTCGTTTTCTTAAATTATTATTTAAGTGAATATATATATATATATATATATATTAGTTTTCTCCACTTGCAGAAGAGCTGCAGGTGCGTGATGTGATGGCTATGATGATCATGTGAATCCTCATGTTCTGTTGTTTGCTGCTTTTTGCGCATGTAAACGAATTCCCGGAAAACAAATGTTAGTATTTTTAGACACTTATTCTCTCTAATTTAATTCAGTTCTAATTTCAAATATTCTTGTCGGTTAATGGTTAATAATCGGTTACGAGAGTCAGTTGTCGGTTAGGAAAAACAAACCAAAATGAACACCCCTTAATCAAGCCATTGTAAACTCCCCAAATTTAAAATGGTAATATAAGTAATCGGTTCTTGCATGTCTCGTGAACAAATGTCATATTAAAATAACTCAATATACAAGCTTCATGTTATGATATATGTCGATTTAGTGGGTTTGAGTGCTATTTTAGAATATTGATTTTAAATAATAATTTTCAGTATACTCAAACTTTATATATTGAGTGAGTTAAAAAAACATTTTTTTAAGTGATTTTGTCACCTCACAAGATATGTCACATGACTTACTTTGAACAAGTTTTTGTGGGTGCTTTTTTTAAGAATGTGTTTTGTGTTCATCAAAAGTGAGTTATATGGGTTTGGAATTACATTTTTGATTAAATTATTCCTCTAATGTTGTTACAGATGGTTGATGCTGGAATAACTGAAAAATCAAAAAGAAATGTGTTTCAGTATAAAATCATCAGTACATTGTCAAGTTGGATGAAAAGAGGTCTTTGTTAACATTTTTAGGACACGTAACAGACATGGCTTAGCCACATTTCCATATTTAAGGTTATTGATTGTCATGCATAACTTTTTCATCATTAATATTGTTTTATTTGCCTAGCAGCAAGTAAATAATTTAAACAACAGATCTACAAACAAGTATTACAACACTTATAGGAGAAAACTCCTATTCTTTTTTGGCAAATGGAGGTTTCAAAAAATATTTAATAAAAGGGTATCATTAATTGTGTCCAATGTGTATTAGAGAAAAATAATAAATGTCATGATGATATTTCCCCCATTTTAAACTCTTATTCTCCAATGAAAGGTTAGATTTTTGTGATTTTTTTTTTAAATAACAGATCAAAAGGACTAACAATGCAGATTTATTTCCACAGCCTTCTTTGATCATATTTACCAATGGTACCAACAATTCTGACCATGTGTGTAAACCATGAGGAGACTGGTTTTCGTTTGCTAAAGTAAGAAAACTTTCCTTTCTTTTGCTCCTGTAAACAAACTCGTGGTACTAGCATATCTCACAGGCACGTGCGCTACACATACGTTCTACGTCATCCACCAGAATGGATTGCGCGTATGACAGTAAGCGGAAGTGAGAGAAAAGTGTTTAATGTTTTAAATATTAATATTTTTCTTAAAAAAATGCATTAATTACAGGAGACCTTTATTCACCTCCCGGAGCCATGTGAGGCAAGTTTTATTATGGATGGATGCACTTTATTTCACTACATTTGGACTGTTGAAAAAACATGAATTTGTATGATCTCATTCATACTGTATGTTTTTGTACGATCTGCTTGTGCCCCAGTGATAGATGTTTAGGGGTGGACCTTCATGCTTACTTGTTTTCTAAAAAACATTCATATCATTCAAATTCATACAAAACAGCAACCTCATAAAATAGTTACATTTTCCTGTGTGATCAAATTGTACTTTCGTAGTGTTAAATGAACAAAGAATGATTACACAAAAGTAGGCGCTGTATGGATGTAAAGAGATATTTGACTATGCATTCATGTTTGTGTATGTATCTCTCAGGGTGTTTGGTTTCATTTACAGGTGCATCTCAATAAATTAGAATGTCATGGAAAAGTTAATTTATTTCAGTAATTCAACTAAAATTGTGAAACTCTTGTATTAAATATATTCAATGCACACAGACTGAAGTAGTTTATATCTTTGGTTCTTTTAATTGTGATGATTTTGGCTCACATTTAACAAAAACCTACCAATTCACTATCTCAACAAATTGGAATATGGTGACATGCCAATCAGCTAATCAACTCAAAACACCTGCAAAGGTTTCCTGAGCCTTCAAAACGGTCTCTCAGTTTGGTTCACTAGGCTACACAATCATGGGGAAGACTGCTGATCTGACAGTTGTCCATAAGAAAATCATTGACACCCTTCACAAGGAGGGTAAGCCACAAACATTCAATGCCAAAGAAGCTGGCTGTTCACAGAGAGCTGTATCCAAGCATGTTAACAGAAAGTTGAGTGGAAGGAAAAAGTGTGGAAGAAAAAGATGCACAACCAACTTAGAGAAAGATGCTGATTTCATTTTTACCAGCAGGATTTGGCTCCTGCCCACATTGCCAAAAGCACCAAAAGTTGGTTAAATGGCCAGCAAGCTCACCATACCTGAACCCCATAGAGAATCTATAGGGTATTGTCAAGAGGAAAATTAGAAACAAGAGACCACAAAATGCAGATGAGCTGAAGGCCACTGTCAAAGAAACCTGGGCTTCCATACCACCTCAGCAGTGCCACAAACTGATCACCACCATGCCTCGCAGAATTGAGGCAGTAATTAAAGCAAAAGCCCCTACCAAGTATTGGGTACATATGCAGTAAATTAACATACTTTACAGAATGCCAACAATTCACTAAATGTTTTTTTTATTGGTAAGTATTCTAATTTGTTGAGATAGTGAATTGGTGGGTTTTTGTTAAATGTTAGCAAAAATCATCACAATTAAAAGAACCAAAGACTTAAACTACTTCAGTCTGTGTGCATTGAATTTATTTAATACACGCGTTTCACTATTTTAGTTGAATTACTGAATTAAATTAACTTTTCCACAACATTCTAATTTATTGAGATGCACCTGTATGAAGAATCTTGCTCAAGTATAACAGTGTTTGTTTTTGTTTGCATAAGCCTCTTTTTTTGTAGATGTATCTATGTTTGTGGCAGTAATATTTGATGGTAGTAAGGTTAGGGCAAAAGCAAGGAGAGGTGGGGGGAGTGGAAATGTGTGCGGCTCTTGTGGAAGTGTCAGCTGCTGCGTTCATTGACAGTGTCAATGCACCAGCCGCCCCGGGAGCGCCAGCAGGCTCGCAAAGACAGACAGCATGAATTAATCCCAGGAGAGTGTGCGTGACAGTTTGACAGTGCTGTGAATTGAAAAGGAGGAGGCGCTAGGAATCGGGAGGCTACAGCATTTGTCAAATCATAATTAAATGATGAATCACTGTTGTGTTCTTCAGGACCCCAAACCCTTCTTGGAGATACATCATATAATAAAGAAAAGAAAGAACGGGTACACCATAAAGAATTAGGGAGCATTATGTAGTAAACAATTCTTTAATTTTCTTCATCTACCAGTTTGGTATATAGAGAAATTAAATGAAATACATTAAAATATCACAAAACAACTGGGATTCTACTGACTGTGATGCTGTCAAGTTATATCCTTAGTTTGCCAGCAGTTATAAATGTCTCAATTCTCAAATGCTTAATCTAAGCCTTTTGTGTTTCATAACATAATCAGAAATGGCTGCAAAGAAAGTGGTGTGAGAAGATAGGGAAGATGATCTTCACAACTTTGGGAGCAAAGGTATTTATACAGTAAGCCAAGAATACTGAAATTATATTCTGGTTCAAATGGTTGCTATGCAGTCTATTTGATCTGTGGAAGTGGAGAAGTAAAACTATTCTCAGATGTCATAATATGCATTCACATAGAAAGTGACTGCTTGTAAAATCGTTGGCTTATGTTTTGCAGTGCGCTTAGGCAAACTTGATCACAACACATTGTTTGTTTGTGGGCGCTGTGAATATCTGAGAAAATACCTCCAATCAATTATGGCACATTTGGAATGATCTCACTGCATCCTGGCACCACCCTTTGGACACAAATTTAAGAAATCCCATACCAAATTACACTGGTTAAAGCTCCTGAACTGATCTGGAGAGTCAGAATTACATAAGGTCATGTAAAGTTTTTGGGAAAACTCTAGTTTTGTTAAGTGGTCAGCAATTTATCAGCATAAAATATTTTTGCGAAAAACTATATTATACTGCTTGTTAAGCCCTAGAAACACAAAGAAACGCATAAAATGTTCTAATCCGAGTATAATAAGTAGTGCTTTTATTATATGATAATATAATAAAAGAATAGAAATGTTTCTATTATAATAAAAATATAAAAATGAAATATATATTCTATATAGGCCTAAAAAGAATCATCTTTTACTTTTATCTCACAACTCTTGTCATTACGGCTTTTATCGAGCACGAGGGAGGCGAATGGTGCTTCTCAAACAGAAAGGGCTGCATTCTCAAATTCTGATGATCTCAGTACCGACTCGTTTTCTTTCAGTTTATATTCGTGAAGTTAAATGTGTACAGCCTTTGTAGGATGCAGCCTTCCGTTTGAGAGGCACCAGTAGATAAGATTTGTTGAACTGAAAAAAGCTCTGAATGAGGCCGATTGCAACCTTTGGAAACGACTCTTGATTCCCAACGCCTCGGAATCGAAGAATCAATTATTTTTGTAATCGATTCCCAGCCCTATACTTTAGCCGCGTTCATCGTGAAACTCGCTAATTAGCACATTAATAGGAAAGGCGATTTGCAAAGATTCGTAAAAAAAAAAACATTGTACTCCTTTTGTAGATGAAGCTGGATCACGAATGATTCGCGCAAACATAGATGCATTTAGGTAGATCGAGGGCGCTTTCCCTTCAAAACCAAACGTAATCCTCTTCAGCGGCTCAGATGATGGGAGTAAATGACGACTGCTATGTTCATTATTACATCCAACAACAAAACACCTCAATCGCTTAGGAGTCATTTCATTCTTGTTTACATCTGCTCTGGCGGTGAAACAACTCATGACAGCTCACTCAGGGCGGGTTTGAGGTAAGACACCAGTACAGTCTGTGCTAAAATGCTACTGTTAATCAACAATCGTGGGAGGGGTCTTTTACAAACAACTTGTAAAAGTGCATGTAGCATTATATGACCCCTTTAAAACACTGAAGGATTTATTTCTCACAAATATGCAGCTTTTCATTTCACATATCATTAATTGATGGACTGGAGTCGTGTGGATTACTTGTGAATTATGATATTTTTATCAGCTTTTTGAATCCTCATTCTGATGGCACCCATTCACTGCAGAGGATCCATCGGTGAGTAATGATGTAGTGCTTAATTTCTCCAAATCTGTTCAGATGAAGAAACAAACTTATCTACATCATGGATCTGAGATTGATTTAGTTATAATTTATGTATAATTATATAATAA
The DNA here is from genome assembly GCA_027564155.1 of Gymnocypris eckloni scoliostomus. Lineage (NCBI taxonomy): Eukaryota > Metazoa > Chordata > Actinopteri > Cypriniformes > Cyprinidae > Gymnocypris > Gymnocypris eckloni. The sequence continues at coordinate 1,507,047 of CM050416.1, read as the reverse complement.
AAAGATTTGAAAATGTATTTATTATTTAGGAACTGCATTCACTAGATTCGGAGATCTACATTTTATATTAAAAGTCAAATATCTTCACAATGAATATAAAGTTAATGATGAAAACATGACTAATTGTAAATAATCTTCCTCATTATAAAAACTCTCTGTATGTTGGTGAACTAATCGTTGTTACTAGAAATGTGTTTGTAAAAAAGAAAGCAAAAGCACCTGTGCAAGTAATCCATAGATTACCAAAAAAGTTCTGTCAGCCAATAGAATCACTTTGAGGTCCTTGAGGAGTAAGATATAGAGGGATCTAATAGGATTTGAAACGATACCACCAGCAACGACACCGCCAGCATCTTGGTGCTTTATTATTTCACTCTAACAGAGGAACCTGACTTGCACTCCACTGCGTTCTTGCTGACGAATCCCTCAAGGATGGGCAGGGTGATGCCTTAGACGAATGCAATTGCAGGCTGCTAAATGTGTTCTGGGGTGCATGATAATTCACCATAGCGCTTGCTAGAAGCTACAAGATTATTATTATTATTGCATAATGATATATAGCCTAATGTGTAAAATGTTTCATCAAATACAGTGTAACACTGCATTCTAACCAACAGGTATTGTCCATATATTATTAACATTATTAACATCCTATTTTAGATGTTGAAACAGTTAGCATATGACCAGCACTCTTCAATTCAGTCTGACAGACACAGTTGATAATGAATACTGTATTGGTGTGGGAAACAATCCCATCTTATCAGACTGAATTCACTTTTTTATTTTATAATATTCAACAAATAATCTGCTCAACACTGAACTTGATTTCTCTTAATTTTCCTACTCAAAATAATCGGTTGCTGTGATAACCTAATTTGTTTTCCCTCATGCTGAACAATACCCACAAGTTGCCTATCAAAGTGAGTGAAAAATCTGCCATTTGACCTGATGGCTTGTCACACACACACACACACACACACACACACACACACACACACACACACACACACACACACACACACACAGGCCTATATATAATTTGTAGTAGTAATAAATTCATATTTAGCAAGGATGTATTAAATTAAACAAAATAAATGGTTCTTGACCAACAATTCAGCATATTAGAAGGATTTATGGAGGATATTGAATACTCAGCTTTACCATCACATGAGTAAATCAAGTTTTATCATATATTAAAATAGAAAACAGTTCCTTTAAATTGTGAATAATCTCACAATATTCCTGTTTTCACTGTAGTTTTGATCAAATATCTGTTGCCTTGGTGAGTATAAGAGACTATTCAAAAACATCTGAGTCACCCCAAACTTTTGAACAGTGTTTTTGCTTTCTCCCCAAAAGTTAACCATCCTTTACAACATACTGTGGCACCAGAGATGTGTTTCATAAAATTCTAAAATATAATTTCATTAAACCTCTTATACATTTGATCCCTACCTCAGAGGAATCAAACCACCAACCACAAAACTACTAGGCCTCCATTTAGTCAACCATAAAACTGTTTTCTGTAATTGAAGCAACCTAATGCAGATAAGGACACGCATTAGAGAAAATGGTTGAGCTAGAGAGTTAAGGGATGTAGACGGAGAGAGGAAGAGCAAGCGCAGTGTTGTCATTTTCGGTGCAAGGAAATGGGTGATGTGTGCGTGAATGTAGGGGGTGGGGGTAATGCTAAGTGTTCTCGGTGTGGAGTCAAGCCCAGCTCCACAGATTGCTGCCTTGCTCTCACCACTCGTTGTCCTTTTGAAGTAATTACTCTTTCACCTGGACAAGCTAATCAGTGAAGGCGTGCCTTGCATCAGCACCCACCAGACTCAGTGCCCTCCAACAAACAACAGATAGCCTACATAGGCAATTTAACACACTCACACAAACCACACAACTGTAAATTAGCAATATCAGTACACAAATGTATTGAATTTCATTCATTAATATCATCATACAATGACTCATTTGATATTTTATCCATTTGATAATGTATACAATCAAGGTATGAGTAATAAAACATCGCCTAGCATTTTTCGGTTTCTTGCATCATATAAAAATCACCGGTGCTTTTCTGTTGCTCACCTTCGATGGCGAGGACAAATGAATAGAAACAAACATGTTTTGCGTGTACACACACACACACACACACACACACACACACACACACACACCCCTGTCAGGGGGCTTTGTGGTTAATCTTTATGCACTCTGTGACCTCCTCACTGCCAGCCTTGCTAAATATATTATTCCCTTGGGCCTTTCAGTGCTGCTTGGTGTCAGAAATCAATATGTATGAGCCGTGTAGATGGGAATTTCTAATAGATCTCCACGGCCCTGCGCTACTCTTCAATATCTGCCTCGGACTATTAGTGCCGGCTCAGTGGCAGTGAAATAACCGAGATAATCTGTTAAGGTTCCGCTCTTAAGGTGGAACTGCTTTAACAGGTTTTACTGGTGGTTTTTCTTGCAACGGAAATAACTAAACAGCCAAATGTTTTATGGGTAGGGGGTGATTTTTGATAGTTATTAATGAATTTGCAGCCATTGTTTTTGAACAATTTTGTTTAAAACATAAATATGTGCAACTAGGCTATGTTTAGTATTCATGTGCATATACATTTTTGGGGAGTTTTTATAAAAAGATATACATGCAATAATTTGTGTTTGTGAATGGTTATATATATATATATGCTTATCAATATGAGTATGTCTGTCTGCGTGTGTGTTTCTCTGTGGTGTTGTCAGAAACGGATATGGGTCATAGTGCTAATTGATCATATTCCTAATGTGTTGATTTGCTGCAGCACTTAAATGCAGTGCATGGCTTCTCCACTGGAAAAAAGACATCCAGCTTCAAGCAGCAAGAGACTAAATGGGGGAGGGGAAGATTTGAATGGAGGAGAGAGACGGAGGAGAGGGGTAAGACTGACTCAGACAGCGTGAGGTCTCAAGGGAGAGAGAGAGAGACGCTGAAATTATTTCACGGTCATGGGCTTATTCTCCCTCTCCCATCTCACATGCAGGACCTGCAGATATAATCTACAGCCATATATCTGCTGTCTTTCTCACAAAGGTGATCTCCTCAATGCTGTCTGCTACCAGCCAATGCCGCAAACGGGGAAACTCACTATCCATCACCTGTAATTATATTAGATTAGAGGTACAATGAGGCTAAAAGCTCCCCTTAAGAAAGATGTGCCGTTTTTTCCCCAAAGCGTATAAAGATACAAAATATATTTTAACTAATAATAGTAGAATAATAAAATAAACAAACAAACAAACAAATATTATATGGTTACAAATGTATCCTTATGTATGTATGTACATTCATACTTTGCAAAAGATCTTTGCCTTCTCACTTATGAATTTTTTTTTATTGCATCACAGTTTATGTGCATCTTCTTCCTCAGCCAAACCTATGGATATTTCTGTTTTTCTTTTAACCAGTGCATGTGTGCATTTTTTTCCCTTTAGTCCCTAAGGGGCTGTTCACCCCAAAGTGAGATCAAATTATCGTAAAGAGGACCTCTTGTCATTGCAAAAATGATGACCTTAGAAAGCAAAAATGTTTTGCAATGCAAAGCAACAAACGGTTTTGTGAAATTAAACTTCTGTTTTTTTTATAATCGTCATAAGTCTTGTGGGTGAAATTGTATCTATTTAAACAGTACTTTATGGACAGTTACATCGTATACTTTCCTTGTATCCTTGCAGAGATGTTGTCTAATTGACTGCTATTAAGGCAATGCATGACAATTCACAGTGTTTCTAACTAGATTTCAAGGTGCTGCAACTGATATTAGCCACTCTAGAAATGTAGCCCCCCCCCCTATTAAGGTAAAACTGTGGCATTTTTACATGTCAAGCTTGGAGTCTACTTTTAAGCCATGTAAAGCTTTCAGTTTCCTCCACTGAAAAAAAAGGGTCGGACACTGTGGACACTGTTGTTTTATTATTATATCCACACACCAATGCCGTTTGGCATTGGTCAGTGGTGCCCAGCTAAGTGGGATCATTTTCTGCATACATGCCATACAACTGCCCTCGCAGTTGGAAAAACAGCATCTCCACAATACAAAAACAAAAAATTTTTTATCCAACTGCTCTTTGAGGGTGGCCAGTGCAGCTAGTAGGTGGGCATTATGCAAATGTGTAACATGGCGACATAGCAGGGATAATTGTAGGACGACAAACAAGTACCTACACCTACATTACACTACACTATATTACACAGTAAAGGTAAACTAAAAAAGTATAATAAGAATTTTTTTTGGCCCATTGTAACAAAAAAGTACAATGTACACATAAAAAAAAAGGAGATAGGAGACAAGATCAGTATCACCACTGAGTGTCTAAGCCAGAGTAACACACTCTGACACACAATAGTCATGAAGCATTGTTTCTGATTTTCTTTCAGGACCCATATTGTACGTCAGACATTGAATGGAAGGGCAGCACAGTGCCAAAAATAGTTTGGAATGCAAAACTGAAATGCAATGGTTTCATGTTTATATTGTATAATAATTGCATAGATTTACATTCTTTTCAGTTTGCATTCCCTGTTAATTTTTATGCAGTTTGATATGCAAGTAAATAGCATTATTGCATAAATCTGCTTTCATCTAATAACTTTCTAATTACTTTAAACAAAGCTGTGTTTGTTTTACTTACTTGTAATCCAAATGCATTTCAGAACTCGACCCTTATTTTTCCTCTTTGTTTTCTTCCCTTAAAAAGAAACAAACTAAGAATAATTCTGATTTTTTAAATTGTTTTTTTTAGATGGATGAACTTCTGGTTGTTTATTGTATAATGCTTGTTACACATTTGACATAATATTACATGTAAATTATGCATAATTACAGGCAACTAACCTTAACCTAAACCCTATTACATACATTTTGTTAATTAATATTAATATATAATTACACTGTAACAATGATATTTAAATTTAACCCATTATTGTCATTGGGCGAATTTCTAATTTTCTTTCTTTTTTTTCTGAAGGGCACACTATTTGAAGTGTCAAATACAAAACCTAGCAATGTTTTTATTTGGGAATTCAGCTGCTGCTTCTGTTGCACTACAGGTGAACAATGCAACAAATGGAATTAGAAAAGTTGCATTAAAACAAACAAACCTGTCATTGAAAGAGAGACTCTCATAGAACATGAACCGTGATAAACCTAGATGCCTGCTCCCCTTATAATACTATTTATGATGAAAGCAATCTAGTTTTGTTGTGCCGTTCCATATTGCTTGCTTCAAATATTGATAAGGTGTCAAAATTTAATGGGTAGAGTAATAAGATTAATTCACAAAAGGTTTGTCAGTTCATTAAGTTATATTTATTTTTAATAATTGTGAGGCAAAGACTCAGGATATGCAAATACTGTCACCTCTAATTGGTGCTTGGTGACAGATCACTTGCAGCATATTCATTTAGAGGCATTCTATTTAGAAGCTAAATGTATTGATATTAGTGGCAAATAAAGGCTTGTCAGCAAACATAGAAAGTCCAACATTAAATGGGCTGATTCCTATAGGTTAAACACCGTGATCTTGGGAAGTCATTACTTCAAATAATTAGATTTCATCGACAAGGTACAGATCCCAAGTCTTTCATTTATATATTACTGGTTTTAGCATAATGTTATATAAATACGCTTATATGTGAAGAAAAAAATGGTCAAATAGGAACTATTTCTGCTTTCGTTCATCCGAACTGTAGCAGAAATGATGAAAAGCAGAGGCAGTCATTTAAACAGAAAGAGAAGTTCCAGTGCTAATGACAGAGAAAAGAAGCATCATATGGACTTATTTCACTCCGCTAAATAACGGTAGAGCAAAACAATTACAGATTTACTGTTTTTGGGGAGTTTGATATAAATGATTTGATGGCACAAGTTGATAAGTCCTTGACATGCAATCAGCCAGTCAATCAACTAGTACATTACCTCTCCATCTAACCTTGTTTTATTTTAGTGAGTGTGCTATGAGAGTTTTCTCACTGAAAAATACTATTGCTCATTGAGTTATTTATTTGTTCCTATATCAGCTTATACTATGCAGCATTATAAGATTTGGACTTTGGTTATAGCTTAAGTTATTAGTTGAAATAAATATTAAGGATATGCCAATTGCCAGCACAGGTACAGATAGAGAAGCCATTAGTTAAAAGCCTTGGGCTATCCCCCTCCTCCAGGTACACATTATGAGTTCTTGCTATTTAAGACATTCGGCCAAGATGGTGCAGGCACGCATTGCCAGAAGCCTACACAAGCAATTAACTTGGCACTTGCTGCAGCAGCAGTACATGAGTTTTGGCGGGTAGAGCTTCGTTGTTTAGAGTGTTTATGTTTCTGCAGCTTGACAGATTTGTTGGGGTATCTTGTCTATTTATGTCTGTTTGTACACCAGCATGTCTGTTTAATTTAATATAAATAAAATGTATAAACAAGAAATAATTGTGTAATTGTTCTATATTAATAATTTCTATGATTAAAGTGAAATAGTTGAGGTAAAAATCATATGACTAATTTATTGTTACAAAAATAAATTGTAACAATAATTGTCACTTCAAAAATTAATTTAATTGTCACTTCAAAAAAAGTGGCAAGCTTCTCATTTCTGGTAGTTCTGTAACACATTGCCATAGAGAGGGTTGTGTTCAGTTTTCATTGCTGTCACATAGCTTGTTTTCATTTACTGAAGAGCTCAGCTCATTTTAATTAGCTAAAAAATTGCCACGGAAAAGCAAGCAGAACAAAACACATATTTGTAAAAAGTAAATCAACATTTACATTAATATTTATTCATTTAACAGACATGTTAATCCAGAGAAACTCACAGTGTTGGCAAGTTTACTTTTAAAAATGTATTTCACTACAGATTGCAAAATACATGAAAAGTAATTTGTAACACATTTCATTAGATTCCAAAAGTTTTGTAATTTAATCTAAATACTTTAGAATACTTTGAATAAGGTACTGTTTGTGACACAAAGGGTCCTCTAGAGATAAATGACATCCACCAAACATAGCACTTTTTCCTCTGCATATTTCCAACTGCACATCAGTTTTCCACAATATTTTTTGGCTGAAAAACCCCAGACAATATTACAAAAAGAAGGAAGGAAGGAAACACATTGCTTTAAGAGCCGGGGTGTGTAATCTTTTTCATTTGGATGAACAGGGTAAATTGTTCTAATTTTGTCTTCTGTATTAGCTTCTGAATGGCAGTACTAAATAAATACATATAATACATTTAAATAACTTTAAACTTTAAATAAAATAAGAACGTCCTGTTCAAAAGTTTACAGTCCTACTCTTAATGCACTTTGTTTTCTTCTTGAGCATCAATAAATGTTTTAACCTTTTGTAATAGTTGTGTATGAGTTCCTTAATTGTCCTTTGTGTGAGAAGATGGATCTCAAAATCATATTGTTGGAAAGGTCTAAAATATGCAGAAATTACTGGAAAACCAAAGAATGTGCAGGACCTGGAGTATTTTTTTGAAGAACAGTGGGACAAATAAAGGATTCACAAACTACTATCACAGATATGAAAACAGTTGTGGATCATCAGACAGTTAAGATTCAAGGGTATGTAAAATTGAATGGGGCAATTTTCTCTTGTGGAGTATATGTAAACATGTGGTATGTGAAATATCTTATTAAGGACATAAATAAAAATAACATGCAATTTTTATGCATGATCCTTTTTTTATTATTAATAAAATGTTTCGTATTCTGCAGGAGCTATGAAACTTATGAGCAGAACTGATGAAGATGCTTTTGCAAAGTGTCATAGTCAGAAAATCACACTTTAAAAAATGCTGGATTAAACACAACCCAGTGCTGGGTAAATATTGGGCAGAAAACAGCTGGGTTGTTTTCAACTAACAGTTGGGTTAAATGTTTAACCCAACCGCTGAGTCTAAACAACCCAATCACTGGGTTCATCCATATTTTACCCAGCGCTGGGTTGTATATAACCCAGCATTTTTTACAGTGCAAAAATTTATGTTTGTATTAATTGCCAACTACAATTTAAATAAATGTTTAAATGAAATAAATGACATTAAAAAAAATTAAGTAATCACATTGGTAATCTAAAATACTTTTCAGGTGTAATTGTCATTTGACAATTTTTTTAATAAATGGGAATTACAGTAAGTGCCTTTATGGTTGTAGAAAAGTTAAATGTCATTGTGTCAAAGATAAAAATATGTGTGTGAATATGTGTGTGTACAGGTTTATGTTTTGAATGTTATTTACATGGATAGTAAAATACTTTTTTCCCATCCCAGTTTAATGTAATTATAATAATAAGAATATAATTATTAAGCTCAGATGAGCTTTATTTGTCACATACACAATTATACAGATTATAGCCAGCAGTGAAATGTGTTCTCTGCATTTAACCCATCCAAGTGCACACACACTTGGAGCAGTGGGCAGCCGACACTGCGGCGCCCGGCGAGCAGTTGGGGTTTGATGCCTTGCTCAAGGGTCTCACCTCAGTCGTGGACAATTCCTGCCAGAGCCGAGATTCGAACCCACAACCTCGGGTTACAAGTCCGATGCTCTATCCATTAGAGACATGACTGCCTCTAATGTGCGGAGACACATTAATTGTTTGGTTCAACCAATGGTGTGAGCTTCCTGTAATTAGCTGTTTGGCAGGGAATTGTTTCACTTTCTGAATAGTGGCAGATTGAGGGTGGCAGAAGTACTAAGCCTAATATACTTAAGTTTTGACACAAACTCTTAGTGTATGCCTACACAATTCATTCGAAATCGCATAATCTCGGAGTATATATTACATTTGATGAAGTTAAAAAGTATGTTCTATGTTGTGTTAATTCTGAAAGCAATCTGTACTACACCTGCCATGCTGGCTTTGTCATGTGGCGCCAGTGTCACCTATTTAACATTCACGACTTCTCTGCCCTGACCTAACCTGCTCCATCTCCTCCATTTTATTTAAAAAGTAAAATATAAGGCCTTGTGAAAAAATAAATTACAGTATTTACAAGCTGAGAATACAAAGTTAGAAAAATAATGTACTATATACCCACTACCCTAGTTTACATGTAAAAGCTGAATGGCTTTATGGAAACCTGTTTGTAAACAAAAGCCCCCAAATGTTATGTCAGTATCAAATTATTTTAAGCCATTTAAATCTTTTTTTTTTTTTTGTAAAATCCATGAGTGAATCCACATATCATCATTATCTTACAGAGTTGCATCAGACGGCAGATCTGCATGTAAGAACCATGCATAAATGCTGAAGCCTGTCAGAATTTGGTGTTTCCAGTCAGTTAAATAACATTTTCATACAACATAACATTAACTGTATGGTACCTCAGTTTACACAAAATAATGTCACACTGGACATTTTGCTAATTTATATTATATGGGTCTACTGGAGAATATGTATAAAGAACTCTGCAATTTTGCATTTAACTGCAATATAATTAATATTCAGTGCAATGTCATTTTTTTTCCCTTAGAGAAAAGCTACATCTGTAACACCAAGGTTTAAAATTTTAATATAAAGGGGATACTTGTATAAAAAAGTATGTTTACCATATTTTATGAGCTCTATGTATGTGTTATTATTTATTACCTTGAGACTAATCAAAAGTTTGTCATTTCAGAGGTTATGGGATGTTATCATATATTCTCATGTTATATTAATAGCCTCATTAACCTTTCAAAAATATTAATAGCAGTGTGAAAATTCACAAAAAAATGACTGCTGTGAGGACACTGTAATTTGGTCTTACACTATTTAGTTGTTGCCTTGGCCTTTTAAGATCATTAGCAAGTCTGCCTGGAAAGTCGTCTCCTCACTGCCTGCTCATCATGGAGACACAGCACAAGCATATTTGCATGCTTTGATGGCTTTATTATCTCTGTGGAAACAGGGTCAGACATAGTCAGGTTAAAGGGCTTTAATGCAAACAGGAATAGCTACACCATAATTAGTGCAGCAAGCAAAAGATTTGAAGGTTAAACTCAAAAAGGCAAAAGATAACTTTCAGCTTCAAGGTGAAGTGGTCATAATTCTGACTGATGGTTATATGATAGCAATGTCACTGATGGACATGTTATACATTTACTTAGTGGCGCAGAATATGTTTTTCCTCTCAGTCTTTTATTCAAAATACTCACACAAATCTAACCATTAATATAAATAAAATGTATGTGGAATAAATTAAATGTGTTTCTCTAAAATTGCTTGCACTAATGAGAAAAAAAAATTCTACTTAAACGTTCCCAAAGGTGTTACAGTCAGTAGGAGCAGGATTTATAGTTAAATGTTACCAAAATATATTTTGAAGATTTTTCTTTTCAAAATTTTTTTTTTTAGAAAAACTACATTTACATAAAATTAATGTGAAACTAAAGCCTTTCTTCAGAGTTAAAACAAATTCTAAGACAAAGATGATAAAAATAAAAACAGTTTTCAGTTGTTGCTTGAAGATTGACAGGGATCCAGCATTCCGGATGGGGGTGGGAAGATCATTCCACCAGCCAGGAATAGTGAACGAGAATGTTCTGGAGAGTGATTTTGAGCCTCTCTGTGATGGTACCACGAGGTGTCGCTCACTAGCAGATCTCAGACTTCTGGAGGGGATGTAGATTTGTAATAGTGAGTGGAAGTAGGTAGGTGCTGAGCCTGTGGTTGTTCTATATGCAATCATCAGTGTCTTGAACTTGATACGAGCTGCAACTGGTAGCCAGTGCAAGCACACAAAGAGAGGTGTGGTGTGACATGTGCTCTTTTGGGCTCGTTGAAGACCAGTCGTGCCGCTGCATTCTGAATCATTTGTAGAGGTTTGATTGTGTTTGATGGAAGTCCAGCCAGAAGAGCATTGCAGTAGTTTAGCCTAGAAATGACAAGGACCTGGACAAGAAGTTGTGCAGCATGCTCTGTCAGAAAGGGCCTGATCTTTCTGATGTTGTGTAGTGCAAACCTGCAAGATCGAGCAGTCTTTGCAATGTGCTCTTTGAAGGTCAGCTGATCATCAAAGATTACACCAAGATTTCTGACCAAAGCTGATGGGGTAATTGTTGATGAACCTAACTGAATCGTGAAATCATGCTGTAGAGTTGGAGTGGCAAGGAGGACAAGAAGCTCAGTCTTTGCCAGGTTGAGCTGTAGGTGATGTTCTTTCATCCATGCCGAGATGTCTGCCAGGCATGAGATCCGTGCAGCTTCCGTTGGATCATCTGGTCGAAATGAGAGATAGAGCTGTGTGTCGTCAGCGTAGAAATGGTAGGAGAAACCATGTGCCTGTATGATGGGACCCAGTGGTGTAGTGTATGTGGAGAAGAGCAGGGGTCCAAGAACCGAGCCCTGGGAAACCCCGGTGACCAATTGATGTGCTTTGGATAACTCCCCTCCCCAGGCCACCTTGAAAGACCGACCAGTGAGATAGGATTCAAACGAGCGAAGTGGAATCCCAGTGATGTCCAGTGATGAGAGGGTGGACAGGAGGATCTGATGATTGACAGTCTCAAAAGCGGCAGACAGATCCAGCAGAATGAGGACTGATGATTTGGAATCGGCTTTTGCAATTCGCAGGGCTTCAGTGACTGAGAGTAGCGCAGTCTCCGTTGAATGGCCACTTCTGAAACCTGACTGTTTAGCATTCAGTTTGTTGTTCTGTGAAAGAAACAATGAGACCTGGTTGAAGACAACTCGTTCGAGTGTTTTGCCTATGAATGGAAGGAGAGAGACAGGTCTGTAGTTTTCTATAAGAGAAGTGTTTAATGTAGGTTTTTTTGAGCAGTGGGGTAACCCGAGCCTGCTTAAATGCAGTGGGGAAGATGCCTGTGAGGAGAGATGTGTTGATAATGTGTGTGAGTGCTGGTAAGAGTGTGGGAGAGATTTCTAGGAGAAGGTGTGAGGGGATTGGGTCTAGAGGACACGTTGTTGGATGGCTGGAGAGGAGAAGCTTGGATACTTCCGCCTCAGTGGAACTAAACAGAACTGTGACGCTTCTAAATGGGGATATTGCATAGACTTGAATTTACTATATTATACTTTATCCACTTTATCATCATATTGTTTTTACAAATGATGACATTCCCAAAAGGAGGTTTTGTAATATTTTACATTTACGCTTTTATCCAAAGCGACTTACAAATGAGGACAATGGAAGCAATTAAACATTTTGTCAGGTTTAGCTCTGGCTATAAATTTGTCAACAAAATATGGCTAAGTGGGTATATGAACACACACACACATACGCACACACGCACGCACACATACAAGCACGCACACACACACACACACACACACACACACACACACACACACACACACACACACACACACACACACACACAGACACAGACACAGACACAGACACAGACACACACACACACACACACACACACACACACACTTTATCCTCTGAGAATGGAGGCTGCTGAGCCCAAGTGTTCAATTGGTGGTGGATCAGGTGAAGTGTATGCAAGGCCAGGTCCAGTTTAATTGAAGATTATTTGCTTATTTATTTACTCTTATTTATTTATCTCATATTTCCTTAATGTCTTGTACCTTTGATGGTGTTAAACATGGTGTCATGTGGATGGGAATGTGCATGGAAATGATATGCAGATGAGGTTATGCATTGTAAAACTGGACGTTGTAAGATCCATATGGTGATTTCTGGGAGGAGTCGGGTTGGAGATGCACATATGCACAATCTTCCCCTAACTGGTATTTATAAATGGATTTTTGCTCAGTTACTGGTGTTGTGCCCAATTCTGACCCCTGCCAGATTATTACCCCCCTAGTATTGGTAGGTTTAGGGTTAGGTGTGAGGAAGGGGTTAAGATTAGGGGTGGGGTTAGGATTAAGCAATCAGATAGCGATTTCAACGAGAGGAGTAATAATTTGTCAGGGGGCCGAAAATGGGCACAACACCGGCATACGCATGGTTTTATAAATATGAAAACTTTTGTGCGTACGCAAAATTGAGCTTAAAGATGAAATCTATGGAGAGTTTTATAAATCGGCGCAACCCAGGTGATTACCTCCACCACACTCATATTAAACTTTTTGTTAGTAAGGCTTACTTGACACACCTGCACTTTTCTTTGTTTTTTTCAGACCTATTTTAGCAGTCAGCTTCAAGTGACATATATCATTATCTAGCTAATTTAATATCCAAATTGTCCTTTTTTGTTGTCTCTAAGAAATAATGAATTTCCAGAATTTTAAGAAAAACACAAGAAGTACGTTTTTTTTTACTGTGTACTCAAACAGAAACTCGTGAAGTTTGGATTTTTGTCTTTAGAAAGTTGTATCTGGGTGTTTTACACTTCTCTGAAGAGAAACAAAAGGGAGTAGAGAAAATGAAACCAGTATTATATAAAAATGTACAAAAGGGGACTTTTATCAGAGAAATATATTTTCAATCTGCGTATGAACAACAACAAACACAAACCGTGCTGCTAATAGTGAAAACAATTGCACAATTTGTCTTCTGCAACAAAAATACAAACAGTGGAAATTATTCTCAAACTACACGAAAATGAGTGAGAAATATACAGAGTGCGACAGCAAAAATAGGGACAATTATCTTTATGAATTCTATATAAGAATTATTTACACAATATCCATTATATAAATGGATCGAACTGCTGGTTGTATCTGCATCGCAATCGATTTTACCAGGACATCACCTAGCGAAGCGAAAACATAAATTCCTAATCTTTATCCAATATGTACTGCTGTTTCATCCTTGTTTAATGTCAAATTACTCAGTCGGGGGGTCATCTGAGCGTTTTCTTATTTATGAAGGTACTCGGGATAAATGCACTCTTTGATGTTTTTCAAGTATTCAAGTGTTTAATTTTTTTCCAACTTTGACTGAATAACAAGTAGACCTTTATGCTTATTCGTACCAATGGAATTGCTGAACTACAATATGAACTGGAATGACACAAAGTGTAATTAATTAAATTACAAGTCAAACAATTAAACAGGTTATGATGGTGTTCTTCCGTTCTAATTTTTTGAAATAAAGTGAATGTAATAAATATATTGTTTCAAGTAGCAATAGTTCTAAATGGCACACAGTAAAGTGATACCACTGCGAAGGTCAGCACACCACCCTCCCCCACTTCTCAATCCCTTCTTGCATCTCTCCTTCTTTCTCTCTCTTTATCTCTGCCTGTATTTCCTCCTCTCCCATTCCACCCACAGACATTTTGACAAACAGTTTTATCGGTTACGTCATATTTCTTCCCTGTTTTAATCAAACAGTTGGGTGGCAGGCTGACTGGCAAGCAGATTAATATCACCATTGATCAGATTGGATGGAAATATTCTCACACATTCTCTCCTCTCCTCTCCTCTCCTCTCCTCCTCTCCTCTCCTCTCCTCTCTTTTAAATATTTAAAATATCCATAAAGAATTGGACTATTATCTCTGCAGCTTCTATATTTTCCATATCTTAATATATTCCATATTCTATTTTTCATGATTTGTCTGTACACTATCAAAAAAAAGTCACAAAACTGTCAGCGGGAGGGGGACTCTTTCAAAAAGTATAAATATGTCCAGGTTTTTATTTTATTAAGTGTACATGCAGATACTATACTATAGTTTGGGGTCAGTGAGATCTTTTTTAAACAAAAAATTATATTTTCAGCAAGGAAGCATTAAATAGATTAAATAGTAAAGGTATTTTCAATGTTACACAGTATTTCTATTTCAAATAAATGCTGTTCTTTCAAGGTTTTTACTCATCAAAAAATCCTGAAAATAAATATGTATTATGGTTTCATCAAATTTTGTAGCAGTCTGGAGTAATTGCTGCTGAAAATTCAGTTTTAAATTATATTAAAATAGAAAACAAATCAATTAAACTGTAATAATATTTCACAAAATTACTTAAAAAGTTTTTAAAGTATGCAAAGTTTAAATACTGTAGATGGCTTCTTTTAAGATGGCTTCTTGTTCCTATCACCTTTCTTTCTCCCTGATGTGCCACTCAAGGCAGAACTGCTCTGGCTTCTGCATCTCTGTCTAGCATGATGTACAGGGGTCAATGACAGTGGTGAGGAATGTTCAGTGATCCAGGGAGAGACGGAAATTAACCCCCATTCTTGGTTGCTAAGTGTGCGGCTGACCAATGGTCAGTACCTTTGGCAGAGAGAGAGAGAGAGAGAGAGAGAGAGAGAGAGAGAGACATAGAGAGAGCATCAGTGAGGAGAGATCTAGCAACTGGTTGGTGGGTAGTGTAAAGGACAAATGGACAAATGGCTGCAAAGTAAGGCACCGAGGGCATATTAACAGCCTGTTATTTGTGCCCTTATGCCCTTGTCACGTTTATTTATTTTTTTCAAAATTAAACTTTAAGAGCAGCAAAAGATGCAGGGAGTAAGTATGAAAAGAAGGACAGAGAGAGAGAGAGAGAGAGAAGAATAAGAATACCCCAATTCCCACCCCACCCCCACCCCCGACAGTGAGCACCTGTGTCATTGTTATGCTTGTTGCCTAGTAACAACATTCTTCACCGCCCACCACAGAAAGAGGGGAAGCCATGAAGACAGGAACAAAGAATCTCATATTTCATGGACATTTTTAAGGAGTTTATGTCAGGGATATGACTGCATTGTGTCTGCATTTTTTTTACATGTTTACTGTCAGTAATAAAAGTCATATACATTAAATCTTAGTCTAAAAATATATATTTTTTCAAATTTATTTCAATTTACACAAATAATTCAAACTGCAGAATGAGTTAACATTAATTGTAACAATAAATTAAAAAAAATTAATAATAAATTAATTGTAACAACCAAATCTGTCCAGTACCTAAAAATAAAAAGATAAATAAAACAAAATAAACACATTTTATAATATTATTTAATAAAAAAGAAAAATACTTAACAAAATGTATGCTACAATTATGTCCTTAACGTAAAAATAAGGGCATCATAGGTATATGTTTGTGAGGATGCACAAGGTGGTAACTCTGCTTGCAATGACAGCCTGAAATATTTATACTTCGTCTTGTCATAACAGTGCCACAATGACACTTGTAGAGTTAGTTAGTGCCCTTGTCTTATGCACAGTTTTGTAATGAACACTCATGCTAAAGCACAAATTACAACAATTTGATATAAATTATATAAATATAGAATATTCATTCTTATCACATTATTCCTTCCTCCTTTGCAATAATTCTATGATTATGTTAGGTGAGCGCATAGCTGGGTCTCACTCTTGCTAGCATTTACAGTACATGCTTCATTTTTTTATATTTATACACACACACACACACACACACACACACACACACACACACACACACACACACACACACAAAGAGAGAGAACTTTCTACTACCTGCCCTTCACACAAAACTAAAAATAAAGTTTTTCTTTATAGGGACCAAAAAATGTCCCCACAAGATCAAAATCTACTGATATTACTATCCTTGTGGGGACATGTGGTCCCCATAATGAAAAGGATACCAGTTACACATACACAGAGAGAGAGACAATAGTGACAGAGGTCAGGGGTCACTAAACTTGGTCGGCGTCCTGAAATGTTTAGCTCCAACTCCAATCAAACATTCCTGAAACATCTACTCAAGGTCTTGTTAGGTATACGTGAAGCTTCCAGGCAGGTGTGTTGAGGCAAGTTGGAGATAAACTCTGCAGGACACCGGCCCTCCAGGACCGAGCCTGGTGACCCCCGGTCTAATATTTACACATATTCAAAAGCCCTTCTATCAAGGCTGATTATGCACACCTGGTACATAATCTGTTGCATTAAAAATGTATAAACCCAAAATTACTTCTTATGTACTTAGTTTGCTGAGGGTCAAGTAGATCCCGGGCCGCTGGTTGAAAATCACCGTGGTAAGGGAATGCTGGAAACTTGAAATTGGTTTCGTCTGCTGAGTTAAAAATCAAGATAACATTTTATTTTCTGGGCTGGTCGAAAGGTTGTAGGTTCAAACCCTGCAAGGACTGATTCAAAAGTTATTGCAGTAGTCTCTTTGAACAAGGCACTTAAACCTACAGTAGCTTACTTCAAGATATTTTTTTCTTTTGATACATGTAATTGTAATGCATGTGAAAAAGTTGATTTTAAATAAACACTGCTGTACACATAGAATTAAATAGTATATGTTTACAATTTTACTGGACCTGAACATCTGTTTGGTTTTCTTTGCTTGACAGAATACACTGCAAAAAAGCATTTCTTACTTGTTACCAGCCAAAATATCAAAATATTAAAGTAAAAATAATTGTCTTGTTTTCAGAAAAAAAGCTAGTCAAAATGTGGGTAAAATGGGGTAAGAAAAATAATCTTATGTCAAACAGAAACAATTTTTTTTGAAAGAACACTTTTTTTGCAGTTCACACACCAGACGGCCAGGCATAGGAACAGTTTCTTCCCTCAGGCAATCCATCTCATGAACACCTGACAATAATTATGGAACAAACACTATTTATATACTTATTTATCTAACACACATACTTAGTCTACATTTCAATTTGCACATAATATATCTGTACATACAACTGTCTGTCGTTATATACCTGTACATACACTTGTCAATTTGTATATTTTTATTCCTTATTTACTTGTTCTATTTTTTTAATTCTTCTTTTTATTATCTGTGTTATTTGTTCTGTCACTGTGATTCTGTTGCACTGTTGAAGTTTCTGTCACGAAGACAATTCCTCGTATGTGTAAACATACCTGGCAATTAAAGCTCATTCTGATTCTGATTCAGAAAGGTTTTGTGTGGCCTAACATCCCAAAGTAGTAACACTTCACATCCTATTGTTCCTCTTATATTTTGCTTTATTATTTGTGTTGGAACAGTAGTTAGAAAGTAAAGTTTCCATAGCAATGCCATAGAATTACAATTTTAAAACCTTTCAGTGAACAGTTCTTCACATTTACATTCTTGGTGAGAAAACATTAAAAAATCTGAAACACACCCTTCCACTACACTTTAAAGAGCCTTTTGTGCAATTGAACGTTTCCATTGATGTTAGATATTTTTCATTTTTTACAATTGACAGTTTCAATTGTAGTAGTATTGAAACAACTAAAAACAGATCCAAAACTAAAAGCTAAAACTTTATAAATACTACATATACACATTTTAAAAATAAAGAAATTAAAAAAGAATGACAAATGCATACAACTAAATTTCAATTTTAATTGAAAAACAAAAAATAAAGCTAAGAACAAATTCTAAATATTAAAGAGCAAAAGGTATAAGAGTATAATAATGATTCTAACATAACAGTAAGCCAAACACAAAAAAACAACTACATATATGTGTATGTACAACCAAACACACATACATACATATATACTGTATATATATATATATATATATATATATATATATATATATATATATATATATAACGTTACATATACATTTATAAAAACAATATATATATATGATTTCATTTCCATTTAGTTTGTTGAAGGATTAAAATAAAACAAATTAAATAAAACTAAAACTTAATAAATACCTATAAAGACATATTAAATTGAGACATAATCTAACTAATATTAAAATAGATAACAAATACAAATCAAGCAACAGTAGTTTATCAGTAATCCTACAAAAAAATAACAATGCCAAACACACATGCTAACGAAGAACAACTTACACATAGTAAGAAAATTGTTATAAAACTGAAACAGAAGTGAAACAAGTAGTAGGAAAGTGGAGAAATAAAAATCAATACTTTTATTCTTTTTCCGGTGTCCCTGCCCGATGGAGTCGCACGGTAGAGTCGATGATCTTTACACTCTTTGGTCTTCACACGAGGAGGCCTTCATGCGACTGCTGCAGCGGTAAACTAAGCTTTTTTATACCGTCTAACAAAATACTAATTGAATTCAGCTGGACACACTTTCCTTATTTTTCCCACAAAAAATGGCCAAGCAAATGCAGACACTGACAAAATACGTGATACAGAACGAAACCAAACGCAATATCAGCACGTCTCCACACAGTAAACAAGACAAGCATTTCGTTGTCACGGATCTGTCTGTCCTCCTAACCAAGCCAATCACTACACACGCCCGCACCTGATTTCACCTGAGCCCCAATCAAGCACACCTGCACGTCATCTGATCCTCATCACCTCAGCCTTCTTAAACACCAGCACTAGCGCACTTCATCGTCCGATCTCGTTTCAACATAGTTGGACTCTAACGCCTATCCATTCTGTTAATATCGTACAATATTCTACTTACCTCCTTTGTCATCCTCAGTGTGTCCTCCTTGTCCTCTATCCTCCTCCTCCTCGAGTCATCCTCCTGTTCCAGTCCTGGGAATCCCGCGTCTGTCCCCATCCACGATCTCCTGGACCTGTAAGCGATACCATCCATCTGATCTGATCTTCACCCTCCAAAGTATCTACACTCCAATTATTCACCTGCTTCCTGCTGTTCACTAAGAACTGTCATTAAAACGTCACCATTAACATCTCCCTTTGTGTCTGTGAGTCCTTCCGTAACAGAAGATCGGACCTACTTACAAGATTGACGTTTAGATGAGCAGTTCAGACCCGTTCCAGGAGATCGTGGATCATCTGTATCGGACCCACACCGATGGATGAAAGAGCCCTGTTCATTTCTCTGGCTCTAGCTAATCCCGAGTCGTTGGATTTCGCCAAGGCTTTTGTGCCACACGCCCTCACCAGTTCCCTGGAAGATGAAGTCCTCAAGACTCTGTTCCGGCTCGGGATCTCTTTCCACCAACCAATGGAGCTCCCAGACTCCTCCAACCTAAACTGGCAGGAAACGGTGATCCAATGTCGGGAAAAGCTCCAATCCCGAGCCGGAATCCCTTCCGAGGTCACCTCCCAGTGTCTGACCAATGGCTGCGGTCGTCCTCCTCCCCTTGTGTTCCCACGAGCCCGTAAGTGGGTCTCCAACAGTGCTGACCTGGGGGCGAAAGTATCTGACCCGGGCTTAACATCTGTCTGGTCAGCGCTGAGATCAGCCTCTCGTCTCCCAAGCCAAGTTCCCGGATCCATCACTGTTCTCAACCCAGAACTTCAAGCCGCAGCTCTCCCAAGTCAGCTCCCATCCGCGGCTAAGTCTATGCCGCCGCCGCACACTGGAAAACCGAGTCCGCCTGCAGAGAAGAAGACAATCTCGCCTGCATTGAGTGTGGTAGACCCACTGACGGAGGCTCATGTGCCTGCTCCTCGCCAGCGCCCTCTGGTGCCGTCTCCTCGCAAGTGCTCTCAATTTCCTCCGCTGGTCCTGCTCAGCGCATCCTCGTCTCCGCTGGTTCCGTCCAGCTCTCCCGAGCACCTACGAGAGTCAGAGCCACCCGAGCGCCCACGTGAGTCAGAGCCGCCCAAGCGCCCAAGTGAGTCAGAACCGCCCGAGCGCCCAAGAGAGTCAGAGCCGCCCGAGCTCCCACGAGAGTCAGGGCTTTCCGAGCGCCCCCGAGAGTTGGTCCCGTCCAGCTTACCTTCGCCTCCGCTAGCCCCGCCCAGCTCACCTTCGTTGCCGCTGGCCCCGCCCAGTTCACCTTCGTCTCCGCTGGTCCCGGAGATGAAGGTTTCTTTACACTGTTTTCTGCTGGCGCTTTAACACACTTTCCTTATTTTTCCCACAACAAATGGCCAAGCAAGCACAAACACTGACAAGATACACGATACAGAACGAGACCAAACACAATCAGCATTCAGTGGATCCACACGGTGGATTTTTCATGAAACCATAGATGCATTCAACCTTTATTTTTAGGAGTGTAGATTTCATGTAGGTATACAAATCTTGGATAAATTGCCAAAGTTCTTGTATGGATGTCAGTTGCTTTTGACTCTTCATCCGTGAAGATCAAGGGCGTCGCTAGGCCATTTTTAGGGGGGCTTTAGCACCCCTAAATTTCTGCTCAGCCCCCCTAAAAATCTTGTGATTCTTCCCCTTTAAATTTCAAATGAAAACGGCAGCAGACTTCGGCTCCTCCCCATCTTTCTGCGCGTTCTTCAATCCACAGACTGCGGTGACGCAGAGGAAAGGACAAGGTGTGTGTTTATCGATAGATTGTTATAATATCTACATCTATGCAGTTCTTTGTCATAAATACTGTTTACAAAAAGTCATGGGAGAGCAATCGGTTTCCAATCTACTGTAAAGTTTTCGCTGCATTCACCACTCATCACACCACAGCTGTTTCCTTCAGCGAAAGCCCTTAACACATATGAACGCATACTTTATAAAACGATCACGTTATTGTTATTTGTAAATATTTTGTATTTATTTATTATTATACCCTCATTGGGGGCTGAGCCCCCCTAAAATGAAAATCCTAGAATCACCCCTGGTGAAGATGTTGAGGTCAGGGTTCTGTTGGTGCCATACCATCTTCTGAAGGACTCCATGATCATACAAAAATCTCATGGTATTATTAGAATACTTGTAATATCTAAATCTGTTTGGGAATTAAACATTTATTTAAAATTGAAATTTCCTACTGGCACACTGCAGCCAAATATCAATCTTAAAACATATTGTAAAGCGTCTATAATGTGCATAAATATAAACCACTGTTGTACTGTACTGTAGTGTAGTAGCTTTTTAAATACTTATATTGACGATATTGTGCTTGCAAACATGTTCAAGTTTTCATCACTTCCTCACTTCAACAACAAACACTACAATTCTGCCATTCTATGCAAACCGTTTGCCTTTTTGCCCTTTGAAGATGTCTGTCATGCAGGTATGAAGGCATTTTTTTTAAATCCTCTTTTTCTTTTGCTCTACGTGCTTGTGAGCAGAGAGTAGCACTTCTAGGGCTGTCATACTGGATCAGAGCTCTACTGATTACTTCCACTTTGTCACCTTCATCAGGAAATGATTCTGACGCGTACTCACACCCTGGTCTCTCCACATCAATATGTGTGCTGTGGAAAAAATGCAGATGGAAAATAAATAATAAAAAGAAGGGCATGCTCCAACTTTACACTCTCCTTCCCTCTATTTCTTTTTGAGCCATGTCTTTGCTTTCCTTTTTCTTCCCTTCTGTGACCTTACCACTTTATGTGGGAAGGAACAGTCGCGTCTCAAAATTCCATTTCTATCTACCTGGACTGCAGCATTTTGAAAGGATAAATATTTTTTTATATATTTCTGTAAGCAGACATTATACAAGTATAAATTGTGATATTTTGATAGGACACATGGTGCCAAATTATTTCAGCTGAATGGACTATTCCTTTTCGAGGCAAAGTGTTTGTATTTATCTTGAATGCTCTACCATATTAGATCCACCTGTCTTTTTTCCTCAACCCCTCTCCCCCATCCAAGAGTTGTGTGTACCAAGGAATTGTCAATATTCCTAGCACAACCGAGCATGGCACAGCATGAGCATTCCCTGCAGAATCCCTGAGGGATTACTTAAACGACTGCATGCCTGTGGGAGACACAATGTTCAGACCCAACAGTATACCTGCAAAAAGTGAGAAATCTCAATCTACACTTTTTTTCCCCACTGAACGTTTTTTCATACATTTATTGGATTTTATTTTGACTGCCTTTTGACTGATTTTTAGCTTTAAAACATAAAACAAACACAGATGTGAAATGCCCTATGTTACGAACATATTTAACACGACCAGCTACTGTGAATAACAGAAGCATTTCTACAAGCTAATTTTACACAAAGAACACTTTGCACGACCAATATCTGAATGTTTGGTCATTCATTTATTTTTGCAATGGAGGATTGTGTGTTTTCAGGGAACCTACTTCAAATCAAAGTCTGTGAATGGGTTCAAGAATAGAAGGAAAAAATATGTGGTTTAATCTCTTGCAAATGCAGTTTTAAAGGTTCTAATATGTACCATTTAGGCATGATTTTCTTTGGTATATGTATATATATATTTTTTAATTCTGGCTTATTCTTTTGTATATTTGTATATACTGAGTAACTTGTATATATTTATTATGGAACAATAAAAATGTCTGACAAAATTGAGGTGGTTGGTTTTATTTGTTTGTTGGTTTGCAACCAGTTTACTCAACTTTGAGACATAATCATAATCAAATTGTAAAAACAAGGCTGCGATTTCCAGCCAAAATGACTACCAGCAGCAGGAAAACCTCAAAATACTTTACACAGTACATGATTTGTAAACTAATACATTTGTATTACATAATCAGCCCCATATGTGTGACTTTTCTGATGTAGTAAACTTGTTTGGTTTACCTGGTACAACATCTGTGAAACTAGAGTCAAGATAAAAGAGGTCAAAGCAAAAACTATGTGGTTACTCTTGCAAATGCAGTTTTAAAGGTTCTAATATGTACCATTTAGGCATGATTTTCTCTGGTATATATATATATATATATTTTAATTCTGGCTTATTCTTTTGTATACTTGTATATACTGAGTAACTTGTATATATATACTGATTTGTATATATTTATTATGGAACAATAAAAATGTCTGACAAAATTCCAAAATACACTTAACATGAATTTTGTTCCATGATAAATAACAGGGGTGTAGTTTGCAATTTAGCCTAATCTAATCACTCAGAAGCTGGTTTGGAACCAGGTTTTAGTGTTTAGTTATTGATAATGTTATGTTTCCCATAAATCCTGAGTCCTGCAGAGTTTAGCTTCAACCCTGAAAAAAACCTCACCTGCATGTAGCCCTAGTAATTCTGAAGACCTTGGTTAGCTTGTTTATGTGTGTTTGATTAGGGTTGGAGCTAAACTCTGCAGGACAGCGGCACTCCAAGACCGACATTGCCTATCCCTGCCATAAATTGTTTATAAGAAAAAAGTCCTTTGTTCCCTTTTTCCACACCTTCAAAAATGATTCTGTCTTCACAATATCCAAAGCCTGATTTACCCGAACACCCGTCTACCCATCAACCTTCAGTATTCCATCCACTCAAACCATCCCCCCAAAAGGCGCCCTTTCCACGCATTACAAACCGCATGGGATTTCAGTCTCTCTTTAAAGCTCAACGCCTCTGGGAGTCACTCTCTTTTCCGTGTGACATTTTTGCATTCAAGGGGAAGATGGGAATGACAATGCCTGTTTCTTCACATATTTTCTTCCTGCTTTTTTATCCCTAGTGATAGTTTGCATTACAATTACACAGAGACATGAAATGTATGCTTGCATTTGGATAAGGGAAAGACAAGAAATCAATACAAATTATGACATTTGAATGCACGTTTGATTAAAAATGTCAGCATTTCCTGGCATCAAATAACATTTCTCACACTTTTTTTGTTTCCTTTATTATTTGAACACGTAAAAGCATCACAAATTCAATATACAAATTTTTAGTTATCTTTAAAACAAAAACACATTTACACATGCGACATTAGGATAAAGACAATGAGCAACTTATTGGATAATTCATTACAGAATGTGTAGTTTACTGTGTTGTGAGAATTAAAAATGCATGTCACAAATCTTACTCTGATGTTCATGAAAGTTCTTTACTGGTTCTCTACCTACTTTTGGGCAGCTTTTTAAACATATTCAACCAAAACTAAATGAAATGCAACTGAACTTTGAGAGACTATACAAACAACCTTAAATCACCTTCTCTCAGTGTTACCAGACTTTTAAAAGTGCATCATGGCAACAAGAAAATGTGCCCTGCACTGCAATATGCCACACAAAATCAACACAGCTGAAATTCTTTTTTACTTACTGGCTTTTATTAACTGTTCGTACACAGTGTGTCGATTACAAAACATACCATTAATAGTGGAGGTCACAGCGTGTCCTCTCGAATTTGTTGGTTTAAGTGAAAAGAGGTATTCTTAAGAACATTCCATATAAAGCTTTGAATATGATGGAATATGACCTTTATAATTATTGCATCAGATCTAAAATATGTGTTGTGTTTTAAAGAGAGTTGTGATCTCATTGGCCATTAGTCCATTGGTTGACATTATTTCCGTTTACATTTGTAATGATTGTCTACTCAGTTCTTTACAAGAATGGCCGCAACTTGCACAGCCAAGACATCAAAAATACATTGACAGACACTGAAAAATATACATTATGATGCTGCCAAAAGTACAAGAATAATTACACAGGAAATAAAATTACAAAGTTTTTTTGTTTTGTTTTTTATATTTTATTTAGCTTGTCCCATCTCATGCTCTGCCATCCACAGTCTGGGCTTTTGGGGTCCTTGTAGCCCTGCAAGTTATGTTAGTGGTAAGTCTGTGATGTCACTTGTTTCAGAGTCCTAAAAGAACCATCGAAATGCTTCCCCGTTGTTTACTGGCGTTCTCTGTTGAAAACACAAAAGGAATGTATAGAGAATCAGCATTATCAATTTTGTAACATTTTACAATAAGCTTAGTTAACATTAATTAATGCATTCTTTAAGCAAGTAGGTACAGTTCAGTCTATTGCATTTAAATGATTAACAGAAAGTGAATTTAGAATAATTATTGCTAATTTAGTTCAATCTGTACATCTCATAATGTTTTTGTCCTGATGTCCATGTGTGTGTGTAAAAGCTGTGAAGAAGAAAAAAAAGGATAAATGAACACACAAGCCTAAAACTTAAAGCAATGGAGCATTCTATAGATTTAAATCAGCAGACAAATGTATAATGTAAGGTATAACGTAATGTCAAGGGAACCTTTTTTTTCCAAACAGCAATTAGTCATCTATGTAAGTTATTTGAAAGGTGTTCAAGACCAAATATGGTATAGGTTTTATTGCTGGACACTTTTATATTGGTTCATATTAAATGAGCAGATCATAAGATCATTCAGTGCAAATATACTTATTATCCAGCAAGCAAGTGGTGAGACATGACCAAATGTGACAACAACAGGTAAGCCGTTTCATTCAACAAATGCTTAGTTTCAACTCATCACAAGGTATTGCTTGCTTGATGATTTTATGATCATGTCATTCTTTCCATTCAGATGTGCATGGACCTCAACATTTAGGCCTACTGCAACATACTATAAAGGATGACAAACTAAAAACACCTTAAGCATAAGATGAGTTATGAATAATGTCATGCGATGCCATGTGTCACTACATGACAAATCAATTAAAATAACAAGAAACACGATGTGAGCAATAATATAAATAAAATGAGTAAAGAGTAAAATAATCAACACATTTTACTGATGCCATGTTGCACTGCTGGTAAATCGAGTACTGCATCTATCGCTGAATATATTACAGAATTATTATGCACAGACTCCACACTTTCCTTAAAAATTGCTTAAGTTCACACTCAACATTCATGTTCGTACTCAATGTTTGCATGCAATGCAAAGAAAGAAGGAAAAAAAACATTTATTCTGCAATTATTTAAGTCTTTGTTGTGCCATCTTAATAGCGAATTACATTTGAACTTGTGACCTGTTACTATTACTGTAATAAATACACAAAACATATTATCTGAAGAGGCCGAGCACCCTTACTCTCTAAAAAAATAAAATAAATCTAGGCCTAAAGATTTGAATATTTAAATTATATATTTAAAACCCCCTGAATGGGTTTAAATATATAATAACCAGGTTTATATTTTTAAAATCCTATTTGTCTCTACTATGCCATGTTTTTTTTTTCTTCTGTTTTTTTTGCATGGGGGTTACCTGTTTTCATTCATATAACTGACAAGTTTGTTATTGTTAAACCTGTGTGTTGACAATATTAAATTTAGGCCTAATTAAATATTTATCTTGAATGTAACCTTAAGGGTAATCAGACCAATCAGATAATAAGGGAACATGTTTTCGTGTTGAACAGTGAAAAATAATTTTCATGACTGTTTAGAATCACGAGGGTGTAAAGTGCGCAGGAGGATGATATCTTCAGTAAATAAAAGCATGAATGACTGAATGTAAAGAGCAGGAGAGGAACAGAAAGAGCCACAGACAAAAGGATTGATTTGCATAGAGTGACTCTCTTCTCACATATATTTTGGATAACTGCCAACCACTGAAAACTAATCAGAACCCTTTTCTTTTGAATGAGACACAGTCTAGAGAAAAACACAGAAATAAGTTGTGGCTTCTCTAAATCCATATATTTCCCACCATTGATCGGTCCCCAGTGGAAATGTGGCTCTCTATAGACAGTAATGACCCTGATGTGCGTGGCCGGCATGTCTGCGTTTTGTTAAGTCTCGCACTATCGATCTGGTTGAGGCTTCCTGAGTGCTGCTCAAATTCACTTCCAGCCGTCTCTCCTCGCCTCACTGCTGTGACCAGGCACAAAGAGAGCTCAATTAGCACAGCTCAACGACGGCTCTCTCCCGCCTGCGCACTCCATCAAAATCACTCCATCAAACCACCCAGAGAGGGGGAGGGAATATGAGATAGAGGGGGTAGTGATACGACAAGGAGATGCAAGTAACTTGGAGGTTTTATTTCCAATCAAAAGATGCTTGGACAAATGTTCAGCCGGCCAATATACATTTATATACATACATTATATGTGTATATACATACATTTTAGCCTGCAGTTTGTCTTATTAATAAGTGGAAAATCCTTTTTTATGTCCTCAAGGTTGCCAGCATATCAGAGACCACATTGTTGTCAGGTAATACTAATGTTTTTTTTATTATTATTATTATTTTTTTTTTATCGTTCCATAATCCGATAATGTCAGAAACTGTAAAATATTACAATATTATATTGAATTGCTGGCCATATTCTAAATTTTCTCATAAGTATTCATATGTTTTTTTCTCTGTAAAATGTGGTTCTGCCAAATGGACATTTATATACATTTGCATACACACTGAAATACCATATTGATATACAGTAGAGAAAATCCTGTATCTAAAATGTACATACAGTCTTATAAATGAGGATATGTTTATTAAATATATTATATATTTGAATATTGATCTCACTTTATATTTGGTGGCCTTAACTACAACATACTTACATTTAAAGTAATGAATTGGTACAATGTTCATATTGTTTACACATATTTTTACATTGTACTTATACTTCAAAAATTACCTGCATGTAATTAAATCTCAAATTAATTTCTGTAATTACATTTATAATTACACTGTTGACCCATCCCTTACACCTTAACCCACCCTTAAACCTACCCATACCACCAAACCTGTCCCTAACCTTACCCATATCCCACCTCAATAGCAGCAAAACAAATGTGCGATACAATATGAACACTATAATTACATTGTACTTATTTAATGATATCGTAGGATGCATGATATAAAGTGGGACCTGAATATTTAATTCATTTAATTAATCAGTTGATTTTGTTATAAGCAATGAGATTTTACATTTTTCAGTTGCATTTATTAGTTGGCTGATTTGAAATGATAACATTTCACACTGTTCTGTGTTACTTCTGATGCTAACTTGTTTTAAAGGATTACATAATTTCAACAAGACTATACTTCAAAATACTTAAAAAACATCTGTAATGAATTACCCATTATTTAGTGTAACACATCTTTTGTTTGCTGTAGAATACAGCAGTTTTCTGAACATGCTGAATTAAACCAGTCTTTGATTAAATTCAAGCCTTCATTCTGTGTTCTCTGTCTGCAAAGCAGCAACCATAACAACACAAATCCGGCACTAAAAGATATAAAAAGTGTACAAATTAAATATATTTATTATATAAAGGATTTGTAAATATTTTACATTTCTATGTTTGTAAATACGTAATTCTGCTTACATTGATGTTTCCAGCATGTCCAAATTGTTGTTTCAGTATCTACCCAAACATACAAAATTTTGCAAGGAATACCTATGTATAATTGATAATTATTGTCATGTTAAATAATAAAACCAGACAGTATCAATTATTATTTAAGAATAATTATAAATTATTTGTATCTGACAACATATTCTTATCAGTGCACCACCACCTAATGCCCTCAAACAATCAGCATGAATGTATTTATGCGATTGAGATGTACTTTATAAAGAATACAGTATGTCTTATGTCCTTCTCACAAAGAAAGACATGTAAAAGCCAAAATCAGGCAGACTGAATGAAAGAGAGTTCTGGATGTGGTGGGGGTCCTAACAGCCATTGACACTGATTGGGGATGGCAGGTGCAGTTAATGACAGGGGCCGTACATGTCCTGCTCTGATTGACATGAGGAGAGTAGAAGGAAAGAGAAGAGTGATGAGGTTGGAAGAGTGCTGACTCATAATCAAACCCTAATCAAATGCCACACACACACACACACACACACACACACCATGCTTTCATGTTCTTTACGCCAAATTATGACCCTACCATCTGAATGTCGCAGCAGAAATCGAGACTCATCAGACCAGGCAACGTTTTTACAATATTCTATTGTCCAATTTTGGTGAGCCTGTGCGAATTGTAGCCTCCGTTTACTGTTCTTAGCTGACAGGAGCGGCACTCGGTGTGGTCTTCTAATGCTGTAGACCATCTGCTTCAGGGTTCGACGTGTTGTGCATTTAGAGATGGCATTCTGCATACCTTGGTTGTAACGATTGATTATTTGAGTTACTATTGCCTTTTTTTATCTCTAACCAGTCTGCCCATTCTAGTCTGACCGCTGACATCAACAAGGCATTTCCGTCTACACAACTGCCGCTCACTGGATATTTTCTCTTTTTCAGACCATTCTCTGTAAACCTTAGAGATGGCTGTGCGTGAAAATCCCAGTAGATCAGCAGTTTTTGACATACTAAGAACAGCCCGTCTGGCACCAACAACCATCCCACATTTAAAGTCACTTAAATCCCCTTTCTTCCCTATTCTGATGCTCGGTTTGAACTTCAGCAAGTCGTCTTCACCACATTTAAATGCCCAAATACATTGAGTTGCTGCCATGTGATTGGCTGATTAGCAATTTGTGTTACCAAGCAATTGAACAGGTGTACCTAATAAAGTGGCCGATGAGTGTATACACACACACACACACACACACACACACACACACACACACACACACACACACACACACACACACACACAAAGACACTGGCATACTATTTCACACACACACACACACACACACACACATACACACACACACACAAACACACACACACACACGCATACATACATACACACTCAAAGACACGGCATACTATTTCACACACATATGTAACTTTGGACCACAAACTTAAGTCTTAAGTGTCAATTTTTCAATTGAGATGTATACATTATTCATAAGCTGAGTAAATAAGCTTTCCATTGATGTATGGTTTGTTAGGATCGGACACTATATGGGCGAGATAAAACTATTTGAAAATCTGGAATCTGAGGGTGCAAAAAAATCTAAATATTGAGAAAATAGTCTTTAAAGTTGTTCAAATGAAGTTCTTAGCAATGCATATTACTAATCAAAATGTATGTTTTGATATATTTACGGTAAGACATTTACAAAACATCTTCATGGAACATGATCTTTACTTAATATCCTAATGATTTTTGGCATAAAAGAAAAATCGATAATTTTTACCCATTCAATGTATTTTTGGCTATTGCTACAAATATATCCCAGCGACTTAAGACTGCTTTTGTGGTCCAGGGTCACATATATGCACACAGACTCTTTCTCTGTCTCACGCACACACACAGACACGCACATCATATTCGATCCCATCCTTTCTCCCCACCCCCAGAAGCCCTGATATGGTGATTCGTAGAGGCCACAGATAAACCACTCAAGACCAAGAGGATGATAATGGCAGATGCTGCAGAGACTCAAATTCAATCAGCACTGGGCTGTCAACGTAGATGAGTTAAAGAACGAAACACGCTCGCTGACACACGTTAAAGACACATCAACTGAAGTAAGCCAAATACAGCCCGAATTTAAGGAATGGTTAACCAAAAAATAAAAGAAAAGAGGAAATTGTGTCATCATTTTTTCTTGTTGTTTCAAACTTGTATGACTATTAACAAAGCAGATGATATAAAAAAAAAAAATCTCAGTGTTGTTTTGTATGTACAAAAAAGCACAAAAAAACAATCTTCTTTTGTGTTCCACGAAAGAAGGTCATACAGGTTTGCTACACAATTAGATTGAGTAAAGGAATTTTTATTCTTTTACTATTCCTTTAAGATACCCTTACAAAAATGTTGATTGATTTATTTTATTTGACCCATTTGTTGAATAAAAATACGATACACCATACAATTGCACCATACATTAAAACAAACAAAAACAAAGTCAGGATAACACAATAAAGCCCTAGGGCATATTTACATTGTGGTCCCATTATGGGGGTGGGAGGGGGGGTGGGGGGAGTGCAGAGCAAGAACAAGAGGCAACAGATCAAGCATCAATTATCACATCCATATATATACAGTATATATATATTAGTGGTGGGCATAGATTAATTTTTTTTATCTAGATTATTCTAGATTAATCTTGGAATTAATCTAGATTAATCTAGATTCAAATGGCTCATTTGAATTCTGCCGAAGGCATTCAGAATATGTGTGCTACCCAAATAATGACTAAAAGTAAGTCTTTGAGCGAGTTTCTCAAGCCAGGTGGCAGATAGACCAGGGCTCATCTCCTGTTTCCAAAATGCATCACAAACTTTAATCTCTTCCCGACACAATCCCGAAAAAACTGGAGGAAAATCCCGTTCCACTCCCGGAAGAATGACTCCCATTCCCTCCACTCCCGTGTTGTTGTTTTTTTTTTTTGCCGATAACTGTCAATTACAGTAAAAATATAGTACAGATCACAGCGTGCCCACCTTATTAGTTGAATAAAACCCAAAATGTCGTTTTGTTAATATATTGAACTGAAAGCCATCTTATGCACAGTGTTGCACAGATTCGATTTCATGTAAATCATCCATGCTAACACACACGTCTTCTATTTTTATTTTTTAGACATTTCACTCTCTATAGATATATTTTTTCGAATATTTCGAATATCGAATATTTTTCGAGTTTCGAAGTTTCTCGCTCAAGTTCACATGAGACGTAAAGCGCATCCTGTTTGCTTAAAAGCGCAACGTTTCGTTGTTATTCTGAGTGCACACAAATAAGCGTAGAGTCTTTACAGATTCGAAAGATGTATTAGGCTACTTTATCTGTATGACCAAAAATAGCGGAGATTTTAAGAGCAAGTGGCGCACGGAGCCTGTCCTGCAGCAAGCAACGCTTCCACACAAACACTTCAATAGCACATTTCTCTAGGTTAACATCATATTGAGCGGCCATGTAAAGTTGCTACTACATACATCTTTCAGATGAAAAGCCATATTTGAGGTTGATGAATGATAGATGAGCGTTTGGATGTCCTGCCGATTGTATTACCACATAGACCAGCCTTTAACTGTCCATCACGGAAGCCTCTAGTTCGAAGACTTGCAATTCGGCTAGGTATACATCCGGCTAAAATATCAGGGTGAAAGTCATCATAGCAGTATAGACCCAGCTCCCAACCCAACTTTGAGAATAGATTAGCGGCGATATTTTTTATCGCCCGATAAGTGTCTCACGTTAACACCACTAATATATATATATATATATATATATATAAATATTCAGTGCCTTCATAAAACCTCCTAAACTTCAAATAATCTTTAGATTTCCTGGCAACCTGTTCCACAAGCTTGTTGTTACATACAAAAAGGACCCTTTACCTAAATTACTCTTAACTCTAGGAATTACAAAATCAGTAAGACTGCACCTTGTGGAGTAGCTGTGAACATCTCTCACTCTATTAAAATAATGTATCAAATATTTGGGGACAGCCCCATGCACAGTCCTATGTACCATTTACAGGTGAATCTGAAACTCGATCTTTCTACTTTTAGCCACCCAATAGTCTCAAAATGAGTGTCAAAAAAAAAGTATCAAGATGATATTTCATGGGGAGGTTCAAAATAAGCCTTATAACCTTATTTTGAGCAGTCTGAAGCCTATTTTTCAGGTGCTTTAAAACACCATTATACCAAGAGCAACATGCATAGTCAAAATATGGTTATATAAAGCACTTGCCAGAGTTAACATCGCTTTCTTGTCCAGAAACCTTAAGATTCTGGCCAAGAAAGTACTCTTTGATTTACCTTTGGTAATAACCTTTTGCACTTGGCCCACTCCCGACAAGTGGAAGTCCAGCAAACAACCAAGGTAACTAACTGATTCCTTTACATTAATCTCATTATCTCCAACTAAAACCTTAAAGCCAAGATACCTACAATTAAGGCTATGGCAATTCTATACTGTGAATTGTCAAAGTAGGATTTTTAGATTTAAGAGAGTTTAAGAGACAATGAAGAAAATTTGGGAGAGTAAAAATTATGAAGAATTTACAGGTATTGTGTGAATAATATGTAATCATGTAATCCATAAAAAAGTAACTGTAATCTAATCATGAGCATTTAAATAATGTTCATATAATCTAATTACAAGCTATTCATTTTTAAATCTGTTTACATAATCCAGATTACATGTAATCAGTTAATAAAAATATATTGAGATGTCCTCTACATTGCTAGAAAGTTTTCTTTAAAAAGAAGGGTAAAGTTAAAAACAGAAAGCTGACGGGAAAAAGAACGAGGGGGTTGGATTCAGTGACAGTGGCTGAGACCCTCGTCTCTTCACGAGATGAATACCAGTCCAGGCAGTGTGCTGATGTGCTCCAGAACGCTCATTATAACGCACAGCCCATACGTTGCCCTGACATATCCATTATTTATTAACGTATGGACTGGGAACCAGGCCACCATTCATGACTGCAATCCTTTGGAGGCAATTCTGACAGGTTCTTTCATAAATAAATAAATAAATAATCCTTCACTTCTCTCTTCCTTCATGGCTTATTCTTGCAACACAAGAATAGCTCATATCCTCAGACTGTTTCTACTGCTGAACCTGTAAACATATTTTACATCCCTGCTCAACCTAAAAACACAAGAACTAAGACAGACCATTATATCGGTAAGCCGATTAATATGTCTCATAATTTAAACTAAATATCATGCATAATAAATGTTTATTTAATTTCAGAAAATGTGTGTACATATCATATGCAATCATTGAGTGAGGGGTGTATGCATTATAACCAAAACCATGTACAATGGTATGAGTATTTTAATTTTTTTAATTATGGTAATAATATATGATGCCACAGTTAATTTTTCTGATGGGGTCAGACAGGATAAAAAAAAATACAAAAAAAGCAAACAGCAGATAGTAAAATGCTACTGACCATATATTTGTGTTTTGTGCTACCATTACAAAATAAATCTGATCAAAATAAAATTTGAAAGAACTATCAACTTAAAAGCACCTTCCATATCTTTGCATGCATTCATACTGAAAATGATGTAGGTACTTTTAAAAAACATATGATAATGATTATTTTTTTTAAATAATCCAGTGAAATTAAATATTTTACAAATGATTAATTGGATTATGTTCTGCTTGAATTTGACTGATGAAATCCAAAAGATAAGATCACTGAAAACCAATGATTGGATGAGTTCAAAACAAAAAAGACTCAAACACCTATATTAATGTTATAAATGGTTTCAAATCTGCAATTTCAGTTTTCATTGGCTGCATTTGAAACCATTGTAAAATAGCCAATACACACATAGTACTCACACATATGAGCACATCGCTTGAATTCTATTTTAATGCAGCAAACTGCAATGTTGCTAAGCAGATGTAAACCTTTCAACTCAGCTTTGCAAGTAATATGGTTTAATTGTTTAGGATATGTCTCGCACTTATTTTTGTATTACTCCATGTGTAAACAAAATGTGTCATATTGTTGTCTTCAGTAGTAGCTTCTGACCATAAATTTAGTTGTGTCTATCCATCTATTATTAATATATTGTATTCCCTTTCTGCAATGTAGCTATTTTGTATATTCCTGTTAGTAAGAATATACAATTTATGGCAAGTTCTGTCATGAAACTCTAGATGGTGCAGAGGGTAAACAATACAAATTGATGCTATTTACAGCATTAAACTACTTGGCATAAGACAATTGGTTCATGTTGCATATGCAGCCAAATAGCTTACTTTACATTTAAATAGCTGTTCAGTATTTACTAGAGCCATTCACAGTGCACATTCAGAGTTCCCCTGAAACCCTCCATCTTCCCCAGCTCCACCTGTACAGGTCTGCTATGGGTTATTATATATGCTATTTGTGCAGCAGCAGTATGTCTTAATAACTCACAGCACCTTATCGGTGTATGTATAGAGTGGGGGAACTATGACATCACTTTGTATGTATCGGCTGTTAGCATGAAACTGGTTGCCTCGACAAAAACCCAATAGGATTTTTCCATACGTTTTGGATTATCGCAAAAATAAGCTCTGTGTTCAATCATAGTTCACAAAATAATATAACTTTGACAAATCTTAAAATCAAGTCAAGTCACCTTTATTTACATAGCGTCAAGTTGGCACCCCACGTCAAGTTGGCCAGGGTGGGGGCACTGGCTTGCTTATTCCAAACAATTGGAAATACTCAACCCACTCTCCCCTATGCAATCACAACTCATTTGAATCTCATGCAATTACTGTAACAGCTCCCATAAAACTCCAGATTGTGGTAATTTACCATCCTCCTGGGTAAATTCTAGCCATCTTCCTACATGAGCTGGGCGGGCTGCTGTCCTCTTTCGTGGAGGATGGCACTCCACTCCTAGTCTTTGGCGACTTCAACATTCACCTAGACAAGCCTTATGCTATAGACTTCCATTCACTCCTTGCTTCATTTGATCTTGATCGCCTTGAACGACAAGCACGCACAAATCAGGTAACCAACTTGATTTAATTTACACATACAATTGTACTACAGACATCATTTTGGTAGAACCACTGAAAAACCTAGAACAATTAGTAGTCAGTTCTCACCTCCACACACAGACAGGACCTCTTATCAACCCCATCCACTGCTCAAACTCCCATCTTTTCCTTCTGTCCCCTCACTGAGTCGGAAGTATCCAAACTTCTCTACTCTAGCCATCCCACAACTCGTCCTCTAGACCCAATCCCCTCGCATCTTCTCCAAGCAATCCCTCCCACACCCTTACTAGGGCTCACACACATCATCAACACATCACTCCTCACAGACACTTTCCCCACAGCATTCAAGCAGGCTTGGGTAACCCCACTGCTCAAAAACATTAAACACTTCTCTTATAGAAAACTACAGATCGATCTCTCTCCTTCCATTCATAGCAAAACGCTTGAATGAGTTGTTTTCAATCAGGTATCATTGTTTCTTTCACAGAACAACAAACTGGATGCTAACCAGTCAGGTTTCAGGAGTGACATTCAACTGAGACGGCGCTTCTCTCAGTCACTGAAGCACTACGAATTACAAAAGCTGATTTGAAAATCATCAGTTCTCATTCTGCTGGATCCATCTGCTGCTTTTGACACTGTCAATCATCAGATCCTCCTGTCCATTCTGCTGGATCTATCTGCTGCTTTTGACACTGTCAATCATCAGATCCTCCTGTCCACCCTATCATCACTGGGCATCACTGGGACTCCACTTCGCTGGTTTGAATCCTATCTCGCTGGTAGGTCTTTCGAGGTGGCCTGGAGAGGTGAGGTATTCACAGCACATCAGCTGGTCAAAAAAACTCCTCAGGGGTCAGTTCTTGGACCCCTCCTCTTCTCATTATTAATATGAATATTTTAATTAAAACGTGTCTCCACACACTATTCAATACAATTCTAGTGCATTTAATCTATTAAATAACAGCAGAGTGAGCGAGTTTTTGACTCTTGACAAAAAAAAACCATTGCCCCTGGACGATAGAACTGGAAGTGCTAAAATACTAAATCGCTTTTTGGCTACAAAGTCACATCATAATTCCACCACTCTATTGGCAGTAGTAAGTTCCTGTATTTGCTTTGCAGCTGCAGCACTAATCTACAACAACAGTAATAACCAACAGCAGCAGCGTAGCAGATCTATTCCAACAAGATCAAATTTATTAATATTGTCATATCCATTACCATGGTAAAATCTTCTGAGAGTTGTCATGATATAAATATATTTTCACTAATGTGATAGGGATTTATTCATATTCATTAATATTAGAATATTCAAATATTAACTGATGCAGACGGATATACACTTTGCTGACACAGATTGATATAGCATCATCTGAAACTACAGTTATGTTACGTAAAAAAAGTGTGGCAGTCCCATATTGCTCTCAATTAGGGCACGCTGCATTTCCATTTTTCATCACAGATTTAGGCTACATTGGAAAAATGTGGGGCGCTGTTGAGCTCAGGAGGGCAGCGGCACCCTCTGCCCCTCTTACTATGATCATCACATAACCAAATTTTCTGCTATAGCCATGCGCTAAATTTCAATATATCCATCTCAGTTTATCTCATCGAATTCAACAGTCTAGAAACTCTGATAATATTTGATGAACAATGCTGAAAATGTACAAGTTAAATAAAAATTCCTAAATTACCAATTTAGGATTGATTCCGTTTATATAGAGTTATATGTTTTCAAGTGGATGAATATTTTGGCGGGGCACAACCTCATATGCCTATACAGCTCTTCACAGATCACAGATACAGTCTTCATCTTAAAAACAGCACAAATGTTCATCGGCTTCTTGACAAGGACAAAAAAAGCTACAAAAGTCTTTTTAAATTAGTCAATTTTGGCAAGAAACTCTGAAGAACAGAGGATGAAAGAATCCTAGAAAGAGAGGAAAAATACAAAAGATTCAAGCAGTTTAGGATTGTGAGGGCTAGCCAAAAATACAGGGCTGCTCTCCAGACAGAAAAAAGTTTCTCTGGTGCGGTCATCCCAAACTGTTGTGTTATATATTGCCTGTCACTCTATTCTGCGGGAATATTGGGGCGTTGGTGAGCTCAAACCTGAAGGTACAGCAATCCATCACCAACATTCACGGAAGGAGATCTCATCTCAGTGTTGGTAGCCAATATCCCAGCCGCTTGAGCAGCATATAATAGGGAGCCAGTTCAAGGCTGTTACAAACACACCGCTCATCTATGCCATCCACATTCTGGAGTTGATTGCTTTATCCTTACATCAAAACACCTTCAAATGCAAACAGAGAGAATTATAAAAAATACAGGCAATCTTATATTGTATCTCTCTCCTTGTTTTTATTTTATAAAAAAAATTATTCAATGACAATGTCCCGAAGTTCCCCTGTTCACGTCCATTGTATTTATTTATTTATTTAGTTAGTTAGTTAGTTTGTTTGTTTGTTTTGAAGAGAGCCCGGAGCTTGAGACAGAGAAAGCACACCGACAGTATGTCTGTGATATCTGTCAAGTAGTAGGAATATTTTGAAGAAATATTTAGTGGAATTCCCAAAGGAAATCTGTTACTAGAACAACAGCGTCTTGTTTACCTACTGTTTGGTGTCTGAGTTTTTCACATTTATCAGACCACAGAGCAATGATAGAAAAGTACCTGTTTAATATAAAGCATCTTTTCAGATAAGGACAGAGAAAGAGAATAAAATATTGAGATGAAATGTGTGAAGAGAGCAGTTGTAATATCCATGCCATCTTCTGAGCATACATTTGACCTTGTAAGAAAAGAATTCCATAAAGTACATCTGGAAGTCATAGGCTATTTCTCCCTCACACAATACTTAACACAAATAACAGAGATAGCCAGTCAGGAGAGATGATACAATCAAGCTGGAGACTACTTTAGATGTCTCACTAAATGCTGCTGTTTTGTATTAGTTTTAAAGTAGCTATTTATTAATTTAAACTCTCTATTCTAAATTTATTTTATCTAATCTGTCTTCTTTTTATTAAAAAAAACACAAACATTTGACCTCTATCAATTGCATATTTATTCTCTAACTGCTAGCTTTTCTTGTAAAACTAACACTAAGTTTAATTGTTCTATATTTTACATACTAGTTTTCAAAAAAAAAAAAAAAAATAAAAATATCCTTCCTACGTTAGGCTAACCAGGACTTGTAATGGCACTTGCATGTTATTGCTCTTTTGTTGGTTTTGATTGGTTCTATAATGTCCTCATTTGTAAGTTGCTTTGGATAAAAGCGTCTGCTAAATGACTAAATAAATAAATAAAATAAATAAAAATTTACACTGAATGCACAATTGACAAAAGGGACAGATTCTGAATGTTTCTTACTATAAATGCTCTGAGAGAAAAAAGGTGTGTGGGTCTAGTGTTTTTTGTCTAGTTGTGGTGCTTGTGTTTGTTGTCTAGTTGTAGTGTGGTGGTGACAAATTCAAATTTGGCTTGTGTCATTTTTAAGCTCACCTTGTTATCATCATTCTGTATATGCTCCTCTTATTAAAAGTGTTAATAAAATGAAATACAATGCTTATGATGAACTGGCTGTCTAGTCCGTTTCCTTGCTTATAGTTAATAAAATAAAATAAAATGAAATGACTTGTGATGGACCGGCCATCCAAACTCTTTCCTTGTTTTTTGGGGGGGATAGATTCTAGAATGTCTTGGACCTCACATAAGACAAGTGGTTAGTAAAATATAATAAAATAAATAAAACAATAAAACCCTTTTTCATGATAAAGTAGCCCCCCTTAATTAATTAATAAATAAAAACACATAGATTTTTTCAACATCTTCCAGACAAAATTTCAAAGGTGTTGAATGATGCATACATCTCCATTATCATTTTAAACTGCTCGGTATTCAGAGTCTGTCAACACAGTCTAGAGAACACCATCCAGTTTTCTGTAAGAGCACTTCTAAGATATCATTATTGCACAGACAACAACCCCATAAACAGTAGTAAAACAGGAAAGGCCAGCGAGAAACCGGGAAGTAAGGCTGATGTCACTGTTAGCTGTTGATCTAAATCAAGAAAATGAAGAGGAGTAGAAAAATAAAAAATCACTTTTAGAAGGAGGTGGAGAAACACAAGTAGAAAAGGTACAAGAGCGGATGGTGAAAGAGTGAGAGGAAGACAGTGGCAGCAGGGTGCTTTCTAGGGGCTCTCAGGGGACATTTTGTGGAAAGCTTCCCGCCCTGTGGCAGCCCGCAGGCCTTTAAAGAATGGCAGCGGGACGTCAGTCACTGGCATCAGCACAGGAGAGTGAGTGAGTGAGTGCAACATAGTGATGAGCTATGTGGGTGTATCGTGTGAGGGCTAAGCGATCTGAACAGATTGCCTATTCTCTGAAATGTTAAATCAAAATGCAAAACAGGAGTTGACCGGCCTTCCTCTCTAAACAGATTCACCAGCATATGTGTGGGAGCGTGGACAGGTTCTCGAGGAGCACATAATATTTTACGGTAATTAAACTGAACCTCCCAGTGACTGTGAAGTCTGTCTGTTTGCAATACCAGTTATTTTAGCCATCTTCAGGACTAAAGAAAAGGTCTGTACTATTTTCTAAGTATAAAAATTCTCTAAAAGATAAGCCAGTTCTGTATTTCAGTTCTTATTTCAGTTCTACTTACTCATCAAGCACAATTCAGATTCTAAAATATATTCTAAGATACCAAATTTGGTTGGTATAGATAATCCATAATTTTAAGCAGAAAAAGAAATGAATATTTAGAAATCAAAACTGTCTGTAACACCAGGTGCACATTGAGATGCTGTTCTTTATGATTGGTGATTGTCAGACTACAAAAAAAAAAAACTAAATAAAAAAAATACACTTAGAAAAGAGGCTTGTGTATTATCATTGTGTATTATCACTCCATTCTGGAGTGATCTAATACTTTAATATTTGTTAAATTACAGACTCAATACATAGTCACTGAGTATAATTACTGAGGAAATGTCCTGCTCAAGTCGTGCTTGCAATGGAGACTCTGGTTGATCAACTAGTTCTTTCAAAGTTTCATCATCGGACTCAGGCTCAAATTGATATGCTAAAATCAATGCCATCATTACTGTAGTTAGTGTTCACAATCCCTGAGGTTGACAGCCGAAGCTGAAATATGGTCTTGGGCGTTTCGTTGCAGAAACACAATGTAAGAGGTAAATAAATCACAACAGACTGGGCATCTGACTAATCAGAGCAGGCTAGGATCAAGGAAAGGACAGTTTTAGAGACTGAGTCTTCGAACAAACT
Source organism: Gymnocypris eckloni scoliostomus (assembly GCA_027564155.1). NCBI lineage: Eukaryota > Metazoa > Chordata > Actinopteri > Cypriniformes > Cyprinidae > Gymnocypris > Gymnocypris eckloni. The sequence goes on along the minus strand of CM050416.1, from coordinate 1,465,969 downwards.
GTTTTAGACTCTTTAAGAAATTAGGGGATGTGCATTTTTGGGGGTGCCTTGGGTGCATGAAAACCTAATAAAACAAAATATGAAAACAAAAAAAAAGTTCTGTAATTAGTGTTCTGACACAGTGTAATTATGTCTCAAATCACAGAAATCAATACCACAGTAAAAAAATTACAAACACGGATTCTAATTTTTACTAAAATCATTACAGATCTAAAGAACTCACATGCTAAAGAGGTGCAATGTTAATTGCAATAAAATTATGTGTCACTCTTTCCAGACCTAAATATATGTACAGGAATACAATAATACACTCATTGGCCATTTTATTGGGTAGGCTACACCTTACTAGTACTGGGTTGAACCCCCTTTTGCCTTCAGAAATGACTTCTTTGCATTCTTTGTGGCATAGATTTAACGAGGTGCTGGAAACATTCCTCAGAGATTTTGGTCCATATTTCCTGAAAGCATTACGCAGTTGATGCAGATGTTTTTGGCTGCACATCTATCATGCAAATCTCCCATTCCACCACATCCCAATGATGCTCTGTTAGATTGAGATCTGGTGATTGTGGAGGCTATTTGGGTATAGTCAAGTCAAGTCACCTTTATTTATATAGTGCTTTTAACAATACAGATTGTGTCAAAGCAGTATCAGATAGGAAAATAGTGTCGGTCAACTTGATCTCATTTGACATAATTTTTAACATTTGTCAAAAGTAGTTTCTTCGTTATTTCTTTCATTCGTTTTTATTTATTTATTTGTATGTATCTTTAACTGAATCTGTAAATGTTGCTAAAATGTGATACAAAATGTCTGCAATATTTTTTATGGCCTTACTGTAAATACTAAGACCCCTTCTGCATTGACTTTATTCATGTGTTTTCAAACAGGTCACTGCAATGATGGGGAACCATTTAACTTCTCATCCAGAGCTAGCCATCAATTATTTATAGTCACCTGTTTAAAATTTAAAGTACCACACATTAACATTTGCAGCACCTACACTTTCACCCTGGCCATCCTCCACTGATCCGCCACCCCTCCCCATCCTAGAAAACAGCCACTGATAATGAGTTGCTTTCGCCACTGAACGGGAGATGTTAAATCAAGCCAGGTCAGAGGAGACAGCAGGTGTCATGGTTAAGGGCACAGGCCAGGCATGTCTGATTACATTTCAGTCTTAATTGGTCATGCAAGAAAAAACAATAAATTCAGCAAAAAGTTGTAGCACATTGTGCAGAGCAATGGGATTGAAAAAATAATATTAGCAAACTGTGGAGGAGAGAAATTTATATTGAGTGAATAATAAGATATAGCGATTCACCAAAAATAAAAATGCCAAAAGAGAAGAAAAAAATAACATTTTCCCAAGACATTTAAAAAATAACTTCTATTATGTTGCAAAGAAGAAAGTCCTACAGGTTTACAGGGTGTGCAAATCATTAAAAAATTAATAATTTTTGGGGTGAACTATCCCTTTACATTTTATTCTGTTCCTCACACAAAGCTACAGTTTGATGCCGGTTCAGAAGACTTAAATAGTGAGAATATACTGCCCTATAGTAGAAGTCATAGCCTTTACGGTGATTTGTTTTTGTAATATTAGGAGCTTGTAATTTACTGTAACTATGGTACATATGGTTTTGAATGAAGTGTGTGAATAAGTTATGACATAATTTTTAAGTGTACTTTTATTTTAATCAAACTCTTTGTCAGATATTCAGTCTTTTACAGGCAAAAACAGCCCTATTCATGGAACATACAAAATACTTTGTCTTACACTTAATTTCCCCAAGCAAGAATTCTATAATTTATGCAGTATTTAAGCTGCGGTACTTCTCATAATTATTGAGCAATAACTAAATCATGAAGTATATCTTTGTGCAATATCATAAAAAACTAATCATTTCACACCAAAAAACAACCACTTTACAATTTAGATCCTGGCTTATGTATCCAGCCTTTGATCAACATCTTTAAAAAAACTTCCAAAAAAGAACCCAAGCTCAAAATGTCTGACTAACCTGGAGCATTACTGGACCCAAAACAAGCTCAGGAATCGTTAGGAAAGATAAAATAACTCTGCTAGACTAATCCATTCTGGTGTCTGAGAAAGAGAGAAAGAGGTAGAGAGAGAGAGAGAGCAGCAGAGCAGTGACACAGGGTAATCCTCCAGGGTCTTGCATTAGCGCGCTAAATTAAAGGCGGTATTAGATTAAATTGGCTCTCCGATTTCAGGGGTGTAAGTAAAATTCTAATTTGCATTTTCCACTGCCGCTTAAGATATAATTAGTTCAGGGTGATTCCCAGGTGCAAAAGACTGACAGCAACATCCAGCTGCTTAATGGGAGTTTATCATTTGTTAGCAGCAAAAGGTGCAATCAGCTGGGTCTACATACATGTGTGTGTTTGTCTGTGTGTGTCAATCAGTGTGTGTTTGTGTGTTGTGCATCCAGACTTATAGTTGAAAGCAAGTCAATAATAAACCGAAAAAAGGGTAAGTTTTAGTCTGTATGTGTCCGCAAATACCTGTGTAAAGGAACATGTTTCTTCTACACTGGTCATTACACATGTTGGCTGAATTTAAATTAATAAAGGCTGTGTGTGAGCTAAGGATGCTAATCAGTCTTACAGTAAACTCAGATCACCCATTTCCCCACATACTAAGTAGAGCTCCAGTAGATTGTTGTAAAATAATATTACAATGTATAACAGCTGTTTTCTATTTTAATACATTTTAATACATACAGAAGTAACTTATTACTGTGACAACAAAGCTGAGTTTTCAGCAGTCATTATTCCAGTCTTCAGTGTTACATGATCCTTCAGACATTATTAGAATATGCTGATTTGGTGTTCAAGTTAATTTTCGTTAATCAACAGGCACCTCACCGGACACAGTATCTGAAGTAAACCTTACATGAGATTACTATTTGCCCTCCTGCAGTGTTGTACCATCCTAGATCAATAAATATCCCATTTATTGATTTCTGTATCACTTTATCTACCAAATGAAAATTAAACATGTTCATTAAAACTTTCACAAATTGAGTTTATGCTAAAGAATTTAAAAAACGGCATTCTACAGAGAAGAAGTGTATTTCACAATCTCAAAATTAAGATTTATTAAATAAATTAATTAATTCATTCATTAATAGTTCCAAACTGCCATAATGTCTTAAAATAAATTAATGCATGATTCAACTTTAGGTCAAGTGTGTTACATTTGTTTCAAAAGCAGCAACAAATGCAAAATAAAAAAGCAAACACTGTTTTCAAACAGGTTTCCAAACCAGACCACTTCCCCCATCTGCCACTGATCACCCAATGTGATGGGATTTTGAAAGGCTCTAAAATGTCTGAAAGTAGCACAAATTATAGTACTGCTTATGCTATTATGATAAATCCACCTATAATAGCTTACATATTGTCCATGTATATTAAGCTGGGATAGTTAAAAGTATTTTAAAATAAAAAAAGAATTCCACACTCCACCTATCACACATGACAAACACATCAACATACAATGCCAAATCAGTGTTCAGAACCTTGGCCTGTACAGAAGGAAGTAGAACAACATAAACTACTAGCTGCTACAACACCAAACACATGTAACAAACAACAGCCACACTCAACCTTAACCTGCACACAAGCCAACAGATTTTATAAAACAGTATTAACAAGCATTTATATATATTTAGATAAATGTACATGCACTCAATCAGCAGATGTATAATTTACTAGCTTTAGACCCTATTTACAACTGGTATTTACATGCTTTTCATATGCATCTCCTGTAACCACTGATTGTGATTGCAGTTCGTTGAAGGGAAGGTCAGTGCAAGTTGATGTCAGACACACAAGTCAATGTGCAATTTTCAAACCTTTGTTTTGGTGCATTGATTACATATTAGATGAGTAGGCAGTCATGTTGTGTGAGATGCATTAGGACATATTAGCATATACACTATGAATGCTAAGTGCTTTTTATTGTCCTTTTATGTATATGGTCAAATGTATGCATTGTAGCCTGTTTACACTTGTATATTGTGCTGTTCACATCACATCACCCAAGACGGATGTTTACAGCATTTGTAAATAAGCCTTTTTTAGCAGAACTAAATTCTCCTGTTTCTAGAAATGGATTCTATATTTGTCCACTCTCCTTCAAGCATACACACGCAAACACTTCAAAATGTGTGTTTTTTTAGACACATTATTGTATTTTCTTTATGTGGTTCATTTATTCAAAAATAATAAAAAAGCTTTCTATTGTTTTTCCTATATCCTTTTCATTGTGTAGGGATATTAGGATGAGAACCTAAACATTCCACGTCCCAAGTGTGATAGAAGAACAACAGCAGGAATTTTCCTATTGCTCCCATTGTGGGAGTGATCGGCTAGCCTCGTCAGGAGACAGTTTCTATAATTGGTTAAAATGACCAAGTGCAGAGAAGGATGGCTCTCTGCTGAAAACCATTTCCCAGCTCAGCTTGGAGCAGAGCCAAACCCTGGGTTGTTCGGATGCGTTCCAGCCCCAGCCTGACTGGCAGCAATTAGGGGTGTCTGAGCCAAGCTCAGCTTGCGCTCCGCACAAACACCCCTAATTACTGCCAATTAGGCTAGGCGGGTAGGCAGATTTGAGAAGCTGGGGGGATGTTCAGGCATGGGTGGGCATGGAAACAATTTTCAAGGGCTTAGAAACGTGACTAGAAGGAAAGGTTAATGCTTTTGAGTGCACGGAGGGAGAGAGGGAGGGGAGTGTGGTGTCTGAGCCATCGTCTCACCTCTAGTGATGAGCCAGGCTTCTTTTTTAGCTCCTCGCATTTCCGAAACTTGCAGATCTGGTGGCCCGTCTTACGGTTCCGACAACTGCTGCACACTCCACAGTTGATTAGCCTCCTGCAGGGCGCGCAGACCCCACACCTTTTCCTTTTCTTTTTCGCTTGGTTTCCGCTGGATGCAGAGGAATTATTCTGTGGGCAGTCTGCCAGATTGGCAATTTGAAACGCACTGTCTGTAACGGCTGCTGAGGCTGCGGGGGAGTGAAGGGCTGTCATGACGATGACCCCAGGAGGTAATGAGATGCCCCCTAAAGCTGGAATAGCGGAAAAAGTTCCAACACGTTCCGAGAGATTCATTATCTCTGCTTCAGCAGCACCGCATTTCAGCTTGTTCATGCATTCTCCTGCTAAAGGTCTGCAGTGTTCAGGGGATAAGCTAGAGAGGAAATTATTATTTGCCATTTGTAGCGTCTCTGGCGGCACGCCAGGTTTCCCTGGCCTTTGGGAGTCGTTTCTATGCATGCTGGTCCTATTAGGGTTTATTGCTGCTGATTTCCTTCCCCAGAGCATGCCGTTATCACAGTTCCAAGGGGACATGCCGATTCTGGCGCTGGGAAAAATTGGTGTCGTTATGCGGGCAATCTTAGCAGTCTGTGGAAATGCCCCATTGGTTTTGTAAAAGTTTGCAAACGACCTGTACCTTTCCATTTCGGCATTGTAATCCAACAGCTGGCTTAATCCACCGTCCTGAAGATTATCCTTTTGCAAGAGTGACATGTCGGTGCTCTGGCCGCTTTCAATGCAAAGTGCATTGTTAAGATTAGACATGACTGCTAAGTTTTAAATGCTCACAAGAAAAATTCAGGGGAGGGTAGCAGTTGTTTTTTGTCAAGGTGAAGCTTGTTAGACACAACACGTTACCATCCTGGTTTATCCTCTCCACTAAAACAAGAGAACAACAATTACGGATACAAGTGACAAACATTTCCTGTGCATCATCCGCCACTTCCAAGTTACTCAACTCTAGTGAAAGGTTTTTACTTCACAAGTCAAAATTGTCTATTTCTGGGTTTTTCTCTCCTGATTGCTTTAATCATGAAGTTGGGATTCTAACTCTGTGACTTGCCATTGTACCTATGACACTTTTATGTGGCATTGCCATAGGAAACAGGCATAATCATACATGAAAGTCATATAATTGCACCACCAAGATTGAATAAAAATATATATTGTCAGTACACTGACTTCCCAGAAAGAAATGGTCAAATTAAATAATTATTTACTATATTATTTATACTATGGGACCAATACTTGGAAAATAAAAGTAGCATCATAATAGAAACTAAACATTCATGCAAATTTAGCATAAGGTTGTTGTTTTTCTGTTGTTGTTGTTGTAATAGCTATCTCAAATATAAACAACCTCAAACTTTACAAGTCTTGAATTTTCAAAAAAAAAAAAAACGTGATCTTGTATCAAGCACAAATTTCTTACGAAAATATGTAGAACATTTTCAAGATTCACCCAATAATACAAGAATACGTTGTGAGGTTCACTTCAACCAAGTCCCAGACCTTGACAACTGTCTACCTGGTCTCATAGCATTAGTGTGTGGGAGGGATCCATTTACGATCTCCCAGTCTGGCTGGGTTTTGTTGCCACAGATAAAAGCCTATTAGACACATCTTCCTCTACTTGCATTACCTTTCACTTGACTCGCTCACTGACTGTCCGTGGTACATTGCAAGACAACTACAGCGATTCAGAGCTCTGTTAACATCTGGTTCTGTATTTAATTGTGCATTTCCACCTGAGAGACAAGTACTGGATAACCAACCATTCATATCTAAGACCTTAATCACCTTAGACCTCACACGAAGCCAGTAATGTTTTTATTAAGTTTCTTAAAGAGGCTCATGCTGCTTTATAACTTCCTAATTAAAGGCAAACAGAGTAAAAAAGATCACTTTACACTCACAAGCATAAGAAGTTTTTTATTCAGAGAAATAATGTAGACTGAAGGCTACTTATGATGCAAATCTCTATTATTATAATCCCTGTTGTTTTTCTATTTTCTCTGTTCACGAGTAAAAGGTGCTTTTAAACCGCTGATTTTCAAGCTGTAAACAAAGTTCAGAGAATAAGAAATATCCGATACTCAGAGGAGACTGAAAGAGGTCGAGAGTAGACACGTGTGCCGTTGATTACAGCCCGAGACATTCAGATCAAATTGCATAATTTAATTTAATCACTCTGGCGCCTTCAAAACCACCCGAAATAAATAATAAACAGCGGACATTCAGAAAGCATGCGCCACTATCGCTAAGTGAGAAAAAAATGAAAGAGCATCACCTACCAGACAATCCAGACACTAGAGCAGCACATTACTGCGATGAATACACAATAAACACACGCCGAGTGATCACTACAAAAGCACCATCTTTACGCACAAAACGCCATTCTTCATGCGGAGAAAAGTAGAAGAAAGGGTATATGTTTGTGATGGCGTCCGGGTTGAGCCTGTTGTCCGTGGAGCGATGACTGGAGGTGAGGTGTCTCCTGTCGCTGTGTGTGGCTGATTGGTGCTGAGGTGAGGAGGATGGGGATGTGGACACCAACTGATCATTGGCTGGAAATTACTATAGAAACACCAGGAGCTCTGGGGAGGGGGGTGCTCATCAATCTCCAACTGGAAACAGCGTGCTTTCCTATCACTAAGTTAAATTAGTACTCCAAATTCACAGTCATTTAAAGTTGTGAAATACAAAATAAAACGTTTTGAAGAACACATGGAAGAAGACATTGTACCACTGACTTTCACTACAAAAAAACACACAAAAAAAAGCACAGAGACATTTTGAGAATATCTTATTTTATGTGACACAAATCACTAATAAAAAACTAAAAACTAATAAAATGTCACTATTTGTGTACTTTATAGCCCAGGTTATATTGTATTGCTTGGTATATGCTTGAATAATAGGCACTGTAAAGTCTTTCAAAGTGACTTCTGAAGACTTATACTAGAAAAACATCAACTGAAAGAGATTTGAGGGCTTAATCGAAACTAGAATTTTTTTTTTAACTGTGAAGTGGGTGGGGGGTGGGATGCGCATAGCTTATGTCAAATATTAATATTGTTGTTGCTATTGTTAAAAAAATACCAGATACGTCGTTTACCTCTTAAGTTTATGATTTGCACATTTTTGTGTAATATTAGTGGAAACAAATAGTAATTTAATTTAATAGTTGTGCTAGCTTTAGATGTACAGGTGCATCTCAATAAATTAGAATGTTGTGGAAAAGTTCATTTATTTCAGTAATTCAACTCAAATTGTGAAACTCGTGTATTAAATCAATTAAATGCACCCAGACAGTTTAAGTTTGGTTATTTTAATTGTGATGATTTTGGCTCACATTTAACAAAAACCCACCAATTCACTATCTCAACAAATTAGAATACTTCATAAGACCAATAAAAAAAATAGTTTTTAGTGAATTGTTGACCTTCTGGAAAGTATGTTCCTTTACTGTAGATGTACTCAATACTTGGTAAGGGCTCCATTTGCTTTAATTACTGCCTCAATTCGGGGTGGCATGGAGGTGATCAGTTTGTGGCACTGCTGAGGTGGTATGGAATCCCAGGTTTCTTTGACAGTGGCCTTCAGCTCATTGGCATTTTTTGGTCTCGTTTCTCATTTTCCTCTTGACAATACCCCATAGATTCTCTATGGGGTTCAGGTCTGGTGAGTTTGCTTGCCAGTCAAGCACACCAACACCATGGTCATTTACCAACTTTTGGTGCTTTTGGCAGTGTGGACGGTGCCAAATCCTGCTGGAAAATGAAATCAGCATCTTCAAATAGCTGGCAAGCAGAAGGAAGCGTGAAGTGCTCCAAAATTTCTTGGTAAATGGGTGCAGTTATGTTGATTTTCAAAAAACACAATGGACCAACAACAGCTGATGACATTGCACCCCAAATATCACAGACTGAGGAAACTTAACACTGGACTTCAAGCAACTTGGGCTATGAGCTTCTCCACCCTTCCTCCAGACTCTAGGACCTTGGTTTCCAAATTAAATCCAAAACTTGCTCTCATCTGAAAAGAGGACTTTAGACCACTGGGCAACAGTCCAATTCTTCTCCTTGGCCCAGGTAAGACGCCTTTGACGACAACTGTAGCCAAATTCCTTGACACATCTGTGTGGTGGCTCTTAATGTCTTGACACCAGCCTCAGCCCATTTCTTGTGAAGTTCCAAATTCTTGAATCGATTTTGCTTGACAATCCTCATAAGGCTGTGGTTTTCTCGGTTGGTTGTGCATCTTTTTCCTTCCACTCAACTTTGCTAACATGCTTGGATACAGCACTCTGTAAAAGCCAGCTTCTTTGGCAATGTATGTTTGTGGCTTACCCTCCTTGTGAAGGGTTTCAATTATTGTCTTCTGAACAACTATCAGATTTGCAGTCTTCCCCATGATTGTGTAGCCTTTTAAACCAAACTGAGATACCATATTGAAGGATCAGGAAACCTTTGCAGGTGTTTTGAGTTGATTAGCATGTCACCATTTTCTAAATCGTTGAGAATTGGTGGGTTTTTGTTAAATGGGAGCCAAAATCATCACAATTAAAAGAACCAAAGACTTAAACTACTTCAGTCTGTGCACATTGATTTAATACACAAATTTCACAATTTGAGTTGAATTACTGAAATAAATGAACTTTTTCAATCACATTCTAATTTATTGAGATGCACCTGTATTTTGTACATATTACTGAATGTGTATCAACATGCCTGCAACCAGATTACTAAAAACCCAACAGTAGGGTCCAGAAGAATGCTTGTCAAGTTTCCGGTTACAATCTACACTTGCCAAAATCCTAAAGCACAATCCACCAATTAGAGTGGAGTCCTGTTACCATAGATATATTTTGCAGGGACAATGCACCCCAGTGGCATGGGTTACCTATTCATTTTGTTCAATTTCAGACATTGAAATATTTTATGCAAACCAAATATTTGAAAATAGTCAATTTTCCACAAAAATATTAAGCAGCTGTTACGTTCCCAATCTGTTACGTTCCCAAATGTCTAAGGGCAAAGGGGAAGTAACGTTTTAAAGTAAGGGTTTGCACCGTTCTCAGTCCCAACACTCCATTCAGTACACAAGGTAAGATGCCAGTAAATTTACTTACAATAAACAAAATGACATGCAGTGCAAAATAATCTCCAAATAAACAACGTCAACAAAAAACAGCATCTCTTCAGGAGTGGGTAAAACCAAAACAACAAACAAAAGAGTACTACCTGCCAGAGAGGAATCTAGTTAACCTACAAGAAAAATAAATACAAATAAACAGAATTCTTACGAACTTCCTAACTAGCAAAGACAGGAGAAAACGATGATAAAAGAAAATGGTACCCGACTCCCTACTGCTCTAACACTAAAAGAAAATATGTAAACGACTCAAAGCCATGCACTACAGCCACACCATGTTTGAGTTTAGTTTTTACTTTAAGCTTAACACATAAGACTGCACACTACAGCCAGAACACCAACATTACTTTTAACACACCAACAAGCACAACACTCTGGAACTGGCAACATCTCAACACACTCATGCTCTTGGGAGAAGGGACCATTCCCTGGCTCACTCTCTTGATTTTCTTAAATACCGGTTCCTCTTGACATTGACGAGGAGCAGCTGGTACGTCCAATCCCCTAGATTAGGACAGGGAGGAGCACAGAAAATAGGACAAAACAACAAAAACTATAACTCCCAGAATGCCGTTAGGCCCACTGGCAGCACATCATGAATGACATGCACCATGCTAATAAAACACACATTTATATGTCCTGGGATGTAACAGCAGCACAAATATTTTCAACACTGATAATAATAAGAAATGTTTATGATCATCAAATCATCATCTTAGTTTGACTTCTGATGTATCCTGTGTGTTCCTGTGGCTCAGTGGTTAGAGCTGCGTTAGCAGCGCAAAGGTTGTGGGTTCGATTCCCAGGGAACACACATACTGACAATACAAGTGTATAGCGTGAATGCACTGTAAGTTGCTTTGGATAAAAACGTCTGCTAAATGCATAAATGTAAATGTATCATGCAACATTGGAGACTACAAGACTGGAGTAATGGCTTCTAAAAATTCAGCATTGCAATCATAATAATAAATGTAATCTGTAGCCTAATATATGAATGAATATTTCCTTTTCTATGCAATTAAAGTGAAATAACAACATAAATATGCGAGCCTGATAAAAAAATTATAATATTAGAAGAAATATCAGATGGCACTTAGAGGCTTTTACATCTGAACTCTTCATATATAATAGATAACAAAATTACTGTCTTTCATATGAAATAAACACATCCTTGGTGAGCGTGAAAGACTTCTTTCAAAAACATTTAAAAAAATCTTACCAACCTGAACAGTAGTCATATATCATATTTTCAAAGACAATAGTTTTTAACATCATCATGATCATCAAATGATCAGTTTTAAATGACATTCTTTACGCTTGAAATTAAACTCTTTATGCTTAAGTCAAGCAAACTTAACTACTGGCTCAGTATTAAAACAAAAGCGAAAAACAAACGTGATGTCCGCACACTGATATAACTAATTAAAACAGCCTATCAAAAAAGGTGACTAAAAGTTTAATTAAATATCACAATGTAAGTTGTTCTTATCCATTTTAATGCTAAATTTCATTTATTATTACTGAATAACTACATTAGGCCAAACCAACAAAAATTATAGATTTTTAAAGAGTTAGATCAGATGGATAGAGATAGATGAAATGGCTCCCCAAGATAGCAATTGCCCAGTTTCTCTTTTTATAGTGCTGGTGAGGTGAGCTCTTTTAGATAAATGCTTTCACTGCCACTTTGCAGTTTCAGACTATTTTGCATGGACACATCTGTGTCAGTCCAAACCTCCTTACTGCAGACACATTTTATCTTATGAGCGTCCCCTTAATCCTCCTGGGAAATCTGCAGAGATGGTCCTAACTGTCAGCAGACAGAGACGAGAAATCGAGAGTGTTTGTAGCTTGGGAATGGAATGGGCCAAACATGGCAGCCGCATGACTGGCTCTGTGCCAGTCTCTTACTATAGGTATGTGTGTGTGTGTGTGTGTGTGTGTGTGTGTGTGTAATAGAGAGAGGGGGGTGTTGGGGAGGGAGAGAGGAAAGAAAAGATTCAGATTTTTTATTGTGTCAGTCTCTTACTACCATTAAATAATTTTGCAATGTTACAAAAGAGTTGCATTTTGGGTGCAGCTGGGTCACGTTGCAGCATAAACGTAAACATATTTTTTTAAATAAATTACATATGTTACACGCTCACACGCACACACAGCTCGATATCGTTTACCCTGTAATGTTTCTTGTATTTTACCTTGATTTGCCTAGCCTTTTGTGTTTTTTATCTTGGACTCTCTTCTTTGGCACTCAATGGAGGCGGTCGCATTTTTCACTCCCCGTCCTCGCCCTTATTTTTCCTGCTTGATCTCTTGTCTCGTCTCTTCTCATCTATTGAGAGACTCTTTCTGCACTGCTCTCCAAACTGAAAAATTATGGATTTGATCAACTGGTCTCTCAACGCAATTGACACCATCTTCTCAACGAGAAGCTTGGGGTTCGGGGGAACCTGACTGCCCTGACGGAACGTTCGCAGCTGGCTACACGATGGACGCGTGGGAGAGGTGGCGGATCGTGTGTCTAGCGGCTCTTTCCGTGGAGGACATTGAAGATATCTACCTATTCGGAACCATGATAACAGGTCTTCTGCTGATTGGATTAGGCTTTGCCCTGGGTTATCGAAGAATTCAGAAAACGGGAACAGCTATCCAAAGCCTCACAATGCTGCCCGTCATGATTGAAGCAGTGGGAAGAGCGGTCAGCATTGAGACTGAGACTATTAACCGCAATATGGATTCTATCATGGAGAAGCTCACGGCTTTGCAAAGGAAAATTGATGGTGTTGGAGACCAGAATGGACAAAGAGAGTAGCCGTGGAATTGGAATGCGGTTACTCGCCCCAAGACTAAACAATCGCAATCTTATCTTTTTTGGCTCCCCTGAACCAGACCTGGCCTCGGCCAAGGCTGCTGCTGGAAAATCAACCCTGGGAAGAGCACTGCAGTGAGACGCTCTTGCGTTCCTCCCCCATTCTACAGACACCTGCTGATTACAAACTATTACACATACACACACATAAACACATATATAAAGATATGCATTCACCTCCCCACCCCCGATCCCTCGCCTCCGTCCCTTTTAACCGCCAGCCTGACAAGCGGGTCTGTGACCAGCGCCGGGAATGGCTGCAGGACCGGATGGCTGCTTGCCGGAGCTGGATTACTTCCCCTGTTGCAAGTGTCTATGGTGTATTATGTGCTTTTGTTGCTGAGGTGTTTTTCCGGTTCTCATACTGTACTCCCCAAGGAGCATAGTCTGGGGGTTATTTTTTTTCTCCTCACCTTCCTCATGTTATGCTGTATTTTTCTTCAATTCCCTGTCTTCCTGTCCTGTCTACCCCCTTGTCATATATGTATGTTGTGTATGTATGGAAGTTCTACATTTAACTTCTAATTATACCCTGTATAATTTTATTATGTGACAAATAAAGATAGAAACCTTGACCTTGACTATTGATCTGTTTTGTGACCGAATGCTGCCTGCCCGGACCATCACCTGTTTTATGTATTACTCTTTTGCCTCTGTCCTGGATTATTATTGTTTGCTGTTGTTTCGACCCTGCCTGTCTGACTATGTTTTGCTAAAATAAAGCCTGTATTTGGATCCATCACCCCATTGTCACTCCCCCTCCGTTATAGATATCCATACCCGGATCCAGCTGCCATGGACTCAGCAATGAGTTTAGTTCTCCTCAGTCAGGGAACGTGTGCCAGTACAGACACTTGTTACAAAATGGCTACCAGCCCAGAGACTTTTCACAAAATGGCTGCCATTCCAGAGTCTCTTCCTGTAATGGCCAGAGCCACAAAGTCAGTCCCAAGTTGTCCGAGACTGGCATCCAGTGTGGAGGATCCACCGCTGGTGTCGGTGCAAGTGGCTGGCTACTCCATAATCTCGAAGCTCTCAAGCCACATAGTCTCAGCACTCCCAGTCTGCTGAAAAATCCACTCTATTCCTCGAATCCATTCCCAAGCCTGCTCTAGTTCCCTAATCCATTTCTGAGCTCACTCAGAACTTATGAAATCTTCGTCGGTCCTGACGTGGTCATGGAGACTGTCTGTGAATCCCCTGTCATACCCATCTCATTCATAGAATTCATTCATGAACTCTCAGCCCTGCCTGTTACAGCCACAAGAGCCCCCTTTTAACTATTTGCCTGGCCTGATGCCATCATGGAGACCATCTGTTCATCCTCAGTCAGGCCTGTCGCAGCCTTTGAGGCCATTTATGAACTCCCTGTCCTTCTGGTCATGGTAACGGAGATTGCCGTTGAATTCACTCAATGTCCTGTCCCAGACAAGGAGGCTACCTGTAAACTCTTTGTTTGTCCTGCAATGACTAAGAAGATAGTTTCTGAACTCTCAGTTTACCGCATCACAGCTAGGAAGGCCGTTTCTGAAATCTTAGTTTGTACTGTCACGGCCTTGGAAGCCGCCTATGAACCTTCTGCCTGTCCAGCATCAGGCGAGGAGGCCCTTACAGAACTTTTTGCCTGTCTAGCCATGGCCAAGGAAGCCGTCTATGACAGTCCTATCACAGCCTTGGAGGCCGTCTGTAAACTCTCTGCTCACCCTGTTATGACCAATGATGTTGTCCCAGTACTGTCTACCTGTCCTTTTACGGCCACTGTTAACCTATCTGTGGCTGTAGTTCTATGTCTGCCTGCCTGCTTGCCTGTTTTTCCCCTTCGGGATGGTTTCTGTTTCTGTTTGTTTTATTTTTTTATTAAAAACCAGAGCCCGCTCCGTTCCGTGAGCTTACAGTGTTCGTTCCAGTGCCCGCTCCATTCCGTGAGCTCACAGTGTCCGCTCCAGAGCCCGCTCCATTCCGGGAGACCACAGGGTCCGCTCCGCTCCGGAAGCCCATAGAGTCCACTCCAGAGCTCGCTCTGTTCCGTAAGCCCACATAGTCCGCTCCAGAGCCCGCTCCATTCCGGGAGCCCGCAGGGTCCACTCCGTTCCAGGAGCCCGCAGAGTCCGCTCCATTCCGGGAGCCCGCTCCGTTCCATGAGCCCGCAGAGTCCGCTCCGTTCCGGGAGCCCACAGAGCCCGCTCTGGTCCAGGGGCCCACAGAGTCCGCTCCGGAACCCACAGAATCAGAGTTCACTCAAGAGCTCACTCCCCTCAAGTGGTGGTTCTCTGCTCCACCCTGGGTGCATCCTGCTCTGCCGGCCCCGCCCTGACCTTCTGCTCTGCCTATGTCTCCAGGCCGTCTTCCACTCCACGGGCCTGGAGCACCGTCCCTACCCCAGATCCGCTTGTTGTTTGTTGTTGGTGCCATGTGCTCTCCTGTCTATTGTCTGCCCCCTCCCATCTTGTTACCTAATCATTTTTTCACTTGCTCCACCTGTGTCTCCCTCGTTACCCTCATTTGTCTCCCTATTTAGCCTCTTGGTGTCTGTAGTCCTGTGCTGATCCGTTGTCTTTCGTCGTGTGTGTGTTATGTTAAACTGCACAACAGTTCTCTGCCTGCCTGCCTGCCTGTTTTTTTCCCTTCAGGGCGGTTTCTGTTTATCTTTTTTATTATGTTATTAAAAACCCGATTCCCCTGCATTTAAGTCCTCGCTTTCATCTCTCCAGTCGATTCCTGACTAAATTAATATTTTTATTAAATTACACAGCCAATATAAAATATTTTGGCAATGTTACACCTGGTAGATTTTATTTAAGGAAGGCTCAAATAACATCATTTTTTACATCAAAATCCAAACCAAACCAAATTTCAACATCTGTGTGTAAAACAACATAATCTGTAAATTTTTATTAAAATGTTTTTAAAAAAGTTTTCTTAATATAGCCTAATTGTTTAATATTAATCATATTTTTACAACCATATCACAATGCTTAAATATAATATTTGCATAATGTTTTGTTCACAGTTAAAAAAAAAATAGTTGCCTGCAATGGAATTTATTATAAAACCTTCAACAATTGATGTACAGTTCAATACAGTATTTAACCCCTAAACAAAGGTGAATTTTAGTACCTTAAAGTACACGTTATTATCTAAAGTGTGCAAATTAATATAAATGGTACTAGTTGGCAGCTGTTATATTTTTTATGAGAGCGTAAGATACTGTTATTGCATCGGAAGCATAAAATACTATTAATTAATTTACCAAACAAAAACATTGCAAAAATGTTTTTAAGAAATATAAATATGAACACAAATCTGAAGACAGACCACTTCTGTAAGCACTTAACTAATCCACAATAATGAACAAAGGCGCTTACTATGCAAACTATTTAAAATGCAGTACCAGACTGCACATGGTATTTGACCTAATTAATTTGACATTATACAATTTTCAGTGAGACTTATTGACTATATTAATTGACTTTTCTATGTATAATTGAAAATGAAATGTGTATGTATGATTGACTGACTAAGTACCCTAAGAATATAGTTCAGTAGGAGAAATTATTAGTTGAGATGCTAAATATTGTCTATAGGCTTACTGCTTTATTTTCACCCCACCTGGTCTCCACCAGGGAAAGTTTTGTTTGTTTGATCATAAATAAAAGCACTTTAATTCGTGTTGAATCTCAAATCATTTTAATTTGCACACCCTTAACCCTTCCTGTCTCTTTACATTGGGTGAATTTCAAAAAGCATTTTTGTGGCCTTCAGAAGCATTGCTGGAATAGGACACCACACAAATATGAAAATAGGAAGCCATTTCAAATATGACACAAAGGCAATACTTTTAAAACATATGTAAATATAAATGCACATTTATTTGCAAAAGCAAATGCTTCCTTCAGTATTCACAGCCGCATTCGTACACTTCCCGTAACTCAGTTAAATACTGCCCTCTGCAGGACTAAATATATCTATACATGCACCACATTTTTTATTTTTACATTAATTTTGTAATTTTACAAAAACTTGCATTTTGTTTGCAGTTAGGTCACGTTGTAGCACACACTTGTCAGGTTTTAAAAGCAGGACAAAACTACTTTGCCACTTAAAATTAGTCAACATAGTTTTCTTTCCTCGCTTAAATACCACCTCAGGTAATGAAGTAATAGCTAAACAGTTCAGTCTCATTTCACGACATTTATAACCAAATTAAGTTCGTTATTCTTCCCACACCTTGTGTTTTGATACTACTTCTTTAATTTGACCCATCTACAAACTAGTTATAACAGTCTGGCTTCTTCTGAACGTATGCTCTAGTTTTAAAATGTTTGCCAATTTTGTTTGTGTCTGTACATTTTTGCCCTTTAAGAGAGTGCTCCTAATCTTTTTTGAAATGTGTTTATCTCGATTTTTGTTGTTGTTATTCTGTCTCTCACTGTTCAAATAAACCTATCATTAAAATTATAGACTGATCATTTCTTTGTCAGTGGGCAAACTACAAAATCAGCAGGGGATTCGAATACCCCCCCACTATATACTATACTGCAAACAGACAGAACTTGATTCTCATGTGATCAGTCACATTAATTGCTATTGTGTTGTTAATATCTGAATATACATTAAAGGGATCCTGGGTATTAAGACACGTATGGCTTAATATAAGGTAAATGATGTTTCTTACTGAAATATGTATAGAAAACCCCATTAAAGACGTTATTTAAAAAAATCACATCGTTTTATACATATTTTGGACTGTGGTGGCGCCATTTTTCTCATGACGTAAAATCCACACTGAGAAACTCCTCCTAGCAGCCGCGCGTCATGATTAACCCGTTTAATCCCAATTTTTTCCCAGACATGAAAATATCCAAATGATGTGTCATAAGTAACCCTTTGAATTTTTTGGGGAAAAGTGTGTGACAAATTGTGTTTTACGTTCGGTCACCTGTGTGTACTTAAGTTAAATCACATATTTCTGCAGTCATAAACATTGTTATATATCTTATATAGCCCAGCTATTTTAAACTGTTTTATCACTGTAATGAAGTTGATAGATATACAGGAAGAAGGAGGCGGGAACCGGCGAACACTTAACACATTTTAATAACAAAATAAACAAACACAAATGAAAAGCGGCAGCCCCTCACGGACGACTGCCGCACACAAAACACAAACTAAAAATCCAGGCCTGGTCCTCTCTCGTCTTCCACTGTTGTCACTCCTCATTTAACCCTTCCGAAGCTCCTCCGTGGGACTCGAGACCGGTGAGTGGTGCAGGTGTCGTTCATTATCAATTACTCCACCGGCCTCGCTCCGTTCCCACGGCTCTCGGCCCCGCCCCACTCGTCACAATCACATTCTAGGGTTACTATTATGCATAACAAACGTATGCAACAAAATTACATAAAAATTCAAACATCACCGCATTTCAAAATGGTAATTTTTTGTAAAATATAACATCACATTTTTTATATTAATGCTACGAGTATTACAATATCATTATTGTACATTTTTGTAACATTGTAATTTTATATTTAGTGCAATATTTTGTCATTGCAACATGTTATTGTCATTTTCACTAGTAACTGCAATTGGATTTATATTGTACCTAAGTTCACTGTTATCCCACTATTGTGACCATCAACATGTTTTCTCACTCTATGACCACACTCAAAAAACTAAATATATGCAAATACGTATATTAATACAAGACACCCTAAAGATCATGTGTACCAAAAATCGTTGTTATATCTTTGTGTTAACATACTTTACTAGCCTTTTGTTTTGGAGATTTGATGCAGTCATCACCTTCTCAAGGTGCAAGCAGGAAATAAACTGCTCTGGTCATGTGACAATTAGCACTAATCATGAGAAACTGCACATATTTAATTGAGACCCGTTATTTTTTCCATATTTTCAGGAAGTGCATTAAAACATCAGTCAGTAAGGTTTTTAGAGCTTTATAAATGAAAACCTTTTTTATGGTCATTATTGTGACAAGTGGGATTAAATGAGTTAATAGCGTCGGTACCATTTTGTAACCATTCATTTAAATATCTTGTTTTGTGGAAAAAGTTAGTACCCACCAAACATTTACATTTACATTTAGTCATTTAGCAGACGCTTTTATCCAAAGCGACTTACAATTGGGAGTACATAAAGCGATTAATCTTGAAGAGGCAAACATACAGAGGAAGTGCCAATAACACCAAGTCTCAGGCATTGTTCAAATAAGTACAAGCTAGCAAGGGAAGGAGAGAAAGATAAAGAGAAAGATGAAGATTTTGAAAAGGACACACCGTCAGGAAAATTCAAATAACCTGTTTGGCTTGATCATGACCATTGAAGTACATGGTACGAAGATCAAAAGAGCTGTCTGAGGGATTTAGAAGAAATTTTGTAGATGCTTATTAGTCTGGAAAGGGATTCAAACTCATTTTATGGCTTTTTAAAATCAACCATTCCACTTTCTGTGAGATAATCTGCAAATAGCGAAGATTTCACTTCACTGGTAGTCTGTCCGTTCATATGGTGAATGTATAATGTAATTATAAGAGATTCTTAGAGAGTTTAGTAAAAAAAAATACATTTTTTTTACTAGTTTAAATAGTATTTATAGTTGCATCTCAACAAATTATAATGTCGTGGAAAAGTTCATTTATTTCAGTAATTCAACTCAAATTGTGAAACTCGTGTATTAAATAAATTAACTTAAGTAGTTTAAGTCTTCGGTTCTTTTAATTGTGATGATTTTGGCTCACATTTAACAAAAACCCAAAAACCCACAAATAAGGAAATGTATGCATGCATGTTCACAGTCCTGTGTCAACGTAAGAGTCCTTTTTATAATAAACGTATCTAGTCACAGAGCCTCACTGTGACACAATCTCTTGTTTGATATTTGATACATAATGTGTTTCAGCATCAAAATTTTGAAATTGCATGCCTTGAGTCCATGATCGACTGCAAACTGCTATCCTTTTATAGCACCAGAAAATAAAGTCACCAAGATGCCATACTGCTAATAATTAAGAGAGGCCTGCATGTCTGAAACCTGGAAGATGGTCTTGTTTGCTTGTCGAGTGGCCATCGTGACCTATAGGGGTAAATCCCCCTACGAACCCCTGAAGTGACTGAGCAGCAAGGAACAACCATTCCACTGGTTATTTAACATGACGTGGGCAACTGGGACACTGCTTGTTGCAAACACAGCAATGTGGACATGTGTAACGGATGTATGCCAGTAAGGAGTCCCGGAGTCCCGGGTTCGCGACCCGCTCGGTGAGTTGGTGCGGACCCGTGTTACACTGGTGCCATGACCCGGACGGGAGTGAGGTTTAGGGGGGTGAGTGTAACGGATGTATGCCAGTAAGGGCTGTGTGTAAACCTCACTCCCCTGACCTCAAAAGAGGCGCTCTAGCGACTGACGCTAGAGGCTGTAGCCTTTGGCGTTCCTTGTTAGAGCGCCCGCCTCCCGCACCGGAGTCCCGGGTTCGCGACCCGCTCGGTGAGTTGGTGCGGACCCGTGTCGGGGGGGTTACACATGTGAATCAATAGTGACTGACTGCATGAAGGCCTGAAGTTACAGAAGTCATAGATCCTCTTTTGGCTATTATTAATTCATCATTGTCACTAGGATATGTCCTCAAAACCTTTAAATTGGCTGTTATTAGGCTTATCATTAAAAAACCACAACTTGACCCCAAAGATATAGTTAACTACAGACCGATCTCGAATCTCCCTTTTCTGTCAAAGATACTAGAAAAGGTAGTATCCTCACAATTATATTCCTTCTTAGAGTCAAATTATATCTGTGAGGATTTCCAGTCAGGATTTAGACAATCTCATAGTACTGAGGCTGCTCTCTTTAGAGTGACAAATTACCTGCTCTTATAATCTGATCGTGGTTGTATCTCTCTATTAGTGCTCCTGGATCTTAGCGGTGCGTTCGACAATATCGATCGTAACATTCTGTTGAATAGACTAGGAAACTTTGTTGGCATTAGTGGAAGTGCATTAGCATGGTTCAAATCGTACTTATCTGACCACCATCAATTCGTAGCAGTGAATGAAGAGGTATCATATCTGTCACGAATCCTGTCCATGCACTCCCTGTTACTCACCACCAGAGGTCACTCGCTCACCACATGGACTCCTGCACGACACTAACGGTTGCACATCACCTAAGACTACATTTCCCATAACCCATTGCACTGACGTCACACAGCTGATCGCACTAATCACACAGCTGATTGCACTGATCACACTCTACATAAGCCTTGGACTTCCTCTCTGTCATTGTCGAGTATTGTATAAGCGTATATCCTAGCGATAGGTACTCTACAGAGCCCACTCAGTCGTTCTTGCCTTGCCTTGCCTTGCCTTGCCTTGCCTTGCCTTGCCTTGCCTTGCCTTGCCTTGCCTTGCCTTGCCTTGCCTTCTAGTGTTTTGATACCTGCTCGTGTACCTGGATTACTCTGTCTTGCCATTGATATACTTGTCTGCCAATGTGTGACCCATGCTTTTTCCGACCATGCCTCTTAATAAAGCCCTGCAAATGGATCCGCACGCCTCTCGTCTTGTCGTCCCCATAACAATATCGATCAAAAGTGAAGTATGGAGTACCTCAAAGCTCAGTACTAGGGCCATTACTTTTCACGCTTTACATGTTGCCCCTGGGAAATATCATCAGGAAACACATAGTTAGTTTTCACTGTTATGCTGATGATACTCAGCTCTATATTTCTTCGCGGCCCGGTGAAACACTTGAGAAATTGAGAAACTTTTGGAATGTATAGTTGATATAAAAAAGTGGATGACGAGTAATTTCTTACTGTTAAATTCTGAAAAAACAGAGGTGTTAATTATCAGATCTAAAACCCCCACAAGTAATAACCTCAAACACTGTCTAACACTTAATGGCTGCTCTGTCGATTCTTCGTCATCAGTCAGGAAACTAGGTGTGCTATTTGATAGCAATCTCTCCTTTGACAGCCACGTTTCTAGCATTTGTAAAACTGTATTTTTTCATCTTAAAAATATATCTAAGCTGAGACCTATGAGACCAATGTCTAATGCAGAAATGTTAATTCATGCATTTGTGACCTCAAGGTTAGAGTATTGTAATGCTTTATTGGGTGGATATTCTGCACACTTAATAAACAAACTACAGATGGTTCAAAATGCAGCAGCTAGAGTCCTTACTAGAACCAGGAAGTATGAACACATTAGCACGGTTCTGTTAACACTGCACTGGCTCCCTATTAAACATCATCTAGATTATTTAAATCTTGTTAATTACTTATAAAGCCCTGAATGTTTTAACTCCCCAGTACTTGAGCGAGCTCTTATCGCATTATTGTCCTCCACGTCCACTGCGTTCTCAAAATTCTGGCCATTTGATAATACCTAGAATATCAAAATCAACTGCGGCGGCAGATCCTTTTTCTATTTAGCGTGCAAACTCTGGAACAATCTACCTAACACTGTTTGGGAGGCAGACACTCTGTCAGTTTAAATCTAGATTAAAGACCCATCTCTTTAAACTGGCGTACACATAACACACTAATACGCTTCTAATATTCTGCATTAAATAGGTCAGCCGGAACCGGGAACATTTTCCATAAAACACAATGTACTTGTTACATCGTAAGTAGATTGACATCTACAATAACATTAGTCTGTTTCTTTCTTATTCCGAGGTCACCAGAGCCACTCGATCCGGTTCGTATCCAGTCCAGATGGTCACTGCATTCACCAGATCCAGTCCGCATGCAGATCAGATGGTGGATCAGCACCTAGAGATGACCTCTATACCCTTGAATGTCAGCGGAGTCTAGGACATCTAGATGAGCCCCAGAGACAAACAAATTGCTGGTTCGTCTGGCCAGAGGAGAACTGGCGCCCTGACTGATCCTGGTTTCTCCCAAGGTTTTTTTTCTCCAATCTGTCACCGATGGAGTTTTGGTTCCTTGCCACTGTTGCCTCCGGCTTGCTTAGTTGGGGACACTTCATTTATAGCGATATCGTTGACTTGATTGCACAGATACTATTTAAACTGAACTGAGCTGGACGATGCCAGCACTGAATTCAATAAAGAAATGCCTTCAACGGAAAATTGTGTTTAATCTTGTCATTTTACATTATTTACACACTATTTTCCTATGTTGATATTGTGTAGTTGCTTTGACAAATTTGTATTGTTAAAAGCGCTATATAAATAAATGTGACGTGTCTTGACAGAGACATAGTAAACAGAGACATATTCAAGTTGAAAAAGATTGCATTGCAAGCTTCTAGACTTTAACATAACTCCCCATATTCAAACTCCTCACACTGAATACACTGCATTCAGTCGAGGAGAGTGAAAGAAAAGTAGACTCACTCTCCATGGCCTCAAGCTCAACATTGGGTCCCAAGAACTCAAGCTTATGCTCAAAAAAGAAGACGAGCCTGGAGCACATTCATTTAAAAAAATATATAAGCGCAGGCAGTTAATTGTGCAAAATTACACACGTTTTCCAATGTGAGTCCTCGCTTGTGCGGTGGAGTGGAGGCAGAGGTAAAAATAGATGTTAAACAAGACAAAATATTTTACTAACAAAAGTGGATATTGAATGCATGTTTAAAAAACAGACTGATTATTAATGTTTTTTTTAAAGTAAATCTCTGCTCACCAAGCCCGCATTTGTTTGATCCAAAATGCATCAAAATAATATTGTGCAGTAATATTGTGAAATATTTTTTGCTATGTAAAATAACTGCTTTCTATTTGAATATATAATAATTTATTTCTGTGATAAAGCAAAATTTTCAGCATCATTATTCCAGTCTTCAATGTCACATGATCCTTCAAAAATAATTATAATATGCTGAATTGCTGTTCAATAAACAAGTATTAGTGTTTGTAGTATCAATATTTAAAACAGTTGAGTATAACATTTTCAGGATTCATTGATGAATAGAAAGATCCAAAGATCAGCATTATAGAAAGAAATACTTTTATTTAGCAAGGATGCTTTAAATTTATCAAAAGTGATGATAAAAGCATTTATAATGTTACAAAATATGTATATTTCAGATAAATGCTTTTCTTCTGAAATTTCTATTCATCAAAGAAACCTGAAAAAATTATACTCAGTTGTTTTCAACATAATGATAATTATAATAATAACAATAATAATAATAAATGTTTTTTGGGGGGACAAAATCTGACTATTAGAATGATTTCTGAAGGACCATGTGACTGGAGTAATGCTGCTAAAAATTCAGCTTTGAAATAACAGGAATTAATACAATTTTAAAATATATTCAAATAGAAAACAGATATTTTATAATATATATATATATATATAATGTAAAATACATGCTACTCTTTTGCTGTATTTTGGATCAAATACATTTTTACTTTCAGCATACACTTTATAACTAAGACGCAACCAACAAATTCACTTAGCTGTGCTGTCATCGGAAATCCCCCTTAAGTGGAGATTCAAACTAATGTTTTATTTTGAATATGAGATTGATCTGAAGAACGAATACTGTATCAAATGCAGGTAATCTCACTCGTTCAGTCCATCTCTCTTATAATACTCGACTCTACAGTACTCGACTTTAATACAGTAATAGCCCATGATAAGCTTTCAATGAAGCAACTCAACATTCCTTCGTTACTAGTTCTAAAACAATGTTTCCAAATGAATAGCTAACCCAGGCTCAGCTGTTAATCTGTCAACATGAGATTTGAATCCCTGAAGTAGTTCTGGATTCAATTATTATTATTTTCCAGTATATCAGAATGGCTGTGATTACCTATGGCACTCGTTCCAATGGTCAAATCACAGCCATGCTGAAATAAAGCGTTGTCACACGGGTGCTCTTATACTTTACATTATATAATTCCATTTTTAATGCAAAATTGTACACACAGGGTCTGTATTTTCCCGTCTTACACAGATGACATCCTTGAGTCCTGCTGCTTTTTAACTTAAGCATGTTTTAAAAAATAAATATTTAAAAAGAATAGCGAGAGCAAGCTAAAACGTTTTTATTTATATTTTGTATCTTCTGTGTACCTATTTGGGAAAATATGTATATTTTTACATTTTCAAAATGTTTACATGTATAAATATGTTGACAGATGTAAACATTTTTAAAATTCTAAATTTCATCATATATGAATGCAAATTTTGTCTGTTCAGATAAATTGTTTCAGATTGCTGCAGTGACTGTTCTTAGCCAACAGATGGGGGCGCAACTCTTTTTCTATTTTTTTATTAACTGAATGCTTGAAAAAAACAATAACAATTGTCATCATTGTCAAATCATAACAATACAACAACAGTCCAGGGTCATTCAGTCTTCCAGTCCAGAGGAAATGCCAAGTCCTTTAGCAAAGCCATTGTTCTTATTAGATTCAAAATACATTTTCATTTAAAATCTCAAAAAAGAGGTTTGCATTTAGAAAATTTACATTTATGAATATGATATTTAGCTAACAGGAAAATAAGATTTATGAAATAAGTATCACATTTTCTCACATACATGAAAACCAAAAATTTAATTTCTATAAGCTAACTCAAAATTAGGATTCACATAGCATTTGATAAAATCAAGAATGTCACACCAAAATGATGTTGTGTAAGAGCAATTCCAGAATAAATGTAAGGAGTATTCAGGTTTTTCTAAACAGAAAGAACAGTTGGTATTATTATCATTCCTAATCTTTTAAGAGAGCACTTATCTGGGTAAAATCTATGAATACACTTAAATGTAATTTTTCTAATTGTGTTAGTAATAAAGCATTTGTTAATGACCAAACGTTTTTCTAGGGAATATCTCTTACAAAACCATTCCAATAAGTGATTGGTACATAAGGCACAGAAATAGACTCCATCTGAAACTAAACTAATTGTCTTATTGTTTTTTTTACATGAGGAAAGGCATGGTTAACCTACACATATTTTACAAAGATCCACTGAGACTGGTAATTGGAAAAGAAAGACCTCTAATCGGGAGAAGCCGATTAGTCACCAGAAGAAAAAGATGGCAGCTTGTAAGTGTTAATAATACTTAATCTTCAACGAAGATTTACAAATTCCATATAGATGAGCTTATTGATACAATTCTTTATCCAATTTATTTTAAAGGTGTTGTTTACAGTGGTAAAATCATGAAAATAAACCCCTTTCTCAATGGCATTCATAAAGACAGATTTTCTAATAAAATGTGTTTTATTCTTCGAAAAAAAGTTGAAGCATTGTATAATTATTTTTTTATGAATGGTAGTGTCAACATTCTAAGAGAGAGCAGCATATGTTAACCTTGACAAACCTTCAGCTTTGTCTAGTAAGATTCTTCCTTTTAATGAGAGATCACCTGTCTACTTTAAAATGCCATACCTTGAGCTAAACCAAAGTTTATGGGATGAAAAAGATGTTCATCTGGCTATATATTTGCAGAATGATGGTAAACTGTATATCATGGCAGATGACATTGAAAACAGAAGATAAACACTTCATCCAGATATTCAAAACAGCCAAATCAAATTAATGAATATTTCTTCCTAGGACAATCAAATATTTTCTACATTAAGTTTTTACTGTAAAAAGAAAAACAGCAGTTATTGTAGTGAAGCTAATCTTAGTGTTTTAGTGAATTAAGTTGAAATGTATATATAAACGTGATAAAATATTTCATAATAAATACTTTATAGACATGCTGTTTGTTGGCACTATATAAAACGTACAATGAAACAATCGTTTGATGTGTAATACAATATAATTTTGCATAAATGGGTGCAGCAAAATTTATTGATAGCAATAATTTTCATACTGAATTACATTTACTTTCACAATTAAAATGTACAAATCATTCCACACATACACACACAAAACTACACTAAAATAAAGTTACTCTAAAGGCCCAGTAACAGCCAGTCACAGTAAACTTAATAGAATTGTAAAAGTAACCAAGTAAAAACCAAGTAAACGGTGGTTTGTAAAACCAACAAATAAATAAATAAATAAAAATAAAACCCCCTGCACTAACAAAATATTATGATTAACATAAAATTTTGTGACATCAAACATTGATAACTTTTGAATGCTTAGGAACACAGTACTAAGTATATAAATGTGATGATTTACAAAACATTGGGTAACACAATGAGGTTCCATTTATTAAAATTAGTTAACATGAACTAATAATTAAAAAATACCTCTAAACACTTATTCATCTTAGACATGTTAATTATTTTATTTATTAATATATTATTGAAATCGAAAGTTAATATTATTTAACAGACCTGACCTAACATGAACTTACAATGAACAATTATATTTTCATTAGTTAACATTAACAGAAATACAGTAACATTCCCATTGTTCATTGACCTTTAATGGTATAATGCATTAACTAATATTAAGTAATAATTATTGTTAAGTGTTACCAACATTTGTTTTAAGATGACAATTTATATCTGTAGCTTTAGTGTGCCACGACATATCAGCATCAATCAAATATCAACTAATACCTAATTCCCACTATCTTGGTTCATGTTAATATGTGAATCAAGTGATAATTTGGTTTGGAAAGCAGAAGTGGCATTGAAGCTCACGGGAACAGACAGGGCCAGCAGTGGCCACAATATGGTCTCATCCCCTCAAGGCCCTCCGTGACCTGTCTGTGCAAGGAGAATAATAAGCCTTTGTGAACTGAGCCTCGTAAAATCCTGCATCCCTACAGAGTGAGAACCAGGCACCTGTATTCAGAATGCGTGAAAAGAGCTTCGGCCCTTTTCACTTGAAGCAACTGCTTAGTCTGGGATAAGTGAAAAGGATTAATTACAATAGAGTAATATACTTATGGAAATGCAGTTGCAAGAACTAGAAACACAAAGCAGATTGTGAAGATTTTCTCTACCAGTTCAGATTTTCTTACATATTTGAGTTGGTTCTGTAAGCAGAATGTGTTTTGCTACCACTGTAACTTGCTGGCTTCTCTTCTGAACTCCCCAGTTTGGGTCTCTTGCCCTCCTGCTGGGTTTGTAGTAATTAGGAAATGAAGGTCTTACACTAACGAGTCTTGTAAGAAAGATAAGTGCAGAAGTGACTTCTTGTCAGAGGAGGTATCCATTCTCAAATGTGTATTTGCACAGAAGTTGATTTATTGCAGACAATAATTTGAGTTAGTGGCCACAATCCTAAAATGTGTAATGCATGTTGTTATTTAAGCCTATGGGAAATGTCAGGTGTCATGTGGCTTGCATCTCTCAAGTTTTTAATTGGAGTTGAAGCATCACAATTGTTGCCTCAATTGTTGCCCTCTTTAATGCCTGTAATCAAGCAGACGTGTGAGGTCACTCGTGTCAAAGTGTGTCCATTACGTCATTGTCCCCAGCAGTTTGGGGTCAACCCCTTTTTCTCACACAAGGTGAGAAGTTTCCCCTGAAGAGGTGAGGAGTGATGAATGATTTGAATGATTTGTCGTTTCTGACACTTTTTCACAAGCCATTACATTCCTCCACTGGGTACCAGGAGGGATGCTTAGTTTAGTTTGCTCAACATGGTAGCTATGTTATTTTCAACTACAGAGCATTCACACTAGGCTCTAATGCTAGAGTCTTATGTGTGAACACAAGCCAGAGGTAGAATATTGGTAAATGTAATCCTGGTATAATAGTAGCAATGTTACAAGTATCAAGCCTGGAACACAGATGTTTTTTTATAGGGCGTGTGTCATGACATTAATTATTGTGCGACTATTGGATCAGTGAAAGAAGGAGAAAATAAATGCACAGACAAAGATGCAAAAGAACATAAATAACAATGGCAGCGAACTGGAGTGATTCCAGAAAGGGCAGGGTTTTTTCTGTGAGTATGTTAGAAGTCACTTTGTGATGTTTGACTTTTTATGGGCCTGTCTAGGGTGTATGTTAATTAAAACACAGTAATCAGGAATGCTCTGGAAATGCAAATGAACAAAATTGCACAGTGTCAGAACAAATTTTAAGTTTTATGAAAGATGCATAACATACATGATTTTGTCCTTTGGAGGGACAATGTAGTTAACATCAGTTATTAACACGTATTAACAGGATCAAAATATGTGACAACCCTAAAATGAGAGAAACTGAACCAAAACTATATTTTGTTGTGTTTAGGCCAATTTATGTAATTTCTTGCTAAAGGTACCAACACACGGTCTTGTCTTGAGAGCTTGTTCTTTTTTTTTTGCGGTAACTTATAGTGACCTCTCTCACCATGTAAGGGTTAAGTTTAGGGGTGAACCTTCATGGTGAAATTTTACATACACATTTTTGTTGTTGTATGAGTAAGATCTTACAGATTCATAAGAAATCAATTTGTACATACAATACTTGCACGTACATGTGTTATTAAGTAGTTATTACAGTGTATTAACCAGTAATGTGATAATAAAACAATACAATTGTAGCAAACATTATGATTACATTGTGTCACTTTTTCTTAAAACTTGACCAAATAAATTGGATTATTATTTGATAATTATAATAAGTGCAATACCAAATTCCTACCATTCCTACCACCTTACTGCTCATACAAGCCTTCCTGCCTTCCCCCACTGCCTTTCCTCCATGCAGTGTAGCAACAAATCTCCTTTTCTGCTCCCTGCCTGAAACTATTGAGTCAACAAACGTCACTCCAGCTAGGCTGTGGCCCACAGGAAAGAGGTGGGGTCTCCCTTTCGAAACTGGAGTGGAGCCAAAGGCAGATTTTTTTCAGACAAGAACCACCTGTTAAAATCCAGACAAGACAAAAGGGATGTTTAAAAGCTCTAAACGGAGGGTGGAGGAGGAGATAGGTTAGTGCTAGCTTTCACATGTACATGACTGCACACAAGGGCCATCGTGTTAAATGAGAAGCTTTGAACTTTCTGTCTTCTGTACAGAAAATATTTAACTGCATTCAGATATTATGTCAAATATAAAATTTCTTTCTCACCAAAGTGTCTCACACTAGTGGATTTAACAGTATAAATTTGGTATCCTGTTTATCAGACAAGAGTTTGTTCAAGCTCCAGAGTTTTTTAAGGTCTAAGTGTGCAGCCCCCAAACCGCTATGTGCCAAAATAAGACCAAGCAAGTGTAAACAAGGGTAAGGCTTCATAGAATCTGAGGCAGTGCTTCACCATCTAATCTGTGAGGAACTAAGGACAGAGAGCTTTTAGTGTTAGTAAGACCAAACAGTGTGAGTAAGACATGTTGGTTTAATGTCTTATAATAATTGTCTCTCTTTTCCTGTTAGCATTTGAGTCATTGAAACTGACTGTGAGTGGAGGGGTTTTCCCTCTCTCTGTGTCTGTTGGAGTGGGCGGACGGTGACGCCATGAACTGTGCAATCCAGTCCAGTGCTTCAGGGCAGCCAGTAAAGTGTTCACTATTGTGTACGGCTGGAAAAAGAAGAAAGAGAGCAAAAAAAGGAGGGGGAAGAAAAGAAACTCAGTCCCCTTTGTGTGGAGAGGACCCAGCAGGAAAGCGATTTTGCAATTACTTCAGCTTGCCGGCGAAGCAAGCTTGATTCCTCTGATCTGCACACACTTGCACACTGGACTGTCACACTCTGCTCACTGCTTATATAAGCACATACAAGAGTGAGAGTGTGTTTACGGGCTGCGTCTGGACTCGCTTCGAGATCCAACAGCAATGCAAGGCTTCTACCCTTGATGATGAAAGAAGACGTCAGACTAGCCCATGAATATTGATGCGGAGGTAGTCTGTTTCATAGACGGAACAGAAGGAAGCAAGATGGCTGCCCTTTAGGATTTGTTTAAGAGGAGACCTAGACGGTTTGTTGGAATTCTACAAAGTGGAAGGACTTAAAACAAGGTGAGAGTTTTCCTGTTCTTGCGCTTTTTCCTTTGGCCTCCAGGTTCTCTTTAATGGCTTTAAGCTCTTTTTTTAGCAATGTACTGTCCTTTTTAAAACCGTGAGCTGACATAAGAATGAAAGGATATTAGATAAAGCGTTACCAACATGGCTGACGTTTTCTGTCTCTCTTTCTCCCCCCCTCTCTCTGTCCCTTTTTTGTTGGCTTGAGCAGACAGAATGTATTTCAAGCATTTAAATATAATTTGTCTTCATCAGTCATTTGTATCTAAGATGTTGTGCAGTGGACAGCTTTAGGAATGCGTCTGCTTTGAAAAATGGTAATCTTTCTGAGGCTGTTGGTCAATTCTTCTTCAGGCACTATTTCCCAATACATCTCCTGTGCTGAGAGAAAGACTAAACAGTCACACTGCTAACAATATTATCTTATCTCTTCTGTGTCCACCAAACTAGCTAGACATCTGTATGTCCTAGAAAGAGGCATTTTAGGGTCTGAAAAAATCATATTTATTAAAATAAATATACGTATTATTTTTCATGTAAATGTGACAAGGAATATTATTTTCTTTAAATAAGATAAAGATTTTTTTGGTACATTTTTCTTTTATTTCATATTGCTTTGAATGTATGTGTTTGGCTAGGAATAGTGAAGCTCCTTGCTTTCATTGCATTCATCAGTGAATGACAAGCAGACACAAAGGCTAGCACAGTCCTGAAGATTAAAAAATAAATAAATACAGAAGAGCGTAGTGGTGGAAGCCCGCAAGGTCAGAAGCTTTAAAGGAACTGAAACCCAATGCTATAGCACCATTAGCTGAGGGCCACCAGAGAGAGGAATTTTTGCCTTGTCTGACATTAATAGGATTTCCATTGTTTATTTGTACACAACATCTTAACTGTGCTTATGTCTACATTTTATGCTCACAGTGAACATTTTCATTAGAAGCAAAAATGTTTAAATTAGAGAACATCAGTTCTCTATATAAGTTCTCTGTATAACATTCAATCATATAGAGAATAATTTAGTGTCCATGCTGAATTTGATTTATATTCCATTAACGTATTATTTACAGCTCACAGTCCATGGTGTGTTGTAGTGGCCAATATATTTGCATATGTCTGACATTAGCTATAGGCTATTGAAATTAAGACTGAGCAAAGAAAATGTCAAATGCTTTAATACATTTACCATTGTATTGAGAAAGTCAATATTCACCTGGAAATAACCATGGCTGAATTTTGCAGATGTATTTTTTTAATTCAATGTTGCTTTTGACAGGTAACAATCAAAGGTATTAACTCAAGTAAACTGTTACAAAAGCCTCCAGCAGCAATTATTTTATCTGCACTAATGAATTGCAAATGTTACCTTTACTTAACTGATTTTAACAGCCCTATTAGGATTTGCATCATAATTGGCTACTGGAATAATACAGATAAAAGTCCTGTCCCCCTTTTGTGTATTTAGCTTGTGTATTCCAACATTCTGTTTAGATGTGAAGTGTGGAAATTAGCCCATGCCTACAAGGGAATCCTTTATGGAGTGTTGTCAATAAACGTGATAGCGAGGTGGTGCAAATGCAAATGTAACCCCGGTGAAGGAATCTGGATACTGTATAAGCTTCCAATACAACTTTATGTTTAGAACAGATAATTGTAGTAGTGGTGACACAGCAATACAAGAGTCACTAAACATTTTTTGCTTTAATATAATTGCAACGGTTGCATGTCCATGTCACTTGTGAGAATATAGATCATAAGCTGGAGCTTATCTGGACTGGAAGTACAGGCAGACCCTTTTCTATGATAAGAGTGTTTGGTGCAAAACAATAATGTACTTCTATTCAATGACATGGTAGATGTTTTTGCATGATAAGAAGGCTCTTTGTGTGCTATATATTCAAATTATTATTTAGAAAAAACAAATGCTAAAAAAATTATTTGAGTGAAAAGCAGAAACTGAATTTTTTATCATCTTTTTTTCCTCACCATTTTTGTCACTTTCAATTTTGCTTTGCTTGTTATTTGTGCTCATCGTATTTTTTGCTAGGGATCGGTGTTTAAAAATCACAATTTTGGACAGTTTCTCTAAAAAGACAAACTTTTGCCTCTATTTGCAATGAAAATTGGGGATTTTTATATTATTTAATTACAATATTTGTATTTTGTAGGGCTTATTAATAATGGCATATATATTATATATCAATTATCATAACCCTTGGCAAAAAAACATTTTCCAGCCTGCATAGTAATTTCTTGTCTTAGTTAACAGCTTATAGCTTGTACTGCACTTGATTCAGTAATATTCTAAGTATTTTTGGTGTGAATAGCTCTGATTGCTGGGATTTATATGACACCATGTAAACATTTGTCTCAATCCTTCAATATAATCATTGGATGTTTGCTTTTTTAAGAGAATTTTGGGGTGTTAGAATATGTATTGTTGTCAAGGTTTAATTCTCAGGCGTGAGCTGAAGAGCACACTCCACGTGCTTGAGCGCACATGGTCGCTCTGTTTACAAACACTACATCACAACCCAGTCACAGGGTTAGATGGAGATGTTTACTTAGACCAGCCAAGAAGGTCACTGGAAAGCACGGTCATTGACTAAGCCAATTTAGACCCTTTCCAGAACATTTGTATTAAAAAGACTTTAGCTAAGTTAAACTCATGGCACGTGGCTTGCATAGTTTCTGCCACCTTCAGTTCTCTGAAAACTACAAATGTCTTGTGGTTAGAGGACTTGGCTGAATATATTTGTAAAGCTTAGTGAATCTCTATAAAATATTTTTTAATCTTATAAAATAAAGTACTGATTGGTACAGTACTTCTGAGAAAAGCACATGCTAATTTCCTCTGAGGTGAACGAAGTGATGATGCACTTATACGTGGTTATATGTGGTTTTCAGTAGGTTTTTTCTCCAGTTCCAGCTGTGTGGATTCAGAGAAAATCTGGTTGGTTACAGCAGAGGCGTAGAATGGTGGTTCATAACAGAAATGCTTGATGGGTTTCCCCTCATAATCAAAGATTTAGAAACAAATATGAATGTCAGGCTAATATAAGAATCATATGCCACATGCTAATTTTGAAAACAGTGATGTCAGATATAGGAGGATTTTGCTTATATAAGATTTGCTCAGAAGTAAGTTTACCAAGAAGAGGTCTGTTGCATGTGTCTGTGAAATATTTTGTGTGTGTATGTGGGGGTTCACACATTCAATACCAGCAGAAAGCCCAACAGTGTAACAAGGCCACAGAGTCAAGAAATCTAAAAGGATCCTTCTCATAAAAAAACTTCATAAGAATATTTTCAATAAGCTGATAATTGAAAAGGAGAGAAAGGGTGTAAGATTCACATGTATGTTCACTGGTTGGCAAGTTAAAAGTCACCTTGTTGATAGCAGATTTACTACAGAGACAGCTGGACCTCAATGTCATTCAAGACTGTAAACTACCCATAAGCCTTGGATGACATTTCAAGAGGTTACAGATGAAGGTCGATCTGAAATTTGGGTCAGACAGAGAATGTCTCAAAGTGGTCCGATACTTTTCATGTGGTTTTTGTGTCAGAGACCATGTCTGTGCATTGCATTTCCCCCAGCAGAAAGTAATGCTATATCAGCAGTCTCTGAAGTTTGGTAAAAATTAATTGGAAGATATTACAAGCCAACATTAAAAGTAAAATACACGCTCTGTCAGGAGATTAAAAGTATTGGGTGAAACTTTTTCCAGGAAAATTGCATAATGATAATAGTATGTATGTATTTACTGATGTGGCCTGTTAGCCTACAAGACAACAACTGGCGCTGCACCAATATACCTAAACTCGTTAGTTCAAACCTATGCACCCTCCAGAAGCTTGAAGTTCTGCAAGTGAATGATGCCTTGTGGTGCCATCCCAAAGAGGTACCAAATCACTTTCACGGACCTTTTTCTGGACTGTGCCCAGATGGTGGAATGACCTCCCGATCTCAATTCAAACAGCTGAGTCTTTAGCCATTTTCCAAAACATCCAAATACATATCTTATTCACCAACACCTAACCAACTAATATTAGCACTTACCTTATCTATTCTATTCTATTCTATTCTATTTAAAAATAAAATAAAAACCTGGCCACGTGTACTGTGCTAGGCTAACTGATATTTGTCATGGCACTTATATACTGTTGCTCTCTCATTGGTCTGATTGCTTCTATCGTTCTCCTCATGTGTATTGTTCTCCTCATTTGTATAAAAGCGTCTGCTAAATGATTAAATGTAAATGTGTTTATTTATTTATTTTTAGAGCTGTATATAATACTGTTGTGGATTTACAAGGAATAATGCCTTGCAACTCCCAGGCCTTAAACAATCCAAAGGTGACAACGACAAGAAAAAAAAACTTAAAATCTAAGGTAAGGTAAGATGAGATGAGGAATGAACACTGGGATGAATCAAGAAACATATGACAAAAAATGCAATTATTAATTTATTACTTTGTGATTAAACATTCAGCTGAATTCTTGTTAGGAATAAGCAGAACAGGATTCATTAGCAATATCTTCACTATCTTCAAGGACGTCTCATAGCATCACTCTAGGCTTTTAATTTGAAACAGCAAAACGCTGGTATTGTGACATTCGTACCTTGGTTCAGATGATTTCATTAAAGCTTTATACATTTAACAGTATTGCTATTATCTTATATCAGTTTCTGTGAGGATATGTGCATTCCTACCAGGACTCATCTAACTTATAACAATTTATAACTGTGGTTCACTGCAAAAACTCAAACAGCTCCTTCAGGCCAAAGAAGATGCTTACAAGAAGGGGACAAAGTCTTATACAAACAGGCCAAATACACACTGGAAAAGGAGACAAAGTGGCAAAGAGGAATTATTCTGGAAAGCTAAGGAAAAAATGATCTTCCAATGATTCTGCTTCAGTGTGGAAAGGTCTGAAAAAACATCACCTGTTACAAGACACCATCCCCCAGCACTGTGGAGAATCAATAACTGGCAGACGATCTGAATGAGTTCTATTGCAGGTTTGAAAAAACACCATTCACACCTCCTGCAACCCCCCTCTCCCCACACCTGCACTGCAGATAAGAGAAGCTGATGTGCACCAGGTCTTCAAAAAGAACAAAAGAAGGAAGGCACCAGGCCCAGACAGTGTGACACCAGTCTGTCTGAAATCCTGTGCTGACCAGCTGGCCCCTATCTTCACACAGATCTTCAACAGATCGCTGAAGCTGTGCAAAGTACCCTCATGCTTCAAATGCTCCACCATCATCCCCATCCCAAAGAAACTCAAAATTACTGGACTTAATGACTGTGGCCATGAAATAATTTGAAAGGTTTTGGCTTATCTGAAAGACACCACTGGACCCCCTGCAGTTTGCCTACATAGAAAACAGGTCTGTGGACGATGCAGTCAACATGGGACTGCACTTCATCCTGCAGCATCTGGACAGACCAGGGACTTATGTGAGGATCCTGTTTGTAGACTTCCGCTCCACTTTTAACACCATCATCCCGGACACCCTTCAGAATATACTGACACAGCTCTCTATCCCCAACTCAATCTGTCAGTGGATCACCAGCTTCCTGACAGACAGGCAGTAGATAGTGAGGCTGGGAAAATTCTTATCCAGCACCCATATGATCAGCACTGGAGCTCCTCAGGGATGTGTTCTCTCCCCACTGCTCTTCTCTCTCTACACAAATGACTGCACATCTAAAGACATCTCTGTCATGCTCCTGAAGTTTGCAGACGACACCACACTGATTGACCTCCTTCAGGACGGTGGCGAGTCTGCTTACAGACAGGAGATTAAAGAGCTGGCTGTCTGGTGCAGTCTTAACAATGTGGAGCTTAACACGCTCTAAACTGTGGAGATGATCGTGGACTTCAGGAGAAACCCCCCATGCTCTCCCCCCACTCACCATCATGAACAGCACTGTGACTGCAGTGGAGTCATTCAGATTCCTGGGCACCACAATTTCTCAGGAGCTGAAGTGGGACAATCACATTGTCCATTGTGAAAAAGGCCCAGCAGAGGTTGTACTTCCTTCACCAGCTGAGGAAGTTCAACTTGCCACAGGAGCTGCTGAAACAGTTCTACTCTGCCATCATTGAATCCGTCCTCTGCACATCAATAACTGTCTGGTTCAGCTCAGCTACCAAATCTGACCTCAGAAGACTGCGGAGGGTAGTCCTGACTGCTGAGCGAATCATTGGTACAACCCTCCCCACTCTCCAAGAATTGTACTTATCCAGAGTGAGCAAAGGGGCTAGCAAAATCACTCTGGACTCCTCACATCCAACACACTCCCTCTTTGAACTGTTACCGTCTAGTCGACGCTACAGAGCTCCGAGCACCAGAACGACCAGACACAGGAACAGTTTTTTTCCCTTATGAAATCGATCTCTTGAACACTTTATATTAAACGTAAAACACACAACACTATTATACATAACTTATTCATCACACATTCTTATTTTTCATTTTAAATTTGCACATATCAGGCCTGTACACACATAATTGTCTATATTTTATATTGTGATTTGCTTTTTTGTACATTGCCTATTTGTATATTATTCTTTATTATCTGTGTCTTGTCCTGTTGCTGTCATTCTGTTGCACTGTAGAGCTTCTGTCACTATAAAAAATTCCTTGTATGTGTAAACATACCTGGCCAATAAAGCTCATTCTCATTCATTTTCTTTATTCTATTATGTAGATAAATTTGAAGCCCTATTTGAAACTGGAAAAATCCTCTTGTGAGTTTTGTCATTTTTTGGTACATTTTTGGTATCAGTATATCAGAGCTCTGTAACCTTAAAGGACACGAGAGACAAGTTGACAGAACAGTTCATAGATATTGAACTAAATCATTTGCTTTGTTAACAATTTTAACGAACAATATATAAACATTTTAGAATTAATGCAGAACTGGTAACCAGTGTAAAGAAAATAAGGTTAAAAGTTATTTTAAAAATAAAATCGTTTTGAATCATGAATAGAAGGAATGTTTCATAACTTAGTGAAATATCTAGGAGGAATGCTGTTCCAGAGATGCTGGAGTGATACTTTGAAATGACAAATTCAACATGACTCCCAACTGTAGAGCAGTAAAATCATCTAGACACAAACTATAGTCAAGCAACTATTAGAAATGTTTGATCCAATGATTAGTATTTCAGTTTGAACAGAATTAAGCCAAATATTTTTTTTAAGATCCAGTCTTTGATGTCCTTAATGCAGTCCACCCACTCGGAAGACTGATATTTCCTCTGGAGTAGAGGAAATAGAGAACTGAGTGTTATCCCCATTATAACAAATAGCTAAACCAAACATTTTTCGTCAGGTAACCTAAAACAAATCTGATTTATGTGGTAACATACCCTGACTACTTAAGGATGCATATATAAGATGCATATATAAATATTTTAATGGTTTAGTGTAGTACATCTTGAAGCTAAAAAATGCATTAACATATTTTCAGTGCACATTTTGTAATAATAGCACCAAAATGAAGTGTATGGAGAACAAGCAAAGGCCTGAGACTGAGTATTTTGGATTTGGATGTTACTTCTGACACCTTGTTATTTACACTAAATCTTACACCTTAAACAATAATGGACTACTAATCCCCAACACAGATTGGCCACATTACTCTTTGTCTCCTCTCTACTGAATGTTGTGTACTGCAGTGCAACGATGGGATGGATTTCCCCCAAGTTATAGTCAATAATACAACTTAATAAACTCAATAAAGGGAGCACTGTTAGAAATACTATGGGGTAACAGCATACACCCTTATAAGTTCAATGCTCCACTGGTGTCCAATAGGACACTTTGCTCCAACTTTGCATGCTAGAATCCATCAATACAAAAATATAATCGAATTAATGGAATTGAATGTCCACCAACGTGCATTATTACACTGACCAAAATTATAAACACAACACTTTTGTTTTTGCCCCCATTTTACATGAGCTGAACTCAAAGATCTAAGACGTTTTCTATGTACACAAAAGGCCTCTTTCTCTCAAATATTGTTCACAAATCTGTCTAAATCTGTGTTAGTGAGCACTTCTCCTTTGCCGAGATAATCTATCCACCTCAAAGGTGTGGCATATAAAGATGCTAACTAGACAGCATGATTATTGCACAGGTGTGCCTTAGGCTGGCCACAATAAAATACCCACTATAAAATGTGCAGTTTTATCACACAGCACAATGCCACAGATGTTGCAAGTTTTGAGGGAGCTGGAATTGGCATGCTGACTGCAGGAATGTCCACCAGAGCTGTTGCCCGTGAATTTAATCTACCATAAGCCATCTCCAAAGGCGTTTCAGAGAATTTGGCAGTACATCCAACCGGCCTCACAACCGCAGACCATGTGTAACCACACCAGCCCAGGACCTCCATATCCAGCATCTTCACCTCCAAGATCGTCTGAGACGATCAGCCACCCGGACAGCTGCTGCAACAATCGGTTTGCATAACCAAAGAATTTCTGCACAAACTGTCAGAAACCGTCTCAGGGAAGCTCATCTACATGCTCGTCGTCCTCATCGGGGTCTCGACCTGACTGCAGTTCGTCATCATAACCGACTTGAGTGGGAAAATGCTCACATTCGATGGCATCTGGCACTTTGGAGAGGTGTTCTCTTCACGGATGAATCCCGGTTTTCACTGTACAGGGCAGATGGCAGACAGCGTGTATGGCGTTGTGTGGGTGAGCAGTTTGCTGATGTCAACGTTGTGGATCGAGTGGCCCATGGTGGCGGTGGGGTTATGGTATGGGCAGGCATATGTAATGGACAACGAACACAGGTGCATTTTATTGATGGCATACCGTGATGAGATCCTGAGGCCCATTGATGTGCCATTCATCCACGACCATCACCTCATGTTGCAGCATGATAATGCACAGCCCCATGTTGCAAGGATCTGTACACAATTCCTGGAAGCTGAAAACATCCCAGTTCTTGCATAGCCAGCATACTCACCGGAAATGTCACCCAATGAGCATGTTTGGGATGCTCTGGATCGGCATATATGGCAGTGTGTGCCAGTTCCTGCCAATATCCAGCAACTTCGCACAGCCGTTCATCATTCAGAGCTCACTGTAATTAAAAGTTTAGGCAGAAATTATATGAGAAAGTCTGTATAGCATCTAGGTAAAGAGCCCGGTCTCAATGAAAATACGTACAAATAGTACGCCAAATAAAAATGAAAACCTGTGGTATTGATACAAAAACTGACTTATAGTACGCCAAATAAAAATGAAAACCTGTGGTATTGATACAAAAAAACTGACTTTGGCGTATATATGATACGAACGTGTTTGGCATGCATATAATACACAGTTTTCGCGTGCATATGATATGACATTTGTTGGCGTGCATATAATATGCAGTTTTCACGTACATATGATACGCATCTACCCCACAACCCTAACCCTACCCATAGCGTAGCACACACACGCCAAAGTCAATTTTTTCATATCAATACCACAAGTTTTAATTTTTATTTGGCCAACTATTTATATGCACTTTCATGATATCGGGTCCAGGTTTCCAATTTCCAACAAATAAGAAATAAAACAATAACAAATTAATACATTTACTGTAGAAAACTGACAGCTGTGGTTGCCAGATATTTACTCAAAAATATGGTAACAACATTTTGTGTTGTTTTTTATTTTTAATTATTGAATCTGTTTTATCTTTATAACATACTGACAACCCTCTTAAAAACACAGATGGTAAAGAGAAAGCCACATGAAGAATTAAAGTTTTTTGCAAGTAGCTTTTCTACAATCTTCAAAGGTGCACAGTGTCATACACACAAACAAAAATATACTATTATTTCATTAAAAACAAAAAATTATATGTGAGGTGTTATACTGAGATTTTTGAGACTGTCAGTTTACTGTAAATTGTAAATCTTTTTTTTTTAACTGAAACTAGTATTTTACTGGAAACGTTAAAAAAAAAGTCCCATTAGATCGTAAAAAGCGCTATACAAATAATCTTGAATTAGATCTACTTCACTGTTTAGCTTTTAATTCCCATTTTCTGCACATATAGTCTTCCATATATTAGTTAGAATCTATTTTTTCTTCATCACTGAGTCAAAGTTTTGTGTCAATGCTGTGAACAGGCACAGTTTCTTTTTGAAGAAGATCAGTTAAGGGTATGGAATGGAATTCATTAAAGGTGCAGCTGGAGATCTCGGAAAATGCTAAATTTAGCCTGATAGCACTGAAAGCGAACGTCCCAACCTCCCTGCAATTGCCGTCCAAAGCCATGCCCCCTGAATGCACATACGCTCAAAAGAGAATAACAGAGACAACATTAAATTACTAAAATAGACTACATCAATGGTTTCCAGTTACAGTCCGACATGGACAGACGTGGATTTCCCCTCGAACGGCGGGCTTGTGTTGGCTGCGGACGGCGGCGAGCTTGTGAGCTTCAACTGGGGAATGGATGGTGGGACTGACAGCGGGGTGGCGGCCACATGTGATGACCGTGGGCTGGGCTCCGTTTCGTCCACGGTGAAGGCCGATCCGGCGATCCACAATGCAAAGTTGATGTAGTTCATCAATGACCAGCACGGATCAGCTTTAGGCATGATGTAGCAGATATCGTCCTCCTACCCGCACCAGAATCCCTCCATTAAGGTGAGGTCATCACATGTGGCGAGTTGGCAAAAGTCCACAAACTCCTGAATAAAATCCTCCAGGTCTCGACCATCCTGCATGATAAAGATCGTGGCCCCAGAAGGGCTATGTTCACAGCCCTTCGGTGCTATGTTAATTGACACCAGCTCGAGCATCCTTCTGAATTGGTCCGTTCCTCTGTCACATCTCGTGGAGGAAGGAAGAAAGCAGGAGTCGCAACTGAAAGGTATAATTGACTATTAATATAAACAAAATGTAGGGTACACAAAGTAGAACGGACAAATGGCGCACTGAAGGTTTAAGTAGGGGAGCAAATGAAAGGATAAACGAGTTAATTATTCAAACACATGTGAACAGAATAATAATTAAGAGACTAATGAAAACTAGGTCACAGGGAAATAGGCTAACTGAAAACAAACTCAAAACAAAACGGAACATGCATGTGACAGCATCAATAAATCGGTGCTTCACCAAATTGTGTAGGGGAAACTGTGTCAGGACTTACAGGAGTTAATTTTATTAACAAAATCTTTAATCAGTGAGTGCAGACACATATGGAAAGCTCTGAAATCTTACCTATAACATTAAGAAGCTTTTTTTATTCTTGAGCTTTACTTTGTTTAGCCTAGTCTCGCGTAGCCAGACCTTCAGACTGACGGCTGAAGGTCTGGAATAGATGGCCGTGTTCATTGACCATGAGGCCGTTTGACCGACATGTAAAACAACCAATCACAGTTCGTTTCGTTCAGCGTCACTTTTCGGGGCATAGAGATGTCACCACAATAACAAACCGGTGTGTGAAACTCTTGGATGAATGTTGAAGATTCTATGCCGCAAACTGTAAATATTTCACATACTTTTGAAAATCCAGCGTTTAGTTGACCCTGATAAGCTTTTGTTTTCATATTTGTAAACATGACGGCTTTCTTTCATGAGGAGGTTTGGCGCCACGGCATCTTTGTTTCCAGGCGGAACGTTAAAGAACGTGAAACACACGTCTCCCGGAAATCCTGTATAATTCAACCAATCCGACGACCACTTCGACACTACTAAAGTGTTTCCAGATAAGTGTGCCATATGCATCAGACGTTTAACCAACGGTCCGTGGGCGTGACGTCTGAGGCTGAGACTATGTTTAGCCTTGTTTTGTAACTCTGAGCCTATTTTAATTACAGCAGTTGAAAGCCCCCGTCAAGATATGAGTTACATTCAAATTGAAGAGATGGCTATTGGTTCTCAGCTTTCGTGTCATGGTAGTAAATAAAACTCTGTCACATACCCATAAAAGAGAGCTGATCCCATCAGAATCAATGTGGTCAGCACATGTGTTCACTCTTTTGCATTTTCTCTATCTCTGTCCCTCTCTATCTGTGTCAGTCATTCATGCTCAGTTAATGTTTAGAGCAGATGGCCATGCAGCACCAATATAATGATCACCATGGCTACCATGCTCTATGAAAGAAATTTGCAGTGCCCTGAGCACAGTTCACCAAATTAGTCAGATATATTGACTGGTGCATACAAAAAGAAACAGGGAGGGGGTAGTCGTATATGGAGACAGAAATAAGTTGAGAGGAATGTATATTGGAAGTTGATTTTGGGAAAGGGAGGTTGTTGTATGACAATGTGCATAATTACACATTAATTACACTGTAGTAATCTATG
The DNA here is from genome assembly GCA_027564155.1 of Gymnocypris eckloni scoliostomus. NCBI lineage: Eukaryota > Metazoa > Chordata > Actinopteri > Cypriniformes > Cyprinidae > Gymnocypris > Gymnocypris eckloni. The sequence continues at coordinate 1,422,881 of CM050416.1, read as the reverse complement.
GTTGTACTTACTGTGTTTACTGACAGTGTTTTGACTCAGGGATCTTAAATGCACAATCGATAATAATCTAAAGACACACACACACACACACACACACACAGATAGATAGATTAGATAGGAATTTGTTTTCGTGACATAAGTTACTGCAGTGCAACAGAATGACAGTGACAGAACAAAAACACAGATAATAAAAATAACAATTAAAAAGAACAAGTAAATAAGGAATAACAATATACAAATAGACAATTGTATGTACAGGTATATAACAATGGACAGTTTTGTATGTGCAGGTATATTATGTGCAAGTAGGTAGACTAAGGGTGAATCCCATTTCTCTGTCTTACCCCTTCCCCTTCGCCTTACCCCTAGAAACCGAGTGATAAGCGCTAGGGGTGAAAACATACCCCTATGAAATGAGACGCCACTTGGTTACTGTTATGTCATCATACATCGTCGCTAGCTGGCTGCTACGTCACCAGAGGCGACAAGTGTTAATCGCAAACTCTCCATCTAAAAGTGTGTGTTTGTCGATTGCGTGGGTTTTAGTGATGTTTTCTCTATTCAGAGAAACGCGGGACTGTTGTGCAAATCAGCAATGTAACGTTAGCGTGGAAAATAGCGATTTGCAAATTGCGATGGTTGCAAATATATATGTAAGTTACAGGACTGTGTAGAGCACAAAACAAGACTGTCGTAATTTTAAATAAATTATTTAAGACGAAAATACTCTCTGGATGATCTGGCCGCAGTGTGTTCTGGGTACCCCTTGGTTTCAAGTAAGCTAGTGAAAATTCTTGGTATTAAGGGGTATCTACCCCTTCCCCTTAGCCCTACCCCTCAGTCAAAATGAGAATTGGGACAGCCCTTACTCTCACGTGAACGCGCAAAACTAAGGGGAAGGGGTAAGGGGAAGGGGTAAGACAGAGAATTGGGATTCACCCTAAGTATGTGTGTGTTAAATAAATAAGTGTATAAGTGTATAAATAGTGTGTGTGCCATAATTATTGTCAAGTGTTCAAGAGATGGATTGCCTGGGGAAAGAAACTGTTCCTGAGTCTGGTCATTCTGGTGCTCCGAACTCTGTAGAATCGACCAGATGGTAACAGTTCATAGAGGAGTGTGCTGGATTTGAGGGGTTCAGAGTGATTTTGCCAGTCTTGCTCTCTCTGGATAAGTACAGTTCTTGGAGAGTGGGGAGGGTTGTACCAATGATTCGCTCAGCAGTCCGGACTACCCTCCGTTGTTAAGAGTGCACCAGACAGCCAGCTCCTTAATTTCCTGTCTGTAAGCAGACTCGTCACCGTCCTGGATGAGGCCGATCAGTGTGGTGTCGTCTGCAAACTTCAGGAGCTTAACAGAGTCTTTTTTGATGTGCAGTCTTTCGTGTACAGGGAGAAGAGTAGTGGGAAGAGAACACAGCCCTGAGGAGCTCCAGTGCTGATCGTACGGGTGCTGGATGTGTATTTTCCCAGTCTCACTAGCTGCTGCCTGTCTGTCAGGAAGCTGATGATCCACTGACAGATGGAGGTGGGCACGGAGAGCTGAGTTAGTTTGGGCAGGAGGCGGGTTGGAATGATAGTGTTAAAGGCCGAACTGAAGTCCACAAACAGGATCCTCACATAAGCCCCTGGTCTGTCTGGATGTTGCAGAACATAATGCAGTCTCATGTGGACTGCTTTTCTGCTTCCGGAAGACCTGGCACACCTTGTCTTCGCTGATCTGAATTGCAGGTGTGGGGGAGAGGGCGGTTGCTGGGAGTGTTAATGGTTGTGTGGAGAGGTGTTCAGGGCGGGTGTGGGGTGTTTTTCAAATCTGCAATAGAACTCATTCAGATTGTCTGCATGTTGTTGATTCTCCACAGTGCTGGGGTATTGTGTCTTGTAACTGGTAATGTCTTTCATACCTTTCCACATTGAAGCAGAACCACTGGAAGAGAATTGGATCCTTAGCTTGTCGGAATAATTCCTCTTTGCTACTCTGATCTTCTTTTCCAGGGTGTATTTGGCCTGTTTATAAAAAAAATGTGTCCCCCTTCCTGTAAGCATCTTCTTTGACCTGACGGAGCTGTCTGGGTTTTGCAGTGAACCATGGTTTGTCATTGTTGTAGGTTAAACGAGTCCTGGTAGGAATGCACATATCTTCACAGAAACTGATATAAGATGTTTAAGTCTCTGTGAGCTCATCCAGATTGTTTGCAGCAACCTCAAAAACACTCCAATCAGTAAGGTCGAGACAGGCTTGTAAAACTTGCTCTTTCTCGTTGGTTCATCTTTTTACAGTCTTTACCACAGGTTTAGCTGTCTCTGGTGGGACATGTAACATGCTGTCTGTATTTTGGCAGTTCACGGGAGAGATTTGCGTTATAAAAGTCCCCAAGAATGATTAAAACACAGTCAGAGGTGTTGTTGTTCTGTGTCTGTCTCAAGAATGAATGAACAGAACTCCCGCGGCTTGCAGTTGATGAAGAGCGTTTCTAGATCAGAACAGCACATCTTCTTTAACTCTGTTACATCTGTACACCACATCTCATTGATGTAAAAGCACATCCCACCGCCGCGTGATTTCCCCGTTGATTCTGCGTCGCGATCAGATCTGATCAGTTGAAAGTTCGGAAGATGAAGTACGCTGTCCGGAATGGCACCGTTCAGCCAGTTTTCCGTGAAACACAGAGCAGCAGAGTTTGAAAAATCCTTGTTTAACCGGGAACGCAGAAGGAGTTCGTCCGTTTTGTTGGGTAGAGAGCGGAGATTCGCTAGATGGATGCTAGGCAATGCATTCTTTATCCCCGCTGATGAAGTTTCGCGAGCGCACCGGCTTGCTTCCCCCGTCTGCGTGTCCTGAATCGTCTAAACAGCACCGCTGCTCCGCCGACTACAATGTCCAGCAAAACATCAGAATAGACTAAAAATGGTGAAATATCGGGTGGTGTACTTCCGAATGTCCAGCAATTCGGACATTGGAAGACTGTCATCAGTAGCGCCATCTTGATTATTATAGATGGATATAGATAGATAGATAGATAGATAGATAGATAGATAGATAGATAGATAGATAGATAGATAGATAGATAGATTACTACACTTAATCTGTAATAGTCTAGTAACACACCCTAGAAACTGACCACATTGTAAGTCATTATAACATATTTTTCAGTCTAAGTTCTGTCATGTCAAATTGATCATTTACATTTCAGCTAGATTTTCTGTCTTATTGGGCTTATTTTTTTAAATAGCTAACACAACATAATCATTGGTTGTATCAATGCAGGTCATGCAAAGGCCGTTTAAAGTGAACGTGAGCACAAAGACTTGAATGCAAACAGCAGAGCCACATCTGCCTTCTATTAGTAACAAAGGACAATGGCAGGTCCGACACAGACCTGACTCTTCAGAGGGGACCTAGCTGTGGGTGAAATTACAAACAGAAGTGTATATCTGCTCAGCTTTTGAAGTAATCTACCTCTGTTCAAATCCTCTCCCACAAAGAGGATTTAAAATGTCACTGGGGATGAACAAAACGTGCAGACAAGGAAAAATGAAGCAACTTTAAAAGCATACAACAACTTCTACTATTTTGTCTTCTTATCTATTCTGTTGTTTTAAGAAGACTAAAATCAAAATGTGATACATATCATCAAACTATCATAAAACAAAACTCACAGTGCTCTTCCAAACAGACTCAGAGGCATGTCTCATACCTTCCCCCATACACAAGCTGACTCTCTATAAATACCCGTTCATTTCAAAGGGGTTGGCTTCTCATTGTTTCCATTCTTAAACTTGTCTACGTGCTTATGGAAAATGACAAAATGTCACGGATGTTGTTGGCACCATTAAAGCTCAGGCTGTTGAGTTCAGAGCCCAAGCTAGAAAAGTTTGTTAGAAATGTTTCCTGAGTCATAGTTGAATGGAGTGAGAGTGCAGTTTTTTCTTGACACACACACACACACACACACACACACACACACACACACACACACACACACACACATTACAATGGCAGCTTAACACTTGAAAAGGAAAGATACACTGGTCCTGATTAAGTTAAGTAAGTGGCTTGTGGTTTCTTTTATTACTCTTTATAGCAACTTGGAAAATATGTTTTCAAGTCAAAGTTGGTAAGTTCAAGTCAAAATAAATGGCAACAAAAGTTGACTGTGAAAGCTGACATTCTTGCTAAGCTTGTTTCCTTGTCTGTATGTCAGGGGAAGATAAGGTATGGTTAACGCTCAAAGGAGAAGTGCGAGAAGGACACTTTTACAGCCATGTATGCGTGACAGTTAAAGCACACTTGCACATGAGCTGTATGATCAAATTACAGTGGGAGGAACCAAGGGATGAAGTTTCACTCAAAAGCACAACTGCAGTCAAACACCTATCAGCAGTATGTTTACTAAAGCTCAGATGAACAACATTCTACATGACGTTATCTATGTCGGTTCTGGTGTAGCAAAGCAAGTTACATTTTAAAACCTAAAAAAAAAAAAGGTTTGTTCTTAGGCTATTCATCTATGAATAGTTTTTTTTACTTTGGAACTTCAAAAGAATTACCGCATTTTTCTCCGTTTCCTTTGAAAAGGAACCAGAACTGTGCAGGAGCAACTGGCTCTTAATGTTTGTTCTTGATATATATATATATTTAAACACTCAAACATTTAAACATTCACACATAATTCAAACAAATATGGGTTTCGATTTACACGGGTGAGCAATATGACACATTTTGCATATTTGGACATATTTGCAAGACCGAAAGAAAAAATACAATTAATAATGATTCACTTGTACCATTGTTAGAGTGTGAACCATGAAATACACAGAACATGTCACTTCCCACTGATATACTGTATATTTAGACAGAAACCCTGAGGCTAAGGAACTGTTAAATCACTTAACAATAAATACCATTGCTGTAGTAGCCATAAATGAAAAGCACTGATCAGTTGTACACATTCAATTAGTAAAGTGGGAGATCACAATATTTAGGGGGTGAGAGATCATTTGAAATATACACAGAGAGAATGAGATTTTAAAAAGAAGGAAACTCAAAAAACAGGACAGACAACTAACTGAATTCAAAGCCACTCCCAGTTGTCAATAGACAAGATAAAGGAATGTTTAAATAGTTAATTTTTATGTTATGTGAGACTGTAAGACTCACTAAGACACTAAGGCACAAGATTGTCCACAATCTTGTGTTCTTACAAAACATATTTAAATAAATCCTATTTAAAATAAAAATGGCATTAATCTTGCTGTTTTAATTTCATGTATGGACACAGCTAATGGAAACCCATTGTTTGAAAGATATATATAGACAACTTTCAGTTGAGATCTTGTGCTTTGTAATTCCTGCTTGGAGAGTTTCATTTGTGTGTGTGTGTGTGCTGTTTTCAGTGTGGGTTTATCCTACTGTGTCAAGCTGTTTGGCTTTCTCAGCTGTTGGGAAACCCTAAAACGGCTCTGGAATGGATCCATATTCAAGTTTCATGTAGCACTCATGCAGGCTACAAACCAATCACAATCTCCCCTTTCCAGAAATGATAATAGATGCCATTTTTAAATGTGATAAACCTTTTATTGGGATTATTGGATTGTATCCAGTCATATATATATTACAGGCCAAGTTACAGAAAAGTTGTATTAATATTATTAACAACAATTTTAGAAAAAAACATCAGAAATACCAAAGACCTCAATTGTGATTCACTGACTACCCTATATACGGTGGAGATGAAAATTAGAGAACGTAATTTTGAGGTTACTGCTTAGTCCTGTTTGTAGTTAGGATTTTTGTTGAAGTGCTTTGGTTATTTTGTTAAACACTATTCTACTAGCATGTTTTAGCCACAACTACAATTAATTCCAATTCTGAATGATGATTACATAATTTCTGAAAAATCAAGTGTTCATAAATTGTTCTATAATTTTGAGCTTCACTGTACATCAACTTAGACACGGTTATGGACACATAATATTTTTTTTTAATAAGACTGATAATAGAATATCGCAATCTAACCTAAATTACTATAAGGGTGGGTCACAATGAGGTACAACCTGAATTCCGGAAATTTGGGTTATAGTTTGCCATTGACCTTTCTTACAAAAATAATAAAAAACTTATAGCAAAATGTATATTATTATCATTTATTTTGCCCGTATCACTCCACATGCCAATGGTGCCAGGTTTCCAACCCCTGCTTAAAAAGAATACCACTGCTGCTTATAAAATACTCTAATTTAAAGCTCAATTAGATCAGTAGTTAAGCTGTTTTAACCGTCCTTTTCTCCTACCATTCTGGACTCAAACCAACGGAAGACATTCCATGAAGAATCTGTTACATATTAAATATCCTACATGCCTGGTCTTTCTGTATGGCTCTGTAGATTTGGTTGCAAGCAAAAAATCAAAAATTTTCTATTTTCTAAGATATTTTGTATTTTCTAGTTGAATTATTCATATAATGTATATTGAATCTTAGCTTCAATCCAAAGCCACTTACTGATGAATGCAGTATTAAGAACATAATTTAACTAAAAAATGGACATAGGTGCAGAGCATTAGATAGCAAGATGGTTGGTACCATTCTGTCTTGATAAAATATTTCCAGTTAGGGCAGTGTTTATGTCTGTGCAATCCAGGATATAGATATATATATCTTAACAAAAAGAAAAAAGAAGCCATTTGTATCTGCACTACACAACCCTTAGTCTGTTAACTTTGACTGTACAGGAAAATGCTTTGAAACAGGGGCTAATATTCAGTGTTTTCCTGTGGCTAAACAGTAGAGTATTGTGTTAGCAGCGCAAAAGGTTGGGGGATCAATTCCCAGGGAACACGCATTAAAAAAATGCACTGTAAGTCGCTTTGGATAAAAGCGTCTGCTAAATGCATAAATGTAATGTAATGAAATGTATTTCACAGAAGAGTCTGACTTGAGCAGGGAAACAACATTTGAGATTTTGTTATATCTTTTCTAAGCACCTCTTTAGGCAATTTCTGTTTTGATTATCTTAAATTGTTTGACAGTCCAGACTAGCCAGCACCCCACACCACCCCAATACATTATGCTAACAAAAAATATGTGTTTTTATTGGTAATTTTCCATGTCTTCCATGTAGGACGCAGAAAGGGCAGCCTTGTGAATGGACCCTGAGCAGACCAGATGGAAACAGAAAAGACCAGCCATGAGACGGAAAAAAGTCTGATACTTTCACAAATCAGTGCCACTCAGCAGACAGACCCTCTTTTCACCAAGCATCAGAATGGAGATCCGTCTCAGCAGTTCAATGGGGACACTAATTGGAGAAATTTCGAGCCCAACACAGTAGTTTACCCAATGAAAAGTCAACAGGAGAATTGTTCTGGGCCTGCTAATATGCAGGCGATATTGGATCAAAGCATGCATGAGATGAATGGACAGATGAAACATGCTCTTAGTGAACCGACATTTTTAGATTTTCACCAGCCTAAAAAACTCTGTACCGATTCAGAGATGAATGGAAATGAGGATCTGAGGCATTGGGATAATAGAGATTTGAGAATTGAGAACCATTTAGAGAGATTCCCTAAGCACAATAAACCAGGGGATTTTGAGATAAAACATAGTAAAAGAAATTGTAACTTTCCCAATGGCGATTTATTTTTACTTTCAAGGAACAAGCCAGTTCCAATGGCCAATGGTGCTACAACAAGCCCACCCTCAGTAAAGGGTACAACTGGTGACCTCTTAGAGAAAACTTTGTCTCAGTATTACCCAGAGCATGTGTCCATCGCACCTCAAACCAACTCGTCTCAAGTAGATCAGGTCACCAGCAACCTGCTGGAGCAGGAAACTCCTTCACCTTCATTAACCTCAGGTTTTCCTATTTCACCCCAAACATCTGTCTCCGAGCCACTTGCCAAGGCACCCCCAGAAGTACAAGGCAGCAATGGCTACAATCCAGAATTCACAGTGAATGGATACTCTAGTTTTGTAGCTGAGCAAAAGAAGCCTACTTATCCTCTCTCTGACCTGCCAGATATGGGAACACAATTGCTGAGTCAGGAAGCTTCGGAGTCCAGTGTGCCATCACAGACAGGCATCAATGGTTGCTCACAAATTAAAAAAGCTAGAAAAGACCCTCCGAACGACTCTGACTGTTTAAGCAAGTCCAACCATGATTTTAGCCGTGAATCTTATATATTGCCCCCAGTGATGGCAGGAGCACCATCACAAAATACTCAGACAGGTCAGCAGAACCTACAGATTAAGGTGCTACAGAAACAACCAACCAATGAAAGTCTCCCCAACAATAGAGACCTTTCCTTGCCACAGCAACAGATTCTTGAACCACATATAGTAGACAGCAGGTTGACCTCCAACGCCTTTACATCAGCTTCTCACAATCAACACAGTGAGCAGAAAAATAAGCCTAAACCAGATCAGGAAAAGATGATATCAGAGAATACAGATCACTCATCCCAGATTAAATGGATAGATTTAAACTCAGCTTCAGCACCACAGCTATCCACTGACCACCCCCAGATGTGGGATATTTTTCTTCCACAGACCCACATGCAGCAGCATACAGTCACACAGAACCAAAGTCATTGTATAAATTCCATGTCCTCAAACAACTTTCGGTCTCAAAATTTCAGTAATACTAGTTGTCCCTCATTTGAAAATAAGACACAGGATAGTTACAAAAACTCATACCTCCTACAAAGTTCCCCCACAATTCTGTCCCTGAATGTCAACAGAACAATTCTGGTATGCAAAATCATAGTAACATGCAATTTAACAAACACATGTCCCAGCAATTGTGCAAAAATGATCAAGACCAGATACAATCCCAGAGCTTCCTTTCTCAACCAGCACCTGCTGAGCCTCATCCGCAAGACAACAGCACATTTCCCCATCAGCTCCCTCAGGATAGACAGAATATGCAAGCAGCTCCACAATCACAAGATGTTTCCCACAGCCAGGTAGATGCACCACTCTTGAAAAGGCTTAAAACAGAGGGCTGCCTTCATTCAGAATCCCAGAAGTTATCTCTAGGTACAGAAATGCCAGCACAAACACTGTCTTTTCCAACTACAAGAGAAAACTCTAAATTTCCAGGCTTTTCTAAATCAAATGTACAATTCTTGACTAAAGAAGCCGAAGTTCTAACAGAAAGAAAACTCCAGCAGAACATGCAGTACTCTCAGAACACCAGTAAACAACATCCAAACTACCAGCAACCTCTCCAACACAGGGTACATAATCATTTGGAATTTCCTCAATCTCCGATTTCTCAATCACAACTGTCACAAATTTCTACTAGTCTTCAGATACCTGCTCAAATATTTACCAAAGCTGAAGTCCAAGAACCCTTTGTCCAAATCCATAGAGAGTTTCTCCCAAGCCAAGGTGCTCAAGGAAGATTTACAGAGGCACGCAGCCTTGCGAATGTACCTTATGCAGAGGCAGGAGCGGGAAGGCCCCAACAACATCAGGCCAAGTATGCCGGTCATAAAAAGTGAAACCTCAGCTCAACTTCCACCCATAGAAGTAAAACAGCAAGATCAAGACAAAATCAAATTCATGCCAGTGGTAGTAAAGCAGGAGCATCCTTCTTCGTCCTGTGAACAAAGCAAGCAAAGAAGTATTCTAGCTACCATGGAGCAGCAGTTAAAACAATATCAGCTCTCACCTGTGTTTGAAAGAAAGTCTTTGGTCAACAAGTTACAGAATAAAGTGAAGGTAGAGATGGCTGGGGCTGTGACGGTGCTCTCAACCAGTGCTGAGGGGAATGTCAAGGAACAGTGCAAACTTCAAAACTTCACCCCACCTAAAAAGATTGAACCTGGGTTACAAACCTTTCTGGAGTCACCCATGAAGATGCTTGATACGCCAATAAAAAACTTGCTAGATACACCTTTGAAGACACAGTACGATATTTCATCATGCCATTGTGTTGGTAAGAGGTCTTACACAGCTACTTTTAGTCCAGTTTTTACATATTGTGTGCTCTTTATACATTTGAACTGCACACCTATTAAGATGTCTTAAGAGAACATCTTCAGTAATACTTAATGTTAATAGTTTAATGCTGTATCTAAGTGATATTTTGTTGTTATTAAGGACATTAAATCACATAGTTAAACTTAGTTTTGTTTATGACCCTCTGCTAAAAATACACAATACCTTTCCCTTATTCTTTAATCCACAGATCAAATCAGTGAAAGGGATGAAGGTCCATATTATACTCACTTGGGATCAGCACCAACTGTTGCAGGCATCCGTAAAATTATGGAGGAAAGGTATGATATTATGAACTAAAATGATATTATGAACTAATATACCATATATTACTACCTTTCCCTTTGACAGATCTGGACTGACTGGAAGTGCCATTAGGATTGAAAAAGTTGTGTATACAGGAAAGGAAGGGAAGAGTGGGCAGGGCTGTCCCATTGCTAAATGGGTAAAGACAATTTATTTTCATCCTGTGTGTTCTTTGTGTATGTACATGTATTGTACATTTTTGTCTGTTAAATATTAAAGCATGCTTGTTGGTTTTCTTATCAACAGCGCCCCCTATTTAAAACACAGTTACTTAACAGATGTCTCAAACTGATTCCTGTATATTTTCTAAATATATGTGTACATGTGCACTATGTTGTGTAGGTAATACGGAGGGCAAATGTAGATGAGAAACTCCTGGTCTTGGTACGAGAGCGGGCTGGTCACTCATGTGAGACATCCTGCATAGTAGTGGTCATCCTAATTTGGGAAGGCATATCAATCAACCTGGCTGACCGTCTCTACTCAGAACTCAGTGACACTCTAACAAAACATGGCGCCCTAACCAACCGCAGATGTGCTCTAAATGAGGAGTAAGGACAACTGGTTATTACTGCTTTCTCACAAATTCAGTGAACACTCAGTAACCAAAACTCATTATTATCAATTCACAATTAATCCAAATTGATAAACTTAGGTCTTTGTATTTCTACATATGTATCTAACCACTTTCCGCTTAACATAATAGCAATGTATAGTTACGCTGCCGATTATGGTATATTTAATAGCTTCAAAAAAAAAATTTAAATCCCAGACATTTTCTAAGATATATTTAAAATATGTTAATCTTCGAATGTCACATTCTGTCATTTCTGTTATTGTCTTTAGGAGAACATGTGCATGTCAGGGTTTTGAAGCTGATGCCTGTGGAGCTTCTTTCTCCTTTGGTTGCTCATGGAGTATGTACTATAATGGCTGCAAATTTGCTAGGAGTAAAATCCCTCGAAAGTTCAAACTACTTGGGGATGATCCCAAGGAGGTGAGATGCTCACACACAAACACACAACTGAATTATAATGAATTAAGGGTATATACAATTAAAGATAACAGGAGTATTTTTATTCCACTACAGGAAGAGAAACTGGAACAAAATCTTCAGGGTCTTGCAACTTTAATTGCTCCAACGTATAAAAAAATGGCACCTGATGCATACACCAATCAGGTATATATTTCTGCTTCAGGTCTTATACCACTATCAAGAATATGTAGGATTTTTACATTTCCTGAGAAAGTGGAATAATAAGCTGCAGTGATGTTGTAATATTTGAAAGTCATAGCAAAAGTGTATGTACTGTGGAGCATCTAAAAAAAGTAAACTACAATTTTAGAACTAAATATTAAGTTTAAATTTTACATTTCTATATCTACCTATATTTTACAGGTAGAGCATGAACACAGAGCTCCCGATTGCCGTCTGGGTCTAAAAGAAGGACGGCCATTTTCTGGAGTTACAGCCTGTCTAGACTTCTGTGCCCATGCTCACAGAGACCTTCACAACATGCAGGGGGGCAGTACTGTGGTAAGAATTAAATGTTTATGATAGAGGGCCATAATAAGACTAATAAAAAGCATTCACTAAAACAATAATTTATTTTACGAACCAATGCAAATTATCTACACATTGCTGTATACCTTGCAGGTGAAAAACTAAAGGTGGCTAAAACAAATTAGTGTATACAATATAAAACATTTCCAAACCTCCCTCTCTATCCCTGTTTTAGGTCTGCACACTAACACAGGAGGACAATCGTGAGATTGGCAAAATTCCTGAGGATGAGCAGCTACATGTTCTTCCCTTATACAAGGCCTCATCCACTGATGAGTTTGGCAGTGCTGATGCTCAGCTGGAGAAGACCAAGACTGGTGCTATTCAGGTGCTCAGTGGCTTTCGTAGACAGGTGCGTATGCTACCAGAACCTGCCAAGTCTTGCCGGCAGAAGAAGTTGGATGCCAAGAGAGCTGCAGCTAACAAACCAAACAATCCCAACACACCTAACTCCAAAATGGACAACACCCAGCAAGCGAAGCAGAAACAGGCCGCTTATGAGAACCCAGACCAGAACACAACAGTAACAGGTACAGAAGCAAAGCTTCAAAAACCATTATTCAGTTATATACGTATAGTTTATTTGTGGAAGATAAATTTTAATTATTTAACCAAGTGATGGAGCAGATTCCAAGTGTTTATCAATATTACAACCGAAAGTCTATATTTTGGTCTAATCAAATTATTTATTCTAGGCCCAGGTAATGTGAGAACAAATCTGGACTCTGGGCATCTCCCACATGCTAATGCTGCCCATCAGCCTCAGCAGCAGCAGCAGCAGCAAGCACAACCTAATCCTAACCCCTCTTACGCTGTCCCACCATTCCCTAGATTCTCAAACGCATCAGGAACCTTCTTAAACAGCTCTAAACCAGTAACCCCACATCCTCAAACACCATCTTCTGCCAGTCCTTATCCCTCCCCTTTACATGCACCCAACTCCTACATTAATGTGTCTAATATGCCCACCCCATATCCCAGGTCTCTTACACCCAACCCTCTCTACACTGGTTACCAATGTAATGGAGGACTCCCCATGGACAGCTACCACCCTTACTACTCTTCCAATCTAAAGCATCCAGATATGTATCATCCCCAAATAAATTCCCTATACTCTGAGCAGCAGTACAATGCACCTCAACATTACGGGTTAAACTACCCACCACACTATGGAGAGCCTAGCTTGCCAGCCAATGGTTATGGCACCTGTAACATGAAACCTGGCATGCACTCCATGGGACATTACCCAGGTTATGGTCCTAATATGCCACCTGATGCTTTCTCCAGGCCTCCCTCAGCCCATCTACATTTGGACTATGCAGCTATCAGCAAAAGCAGCCAGTTTGAAGCTTACTCCAAACCTCATAAGTCACAGAATCCTCAGATATTTTCCCAAATCTAAATACCTTAAGTATGCAAAATAATAAAGGTTTAGAGATAAACATGCATGGAGCAAATGGTATCTCTCAGGTGTTTGGATGCTTCAACCCAATCCAACCTCCAGGTTTGAGGCTTTCCAGTGAAAATTCCCTTAACCCCATAGTCAAACAGGAACCCACTACCCAGACTTCAGAACAAAAAGAAAAGGAGGATGTGTGGTCTGACAGTGAGCACAACTTCCTTGACCCTGAAATTGGAGGAGTGGCAGTGGCACCTAGTCATGGGTCAATCATTATTGAGTGTGCTAAGCGGGAGCTCCATGCGACTACACCACTCAAGAAGCCTGACCGCAACCATCCCACCCGTATCTCTTTAGTGTTTTACCAGCACAAGAACATGAATGAGGCAAAACATGGACTGGCTCTGTGGGAAGCCAAGATGGCAGAGAAGGCCCGGGAGAAAGAGGAGGATGCTGAGAAGCATGGTACTGAAAATACATCCAGCAAGAGCAGTGGAAAAAAGGTGAAAAGAGAACATTCAGAACCTTCTAAAACTTCAGAGCCTCCATATAAGCAGTTCCTTCTCATGCTTAATGAGCGGTCAACATCCTGCACTACCAATACATATGTAAACACATCTCCCTATGCCTTCACCAAGGTGACTGGGCCTTACAATCAATTCCTGTGAAAACCTCCATAGGTCCAGAGAATTCACAAACACAAGAGTAAGAGTGGCATCAGGCAAATTAAATGGTGCTACACCATTTAAGTCCATTTAGTCTTGCAGACCTCTGTGCCACTGGCCAAATAACCCATAATGCTTGCTCAGTTTGTGTGAAGTTATTAAGAGTAGATAGATTCAACTATATGGAAAGGTAGATCATCAGTAGGATTTTCCATGCTCTTAAGAAGTCAAGGTTTACTGTTTAATCAATTGGAAATATTTATTTATTTAATCACTCTATGACAACACACTGTTCTTCATCCATGGTGCTTAGAGTCCAACAAATCTGGACATATTACTGGAAAAAAAACCTCTTGTTTGGTGACTTTTTGTGGCTAATCACTTTTTTTATGGTGCTAGGGAGTTTTTTGAATGCAAATGTGTTTTCAAATGCCTTTCTTTAACAACACACAACAAAACACCTTTGTATAATATTTTAATAGTTATTTTGATTGAGCAATTAAGAAAATAATTAGCAAAATTAGTGTTTTAGAAGCACTTTTTAATAATAGTGAGGGTATTACTTTATGCCCTCCAATTTTAATGACAATTCATTACTCTGCAGCTATTTTAGTTTCACAATGTGTAAAACAATAATGAACTCCATGGTGGATAGTCAAACATCATGTATCAGCCTTTTAAAGAATTTCTCTGGTGCTTATACAGTTTCAGAAATCCTTTATACTTACTGTATAGTGAGCCATTGAGGGTCAATTTTGTAAGAGTAATGTTCTGATTCACTAAAACTGTGACATTTCAGAACACTGAATACTGATACTTGGAGTCAAGAAAGACAATGGTCAATATTGGGTCATTAAAGCATGTATCGAGGAACACATAACAGGGTTACCTTTGCATCAATGTCACTGTTTCAAAGGCAGCTGGCTTGGCTTGCTGTGGCGGTTATTACATAATGCAACTTTAGCTGTATAGAAAAGTTGAGATTTGTACAGTAAATTATTACTATTATTGTTTTTTTTTCTTGAATGTATGCTTAGATAATAGTTTAGTAAAGATGAGTACTATTACTTTGGGTTTGAACTGATCTTATTTCAAATGGTGCTACTTGACCTGCTATACATATAATGTGAGAATTTCTAAGGGCGTTGAGAAGGCTTATGAATGATGTAGAAAAACCTACTTATCATATACCTCAGAACTAGTTTGGCAATAGGATTATAATACCAAGGTGTTTCTGTTCTTTTATTTCCAGACACTTTGTAGCAAATATAACAGACCTTAAGGCCATCATTGATGCTAAGTTCATTTCTTACTTTCTTCACACTTGATCTATTAGAAAGTATTACTTGAACTTCAAGTTTCAATGGAATTGCAAAATCAGGGATCTCAGCTCATTTCTGTGCAGAAACATCACTTGTGTTCATGTTGTCTTCTCTAAATCAGGTTTGAGCCTTTGCATTTTACATTGACCTACATTTATTGTATATACTACACACATATCTAACTTTGTTATAAAACTAAAATAATCTGAATTTGTGTACTGTTGAACCAGAATTCAGATAAACTTTTCAAGAAGTAATTTGAACATTTTAACATGCACTGATTTAATTAAAGGAAACTGTCACAACATATATAAAGCAATGCATTTGCTCTACTGAAAGGTAAGACCAATCAGTTGAACTATTGTGTGCACATTAGTTGCATATGTACAGTTTGAGGCTAAATATATTTACAACCACTAAACATGGTAATGCCTATTACACAACCCTGTCCACTGAATCAAATTAGACAAGTGATTAATAATTGGTAATGAATTATATACAACTCAGTCCACTCTGACATAAAAAAATAAAGCACTTCATTAAATTCAAAATAGGTAGATTGTTGTAAATTAAAAAGATTATGCTACATTGTATATACCACATGCTTGCATTGCAGGAGTCTAAGTCCATGTTATGTATAAAGTTTAATTTAACATGTTAAAAGTACCATCACTCCACAAATATAATAATCATGTACTTTGCCCATAAAATCTTTGTCTTGTTGGTATTCGGGTCACTTAACTTTTGTTGTTGTTGAATTTTGAATACAACAGCAGTTTAAATATTTTATTTTTAATTAGAAATCACTTTGATGTACTGACTAGTTATGAAAGAAGCTTCCAATTTTGTAGTTTGAATTACTTGTTAAATTTCCGTGTACAGAAGACAGCTTGAGTAGCAGATAAGAAGCAAAAGAAAGTGGTGGTTAAAATTTAGTGAGTGACAAGAATAGCCATACTTGGAGATGCTTCGGAGAGTTTCTGAGTGGAGTCAACTTTACTTGAATGACTTTCTGACTTCAGCTAACAAACTGGGGTGCGCATCTTTTACATTAAGCTAGCTGTTTATTTACACCTGTTGGTATTTTGCCATTAGACACTAAAGGTTTAAATGTGCTATTTTCTGCCTTTTTGTATTGCTTCCCCTTTTCCCTTCAAATTTGTAATGCTTAAAACATTGAATTAAGAATGGCTTTGAATACTGTAAGTATTGTAATGTACTGAAGAACTGATTGCAGTTTATTTGAAAGCTGTTTGTTATGATTTGTTATCATTCCTAATATTTCTGAAATGTGTTTTTTTTTAATAAATATTATATTTATTTCAATAATTTACTGTAAATTCTTTATATTTATCATTTTGACTCCTTTAATGATTAAATAAACCAAACATATAATATGGTTTTATTTATAATTTGCAAATGGTACAATTACAAACGGTGCTTCCAAAAGTATGACCCTTGGAAGCGTTGATGTTTTATTTCTTTAAAACACTTTGATTTTATAATTATTTTTTTGCATTTCATTATTTTAGATTATTAACAAAGGGTGTGAAATTGTTTTACAGTAACTGATAAGATTTAAATTAGAATACATTTAAAATAATTATTCTTTCAATACATTAATAAAGTAATTAAGCTTTTTTATTATTAAAGTTACAATGTAAACACTTTTTCATTTGTAAATATATTATCATGGAACACAAAAAAAGATTGATCAAGTTTATTTCCGGTATACTTGTACTTGATTCTGATGGTACACTTTCCAGGGAAAGAAATAGAGTATTGTTTATTTTTAAATCAGGCATGGAACTTCACATTCTTGCTACAGAGTTTGATTTATTGGTCATCTTGCCAAGACAAACACTTCTTTTCCAAATATCCAATTTATGTTGGTTCCTAATGTCAGTAAGCACAAACCAAAGGTTTTCTTAAACTTGTATGTAAGCTTAAGCTTGTTCCTACATGGCTTGTCAGAATAGGTGTATAAATAGAAAAAAAACACACACACACACACACACACGTACACATGGAAAGGCACTGTAAAAGTTTAAAGAAGAAAAAAACAAGTAAAACCTCAAGTTGTGGTGATTAACTATTCAACCTTTAAGGTATGAACATGAGCTTTGGCACTGAAACACGTCCATAAAAACAAACATATTCACCAATGTTACTGCAAAAATAACTTGGTAATTTTACCAAATGAATGAAAGATGTCTGTGTGTGGGTCTTGTTCTAATAAATAAAGCAATGTTTTAAAAAAACAAAAATCTTTGCACCAGGGACATTACTGAACCCATGTAAATGCGTCCTCTGGCCTTTTCTACCTTCTTCTGAGATGACACTGCAGAGAGTGAATGATCTTTTACTTTGTGAAGAAGTGCCATTTGTCCACTGCAAAATAGAAACGAAGTCATGTAACTAGTAAAAGTATTGAAAAACATTTAATACCATTTTACCTTCAGATGGTACTGGGAGGGGTTCCTCATATTCTGCAGCCTACAACAGCAAAAGAGTAATTGTCTTCGGTCAAATGGCAAAAATGAGCTAGCATGAAAGGACATAAATACTCACAGCTTCAACTATAGAACTGGCCTCTGCATCACTGCATTTGAATGGACTTTCACATAAGGAAGTGTTTTGACTAAGAAAGAGATGGATCAAAGTAAATCAAAATGACTAGAAAATATCAAGCAATTGAAAATGTAGAAAAACTAAAATTTATTACAAAGATAAACTCTGCAGATTTAATAAATCTGAAATAAAATCTAATCTTACACTCACCAAACAATCTCATCACCTTTTGACTTTTTTCTCAACAATAATGCTTTCCAGTAGCTGTGTGTTGATTTTATGATTTCTATAGCAAAGTCCTAACATGATATTAACAAAATTAAGATTAGATGATTGATCATTAAATGGATTACCACTTCTCTCATAATCAATCTTCCATGATGCACTACCTTATCCTTAAACTGTCCATTGAACGCAAACTGGTTCTCAGGCTTCCCATCTGGCACTTTATATTTTTTAAACCAATCCACAGTAGCCTCAAGGTGACCAGGCTTAATCTTTCTCAAATCCTCAATACCTGTTAAAGATACACTAGTTGAGATTACACAGTCATAAATGCTGAGAATACAATAACAACATAAATATTTTTAAAAACTACTCACTGTTAAGGCTTGATGCATCAGGGTCCTCTATATTGATGGCTATTACCTTCCAGTCAGTCTCTCCTTCATCTATCAAAGCCAGAATTCCAAGAACTTTAACCTGAATCACCTGCCCTGTTACACACACCTGTGACACAGAAATATACAGTGGCTTCAGAGTAGTAGTAATCAGACCTATGACCAATTTGTGTTAGGAAACAAAGAAGAATGTATTATGCAAAATTATAGTACACTGATGGAACAATGGGGC
This sequence comes from Gymnocypris eckloni scoliostomus, assembly GCA_027564155.1. Taxonomy (NCBI): domain Eukaryota; kingdom Metazoa; phylum Chordata; class Actinopteri; order Cypriniformes; family Cyprinidae; genus Gymnocypris; species Gymnocypris eckloni. The sequence continues at coordinate 1,404,196 of CM050416.1, read as the reverse complement.
CAAAAATGCCACCCACACAGTGTTAGAAGGGAAAAAAAGAGAAAAAACTATCAAAGAGGTATACAAATAATATAAGGATTGACTGAAAAGTCATTAAATAATAAAAAAGACTGAAAACTTTTGATTTTAAGGTTTCAGTGTTTTGAACTGAAAGCAAAACTTAGGTATTGGATTTTCTTTTCTTTTTTTTTGTGAAATACGTATCTGCTAAATGGTTTAAATAGTTTTGTAAAATGTTATATCAACCAGTGGTTCCCACCTTGGAGCCAATCTCACACACGTCTATGGGGTCATTGTCTCCACAGCACATGGTTTCCTTGTCAGTGTGGCTGGGATCTTCCCATGTCTTGAAACATTGGTTTAAAAAAAAAAAGTATTTGTAGAATTTATATAGTGCGACAGAGGATTAATAATAGAAAAAAATCACACACACGCACACGCACACGCACACACACACACACACACACAATCAGGGGCGTAGCAGCCATTTTAAAAGTGAGGGGGACAGCTGTAAGGTGATGTGACCCTCAAGGGGAAAATAAATTATGTACATAATGTACATTCATATAATATATTCTAAATAGAATACCAATTGGCGTTTTAGAGCACCATAGTTGCAATTTTGGGAACGTGCCATGATAGCTTACAGGAACTAATTTCGTGATATCATACTCAAATTTGAAAAATAACTGCAGGACTTGGGACTTTGAGACCACTATGGACATCTATATTTTCTGATGAAATAAAAAATATACTTTTTACGAAATAAAGATATTTTATGGACAATATTTCAATTACACTACACTACACTAGAACAATAACTTTTATGAGAGAATGAATGAGAGAATGAGCTTTATTGGCCAGTTATGTTATACGAGGAATTGGTTATAGTGACAGAAGCTCCACAGTGCAACAGAATGACAGCAACAGGACAAGACTCAGATGATAAAAGAATAGTATGCAAATATACAAATAGGCAATGTACAAAATAGCAAAAACACAATATATAATATAGACAATTATGTGTTTACAGGTCTGATATGTGCAAATTTAAAATGTAATCTTAATTCTTAACACTTGGACTTAGGAATGAATCATACTACTCCGGATAATTTTACTTAAAAAAAATTTAGAAGCACTTTCTAATCAATAATCAAAAATTCTGATCAAAACTTAACCTTCCCATTATCAGGCGATATTTGACTCAAAGTGATTGATAGGAATTTTGTTTTTACCTTTGTAATGGCATTTTTGTAACTTTATTAAAAGTGTCATCTTTTATCAAAATAAATAAATAAAAGCTTTTTAACATTTCTAATTAAAACAAAGATTTATAAGTAGATTAAGAATAAGTTACCAATTAAATGAAATCAGTATTTAAGAAATACATTTGTACGACACAAGAGCCTTGTAGGTGTATTTTTAGGCGATTAATGAGGCTTAGAGATTTAGATTTTTTAATATAGAAATATTAAATGATTTAATCAACAAAAATATACTTTAAAAATTAAACTAAAACTGCCAATAGGTGGGGCAAGTCACTGATTTTATCACTGAATCATTCATTCAATTGATTCTTTTGAACAGCTGATTCATTCAGGAACGAAGCAGCAGACTGTCTTTATGAATGGGCGATTGAATCATTGACTCACTAGATTCGTTTAAAAACGCTGTTCATTCATAAAAGAAACACCGCTGTGTTTAAATGGAGATGTGCAGCGGCTCAGCTGTAACTGTGTCAGAAACTATTTTCGTTGATGAAATAGAGCAAAATAAGGCCATAGTGTTGTAGTCAGACAATATTAGTCACTTAATATTAAACTTCTTGTTTAATTAAATGTTGTATTATATCAATATCACATGTGCAAACTCCCTTAATAATCATTAAAAGTAGTCACTCATCTTAGATCATCGTGATCCTTGCACTGCACAATGAATCTCTTATTTAGGCTACACTGTCCACACTTTGTTTGTTATAATGAGAGGACATGTCTGATACATTACTCAATTGCAAAAGCAAGTACGTTGATTGGCTGAATGTTAGTTCACTCAAATCTAAGTAACAAATCGGACAAGGCGGGTGGAAATATTGGCGGTGGTGCAAAGAAATGTGGGGGACAGAATCGCCTGTTTCTAAAAGTGCAGGGACATGTGTCCCCCGGTTGCTACGCCCCTGCACACAACGCAAGAATACTGTAAAATTAAGGTGTTCAAATCAGATTGCAGACAGTTTTGAAAATCATAGCCATAATCAAAACCATGACATCACCTGTGGAAGTGCACCATAGTTCCAAATGTAACCTTTATGTGGAAAAATGTTAGCAACATATCGCAGCTTGCCTTTCTTCACATCTTGTTTGATCGGGTTTAGTGGTTCCTTTGTTGCTATCTGTGGACAAAAAAAGACAAATAAGATACTAAAATAACTTACTATTGCATTAAGCACAATTACAGAACATACAGTATTTAAAGGGGACCTATTATGCAAAAATCACTTTTATAAGGTGTTTTCACACACTGCCTGTAATGGTAAAAATCAACCCACTCGTTTTTTTTATAATCTAAAAAGAAATCAAAAGTCTCTCAGAATGAACTGTTTCCGATTCTCCCTCTGTTCACGTCACCGAGGGGGAAAAATCCCGCCCCTTTGTGACGCTGCCCAATAGACACAGCCCTGAGTGAACCAAAAAAGTTACGGACTGCAGCTTTAATATCAAAATGTAATTTGTATGATTGATTTGGTTATTTATTGTATAAGCCCGAAGCAAAGCTATACAGCTCAGATACAAAATTAGGCTATATTTACATGGTTAGCTATGTGGTATTATTGATGTTTATTATTGGCAGATAAATCTTCCTTTTGGCAACCTATTGATATATAAAAAACTGACTTTATATCTTTTTTTTTCTATTATTACTCTTATGTAAGTCTTATATTTTTTATATTATTATTCTCATGTCAGTCTTATGTTCAATGTTAAATTCATTTTCTTATTTATTGGCCAAATCATCCAACTGATCAATCAAATTAAGAAATAGAGAATTGCTGGTCATCTTATCCAGTCAGACACTAGAAAAACTTCTACAACTCTGTAAAAATATACTTACCTCCATCTTGGCATTTGACCAACGAGGTACTTCTACAACCATATTAAACAGTATCTGTTAAAGACAGCACAACATTATTAACTTCTATTTTGCAACAATAAGGTCCCAAAATGTGTCGATTGATGAATGGTTACCTCGTTCGTTTTAAACTTCTTTGGTGGAACACCACATTCCTGATATGTGAGAAACATAATGCCAATAAGATTTGAAAATAGACTGGGTAAGAATTGTGCCTGTTATCTTGATGTTAATTAGGTTATTCAATCAATTCCTAATTTATGTATTACTACATAACATCACTGATTTGAAGTACATTATACCAACCTGTTCATCAGCAACATACAGAGGAATGTCATGGAAAGGGGATATGTACTTTCCATCTGAAGTTTCTGCAAAGCAAATGTTACAATCTGTATCATTCATCCAATTTCAACTAATCTCAAGGTATCAATGAGATCTCTAACTTACTCTGTGTTTAAACATGAAACATTGTGTGTTGTTAAACCATGTGTAGCAAGCGTAAAGTGTACAAAATACAACGATAAATGGGTCAATTATATATTTTAATCGATAGGTTTTAATTTGCGTGAGCGTTAACCGTAAATTCATGCATGTTCTGTCTCTTGTTTATGACGTTCGGAAATCTCTCGCCGTTACAGCGCATAAATCCAAACAGCGACGTAACGTTCTGTCACCAACAATCATTTTATTTGAGAGGTGTAACGTTAAGCCGTTTATAATGCTCATTTATATGAATGGCATTAAAAGATGAGAAGGGCAAACTCACTCAAGTAAACCCTGTAGTCAGTAGAGTTTGGTCGTCCTCTCGGCTCTGTTAGGTAATGCGTCATTTTTCTCAAGTGAATGAAACCAGCTGAAAATAAAGACGTGCTTTTCCGAAAGGACTGTGAAGAGAAGAAGGCAGCAGAAAACCTCGTGGCAGTATGAATAACTGAACGCATTGTTTACATCGACGTATATCTCTGCTTGAGTTTGAACGTCTCACTCATTAAGCGTCACAAAATCTCTTTTAGATATTATTCCATACTGCCACCTATAGCCAGAGGACCGTAAAGCACACAAAAGGTTAACCAAAGGATCCAAGGAAATAATAATAATGAGGAACAGTACGGATATTACCTGCGATAGGGAGATTGTATGAAATTTAGGTTAACTGTTCATTTGTTTTATACCATTCAATTATTTTATTTATTTTATTTTTTATTTAGGGTCAAGGTTTTTTTATTTAAAAAACATTAATTTAGTTATACAAATACAAAATATTAGGCAAACGTAAGGCAGCTGATGAGTGTTCGGTAGAGGGTGCTCTTCGCAAATTAATCAAATGTTTACTCTTTATACATATAAAAGTGGAAGCTGACCACAGGCTGTCAAAACTCACTATAAAAATATAAAAGTGATCCAAACCAATCACACACTGTACTTCAAGTATTCTGAGATCCAATAGCTTTGTGTGAGGAGAAGACTCAAATTTAACTTATTATTCACTGATAAACTTTTCCTCTAAAATCTCATTTGTTCATATGTATCTTAACCATTTTAAATTATGCAAGTCATATTTGAGAAATGTTTAATTGAATCCTACGTTTTTAAATATCAAAATATTAGCCAGTTTCTCAGCTATCGTATTAACCGCTACGTTGCAGGATGTTTTGAAGGCATCCTCAAATCAGAAAGCAACCTGGCCAACAGCTCAAAAGGTGCCAGTATCTGGAAATATTTACATTGTACAAACCAGGACTGATCTCGCCAGTTGCACAGAGGTTAACTATAAAACTCTGCACGTTGACATAAAATGTATTTTAATCTTGCATAAATGCACTGGAGGTAGGCAATGATATAATAAAAACTTGTTTTTGTACAAAGATTAAAGGCAACCAAAACCGACCAATACTGTGCAAATAGAGTAGCCTTTGTCAATTCAAGCCTCTATACAACTAGGTCCAGGTATATGTGATCATTAGCTGTAACCAGCTCCAGTGGTGCAGTAAAGTAGGAAAATAATGTATCCCTTTTCTTAGGCAAAATACTTTTAAAAAATCAGTCTGTGATCCTCTCCTCCTCAATAATCTGAAACACCTTTCTGCTGCTAAAACTGATAAGAAACATTGATAAGGTGAATGAGTCATGTTGACTAGATACAAAAACTATATATGATAAAAGAAAAAAAGGAAGCATAAAATCTTTACTAATACAAGAACGTTTATCAAGCAAATCATATGACCAGTAACAGAAGAGTACAGGTACCACACAGGTCAGAAAAAAAAAATGATTTCTTTGTTTGTTTATTGTTTCATCAGTAAATAAATACATTTTGAAAAAAAAAACTTTATCATTCACCTTCAAAACATAGAACTAGGGGTTAATTGACTCTAAACTCATAGACTCAACAACAAATACATCCAAAAATATAGTTTAATTGCCTGCTCACAAAAAGAGCAAGACTATTACTTACATACTTATACTACAAGCATACAAATTGTATGTTTTTATTATACAAGTATTTAGCTAAAATGTTTGTTTGTTTTTATGTTTGTTTGTTAGAAAATGAGCAGTGAAAATGATTACTTCATTAAACAGACAAAATTCAGATGCCTGAGGGAGTCATTTATGCCACAGCATTTTATTTTATAATTTTTTTGTTTTGGTGTGCAATCACCCAATATGACTTAAATCAGATTGTCATCTGCAGAAAAGAGTTACATTTTCAAAATAATTTCACCAATTGGATATTTCAATGAAGCTTTAGGGAATAAGGTAAAACGTTGTCCCTTTAAAGAAAGTGACTTATTGAGGCTGTTGTATCCCTAAAGGTAACACTTTTTGCACCTACCCAATGTTTATATGAAAGTTCATTTCCTTGCCTTTTGTTTGCTTTTCTAAACAGAGCCATGGCTGCAGGTTATGGACTAAGTATCACATGATTATGATAATTACACTTTTCCCACCCTCATGACTCTTAATCAAGGACTGACTACATTATAATTGTAAACAATTGGTGAGTCAGGTTCAGTCTGCCTCGATTGCAAATACTGTTATCTACCTATCCCCAAATAAAAAAAGGTAAACAGTTTTCTCATATGGAAAAGTCACTGCCATCACTAGCTGTTAACATGGCGTTTTTTTCCTGATTTAGCGAAACTGCTGATTATGAACTCCCATCTACCCCCCATCATTTCATCTATATAATTATATCTACTTTAAAATACCACAAAAAAAAATTCCACAGTTTACACAATTTTCCTCAGTATTCTAAATAGATCAACTAGTTTATACATTCCAGTTAATTAGAAAAATAGAAAATGACAATTGAAAAACAGTATACCTAACAATTGTTGTATGCAGAATTAATGCATTCTGATGCTGTTTCTCTCTGTAATGGGCGGATGAATGCATCCATTCACTCATTCTTTATCTACACCATTGTTATGCAGCTCATAATTCCATATTTACCAGATTTCAAGTATGAAAGGTAAGTTATCCATTCACATCCCTGTATATGGGACATTTTTGACTGCATTTTTACACAGACAGACAGCTGACCCCCTGAATGCAGTCATGAATGTTAGTCAGAGTTAAAATGACTCAAAAACCAGTCAGTTTGAGTTTTGATAGGAAATCTGATCTATTAAAACTGTAACAATAATAGAGCAAAAAACATATTTGAAAGGCCACAGTCATATGACATATTTGACAGTGTTTACACATTTAGTCTTAATGTTGATATATAAACCAGCGTTGTCGTAATGCTTTGCAAATGTTGACACAAATCGAAAACTTTACAGGCCTGTTTGATATGTCGACCTTTGTCATGCCCTTCGAAGTTAAGTCATCAGTCCCTCCTTCTTGTTTAATATTAACTCTATCTGCACACATATTTTCAACCGTCTAAAGGGATTTAGTTTCTCACACACTTATGACAACTAAAATTTGAAGGAATCTTTATCAACCAAAATTAAAGTTTATGTTTCAGATAGATAGATAGATAGATAGATAGATAGATAGATAGATAGATAGATAGATAGATAGATAGATAGATAGATAGATAGATAGATAGATAGATAGATAGATAGATAGATAGATAGATAGATAGACATTCCACGTCCGGTATTCCACATGTCCAACAGGTATGCAAATGCTACCTTGCAAATTAAAGTCACTCTGTAAAATATTATGCTGTATGAATCCTGTTTCATACCATCTATCTTCACATGAAGGGAGACCAAACTCCTTCATATCTAGCTTCATATGTGTGTTTTGTGGAAAGAGAGAAGCGAAGGAGGTGTGGCTACGGCTCTACTGAGGCAGGTATAGTGGAAACAGAGGGGGAGGGTTTACCTGGAGTTAGTGTAATAGCAATAGCAGCAACACTGCACCTGTTCCTCTTCCCAGACTCTCCCCTTCTCTGTCTCTCTCTCTCTTTCACCTTTACACCAGACAGCCAAACAAGAGGGAGCAAAAAGGGGTCAACATGGATCCCAACCAGGCCAGTGGTCAGGCCAGTGACAGAGAGAGTGAAAAGGGGGAGAGAAAAGAGAAGGATAAAGGCATTAAAAGGAGAAACAGACTTTTTATAAGATACCTGGAAAGGAGGAAGACAGATACTATTGTGGATGATGACGCTTCCAAAGGTGACATCAGCATCGCAACCTTGGTGAGAAGGAGCCATTCTGACAAGACAGAGTATAGTGCTAAACTTAAAGGTAATTATTCTGTCACAAACTAAATTTAATGTGTTGTTTCAGCTAAATTGTATAAAGCAGTGCTCTCTTATAGTGGTTAAACATAAAATATTTGTTGTAGTGAACCCTTGCTAACCTTATAAACACAGTTGTTACACTAACTATAACACGTTTTTACATAGTCACCCATTTTTACTGGCATCCTGCAGAGCAGCAGGTTAGCACATAGTTGGTTTTATACCAATTATACTCTTGTAAAGCCTCCATCTCAAATTCCATTAGATCTTTGTATGCAGCGAAGTAAAAGAGGGCATGTATGTGTGCTGATGCTTAGCACCTGTTGCGTTGTTACGTTACAGAGAAAGATCTATTCCCACTGGACTGTTGTCACATATGCAAACTGAACCTCGGCCACAGAGCAGAACATGGCTGTGGAGCAGTCGTAAACAAGCTAAGCCACAGTGCCTATGTTGTTTACTTTATCAGGAAGTTTCTAGGTATCTACTAATCTATAGTTAGTTTATTCAAAATTGCACTCGTTTTGCTTTATTAGAGCCTTAAACTCAATGAAAAATAAATAATGTGAGAAATATCCAGTTGTTCATTCATTCATTTTCTTGAGAACATCATGTCACAGTCTGGTCATGCTGATATGTCAGAGTCATCGTAATCTTAACTTGAAAATGACATCACTTCAAAAAACTAGTTTAACCAGTGAACAGGGAATGAAGCGGTTCAGGACAGCCAAGTCATGACATTGAGGACAGATATGTGGACAGTCTTGTCATTCAAGCTTCTTAGTTTCCAGACAATGGCCTTTATATAAACAAAATTAGTTTTCATTCATTCAAATCACGTGAAGGAGAATTCTGAGACTTCACAACTATATCTTTGAAAAGCAAACAAACCATTTTACGGATTGAATATTGAAACGCTGACAACAAGGAATATGTTTGCAGTTTTAGTTCCTTTTTCTATAGAATCATTAGCAATCAGACTTTATTTTTTTCAAAACTTTTAAATTCTAGCTTTGTTAGTTATTCAAATGAAATACTCCTTGTTATTAATGTATCTGCTAATGATTCCAGCACAGTGTTGTAATCCATTTGATATAATCTATATTTCAATTTCTTAGTATGTTTTTGACAGCCAGCTGTATGTCACATGGCACATTTCAAGTCAAATATAATGACATCATTGAGGAAATGATGATCCCTGAACAGGAAGTGCTCAAAAAACTCAATGTGCTAGATCATTCATGCACAAATGAAACAATAGATTCATTGAAAAAGAATACTTTGTTAGCAAGTTAGTATGACTTAGTTTGAAATATGATATTTTCATGTCTGTCCCAAAAGAAAAATAAATGTCTAAAGCAAACAATTGATCACACGAGACACAAGCTCTTAATGGGCACTTGCAGGGCAGGTTCCACTTGTGTGTGTGTGTGTGTGTGTGTGTGTGTGTGTGTGTGTGTGTGTGTGTGTGTGTGTGTGTGTGTGTGTGTGTGTGTATGTGTAAGAGATAAGAGATATGTTTTCATCCTGTATGTTTACTTTTGTGTTATTGAGCCAAACCAAGCAGAGAGAGTAGGATGACATTCTTACTTGAGGCTGTCAAATGATTGAAAATAATTAAAATAAAATAGGCAAATCCTTATCGATGGAGGTAAATCAACACTCACACAGAGCTCGCAGCACATCTCCAAGCTTGAGTTCAGTCAGGTCACGTTTTCCTGCAGAAATGTGATCTGTTCTGTGCGGCACAAGTTTCCATTAGTCTGCCTTCAGTGAAAAGTCTTGTGAAAGGCTTTTTATTTTCCTTTCTGCCCATCTAAATTGCTCAGGCAGTTAAAATGCAGCTTCACTAGAAAATAATTATTTTCTGATTAAGCATTTGCTATGAGGAAATCCACTGTATTAGCTTGAGTCTGGTGTCATGTGTCACTCTTTTCTGAATAATGAACACGTTATGTGATTTGTAGAGCAGAGATATGTTATATGATTCTGTGTGAATGGGATGAGTGAAATACAACTCCTCCATTGTCATAACCAAACTCTATGTCTAAGACTTGCTCCTCAAATTATGTCTGTGCACTGCACATTGTTTTTCATACAGAATAAGTCACCGTTTTGTTTCCTGGGTAATAAAGTTACTGAATTGTAAACTTTTTTATTTGTAAAATGTAGGATTGGATCTTTTTAGAAGTGTCATTACCATGAAATGCAAGGGAAAATCCTTACATTCTTGCAACAATATCCTTATTTACATCTGAAATTATTTTAATTTGGTCTAATTATTAGTCTGTTTAAACACTAAATCTACTGTACCTTTGGGATGTGCAAGTACTAAAATATATGAGGCCTAGACAGCAATTACATCACAAAAAGTAATATGACACCTGGCCCCACCTTTGCCAGTAGCCTCTCTGTGTTTCTCTCTGTAAGAGGAAGTGTCATATTGAGGTGATCAGGAAACAAAAAAATCACCTCACTTCCCAAAGAACATACCTGCTTTGTTCAACTTTCTTATTGCAAAGCAGCAATACATCTTTTTTAAACTTAGATTTGAATGCTATTTGAACATATTCTGTTCTACTAATGAAAATACTGTAATATAATTGTTCATTTGTGCACCTATAACAGTAGTCAGCACCACTCTAGGTCAGCTTTTCCAGTTAGTCCAAGTGAAATTCCTTTTCTGTAATATAGTTAATGTTTATTGCATTATTTTTGTGTTATCTTGATGGTATTTTGATTCATCCTAGATGTGGCTTTCTGTTTTACAACCTGTATGATAGTTATCAGTACATTTTAAGGTACAAAACAGATTTTGGCAGTTCATGTAACATTATATCATTATTATTAATATTATATCACTTCATGAAATATAGGGTTATAAGTTGTATAAAATATACAGGCAATATGCTATTTCATAATACCTAAAACGCTGTCACCGTATTTTATATGGTACATTTCTGGCAAACACGGCTGCCATTTATTTTATTTTTTTACGTAAATTTAAGATGATTTAACTGTGTATGTAAATCTAAACAGCATAGTTTTTCTCTTTTTTTCCTTTCTCACACCAGAGAAAATGTCCCCCCATGATCTCTCCTCACCCACGTCCCCAGCCATGGATCCAGAAGAGATCCGCCACAGAAGGATGATAAAAAGGTCAAAGGTCATTGAAGAGCTGGTTAGGACAGAAGGAGACTATCAGAAGGAATTGGAGCTCTGCATAAGCGAGGTTCTGCTTCCTTTAAGAGCAGCCCAGGCATGTTCACAGTCCCACAACCATATTTCCGAAGAGATATATTCTCTCAAATTTGTAGCAAAAAATAAATAAATCTATCAGTGTATATAGTTTTGCCACTTATTTGATTTACATGAATTGATTTAAATGGGGTCTGATGGGTTTTTTCACAGGTGGTGGATGTAGATCGACTGTTCACCAACATTGAGTCTGTGTGTGTTGTCTCTGCTGAACTGTTTCAAAGCCTGAGAGATGCCATAGCTGACCCTGACCCTGAAACACAACTCATAGGTAATTTTGGAATAAAATTCAAACAGACATATTTGACTAACAAGCATTGCATTAACAAACCATAATGTTTTATTGTGATAATGACTAATGATATTCAACATTTTTGAAAAGCAACAGCCAATATTATATATTAGGATTACTTCATTCATGTTTATTATTAAGTTAAATATTCATAAAATGAATAAACCCTATAACTAATCTTAAGATCTAGTTTTAAAATACAAATGATTAAATTATTATTATCATTTTAATAGTATATAAAAAATAAACATAATTTTATTACAATTTTAATTTCAATTAAATAATTATTTAAAATGACACAACTATAAAATTATACAACTAAGATTTTCATATTAAAATATTTGAAAATGTATTTACAATTTTATTTTTAAAAAGTGGCCTCTTTAAACTTTATAGAGTTATGCCTAAAAATGCAATCTGATCTTTTTTAGGAGAAGTGTTTATCCAAGCCAAAGCCGTCGTGGAGGAGGTATACAAAATTTACTGCTATCATCATGACGAGGCTAATGCTTTACTCAAGTCTTATGAAGCACAGGAAGACATCCAGCAGCATTTTAGAAGATGCATATCCACACTCAAGTAACAATGTTAACTGCATTTATCTCTTAGATATACGCACTGTAAAAAAGAAAGCTGTAAAATAACAGAAAAAGTACTGGCAGCTCATTGTACATGAAATTATCCATTAATTTTACAGAAATTTCTGTTAACTCTTAAACACAATGCAATGAAGTGTAAAATTCAAAATACTAGTAAAACACTGGTAAATAATAAATACAGAAAAACGACTTCAAATTATACAGTATATAGTATCCTATTGTTACAGATTTTTTTTAGAGTGTGTGTAATGTTTGGGCCTTTGGCTCTGAAGATCACATTAATGATTTGTTGTCTATTCTTTTACAGGAAAATATATGACCAAGAGTAAGTATGCATTTTCTAATTTAAACATTGTCATAAATCATATTCATTCAGATATTTCATAATCCTAAACATGAATGTTTGTTTATAGACCTATGTTGGTTCTCAACACAACCTAGAGTGTACAAGGCATTGCTTGATAACTTTGTAATCAAACCTGCAATTTAGTTGTTGCTAACACCCTACTGTACCAGTTGTGCTACAGCAACATCATAAAAGTAATTTATACAGTTTATATATCGTGAACAAAGTGGAGTGCACCATGTTCTGTTTTTAATGTTTGCTTTATTCAATGTAATTTTTTTAGAGGGAAGCCCAATTTGCTTGACATGGGCTCTCTACTCATTAAACCAGTGCAGCGAATCATGAAATACCCGCTGCTATTGGCTGAACTGTGGAATGCCACACCCACGAACCACCCTGACCAGAGACCCTTACAGGAAGCTCTGACCTCTGTAAAGATTACTAACATCAACATTAATGAGTTCAAGAGAAGGAAAGACATAGGTGAGACATACACATGATTTTTCACTAACTTTATCAAGTACACTGTAAAAAAACTAACAGAAAAAAATTGTGTCAAATCAGCTTAGATAAACTAATTATTTCTTTCATTCTTAATTTGGGAGTTTTTAAGTATGCAAATAAAGGACACTTGTGTTGTTTCAGTGCTGAAGTATAAGAGGAGTGACGATGAGACCTCGCTGATTGGTAAACTCAACAAGTTCAACATTCATTCTATCAGAAAGAAATCAGACCGGCTGACAAGCTATTTCAAGATTCTCACTGGTGTTGAGCCACAGGTACTTTAATGAAATAAGGCTAAAATGACCATGTTTTACCTCTGTAAAGGCAGTGTGAGTGTATTGTTATGTCGTCTGTCTTCACAGGTGAGAGATGAAGAGTTTGACAAAGAGGAAAAACTTTTCCGTAGCCTTGAGAAAGCTGTGAGACAGCTAGTGAAAAACATCACCTGTTACTTGCTCTATACTCAGGTATAAAGATGCATTATTAACCATGAAATATTTGTAAGTATGCAAAAATAAAACAAATTAAGTCTAGACAAATGAAACAATTGAAACATCCAAAATATAATTTTATGTGTATGTGTAAAAACACATAATAAAAAATGTTTAACTTGTATATGTCAACCAATTTTAAACATGGTTTTATCCAATATTCTGTTCTGGACATTTGTACAAATTTGAGCATATTTAATTAGACAATTCCTCATTCGCATATTTAAACATAACATTTCAGAAAACATATCCACTGAGGAAGTATTGTGATATCTAGTAACTTTTTATCCCGTTCATCTGTGGTGTCTTGCCTTAAAATTATTTTCTAACATAAGAGCACATTTTGCTTTTAGAAAAGGAGGAAGCACCGCTTGGAACCTTGGTATTTGTACAGATACATTTCAGAAATTAATCTCAATTTTTATTAGATCAGTGAGTGTAATTACATCCTTCATAAGTATATGTTTCCCACTTCTCAAATCTATTGCATGACAGGTGTTCGCCATCTTCCCCTGTGCTGACCTAACAGTGTATTTTGGCCACAGTATAGGTCTTTTATGGTGGAAGTTTTTTCACCCCAAATACTGTCCTCCTTGCATTTAATCAACGCCGGTTTCTAAAAACCTTTAATTTAATCACCTTGACATGAACTTACATGGTGATTTCAAAATATATGTAATGATTTTAGGGACTCTTGATCTATGAGATAAAGTCTCATAAATCAATAATAAATTAATTCTATTTAATAAGCAAAATTATAAAAATGACAGATGACAGACCTCAAAATCAATCTCATAATGACTGCAAGGATCAATTTTAGCAATATTTCTATTGCATACATAGGAAAATATTGAGATTATTTTAGCTATTGAGGGTTTATTTAGTGTTTTGGTGAAAAGGCAGAGCCCCATGTACAAGACTGTGAATTTGATTGCGTTTCTATTAATTTTTAAATAATGTGTCCTCTGGGTATTTTTTAAGACTATTTAGGACCTGAAGTATATAATTATATTTCTCTCTGTATTGTAGGAGATGATATCCATTGCTGTTCAAAATGCACAGGACCTAGAAACTATAGTGAAGGATCCAGACAAAATAGACACAAATGGCTATCAGCAAAAGAGGAATGGCAATGACCCATACAAACAGTTTGTAAGTGTTTTCCCTCACACAAACATGCACTTAAATAATATATCAAGTAAAATGTAAAGTTCTCCTCAGTTCTTTCTCATTTCTTTCAAAAAAAAAAACCTGCAGTATGAGCCAAACTATCTTGAACAGTCAATGACGATCCTTTTTAAAGTTCTTCTAAAATTACATTTAAGCAATGGGAAATACAGTAGGATAAAATAACTATTCCCTTAAGGCTTATTTCGCATTTCATACGCACACATCACTGTGCTTTCTTTCTATCAAATCATTTAGTTTGTAAGGTATAAACCTTTATTTTGTTAAATAAATGTCTGCATCAGTGAATATCAGCTTTTCCACCCTTAAGCCTGTTAAAAAATGTATGGTTTGCGTTCCTCAGAAAGATCATATGGAGCATCTTGTCCTTGCTCCGCTCTCAAGCCTGCTGGGAATGTTTGCATCACCACAGAAGCTGATACAGAAGCGCTATGATAAACTGTTGGACTATTGCAGCCAGTTGGATTCCCGATCCTCCAAAGAGGAACAGGGCCTGGCTAAAAAAGATTACCTGGCCCTCAATGCCCAATTGCTTGAGGAGCTGCAATGCTTCAACCGAGCTGTCAGGACAATCCTCACCAACTGCTTGATTTGTGTAGTAAAATTAAATACAAAGCTGATGAAAGCAGCTCAGCCACCTATCCACCAGATACCGGTAAGTTAAAGAAGGTAGAACATTATGTTAAAATACTGATGTAGTTTTAAAAACAACAAAAGCACAATGAAATGTAGAGAAAGTGG
The DNA here is from genome assembly GCA_027564155.1 of Gymnocypris eckloni scoliostomus. NCBI lineage: Eukaryota > Metazoa > Chordata > Actinopteri > Cypriniformes > Cyprinidae > Gymnocypris > Gymnocypris eckloni. The sequence goes on along the minus strand of CM050416.1, from coordinate 1,388,949 downwards.
CAGAGCCCTTTTTCACCTTAGAACACCAGGTTTAAGAATCTTGCTCAAGGGCAAAATGGTGATCTATTTTTTTTTGTGGAAATGATCAGGTTACTGCTGTGGTCCACACTTGAATTAAAACCTACTGCATTTTTGTTACCCAAAACCATTAGTCTATTATATTCTAAGCATAAAGGATCTTCAGGCATATAATATACCGTAGCTTCCCACAGAATCTGAAAAGGAAAAATGCACATATGCTACAAAGATTAAACTTAGTTACAGTTACTTCATGTAAAACAGTAATAATGTAGATAAATACAAAAATTCTAAACTGTAATATGGGTTTTAAATATTACAGTGGTTGCTCCATCCACAGCAGGGGTTCTGCAGGCCACATATCAGGCTGATATACACCTCTATGACTTCTGCTTTAATAAAAATCAATCAACTAAAAATGTAAAGTTTTTTAAAAACTTAAGTTTAAAACAATTGTATATACATTTTTCTTTTTACCCTGAAATCATTTTCAAGATCACTCTGATGGTACACTTACTTCTAATATGGCGAACGACTTCTGTTCCTTCCACATGTTCCCTCCCAAACATCTGTTCTGAAAATATACAAGTTTGGTGAAAGGGTTTGAAAAAAGGGTGGATTGCTTTACAGCAGCAACAAATTCATTTGTACAGAAATCCATTGTAATTCACTGTACAACTTTTAAGTGTTTACTTTATTCACTGTACAACAGTTAATTACACTCAATTAACTGCTTCAAAGTCTCAATAATACACAACACTACACACAGCGGCTTTAATTTTGTACACCCTTATTTGAAGTATTTTAGAATTGTAATTAAGATTATGGTGATATAACTAATTTTAAATAATTTTAAGACTTATTAAATTCTGTCTTAGATGTTTAATATGACATTTTAACCATTGGTCATAGGTTCCCTTGTCAAACTTTAATGAAGTCCAAAATTCAATCATGGAGGAGCTGAGCAACCTTGGATTCGTCAAAGATAATTCCCAAAAGCTGATGGAGCGCAAAGTGAGCTTTGAAAAACGGGACAAGAAGATGGTAGGATTACAACTGAAAATAAAATTGGTAAAACCATAAGGTCCCAATAAGGTCTCAGCTGACTTGAAAATTCTCTTCAGGTCCCAGAGATCCCCAGGCAGACAGAGGAGCACAGAGCCTGGCTCCTGGAAGAGTTTGCAGTGGATCGGCTCTATCAGCTCAAGCGTAACTGCAATGCCTGTCAGGAAAATGACATCAGACTGCTGGAGGGGGAGCTGGTGGCCCTGCTGGAAGACAAAGACCCTATGGGAAGCAGCAGCCGCTGGCTGGTAAATACTGGGTGTAAGTCTGTTTATGTCTGTTCAAATGCTTTTACATTTGTTTTTTTAGAAGAAAAATATATAATAATGTACAAAAGTGGGAAGTATTATGAAATATTGGTAGTCATTAACTAATGTTAATATATAGAACATTGTTGTTAACAACATTTTTTTTTGTTCTGCAGTCTGTAACCACTCATTTACACATGTTACCCTGGACCACAAAACCAGTCTTAAGTGTCATTTTTTTTAATTGAGAATTATATAGATGTTATATGAAAGCTGAATAAATAAGCTTTCCAATGATCTATGTGGGTTGTTAGGATAGGACAATATTTGGCCGAGATACATGTATTTGAAAATCTGGAATCTGAGGGTGCCATAAAATCGCCTTTAAAGGTGTCCAAATGAATTTCTTAGCAATGCATATTACTAATCAAAAATGAAGTTTTGATATATGTACGGTAAGAAATGTAATAAATATCTTCATTGAACATGATCTTTACACCATGTCCTAATGATTTTTGGCATAAAAGAAAAATCGATAATTTTGGCTCATACAATGTATTTTTGGTAAAAATATACCCCAGCGACTTAAGACTGGTTTTGTGGTCCAGGGTCACAAATAAATAATGGACACACCATTCAAATGTTTGGGTCAGTAAGACTTAAAGTAAGAGTAGGGAGTAAGTTTTCTTTATGATCTCCAAGGCTGTATTTATTTGATTTAAAACAAATGCAGCAAAATATTCTGAAATATTATTACAGTTTACAATAAATATTTTAATATATTTAATTTTAATTTATTCCTGTGAGGGCAACACTGAATTTTCAGCAGTTATTACTCCAGTCTTCAGTGTCACATGATCCATCAGAAATCATATATTAATATGCTGATTGTTTATTACTCAATAAACTTATTATTATCACAGTTGAAAATTGTTTTGCTTCTTAATATTTTGTGAAATCCCGATTTGTTTCAGGATTCTTTGAAAAAGAGAAAGTTGTCAATAACAGCATTAATTTCAAATAAATATTTTGTAGCGGTATAAATCTCTTTAGTCACTTTTGATCAGTTTAATGTATCCTTGCTAAATAAATGTATTGGTTTATTTTTTATTGACCCCAGAACTTTGAACAGTAGCATAAGTTCTGTTATTTATTTGTAAATGAGTGGTTGTAGAGTGTAAAACTAAAATCTCTTGGTGAAACTTAAGTTTTACTTTATTCATTAGTCTTCGTTAATGTTAATTTCTACATTTTAACATTGAGAGTTGTATAAACAGTAGTTTGTGTATCACGAATAAATTAATAAATACGAATTAACGATAAATTATAGCATATTTATAATTTATCTTTAACCTTGATTAATAAATGCTGTAACAAAATATCATTCAATTTGTTACCAATGTTAACAAATTAAACCTTGCAAGTATTTTTTTACCCATGTTTACAATATGAATTCAAATGTAAGTTTAAAGTTAAACCAAGAGACAACATTAACTAAAGCATTAATAATTTGCATGAATACTATCTGTGGTAGCACTCCATAACTTTATGGGAGAAAGTAATGAAGTCTCTTAAGGATATTCTTTCATCACATGTCATTAACTCCACAGAGACTGTTGCTTCACAACAGAACAGGACCAGCGTTCTGGTAGTTATGTCAGGTGTCTTATTGTCCGTATCAACTACTGTAGGTTATTCAGGTTAGTTGGGGTTAAAACAACAGCGTTTGGAAGTAGAAAAAAATTATTTAGCCACTAAAGCCCTTGAAATGAATGACACTTTTTACATTAAATATTTAAAGATCACAATATGGAAAAAAGAGTGTTCTTTGTAATTTGGTCATGAAAGTGATATTTTAATTGTATTACTTAAGAGGAATGTGAAAAGTGGAATCCATAATGCTTCAAATAACCCGTTCAATTTGTTTGAGGCCTGAAACTGATATATCTGAGATCACGTTCATTCTTATGGTTTCTCAAAGCAGTTTTTTTTTGCTCCTATTAGGTTAACCAGACTCCTGCTGCTGATAATGACACTTCTCTTTGTGTGTGTGTTTAGGTACGCAGGGCTACGTGTACTCCTCATTCCTGAAAGCCTACAACCCCCAGCGGGAGGTGACTGAGAAGCCAGATGACTTTGACAATCTGAGTCTGTTTGTGTTGAACAGCAGGAGCAGTAGCATGCGGAGCTTCAGTTCATACAGCACTTCAGACAGTATGTCCCCTCAGTCTGGACCACAGGACGAGCCGGAGCCCTCTGAGGAACAACAAGTAAGACGCATGAAGAGTGTGTATGTGTAAGCTTAAAAAAAATTGCATTTTGATACAAGCAATAGTGCTATTGTTTCAAAATTGTATCAACCGGTCAAAACAGCAAAAAAGTGAGTTTTGGATGGCCAGAATCATTGACAAGAACAGTGATGGTTAATTAGCGATTCTTCAATGATACATTTTTATTCATTCACACTAAGTGGATGAGCTACAACAAGAAACAGGATTTTGGATCTCTGTTTGGTAAAATGTTATTTTGCGTGGATGTGATTCGGCAGCTAATCATGGCCGAAGCCCAAGTTCAGAATAGAGTTGTGAGTGTGACATTGCTTGTATACAACAGCTCAATAAAAAAGAAGATAATATTCAGAAACATACATATTAGGCAGCTAATAATGCAGCTAATAGTTTTTAGCTCCTCCAATGGAAATGGTTCCCAGCGAAGTCAAACAGGATCGACCTTTGCATGTCTCAGAGTTTCATTCCTAAATTAATCCATGTTTTTGAACTAATCATTTAAGCAAGCGAATGAACGACTCTTAAGATACAAAAAGCCACATACTTGTCACCTCCTACTGGTAAAATGATGACTTGTAGAACTGACAGCCTGTATGGAATTCTGCAGAACCTGATTGTACCAAGTGCAACATGTTCCTGGGTCAACATCTTTGTTGACCCTGAAACAACATTGTTATTAACCAATCAGATTTGAAGAACAAGTTTATAATTTTTGTGAAGTTTAGGCTTACAATCAGTGTTTGTTGCTTGTACATCAGTGTCATTCATCTATAATTTCCTCTTATTTTGTGTGTGTGTTAACAAGTGGAGTAAAACAAACAGCCAAATGTCCTATTTCTGTTGTATTAAACAACAGATAGACAGCAGACAGCACCATCTACTGTTAATATGTCCTGGAAAGGATCTCACGAGGACAAACCAAGACATTTCAAATAAGACAAAAGATACTATTCAGATACTATTCTGTTATGTGGCAATACAGTGCATTTTGTAGTTTCTAACTAATATATTTTCTTTAAAGTAAAATTGTATTGCGTTTGAACTGTTGTCAAGCTGAATCATTAAAGAGAATAATTTAACTTTTCTTTTTCACAGTTCTATGCAGTTTATGCATTCCAAGCACGCTGTGAACAAGAGCTCACACTTCAGGAGTACCAGCATGTTCGTATCCTTCAGTTTTCTGACCTCGTTGGTAACAAAGACTGGTGGCTCGCTGAATCTAATGGGCAAAAAGGCTACGTTCCAGCAAATTACCTTGGAAAGATGTCATATGCTTAATTTAAAAATAAAAATCTCTATAAATAGTTTTTATTTAAATGAAGAAAAATATGAATATAGCTTTTAAATTAATTGCTTAATGAAGGCTACCCCCGCACAAATATTTTTGCACATGTGATGCTACCAACAGTGTTTGCTTGAATTATATACAAATTGTTATAGAGAGCTTGTTAATCAAAAATGTATTTGAAGTAATTGTATATAGTAATATTAATATATAAAAGATTGTGATGAATAAAAAAAATGTACGATCATGCAAATGACCATGTCTATTTGTTTGTGAGCTGTTGTTATTAAACAAAAAAAAAACAATTTAATAACAATCCATTTTTCTAAAAAGGTGTTATTTATTAAACACATCATTAAAATGAGCAGCTTGTTTTCAGTAATGTGGCTGGTTTAGAATGCTGGCACATCTTCAAACCAAACCATTTCTGAAAGACCAGTAATATTCAAATTCAAGTATATTTGATTTGAAAATCAAGATTTGACTTGGTCTTTAACATAATAGCCTGGCTTTTTCTTCCTCATTTCTTCAGTTTCTTCTGTGCTGCTTTCTTCTTCACCATCTGCAGCCTTTTCATAGCATTGAGCTGAGACTCCTGGGAAGTGGGCGTCTTGCCATCAGCTGAGGCTTTTGCTCCATTGCTGTTGTTGTTGCTGCTGCTGCTATTGCCACCACTATTGCCCCCGTTGCCCCCTCCATTGCCTCCTGACCCACCGTTGCCTCCCAGGCTGCTAGAGGGTGCTGCCCCAGGTGACTGCGATCCAGTCACAGTAATTTTTCCCAAGCTATCTCCACTTGTTGAGCGGCTCAACACCTGCTTGCCGAGTGTGAGTGGAGGGGGTGGCTTCATGGGTACGGTGCTAGAGCCGTTGTTTCCATTACCACTTCCAGCACTGCTGCTGCTTCCTGAAGATTTAGAAGCCAGACCAGGCTTAACATTGGCCAGCGCAGAGAGTCCCACAGGTTTGGAGGCCGAGGGAGGTGGGGTTGATTTACTGCTACCTGGCTGACTGGTGCTCAACTTTGTATTGGAAGGTCCTACATTTGAGGTCTTGGTAAAAGCGGCCCATCCTGTAAGGCCTGGGGGTAAAGTCGAGCTACTGCTGGAAGAGTTTCCTGATGCCACAGATGCCTGAACACAAAAAATACACTTATTTGATCAGGTATATATTAAAAACAGTAATATTGTGAAGACAAGATAGTTTGACACCTGACATATCCTATCAATCCTTTCACCCCCTTCATAGTTGTGCATAAATGAACCATTGTTGATCCATTTGTTGTATGTATGCATGCATGCATATTTTGTATTCTCAAATTCCCATATGAGGTCACTACCACAAATAACCGGTGCCATTGTATTGTTTACTTTTCTATTCCTTTTTGTTGTTTAATTTTTTTTCCCTGGCCTTCATATGTAAAAAGATGTAACTATTATATTGTTGTATTACTGTTATTTATTGTTACATCTCAATAGACAGACCGTTAAAAAACACACAAAAAAATTAATATTGTGAAATATTATTACAAAAATAACTTTTCTATTTGAATACACTTTAATTGAAATTCATTTCTTTGATGGCAAAGCAAAATTTTCTGCAGCCTGCCATCCTGTTCACCAATATTTAAATAATTTATATATAAAAATAAAACCTGCCTGGCCTTCTGAGATTTCAGTATGGAGATAAAGACAGGATCATGATTTGTATGTAGTATTACAGTACACTGTGGTTGTACGTGCATTGTGCACCCGCCTATAAGCACAAATTACTAATGAGCCATTTAAAAAAATAATGGGCCATTGACTTTAGACCAGGTTTTAGTTGGTCATTGATGAAATTGTTTTCCATTGTCTCAAAATAGCAATGTGCCAACAATGCACTTGAACACCTTATTTTCAGACCAGTTCGCCCATGGGCTAATAGATGGATGCAAGTGCATTTGGGATTTAAACAAAGTGGTGCTGGACATGAAAATGATAACTGTGTCGGGCTAAAACTAGCAAAAACACTTGCGTCGCACCTGGCGCCACATTGTGCCGGGTCTATGATAAGGCCCCTTAAATTTGTTGGAATTTTTCAACTGACTCAAGTACTTTGAATTTGAGACCCTGGTCCATAACCTATACTGGTGTGAGAATACACTCACCTTCACCTCCGTTCTCTTAAAGGCCTGGAATGAACCAGTTGTTTCCGGTTTGGGCTTTAGTTCAGCTTTCTTCACTAGTGGATCTTTCAACAGAGGTGCTGCTGTTGCCAAAGCAGGAGCTGGTTTCTGTGGAGGTTTCTGGGTCTTTTGGGCCTGAGACATAAATAAACATCACACTGAGTGTTGCTACTATTATATGAACGTTCTTAAGTGATAGGCATCTAACTTATTGTCATCAAATTCTTACCATTCGTTTCATTTGCCTGGTGCATCGAGCACAGTACCACACTAGCCGTGGGTCATTGACATCCTTGTCGGTAACCTGAGGTTTGTGACACTCCTGATGATACAGATTATGACATTCTTGACACTCCACAAGTTGATTGCCAGAAGTGACAGTCATTTGTCTGAGAAGAGAGAAATCTGGATCAATTTCACACATACATGGCCTGAGATTAGTGAAGGATTCAATGGATGTCAATGACAAGACAAATACTATTCCAATGTTTATAAATCATATTATTCACTGATATTTTAAATTAGCTTTCATTTTTATAGTGCCAGTTTTCTTTTTAATTTTAGTTTGAGCAATTTTGTAAAATTATATTTCTATGTAGCTTTAATAGATTTCAGTTTTAGTTAACATTTTGTACTTAATAACTTATTAATTTAGGGTAAGAAAAAAGATAAATGGTATTTAAACAGCTGACTTTAAATGTTTGAAGAGTTCAAATGAAACCAGAGTTTAGTTTAAATCAGGGTTCCTCAAATCTTTCCCTGGAGGGCCAATCTGCTGCAGAGTTTAGCTCCAACCCTGATCAAACTCACCCATTTTGTAATGATCTTGAAGACTCTGATTAGCATGCTCAGGTGTGTTTGATTAGGGTTAGAGCTAAACTCTGCAGGAGTGGGCCAGATTTGAGGATGCTTGGTTTAAATGATACATAGCGACGTGATAAATCATTGTGGAATCCAAACCAGCAACCTTGTGGTTATCAGGCCTTTATGCAACTACATCACTCACCGACAAACCACACAAGCAAGACCCATTTCCATGGCAAAGTCGTCAGCATTGGTTTCATCAATATCTGTGAAATCCGGGATGGGAATGTCCTTGGTTTGAAAAGCAATCGGCGAGGAATGACTGTCCTGCTTATCCACACGAGTTTTTTTTGGTGGCTCCACTCCTTCCCCAGGATCAACCCTAATCTACATATTACATTATCTTTTATTGGTGTTTTCGATTGAGCTTTTCCAGTTATATCATATTTACAATAATAAATAATAGTGCAAAATGACATTGAAAAATACCTTTTCCAAAGTTCTTTTCTCGCTCTCTTTCTTGGTCTTGTCTGAGCTGCTTGATTTACTGCTGCTGCTGGTGATGGATGGTGATGATGAAGTAGAGGAGGATTTGGAGTCTTGTTTGGTCATTTTGGGTAATGACACCTTGCTCACTTCGGCTTCCTATTGCATGGAAAATTTGTTGCACATTGATACATCAAACAATTAAGTTCCAAACATAAAAATACCTTTTTTAATTTGATCACCTTCAGTGATGTCCTATAGGTGGAGTCACTGCCCCTGGCTAAAGACTCATCCAGCAGGGCCTTGAGTTTCTCTGCTGAGTCTTTGCTCTTGGAGTGAAGGTACCCCAGTCCCTTCAGAAAGATTGGGTCTAGCTCTAGACTTACTGTTCCAGCCATTGTTGAGCAGTTATTACATGAGTTTACGTAAGACAACGAATCAGCCCTCTTCCTATGGAGTTTAATGTGTTGTATACACGAATACCATTAACGTTAGATAACCCGCATTTATGTCCCGTACAACCTCTAATTTTTAAGATAACTATGCAACTGGAACCGATTGACTCGAGATTAAGGTCTTCAAGAATTTGTGTAAAGCTCGTTTTTATAAACAGTAGTAAATCACAATAGTGTTAGCAGTGAGCATTTTACTGCTTGAAATGGTCCGACAACCTAACAGAAACAGAATAAACGAAGAAGCCTTTGCTGAAACTCCGATGACTCGAAATGGGCGGGGCTTGGCGGTAAGTATGTTGTCGGATGCTATCGATTTTCACTTTTACCTTCTAATTAATCTCCTTTCTGTGTGTTTTCAATTCAAATACAATACAGTTTTATCAATGTCACGTTTGAATTATTGTATTGTTATCACATAATTGCTGAAACAGAACCTGTTTTTGTCACGTGATACTTGATACTTTTCTTACCGCTGATGAGAATGGCTCAATCACAGTCGTTTTTGATTACTAATTATAAATTATTAAAAAGACAATTACGTGACGAAAATGTCTACGTGGGTTACATACTATTCCTTGGAGTAAACTGAGTTAAATTATCATTGATTTATTGTACAAATTTATCTAATAAGAAAAAAAAAACACCTGAGGTTTGAATGTGGTCTGACTGTTGGATCCTGTTTTCTGAGCCTTTAGGTGCCCCCTACAGGAGTACAACCTGGCGTAGTGATATTTGCCGACTAGACTCTTATTTCTCCCTGATGACGCTTTGTGTTTCCATTAAATCATACCGACATATGCGATGCGTTTTAGCTGTAATGTTCAGTCACAACACCTCCACAAGAAATACTATGTTTCAAATTATTTAGAAATAGCTATATATATACATTTAATAACAAGCAAACAAATTGAGAGCGTATCAGTGAATTTAATAATCAAATGAGTCGGACACTAATAAATGTAACACAAGGAAATGCTACGTAGTGCGTTAAATTGTAAAACCCTTGATAAAATGGTAAGTGCGGTCTTATAATGAACGATCAAAATCCATTTTCTTATACAACCATCCAATTAATTTATTGTGTGAATTAAGTGGCAAATCACGTGGATTATGGCGTTGTTGACAGGGGTCGAAGAGTGCGTTGTAGCAGCGTCATAATTGTGCTGTCGAGTGTAAGAAGCTGATTGGCTGTTCTAGTGTGACGGGGGTTCTTGTTCCAGATCGCAGGGGTTAGACAATAAGGATCCAAACAGCAGCATTTCCATTAATAACACAGCATAGATGGAATTTATCTCTCTGTGGTTTAGAGCAGCTGTCGCTGACACATATACAACACTTAACATTTTATGAGACGATTTGAATAATTCTTCGTTTTATTTAAACACTTAAATAAACCAAATATATCCCGGAAAAGGTAAGTGGATCTAAAAAAAAAACCAAACCATTTCAGTTAATGCTTCATTTCTCTATAGTCTAACAGGATTTAATTAGATGGCATGTTTGTATTAGTATTGTGCATAAGTAAATGTTGATTATGACGTTATTGACAGTTATCAGAGAGTAAAGTTGAAATAAACCCGTTTCTTTGTCATTTTTCTTAATGCATTGCATACTGTCCTCATGTAAGCATCATTATAATACATTACATGAGATACTAAAGCATTCTTGGCTTGTTAATGATAATACAAATTCTTGGAAAACGAGTCAATTTACTAATGAGAAGTGGAATATTATTTTAATATTTGTTTTTTAACAGTTTTATTTTTATGTTATTGTTATTATTGTTGTTGTTAGTAGTTGTAGTATAATACTTTTTTGTAATATAATATTTTTTCTTTTTTAAACCCTTTCAGATTCTGTCTTTTTAGAAAAGAAATGGTGATGGAGAAGCCCAGTCCCCTGCTGGTAGGGCGGGAGTTTGTGAGACAGTATTACACTCTTCTCAATAAGGCACCAGACTTTCTGCACAGGTATATGCTTTTAAAATCATAATTTTCTTGAGTTAATCTTTCATGGAATTTTCATCTGATAAAATAAAAACTTTCTCATAATTCAGGTTCTATGGAAGAAACTCATCCTATGTCCATGGTGGACTGGATTCGAATGGAAAGCTTTCAGAGGCAGTCTATGGGCAAGCTGTAAGTCTTGATGTTTGTTGAGTGTTCATGTATAACCTGTCAAAACATCAGAAATGTAAATATATTCACCAGCATCTGTTCTCATCTCTAGGAGATACATAAGAAGGTAATGTCCCTGCAATTCAGTGAGTGCCACACAAAAATACGACATGTGGATGCCCATGCCACTCTGAGTGATGGTGTGGTTGTCCAGGTGATGGGAGAACTTTCCAATAATGGGCAGCCCATGAGGAAGTTCTTACAGACATTTGTATTGGCTCCAGAGGTGTGTATAATAATAACATGTGAAACCTCTGTACATTCCTTATAAAAAGCATAGACCTCCTTAGATGTTTTGTTTTGCAGCATAACACTCCAAAGCACCTATTTAGTCTTTTTTAGCATTGCTCACTGAAAATGAATTTCTACAAATTTGTAAGTTTATAAAACACCAAATAATCATCTGTATTGGTATTCACATCCACAGTTGGTGTTTAGTATGGGGTTTCTACAGGACTTACAAATGTCCTTACACAAATCAAGGCCTTTAAATGGTGTTAAATTGGAACAGAAAGTATTACATTTGTAAAGTTCTAATATTAAATGCACTCGCATGCACTGCAAAAATGAATATCTTCCTTAGTGTTTGTCTTGTTTTCAGTACAAATATCTAAACATCCTTAACTCAAAATACATTTACCTGAGATGCAAAATGAGGATATAAAGTCTCTTACCTGAAAAACGTAACAAAATGATGTGAATTTATGCTTAAACAATAACAAATATCAACTTGTTTTCATGTTTCTGAGCCCACTGACAGATTTTGTTATTGTAATCATAAACGTACTACATTTTTTATCAGTTTCTCAGAAAAACAACTTCTTATGTTATTTTGCTTATCTCTATGTATCTTGAGTTAAGAATCTTTAGACATTCATACTGAAAACCAAGACAAAAATACTGATCTTTTTCTGCAGGTACAGTGAAAGTTGTGGTTATTTCCATTTTATAGTGGCAGAGGTGGAAAGTAATGAATTACATTTACTCACATTACTGTAATTGAGTAGCTTTTTTGTGTACCTCTACTTTTTAAAGTAACTTTTAAAAATCTGTCATTTACTTTTACTCAAGTATATTTAGTTTGAAGTATTGTAATTCACTACATTTTAAAACACATTCATTATGGAGTAAAAAAATAACACTCCCTGGAAACTACTGCAGTAAATAATGGACAGGAGAACAAACTGGCGCTAAAATCACAAGAAAGATGCAGACGGACAAGACAGGCGTTATGGTGCAGACCCAGCTAAAAACCAAACCCCGTCGTATTCTGATAAAGTTGAACTCAAAGGAAATGATTGAACCCCTGGGCATATATTCATGCTCTATTATGCAGTGTAAGTTGTGTTTGCCTAGGGAGACCAAACTAGCAGCTTATAAAATCTCAACATCGCCCTTCGCAAGCATGTAGAGGTAAGGTAAATACTTGCTTCATTGCATTGGTGGTTAAAATTAAGCTTTAACAGTTTAGCAAAAGGGTCTGCACAAATTAGACAAAAGTGGTGCAGGGTGTGCGATATCGTCTGCGATAATATCATAATTTATATTATGCTTAATAAATGCTTTAACGATGGGTGATCTGACATTATCAGTATTTTGCCAAAAAACAAACAAAGCACTCCTATAGAGTGTCATGAAGTCTAGTAGATTAAATTAGTGCCTGCGCGAGCATTTAGAGTGCATTCTTTCACTGCGTGATTCAGTCTGTTAAAATGCATTTAGAATGATCACAAAATTCAAGATATAGGGGCAGAACATTTATATAATTTCATATAGTAAATTTATCCAAAAATCAGCATGCTTACATATAATATATATATTTACAACAGTTCAATATACAATAAATCAATTAGGAGACTTGCGTTATAGACACCAAATTGCCTGTTTTTGGTCTATTTCGACAACAAAAATAATTCCAAACACAGCCACCATACACAGTTTTGCATCTCTGAGCGCATGATGGGGTTTTGTTCCTCAATGAATCAACCATTTAAATGATTCGGTTCAATCACAATTACTCACTTACTAACATTGACTTGGTGACACCTACTGGCAGTTTTAATTTTACATGTAAACTATCTTTTCATTTTTTTATTATAATTTATAATTTCAAATGAGTATTCAACATTTTATGTCTTGTATATCAAAACATTATTTCTGCATTTGTAACAGTAGGCTAAATGCATTCATGTCCTGCTTTAAACAGTGTGTAAATAGGCTACATCTAAATGCCACTTCAGATGAAGCTTCTGCGTTTCCTCTGCATTGCAAAGATAAATTTAGTTGATACTGATTTAATTTGCCTGGTAATAGCCCAAATGTCTTATTATTCTAAATAACCGATTCCTTTAATTGAAAACAACTAGTTTGAGATTTATATGCCTATCCCATGGGTGTCAAACTCAGTTCCTGGAGGGCCACAGCCCTGCAGAGTTTAATTCCAACCCTGCTCCAACACCGATACCATGTAGTTTTCAAATAATCCTAAATGATTAGATTAGCTGGATCAGATGTGTTTAATTAGGGTTATAAACAGTGCAGGGCTTTGGCCCTCCGGGAACTGAGTTTGACCCCCTTGGCCTATCTCATTTTTCGTCCCTCCCACTGTTAAAATGTAACTAAGTAATTTTTACTCTGAGTAAATTTTAAATGAGCTACTTTTGACTTGAGTAGATTTTTAGACCAGTACTTTTACTTGTACTTAAGTAAAATTTACTTTTACTTGAGTAGAATATTTTCATACTCTTTCCACCTCTGTATAGTGGTATAGTATATCTATTTAAACATTTATCTATTGCTATGTAAAATTAATTAAAAAGTAATGGAAATATGTTTTTAAACTCTGAAATGTTCGTAATTCGTGTGCTCTCTAGGCATTTACATTTAGAAAACTTGGATACATATTGAGTTCCCTTTAATTTAATCCTTAAATGTTCTTAACTTGGTCTTAAAGGGGACATCGGATCCAAAATTCACTTTTACATGGTGTTTGCAAATAAATGTGTCTTAGCAGTGTGTGGACAACAGCATATTTCTGCCCTCAGCCAGTTGTATGCTGTCTGTCGTTTTCTCCCCGCTCAAGCAGCTGTAGCGACAACAATGTTCCCTTTCGATATTCACTCATACTGCGTCGAGATATCGACATTAGTATGGGAAAAACTATTTTTGCCTCTTCAACTGAAGACTATTTCAATCACGCAGTTAAAACCTCACGTGATTTGTTTGTGTAGGGTGAAAGAAACGAACCAATGCATGGTGGTGGCAAGCAAGCCAATTAATATGCGGCCCGCCATAGCCCGCCAAAATGGGAGGGGCGTCTGGCTATATAATCCGCCGCCTGCCACTGCATCTCAGATTTCTTCTCTTCAGCGACGAAGACCCTTCATGGCTGACTCTTTGCTGACGCCGAGTTCTGCCGTTGAAATGCCTCAGCAGCAGCAGTGGTGTTATCAAGGTTCAAGGTTTCTTTATTTGTCACATAATAAATTATACAGGGTATAATCAGAAGTGAAATGTAAATCAAATCAGGTCCGCTCAGTGGACAGTGCAAAAGAATAAAAATAATATAAAAGTAACACAACACAAGAGCATATATATGGTAAAAAAAGAGAAATAAGAGTAAAATGTGCAATCGAATAAAAAGTGCAAAACAATAAGATGTGCAAAAACAGTCTAGTATAGTATACTGGCAGGCTCAGTGACTGACCCTGCCCTCTTACCGTCATCCTCTTCACGTAACGCCAGACTCAGAATGAGCTCGGGCTCGAATGGTCTCCGCTGAGGAGCCATCTCGCATCCCATGTTTTCTCACGGGGCGCTATCAAAGCCCCCCGCCAACGCTCGTCCCCCTTCTTTCCCGAGGTTCATACGAGCTCACGATATTATGGCACGCCCCCACTCATCTCGCATCTGTCCTTCTGCTTCAGTTGCTCTCACATCCGTTGACTGCGCTGAAGAAAAAGGATACGAGCACCTGCCTCCTCTGAATGAGTCTGTGGCTGCACATCTCTGCCCGCCGACAGGATGGAAGGCGAGGGTGAGCCATCCATCCAAGCCGTGCAGAACCACATCTGCACTCGCTGGATGCGCCTACTCGGCAGCTGGACAAGCGGCTTCAGTGCTTCACTCGATGGCTGTGCTCCAGGTCTTCCAGGCCAAGATGCTCACCAATGAGGAAGCCGGTCTGGATTCAGCCTCTCTCAGGGAAGCGCAACAGACCTGGCTCTACACGCCACCAAAGCCACCGCCCAAGCATCTGGCGTTCGATGTCCAGCCTTATAGTGTTGAAGCGCCTCCTCTGGCTCACGATTACTGAGATGAAAGAGGCAGGCAAGGTTCCCTTCCTCCACGCTCCAGTTTCATCAAGCAGCCTATTTGGACCAGCTGTAGAGGGCTTTGCTGAACACTTCACGGAAGCTCAGAAGTCGTCTCAGTTGCAACACTTCCTCCCTAAGCGCATCAGCTCTTCCTCTGCTTCCAGTCGCTCCAGACCTGCACCGATTCAGCAGACAGCTAAACCACCGCCAACCGTCCCGGAGCCTCGAACTCCTGAGGGTCGGCGAGATAGAGGGCACTCACGCTCTGCACGACGCTACCCCTTCCCGAAGCGCCAAGGACCCTGGCCCAAGATCGCCTTGGACAGCCAGGCAGAAAGAGGAGGGGCCCGAGTCTCGCTACTGCTGGACCACCCCGCAAGCAGCCTCTATTGTGCCTCTCGCCGCTTAGTGCTGGGTGCAGAGGAAAGTGTGTTTATGGATCCTCACGGGCCCACTATAGCGCCCAGGTGTCCGACCGGACGTTATTTTGATAGCGGGCAAAATAAAACGCATACATTTTCAAAAAGAGAGCAAAAATCTTTTTCTGCCTAACATAAGCGTCCTGCCCTTATGCAGCCAGTCTGCACAGCTGTTTCAACCTCTTGCCATGCGAGCCGAGGCCTGGCATGCCATCCCCGGTGTGTCAACGTGGGTAATGACTATGGTAAGACGAGGTTATACACCCCAATTTGCTCAAAGACCACCGCGCTTCGCGATGTGCTCGCCACCACAGTGCGCAGCGAGAACGCTCAAGTCCTCCGCGCAGAGGTGATGAATATGCTGGTAAAGGAGCCATAGAAATCGTTCCTCCAGCCCAGAGCGAGTCAGGCTTTTACATCCGCTACTTCCTCGTCCCCAAAAAGAAGAAAAAAGACTGTCCTGCGACCTATTCTAGATCTCAGACTCCTGAATTATGCCCTGATGAAAAGGTCGTTCAGGATGATCACCTTTGAAACAGATCCTTCCGCAAATATGCCCAGGGGACTGGTTAATGTCACTGGATCTGAAAGACGCGTACTTTCACATCCAGGTAGCCCCCCCATCACAGATGATTCTTGAGATTCGCATTTGAAGGGTGGCATATCAATACAAGGTCCTGCCGTTTGGGCTGTCCCTGCTCCCCGCAATTTTACACGATGCATGGATGCGGCTCTCTCCCCTCTGCGACAAATGGGAATCTGGCCCAGTCGCAGGCGGTTTTAACATCGCACAAGACCCTCCTCCTCAGCCACTTAGTTTGCCTGGTGCTCAGGGTCAACTTTGCCAAGAGCATACTGTCACCCAGCCAACAGTTCATTCCTGGGCACAGTTATCGACTCAGTGCAGATGACTGCAACTGTCTCAGCGAGCGAGCCATTTTAAATTCAGCGCCACGCAGCCTCCTTCAAGGAAGGTGAACTGCCCATTCGCTCAAAGCTTTCCAGAGAATGCTCCCATCGAAGTCAGAGCCCATTCCACCAGAGGCTTCTTGGGCATGGTCCAGTGGGTTGTCCATTTCAGACATTGTGAGGCGGCTGGCTGGTCCTCGCCGTCTACATTTACAAGGTTTTACAGCCTGGATGTCCCGCCTTGCAGGCCAGAGTCCTTTCTGCTTAAGGAGCAATCTTTCGGGTTCACTTGACCAACATTGTTCAAGCCCCTCTTTGCTTGGTCTGTCAAAAACTATATAGACGCCAGGTGTCACTTCAGGATGACACCCAGGCCACGGATGACCCTCAAGGCTCACCCTGTGCTTGGTGTATTGTATTGACTCCCCTGGGCCTAATCCCAAGTAAGTCTTGGTTTCGAATCGTTCCATGTAATAGCACGGCGTGATTGGACTGGTTCCCATACCAACGTCGATATCTCGACGACCGAGCAACCGAGCGCGCAGCTCATAGCACAGCCAGGAACACAGTACTCGTTCCCATATCGCTGGGAACCGAGATTAGGATAGTAACCGAGTATGTTCCCTTTCGATATTTAACTCTTATTGCATTCCTGGCCTTGCTATGAGCTGCGCGCTCGGTTGCTTCCTTCGAAGAAATCTGAGATGCGTTGGCAGGCAGCGGATTTTATAGCCAGACGCCCCTCCCATTTTGGCGGGCTATGGCGGCCTGCATTGCCATTGGCTCGCTCGCCACCGCCGTGCATTGGTTCATTTATTTCACCCTACACAAACCAATCACGTGCAGTTTTAACTGCGTGATTGAAATAAGCTTCAGTTGAAAAGGTAAAAAGAGTTTTTCCCATACTAACGTCGATATCTCGACGCAGTACTCGTTCCTATATCTCAGGGAACCGAGGTTACGATAGTAACGGAGTACGTTTCTTAAGCAAAGCAGGTGTTTTGTAGTTGGATGTAAAAGTGAACATAATAGTCTTCATTTTTTCTTACCTCCTGACACCTTATTGACTTATTTGTCAATAAGTGGAAGGTTTGATTTCACATTTGTAAATTAGTTACAGGCATAAGCTTCAAACACTATATTTATTTTAAAAGTTAACGCAAATGAAAACAAACGACGCGCCCAATATAAAGGTGTGAAAATGACCAAAAAGCCCAAAAGCAGTAAGAAACTTTCACTGATGGTCAGGCTGTCTGCTGTTAATTTTACCCCACAATGCTAAGAACAAACTTGTCCTGTGTGCTTGTATGTACAGAATGGCCTTTATTTCACCTGGATTGGCCAATCTGATAATCTGCATGCTGATCATGATTTGCCCTATAAATATATACTGCCCTTTTTGTTTTATTGTTGTCTAGGGTTCTGTGGCCAATAAGTTTTATGTTCACAACGATATCTTCCGATATGAGGATGAGGTCTTTGGTGACTCTGAGGTGGAGCTTGATGAAGGTTAGTTGATAGTTAAAGATTGTTACACACATACAGTTCATACATTCAGCATCTATAAAAAGACTGTTGCTTCTCATATCCAAAAGTATTAGCAGTGCATGTCTTTGCATTGGTATTACTCTAGCTCTGTTATGCTTGGAGTCTTTTTCTTTACTTTTGTACTGTACTTGGACCCTAGGGATTTCCATTTGTTGCTTCATTTATTGTTCTTCACGTTTTTTAACTTTTTATGCTTTTAGTGAAAATGAATTGTACTTTAAGTGCATAAATGGCTCTGACTAATTATATTTTGTGTTGTTTTGAGATGGATGTGATGTATGGTTGCCTAGCAACTAGCAGTTAAATTTGCAATATTCCAAACATCAGCTCTGCTACACCATTCGAGCTAAAATCTTAAAATAAGCATGAAAACCCCCACGTGGAGACATGTGGAACAAATTTCAAGAATAACATCGTGTTCATAAGTCCAACCTTGAAAACTCAATCAAGGTTCAAGGTTCAAGGTTTCTTTATTTGTCACATAATAGTTATACAGGGTATAATTAGAAGTGAAATGTAATCGAATCAGGTCCGCTCAGTGGACAGTGCAAAATAATAAGAATACAAATTATATAAAGTAACATAACACAAGGGCATACATATGGTAAGAAAAGGAGAAATAAGAGTAAAATGTGCAATGAAATAAAAAAAAGTGCACTCAAACCATTACAAATAATCTTCTAAAGAAACCCAATAAATCTGAGATTTTAATTTTCTCTGTCTGGAATGTGGCTTTAATTTGTGTGCAAAATTATTTTATAATTATTTTGTTATATATTCTTTCAGTTTGGTATGCACCAATGTTTTACATCCCAAAATGTCTGTTTTTTTTCCTATTCATTACACCAGTCAAATTGATGCAGCATTTTCAGATTGATGCGGGTTGTACTACATCTATGCAAATCTACTTTAACAAGGCCATTCCTCATAAATTGATGGTCGTCTTATTGACTGTAAATATATAGCGTTTGGGATTCACATAACTCTAACTATCTAAGGATATAAACAGTCAGTGCTACCTTATTATAGACGAAAGTCAACCATACAAAATATTAGATTTGGTCAGGCATAAAAGACTCAATTATGTTTTACAGAAGTCACCTAAGTCTATTTCATCAGTATTTTCTAATCGCTTGCAGCTATGTTTAGTGAATGTATTTCTTTAGAGCTACAGGAATGTTTTAAAGCAACAGGATGGTACTTTATCATTCAGATTTTGTTTCAATATTTTTATTTTATTTTGTTATGTTGGGACAGAGTCCGAAGAAGAAACCGATGAGCCAGAAGACAGGCAACCATCACCCGAACCCCTCCAGGACAGCCCCAGTAATGCAAACTGCTATGAACCCCATCCTGTGAGGTAACCTACATTTCTCTGGGAACTTAAAAAGAAAGCTTACTGTAATGTTCTAGAATTGTAGAGATTTCTCATTCTGAGATGGTACTGTAGAATTCCTACTTCCCATTGTATAAATATAAATAATAAATACATTTTATCCCTTTCTTTTTCACCTTCAGCTGTAACAATGGTGTGGAAGAAGCTCATGAGGAAGCAGTTATGGAACTAGAGCCTGAGGTTGCCACAGAACCCAAGATTGAAGAGCCAAAGCTCAAGGCAGAGGAGAAGGTCGTAGAAGAGTTTGAGGAGAAGGCACCGTCTCCTGTTCCAATGGAATTGCCACCTAACATACAAGAACCACCTAAAGTAAATATTAATCGCTACATTTACATTTATATTCATTTAGCAGATGCTTTTATTGAAAGCGACTAACATATGAGGACAATGGAATCCATCACGATCAACAAAAAAGCCATAATATGCAAGTGCTATGACAAGTCTCAGTTAGCCTAACGCTGTACATGTAGCAAGGTATTTTTTTTTTTTTATATAATAAATGAAAACTAAACAAAACAAATAGATAGAATAAAGAAAGCTAGTGTTAGATGCATTTTTTTAAGAAAACAAGCAGTTATAAAATAAATATATTTTTAAATTATATAATAAAACAAATAAAATAGAAAAAGAATAGTGAAAGCTAGTGTTAGAGGCATTTTTTTAAGAAAACAAGCAGTTAGAAAACAAAGAGTGAAAGTCTTTAAAGGGTAAAGTGTTTTTATTTTAATAAAACCAATAGATAAAATAGAATTAGAATAGAGAGTGCTAGAGTTAGAGGGTCAATTAAAGATGGAAGAGATGTGTTTTTAGCCGTTTCTTGGAGGATTCAGCTACTCAGGTTGGGAAGGTCATTCCACCAGGAGAGAACATCTAATTTAAAAGTCAGTGAAAGTGATTTTGTGCCTCGTTGGGATGACATTACAATGCACTGTTCACTTGCAGAATACAAGTTTCTAGAGGGCACATACCTCTGAATAGTGAATTTAGGTAAAGGGGTGCAGAGCCAGTGGTGGTTTTGAAGGCAAGCATCAATGCCTTGAATGCTATGCGAGCAGCTATTGGTAGCCAGTGCAAATTGATGAACAGAGGTGTGACGTGTGCTCTCTTTGGCTCGTTAAAGACTAATCTTGCAGCCGCATTCTGTATTGATTGTAAAGGTTTGATAGACTGGCTGGTAGACCTGCAAAAGCCTTTAATGCCATTTATGCATGAACTACTTTTCATCTCATCACAGAGAAGTTGTTGTTAACCCATGTTAAAAAAATTCAGACTATTTTAGAAGTTGAACAAATGATAAAAGAGCTTGATTGGTACTGATAGTTTGATAATTTATTTTAATTCCAATATAATTTGTTAACTGGTAAGTTTAGTTGTTTTTTTCTTCTAGATTACTTTTATGTTTATTATTGTTTTTAATTATGTATGTCTTATTATGTTTTTAATGATCATATCTCTGGCAGACTTCATCTTGGGCTTCTGTGACCAGCAAAAATTTGCCTCTTACTGGCACTGTTCCATCCTCTGGAGCTCAACCACATGTTGTTAAAGCACCAAACTCACAGGTAAGTACTTATGAATACCTTAATATCTTTCTATCTCAGTTTAAAATAACGCTGTTGACCCAGTTACTAGAACCATGCTTCATGTGCATGCTTTCTTGATTTTTAATGTTGTCAGCCAAGAGTTGAGACCAAGCCGGAGGTATCGTCAGCTACAATCCGTCCACGTGACCAGCGTATCCGTGACAGACCTTCAGTAACCTCGAGAGGGCCTAGATCTGGTATGAATCTAGAATACTTGCAACTTTCCAAATATTTTCACACTTGTTGTACAAATGATTTTATTACAGATAACTTGTTATTGAGTTTTAGACCTTTTCCAAAACAACTTTTTCTTTGGATCTTTTTCTTATGTCATTAGATGGTGTCTTACCTTCTGACTCTCAAACTGGGAAGCCACATTTCAGCTTTGTGAATAAAGGTAAATATGTCTTTACATTGTTAATAGGATATAGCTTTCTGTTGGGCTATAATGCTGTTAATAGATATAGAAAAGTTGATGTTGTTGGTTCCTGCATAGTCATAGAAGATGAAATCTTGTATGTTGCTTAGGAAGGGGTGATGAGTCAAGTGAAATGGATAGCAGAAGGGTTGTCAGGTATCCAGACAGTCATCAGCTGTTTGTTGGAAATCTCCCTCATGACATTGATGAGAGTGAACTCAAAGACTTCTTCATGAGTAAGTTTTTTTTTTTTTAAAGGTTGTGGTAACCATTGAATTTATCCATGTTCTCATATCTGTTAATCAATCACATTTGCTTCTTGTCTTTCCCATCAAGCATTTGGAAATGTTGTTGAGCTGCGAATCAACACTAAAAGGCACTGGAGGAAAGATTCCCAACTTTGGCTTTGTTGTCTTTGATGATTCTGAGCCGGTGCAAAGAATTTTAGGAGTTAAAGTAAGGAAAGCTATTCTTTCTTTGATGCATGTGGTTTTAATTTTTTTTTAGGAATGCACTATTTTACAATCATTTTTTTAATTCTGGCCGACACAATAAGCTAATAATAATTTGCATGTTTGGGCTAATAACCCAGAAATGGCTAGTATTTAAATTATATTATTTTCTCTAACTAAATGACCAAAAAAAAACTTTGATAACTGCATAATTATTGCAAAGCACTGTAAGACAGGTACTGTGCAAAATATAAAGTCTTTGAGGCAAGCTATTCCATCTCTCACTGCAAGACGTGTATGGAGGATCTGCCTGTTGCCGGTTGAGCAATGCCCAGAAGATTAGCTGTTGTAATTAAAAGGGAGAACCAATGAAATATTAATAAATGTAGTCAGTTTCATGGTTATTATTGTTAACTAAAACTACAACATTAAATTTATACAATTTTTGTTACTTGAAATAAAATATTCAGTAAATATAAAAAAAAACATAATATCTATGATAAATTGGAAAACTCTAACTTTGGCTTTGCTAAATGGTACTGATATCTAATGTGCATCCTTGCTTTTAGTTGTAATACCTGTTATACTTTTCTTCATGTATAAAGATATGGTATTGAGAGAATATTTTGTGACCCATCTCCATTTCATTTCTGATTAGCCGATCATGTTCCGTGGTGAGGTACGTCTGAACGTGGAGGAGAAAAAGACGAGGGCGATGCGTGAGCGGGAAACTCGTAGTGGAGGTGGAGAAGATAGGCGGGACTCAAGGCGTAATGACCGTGGTCAAGGCGGGCCACGTGGCATTCCCGGAAGCAGCATGATGCGAGACCGTGACGGCAGAGGCCCACCTTCACGTGTTTCCACCGTACCTAAACCAGGCATGGCCTCTGGGAGGGGCGCAGGTTCTAGTGAGGGTCGTTTTACTGCTCCGAGGCGTTGAGAGGAGCTCCCCTTGTAGTTTGGGAGTAGTAAAATGTTTGTTTATGGTGATATTGAGAAGTCTTTGTTAAAACATACATCAGGTTTTTTTATTTCTCAGTTTTACTCCTTGTGTACACTTGCATTTTTGCCTTTGGAATGTCAGCTGTTTCTTGTGAAACAGATCAACAATTTGAGCAATGCAATGACTCAAAACACTGTTCACTTTAAATTGGAATTGTGCTGCAAGTCCTCTGGTTTGTCATTATCAAGTGGTAACAATTATAAACTTTGTAGGGAAACAAATCAGTTAGGTATATTTAGTGCTGATAGAAGTCTAATTTCTGCTCTGTGATGTTTCTTTGACAATTCCTATTAGATTACCTTCCAGTTGCTGTTGGTGTAAAATGTGCAGATTGAAAGGTGGCTTTTCTGAAAAATATATATATATTTTTTGTTTCTTCAGGCTAGCCTTTTAATACATATTATTTAGGTAATTTCACTAATCGGCTCATTAATAAGCTAAAGGCTACCTGTAGTCATAACTGTGAGCTTACAATATTTAATTTAATGGTAATGACCTGTATGGGAAGAATACAAAAAGAAAAGGTAAAGTACAAGACCGTGAGAGTGGATCCAAGACATGTCCTCTCCAGTTCTGTTTATGTACCATTTAATTTTTTAATGTACAGATTTGACAACATTTTTCTTATGTTCCGGGGTCTGCCTGAATAAGTGAATGGAGCATTAATGGAAGCATTTGTAAAGTGGAAAGGTACCATGATTTTTGCGTAAAGCCATTTTGGATTTATGCTGAATGTTTTTTTTGTAAGGCAGAGTCACTTTATAAAATTTTCTTTTTAGTTTTTATAATCCTAATCTCATTTTGTGTTGTGAGTTTAATTTTACATCCAATCAGTTGTTCTTGTTCATTTTAAATGAAAGCATAACAGTATTTTTACAGGGTACAGAGAATCTTTGCTGGTGCATTTCTGACTTTCCCAAATGGACTAGTTTTGCATTATACATAAAAAAAAAATGAAATTATGGTATTTTAAATAGTACTGATTGGAAAAAGAGTTTGTCAGTTTTCCTCCAGACACATAAGGCTTCTTTAGTGTAACCCCTACCCCCAAGAACTGTTGGGCCTTTCAAAATTTATGCCTTATTGGGGGAAGCATAATTTTCTGCTGTTGTTTTTTGTTGATTATTATTATTATTTTTCATGTTTATTTGTTTAATCGATATCCATACTCGTTTTCCATTTTCATTATGAGGAACATGTTAATGCTGTTCTTCATGGGAGGAAGCATAAGTACAGTGGAGTAAACACTGTTTTCATTGTGCAGTGGTACTCAGTCTACAATTTGCACTGATTTTGTAAGTATAGTTTGATGTAGCGCTATTTTTGATGTTTAATGTCTTCCGTGTCGGGTAGATTGCACTAATTGCAGTATTTCTAGGACAATCTTCATCAGGGACATTGCATTTATTTTGTTATGTTTTATTTTTGGGACAGCTTGTTCTCTGTTAAAAGACATTTGTTTGCAGATAAATTTACTTTTGGAAGATTTTAGAAGAAAATATGCCTACAGTCCTGCCTAGAGACTTCTTTCCCCATCAACTCTACCTAGTTCTTACTTGTTCTGAGTTTGGGATATGGAACATTTTAATTACTGTGTAAATAAATGCCACAATGGCCTTTCTTTTTTAGATTTAAAGAACTTCAGTCAGCCAAATACTTTGAACGTTTGGATTACAGGAGAGAGAAAAAGAAGACAATACACATATAGGGCTTGGTCAAATAACTGTGCTTTTCAACCCAAAATATGCATCAGACTTTAATTTGTTTTATTTGCTCATATCATTTAATCAGATTATTTTAACCTTATAATCCTAACCCAAAACATTGGTTTTCATGCAGTTATTATGAGTTTTATAAATGCTCTGTTTATAGATGTAGTTCATTTTGGTGGAACAAGAACCTGTTCTTGTATTAGCAGCTGGTTACCATGTTATTTTACTTAGCCTGCATTTGTGTGTGTGTGTGGGTAGAACATGTTGCAGCTGGGTGTTTATTTTATTACTGTTTTTATTATTTTAATTTCATTTTTATTCCGTTTCAATGTGTTAGACTTGACATACAATAAACTGAAATATGTGCTGTTCAGTGCAATTGTTTGTGGCTTTAAACCAAAAGACAAGATCAGACGTTTAACATTTGAAGGTTGTTTAATTTATACAAAGAAACATTCAAGTTTACAAGCAGAGAGAGAAACAACAGAGAGCTACAATACATGACATTCTTAAATTAAATAAATCATAAATTATATTAACTTTTAAGTATTACACCACCGAACCACAAAGTCTACAAGCAATTGTTTTAGTTTTTTTAATTAATTATTATTATTATTTGAAAAGCTATTTCACATGAAAAGTAGCTGGTCAATTAATTAATTTATACATTATAATTGCTCACCATGGTATTTATGTGTTACTGTCTCTTTAAAAGTGCGTCATTGACGCTTTGGTCAGCCACGTATCCCCACGTCTCTGCGCATGCGCATCAGAGTCAGTTCCGGCCTGGGTGCTCTTGTGTTGAGTGATCAACATCAGGCAGCTGCTGTTTTTAATGACATTTACTGTCTGCCTGTCCTGGAAATTCTCTTTACGTTAACAGACGTTTAATCTGTCTGAACATTGACGTTTACAATACTAGCTAAAGCGGACACATAGCAGGATGAATTACATCTGGGAAGTAGTGGGAAGGAATCCAACAGGCCAACAGCCGACTGGAGCAGAAACAGTGAGTTTGTTTAACTGCATAAACAAATAAACGTGTGAACAAATAAAAATTAATGCAAGTTATAAACAACTGAAAGCACCTGCTTATCGAGTCAATGACAAACATTACATAAGGCTAACGAGTTCAGCAGGGTTTTTTTTATGTATGGATAATTTGACTTCAATTTATCCCATGTAATGACAAGGTATTGTTCTTGTGCGTCTGTCTGTTCATTGTCAGATTCAAAAATTGTGTGACCGAGTGGCTTCATCCACCCTGTTGGAGGATCGAAGAGATGCTGTCCGTGCCCTAAAATCTCTTTCCAAGGTGACCAGCAATTAATGCTTTTCATGTTGATGTTAGTATAATTGGGGTTTTATGGGTGCTGTACTTGCACACTGCCATTTAAAAGTTTGGGTAAAAGTTTTAGTAAGGTAGTAAATTATACATTTAAACAGCAAGTTGCATTAAAGATTTTCCAATAAAAGCTGTAATTTTGAACTTTGTATTCATCAAAGACCCCTGATAAAATGTACCATGGTTTCAACAAAAATATTATGCAGCACATCTGATTTCAACATTGATAATTAGAATAAATGTTTATTGGGCAGCAAACCAGCATACTAAAATGAAATCTGAAGGATCATGTGGCACAAGACTGGGGTAATGGCTGCTGAAAATTCAGCTTTGTCACAGGAATTCATTGCATTTTAAGACAAATTTAAATGCAAAATGGTCATTTTAAATTGTAATAATGTTTTAATTAATTATTTATTTGATCAATTAGAGGTTGGGACTCGGGACCATAGTTAACTGTTTTATAAGTCTATATACATTGGGCACTGCTCATAATGCATTGATAATATATTACAGTAAATGGAATATCAAAGTAGAAGGAAGGACTACAGTACTTAGTATTTATATTTCACAAACATGCCTTAAAGGCGATGTGACATTTGTATTTATTTATTTGCCGTAAAATGCTTCCTCCTACACCTCTGAAGCACTTTTGTGTCAGAAATGTCTGTATTGACAGAAATATATATATATATATATATATATATAGAACATGTGTCAAGTAGATTTATTGATTACAGAAATACCATTTGGAGGTTGGAACAATGGCTATGGACCATTTGGTTCGTATACTGCAGACTGACCGGTATGTCAAGTCTCAACAACTTTGGTCAAAAATCTAACTTTCTGTAAGAATATTTGCCTCATAGTATGACTTGTCTTTGGTGATTTAAAACAGGACAGACACTGAAATCCTGGGTTACGCTTTGGACACTTTGTACAATATTGTTTGCAGTGATGAAGAGGAGGAACCAGGTATGTTATATTCTTTATTTTGTCTGGTTATATTGACTTGTTGGGATTTTAATTGATTTGTTTCAATATCCATAAAGCATCTTGGGCTAATTCAAGAAGTCTTGTTCTTTCATTCCAAATTAATTGTTTTCCTTTAAATTGTTCTTACAGTCCAAAAACCTTGTTTCAGTCTGTTACTAGTCTCCCTCTTGCAGTTTATTTTGATGAGCAGGGACATATTGTATATCTGATCGTCCTCCTTTTTCTTTCCATGTTTAATCCACCAGATGATTCTGAAGGTAAAGCACTTTTTTGTGCATGATGCTGTCTAACCACTAGCCCATCGTTGCTTTGAAATCCCTGTAGAATACCTCCACTATGCATCTGATACTCAGGGAATTTCACAGTTTCCCAATTCCTTAAAACAGCAACATTTAGGCATTTTACATATAACAGTGTAATGGTTTCTGGTTCTAACAGACTTTCAGTTAAATTGAAAACATTCTCAATTGCCAAAATTCTGTTTAGATGCCCAAATGAAAAGATGTGTAAATTAATGGAAACTCAATTTTAGCTTACAAATCTTCCAGTTGTTTTTATACAGGTCATATGCATATTTTGTATTTTTAATAGTAATTTCTGCTGCTGGGAGATTATAAAATGATCCAAAACCTAATATATTAATTTAGCTACTTAAGATTTGGTTGCAGGCATTTGTTCCTTATGTTCAACTCAATCAAAGATTGAGCTACTCAACTGATTACATGGTTTATTTGTTTGTGGACTTCCAAGTTAATGATAATACAATTGTAAGAATAAAATAAATAACAGTACTAATAAACAATTATAATTTGACAATAATTAACAATCATTGGATTTAGTCTGGTTTAATCTAAATATAGGGAACCATATTTTAATATAGACCCCAAAATCAAATTTCTATTGGAAACAGGAAAGAAAACGTCACTTCTCAAGCTATGTCCTTGTCCTTGCTTTGTCCTAATAGCAATAGCATTACGTGTAATACATTTGTCTCTGTGTGGAAGAGGTTAAGCTTTAACTGGTGTGTGTGGTTTTGTTTATTTTGTGTCATATTCTCCAGTTTACTAACCTGTGGGTTGATGTGCTTTCTATCTCTTTTTGTATTAATACACTTCTTGTCAGCAGACATGTTCCACTGCTCTTCCATCTGAAGTCTTGCTAACATATGTACTGAAAACAATTTTGTTTGATCATACTCAGCAGCACACTTTAGCTCCTTTTTCCCAGCATTAGTTATGATATCTGTTTCCTCTTTTTTCAGCATTTTTTGCATTAAAGTAATCAAAGAAAAGTTAAAACGGCAAAGAATAAGTTTCTCTGCATCTCATTTTCTCTTTCAGAGGAGAACCAGCAAAAGCAGGAGGGTGATTTGGGAGCTCAGTTCACTGAAAAGTTCATCCGGGAACCAGATAATATCACACTTCTCCTCACACTGTTGGAGGTAAGATAGAACTGATATTTAATCTGCTAACTATACTTTTGTTGTCTTGTTGCTTTCCGTATTTCTCTAACATATCCCTGATGTTGTTTGACTGTTTTGCCTGCGGTAGGAGTTTGACTTCCATGTCCGCTGGCCAGGTGTTAAGCTCCTAACTGCACTTTTGAAAAGCCAGTGTGCTCCAGTCCAAGGCATCATCCTTGTCAGCCCAATGGGTTAGTCCAAAAATTTATTTTCTCTTGTAATAAGGAAACCATCATTGCTAAATTAGTGTGTCTGGTTGTTTATAACTATTTGCTGGTACCAGTGGTCTGCTTTTGTTGGAAAACACTGATAATTACATACAAATTTCTTGAGATAGAACACAATGTCTTTTTGAAAGACATTTGCAAATAATAAATGACTTATTATGTACATTGAATATTTGATCACATTTCATATACAGTGTATAAAATACATCACATAAAATACATTTGTCAGTATTGTTTGTCAGTAAACACTTATAATATTACAAAAGGTTTCATTATCGGCTTCAAATAAAATCTATTCATCATAGAATCCTGGTAAAAAAACAACAACAAAACAACATTGTTTTCACAAATACACTGTGAATCCCAACATAGATAATAGTAAGAAATGTTTCATGAGCACTAAATCAGGATATTAGAAAGGTTTTTGAAGAATCGTGCTAGTCATGTAAAATAAAAAGCAGTTCTTTTAAACTGTAATAATATTGCAGTTTTACGTTTTTTTACTGTAATTTTGTTAAAATAGATACTGCCTTGATGAGCATAAGACCATAACCATAGAGCATAATATGACGTTGAATTGAAGTGTATATATTATCAATTTCACACATAAATCTGAATATGGAATTATAAATCTGCTGAGATATCTACAAAATGAAATACTACAAACCAATGTGATCCAATAGACTACCACAATTAAAAATGATAGCCCACACATTCTCATTAAAAATTCATACTGGACTTAGTTGTAAATAGAAAACACATGAAACAAAAAGCAGGGCACCACATAATAGGGTGCAAGAATGCAGTGACAAGTCAGGATTCATAAGCCAATAGTGCAGGTGCTGTTCACATTAGCACCCTGAAAATTAGTACTTAAAGAGATAATTCACCCAAAAATAATAATTTTGTCTTTATTTACTCACTCTCACTGACCTTGTCTTTATGTTAGTCTCCGCTGACTTTAATTATTGGGTGAACTAACCATTTAAAAAACATCTCCTGATACCTAAAGAAGTTTTATAACCAAAGCATTAGTGGTTATTTTAAATGATTATGGATTTGTTAGGTAATGCATTGCTTGCTTGCAATTTAACAACCAATAAACTTAAAGCGAACAATGTGACAACTCCAGCACCCTTTTGTTCAGTTAATCCTTGAATAAATGCCACACCCAAAAATCTAAGCAGCCACAAAAGCAGTTTATATATGGCTTGTGGTGACTATAGGTTTAGTGGTTAAATACTAATATGTAGCAAAATAAATACTTTTACTAGGCAAGGATGTGCAAAATGGACAGTAAAGACTTAAACATGGTTACAAAATAATCAATTTTAAATAAATGCTGTTCTTTTAAAAAGTTCTCTTCTTCAAAGAATCCTGGATTAAAAAAACTAAAATTCTTGAGCACCAAATCAACATATTAGAATGGTTTCTGAAGGATTGTGGGACAAAGACTGGAGTAATAATGCTGAAAATTCAGAGAAATCACAGGAATAAATTACATGTAAAAAAATATTAAAATGGAAAACAGTATTTTAGTACTGTTTTTACATATTTTTTTGTAAAATAATACAATAAATTAATAATGTTCATAATGTTACTAATTTACTGT
This sequence comes from Gymnocypris eckloni scoliostomus, assembly GCA_027564155.1. NCBI lineage: Eukaryota > Metazoa > Chordata > Actinopteri > Cypriniformes > Cyprinidae > Gymnocypris > Gymnocypris eckloni. Next base: position 1,358,559 of record CM050416.1, on the reverse strand, counting down.
ATTATCAAATGATTGCAGCCTTTTTTGCAGCCCAGTTGAACTCAAAAACATTTAAATTAAAATATGTATAGACGTATATGTAATATGTATGTGGGGCGGTTGGGATATTCACAACCCATTGCTTTGACCACTTGAAATGTGGAGGATAAATATTTTTTTAATTTTACTCTCACAGGTCAATATCTGTGGTGACTTTTGCTCAGAGTTCAACATCATCATTATTTAAAGCTGTATGGACTCTTTTTAGATATCTGGTTTCTAATGTTGTTGTGTTTTCACACTCGATAGGAGTGTCCAGGTTAATGGATTTACTTGCTGACTCCAGAGAAGTTATCCGTAATGACGTAAGTGTTATTGCTCTACATTAACATGAATGTTCATAGAGGAAGTCTTTATTTAAAGTTAAATTAAACCATTGTACCCCCCCCCCCCATAAAGGGTCTCCTGCTGCTGCAGCAGCTAACCAAAGGCAACACTGCTATTCAGAAAATTGTGGCTTTTGAAAATGCATTTGAGAGACTTCTTGAAATTATCATAGAGGAGGGTTCAAGTGACGGAGGTATACAGTTAACAGATAGTTTTCATTATTAAAATAGAAAATCTATTTCCACCCTGAATTTACAAAGATTGTGAATGAATCTACATCTCCACTTCACAGGTATTGTGGTGGAGGACTGTCTCTTATTGTTGCTCAACCTCCTGAAGAACAATAGCTCCAACCAGAATTTTTTTAAAGAAGGCTCCTATATACAAAAGATGAAGCCGTGGTTTGAAGTGGGGGATGACAACTCTGGCTGGTCAGCACAGAAGGTCACCAATCTCCATCTAATGCTACAGGTCTGATATGAAGAATCCATTTAATATGTTGTGCTTAGTATTACAATGCAATAAATCTTAGTTACAATAAGATTTATTGTGGAATTAAAACATTTACTGTGAATTTAGTTTTTATGAAGATTACTTGAATAGATCTAGTTATTATAATAATAATAATGATAATGGATGCTATTGTTTATTAGCGTTTTTTATTTTATTATATTATACAATATTACCCACCTTATTTTTAAAGAGCAGGCATGGCTATTGGTAACTTGAGTGTACGATGGATCTGGTGTCTTTCGCTTCCATTTATTTGACTTGTATAAAAGCAGTCTGTTATGCTACTTTATATTGCAAACTGTTATATGTCATTATATTATTTCAATTAATTAACATAAAAATAAATGCAATTTTTTTTACACAAAATAGCTTTACCGTTTAGTGCACTTTGTTGTTCTTCTAGTTATTCACCTAAACCAGGTAATGATTCCAGCCAGCTAACCAAAGTCAACATTGTTTTGCTATTCAGAAAATTGTGGCTCTTTGAAAATGGTTTCTCCAGTTTCCAGGGCCACCGCCAGCTGTCGAAATGTTCCTGCAGACATCCTCACAGGTATACAGTTGTCAGAACCTTATTTTCATTAAGGTGAACCACAGTTTCAGAATACTGCTGCGCTTCTGTTGATATCAATAGGAATAGTGCACAGAGCGGGAAAATCTCAAGCACTTTTAACAGAGTGTAGTGTAGGCAAGCGAAAATATATTTGTGCTAAGCTTTTTAGCCTCTAACTCAATCACTGGCAAGTTAAATCTAAAAGTGGACACTATTTGGTCACCTACCACAATGTTTAGTCACATGTTGAGAGTTTTGAACAGTACTTTTGATTGACTTGCCTAAATCCATTCAGATGAATCCGTTTCAATCTTAAAGGATTAGTTCACATCCAGAATAAAAGTTTCCTGATAATGTACTCACCCCCATGTCATCCAAGATGTTCATGTCTTTCTTTCATTAGTCGCAAAGAAATTAAAGGGATAGTTCACCCAAAAATGAAAGTTCTGTCATTAATTACTCACCCTCATGTCGTTCCATTTTTGATGCCTTCTGAGAGTTCTATAACTAGGGCTGGGTGATATATCTCATGCGAAATGCATGCGCATCTAGTCAGTAAAGCCGGTTCCTTGATTATTGGTAAATCTCCATTACCTGTTTTCAAATGGAGTGGCATTTAATACACAGAGCCATAGATTACTGGCAAGCTACGCAATATCGCTTTCATTATCGCAGATTAATCGCCTTCGATAATGAACACGATATTGCCTAGCTTGTCAGTGAACTATGGCTTTTTTGTATTAAGCCGTATTAAGATGCTTTTCTCCAAATACCACATAATTAATTACCACGATCAAGGTCCTGAAATGTATCAAGGATATCGGTAAAATAATCCATGTGGCATCAGGGGTTGTGGAAGTGAAGTAATCCTTTAAGTGAACTAGTGAAGATTAAAGTTCAAGTCTGTTCATTTTTGTCGTTCGGTGTGCAGTAGTGTATACATGTGGGTGTGCAGACTCAAGTAATGTTGCCTGCATTGTCTATGTTCTTTTTTTTTTATTTTTTTTTTGTCACCGATGGAGTTTTCGTTCCTTGCCGCTGTCGCCTCTGGCTTGCTTAGTTGGGGACACTTCATTTCCAGCACAATCATCGACTTGATTGCACAGATATTATTTAAACTGAACTAAGCTGGATAATGCCATTACTAAATTCAATAAAGAAATGCATTCAGCTGATAATTGAGTGTTAAATCCTGTCATTTTACATTATTGACACAATTTGCCTATTTTGATATCGTGCAGTGCTTTGTTACAATTTGTATTTGTGGCGAGTGGGGCGGGGCCGAGAGCCGTGGGAACGGAGCGAGGCCGGTGGAGTAATTGGTAATGAACGACACCTGCACCGCTCACCGGTCTCGAGTCCCACGGAGGAGCTTCGGAAGGGTTAAATGAGGAGTGACAACAGTGGAAGACGAGAGAGGACCAGGCCTGGAATTTTAGTTTGTGTTTTGTGTGCGGCAGTCGTCCGTGAGGGGCTGCCGCTTTTCATTTGTATTTGTTTATTTTGTTATTAAAGTGTTGAATGTTCGCCGGTTCCCGCCTCCTTCTTCCCGTATCTACTAACTGCGTTACATTGGTGCCCGAAACCCGGGAGGAAGGAGGGACACGCTGTCAGAGAGCCCTCGCTGCTGAGGGGGATCGCGGTGCTGAGGAGATCGGGCAGCAGGAAGTAGCGGAGACCGCCAGTGGCTGCCCGAAGCGGTGGTGCTGGAGCAAAAGAAGAACAGGTGGGACGGAAGACTCGCTGCCGTGCTCCTGGGTCGAGGAGGGGTGGCTGCCGTCCGAGAGGGAGCGGAGGAGTCGCCCCGTTCGCCTGGAGGCCGAAGCCTGCTGCCATCCGCCATGTTTGGGAGGAGCAGGGGCAGGGGACTCACTGCCGGCTGCCTCGACCGGAGGAGCCACCGTCCGCCAGGAGGCAGAGGAGCATCGGGCCGTCCACCAAAGATGTCCAGTACCATCGCATGGCACAGCAGTGAACCGCTCAGCTGGTTGAGGACCGGCGGCAGTGTGTCCGGGAACCGGACCGAGATTTTTTTCCTCTCTCTCTCTCGTCTCTGTCACTCCTCATCCTTCCGTCTCCTTTTCTCGCCTCGTCTGTCCTTACCCCCAGGTGCCGCGGCCGCCTGACGGGCTCCCCGGGAGAGGGGAGGGGAGTAGCGCAGTCTCGTGGTACCCCCGGCCTGCGAGGCGATGGGGGTATGTGGCGAGTGGGCGGGCCGAGCCGAACGGAGCAGGCAGGCGGAGTAATTGGTAATGAACGACACCTGCACGCTCACCGGTCTCGAGTCCCACGGAGGCTCCTCCTCGCTCCGTTCCCACGGCTCTCGGCCCCGCCCCACTCGCCACAGTATTGTTAAAAGCGCTATATAAATAAAGGTGACTTGACTTGACTATGTTCTCTCATGCACCTCATGAGTTCAGAGATGACATGAGGCAAAATTTAGTTTTCTGTCTATTCTTATCATGTCACTTGACATCAAGCTATCTTCACCCGTTATAGATAGTGAAATAGTGAAACCACTGTTCAAATAAATGGTTCCCTATTAAACACTTACAAAGTAATGGGTCATTCACACAGTACACGTTTTTGCATTTAAAATTGCGAGGCACGAGTAGTGGAAAGGAAAAAAAATGTCTCAGTGTAACTAATTTCAACTGAAACAGCATTCTAAAAATGCAGTATTTTTAGAATGCTGTTTCGTGCAAGATACTGAAAATGATGTGAGATATTAGCAAAACTGTCAAAAACATTACCCCTAACTGTGCAGCATTCAGTTAAAAAAGTGCAGTATTGCACCATGTACACAAAGCTGCCACTTTTTACTTATTCGGTTATTTTTAACTGTATCAAATTTCACTGTACCTGTGATGTGCCAACTGATATTTTTAAAGTATTTTCTGCTTGTCTTTCTTGTGCAGACAATCAATACTGTGTCAGAAGTCATACGTGGCTCTGAAGTGAATCAGGACTACTTTGCATCAGTTAACGCACCATCAAATCCACCAAGGTCTGGTTTGTCCTTAGCACTGTTTATTGAAACAGTAACTGAAAAAGGATGAGTTGGTAATATGAACATATTGGCTGTTTCCTCCAGGCCTGCAATTGTGGTTCTTCTAATGTCGATGGTGAACGAGAGACAACCATTTGTTCTCCGCTGTGCTGTACTTTACTGCTTCCAATGCTTCCTGTATAAGAACCATAAAGGACAGGGGGAGATTGTAGCCACACTGCTGCCCTCCACAATAGATGGTAAGGGTCACCCTGACTAGTTCTGCCATTAATGGATGCCTTGGTGTCGACTATTCATGCATCACTTGACTTCAGTTGGTTTTTAGACATGGGAACAGTAGGAAGACAATTTCTGCCCAAAAACTGTGTAGCTGTGCTATTTTCTTTGTAAAATTACACTATAATTTAATTAACTTAACAAAATAAATTTGGTGGTTATTTTTTTTTTTTTTTACAGTTTAAATTTTTGATTTCAATCAAACTTTTACATTCAAAATATTTTTTTTTCCCATTGTCATTTGTGTACATTTTATGACCCATGTCATGTCTCTCTATCCCTCAGCTAACTCTATCTCAGCGGGGCAGTTACTGTGTGGAGGTCTGTTCTCAGCGGACTCTCTGTCAAACTGGTGTGCTGCTGTGGCTCTGGCTCATGCACTGCAGGATAACCTTACCCAGAAAGAACAGCTGCTACGGGTACAATTGGCCACCAGTCTCGGCAAGCCACCCGTTTCCCTTCTCCAACAGTGCACCAACATCCTGTCCCAGGTACCCTCTCTCAACTTCAAAATGTGGCAGTGTTTGTTTTCATGGCTGTTTAGTCAACATTTGTGTTTAAGGCTCTGAGCTTGTGGACTTTGGTCAAGGGTATTGAAACTTTTGGATTTTACATTTTTAATTGTAATTGTAGCATATCCCCTTTTTTCAGACACTCACTGTTGAAAAGACTAGACTGTGTTGTGTTTTGGTTGCTGGGTCTACTGCATGGGGTGCTGATGTGATAGTTTGTTCTCAGGCTAACTGTCAATTCCTACTTTTTCAACTAGCTGCGTGGCTACACAGCTAAACTCAAGGCCTTAACTATGTCTTGAACATTAGCGGGGGGACATTTTCTTTGAGGGTCTTTTAAAAAGAGCCCAATTGTAATGGTCTTTTAATACATTTTATTTATTTATTTTTACATGGATTCCGGGAAATAAAGAAAAACATTTCAAGAAGAATCATCTTTTTGGTAAAGACACGAATTTGAACCTTAATATTTTTAACATTTGCACCATTGGTCTTATTTGCATGCGTAATGTTGCAAACACACAAACAATATATTCCTCATCACATTCAATTAAAAAAATTACATTAATCACATAAATGACCGCATGTATTTTCAATTCAAAGCTAAATTTGACAAAAAGGTTTAGTAGTTTGTATCACTGAATATTACAGTTTGTCGTTAACAATTATTTCGTAAATCAGTTAAATAATAAATGTGACCCTGCCTTTCATGCCAAAAATCATTAGGATTTTAAATAAAGATCATGTTCCATGAAGATATTTTGTAAATGTCCTTCCGTATATATATTACAAAAAAGTAATATACATGGCTAAGAACTTCATCTAGACAACTTTATTGGTGATTTTATCAATATTTAGATTTTTTTTTGCACCTTCAGATTCCAGATAATCGATTAGTTGTATTACGCTTTCAGATGATGTATATAAATCTCAATAAATAAATAAAAAACTGACCCTTATGACTGGTTTTGTGGTCCAGGGTCACAAATATTTAGCTATTTAAATCTTACCTCACACTCTTTCACCATTAAAAACTGATTTGCCACACTGGAATTTGCATCTGTTTTTGTTAACGGTAAACACTAAAGAGCGAACAATGAGTTACAATTTGGCTGTTTCTAATTGACTTGTCCCCCTTAATTTCTATGATGGTTATGGCCCTGGCTAGACCAGCACCAAACCAGCATAAACAAGCCTGGACCATCAAGTTCATACTGGTCTAAGCTGTTTTTTCAACAGGTGTTGGGTAGGTGTCCCAAATTTTGGAGACACTGGGAACTCGTATGGGAATGATAGCTTGTGGTTGTCACTAAATTTCAAAATTAAATGTGCTGTGGTTTTTGCAGGGTGATAAGCTCAACCGGAGGGTGAGTATTTCAGAGTGGACAGTTTAATTTGATGGTGTGGCTTGGCCTCATTTTCCACATTGGGGTTTCATTAGGTGTTTTGTGTTCTTTCTGTTTGCTGTTTCTGCCCTGTTTGTTGTGTCCCCTTACTGACCCTGGCAGCCTTGGCTTTGACCATTTGATTTTAAACTGCTGACCGCATGCTCTGGTCTTTCGAGCCTGCTTCTGGAAGATACAGATGTTTCGGACTCATTCTGGGAAATCTGTACTGTTATTCACCCATTTTCAGTTTATGGGAGTTTATGAGTTTATGACAGCAAATATTCATTCAAAACAATTTTTTAAGAATGCTTTTTCTGCTGCCCAGTGCTTTCCTGTTTTGCTATTTGTGATTTAGTTTTTTCTAAACATGTTGATTTATTTTGTGTCAGTTTTTGAGCAATTAACTCTCTCCCGTCCCAACATCTCTGTTACTCTTATGTCACACTGAGAAAAATAGCTTATCACTTAATTTCAAATATGTCTTTTTTAATCCATAATTCACATAAGCACACACTTACAGATGCTGTTTCTTTGAACAATTGTTGAAAGGTTGAAGGATGTTTTGAACAATAAAACCTACTGCATAGTGTTTGAATGGAAATGTACATGCTTCCTTTCGAACTCGAAATTATTGCATACCATTCAAAAGTTTCAGGGTTTTTTTCCCTAAGAAAAATGCTTTCAGCAAGGACACATTCAGTTGATCAACAAAAAGAGTAAAGACATCTATAATGTTACAAAAGATTTGTATGTCAAATAAATACAGTTCTTTTGGAAAAAACATATTACGGTTTTGTAGAAAATATTGAATTGTTTTTTTTTTTTTTTACATTTCTTGATGAGAAATGTTTCTTAAACACCAAATCTGCATATTATAATGATTTCTGAAGTATTGTGTAATGTTGAAGACTGGAGTAAATTTTGAATGTACAGAAACGGTTCTCTTAAATTGTAGTAATTTTTCACAATATTTCTGTGTAGTAGTGATCAAATAAATGCAACCTTGCTGAGCGTAAGAGCCTTTGTTTAAAAAAAGTATTTTACAATCAAACATTTGAACGGTATTGTAAGTAATGTATGTAAAGGCCAATTCACTCGGTACAGACAAACGCCAACAAACACGTTTGTTGTTTTTAGTTCAGTGTGTTACCCGTGTCAGCGTCTGTTGCGGTTGGTCGGAGTTTGTTTTTTACCCGACTGAATATGTTCAGTCAGCATCTGTTGGGGCAGTGTGAACATTAAAATAAAATAAAAATGTAATACAATTCTAAATCCAACAGTCAACATGTTTGTTGGCGTTTGTCTGTGCAGTTTGAAATATGTGACCCTGAACCACAAAACCAGTCTTAAGTCGCTGGAGTATATTTATAGCAATAGCCAAAAATAGGAAACATTTTAAACATGTCTGTTTAAAATTATAATTTTTTTATTTTGTGTCAAAAATCATTAGGATATTAAGTAAATATCGTGTTCCATGAAGATATTTTGTAAATGTCCTACTGTGTAAATATATTATGACTGGTTTTGTGGTCCAGGGTCAAATATGCAGTGAGGTAAATATGTACGAATATCTGGATGATGCAGATGCAGTGGACTAAAAAAGATTTTTTTATATTTTTAAACTTAGTCACAGCTTTCTTTAAGAAGAGCAGAGGCTAAACATTCATTAGGCACAATTATCTGCAACTGAAAAACGTTAATGCTTCCATGTACTAAAAATTTAGATGTAGCATTTATGTTAATACATCATTTGGGATGCAACTCTTGTCTTTTCTGTTGAGGCTGTTTCAGTTTGAGGCACTCCAGATTTTGTTTGTGTTCCGAGTATCTCAGTGGACATGATCTTGTGCTTGATGTTTCCTTCTCATGTTTTTTCACATAACTTATAAATATTTTACGCCTCTATGTTTTGTTAATGGGAACTCATAGACCTAATCTAATTTTTATTTTATCCTCAAAAGGTGTGTGTGTTCTGGTAGATAATACAGAAAATTGTCTCAACTGGGACAGCCTTTAATCTTCTCCTTTGACTTTTGAATAAAACGCATCTGTTATTCAGTTACTAATTACAGATATGCTGTGATAGAACATGGATTGGGTTTTTGATGACTTAAAATCGAAATGGCACACACACTCGGTTCTCTCTGACTGTTTTTGTTTAGTCTTAAGCTCATAGATGTTGAATATAATTTGACCCTCTTACAGCAAACATTTTTCAATTTTTAATTCAATTTTTTTTTATCTGTACATTTTATTTAAAAATTAAAATCCATTTGTTGAATAGGTTTTTTTGTAAAATCAACTGCAAAACAGAGCAAAGACAAGGGTTAGATAGGCTTCAACTGCTCAGCACATTTCTAACTCAAAAAAGCAACCCTCTGCAATCTTGCTGTTTATCGCATTTCTACAGAAATGAGCAAATCTGATTTGGAGGACCTTGGAAATATAGTCTAAAATGAGTTTTATTAACAAATGACCGATTTTGTACAACTTAATGTGACTTTCTTGCAGTTGTTTCTTTACTAACTCTTTTGCTCATTTCTTAGATGTTAAAGAGGTGTGTATCTCAATATAAATATGTATGGTAGTATGAGTGTGTGATTAAGACCTTATAATTGTGTGTTTTTGTTTCTGTGTACAGGGCAGTAGGGTGCAGACGAAGGTCGGCCTCCTCATGTTGCTCTGCACCTGGATCAGCAACTGTCCAATTGCTGTCATGCACTTCCTGCACAATCAAGACAATGTTCCTTTTGTATCCTTCTATCCACACACACGCCTGATTTATTAAGCTGATGTACATATAAACAGTGACTAATCTCATTGTACAGTGATGATAAAGCTTGAATCTTAGTTAATTCACAGTGCAACTATGGGCTTTACGGTGATCAGTTCTGTTTACAGCTAGTCATTGAAATACATTTAGAGCAACCACATTGCATCTTTCATTCTTTGCAAACTATACTACAACCAGTGTGGACTTGTCTGTGATTTTGATGGCTTGTGCCATTAAGTACAGTTATTTGTTTGTCACAGGTTCTGTGCGTTATCCTTAACTTAATTTTTTCAGCTGACCGGTCAAATCTCAGAAAACCTGGGTGAGGATGAGCGACTGGTTCAGGGTCTGTGTGCTCTGTTGTTGGGCATTTGTATCTACTATAATGACAACAGCTTAGAGAATTACACAAAGTATGTTCTTACTTTACCCTTTTTCTGTATTTCCACTCATGCTTTATTTTATTCATATTTCTTTGTATTAAAACTGGGGCTGTCAGTTGATTCGGCTGTCAGCCGAACACACAACCTTTTTTAAAAAGCAGATATGATTATTCTTATATTGTGTAAAATGAAGTACAAAATTAGGTAACTGGACAAATTGGTGTTAAAGGGTTAGTTCACTCAAAAATGAAAATTCAGTAATTTATTGCTCACCCTCAAGTATTTCCAAACCTGTAAGACCTTCGTTAATCTTCGGAACACAAATTAAGAGCTCTGATCATACAACGCTGATTACGTTCTGGAATACTCTCCAAAATATCGGAAGATGTTAACCCGGGGAGAAGAATTGCTGAATAAATTATTGTTTTCTTTGCACACAAAAAGCTTCTCGTAGCTTCGTAAAATTACTGTTGAACCCTTGATATCACATGGACTATTTTAATGATGTCCTTGCTAAGTTTCTGTGCCTTGATCGTGGTAATATCCTTGATTTTCTATGAGAGGGTCAGAGAGCTCTCAGATTCCATCAAAAATATCTTAATTTGTGTTTCAAAGATTAATGAAGTTCGTATGGTTTTTGAACGACATGAGAGTGAGTAATTAATGACAGGATTTTCATCTTTGGGTGAACTAACCCTTTAAATGTACGCTAAACATAAAAGTCAGTAAATACTTGTTTTACATGTTTGTAAAATAAAAAAATCAGAAGCAGAACTGTTTTCAACATTCATGATAATAAAGCGTTACTTGAGCACCATATCAGCATTTTAGACACTGAAGACTGGAGTAATGGCTGCTGTAAAAAAAAAAATGTTTGCCATCACAGAAACAAATAAATAAAACTTTAAAATGTATATTGTGAAATGTAATACTATCACAAGATTACTGCTTTTGCTGTATTTGTGATGAAACAATTGCAGCCTTGGTGAGCTTAAGAAACTTCTTTGAAAAACATAAAAAAAATCTTACTGACCCCAAACTTTTGAATGGAAGTGTCTCTATTTAATCTGATAAATTAACACGTTACCATTGACAGCCCTCCTAATATAATTTGCCCTTATGCTGTAAATTGTGCCTCCTTCTATCTCTCACTGTTTCACAAAATATTTTATCTTCCTCTCCACAGAGAAAAGCTGAAGCAGTTGATTGAAAAGCGCATAGGAAAAGAAAACTTTGTGGAAAAGCTTGGCTTTATAACCAAACACGAACTGTATTCTCGTGCTGCTCAGAAACCTCAACCAGCCTTTTCCACCCCAGAACACATGCTGTTTGATCATGAGTTCACCAAACTTGTTAAAGAGTTAGAAGGTCAGTGTTGGAGTCCTGAACACAAACTAATGCCTATTTTCCCTCGTTATTAACATCTGTCAGTGATCCCATCCAATCACAAGTGCACTGTGTTAAATCAAATCTAAATGTGATGCTGACCCATTGAAATTCCATTGTTGAAAAGTTTAATTTTGGGGCAAATTATTCATTTAAGAGTCCAGGGGCAGTATTACCTCCGCCATTCTGTGTTTGGTATTAAAGTGTCCACCCTTCATTCTGTGCTTCATAAAATTATAATTTTGTCAATATCTTCCATCCTCTCTAAATTAAACCGTGCATGCTGTTGCTGAGCCTTAAAGAAAATTGTATTACTCATAATATGACCCTTTTACCTCATCAATAATGTTTTTTTTTTCATAATGGTTCTTTATTTGTTCATAGGTATGATAACAAAAGCGGTGCTTAGGTCAAACGAGGAAGAGAAAAAAGAAGAAGAGGTGAAGAAAACACTAGAACAGCATGACAGCATTATAACCCAGTACAAAGAGTTGATTAGAGAACAGGTAAAAATACATCAAACTATATTCCATTCTCACATTTATGTCTGTGCAAGGTTTCAAAGTAGTCCTATTGATATTTTAATCTATGTAGGATATAGATATATGTTTTGGTTATTCGTAAAGCAACAATAATTTGCACACCTCATCAGTCTATTTTATATGAAAATCATAAACATTATAATAATAATTATTTCCCAGTTAAAAACAATGTTTTTTATAACAAGTACATGTAAAAAGTAGTCATGTTGCACATAATTGTCTCTCCTTTTTATAAGATGTTGTTTATTGAATATTTTATTATTATCTGTACCTACCGTAAAGCTGATATGCCAATACACTTAAATTCAAATGAGTTATGTTGTGATCCAGCCAATGAAGCTTGAGCAACATTTGTGAGATGACCACTTCAAATATGATGTGCAAATCTGACCAAGAAGAATTGACGAACGGATAACTATTGTCTATATTTATTTAGAGCTCTGATTGCTGCCATAGGTAGCCATACTGAATCTTAAGTCAGAGAAGTGAATTCTTATGTAATTGGTTTGGAATACGGCTAATATGACTATAATATTATAGGGTTATAATTGTCATAAGGATAACTAAACATATTGAACTTATGACCGCAGAAAAGTGGGTTACCCCTGCTTAAACACTGATTTCTCTTTCCTCTGTAGGGTTTTAAAAGGAAAAATATATATATATTAATTACACATTCATTTTCCATTTCTCCTCTGTTCATTTTAATTGCAGGATTCTCAAATAAATGAACTAAAGGAGCAAGTAACATTGCTGACTTCCCAGAATGAAAAGTTGCAGAACACCATAACACAGCAGCTCTCTCAGATCCAGCAGCACAAGGATCAGTACAACATCCTCAAACTCAAACTAGGTACTGAGCAAATGTCAGATATGTATCAGTATTATTTGCAATATTTTAGAAGAAATTATTGTTACAATTGTTCTACTCTTTCTTCATGTTCTGTAGGTAAAGATAACCAGCAGACAGGTAATCAGGCAGAGGCAGCACAAATGAATGGCCTGCAACCAGAGGAGCTGAGCCAACTCCGAGAACAACTTGAGGAACTGCAAAGACAAAACCAGCTGCTGCAGACACAGCTGACTGAAAAGGATTCTCTAGTAACCAGAATGAGTGTTCAATAATTCAAAATTCTAATTTATTTTGGTATTCTAATATCTTAGCCTTTTACAGTAGCATTTACAATATCATTCAAAAGTTCGGGATCTTTATGTTGTCGCAATTAATCTCTTATGCTCACCAAGGCTGCATTTATTTGATCAAAAATACATTAAAGCAGTCATATTTTTAAAGAATTGTTACAATTTAGCAATAACTGTTTCTATTTTAATATATATTAAAATGCAATTTATTCCCATTATGGTAAAGATGAATTTTCAGCAGCCATTTCTCAAATCTTTAGTGCCAAATGATCTTTCAGAAATCATTCTCATATACTGATTTGGTGCCCAAGAAACATTTACTTAAGTTATTTTGCTTAATATTTTTTTTGAAACTGCTTTAATTTTTTGTGTGTGATCCTTTGATGAATAGAAAATTCATAGACAATTGTACTGACCCAAAATCAAAAAAGGAAATATTTGGTTTGTGCCCAACAGAAAGTTGAGGGAGAACCATCAGCAGAGGGGTCAACTTCAGAGGTCACAGAATTACAAAAGGTCAAATTCCAGTTTTTGCCTTCAATATATTATATATACATAATATTATATACAAAACACTTTCGGAGTTGAAATAATTTTTTTTTATGTTTGATTGCAGGAGGTGGAGTTGCTGAAAGCCCAGCTGCAGAGCCAGTCCGCAGAGATCACACAACTACAGAGTGAAAGACAGGAGCTACTTAGAGGATCTGAGACCACAGTACGTGTGTTCCAATAATTGTACAGACAGTACATTCCACCACACTGTAGTCTCAGCTTCAGATAGCATTCCCACAGATCACCTGTTTTTCAATCTCAAAAGCAGAAAACCCAGTCTTATGGAGTCATTATGGGCAGGCTTTTTTCATCAGTCCACTAGGAGTGAAGGGGAAACACTGTGATTCTATTTTTAACGATTCAAATCGCTTCCCAAATTATGAAAATGTATTTTCTAAATAAATAAAAATTAATTAGCAACTGTGAGAGCAGTGCAGCAGCCAGACAGTTTAGATAGGGGACACCTCAGGGCATGAACAGCAGTCGGGTACATAGGAATGTGCGATATGTATCATCTACAAACATACCATAAATGTGTCACTCCCTTTGCAAAAAGCAAGCTTTGAGAGGCATGGTTTCACTGCATGATTTAGCCTGTTAGAATGCCAACGAAAATAGTCTCAAAGAAAGCCACAGCAGAAAATATTGTGCTTCTCTGAGCAATACGCAGTAGTGTTTTATTATTGAATGAGTCTGTGTTTTTTAACTAATCATTTGAGTGAATAATTCAGTAATCCATTCATAAAGACAGTAACTTGCTTCATTTCTGAATTAATCATATGCTTTGAACTAGGGCTGTGCAATTAATTGCATGCAATTCTAATGCGCATCTCGCCATTAAAGCCGGTTCCGTAATTGGCACTAAATCGCCATCACCTGCTTTCAAATTGAGCGGCAGTTAATACACAGAGCCATATTTACCGGCTTTAATGACGAGATTCGCATGTGATTTAATTGCACAGCCTTACTTTGAACAGATTGTTTGAGTGATTAATTTGCTTATTAAGACAAGAACTTACCACCATCTACTAATGGTTTTTAGTTTCATATTTAAAGTATTTAATTTTTCAATACTCTAATTTGTAAATACATCTAAATGCCATTTCAGAGGCAGCATCTGTGCCACATCTGCAGTGTCACATTGAATACTATCATCCAGAAATGAAAGGGGCAGGACAAAAAAAACACCTGAAATTTTAAGTAGGCTAACTTTATTAAGTAACTCCTGAAATGTAAATTAAGTGCGATACTGAATTGAAATTCGATTCAAAATGGAGAAACCAATCTCACAGTGGCTACATTTACATGCATAATTTGTAGTTCAATCGGACTGAATTAATTCCGATTGATGAATCTGAATGTAGTATTTACATGAACATTAAATAAAGTGATCCGGTTAATGTGTGCATTTGTCACAAGCTTCAAATTGGAATTAATTTTTTTCATCTCTGCACATAATAACCACTCTCCTGCACTGTTTCTTTATTTGTTTTTAACAGCAGAATTAAAATGTTTCTATATTACATTTACATTTATGCATTTAGCAGACACTTTTATCCAAAGCGACTTACAGTGCATTCAGGTTATACATGTATTGTCAGTATGTGTGTTCCCTGGGAATTGAACCCACAACCTTTGCGCTGCTAAGGCAATGCTCTACCACTGAGCCGCAGGAACACGGTTATGTGTGTGTATATATATATATATATATATATATATATATATATATTTATTTATTTATTTATTTGCCCCACTATATAAGTATTTGATACACTGTCGATTTTGTAATTTTCATCGTAGGTACACCTCAACTATAAGAGACAGAATCTAAAAAAAATCCAGAATATCACATTGTATGATTTTTAAATAATTAACTTCCATTTTATTGCATGAAATAAGTATTTGATCACCTACCAACCAGCAAGAATTCTGACTCTCACAGACCTGTTAGTTTGTCTTTAAGGAGCCCTCCTATCCTCCACTCATTACCTGTATTAATTACACCTGTTTGAACTCGTTACCTGTATAAAAGACACCTGTTCACACACTCAATCAATTAGACTCCAAACTCTCCACTATGGGCAAGACCAAAGAGCTGTCTAAGGACACTAGGCACAAAAGTGTAGACCTGCACAAGGCTGGGATGGGCTACAGGACAATAGACAAACAGCTTGGTGAGAAGACAACAACTGTTGGCGCAATTATTAGAAAATTGAAGAAATTCAAGATGACTGTCAATCTCCCACGGACTGGAGCTCCATGCAAGATCTCTCCTCGTGGTGTATCAATGATCCTTGAGAAAGGTGAGCGATCAGCCTAGAACTACATGGGAGGACCTGCTCAATGACTTGAAGAGAGCTGGGACCACAGTCTCAACGGTTACCATTAGTAACACACTAGACCATCATGGATTAAAATCCTGCAGCGCACGCAAGGTCCCCCTGCTCTAGCCAGCACATGTCCAGGCCCGTCTGAAGTTTTCCAAAGACCATCTGGATGATCCAGAGGAGGCATGGGAGAAGGTCATGTGGTCAGATGAGACCAAAATAGAACTTTTTGGTATAAACTCCACTCGCCGTGTTTGGGGGAAGAAGGATGAGTACAATCCCAAGAACACCATCCCAACAGTGAAGCATAGGGGTGGAAACATCATGCTTTGGGGGTGCTTTTCTGCAAAGGGGACAGTACGACTGCACCGTATTGAGGGGAGGATGCTTGGGGCCATGT
This sequence comes from Gymnocypris eckloni scoliostomus, assembly GCA_027564155.1. Classification (NCBI taxonomy): domain Eukaryota; kingdom Metazoa; phylum Chordata; class Actinopteri; order Cypriniformes; family Cyprinidae; genus Gymnocypris; species Gymnocypris eckloni. Next base: position 1,342,435 of record CM050416.1, on the reverse strand, counting down.
ATCGCAAGATTTTGGCCAACAACCTCCTTCCCTCAGTAAGAGCATTGAAGATGGGTTGTGGCTTAGTCTTCCAGCATGACAATGACCCCAAACACACAGCAAGGGCAACTAAGGAGTGGCTCAGTAAGAAGCATTTCAAGGTCCTGGAGTAGCCTAGCTAGTCTCCAGACCTGAACCCAATACAAAATATATGGAGGGAGCTGAAACTCCGTGTTGCCCAGCGACAGTCCCAAAACCTGAAAGATCTGGAGAAGACCTGTATGGAGGAGTGGGCCAAAATCCCTGCTGCAGTGTGTGCAAAACTAGTCAAGAACTACAGAAAAAGTCTGACCTCTGTAATTGTAAACAAAGGATTCTGTACCAAATATTAAGTTCTATTTTTCTATTGTATCAAATACTTATTTCATGCAAAAAATGGAAATTAATTATTTAAAAATTATACAATGTGATTTTCTGGATTTTTTTTCAGTTGTCTCACAGTTAAGGTGTACCTACGACGAAAATTACAGATCTCTCCATTCTTTGTAAGTGGGAAAACTTGAAATTTCGTCAGTGTATCAAATACTTATTTGCCCCACTGTAGATATTTTTCTATAATAAATATACCGCAGTGCCGTGCTGTTCATATTTATCATGCAGAAAAATGCCCCTCCCTGTGCACAAAACTTGGGTTGCCTGATGATGAGAATCGGAAACAAGGACTTGTGGAAGGTTGTCCTGCTCCACTTAACAGTTGCTGAGTGAAAGAGAGTTTTATAATGACAGGACACGCATTTATACAACATTTTATTCAGAATGAAGAACCGCTTGTGCACGTCATAACGTCATTAGGCTATTTCTGCGTCATTGCACATGCGCAGTCCTTTCAGTTTTGGTTTTCAATCCGATCGAGTGTTTACATGAACGATCAATTGGATTAGAAAAGGAATAAACAACCCCCTCAATCCGAGCTCAATCAGATCGATTAAGGTGTTTACATGAAACTTTTTCAGTCCGATTGAGCCGTCAATCCGATTATATTTACATTAATGCATTTAGCAGACGCTTTTATCCAAAGCAATTTGCATTGCGGCTGTGCAATGCAATGTGTTCCCTGGGAATTGAACCCACAATCTTTTGCGCTTCTAACGCAATGCTCTACCACTGAGCCACAGGAACACCTGAAATTTATTACAAACGGTAATACAAACAGATTATTTTGTTGCATGTAAACGTAGCCATCGAGTCCATCAGAAAAACTAAATTGTCCACAAGGTACCTAATCCTACAATACATAATTTTCAACATGCACTACATTTTCTGTTTTAAGAAAAATGTCTTGTATTTTTTGTATGGTTACTCCAGTATCCAGTGTCACATGATCCTTCAGAAATCATTCTAATGCACTTATTTTATACTCAAGAAACATTTATTATTATTAATGTTGGAAACTTTTTTTAAGGATTGTCATAGATTTTATTTAAAAGACTTTTATTTGAAAAAATATATACCAAATATAATATTTTATAACCGTGTTAAAGTCTTTACTGTCACTTTTGATGCACCCTTGATGAATAAAAGCAACGATTTCTTTAAAAATAATTTAACTGACCTTAAACTTTTGAACAATTCTGATTGTGATTTATTAGTTCAGTATTGTCTTTCTTTCAGGCTGCAGTTCCAGGAGAAGACCGTGTCTACAAAGAGAAGATTGCGGAGTTAGAGAGCAGGCTCTCTGCTCCGACAGCAGAGACACAAAAGCTCAAGGTGACTTGCCCTAGAGGAATGACTGCCTTTTTTCATCATTCACTCGTTTGCCTACTTTGTGCTTATACATTTTACTACCCTGTCTTTCAGGGGGAAGTTAAAACTCTTCTGGAGAGTAAGGAATTGATGGAGAAAGAACTTGCTTCAGCCACGAGCACAGCTGCCATCATGCAGGCAGAGAAGAGCAAGTTGCAGCAGGAAGTGCAGGAGTCCAAGAAGGAGCAGGACGATCTTCTCATGCTCCTCGCTGACCAGGACCAGAAGATTCTGAACCTGAAACAGAAACTCAAGGACTTGGGAGAGACGGTACATTCCTCACAACAAAGCAGAACATTGTATTCATCAAATGTCTTTTTGACTTCTTGCATTTCTTCTTATTCTTGGTTCCTATTTGACTTTTTCCACACAGATTGAAGATGAGGATGATTTGGATTCAAGGGACCAGTCTGATGATGATGATGATGATGAAGAGGAGGAAGAAGAGTGTGATGAATAAAAAAGTATTGACTTAATAGTGGAAGTGAAAGACTGCTAATATTAACCTGTCACTTACATGTTTCGAGAAAGAGATTGTAAGCCTTGGACAGTAGAGCTGAACTTCAGATTTTTAGAAGAATCGCATATTTCTTTACTTCTTAACTGCGTTTTAATTTTTAGAATTTATTTTGCAGTTGAACCAGACCCATTTCATTTTAAAGAAGCTTTGAATTTATTCAGTTAATAAATACGGATGAATACTTTCTTTTTGATCAACATTCCCAGTGCGTATGTCCTGTGGAAGAATCTGGAGAGCTATTTGCACTAATGATGGAGAGGAGAAAATAAATAAAATATTTGATTATTTGTTGTCCTTAGTGCAAAGCCACAGCGAAAGTTCAGTCTGCATTTCCATACAGTTTGACAACTTGTGAGTTTCTTGATGGATGGATGTGTTCTGTAAGGCATGCCTTCTCTGCTCAGGTGCATAATGAACTCTAACATCTTATTCAAATTTTGTCATTTTCCTGTCTTGTGTTAGGTTGCTGCTTGGTCAAATGGCTGTTTTTTCTTTCATCTGTTCCTCTGTGTCAGGAGTTTTCAGAATTGTTCATCCATACATTCATATCTACAAATGATCAAACAAACTCAAGCCACTTGACATTGTGTTAGTACTACCCGTGTGTTTTTCAGTACAACACTTCTGAAGTCCCATTAAATGTTGGGATGCTACACTTTAAGGTTCCTAAAAAACTGGAGAGGTATTTTGCTAAGTTTGATTCAAACTTTGGTTAATTTATGGATAAACAATCCTCCATAGAATAAACTATATAAATGCTTATCTGTGGCGTTTTGGTTTTAAGTTATTAATTCATGTTCTTGATGGGTGTGTTGTTCAATATACAGCTGTATTTGATTGACAGGACTTTTCCACTGCTAATACCCACACATATAATTTTGCTATAAATTGCATTCATGGTCATGTTTGATAATGAATTATACAACAATTATTTAGGAATTGTAACGGAAGGCATATAATAATATTAAAGTTCATCGCATCTTTTGCAGCTTTACGGACAACAATGCCATTAAAAATTGTGCGCTGGGGAAAAAAACCTTGGAAAATATTTGCCATTTGTACACTACAATTTGTTCTTCTGTTCAAGGTAGTATTCAAATCAAAAGTCCAAATTGCAATATTATAAAAATATTATTTGAAATATTATTGTTATCAAATTAAAAGTCTATTTTATATATATATGTTTTGTATTACCTGTGATGCAAAGAACTGTTTTAAGCAACCAGGGCAGAGAGACAAAAAGAAGGTAAGTATATCAGAGACTCTTTGTTAAAATTCATGGGCCTGCGACATTTTTATGGGTGGCCCCCTTTTCCAAATTAATACACTGTACTTGAGAGTTGAGACCCTTGGTGGTTCTGTCATTCAAATAACAACTTTTATTTGAAATCGAAATATTAAGCTATAGAATAAGAATAGAAATCTATGAATAGCTGCCAATGAAGACAGATTGAAACAAACTGGTGTAGTTCTGGCATTTTCCAGGATCATTCTGACCAGCCAAATCCTAATTAATCAAAAGAACACGGACTACCCAACCCCCCTCATTATCATGCTGTAGAAAGAAACCCATAAATAAATGCACTGCATAATAAATGCTATGTGTAGATTTAAAAAAAAATAAGCGACTAGATTTATTATTTATCGTGCACTTATACTTGGTTACACATGTATTTCGCACATTCCTTCATTTATTTATTTGCATGTTTTGTGTTCATATTTTGCTCCAGCCTGTAACACGATGACGTATCGGATCAGATCCAATACGTAGTGGATGTTTGACGCGCATGCGCAGTATAGGATGTCGGGACAAAAGTCGGGACGTCATTAAAGAAAGATATAGTATTAAATGTAAATTAAACTCTAATTACGAGATATTTAAGTGTTTCATAGACTTACACAAATTATAGTTTACTGTGATTTTAAATCAGTAGTGCAGGCTATTCAAACTTTATTTAAGCAAGGACGGCGTAGTTGAACGAGTTTTTTTAATTAGTTTAATTCGTTTTGGAAATACAAATCTACTAATTACAATTTTGTTTGTGCTTTGTGAAAAAAAGGGCTTCAATCGTCTTGTTTTTTCCATAATAGTTTTATAGTTCTGTCAATTCGTTCATGAATTTTTCGTTCTCACTCTCTGTGCCTATACGTGGGCGGCCTACGTGACAGAGTATAAAATGTATAGGCCTAATCAAATATGCGGACATCTTTTTTATACCGTATACAAATAAAAAGAAGAAAAACAATCCTGTCCGTCGGGGACCCGTTGTCCCGGGGTTTTACAGTCAATCCTATGCCCTACAAATAAATACACACACGGTCGGGGACAAGTTATATTAACAATCCGTTGTCTGATAATGAACTGTCTGATAAACTGTGTTTTCCAAACCTGCTGGGTTCACAAAGGGGGATCCGTGGCGTTCGTGGTTGGATAGCACCACCGGCGTGAAGAAAACCGGGGTCCCACTTATTGGCCTGGAGGTAGCTAGTTGGGGGAAATTGAGATATATAGGGAAGAGAGTGTAGGTGGACCTGGCAGGCTGTTTGATAGAAGCCTTTCTATCATTGAGTCCACGACTGGGTGTCGTCGGACGTGGACAGGGAAGTCCTAAATTATTTTATTAATTCCATAAAATGTATGTGTGTTGTTGTTGTGCTCAGCCATTGGATACTGTCCTCCCGAATCGTATGTTGATTGCCTGTGCTTGGGCATGTGATTTATGTTTGCATAAATGTTTTGCATGTGATATAATTTATAGTTTGCTGTGAATTTGGAATGAGTAACGTTACTCGGGTTCCATTTTAAATGTGTGTTCGCGGTTTAATAAAATAATATAACCAGTGTATGTAATCAGGATATTTATGTGAGACAATGCCATACGGCGGCTATTGTTGCTATTAAAAAATGTATTTCTTTGTAATTCTTGTTCTTGAGTGTGTTTTGAGTGCTCCTCCCGGTGTTCTGTCGATTTGTCCTACACTGTCAGATTTCCTACCTCCCATTAAAACAGTGGGTAGTACAATTCGACAACGAAAAATACCTGTTAAATTATATTTGATTAATTTGTACACCTACCACAACCCTAAACTTACCCTTAGAGTAATGTACATACAGTAATTACGTGTTATATTCGCGGTTTGTGGATAGAAGGGATACATCTAGTACCGGAAACCAACAATAAATATTTTTTCTAGCTATTATTGTGTTTTATTAACGTAAACACCAACCCCAACCATAAACCTACCCTTACAGTAATTCAGATACATTAAATATTGTTGTTCAGCGTGAGAAAAAGGATGCAATATTAATGCACGCATAAACCGAGGTAGGAAAATCTGACGGGTGGGATAAAATGTCAGGACACCTGTTAAGGTGGTGGACATAGGTGTTAATCCGCAATAAGGAAGCTCACCAGTGGCCTCTAGTGGTTGCTGAATTTATTACACAAAAATAGAAATTGTTCAAGGTTCAAGGTCAAGGTTTCTTTATTTGTCACATGATAAATTATACAGGGTATAATCAAAAGTGAAATGTAGGACTGTAAAATGTAAAAGTGAAATTGTCATCTTTGTGTTAATTTTGTATTATTATTAGCCTATTGAACATGTTTGTAATAGCTATATTAGAATAATATAACATCTAAATAAACCAAATTGATCGGCATTAATTTAATATCCCCTACTAAAATTGAAATAAAAATGACGAATACAATCAAAAAGACATTAAGGCTAACTCTGTCAGAGTGATATGTATCTTTATAATTAGCTACTTACAGTGCAACGTCTGCATATGAAGAGTTAATTTACAAAAACAGATACCGTTTTTTAACAATTCTCAGAAATCATGTTTCTTCATTGTGCATTCCAATTAATCTCAAATAAACTGTAGTTGGATTATATTGAATAGGCCTAGGTTAAAAAACAACTAAAAACAGCGAATTAACACAACAAAACACAATAAAACATAATAAAAACGTGATTAAACAGTGGGACAGTGTTCTCAAACACAGGTTATGGGTTATATGGGTTATATCATCTCATGATCTCCCCGCCCTTTATTCCACCGCAGCGCCGCCTCACACCCATAGACATCGAAAAACGGGACGGATAGTGAACGGAATACACTGAATAAAAATGGGCGGGTCTTAGTGCGTGCAAGTAATTTCTAATTGGACAGGTATAATTCGTTGGGAAAAAGTAAGGTTTGATTGAACTCTTAACCATATCTTTAAACTAAATGAGTACTAAAGTGTGTCGGGAATGTTCTTAATCGTGAGGAATTGCTGTCCAGGCAAATTCTGGCGTGTCACACACACCGTGGTGTCACGTGGTGTATGTTACCTTTCACTTCGCTGTACAAGCTTGGACCAATCATGGTCGTTTTGTGATTACTGACTAAGACTTTTATATAATGATTTTATAGAGAATGCTTTACGATATTTATATTTGTTTCCCGCATAACAGTTCCCTGTAATAATACTTTTAAACGATTACACATTGTTGTGTTTAAATGTATAGAATCAAACGAACAGTGCTGTGGGATTTGAATGAAACTCAATTGTGCGTTTGTCTTTTTGAGCGCCCAAGCGCCCCTTTAGGAGGACAGGTTTGGGTCCCATTATGAACCCTAACAGATGCCAGCTGATGCTCACACCTCACCTCAAACACTGCGGCATCATCCTACAATCTCTCTCTCTCTCTCTCTCTCTCTCTCTCTCTCTCTCTCTCTCTCTGACACAAGTGAGTGTTTAAAAATACGCGGATCTAGTAGCCGTTGGTTATTCTCAGTTCTGTTCATACTGCATGACCATCACAAAGGTAAGAAACCCCATAATTATATATACATTTAGCTGTAATTGTCTGCGTAAGTGTTCCAGACTGTGTTTTTAAAATGTAATTTATGTATTATAAGGCTATTTTATTGACGGTGGTAGAGCGAATTTAGGAAAGCTTAGAATATCAATGATTTTGAAAAATTGTCAAAAGTGTAGATGTGATAATTTTATCAATTTATTGTTGAAGGCTTTCTTTTATATTTCAGATTGTAACACTTTGCAATAAGGTCCCATAGTTACTGCATTCACATAACTGACAAATGAGCAATACATTTGTTACATTATGAGCCTGATTCGTTAATTAAAATTAATAAAAGCTTTAGAGGAACAGGCCTAGTTTTATTGTTAGTACATGTTAATTAATAGGCTATTATCTAATGTCAACAAATGAAAACATTGTAAAGTGATGTCTGTTTTATTGCGTTTATTTTGTTTAGACTTTTTCATGATCGCTTCTAGAGCTGAACTGACACTTACATCATGTGGTGTATTTCTGTAGGGCAATTTTTTTTCTGCACATCTTTACAATGAAGGATGAACGTTTTTCATGTATTTATTTAAATTGATTTGATTGTTTCAAATGTGAGCAGATATATTTTCACATTTATTAAAGAGATAAGTTCACCTAGTTCACCCAAAAATGAAAATTCAATCATCATTTTCATTTTTGGATTAACTAATCATTTAAGTGTTCATTTTCCATTTGTGACAATTATAACCACAACCAAAGTTTTGATAATCTAAATAAAATGTATAATTTTGATCAAACAAGCAACTTGCACATGTATTATATGAAAATACTAATATAAATAATCATTATCTAATAAATTATCATAAAACACATGTCTGCCAGACCACTAATGTTTAGTCGAATTGGCTTGAATACTGCCATTCTTTAATATTAAATGGAGGAAATGGCCTGGATGAATTGCTGACTGAGACAAACAGACACTCAGGGGAGGCCAGGTAAAGAAAGACAGTTCAGAAGGGTTGCCAGGTGTCAAAGGCCTGAGGGTGAAACATGTTAAAGAGAGGTATGGTCGTGTTCAGACACGTCCATGAGCCATGAGTGCTGCTTTAGTCTGGGTCTTTACCTGGATACATATGACTCTGGCTCTTCTGTCCATTCTTACTATTTAATGATATTTTTGTCTGTACATGTGCAACAGATCAGTGATAATTCTCAGCATATGCTGAGGAGTTTGATTTGTTGGTTGATTTCAGGCCAGGTGAGAATACTTACTGAAGCAAAATATTTTTTTATGAGCATTTGTACAGGGTGAGAAGAAAAATGTCAGTTTGAAGGCTTAACCCTCTTTCTTACTTGGAAAAGGTTTGGTTGAACCTGCATTGATGATACACAATTACAATCCATTTGCTAGCGCTGTCACCACACAATTAGCTTTAGGTAAAAGTGCTAGTTCACCTTGGTGAGTGTTTCGAATTGTATTTATTTATTATTATTATTCATTTAGCAAATACATTAACTAATATGATGTAAGCTTTTAATCACATCTCCCGAGCTGTCAAAGTTGTACATAGCACATTTGGTATTTATGGCCTGATCAGTATTCTTTGCTTCTTTGTTTTGCATCACACATTTTTATTAAATACAGTTTTGCCCTGTTTAAAATTAATTCCGGTCTTGGTGTGAACAGATAATTTGTTTACGATTTGTTCCAATTTTACATTTTGTATTTTTTTGTAACTGTAAAAAAACTGTAGAAGTTTCTACTCAACATAAATAAGAATTTCCATCAAGATCTTGATATTTAAAGATATTGGATTATTTTAACTTTTCATTTCTAGCTTTTGACCTTTAGTTGATGACCTTAGTGAACGGTCATAGATGAGTTATGGTGGTCAAGTAATTCACTAGTCGGTTATTGTTGAACAGTCAATTAAAGGTTACACAATACACTATTTATTTTGAAAAAGTTCAACAAGACTACATTTGTTTGATCAAAATTACAGTAAAAAGAGTACTATTGAGAAATATTATTATAAATTAAAATAACTGTTTTCTGATCAATCAGAAATCATTCTCATGCTGATTCTGTATTGTACATAAACAAATCAACTCTATTTGATCACATTAGCTCTGTCTTGACCTGACAGGAAATCCACAGGGACTGTCTTTCATTTAGTCTTGCTTTTGGTGAAGTTAGACGTTTGTGGATGGAAATGCACACCATTGATTCAATGTTTTTTTTTAGAATGGCAGTCTGTCACTCAGTTGTTAAGCTGTTGGGGAAAGAAACAAGTCAACATATGCACATCAATAATGTTAGGTTCTCTTGACATAATTGTAATACTGCAATACTACTTTATTTGTCCACATTTAATTGGTTCATTCAATAAATTAAAATGTATTATTCATCTAAAAAGTTAATGTCAGAACAAGTACATCATTCTTGTTGAGCAAATAATAAATGAGCAATGCCGCAAATCTTTTTATAAGCCTTAGAAATATTTCATTCTTATGTACAGTTAATTTAAAGTTCGTTTTAATTTGATCTTGACCTTGAAGAATGGTACTATGTGCAGTAATAAAATATAGACACATGGCCCTCACAATTAGCACAGAAACCTCAATAAAAATCAACAAAATAATAAAGAAAAAATATGAGCTTGTAACCCATACAAAACAAATAACTTGCAATGGTGACAAAAACAGCAACATAAATCGAGTCAGCAAACAGCAAAACAATCCTGACCACCTAATTTATTCATGCTGCAGTGCATGCTGGGAGGTTCCAAACCCTTAACAAATAAGCAACATCGCTCAAAATGAAACAACTCGTGTGTGTGTGTGTGTGTGTGTGTGTGTGTGTGTGTGTGTGAATAGAGAGAGAGAGATCCATCCATCATCTACCAAACAAACGCTTCACATTACAGTTACTGTACTGCACTCTGAAACCCATCAAGCAGCCTTTCCCAGCATCCTCTCTTCCTAAGTAGGTTATTGAATGGCGTGGACTCTTCCTGACTTCACATCCCCCTGTAATGCAAGTCATTAAGTCATTTTGTGTGTGCAGCACATCCCTGCTTTGTATTAGTCAATAAACATAATGATTTAGTTTCAGGTTTCATAAACTCTTCTGAATGTCATTGTGTTTAGATAAGCAGATGGCTGTATTGTTTGCAATATTGGGATATATAGTTTCACTCATTTAGGCAGGTGAACAGATCATAAATAGACATTCATGATTTATATAAACAAATTTTATGTTGATGTATTTAGTGTCCACTGTCTGTTAGTGCCATAATATTATAATAAACACTAATACATCACATAAGTTCCCCTTTCATCATCTGTTGGGGAGAAATTAAAATGTTATGTTGGTAATGTTTAAGAATCAGCAGTTGTTAGCACACTTAACTTATGATCTATAAAAATACTGATCACTGAGTCTTTGAGGAAGCCATAGTTCCTTATTAACATATTACCTATTTATTAGATGAATCAACAATGTGTCTGCTAGCAGAGTAAAGCCATGTGACACGTAGTTTCCACCCATATTGCAAAAATTCTTATAACCTGTGATTCACTTAGTGAGCTTCAACTGATGTTGCACAATTTTGACTTAACAGGAAACTACTATTCCTGTTGTGTAATGGCTGAATACATAATAATAGATTGTTTTGTTTCTCTGAGGAATGATGTTTAAATCCAGAATTTTTTCTTTCAGGACCAAAAGATTGGTGAGCCTCAGTATAGCTAGATTTTCTCACTTAAGAGGGAAATTCAAATGTAAACTTTGAAAGTCAAATTGAACAGTCCTATTTTTTGGCGAAAACAAGAGCATGTGCAAATGAGTCACATTGGTAATACATTTACATTTTTCCTTACTCAACACATGCATTGACAAACTGTTGCTCACCTTAATGATTTCACCAAACCCAAAAGTAGATCACCTCCTACCAGTTCCAAATAAAGATTTTTGAGTATTTGCTAAGCAAACCGCATGAAGACAGAATGTGTGGGGGGCATATGCAAAACATGTTTACACAAATGTATTCTAACCTGGATATTTTGTTTTATGGTTGCTTCAGAAACTACTTTTTAATCTCATGTTTACTTTTCGGTTAGGTTTAGGTTAGGGTTTAGTGTAGTTGGTGTGCTATTTTTTAAATACCATAGAGCATTAACCTTTTGGCACCACTTACAGGACATTTCATTTCAGAACGGCCACAATTCATACAACAGCCAATGTAATATTACGTTGCCAGATTCACGTTTATTTTTTCTGATAAAACCAAATGCTCTTTTAGTGCTACTGACTGGCATTTCACTTTATAAATGTTTTGTAACATGCAAGAAGAAATGAAATTTCATTGTGCAGAAATATCTTGTTTTCCATTGAGCCTGGTTTATTTAGATTATTGGACTCTAATATTCTTACATAAATAACTGCATTTTTACTACACTTATACAACTAAGAACAATATTTTAATGTAACATTTTGTGTTAGGCTGTAGACATGATCAAGATTTTATTGCTATCTATAACTGCTATCATATCACTTGCTTATTTTTGGACTTTAGGGATGTCAGTTTACAGATACTGTTACTGACTCAGTTTCATGATCTTGTGTTGGTGCAATAAAGCAATAAAGTTGCTCTTTTATCATTGTTTATTCAGGACGTGCACTCATGTCCTTATTCTAGATCAAACTTCACCTAAAGACCTTCTTTGCAAGAGTGAAGAGCTGAGACAGGAATAAACAAACTCACTATATCAAAACACATGAGTCTTTCTCAAGATTTCGGGGTCAATTAACATAGAAAAGCTCGGTGACCTGGATACTTCATGACAATACTAATTCCAGTGCCCTATCCCCACAGTCAGGATTTAGTGAGTCCTCAATGGCACAGAAACTGAAACCAGGCGGTGCATTGTCAAAATGCAGATCTCCTCATTTAAGATCAAACACCTTTCCACACCGAAAGATCTGGACCCATAGAGTTTTTCCGCTTCCTTTTGTAGCTGGTTATTTGCATAATGTCTGTAATCTCTGCACATTAGTCACCTCTAAAGGCCTCCAGAAAGCTGTATGTCAAGCTGCTCTCTAATTGCTTGGATATCAGATCCTGACCTCATCACAAATGGTAACGTGAACTTCTTTTTTTTGTGTGATCGATGTTCGCCTGCAGCAAGTCAGCAAAAATATGCAGTTTTTTCAGTGATTGCTATCCTCATGCCTGGCAGGTGTTCAGTTTCTAACTTACAATCCAAGTGAAACTTGAACTCACCTGACAGAAGTGATACTTCCGTCTGCTCTTTTTAGACTAAATTGGACCTGTGGACTGGACTCTGTCCCTGTGTGTTAATGCTTCTCATATTGAGTTGCATCACGTAACTCTACCACTTTCACGACTCCAGTCCTCATTTCCTGTGTATTTGTTTTACCCTGTTTATTTACATAGCATAAACATATTTCTATGAATCCTCTGCTGTACTCAGATAACACTCGTAAATGACCTGAGGTTTCCTTGTTGTACAGTAACAGAAAAACAGCCTTTGCTTCAGCTCAGTTGAAATGTCTGTCTTGCAGCAGACAGATACAGATTTGAATACCACAAAGAATGGGTGATATGTCAAATATTCACAATACATTCTTTTGGAAAAGAAAATGAACAAAAGCACACACATTCAAAAGAACAGACAAACTAAATATAGGTCCTTGATCAAAAATAGAAAGGTAAATGTAGAAAAAAGTTTTCACGCTACATCTCCATGGAATAATTCATTATTTAAAATACCACAGAATTAAGCAAAACTGTGAATATTGCAGTGGTTTAAATCTTTCCTTGCCTCCCAGCTCATAAGTATGAGAGTGTTAAGATAGATTTTTTAATTTTTAATTTAATGTTTTAAAAATGCCATTATTGTTTGTCACTTTTCTCAGTGAAAATGTTGATACCTTTGGCTGTTTATGTTAGAAGTTTAATATATTAGTTAAAATAAATAAATAAATACAATAATAAAAATCAGAATAAAAAAAATCTTAAAGCAAATACACAAATGTCAATACATTTATTGAATAGCTGTAGAAGTATTAAGACATTTTAACACCCTAGCCCTAGAGATGACTGTACAGGAAATCAGTGTGGGGAATTTTTCCTGTCTTTCCTTCACACCTCCCCATCCACTGTGCTCTCTGCTGTGAGGCGCCGCCCATTTAGGGAGTGTGCACACATGATCTCTTACCTGCTTCGCTCACAAACACTGCACGTATTGCTGGCATTCTGTCCACATATACTGAAGCTGCAGGGCAGACGTTTAACATCTGTTTTCTCACTGTCTTTAGGATTGTCATCTTTTCTTTGTCTGTGATGTTTTACAAGAGATCTTAAATGGAATAACTCTGCCTGTGGAAGTGGCAATTCTCCATTTGTATATCTGCATCTTCACCTCTGTTCTCTCAGGTCTTCGTGTGCTCAGCACAGGCAGGGTGAGTAGTTTCCACAATGAATTGTGATGTTACTGTGTGATTCAGATATATTGCATTCTCACATAAATGAACCATACCGATCTTTAAAAACTACATTTGTCCATTTCAGGCCAGATGGAGTTTGGAGAGATATTATATTGAATGCTATTATAGTTATGGTATCTACATATCAAGGTTTAAACATCTTTGGTTATGATAATGCAGTAATTGATGTAAAGACACTGTCTTGTAATTGTAAACTTTTCTTCTGTAAAGATGGATTTAAATGTCATCTACCCTTAATGTTTTAGTTATTTTATTAATTATGCTCCAAAGATTAATAAGAAGGTTGTGGTATTGTCATGATTTGTATATCTATTGTTATCAACCACCACACCCGCACTAGATAATCCATCACTTCATTAACTATTACACCAGCCTTTGAAAGCTGAACAACTCAAACATATACAAATCCTGCCACAGAAGGATTTGCCAATATATTTAACAGTGTTGCAGTATTTCATGTTCTCTACTTAATTTCAATATAGTTTAGTATGTATTTATGTTAGTAAGTTTTCTAATAAATGATCAGAATATAGTGTTAGGATACATGTTTGTCCACCCTTGGCAAGTATTGCCTTAAGTAAGACTGTTTTTTCCATCTAGGATGCATTGCATTTAAAGGGAAGATTAGTATGTTAATTTCAGGTGTGTTTAAATATGTTAAATATGCGTTTGTTTTTTGTGTACGTTGGTATACTGTGGAATCACCTAAACTTTTTCAGTTGAATATAGTTGCAGTTCCAGTCAGGTAGCTATATAAACCGTCAAATCTGTAACTGTTATCTGTTTAAGTCACAATATTCTCCAGAATTGGATCAACACACTCAGAATTCAACTGCACACAACTCGGATATGTAAATCCAGTTGTGGATATGCCAGACTTTCTGCAATTTGATCTTGCTTTTCTGTCTAGTACCTGTTAACTTTATCCTTCAATCAAAACCCGTCATACTGTTTTCACAATGCATTTATTTCCACTGTCGTCAGGATTGTTGCAGATGTTTCTGACAGGCATTTTGTTTGTGAAGTTGTTGGAATTTGGCTAGTGAGGTTTTTCTTCATAGTCTTCTGCAGAGGTGGATGATAATTATGCCCATGTGGAAATCTTTATGGTACCTGTGAGTATCATCATAAATTAGCTATAAAATGTAATAATCAAACATGTATCGGATAGATAAGTGTAGATATTTTTAAATGTGAGTTAGAATTCTGTGGAAATCTGTGTAGCTCTCTGTGGAATTGTGCAGGTTATGATTATGTACCAATCTAATGATAATTGATTAATCTGTAGATGTTTTTTTATTATTAATTTGAAGTTTTTGTTCATCAAAGAATCCTGAAAAAATTAACCACAGTCTTCATAAAAAATATTAAGCAGCACAACTTTCTTGAGTACCAAGTCAGCATTAAAATGATTTCTGAAGGGTCATGACTAATGAAGATGAGTAATGGCTGCTGAAAATTCATCTTTGCCATCACAGGAATATTAAAATCTAAAACATATTAAACTATAAAATGGTTATTTTGAATTACCATCATCTTTCACAATATTTGATTTTCCCCTGTATTTATTGAAACACATTTAGCCCAGTGTCCTTCTTTAGACTAATGTGGACATTTAAGGCTATACAATATATGTAAATATGAAAATAGATGACTATATGCTATAAATTGAATAGAACACTAACAAAATCTGTTTTATTAAATTAGTAATTTTAGTCAAAATGATTGCAGTTTTTGTTGCAATATTATTGCCATTTTTAATGTACACGTATATATTTCACTCTGACCTGGAGGATGCTATGACCTGGAGGATGCTATATCTGCGTCATGGACATTCATTTCCAGTTCACTCTTTTAAGATCCTTTGGAAAAAATAATAAATTACATCCTAATAAAAAACATAATGACATCATCTACCAGGAGGGGCATTTGCGGATTAGAAATTAGTATTGCCATATTGTGTCCATAATATTTACTGATTAATTGTTGCATGCCAAGTAACTTTTATGGTTGTGTTCTGTTACATCTTCAGTATTTTATGATCTGATTTCATGATCTTCATTGAATATTAGACCTACCCCAGATATTAGACCCAGAAAAATACTCTTTTTACACAGAACCATCATGGGAGCCACTTCTGAATATTGTTTAGGTTAAAAAATTATGATGCATGTTTTTTCTCTCCCACTGTAGGCCTGTTTATGTATTTTTCAAAACGTGTCATTTTGGCAGTAATGTCAAATGTTTATCCATCTTCTGTTTCAATCTAGATGACATGGCATCCTCAGTACCGTAGTTCCAAGTATCGCCATGTGTTTGGGAAGCCGGCCACAAAAGAGAACTGCTATGATGGTGTCCCCATCACCCAGAGTGTTCATGACAATCACCTCTGCACCGTCAACCCTCGCTTTATCGCTGTCATCACTGAATGTGCAGGGGGTGGTGCCTTCCTGGTACTGACAATCAATCACGTGAGTGAAAAATGCTCATATCTGTGACTAGCACTGATACTATATGGACTGTAAATGCTTTCATTACCCTCCTGTTGTGTTTGCGTTATTTAGACCTACATTCAATTTTCAGACTGGTTAACTATTTATTTCTTCTTGAAATTCTTTGAATATTTCTAATTTAGGGTCATGAATGTGCATGGGTCTAAGGGTTTCAAGCATCAAAACAATAAGTGTAATACTGCTTTGAATTTTTATTGTTGTTTTTCAGTACATTAGAAAGTGTCTTGTTCAATTAAATAGTTTTTTTTCCTGCAAAAAAAGAAATAAAAAAATCATTCATTTTTGCCATGATTTACAGAAAACAGCCACTAAAATGTAGTTCAGTGTAACAACTTGTAAAGAATATTTACCACAAGAATCAGTTTATGACATTTTACGAATAATTACTTTTTCCACAACTATTTATAATTTTGTCATTTTTAAACTTTGCCACTATTCCATTTTGGTCATTTGTCAGCAATATTTTTTAATCATGTAAAATGCAATAACAATTTAGTATGCTTTCTTAGTATTTTATATATTTTAATATGTACAGGTCAGAATAAGTATGTTGTTTACATTTTTACATAAATATAAGTGTTACACTGAATGACACTGAATGAAAACGTTCACGAACCCACATTTTATTCTTCCAAAACTTATTTGAAACCTTAAAAGTAGACACTTTACTTGCATTAAATGTGCTTTCTATGTTTATCAAATCACTTTTGTAAAATGTATTTTGAAGCAGACATTTAAATGTCTTTAACCCACTTGCAAAGTTTTGACATACACTACAATTTTTGTTACCACTTTTGTGTTAGGTCAAATTGTCAAAAATTATTATTTATTCACAAATTTTGTATTTTTCATTCTCTGACAAGTTATAATAGTGGTTTTCTTGTTTTAGGTAAGTCATTACTATTTCCACAGGGTACATTTTTGGTAAATTAGATGGAAACAAATGTAGGTCTATTTGACCCGTGACTCAAAAGTTGTACCCAGTTTTTTTAACATAATGAGAAGGTTAAAGGACATCCTGGCGAGTTACATAAGTTACAGTATCTTCAATTTTTCTTAATGGCAAATGAAGACCTTTTTATCTGCGTATGTATTAGCTTCTATTATTTTACAGCCTAACATACAAAAATAGCTTCTTGCACTCTTTCGTTATTTCAAACTCTTGCACGCTTGCCTGTTCTGACACACTTAGCTCTCTGTGATTTTATTGGTCTGTTGACTGTCTCATGTTCCGTCAGATATTACCTCATGTCTCAAGAATGGCACAGGTTACATGAAAGCCTTGAGGCATATTTCTGTATTGTCTGTCTCTTCTCCTTTCCCCCAACAATAAAAGTTGTCTAAAAAAGTAGTGTTACATTATTGTTAACTTAAGTGCACAATTAAATGTCCTTTTCTAGCAAACCACATATAAAATAAAGTGGCCGGACCACACAATACAAGTTAATGCATGTTTCAACATTTCAGCATTTTAGTGCCTTTACCCATAACCAATGCCCACAGTTGTCAGTTTAGATATGAATGATAAAGTTAAGTTTCGTCACCTGTTAACTGAGTCATTTGTGTTACGTGTATGTTCTCCTTGTTGAGACTTGTGTCTTTTGCAAACACATTTCTATGCTATGAGTCTTTGTCAAACTTGCAATGACTTATATCTGTTTTTTTTTCTACTCAATCTTGTTTTTAGTAAAATATCTAAATAACTGTATAAAAAAGTACATTTGATAAGCACTTTGACTTGTTTTCTTTTACTGAATGTTGAATGTATAATTGAATATGTGTTTTTACCAATGTTGTCACTTGTTTTAATATAAATTAGTGAGATTTATACTTAAAACAGGCAAAACAAGAAAACATAAAATGTAAAGCTGAATGTTTTATATATACTATATACTTTAGTGTCACATGATCCTCCGGGAATCATTCTAATATGTTGATTCAGAGCTTAAGAAACATTTCTTATTATTAATGTTGCTGAATTGCTTATATCATGGATTCTTTGATAAATATAAAGTTTAAAAGAACAGCTTTTAAATGAAACAGAAGTCTTGTGTAACATTATAACATTGTCTTTTCCATCACGCTTGTTAAATTTAATGTGTCTTTCCTGAATACAAGTATTAACTTCTTTTACAAATCGTACTGTCCCCTAATTTTTTTAATGTACATTTTCTAATTCAAGTTTTTTTTTATAAGTCAAATATATTATTTAACATTACTTATTTAACTTAAATACATTAAGTTATAACATTTAAGATAATTGCTGTTTACAGCTTTTTACTCTTTACTTAATTTTATTAGCAGGCCATGCTAAATATACTTCACCTTGACCCCATAGTTGTCTTCTCTATATTTACACAAATATTGGTGTGTAATAATCTGTGTCTTCTCAGACTGGTAAGGTTGACCCTCATCATCCGAAGGTTTCTGGTCACAGAGGCAATGTACTTGACATCAAATGGAATCCCTTTAATGACTTCTGCATAGCATCTTGTTCAGAGGACACCACAGTAAGTTTGGACATATAGTGTACATACACTCACAGCATAAATTCAGACTGGTGCGTGTTCACACTTTACTGACTAAAATGGATCTGAATATCTCATATTCCACTTTCTAACTTCATATCACACAGATGTTCTTGATACATTTTAACATTGTTTTCACATGTATACAGCTTATCATTTGTGCCTGTGTTTGTTGTTCAGGTAAAGATCTGGGATATCCCTGAACATGGTGTTTTGAAGAACATCACAGTGCCTCGGAAGGAGCTGCAGGGTCATTCACGACGTGTTGGACTCATTGAATGGCACCCCACTGCCAACAACATCATTTTCAGTACTGGCTATGACTACCAGGTACTTAAAGGGGTCATATGGTGCTATTTTAAAGAACTTTATTTTGTGTATTTGGTATAACAGAATATGTTGACATGTTTTAATGTTCAAAAAACACATTATTTTTCAAATACTGTACATTATTGTAGTTCTTCAATGCCCAGCATCTCTTAAACACATCGTTTTCTACAAAGCCACTCTTTCTGACATGCACGGTCTGCTCTAATTGGCAATCTGACCCAGTTCATTGTGATTGGCCGAACACCACAAGCACGTGTCAGAAATGTAACGCCCCTTACCATAATCGCAAGCTTCAGCTTTCAAAGTAAATATAAAGACAGTTAATAATGTCCTTAGTTTTACCAACAGTTCAAGCCTGAAAGGGGAACAGAGTCGTGTGACAGACACAGTGATGATGCTCATATATATTTGCAGTACACTAGCAGGGATTAAGACCGCTGACTCCACTGTGATGTGACCCTGTCTCCCTCTCTCTCACACACACACACACACACACACACACACACACACACACACACACACAACATGCAAAACTCCACATTTGAATAGTTAATAGCAAGTACTTCAACTAATAATTACAGCTGCTGATTCAGAATCGCTAGATTGTCAAAGCAAAGTCAGAATTACCTTCTCTCCTAAGTTCACGAAAGGTCATCCATAAAAATGCGTTGCACAAATTCGAACATCTGGGTTGTGCTGTTCTGTTGTAAGAAATCTTAATGATTCCTAAATGCATCTACTTTAGGAAGGCCAAATAAAGTGCTTTTGCTTTCGCTTAGAAACACACAGCGTCTCCCTAACATGGCTGCATCAACACTACTACGGCTACTGAAACCATGCCTTCTTTCTTTGCGTGAACATTTGGGCTGCATTAAGCAAATATTTCCACATTGTGATGCAGACATGTGGGGGCGTGTTTGAATGCGCCGTTTTAGGGGGGTGTGGCAGAGTCTTAACTTTGATAAAGAATATCTCTTTGGTTTTGAGACTTTAGTCTTTACAACTTCAGAGATCTTATCTATGCACAAACATCTTGTAAAATTCCAAAGTTACGCAACATATGACCCCATTACACTACACACATACTTTCTCAGGGAATGAAAACAGACAAGATTTCTGTGAATTGGCCCCCAGGTAGACATTTAAAATATTCACAGTGATAGTTCTTAGCACACATCACCATTTTAAAATCCTACACTTCCTTTCCTGTGGCCAGGGTCCAAATAGTTGTATGGTTTCGGTGTGAGCAAAACAAATAAAATACTCACCAGCAGCTGAGTTTTAGTATATTTAATTTATAACCTGAAAGAGTCCCAAACATCTGCAGTGACCTTATTAATATTGGAAGAGAGGCTGATGGATCTCTTGAATAAATGAAACAGCAATTAGTTAGATAAGCAGTGTTCCAAAAACACTAATATATATATATTAAAGCAGCAGTGAGACATTTTATTATGACACTTTTATTGAAAGTACATTTTTCTGAAAGCTTCCATTTATCCTTAAGTTTTGTTTATGGCTTATTTTATTAAACATGTAATTACAAACTTTACAAGAATTTTTTTTTAAAGCCTAAACTCAGTATCTACATTTAATATAGCTGTATCAGCAGTGAATTTGCCTCATAGAATGCAGTGTTCAACATTACATCCTGAGTCAGTTTTTCTATACTGAAACTTGTTTGATCTAGAGAAATCAAATAGGGCAACACCACCTTTTTTATTCTAGCTATAATAGATGCTTAATTTTATATTAAACATTGATCTCTAATATTACCATTTACTGTATTTGTTGTCCTTTTTACAGCCCTAGGAGTATTTACTTTTATTTTAGATCTGTAGTAATAGTATAATGATATAATATGACCAGAATAATTAAATAGTTGTTGACACTGGGTGTAGATTTTAATTGTATTGATTCCTTTTTGATCAAGAAACAGACAAGCTAACTGTTTAGGTTCATCTAAAGTTAAATTAGATTTTGGTTTTGATCTAAACATCTGATGCATTTTCGTGTCGATGTGTTTCTGGTCCATATTACAGTACATTTCTTGGATGCTCGTAGCCAGATTGATTCATTGTTTCTAAATCGTGATTTCTTGTCTAAGTAAATTTACGCTGACTCTGGGTATTTGTGACTTCCCACCTCCATTTGTTGCCCATTCCCCTCCACCCAGGCAGCTTTAGAACAAAAGTTTTTTTAAGCATCACTGTTTCCCAATGGTCTTATTCATGGTCCCCCGCCCTTTCCTAATTTGTTTCTGTTTGAGTTTTTTTTTTTGCTGGTGTATCTTGCTTTCCTAGCACTGTTTCTGCAGTAACTGTAGGATTCTTGCCTGCAATGTCTCTACAAAAAATGATAGTGTGTAGTCAGTGTGTATAAAAACTGATTCAAGAATGAAATGTTCTGCCCCGGTCTTAAGCTCATTTTAATCAATGAGATCTTAAATTTGAGTGGAGGAATAATTTAATTTCTTTAAAGAAAAATACAGCTGAAATGTGATTTGCAGTGGTGCCATTCAGAAGTTTGAGATTGGTAAGATTTTGAATGTTTTTGAAAGAAAATACGCTATTTATTATAATCAAAAACACAGTAAAATGGTAATATTGTGAAATATTCTCATGATTTAAAATAACTAGTTTATATTTTAATATATTTTAAAATGCTATTTATTTCTGTAATGACAAAGCTATATTTTCAGCAGCCGTTAGGCTACTCCAGTCTTCAGTGTCACATGATTCTTCAGAAATCATTCTAATATGCTGATTTAGTCCTCAAGAAACATTCATTATTATTATTATATTAATGTTGAAAACAGTTGTGCTGCTTAATGTGAAAATTTGTGGAAAACTGAGACATTTTTACAGAATTCTTTGATGAAAAGAAAGCTCAAAGGAAAAGCATTTGTTTAAAATAGAAATCTTTTGTAACAATTAAAAAAACACTTACTGAATCCAAACTATTGAATGGTATAGTGTACATGCATTAGATGTCAGTAAATGTGACTTAATTTTCCTTAAGTGTGTTTGTTTGTGTGTTGATGAGTAGATTATGGTGTGGAAACTCGATGTTCCTGAGCAGGTGATCAAGAACCCTGTGCGGTCCATCAGTGTGCACTCAGATGTGGTTCTGTCCATGTCCTTCAACACAGACGGCAGCAGGCTCGCCACCTCTTGTAAGGACAAGAAGATCAGAGTGATTGACCCACGTACTGGCACCCTTTTACAGGTGTGTTGCCTTTAGCCTAATGTTCTTCTTTATCTGTCATGCACATGCTCATATTATTATTATTCCATGCAACTTTAACTCATTAGTTCTACATGCACTTGATTTTGATTATGAGCTAGGACACACACGGCATGTCATATGTGTACTTGCACCGAAATCCCCTTCCCCTTGACTGCCCCTCTGACACCACACATACAAAACTAACACATTTAAAACCTTTACCCAGAGGTCAGAATCAACTCAGAGTCTTACATTCACACTGTAGTGTCACTTCATGGGACTCAGATGAACACAAGACTTCAGTTCATGATTTATGTCATTTTATAGGACATGGTTGATTGATTTTTTTTCACCAAGTATATTTTTTAGGAAAGAGAATGTACATTTATTTTTTAAATCTCCCTGAAGTGTAATGTGTGATTTCAGGAGACCAACTGCAAATCACACAAAGCCAGTAAAGTGCTATTTCTTGGAAACCTGAAAATGCTCCTCTCCACGGGCAATTCACTCTGGAACCATCGTCAGATTGCACTTTGGGATCAGGTAGGTGATTCTTAAAATAGGCTTCTTTATTTTTTTATTTGTATAAAAACACAGCATGTCTTCTTTTTAGGGCAACTTTTTCATTCATTAATTGAAATACATTATCGATCAGAGCAACTATGGCCTGTCACCTATAAAACAAGATTGTAACCATGTCTTGAACATTAGGGAATCATTTTCCCCTAATGGTATAAAGTATAAAAGAATAGAATGGTAAAGGAAATAGTAGGTCTAATTCTAGTAGGGAAGTAATCATTTTGAACCATTTGCAGACAACATTTCAAATGAACTAGTGCTGGGTAATGATTAAATGATTTTGTGTACATAATATATGTGTGTGTACTCTGTATATTTATTATGTATATATAAACACAAACAGTATATATTATAAAACATTGACATGTATTTACATATATATATATATATATATTTATTTTATATTCATATAATTTATATTATATATAAATATATTTAAGATATAAATTATATTTTTCTTAAATATACTGTATACATCATGTGTTTGTATTCATACTAGAACACATCTTATTTGTATACCCAATATGTCAAAAACGCAAAACATTTAAAACACACTGTCACATTCAGTTAGGAATTATAGGAATCACATAAATGATACAAAAAATATTTCTTTGTTTATATGAAAACAAAAACATTTCAAAACATAAAAATTTCAAGCAGTTTGTATCATGGGATTTTTGTCAGTCGGTCGTTTAACAGTTTTATTGTAAAACAGTTGTAAAATATTTTACTGGTATTGCTTCTGTGAACAGTAAACTCCATTTATTTTGATTTGTTTAGCCATCTTGATCATTTTGACATTGGCAAGTGCTATTAGATGGCTGGCTTTCCTTACTTAAAGGGGTCATCGGATGCTAAATTAACTTTTACATGTTGTTTGAACATAAATGTGTGTTGGCAGTGTGTACACATCCACCATATAATGATAAAAATCCACCCAGTTGTATTTTTTGCCCTATAAATAATACCCCCTTTTTCAAATCAAGCCGTTCTCAGATGCTTGGCTGTGTGACATCACACAGACCCAGGCCCCTCCCACGATTGTTGATTGACATGACCATCTTACCTTAGACCCGCCCTGAGTGAGCTGTCATCAGTCCGCCATTGTTTCGATGCCAGAGCAGGTGTAGACAAGAATGTCTCCTAAGTGTCTGAGGCGTTCTGTTGTTGGATGTAAAAATGAACATAGCAGTCGTCATTTACTCCCAACGTCTAAGCCGCTGAATACACAGTGGATTATTTATTTTTTCTGAAGGGAATGCGCCCTTGATCTACCTAAATGCGTCTTTATTCATGCGATTCATTTGTGACCCAGCCTCACCTACAGAAGAAGTGAGTATAAGGTTCTTTTATGAATCTTTGCAAATCACCTTTTCTAATAACGTTCTAGTTAGCAAGTTCTGCGGCTAAAGCAAACAGTATGGCTCGTCAACCCACAGAAGAGAGGGGTGGGGTGAGCAAAGCTCATTAGCATTTAAAGGGAAATGCAACAAAACGGGTTGCTGTGAAAAGAGCTGATTTTAACTAGGTAAAAGGGTGTTTTTTTACACTACCATTGAGAAATTTGAACCAAAGAACATTATATACTTTTCATTAAAACCCTTAAGATTCATATCAGCTTGTGGAAAACGGGCATCCGATGACCCCTTTAAATTTTAAGCAGATCTGATGAAAGTTATAAGACAAGTAAAAAAAAGAACATTTCCAACAAAATTCTAACTGGCAGAAGATTTTTCTTTGGTAACTGAAACCTTTGGGTGCATTAAACTTAGCATAACCAAAGGAATGGGTGTGGAAAAAAACAGGAATTAAATAGGAATTATACATTTTTTCAGAAGTTTGGCACCAATAAGATTTTTTCCCCAGTCTAGAATAATTGATTACCAAAATATTTACAAGTACAGCGTTTATTTGACATTTTAGGAAATGTTTTGTAACTATGTTTTAACTGACACTTTTGAATATTTTTTTTGCATATTGACCGATCAAAATCTTACTGACCCAGAGGTGCATCTTAATAAATTAGAATGTCGTGGAAAAGTTCATTTATTTCAGTAATTTAACTCAAATTGTGAAACTCGTGTATTAAATAAATTCAATGCACACAGACTGAAGTAGTTTAAGTCTTTAGGTTATTTTAATTGTGATGATTTTGCCTCACATTTAACAAAAACCCACCAATTCACTATTTCAACAAATTAGAATACTTCATATTACTTCATTTTATTGGTATTTGGTGATTAATTTTTGGCTCACGGTCTGCATTTAAAGTCACACCAGAGGTGTTCAGCTGGGATTAGGACTTGGCTTTCTGCAGACCAGTCAAGTTCTTCCACACTGACTGAATCATCATTTCTCCTTGATCCTTGCCTTGTACACAAAGGCACTGTCATGTTAGAATAGAAAAGGGTCCTGTCCAAACTGTTGCTATAAAATTAGAAGCACACAATTCCCTAGAATATCATTATATACTTAAACATTACGATTTGTACTCATGGAAATTACTAAAGTTATCAAACATTTAATTAGAAGGGGGTGACCCAATACTTTTGGCAATATAGTGTATTTTACTGACCATTACAATGCAACATCTATATTCCTGAGATGAGTTAAATATGGATCGAATGTGGTAATAACTTTACATTGGTATTTTTGGTGATTTTGCTTAAAAATAATAATAATACAAATTGTAATCTAACAGTATTAGATTTAAGTGCCAAAATCACATGTGTGTGTGTGTGTTCTGCAGGAGGACCTCTCTCAGCCATCTTATTCAGAGGACTTGGACGGCTCCTCTGGTGTTCTCTTCCCGTTTTATGACCCTGACACACACATGCTTTACATAGCTGGAAAAGTGAGAACATATAACCTAAACTACCAGATTGGAAAATAGTTTTTACTGCTGTATTGATGATACAGGTTATAAATGGATAACATAATCCTCCTTTAATCTTTAGGGTGATGGAAATATTAGATACTATGAAATCAGCTCAGAGAAGCCATATGTGCATTATCTGACTGAATACCGGTCTCTTCTACCACAGAAGGGAATGAGTGAGTACTATATGTATAGTTTACATGTATACACACACAAAAACATAGGCTACTCATAACAACATCATAAATCTATTACCCCATTTCAACGTTCCTTTGCACAAGTAATCAAAACAGCAGCACAAATCAGCTTCTAGAATCATTTGAAACTGGTTCATTCTTTTCTTAACTTTTCTTAATCAGGTTTGGTAAGTAAATAGTTTAAATATTTTAAATATCAGAGAAGCAGGCCCGGAGCCAGGACGCGTGAATTGGGGCGGCCGAACTGCGTGGGGGGTGGTGATGGGGGGAGTAGGTGCGGGGGGGGCTTTGTTGCGGTTTGCTTCAAATAAACACTCAAAATCCATTATTTGTGTAACACTTTACAATAATTCACTAACACTTTAATACACTTTAATACATTAACTAAAATTAGCTAATGGAACCGTATTGTAAAATGTTACAATTATTTGTTATTAAAGCATATACGTTCACAAAACCACTTTAATTAAACAGAAAAGCAAGCAGGTGCTTGATTGGGCATGGAAGCCAATACAAATAATGAATAACCTAACTGTGCAAGACTTCCTTTTTCCATCTTAGGAATATTGCTAGTCTTCGCCCTATGCTCACTCTTGTAGATGCGGAAAAGCTTGTCCATGCCATTGTCTCCTCCAGGCTGGACTGCTGTAATGCGCTCCTCATCAGGATCCCTGGCAAAAGCTTACAGAAATTGTAGTACATCCAGAACAGTGAAGCTAGGATCCTGATGAGGGTGTGCAAATACGATCTTATCACACCCATTCTCAAATCACTACACTGGCTTCCTGTTTCATTCGGGATTGTTCATATGGTCTCTCTCCTTACCCATCAATGCATCCATGGCGATGCGCCCCCATCGTATCTCAAGGAACTCCTTACTCCACAAACTTCTAAACGTACACCCCATTTTGCTTCAACATATCTATTAAAACCCCAGGACTAAGCTTCATACTATGGGAGATCGGGCTTTCTGCTCAGCTTCTCCGAGTTTGTGGAATGCTTTCCCTGTATCACGGTGTACGGGGGAGCCAGGAACGAGGATTACCCCATTTCAACGTTCCTTTGCACAAGTAATCAAAACAGCAGCACAAATCAGCTTCTAGAATCATTGGTTCATTCTTTTCTTAACTTTTCTTAATCAGGTTTGGTAAGTAAATTGTTTAAATATTTTAAATATCAGAGAAGCAGGCCCGGAGCCAGGACGCGAATTGGGCGGCCGAACTGCGTGGGGGTGGTGATGGGGGTAGTAGTGCGGGGGCTTTGTTGCGGTTTGCTTCAAATAAACACTCAAAATCCATTATTTGTGTAACACTTTACAATAATTCACTAACACTTTAATACACTTTAATACATTAACTAAAATTAGCTAATGGAACATTGTAAAATGTTACAATTATTTGTTATTAAAGCATATCGCTCACAAAACCACTTTAATTAAACAGAAAAGCAAGCAGGTGCTTGATTGGGCATGGAAGCCAATACAAATAATGAATAACCTAACTGTGCAAGACTTCCTTTTCCATCTTAGGAATATTGCTAGTCTTCGCCCTATGCTCACTCTTGTAGATGCGGAAAAGCTTGTCCATGCCATTGTCTCCTCCAGGCTGGACTGCTGTAATGCGCTCCTCATCAGGATCCCTGGCAAAAGCTTACAGAAATTGTAGTACATCCAGAACAGTGAAGCTAAGGATCCTGATGAGGGTGTGCAAATACGATCTTATCACACCCATTCTCAAATCACTACACTGGCTTCCTGTTTCATTCGGGATTGTTCATATGGTCTCTCTCCTTACCCATCAATGCATCCATGGCGATGCGCCCCCATCGTATCTCAAGGAACTCCTTACTCCACAAACTTCTAAACGTACACCCCATTTTGCTTCAACATATCTATTAAAACCCCCAGGACTAAGCTTCATACTTTGAACTTCCTTCTAAACTAGGTAATTGAACACACAGCTAATAAAGAGGAATGGTGGATCCGGGGACTCAGGAGGCCAGGATCCGGACTCAGGAGGCCATGGCGGAGCAGGGAGCTTGGGTGGCCAGGGTGGATCCGGGACTCAGGAGGCCATGGCGGAGCGGGAGCTTGGGAGGCCTCCTTTCATTGGGGAGACTCTTCATCTCCGGTGGCTCTCTGGAGGCGTGGTCGCTTGGGGCTCCTGGAACGGAGCGGAATACGTGGCTCCCGGAACGCGAGGGCGCCATGGCGGAGCGGGCACGCGCTGACGCGGGCACTGGAACGCGCAGAATGCAGGCGGGGGCGGAAGCGTGAGCTCCCAGCCAGCGGAGCGGAGCTGGCGGACCAGCGATGAAGGACTGGATGGGACCAGCGGAGCCAGGGCTGATGGGAACCGAATGATGCCAGCGGATGGTCCAGCGGAGATGAAGATATGCTGGTCCGGAGCGGATAAGCTCAGGGCCAGCGGAGAGCGGAGCGGCTGGTTCACTGGACCGGTTGAGAGGGCCTGGGCAGAGACTGGGACGCTTGCTGATTCCAGCACAATCCTGTGGTGCTGGGGCCATGAGGTATGGTGAGGCGAGCCGGAAGACTGGAGATGTACGGAACTGAACTGTGGCGACCAGCCAAGATGAAGCTGGATCCACAGCGAGAGATTCAGCTGATGCCAGAAGCTGAGCTGGATGGTACCAGCGGAGATGAAGATAAGCTGTGGGGCCAGCCTCTGTGTCACGGTACGGGGAGCCAGGACCAGGAGGTTGAACTTCCTTTACACACTTTATTGTAGTACAGAGATCGCTGGAGCACAGGTACACACACCAAATGACGTTAAGACTGGACACAGATGCAGGGAAACACAGGGCTCTTAAAGGGGGAACTAAACTAGGTAATTGAACACACAGGGCTGGGGACTAATTAACTAAGGACACAGGGCTGGGAACTAATTAACTAATAAAGAGGAAACGAGGACAGGAACAGCCAAATATGGGCACGAGAGGAGGGGAAACACAAGACACAGAGAGACAGAGTCTGACACCCTGACCATCAACGGACTTCACAACCTGTCGATGATTTTAAACGTGGCTTTAAAACCTACCTTTTTACCAAGGCCTTTGATTAATATTTTTAACATTTCTTCTTGTTTTTAATCTGAAGCCCTTTGGGATACTGTGTGAAAATAAAGTGCTTTATAAATAAAATGTATTATTATTATTCTTATCCTGCATTTGGACCAGGCTCGGTTGCAGAATCACATCACTGTGCTTCTGAAATTATTATCTTCTATATAGTGTAGTTAGCTATCTCTGTGTTGTACGTGGTCGTTTGTCAAGCATGAAAAACACAAGTTTTATTTAAATTCTGAATATATTATCGTCAGTCCGTTTAAATAAAAAAAACTGTAACTCATTCATCACGATCTTAAGTTCCGTTTTAACCAATGAATGTGACCACACAATTAAACTTTAATTTTTTTTATGAAGTTACAAGCATGATAAAACTCGGTGCTGGACAAAAAGCAGTGAGTGTGTGGATTCCAACCTAAAGGTTTCCTCAATTTATTTAAGTTAATTCAACTTATCACTTTTTACAGTGTACTAATTGTAATTTTTTTACAGAATGTTCAGCTTCATCTTTATGAACCCCAATAAATGTTTGTGTCACTTATGTGTACTCCAAGATACTTACTTTAAAAAGTCCACTTTGTAGTAACGTCAAATGAAAAGTTTAAAGTACATCTCAAATCATTGTTTTAATAATCTTACTTTATGTTGGCTAACATAATTAAGCTCATTCAAAATACTTACTTGTATTTTTAACTGTATTGTGTTATTTTATATTACTTTTAGTATATTAATATACAGTTACTATATTTAATATAATTGTGTATTATATATAAAAATGTAATAATTGTGACTTAAATAAGAACATGTCTTTGCATTCTCTTCCAGGTGTCATGCCAAAGAGAGGTCTTGATGTGTGTACCTGTGAAATCTTCAGATTCTACAAGCTAGTGACAATCAAAAGTCTCATAGAACCTCTATCCATGATTGTTCCACGAAGGGTATGTACACAATTCTGTTCACACATAGAAAAAGTGTAAAAAGTAGTGCTAGTAGAGCTAGTTCTCACTTGTCTATGCTATCCTTGTTGATGAGGATCCCTAGCAGTCTCATAGATATCATTGTGTTCTGTTCTGCAGTCAGAGTCATATCAAGAGGACATTTACCCCATGACAGCCGGGAACAAGCCTTCCATGACAGCAGATGAGTGGATCGGTGGTCTAGACAAAGGTTAGAATCTAATAAAATATTTATATATTTATTTATTGGTTGTATGTCATGAAAAAGGTCGATATTTTTTGTTACTCATTTCAGAAAGTGAAACCCATATTTTATATCGATTCATTACATATGAGTGAAATATTTCAAGTCTTTATTTCTTGAAATTTTGATGATAATGGTTTACAGATAATGAAAAACCAAAATTCATTGTCAAAATTCAATATCAATTAGAATATTACATAAGATCAATAAGCAAAGGATATTTGAAACAAATGTCAGGCTTCTGAAAAGTATGTTTATTTCTATGCACTCAATACTTGGTTGGGCCTCCTTTTGCGTGAATTACTGCATCAGTGCGGCGTGGCATGGAGGCAAGCAGCCTGTGTCACTGCTCAGGTGTAATGGAAGCCCAGGTTGCTTTGATAGCGGCCTTCAGGTCATCTGCATTGTTGGGTCTCATGTCTCTCATCTTCCTCTTGACAATACCCCATAGATTCTCTATGGGTTTCAGGTCAGTTGAGTTTGCTGGCCAAGCAAGCACAGTAACACCATGGTCATTGAACCAGCTTTTGGTACCTTTGGCAGTGTGGGCAGGTGCCAAGTCCTGCTGACAAATTAAATCAGCATCTCCATAAAACTTGTCAGCAGAAGGAAGCATGAAGTGCTCTAAAATTTCCTGGTAGATGGCTGTGTTGACTGTGCAAATGAACCAACCCCAGCAAATGACATGGCAGCCCAAATCATCACTGACTGTGGAAACTTAACACTGGACTTCAAGCAACATGGATTCTGTGCCCCTCCACTCTTCCTCCAGACTCTGGGACCTTGATTTCCATATGAAATACAAAATGTACTTTCATCTGAAAGGAGGACTTTGGACCACTGAGTCCAGTTCTGTTTCCCTTTAGCCCAGGTAAGATGCTTCTGACGATGTTTCTGTTTCAGAAGTGGCTTGGTAGCCCTTTTCCTGAAGACGTCTCAGCATGGTGACTCTTGATGCACTGACTCCAGCTTCAGTTCACTTCTTTTGAAGCTCTCCCAAGTGTTTGAATCGGCTTTGCTTGACAGTATTTTCAAGCTTGCGGTCATCCCTGTTTCTTGTGCATATTTTCCTACACAATTTCTTCCTTCCAGTCAACTTTGCATTTAATATGCTTTAATACAGTACTCTGTGAAGAGCCACCCCTTTCAGTAATGGCCCTCTGTGACCTGCCCTCTTTGTGGAGGGTGTCAATGATCGTCTTCTGGACCATTGCCAAGTCAGCAGTGTTCCCCATTGTTGTGGTTTCAAAAAACAAGAGATACCCACAATTTACACTGTATGGGTGGTCATTTATTGAAACTCAAACGTAAGTATTCTAATATTTTGAGATACTGATTTTTGACTTTCATGAGCTGTAATCATCTCATTTCATGAGCTGTAATCATCAAAATAAAAAAATTAAAAAAAACTTTTGAAGTGTTTTACTTTACATGTAATTAATCTAAAATATATGAAAGCTTTACTTTTTGAAATGTTACAAGAAAAAATTTACTTTTCCACCATATTCAATTTTTTTTAGATGTACATGTACAGTAAAAACAGTAATATTTTTTAAATATATACTAATATAATATTTAATATTATATATCTGCCTAATATTTGATGAATCGGGATTCTTTGAAATATAGTACATTCCAAAGAATAACATTTATTTGAAATATATATGTATAATTTTTGAAACAAGTATTTACTGTCACTTTTAAATCAGTTTTAATGGTTGTTTGTTTATCCATTATTGCTAATGTAGACATAATAAAAACAAATTGTGTGTGTGTGTGTGTGTGTGTGTGTGTGTGATTGAGAGAATAAAACGTAATTACTTGCTCTGCAGGTCCTGTGATGATGTCTCTGAGGCCTGGAAGTAAACTGGATTCATATGTGGAACTGGGCTCAGGGAAAGACCCAACAGAATCGATGGAGACACAGCATTCTCGCAGTCGGCCAGGACTATCACTGCTGATTCAGGAACGGATGGATGCCAAAGAAGGGAACGTACGCAATGAATCCCCCCCTACCTCGCTGCTCCCATCCACCGATGAAAAGAGCTGCTTTACATCCTACGTCAGCAATGGACAACTAGATTCCATGCACTGCTCGCCACCAAAAACAGAGAATGAGGTATGCTTCATATAACTTATAGCAGGTATCCCCCTTAGCTAAGGGGCTACTTGCATAAAAAAGTATACTTCCCTCTAATGTGTGTTCATGTATGTGTTTCTGCATATAGCTACGACAAATGTTTTATAAGCAGCAGGAAGAGATCCGAAGGCTGAAGGAGCAGCTTAACCAGAAGGATGTGCGGATAAAACAGTTGGAACTGGAGATCAAAAATGTGAGAAACTCACAAGCCAATCTTTAAAAGAAACTGTAGTATATCACACTGACCAAAGTCTTGTCTGCTTCACTAACATTCACATAAAAAAAATTCCGCCTCATGGATTATGCTGTAAAGGTGCGGTCACATTTACAGAACTCCAGTCATTTCTAGAGGAATCCTTGCGAGTTTTGTTTGACAGCAAAACAGTTCAGTCCTCAGAGATTTTGTTTGCGTTCAAGTTGGTCACATGAATTTGAGCCATTGACCAAAAGAAAGCTGCTCGGATTGAAAGTGACTCTGCTTCATGCATCGCTACACTTCTGACAATGGACAATAGACCCTTTTGCCTGCGAAATTCCGCTAATGTGACCACGCCTTGAGGAAACACATGGGCTACATCCACATTTAGTGTCTCTTTATGGAAAAGCATTCCATGTATGCACGTTTTGTGCACATATACTGTACAACCTTCATGGACATTTTTATTAGACTTTAGCACTATGCAAACTTTTTTTAAGCTTGTGATCAGACTTGTTTAAATGTTTTGTTTGTTTGTTTTATTACTATTTAAAAAAAAATGGCGTAAATGATTCATACGCGTGTTTTGTTATATAAAATGGGTTATTTGAGATTTTGCTTGAATATAATTGTAATGAGATTTCTTTTTCCGATTAATTTTCTATTAGAATTTCTGTGCAAATGGATGAGTGATGTGGGATGAAAGTTTGATAATAATATGCTAATATGCTAATGAAAACATTTTAGAACAAAGGGAGGTAAATTTGAAAATGTAAGTTCTACACATGTGCATTATCATGTTATGTTTAAGATATGTTTAAGTTTTCTGTGTGTTCAAATGCTGATAAAAGAGTTTACCAAATCCCAGCATGCACTGAAGTGGTAGGTAGCATTGTGGGAACTGGCTGGGGTTCACAAAATATCTAAGGAAAGTCAGTTTGTTCAGTAATTCCTTCAAGCGTATGGGCCATCCACTGACAAAATCCCATTCTGCAACATGCTTGCTATGAACTGCCAAACTGTTCAAAATGCATGAAAGTACCACCACATTTTATTGGTTTACCTTGTTTAACTCAAAATGACAGTTTTAAAGATAGTCGTCCATTAGGAGCCTTTCACAAATTTAAACAAGCCATACTTTTTACAAATATTTTATTAATGTTCTGTTTATATATGGATCTGTATATGCACATATCAGAATATATAATCGAATAAGAGGTTTAAGATGCTATTTTAAGTGTTTTTGCTGAAATATTTCAAGATATTTACTAAATGTTGTCCAAACAACCTTGATTGTAGTCTTTTCTTTTTTAATCCTAAACTAAAATAAATACAAATATTTGGAGATAAAATAGCCAAATAAAGAGGTTTTTGGAGACTCGGTAAGGCATTAACTACAAATAAATGATTGCCACAACTATACTTGACATTAGGTTTCGTTTGTTAACATTTGTTAATATGAACTAACAATGAACAAGATTTTAACATTACTTATTCATATTTATGTTCATTTCAACATTTAATAATTATACATTTTTTAAATCAAAAGATTTAACATTAGTTCTACTGTGTCCTAACATGAAGAAATTAACAACTGTTTTATTAACAGACATTGCCGAAGATAATAAATGCTATTGTGTTATAGAAAAACATACGATGATTAAAAAAATATGAAATCTAAAAGTAATGAGTCACGGATAAAACCTTTATGATCTTTACAAGAACCGGCAAAATAATTGTATTTCATGAAATAGAATTTGGTTTCTGCCTTGTAGTTTAACTGATATATATTTTCATAATTTCTTTCAAGATGGTGAAGTATTTTCTGGTGGCTCAGTGGTTAGAGCATTGCGCTAGCAGTGCAAAGGTTGTGGGTTCGATTCCCAGGGAACATACATTCTGACAATACGAATGTATAGCCTGAATGCACTGTAAGTCACTTTGGATAAAAGCGTCTGCTAAATGCATAAATGTAAATGTAAATTTTTGAAATAATCAAAATTAATCCTGCACACGAACGCACACACACACATATGCACACTCGTCCATTCTTTTTTCACAAATTGCGTGAATTTCACTGGATTGTATCAGCCTCTGCTCCACCTGCCACTCATATTTAAAATAAATTGTGACTGGTATCCATTTCCAGGCAGTTTGGGTGATATTCATGCCTGTATATCAAACACACACAGCTTTGACAGACTGGTCAAAATGAGTTGAAAATATATGCAATTTATTCAATTAAGTAAATGCTGTTTAAATGCATGTTATTTCAATTCATACCTTTAAATTGCTAATTCATCTTAATTTAACACTCACAAATTCACAATTCATGACACAAACACATTTAACACATTTCTTGTAATGCCATATTCAACAAAACTAAAGAGTTGTTGACATGGAGAGTCTGACATGTATATCTAAGTATTACTAGAATCAGAGTATGAATTACATATACTGTTGAGGGGGGCAAATTAAAAGGTTATGCGAATGAGAATCTAGAGGTTTTCTCCAGAGTGAAAAACATAAACCAATTTACATGTTGCATTATTGATTTTCAAAATGTTTTATTGTTAAATTATTTCATATAATTAATTTTAATAATAATGAGACATCTTCTGGCCCATTTTAAACTCAGGCATCCTAAAGTGGGTCCCAGGCCCTTGGTTGAGAATTTGTAGCCTTGCCTGTGTTTATAAGAAAACTGTAGTCTTGCAGGTGTGTCCTCCATGATTACTAATCACAATTATTATAGCCCACTGAAAATGACAATACAATAGTAATACGTTCTAAACAAACCATAAAAACAATTTACATTTCACACAATATATAATATTATTTATTGTAGGATTTTAAGAAATCAACAGGACAAGTCCTGTTTGTGGATACCAGTGGGACTGTATTGTGACCTGTAGGATGCTTGTTCTACATGATCCCTGCACACACAACTACACATTTCTGTGTAACCACTGACAGTTACCAAAAGATGTGGTGCCCTCAAGTTGCTGTGAGAGGAAACACAACCGATTCTCATTAGTTACAGAAAGTCAAGATAATTTGAAACTAGTTTGTCTTTAAGCCTACTTTGACTAATAATGAACAAAAAACTAAATCATAACTTCCATAAAAGGTTTAACACCTGTTTTACTGTTTACATTTAGCTGATAAAGACTTTAATAGCCATTTAATGGTAGGTGTCTTTTGTGAAAAATTACCCCACCTGTTACAAAAGGTAATTAAATGAAAATGTCTTTCTTCTGGGCAAAAAACAGTGGAAATATGCGGTATCTGTTATTACTCAAGGTATTCAGGTTTGGGTTTATGCAGAAACTGAATGAATCAAAGCAAACCGACCCTGGGAAATATCCACTGGAGTACAACTAGCCCCAAGCTCCATTAGATTTTTTATAAACAATAACAGCTTTAAAGTTTTTCTTCAAAATATTGTTCAGCTTTTCAGTAATTTGGATATTTTAATTAACCCATTTAATCCCAATTTTTTCCAAGACATGAAAATATAAATTATGTGTCATTAGTAATCCTTTGAAAGAATCAATAATTCTTTATATATTTTAATTTTTTTAAAGTGTGTGAAAAATTGTCACAATTGGGATAAGGTGAGTACTGAAATCACATATTTCCGCTGTCATAACATTTTATATATATCTTTTTTGAACGCTAGAATGTGTTTGATCACATTCTAGGGTTACTATTATGCATAAAAAAACCTTATGCAACATTGATAAGAACACTGAGATAAAAAACTAAAAAATTCAACAACCACCGCATTTCAAAATTGTTATTTTTTGGTTAAATATATCATACATTTTTTTATATCAATGCTACGAGTATTACAACATCATTATTGTAATTTTTTTGAAACATTTGAATTTTATATTTAGTGCAATATTTTGTTATTTTTACTAGCAACAGCAATTGGATTTGTATTGTATAGTTAAGTTCACTGCTATCCCACAGGATATTGTGACCACCACACTCAACAAAACTGAATATATGCGAATGCATATATTAATACTAGACACCCTAAAGATAATGTGTACCAAAAATCTGTCATATCTGTGTTAACATACTTTACTAGCCTTTCGTTTTGGAGCTTTGATGCAGTCATCTTCTCAAGGTGCAAGCAGGAAATAAACTGCTCTGGTCATGTGACAATTTGCACTTATCATGAGAAACTGCACATATTTAATTGAAAAAATTCCCTATTTGCCTAAAGTGCATTAAATCGGCAGTCAGTAAGGTTTTTAGAGCTTTATAAATTAAACCCTTTTTTACAGTCACATGCAATATGTACAAACTACAAAGTATGACAGGATCATAATATATGTAGAACTGTGAGTTTATCATACATTTGAGCAGTCCCTCCCTTTGTACACTAAATACTATATTTATCATCTGGCTCTTGATTGAATTTGATCAAACATTAACAGATTTACCAACATGCATCTTCTGAGAACATTTGGGTTGTATTTTTTTTAAAGAGTCTATGACATTTATTACTATATACGTCTGTCACTGCATTTTGATTATTACAAATTATTAGTCAAAGCCATTTAGATCGGAGCACTTCAAAGACCTAGATAGAAGAAATAATTAA
This sequence comes from Gymnocypris eckloni scoliostomus, assembly GCA_027564155.1. NCBI lineage: Eukaryota > Metazoa > Chordata > Actinopteri > Cypriniformes > Cyprinidae > Gymnocypris > Gymnocypris eckloni. Next base: position 1,305,304 of record CM050416.1, on the reverse strand, counting down.
AAGTCATAGACTTATCAATTTAAAACAATGAAGAGTTAAATGAGGATCTCTTTCATCTTGGTTGTTTTGATTGTATTCAAGAAAATTATTAAATTCAAATAGAAAACATGAAAACAAGCAATACTAAACTGTGCATCTATTGAAAATGATCAGCAGCGACTTTAATGTATCAGGCAATGACTGTCTGAAGACAGACATGGGTCTCTCAAATGCTCATTCTTAGTCTTCAAATACATGTTAAGACAAAGGACAGAGAAATAGGAGAGTGAGCAAAGCACAAAATGTTATTTTATTTACAAAGTTTTTGTCTTACAGAAAGTAAAAATGTAGCTACAACCTTGATTTGTGCCACAGGCTGCCACACTAAAATTATGGCCCGCTTGTCACACAGTTGCTATAGCAATCTTATTGGGAAATTTGGAACAAAAACTAAAAGGGGGAGGAAATGTCAACAAAAAACAAACAAACAAAAAAAACAGTTTCAACTAAATATTAAAAGCACAGACCCAAAACTAAATACCAGTCCCCAAAGTCCCCAGAGGTTTTGAAACACAAACGGGCAGGGGATTGACAGTGGACTTGTGGAATGCTGAGTAAGCCGCCGATCCAGAAGGCTCTCATTGAGCTCGTAGGCTCAATATGAACAGCTCCACCCGTCCGGTATGGTCTTGCCCCCACAGGGAGTTTAGCGCTTGGGTAAAAGGGGAGTTGTGGAGGAGTAGAAAGGTTGATGGGATAGCAAAGTTGAAAAGGAAGGAGAGTGTAGGGTTGGTAACAGTTGTTCATTGGCTCTTAATCATCCTCCTCATCGTCGTCATCATCTTCATCGTCTGCTTCTCGTTTTCTCTTCTCACCCTTGCCTCCTTGCTCTTCTTCTGAGCGAGACAAAATTACTTCATAAACACACACACACCAAAGGAAGCAAACCAAGTAATAAATAAATAAAAAATGTGGTTATTCCAATACAACTCACCTTCATCATCATCGTCATCATCTTCATCATCCTCAACTTCTCCATCCTGAAACCAACATGCAATTAAATCAGCTGTTCTGTGTTATTAGTTTCCATAAGCAACACATAAAATTTAACTTGTACCTCATCCTCTCCACTGCCATCCTCATCCTCCTCGCCTTCAACCTCATCATCATCGTCATCATCGTCCTCTTCGTCTAACTCCTCCTCTCCATCTTCATCCTCCTCTTCTTCTCCTTCTGTATTTAAAAGTGATATTAACTAACATTGCTAACCCCCAAAAAACTCAGCAGTTGTTCAAACACCGAAATGTAAAAAAGGCTGGCCACACCAACCCTCATCATCATCGTCGTCGACCCCATCAACTTCTCCGTCAGAGTCCGACGCCTCGCGGTCATCCATATCGTAGCCATCTAGGTATGTGAGCTGTGGAAGGAGCTTGAAGACGCTTTCCCGATAGTCATTCAAGTTTGTGACTTCGCAATTGAAAAGGTCGAGACTCTTCAAATGGTCAAGTTTTTTCTGCCAAAGTAAACAGATGAATCATAACTGTACAATTCATTTTTTTGTTATACTGTCATCAAAATTAATCACTGCTAAAACATTTCATTGCACACCTGAGGGCATATCATTAGATATCTTAAATATAATATTTTAAAATCGCAGGAGAAAGTTAGTCTTGCAGGTTTGGAATGACATGAGGGTAATTTCCATTTTTGGGTAACCTGGTGCTTTAACCCTTTAAAGCAATATTTTTTATGAAACAGTTTATTGAACCTTTAAATAAACTAAAAAAATGTTTACCTCATACCTCAGGCTCATAAAGTATAACTGGAGATCATGGAGCCCATATGCCACATAAAACACAAATTTTTTTTAGAGACCCAAGCTGCACAGAAATGTGCAATTTGGTGCAGTTGCCAATATTTATATGACCAAAAGTTAGATGAACTTCTAACAGCTTGTACTGTAAATCAATGAGATATTTATAACAGCCTAGTAGATTAATTATAATAAAACTGATATTTACATGCATTTTATATATCTCCCAATCAGAGCTGTGTAGATTACTTACAAATTGTAATCCATTACTAATTACAGATTACATGACAAAAATTGTAGTCAGTAACGTAATCAGTTACATTACACATTTTAGGTAATAATCAGATTACTTTTGATTTAACTCGTTTATCACATTGAATAGCATTATCTTGTACTATAATGATGTAAAAAATACAAAGAGTAAGAAAACTTGTTCCATTAATTGTAATTTACAACATGAAGTGCATTAAACATTATATTACATCACGGTTTCCCTAACTAGGGTTCGTAAATGAACTGCAGGGGGGTTGCAAATTGAATGAAAAGCTGACAATTAATTTAAATCAAAAATTTAAATAAATAAAAAAACTCTTCACTAGGTGGCCATATTTGCAACACCTATCTTAATGAATGGGGGAATCCTGAAATCTCAAAAACTGCTCGTTGACCTAACAATTAAATTACATGTCAAATCAGCAACAAATCTGAAATTAATTGCCCCATGAAAGTTGTTACTTATGCTCAAATAGCATTTAAAAAGCTTATTTCTCAGGCTAGACCAGCCAATGCACATGCGCATTCATAACGTACGTATACAGCGCATGTGCATTGGCTGGTCTAGTCAGGTTTCTATGGGACATTTGGCTCTTTTATTTAGAAGGTGGGACCATTCCTCCATATTGCATGTTGCAGTTTCTCCCATACAAAGGTATAGGAGTGAACCGTCTTTATATTTCTATAGTCTTTGTTTTAAATAAAACACTTACTAAAAAAAAAAAGATGTAATATTTGTATTTACCTGCATGCCATGTGATCATTAATCAACACCAAAGAAAACATGAAAATGCAAACGTGATAATTATTTAATTTAAAATCTCAGGAGTACTTAAAGCACATATTTGGTGAAAAAGTTTTTTTGGAATGCCTGCATTACTAAGAAATGATGCGAGTATGTGCGTTTAATTAGTTATAATTAATAATACATGGTTAAAAAACCTAGAGTAATAATTCAAGCACAAATGTATGTGTTCATCGGTAGTTGATGCCATGTTGAAACCCATCTTAAACTCTGAAATGATTTTTGTAAATCCAGTGTTCAAATGCTGTCCCCACCTGACTAATGACACATCTTTGTGTGAATGTCCACAAAACTGGACTATATATATATATATATATATATATATATATATATAAATAATTGTTAGACTATTAAAGAGAAATAAAAGAGTAGATGAAAAGAGAAATTAGGGAGAATCAATGAATTATAAATAATGTAACCCATAAAAAGTAACTGTAGTCTGATTAAGAGTATTTTAAAATGTAACTTACTCTAATTACAAATACGTAATTTTTGGAATCGGATTACGTAATTCAGATTACATGTAATCAATTACTACCCAGCTCTGCTCCCAATAATGTCTTAGTATAATGATATTTAAATGCTTTGTTATATGCAGGCTCAGTGCAATAAAATGTATAAATACATGTTTGTATAATATTTAACATGATCTTCCTAAAACATTATGTATGGATCATCAAGTAAACTAAAGTTGCTTCAGTCCAGTAAGAGTTCATCTTACAATATTAATAAGAGCATAACATTTCTTCTTATGCTTATTTTGATATATATATATATATATATATATAATTAAGATTTCAATTGCACAAAATACACTGAAGATTGAAGTGTACAACAGGTTTTCAGCATAATTTTGATCAAATTGATAACTAGAAATGCGCATATAAAATATTTTACAGTAGGCTTTATAGGGCTAAGCTGTAAACTTATAAATTTACATTTTACATTTATGCATTTAGCAGATGCTTTTATCCAAAGCAACTTAGTGCATTCAGGCTATACATTTTTTTGTCAATATGTGTGATCCCTGGGAATTGAACCCACAACCTTTTGCGCTGCTAACTCAATGCTCTAACACTGAGCCACAGGAACTTGCGTTTTGTGTGTACAATTTTTTTTCAATGTGTAAAACTACATGCAAATGTATAAGACAGGAAGTCTGTACAAATCTACATGCAAATTTATAAGACAGGAAGTCTGTACAAACCAAGGGTTCCAATGTGCTGATGTCTTTCAGTTTGTTGCCACTTAGGTTTAGATGTGTGAGATTGGGGAGTTTTTCAGCTAAAACATCAAGGCCACCAGAGATTCTGTTGTCACTGAGTTCCAACTGAAAATGAACATACACGCATATCAGAACACAACTTAGATAATATTGCACACTGTTAACAGAGACCAGTAAACACACTGATTACCTTTTTAAGTTTTCCGAGTTTAGGGAGGTTGGAGACCGAAAGAAGACCAACATTTATCAAACTTAGAAACTCAAGATTAACAAATTCTGCTGTGAGGCCTTCAATTTTCCCTTCATTTGATCTGCAGTTGTCAAGGACAAGTTCTCGTACCTAGAAACAACCAACATAAGAGGAAAATATAAATACTAGAAGAAATGTGTTAATGAGGTTTAACAACAACAATATGGAATCATAAGAACAACAACAATTCCAATTTTAGCAGGCAGGGGACACGTTGGCCAACATGCTCAATGGAGGCGACAAACTATGCTGGTTAAAAAAAAGTTTCTCAACTAGGGAAAAAAACAAAGCGGCGACCCTTGCAAATACTTGTTTTTTTAATGTTTTGCGGATTTAAAGGTTTTTACGTTGCCATACGCGGTCGACGAGAGTTTAGTCACGAAACTAATCTGAAAACCACTGGATGTTTGCTAAACGGTTGCTGCTGTTGTTGTATGGCGCTATGGCTCAGAGTGTAGTAACGAGTCACCAATGAGAAAACAGCAGATCACACGCCGACAGCCAGACAACATGGACATATCCTAAAGACACCATGGTCTTTTGTGACATTTTGTGTGACAAACTGCAAATGGAGGGTATTCTGATCTTGTGTAGGATGGAAGCGATTTGTCGATGGCGTATTTCTGCTGCGAAAGACGAAGACAGAGCGGAAATTAGTGAGACAAAAATGGAGTGTTTCTTTCTCTCATGACAACATGGCGCCTCCTCAAATAGACTACATTGACAGAAAAACGCTACATATTAACCAAAACTCAACGTTGCGTTTGAGAACCTGACTCTAAGCTGTTATTCATGTCACAGGATAATATTTTACGCGACGTTTACTTGATTTTAAAACTGAACTTAAACATTTCCGCCGGATTGCCCAACCAAATTAGCACATGCAACGTAAACTTCTATTTAACGTTACTCAATCTCTCGTTCCGTCTTTGCACACGTTATGTTACATTATATTTTAAAAACGTTTGAAAAGCATCAGAGCGAGTATTTATTGAGTATAAGCGTTAGTTTAATGGGTAATGGCGCGTGGGGAGTAATGGCGGGAATCAGCGCCTCGCAGCAGCGAGTAACAATAATTCACGATCTTATAAACGTAACGTTATACATGTGAAAAAATACTATATGGTTTAAGATTACTTTTGAGCATCTCTTCTCAAATTGGCAAACTTTTTTAACTCAGTATATTTATATAATCGGAAAGCCTCCGTGCCCTTTATAATAATAATTCGAGTGTATGTTCGTCAAATTATAGATTTAACGTTACTCAATTGTTTTGAACGGGTGGTCTTATTACTTACTAACGTTATACCAGAACATCCTAGAAAATGAGGATCTGTGTTTTATAGTGATGGAGACTCAAATGTGACCGTATGTAAGAAAATGTGTTAGTGTAACGTTATGGCTATCTTCAGAGTATAACTGGTTTATTACTTTAACGTTAGCTTTTAAGTGCCTTTAATAAAGGGCGCCTCATGTTAGCAACAAACATGGCCACCACGGTAAAATAAACCATCCCATCCATATCTACTAAGACGATATTAAAATAAGCGTATATTTAAGTATAAAAGCATGCCAGATCACGAATACACACATCCAGCATGGGGGGCTTAAAATCCTGCTACAATGCCTTGAGCTTTCCAAACTAACGTAACACGTTACCCAGCATGGCTTAACGTACACGGTCTGGATCATTTCATATCAAAACAGACGAATGAACATAAATGCTGTGAATATACACGCAGCACTTTCTCGTCTACGTTAACTCTGTAACGTTACCAGGGGTATTACACCCATGTGCTTACCATTAAACTACACACAGGTCAGTGGAAGTAGAAAGTAGCAAAGCAGCTAGCATGGCTGGGCACAAAACTAAAGGTTTGGCTCAAAATTACTCACATCAGATGGTGTTCTGTTCCTCAGCTCCAAATGAATCCTCTTTTTCATGTCCATATCGCCCCTCAAAAGTTGGACTCTTCCCTCTTAGGTTCAGGAAGAATTTCTGTTCAGCCCGAAAGGTAGAATGATGCCTTAATGGAGGGAGAATATGGGACTGTATAATGATCTGAGCCCAGCGCCAAGTTACTCTGAGAGCAGAAACCATGGAGGGAAACGGCACTGAAACAAATATATACTCAATAGCGCCATCTCTTGCCAACGACGCTCACTGCAGTCACACAAACAAGATCAAACAATGCTGCATTACAGTAGGCTTTGTGAGACGAAAAGTTTGTCTAAATGTTGTAATTCACGTCACATTTGTTGGAAATGTGCCATATATGTTTAATTGTATGTACATTATTGTTTGCATACTATATAATGTGTATTATGGCTTTTAAAATGCATGCATCATCTGGGGAAGTTTATTATAGGTAGAAATTATAGGAAAAACGCTAAACCCTGTCTGTATCTGTCTGGGTTAAAATTGCCTCGTCATTATTTTATTGGTGTATCTGCAATAAAACGTGTTTTATTTACCTCGTAACCTCAACATCGTTGCATTTTCTTTGTTATCAAGTTACAAGTTATTCTAGCTCAGCCAGCCTACATGTGATTAATGCAAATAATATGTTTAAAAATAGAATCAGAATCAGCTTTATTCACCAAGTGTGCACAAACACACAAGGAATTTGTTGTGGTTTTTAAGAAGCTTTTGGTACATACACATACATAGATACATACATACCTATCTGACATGAAAACAGAAACATTTAAAGAGGCTTAACAATAAATAATAATAATGTGTATGAAACTGGAACAGAAGATTTATGTACAGATTTGTGCGTAATTTACTCTATATATACAGCTGTATAGAAAATATGCATATGTATTTACAGAGTACTTGAGAGAGAGGCAATCTGTACTACAGAACACAGGTAATAATTCCTGTGTTAGCTGTTTAGGATGGAGATGGCATGGGGAAAACAACTGTTTTTATGCCTAGATGTTCAAGTGCACAGAGATCTGCCTGAGGGGAGAAGTGCAAACAGGATGTGTCCGGGGTAAGAGGGGTCTGTTGATGATGTTACCTGCCCGTTTCTTCACTTTGGAGTTGTACAAGTCCTGAAAGCTGGGCAGGTGGACACCAATGATCCTTTCTGCTGTTCTAACAGTCCGTTGCAGTCTTCTTATATCTGATTTGCTGGCTGACCCAAACCAGACAGTTTTAGAGGAGCATAGAACCAACTCAATAACAGCAGAGTAAAACTGTGTCATATGCGCCGGTGGCAGATTTAACTTTTTCAGTTGGCGAAGGAAGAACAACCTCTGCTGAGCCTTTTTCACAGCAAGACATTCCTTAAACTCTAAATGTTTTTCAAAATTAAATGCATATTAATTTTTTTTCAAATAGCCGAGTGTTTTCTTCTCATCCACTATATTATTATCTAAATATATATATTGGATGGGATGTCTTATTTTAAAAAGACATTTCCCTACTATGACTATAGTGTTTATACATTATTGGACATTAATTAATTTGATTAGGTTAATGCTTAAACTGTCAACAAACCACTTTATACAGATAAGCACACTATTAAATCATTCTAAATGAACAACGAACAACATTTCTCTCTTTGAAACTAGTTTCATGTTCTTGCTTTTCAGAGAGACAACAAACTGTTATAACATGCCACAAAACAGTTTTTTTTAAATGAGGGGTTTCTATAATTCATACTATTTAAATTATACATCTATTGTAAAAAGTTAAATATATTTGTTTTATATTGTTTCTATTTGTTTAACCTGTGTTTATGTTATGAACGTTGTGTGCTGTTTAACAAGTTCACTTGCTGTGTAGGAACTTGCCAGAAGAGGGCATAATTTTGGTTCTAGTTTCTGCATTGTCAGGTCTCTCTCATCCTTCAATATTACAGACAAAACATATATGAAACTAAGGGGTAATAACTTATAAAAGCTACAATACGCAAAGCAAAATCACATTACATTAAACACAAACTAGCAATAAGAGCTATACGCATCTTGAGGCAGCAAGCACCAAAGGGGCCACACAGTCAACTGCAACTCTCAATGTGTTAAACTTCACATTTCTTAAATATTTCAAGAGAAACCATTTAGTAAATATACACTCCATTTGCTAGACATGAACAAACTGACAAAGATGAACAGAGGTCAAAGCTCACCTACGACACTCAAACTTCCCAGATTTGTTGGTAAATAACACAAAAGTACATCAAATTTGCACCTATATGAGAACCCTTACGTTTTAACCAGCACTTTATGCCAACACGGTAATAGATTTGTTACTGTGAAGTCATCTTATTTCTATCTTAGTCCAATGATTGCACAGTTGCACACTGGCCAAAGAATATGAGGCTGATACACAATGCATGTGGTGCAAACACTATCTATTCTCTCATGATATTCCATGTGCTCCAGGATGACAAAATTAACTACAAAACATTTTTTAACAGGGTAAGCACGGCTTCCATGGCCTCTTTGACTATACTGACATCTTTGAACATGTACTTCATCCTACAAAGAACTGGAGGCTTGTCTTCATGAAGAATAATACAATATCCCACACATGCTTCAACTGTTCTGTAGGCATCTCGATATTAAAATGCTGTTCAGTGTTGCTGTTGTTTTGTTACAATGCTGCCGTTTAACCAAATTATGACAGTGGGAGAGAACATAACTAAGCATTTAGTTTTAATGAAATGCCTGCTAGGGGAAAGTAATCTGTTGTGAAAAGTGTAACAAATGTATAAATACATATTAAATTATTTTAATTTAGGATACATTTTGATTGTCTATGGTAATATTTAATTAATTGACCTCATAACTGTTCAAGGCTGTTGGTGCACAATATCTACTTAATGGCGGGAGAGCAGACCTCAATATGTTTTGACACGATTGTGAACGCCCAGAAAGTGAGCAGCAGAGATAAAATGGTTATGTATGAGTGGCCAGAAAGGGCAGGCACTTTGCAGCCCTTTTGAGTATTCAAATAACATGGAAATACTGAATGCAGAAACACCTTTAATGTCAGCATAATTTTTTTATCACTTTGAAAAGGGATAGATTATTGTGGCTGAGAAGTTTTCAACTGTGGTGTCTTCAAACTACAAAGACTGACAATTAAAGAGACAGTCCAACAAGGATTCATTAACTTGTGAATAGACCATATGGGTACCTACATTTATTTTATTTTTAAATAAAATATATTAATTTTATTATACTGTACCATGATTCCATTATTTGTCTTGGCCAATCTATAGTAGATTTAAATCTAATGTCAATCTCTATTCGTATTATTATTTCTTTAATGATGATTTAGCTACATGTTTGTCTATGGCCCTTGACCAGTTTAGGAATAGCGGTCATCTCTCATGACGACAGACAAACAGTCACATAAATGCATAGGCTGTCAGAGCCATGACCTTCTTTTTTACTTTCATCTGTAGGTATTGTGCCAAGTTCTCCACCTTTGCAAATAAGATAAGAGCACAACTGCAAGAACTCTCCCAACACTACGGTAATGTTTAACCAGATAATTATTCTCTTAGCAGCAGGGAAAGTAAATGGGCACAATTTTTTTCAGCCTTGTCATTTCAGTACTTCATATTCATGAGACAGGACAACAAAATGGAAGAGACATTAAAGAAAGAGATCCTGCCATCTGAAGTAAAAGATTCTAATGAAGGTATGACTTTTGATTTAAAACTTTGTAGTGAATCACTTTTAAAAGAGCATGCTTGCCTGATTTGTTTTTCATTATGAATGTATTAATTGTTTATTCATTAGTGACTGTTGAGTTGTTGTTGTTTTTTGATGAAAAGTTTTGGATTAAAAGTTTTATCACATGATAAACAGAAAACAGAAAATTTAGTATTTTTTTAATTTGCCCTGCATTTTATAAAATTGCATTTATGTAAATGTGTTATTTTTATTAGCAATGATTAGATACTTGAAAGATTTTGACTTGCAACCATGCTGAAGTTGGAATCCAGCTAACAGGGAACATTCTCAGAACACTGTGGCAAGTTTCTGACAAAATTATGAACAAAAGTTATTTGAGTAACATTGGCACAAAACGTTATTTATACAGCACTCATGGAATGTTTTTTCTGAAAAGCTTTTGTACACTCGACTAATGTTTTTAAATGTTAATACTTAAGAACATTAAAAACTAACATACCCATAAAGTTTGCAAAATAATAAAATGGAAAGAATTTTTTAACATAAACATAAAAAACCTGCATTTTGAATGTTCAGAGAAACTCAATAAATACTGCTTTTATAACATAATGAGAACATTAGCAAAATGTTCTATATTTTTGTTAGCTAGCAACAACTATAACTGGCGTGATTCTTATCTGTGTCAACGTATCTACATTTCTTCTGAAACATGCAATAAGGGGCTTTTCATACACTCATGAATTCTGAATACTTGTGGTTGGTTTTACCTGAGCTAATGTTACAAAATAAACAGCAACACCTGCAGCAGGCAAAGCAGCAAAGGAGTGAGTGATTTGTTTGTTTGGTAGGTGGAATTCGGCTGCGATTGAGAGACAGAGACCTGTTGAAGAAACGAAAAGCTGAGGCAGAGGAAAAGGCAACCAACCAGTGGGTTTATGGGTAAAGCTAGTGTTGAATTAGGCCAATAAAAGCACTGGAAAAGGCCTAGAGCACTTATTTATATTTCAATTCATATGACATTGTGATATTATGATGTAAATGCACAAATTTGGATTAGTCATTCAAATAATGTCTCTTAATTTTAAACGTAGGGCACAAAGCCTTAAAAGAGTGAAAAAGAAGGCCAGTGGTACCCCAGGAAGGAAAGGTCGACCAAGAAAAGAACCACCTGTAGTTATTCCAGAAGACCTCGGTCTGGCTCAGGAAACAGATCCTTCTCTTATCACACTTCCTATCACAGAACCTGTATTACCCACAATAGTAGAGACAGCGCCTTTAGTACCAGCTGAGCCACAAACAGAGCCGGTGCCTGTGGAAACAATTAGTGAACAACTTATGGAGGAGTTTCTGATTGAGGATCTGGGGCCTGATGAGGAGGAAGACATACCTCAAAAAAGCCTTATCATTGATACAGGTATTTGCAGAAATTTCCCTTTTGTTTTCAACAGGGGGGTCTTCATTAATTAATGGGTCGTTCATTTAGAAAACTAAGCATTTTATTTATTTGTCAGAACAAGTGAATAATATCCATTGATTTTAGGTGATGACGAGCAGCCATGTGCTGACCTGAACAGTCAAGTCTCAATGCCAGTGTATCCTCCAGCATTTGCTCCTTCTCAACCAGAGTGTCTATCTGAGAATTTAATCATCTGAGTGTCTCCTTTCTATAGAAAAGAAAATCAATTTTATCTAATTTACTTTTTCAAAGGATTTCTAAACCCAAAACTAGAACAAATGTATATTTATTCAAATTCTTCATGTCTCCATGTACATATGCCACTTATCAGTACTCTGTCAAATAAAAAACATTCTATACATATTAATAAAATAAAAACCTGAAATTGTTACAGTATAGTACTTTTGTGTTTTTATCATTTTAAAGCAACTAGAACTTTGCCTTAAGCCTATATCACGAATACTATTTTAGTTTGTACAACTGATTAATTTAAAATAAATTGGTTTTATATTTTGTCTTTGTCTACAAGTCATTTCGTCACTGAAGTCTAAAACCATCACGCTCCTATGGGAATACATGTTATTTAGCAAAAGGTGCACTATTGACAGCTAGCGGTTGAATTTGGTACTGCAGTCCAAGTTCAAAATAGAGAGCGTTGTTTCTCCAGACTCGAATCTCATTATGAGCGTTTTAAAATGTAATGTCCTCTAATTACAAGTACATAGTATTTGGAATCAGATTACACATAAGCTACTACACAGCTCTGAAATAATGTAAGTTGAAAAGTTTATTCATCCACATTTGAATGTCTCTAGTCATAGAGCTTTTAGATCTGGTCAGGTAGAATCTAGAAACTCTGACGGTTCATTTGCTGGCTTTCATGGCGGGAAAACGCAGTATTTTCTGCCAACTGGTTAAACTGGCAGAGGGTGAAATCACACAGACCAAAACAAAACCAGACTTTCTGACACAGAACAGGCATTTCAAAGTACAATAAATGGCTGCAGCATTGTTTTGTGAAGGAACATGTGAGCTTAGCATCTTTCCTAAATACAGTATCTGTAAACATATCATGGAATTTTATGCTTTAGTAATGTCAAAAAAGTACATACAGCACCATTAATAAACCCAGCACTTTACTGGAAACATTTAACAAAATATTTAACATAAAATGCAATAAATAATCATACACAAAATATGTGATTAAACAAAATAAACGTAATTGTTGAAACTATGAAATTCTAGCAAAACAGTTGCTTGCTAAGGATAGTATGTTAACATTTAGATCTATGCTGTGAACCATAAAAATATATTAATGTGCTTTGTATTGAAGGTTACAAAATTATATATTTTTAAATAGTAAATTAGTTGAGGATACTGGGTCAGTATGGTTTGAGACAATATTTCTAATTTCCTGTTGCTATTAGTGCACACAAACATCATACTAAATTTTGTTAATCATTAATCAATAAATTTCTTAACACTTCATAGTGGTAAAAAGAATTTTCTTTGACCACTGACTTACATAATAAAAAAATAAAACAATAATAGTATAATTTTATGTTCCACAGAAATTGTATGGGTTTTGGAATGATATGAGGGCGAGTAAATGTTTACAGAATTAAAATTTTTAGATGAACTATCTCCGAGACAGAAATCTCAGACAACACTTGTGAGTTCTTAACTCCGCATAGGTTTGACTCTCACAACCTCAGCAAAACCATCTCCAAACCAGCAGGTGATGTCAGCTGTATCCAGGGTGAAGAAGAACAGGCGGTCCTGACAACGTGTGCGACGATATACTGATCTAGGGTCAGCTGACAGAATGCCTTTGATGGCTGCCACTGCTTCTTCTGGTCCTTTCAAGAACTGGAACTTTGGTCTTGTGCTGTCTATGAATCAAAAATCAATTAGAAATATTACAATTGCCGTGATTAGAAAAAAAACCTTAGGCATCAGAAAGATCTAATACCTGTATTGTCACAGGGAACAAACTCTTTGAGCTCTTTCTCAGCATTCGCAGTAAACCGCACGTCTAGGTTACTGACAGGAGGAGCCCTGACCCAGGCAGCGATAGTACTGTAGTCCTCACATCCAAATTTAAGACTGGATGAACTAAAACGGTTGGTTGACAATGAAGTGCTTTCAAGAGAATCTGTTTGTTTGTCTTCTGGACTTTCAGTGAAAAGCTGGTGTTGTTTGACATAGTTTTTAACCTCTGCTAACACATCAGTCACATCACTGGATGCACACCTTTCTGGCTGAGAGAAATCTGAAGGTCCAGCTGGACAAACTCTGAGCTCCGATGAGGGTTCAGATGATGTCCCGGAGATGTTTGGTTCTTCATCTAGATCCATCACTTGGGGCATCTGAGAGTCTGTGAATGGTGATGTTTGTCCATATTCACAGTTGGTATCATCTCTTCTTGTTTTTGGAGAATCGTAGTCTGGAATATATGGCTTGATGTCTAGCACAGGTGTTCCAGCAATAATATCAACGCCTGACAAGTGAAGTGTATCCCCTTGAAAATCAAATGATAAAGGATTACTATATCGATATATCCAGCATGTTAAAGGATCTTCCAAATCATAGGTTCCCTCAAAATTATTTTATGATCTTATGACAGTAAAGAACACATTTTCATATGGTAAACTTAACTATCATACTGGCTATGACAAACTTGATTTACACTAGTTGTCCTGTTAAATTGTTTGAAATCGAGGCAAGTCAATTAAAGGGATAGTTCACCCAAAAATGAAAATTCTGCCATTAATTACTCACTATAATTACTTACTCACCCTTGTGTCGTTCCAAACCTGTAAGATCTTCGTTCATATTCCGAACACAAATTCAAATATTTTTGATGCATTCCGAGAGTTCTCTGACCCTTCAATAGACAGGAAGGATCTTTACACGATCAAGGCTCAGAAATGTAGCAAGGAGATAATAATTACTTAAAATAATCCATGTGACATCAGTGGCTCAACCGTAATTTTACGAAGCTACGAGAACACTTTTTGTGAGCAAAGAAAACTAAAATAACTTTATTCAAAAATTCGTCTCCTCTGTGTCACCCTATGACATTTTTTTTTGTTTGTTTTCTTTGCACACAAAAAGTGTTCTCGTAGCTTCGTAAAATTACGGTTGAACCACTGATGTCACATGGATTCTTTTAACGATCGCCTTGCTACGTTTCTGAGCCTTGATTGTGTAAGGATCCTTGCTGTCTGGGAGGGTCATAGAGCTCTTGGAATGCATCAAAAATATCTTAATTTGTGTTCCGAAAATGAACAAAAGTCTTACAGGTTTGGAACAACATGAAAGTGAGTAACTAATGACAGAATTTTCCTTTTTGGGTGACCTATCCCTTTAAAGCTAAAGACAGTTAATAAAAAAAGCTAAAAGCACATAATTAGTATAAACTGCTATAATGTAATATAAATTGCTTGCAAAATTACTATAAAAATAAAGACTAATTCACAATAATAATAGATACTATAGTAATATATAAATGTTGTTAGAATTACACTGCAAACAACACATAGTAATCATCTAGTAAAGCAGTGGTTCTCAACCTTTTTTTTACTCCGAGGCCCCCCACTGTCCACAACAATATTCAAAGATTCCATGATTTTCCTGCTGTTGGTGATTTACATTTACATTTATGCATTTAGCAGACGCTTTTGTGCTTACAGTACATTCATGTTTTTTTTGGTCAATATTTGTGTTCCCTGGGATTTACTATATAAAGAAAAAGGTTTAAAGATAAACAAAGATAACAATTTGTTTAAATGTTTTTACTCACGATTTCCACAAGATAAAATAATTTAGAGCTAAGCATAATTTAAATGTGTAATCATTATAAAAACTTTACGGCGTTATTTTTTTTTATTTTTAACTCGTATGACTTCTAGAAATCACATTTTAAAATTAGGCTACCTTGCCTCATTTATTCAGGCTTGTCAACACACTGGGAAGCCTGATTCTTCAAAGAAATAAGCACAATTGTTGAATTAATTAAAATAATATAGCTACATTTAGCTGTTGTGGCTTATTTTATTTACGTTTTCTGAAACCTGGTAGTGGGTGCCGGCCTCCTGGTTGAGAACCGCTGTCCCAGAGGTCTTGTAAATATGTAGTACCTGTGATTCTTTCTAGCTTAGCCAAGGTCAGTCCCAAAGCATTAGGCCTGTGGGGGCTACGGGTGGAGTACACCCCCACCCTCTGGCCATTCAGACGGGGTGGCTTTACTTTGGCTTTGTAGCTCATTTGCCCATTCTTATGGAAGAGGAAAACGATCCTGAGAATGTGAAATAAAAAGACAAAAGAGTTCACTTCACACAAATGTATACGGAGCTTTCAACTGTCATTAATTAGGCCAGCCGCCTGCTCACTTCTCAGACCGGTCTAGAAATATTATTATTTGTTATACTCTCTCTGTTCCTTTTGTTCTAATTGAACTAGGTAAGAAGGCTTTTATTTATGCAGCTCCATCTGACTGGAACCTTCTTCAAATAGAAATTACAAAATTTGTCTTTGGACCATTTTAAAACAGTTATTAGGCAAATGGAAGATGACTCAATGATATGTAATTGTTTTAAGTGTTCTTAGTTTGTTTTTGTTGTGTAAATCTGTGATGAAACTAATTGTACTGCTGCCAATTTTTACCAGGACACTCCTGTGCAAGATATTTTAATCTTAAGAGTCTTTTTCTGGTTAAAAATAAAAAAATGTACAGATCTACATTACATTTACTTCTTATAATGGCTAAACCTACTCTCATTTGATTTAGCAAGATCAACAGTCTCTAGCGATTCATTGCTATTTTCTCAATTAAACAAATCTCTCTATTTTCTTAATTGTCTGACGTTTTCCAGGACATGCAAACATGATGCTTTTGCAACTAGGGTTGCAATAATACAAGATTTTCATGATATGGCAACTAAGAAAATAATGTGGATTGACAGTATACAATATTACAGTTATTATTATTATTCTGAGAAATACGTATATAAGTTACAATGACTTTTGACAATTGTTTGATTGAACATTATAAATGCAACTTAAAACAATTGTTTTAACTATAGTATGTGTGGAATGTGTAAGTGTATATCTCCCTTTAAAAAAAAACTGTTTATCTTTCACTTAAAAAATAAAATAAGAAATAAAAAGGTAGGCCTACATAACCTCCAAAAATGTGTTACATTTTTAGTCAGGAAATTTGCGAGGAGAAAAATAGTTCTATGCAGATTTCAAAACAGGTTCAAGTTGGTCATGTAGATTCGCCACAGTGAACAACAGGAAGCTCCTTGGTTTAAAAATGACTTTTGTTTGAACTGTGTAATTTGTTTGAACTGTGTAATTTTGTTTGAACGGTGTAATTTAACACATTGTTAAATTATTGACAATGGATCAAAATTCTGCGAATGTGACTGTTTGTAACTGTAATTTGCTTTTAAACAACCTCAATGGGAGAGGAAAAAGTGCAGGACTTTTTTATATATATATACATAGGCCTGTTATTATTTTATTCCTGAGACCAGATTATCATATCAGCATGTATTTCTTAAGTTCGGTATGTGGTGAAAGTTGACAAATCTAACAGGCAGTCAAGAAGGAATGGAGATGAGTTTCTCCATCCATTTGCTACATACCAGATATGGGAGTATTGTTCCAGGCCAACTAAAGAATGCTCAGGGTTATTGAAGACTGAGGGTTCAATCTTTAAGCTGGCCCGAGAAGAACTGCATATGGTGGGTTGTCGTGGAGTGCCATTTTTGACTGCAAAACATGAGCTTATGTATGCAATCGGTACCGTCTGAATACGTCCTGAAACCGCAAAGACAGACAAATAGTTTATTTGACATGAAAACTAAGCTGCGAGCAAGGGGTCCTAGTTAGACTAGTTAACGACTGAACCCAAAGAGGGGTCCTTTCTTCACTGAAAGCCATTTTAGTTTATACATTCAAAGTTTTCTCAAATAATGACAAGGTACACAACATTTATAGCAACCTAAATATTGTCTACTAAAGTTGACTGCAGAATCAAAAGTGAAAGTGGGTCAGTGTGTGGTATTAAATGTATTTTACCTTGCTCTAATAATTGATTGATTTCACAAGGGCTTTGAGTTGGGCCTTTGAGCACTGATTGTAATCTGTCTTCATGTTTACAGTCTGTCAGCATGGACTGAAGTGATGACATCTGCTTCTTATGTGCTCGTATGGCTCCATCCATCTGCTGTCTGTTTTTGATCAACAAACCAATCAATGAATGTAGGAAACTTCTTTTCAGGACAATCTTAACTCATATTCCGCAATCATTATGATTGAAGAACCTACCTGAGGTTTTTTATCTCTCTTCTCATTACTGACGCATGCTGTGTGAGTTTTCTGACTTGTTCAGCACAACTACATACTGGAGGCGACATTTTAGTGATAGCTGAAAATTATGCTATGGTAAACTGGTTGGTTTGTTCCATCAACTGCTCTGCGTCCACTGCAGTACGAGCACGTGTTTTGGTTTGGGAGGAATACGTTGGACGATCAACTACTTTCACAATAACACTTCTTCTTTATTTTACTGGAAAATAGAGCACCACAGTGATATACCGCCATCTACTGTTCCCTGTGCAAAAAACACGGGACACATTATATATATTGTAAAAAAAAAAATCTTATATAGATTTTTTTATTTCACACACATTTCTTTAAACGAAATAATGGTTGAGCAATTTTAATATTGAAAATTTAAATAATGTCAAATTAAGTCCATTTAAATAAGGGTTAAGTTGTGCATTGAAAGTTGTAAGGAAAATATTTTAGTATTTCACACTTTTTAAACATATAATTCACTGTTGTTATATTAGAACATACATTTTAGCACTACTAAAATAAGCATGCACGTGTTTGTTTGTTTGTTTTATCACTCTCTGAGACCACATAATATGTCCTATTTTTCAGCCTTGCAGAGCTAATTGGATGGTTTTGTAAAAAGGCCTTTTCACCTGGTCATGAACTCACATTATCTGCGAACATGCCTTGAAATACATTTTCTTGTTTTACTGGATTGGATAAATCCATATTCAACTAAGTAAACATATTAAGGTACAACTGAATGTGTTGATACTATTATATTTTGAGCTTGTTGCGTCAATGTTGTAATTTTACATCACTGATTGAAAGAGGTGGCAGAATATGCCTGTGAACCATGCATATTTCATGGATGTATAGAAACATACTGTTTTTGATTATTCACAAGTTTAAATGTCGCTGCAGGCACTGTAGGATAGTAAAGGCTACACCAACACGATTTGCTGCAAGTGCAATGTCCACCTCTGCTTATCGGAGGACTGCCTTTGGGACTATCATAACCGAACATGTTATGAACAAAGCTAAACACAGTAAACTCCAAAGTTTTTCTTCAGGTCATCATATTTTCTAAGTACAATATAAATAGAATAAATATAAACATATTTGTATTAAAAAATTTCATTTAAATATGACTTGTCTGATTATTACTGTGTGATTATTTGTATGTAAATATATTATTATGGGACTACTACAAGCAGTACACCCTAAATTAACTATTAGATGTTCTCTACATTTGTTCAAACAGTGAATAGAATTACTGAAATTCTGTTAGTCAAAAGGCCCAATGTTGCCATATTACATAATTTCCCTAACAACTCACTAAAATGTCAAAATGGTAAAAACCCTATTTCTGCTTTAGACGCTCCTACAACATGTAAACGTTGTTTTTTTTTTTATATATATATTTATGTCTTCGAGGGTTAATAATGATTGGTGCATGTGGCAGTTTACAGAACTCAGCCTGCGTCTTGTAAACAATAAGTATGTGATGTAAATGGGCTTCCGTAAAAATAAAAAAATTAAAAACGTTGAGGAAAAATATTAAATTCACAACAGTTCACTAGGTGGCGTCGTGTACATGAAATGCAAATCACCAATAAACCAGAGAAGAAGAAGCAATGTGTTTCCGTATGTTACGCGGTGGTTTTATCCAATCAGGTGATTGTGCGTTGTATTTTTGAAAGTGCTAGTGGCGGTTAAAGTCGATATCGCTTGTTTTCACAGTAACGTTACTCAAGTGCGGATTAAAATAAACAGTAGCGTTCAGAAAAGCTCGCATGAGACGCAAAGGTAAGAATTAAAGAAGGAACACTTTTTAATATAAATTAAATGTTCAATTAATCATTGATATTATTTTGGGTTTGGCGATGCCGTTGTCCAGTTTACTTTATTTTATCTCCATAAATAAAGACTGGTTTAGAACGTATCACGTTGCCTAACGTTACTAGTCTAAACAGTATTTAAGCAACATTTGCTATGTGTCTGTGATGTCTAAAATGTGCAGACAAACAGACAGCTGGCTAGGCGTTGATATTTTTTAAGTTGACATTTTTTTGAGAGGATGCAAGCAGTGACGTTTTACATTTACATTTATCAGACGCTTTTATCCAAAGCGACTTACAGTGCATTCAGCCTATATATTTGTATTGTCAGTATGTGTGTTCCCTGGGAATCGAACCCACAACCTTTGTCATTTTACAATTAACTGTGAAATTTGTTATGTATTATGTATTTGATTGCAGGCAGCATTTTCCTTTTATTAACAAATATCGAACTTTTCGTCAACACCTATTTATTATTATGTTTAGTGTTGTTTACTTAATATAGAGCCGATTTATATATTTATCAAAATCAGTTTGAAAATGAAAGCAACATTATAGTCGAAAGATGCTGATTATGAAATGCATAATTATAAATGGATAATTAAAGTGATGCATAATTATGAAATGTTACTTAATTTTGATGCTTTTTGAAAAGTGTACCAGTTAAAGCGGCATAATAATGCAGTAAATAAAATGTATTTAAAATCACCTCCATTAACTCTTGTGTGTGATTGCAGACATTAATCTAAAAACATGTCATCTGTCCATGGATTGTCAAACGTAAGTACTCAACATCCATGCATATTATAACTAGAAATAAAAGAAAGTTTCTACTTTTTGACAGTTTGTGCTCTAATCATAGATGATTATGCCTTTTCAGCCCAGATCAGATAGAGTTCCTCTTAGAGATGTACAGAATGAACTGCTGAATTTGCAGGACAGTCCAACTCTAATGCTTAAGCATGCATCGGTGCATGAGAGGGACCCTAAAACAAAGGTATGGAGACATTCCTTCACTGCATTCAGATCACTTTGTCTTTTGAACTTTCTGGGATTTCAAGTTCGTATGGAAAAAAAATATAAGGAATTTTGCTGTTACTTTGACCTCAGCTGAGATATGTTGTTTTCCACCAGCATGAAGTTGTCCCTGGTGAAAACCCATCAAGCTTAACTATCAAAAAAGACATCCATAGTGATGGGAAAGCTGTGGATGCCACTGATGAACATCAAGATGTCACATTACAATCCTTTGTGTGTCTTGAAGGAGAAGTCGTAGTTGAGGTTGAACCTGTAATGTCAGAAGAGTCTGTTCTCATCAGGTGTCTGGCACTGGAGGATAATGACCTACTTCAGAGCAACTCAAATGAAACCATTGAACCTGATTGCACAGAAGATAAGCAGACCACCGAAGAGCACGTTGATCATCCATACTATTATAGGAGCAGATCTACTGGTCTAAATGCTGCTTCTATATTGTGTCAGGAGGAAGAAGTTTCCACCTATGAGCTGGGAAATGTCACATTCAAATCCCTCATGTGCTTAGGTGGAGAGGTTCAGGTTTCCGATAACTCCGCCATCCCCGATGAATCCATTCTCATAGAGGATCTAGCATCAGGAAATCACTCACAATGTAAAAACACTCCCATTTCTAAAGTGGGCACAGACGCTGTATCAGTAATCAGTCAACCTTTGGGTCATTCTTACTGTAATTGGAAGTCTTTGTGTGAAGATAGTAGCACCATCAGTACAGCTGATGCACATGACGCCTCTCAGAAAAATGTTGCACACATTGTAGGTATTCAGTGTACCCCTAAAAATACAGTGAACCTAAACAATCAGGATCAAGCCGATCTCTCTGAAGAATGTCATGGTGTATCTAGCGAAGAAGGAGAAATCACGTTTAAAGGCTTGTGTTGTTCTGGAGTTGAAATACAAATTTATGATCTATCCAACATGTCAAAAATGTCTGTGCTTATGGACAATCTTGCCGAGGAACAAAGTCCGTCTTGTTTAAATGACACCAGAGAAAATGGTGGCCCAAGCTTTGCTGATTTGACACCAGGAAGAAAGCATGTTGACCATATTTACTGCCATGCTAAGGAAAAGCCAATGGTCCTAAATATATCGACTACTGAAAATGAGGTCTGTTCCAAGTCACAGCTGTCCTCTGCAAGTCTTTTGGAAAAGCCTGTAATTACAGTTGGTAGTGTAATATCACCTCTTGGAAACAATACAGAGAAAAAGTATGAATCATGCTGTGAAACAGATGCATCAAAGACAGTTGCTAACCAGGAGTCAAACCAACATTTGTCAGTATTAAATGGTAAAAATAATACGGAAAGTTCAGATGTTGTACCATTAAGCGACAGTGAGGACAAATACAAGGTGCCCAAGGATGACTCTTCTGTCATGGCTAGAAAGGATGTGGAGGGATACTGTGATCAGCAGTTTCTGCCAGAAAGGAAAGAGGCAATTTTATATTTTGAGGAAAACCTTTGTTCTCAAGTTGCCTTTATTGAAAATGTTGGCTTGGAAACCAGCATTCTCATAGATAAGACACTGGGTTTAAAGGACGAGGAGATCGAAGTTATGCGGTTCTGTGATAGATCTGGTGAAGCTGTCTCTGTTAATCAGGATCTTTCTAGTGCTATTGCTCTAACAGGTTCCTGCACTCCAAAGACGCTAAGACAAAGCACCCTAAGCAGGAGTGTTTTACATGACCACACAGCTGAGAACCCAATGAGCCATTTGTGGCCTGAGCTCCCGGAGAGCCCAATGCCTCCTCCACTGTTGAACTCCACATCCCTGGCTAATGCTTTTAGCTATACACCTGTTCCACAAGACCCACCCAAGACAAAGGATGTGGAACCTAAAATGGCTTTTGCATACAATCAGAAGTTGTTAAATGCCCCTTCAGTTTTGGGTAACGGGCCTCTGCAGGAACAGCTCAGACAAATGGCTGAATTGTTGATGGTTGCGTCAGGGAAGATGGATGTTCCTACTGCAGCACCAGTAAATCATCACAATGCTTTAGTGGGCACTTCTCCAGTAGTGATGCGTAGCGCTTGTGTCTGGAGCACCCCGGTTCAGCGGATGGAGCGGAGCGTTAATACTTCAGCAGCGATAGAAATTTTAAAGGAGGTTGATGTTTCTGATGCCAGCACTTCAACTGACTCTCTGCTATGGAAGTAAGTAAGATAAGCATGAATTATTGTCTCTCTGTTGATGTGATCTACATTGTCTCTGTATGATTCCCTCTTTGAAGCCTGATGCCTGGAAATATGGAGTATCTGTCTAGATCAGAGTTGGAGCAGAGATTGACTTCTACGCTCATCATGGTGGAGGTTCTTTCCCAGCAGCTCACTTCTGTACAGGCTCATAATTTGAGCAAAAACACTTCTCCATCAGATCTCAGAGAGAAACTCGTCCAGACAGACCACACTGAGCTCAGACAGGTGACAACCCAGCTCCATAGAAAGCTTTTTGGAAGAAAAACTCTGAAATATCTGGTATTGATTTTCTTGATCTTGTCTTTATTTCCCAGAATGGGACATATAAAGATTTGTATGGAACTGCCCTGGAGAGAATTCAGAGTCTTGAGCATGATCAGGAGGTTCTTCACAGTTTATATAACAGCATTAAAGCAATGAGGATTGGGATGGTAAGAGACTTTAAAATAGGTTTTTAAAGTTACACTTGCATTTTTCAGTTTTACAGGTCTTACATTTTATCATTCTTCTAAAGGATTCTTTTAAGTCTAGCACAGAGGATGTCATCTTCAAGATGAAACAGATTGGATATACTGTTAATGTTGATCAGGAAACTTTATCTAGACAGGTACTCTACTCAATTTCCAATGTATTTCATAAGCGTCATAGAAGATATTTGTCAAGAAATCACATCTCATAAAAAGTCTGTGTTACGTAGGTTAGTCAGATGAAGTCTCTTTATGGGAGGCACAAGGACACGCTCCAGAGGATGGAGCAGAAGATGACAGATATGAGACATCGCATGGACAAGGCTATAGAGGAGAAGGAAGCGGTTAGATGCCATTTTTATAGCTTTTTCTGAAGCTTAAGAACACAATATTTTCTTAAATATCCTGTTAATCTTTGCCTCTTATCCTGTTCATTTGTTTTTGTGTGCAGGCCTTCAATGTAACGATACAGTTAAGGGACTATCATGCTGTTCAGGTGGCAGAACTAGAGCACACTGTTGGATCTCAACAGGATCTGATGTCAGCCCTCAAACTGGCTTACCCATCACTGGTCTGCTTATATTGTTTGCATCCATGCCTCAATTTATATGAAAATATAATTTTCCCACTAGCTTAATGGTAACCACAGACACTCTGAAAGTGAAGGCTTGCTTGACTGTCTGTGTTATGTCCTTGTATTCTGAGTGAGTTGTGTGACCTCTCCAAGGTTGAACTGAACAAGTCATACATGGAATCCATCTGTGCAGCAAATGACCATTTGAGAAGGAAGCACGAAGATCACATGAGCTTGTTAGCGGAGGTAAGACACATTTAAAACCATCAGTGTGCAGTGTGTTTCGATATTGAAATGAAAATAGTATGCTAAATTTTGCTAACTCAGTCTTTATGGAGCAAAATAACAGTTTGCCCCCTTTCCTCAATGGGAAGCTGAGGAAGGCTCAAGAGCTGATTCAGAGGATAAACCCAGTGCTTCACCAGCTCCATCAGAGGGCTACAACCGCTGTGGAGAGCAGCAAGCAGCATCTGGAAATGAGAGACAGAGCCGTGGAAGAGCGAGACCTGGTTAGACATTTACCACTGAAGTTAAATTATATTGTTATTTATTAATTCTCAGTTCCATGTCTTTCAACCTTAAAGGAACGCAAAAAAAACTGTAAGAAAAATTATTATGAAGCCATATAATAGCTTACAAATTCTGTCTGAAGAACAGACATAATTTGTGAGAAACACATCCAGTGATGTTATTTTTTATTTTAAAATCAGACCAAAATCAGTCTCATTTCGACCAGATATTGCATGTTAAAGTGCGGTCCCATTTGCCATTGTTGGCAAAAAAACTGTTTAATGGAAATTCATGCTATCTGAATTTCATGTCAGGGCAAAAGATTGCCCCACGCTGATTCATCACTTTGGCTAAGAGCAAGATACCTGGACTGAAATTGACATATGGTGTGTGATCTGTGAGAAAATCTGTTGTTTTTGCATGTGAACATTTTGCTAACATGACTGCACTTTTTATAGTTGCTGATTTTTCACTTCATACTGGCATGACAGCTGCTTGCTTGTCTCATGTCATTTGTGTGCACACCCATACCAAAAGACAATTATTAAACTAAAAAGATTAGTGAATAAAAGTCTTATTTCTGACCAAATGCTTATGGTAATTTGCAATATCAAGAGATTGATGTTGTGCAGCCTTACAGCACATAAGTCCAATTTGTTTGTCTGTAGGCTTGACTGTCCATCCACACTGTCATGTCTTTCATCACTGAAGTGAATTAGGTCTGTTTGTAAAGACAGTTTGATCAATATCTGGTTCAATGCATATGTGGTAATGATTTCAGCACAATGGCAAAAAGACAATAAAATAAAAAGTGAAAATGTCAGCATGGAAAGGTGCAGCAAAATGTAATCTTGCTGCATTGAATTATATTTTGTCTGCAACTTCACTTTAAGATGTTACAGTGATAGTTCACCCAGAAATTTAAATGACCCCTTGATTTACTCACCCTCAAGCCATCCTAGGTGTATTTGACTTTCAGGTGTATATGACTTTCTTCTTTCCGATGAATACAATCAAAGTTATATACAAGAGAGAATGGTGTTCCAGCCGATGCTGTAGGACGAAGGCGTAGTGTAAGCTCCTGTGAGAATATGCCAGTCTCGCGAGACTGTTTTTACTCGAGTAAAGGAAGCAAAGTTTCCTTTGTTCAGCAAAGGACTCCTCTTATATTAAATCAAAATCCTCTTACATTTTACTTTACAAACCCTTGTTTTGTATTTTTAATTCGTGACTGGTGTTTTGTTTTGTTCTCTCTGTGCTTCCGTGTTCGTCACTTCGTATGTATTTTTTTTTTTTATGAAGGATGCACCTCATTGGACTTCTATTGCACTGTTGAACTTCTATTGCACTGTTGAATATCATTATCAACAGCCATTCACTGCCATTATAAAGCTTGGAAGAGCAAGGACATTTTTTAAAATAACTCTGAGATTTTTTATTCGTCTGAAAGAAGAAAGGCATATACACCTAGGATGGCTTGGGGGTGAATAAATCATGGAGCAATTTTCATATTTGGGTGACCTATCCCTTTAAGTGGCATTTTCAGAAATAATTTCAATTGCATTTCAAATGCCTTGGATTGGGTTTGCAGGAATCTATTATTCTTATTATTTTCAAAGTTCAGTCTACAGACAGTTAAACTGATATGCGAAAATACTGGATTTTTGTTGCCTGTCTAAAGCTGTGAAAGAAGTGTATCTTCATCATCACCCATTAAACTATTTCACTTAAAAAAAGAGACAGGAAAATCTATGATGTGACTCCTTTAATCTCTTTATGCATTTACTTTAGATGCAGTCTGCCTTTTAAATTGCTGTTTCTATTAATTCCCAGATGGAAAATGAACTAGAGCACATGAGATCAAGCTTGCAAGATGCCAGTCAGCAGATTTCAGACTTGAACATGCAGCAGACCATTATGACTTCAGGTGTGACAGTGATTTACTTTGAATTGATTTATTCCCTGTGTAGTCAAAGGAGAGCTTTTACTTCATTCTGCTGTGTGTGTTTGTTCAGAGATGTCAGTGCTGAGGGAGCAGCTGAATCAGGCAGAAGAGGAGCGCTTTCAGCTGCAGAGGAGGAGCACTGAGCTCTCAGCCACTGTCACATCTACATTGGCCTCTTACGCCTTCCTAGAACAGACCTTCGCCTCTGAGACCAGCAAGTATGCAGAAATCCACGTGTGGAATTTGCTTTTTGTAAATCAATTAATTTCATATTACTTTTTGGATGACTGAATTATATCTATTAATTTAGGGATACACCGATTTATAGTTTCGACCTAGAATCATTTCTATTCTATTTATTTGCACGAGTATCTAACAGTGGTTCTCAGCCAGGGTGCCAGTGCCTCAAGAAAGATGTAAATGATTTAAAATAAGCCAAAACAAGCATTACAATAATCAAAAACAACTAAAAATGAAGATATGGTAACATTTCAGTTTAGGGACTAGTTATCACTATTAACTAGTTGCTTATTAGCATGCATATTACTGGTGTATTGGCTATTTATTAGTACTTATAATAAAGCACATATTAATGCCTTATTCTGTCTGATCATATTTTATATTCCTTAATCCTAACCCATACCTAACCTTAACAACCAAAAAGCCATAGTTAATAGGTTAGTAGTTATTTCATAGTTTGGTTACAGTGAGAACAGGTCTCCAAAATACAGTGTGACCAAAGATATTTCTCATCGTTATTTGTTTCTCATCAAGATCCATTGATGATCCAGAGTACCCACTGTCTTGAAAAACCTGGATATACTGTATGAAAGAGCCTAGTTTTAAGTGTGATTCTAGAGCAGGGTATAAAACTCAGTTTCTGGTTTCCAACCCTGCTTCAACACAGATTCAATGTAGTTTTCAAATATATCGATACTCAAAACTATGATCAGAAAAGCAGTGATTGGCTGGCAGAAAGATAGTAATGTAATTACATAATGTAATTGAGAATGTTTTTTTTAATGATTCCCAGTTATTTTTCACCATTAGTATTTGTACAGGCTTTGCATTTTTTTATGTCAAGAGTTGTAATTAGCAGCAGTTCATTGAATTTTGAAGCAGATTTGTTATACATGACGGCATTAATTATAGATTTTTAAAACTGTTTAAATTAATTGTGCATCATAAAAGCATTTTGAGATTTAAGAAGTGGACTCCTAGGACTGAGTGGACTCACACACATAAAAGTTCACCGTTCAAATTAATGCACGGTTCAGTTAAACTATACATAATGTGTTATATATATATATTGGATAATTAATATATATAAATAATGTTATAATTAATATATATATATATATATATATATGTAAGGGTAGGTGTGGACGGGTAGGTTTAGGGTAGGGGTAGGTATGGACCATAGACTGTAAAAAACAGGTATGGTCATATATCAAATATCAAACAGCGAAAGAAACTACTTGCATGCAATGTCCTAGTTATGCTGTTTAAGACATGAATGGGATCAGAAAATGTAAAGAGTGTGGTAAATATAGAAGATATTACAAATATTAAAATGTATCTTATAAAAAGAATATGCGTGTCAGATCCGCGTCACGTTCGGCAGCAGCTTTTAAAGCAATAGCAGGAAAATAAGTTAATATGCTATGATGTCTATTAATGCAAGAACAAAAGAAAAAAGAGGAAATCAATAACTTTTATAGCTTTAAGGGGTTCATCTGTATTTAATAAACAATTTAGTGTTTGGTAACTATTCGTTTTCTGTATATTTCTGCTGAAGGGCACAGGTAGCTAAATATGTAATTTATTATGGGTTCATGTGAAGATTGTTTTAAGTTCACTTAAATGAGAAGTTAAGTCAAATAAATGTTCAAATTGATAGCTCTCAATTATACTGTAATCCTGAATGGCCACAGTCAATGGTTATATATTAAGGGAAAAAACTATTTAATAGAGACATTGATATCAGTGATTCTGGCCTTCAATCATAAAAAAAGCCATTTTAAAAGCACTTTAATGCCATTAAAGAAATATGAAAAATAAACTCTGTTGTTTGTATGTTGTACGTTTGAAGATTGAATGTGAAATTATTGCAATATAAAAGTATATTTAAAAACTTTAATGTTAGGTGAGCACTGATGCTAACGTGCTCTAATTATTAGGTGTGTTTGACTTGAAGCAGCGCTGCAGAACGATCAGTGTATGACACGTTAGAGATTTGAAAGCATCAGGAGCGTCTGCTCTCTGTAGCTCCCACTGTACTTTGATGTCACACACTGATCGGTCTGCAGTGCTGCTTCAAGTCGAACACGCGTATAGTGTTTGGAAAGGGGCCGTGCTCGGTGGCTCGATTGCGTCATCGAGTCCTGATTTAGCCCCGCCCAAAAAATCCTGATCACGAAAATGACTTTTAAATTGTTAAAAAAAATTGTTTAACGGTCTAACTCCACAATTAAGTACTACATAGTTCACAGTCTTTGTAACATGTTTGAGCAATGCATTTCTAACATTTATAATGTTTACAAACAATTCTCAGAATTGACTTTACATGGAGCTTAAGTCATGTAAATTCATAAAATCTTATAACTCTATGGGCATTTTTATAACAAATATACTTTTTTTTTCCTAGCTGTGCCATGCAAATAATTTATTTGGTAGAAATTGTAAGCAAAACATTTTTTAATCCTTATCCAGTAAATCACAAAAAAACTGTCATATGGCCTTGGGATATTTATTGTTGTGGGACATTTGGGGTCCTTGAGTTTAAATAGTAGAGAACCACTGCTCTAGTGTACAGAAAGATATATTAAAATGCAGTACAGTAAATTGAACAATACTTACCATTAATGTGATGACTTCTATTTTCATCATTTTGCATTTGTAAAAAAAATAAAATATATATATGAAAGACTGGGATTACCACTCATAAATTATAATTCAAATGTGTTTTGTTTTATTGACCAAAATATTAATGTTACCGATTGTTGATAAGCACTTTGTTACTTTTGAAAAGGTGTAGGGGCTCGAGTCCCCAATGCCCCCCCGCACTTTCCCTGCCATATCCTACCGTTTAATAAAAAAATTAGATTATATCTACATTAATCATTGGTTCTGGTGGGTGTCGGGTGGATGATTTATTTTTAACAGAGCATTTGGGTTGTGTTAGAGCTTATCTGTACATCTCTATTATACCAGATGGATAATTGTTTAATACATTTCAAACCAGGCAAATGAATGGAGACCTAACAATGATCAAATTATTTGTGGAATAAAATGAGAGAAGATGTATAAAAATTGTTGAGATGATGGTTGTGACACAAAAAAAAAACTTGTGAACTTGTTAAACTATAAAACCACATCAAAATGACCTTAACTTTTATTTATATTATAAAACTTTCTAAATGTTGACAACTATATGGAAACCTTCTAAAATGTATAGTGATGAAAAGGGATAGTTCACCCAAAAATGAAATGTACTTACCCTGTATTACTATAAACCTGTGTAATTCGTTTTTTTTCTCTGCAGGGCATACAAAAAGAAATTTAGCAAAATATTTAACTGTTTTGCCAGTGCAGTTAACAACATTGAACCACACTGACCTACTGTATGAACAATAAAAAAAATTATATTATTGGAGCAATATATAGGGTGCAATTATATGTTATTTTATTTTTCTAATTTAGGTTGCAGCAGTCAATGTGTGATGCACAGCAAGCTACAGAGAAAGCAAACCGGTATATCTTCATACATAATCCCTCTTCTTTTGTTTATTGTTGCATTAGTAAATGTACAAAAAGTACTTTTTATATATATAATAAAATGCTTTCGGCAGACTTGAGGAAGCACTGGAGATTTCCAGGAAGCAGCTACAGGAATATGAGGAGACACGGTGGCAGAGAGAAAGCCTGATTAAAGAGCTCCACTCTGAATCTGAGATTCATCGCCACCAGCTCGTTCAACTGGCTCAACTGAAGACTGAACTCTCCAGTGCCAAAGAAATGAGTGAGGTGATGAGATATTAGACTTTACACCAAAACATTACTTTAGATATACCAGTTACTCCCATTTTAACAGAAATGTGTTTTGTTTTATCAGTTCTTGCTGGCAGAAAATGAAATGGCACGGGAACAGATGGAGGAAAGTGAGCGATTACTGCGGTGCCACTTACAGGGCCTGAGAGAGAGAAACTTGGACTGTGAAGACCTCAAACTAGCGCTGGAACAATTGCGGTACATAATATTCTTGTCTACTCGCTGTTACTTTTCAGAACAAATCAGAATGAATAGAAGTTTTTTCTGATGAAATCTCTTCTCTAAGGCTTGAGAAAGAGTCCCTTCAGGAAGAGCTGGACAGTACACGATACAAAGCCCGCAGCATGCTGCTGGAACAAGGAGAGCAGATGGCTCAGGCATCTAATGATGTCATGCTTCTAAACCACAGAGTTTGCTGTCTCATGAGCATCTTAAAAGAGTCCCTAACCTCCAAGGTCCCTATGCTTTACTACACTTGTCAAAATTGAAATGCTGTGAATTACTGGAAGGTTTCAATTTTCATTTTAATTTTTAAAATTTAAAAGTAAAATTTTTCATTTTTCTCATTTATATTAGTTGTTCTTTTTATATATATATATTTTTTTTAAATATACATAGTTTTCAAATATTTATTTTTAATCAGCTGGCATGGCAACATTTCTATTTTGTTTGTTTAATATTTACATATCAATTTTTTTACATTTACGCATTTAGCAGACGCTTTTATCCAAAGCGACTGGAGGTATGAAATGTATTCAGGCTATACATTTTTTTTTATTTTATTTTTATTTTATTTTTATTTTTTTAGTGTGTTCCCTGGGAATCAAACCCACGACCTTTGCATTGCTAACGCAATGCTCTAACCACTGAGCCACAGGAACACTATATTTTCGCCTTATTAGTCAACAGTAACAACACTGGTTTGTTGTTTGCACTTACAGTGCAAGCTTTGGTCAATTACACAAGAAAGTTTAAAATCTGAAATGTGCTTATAGGTATTTTTAGTACAGTTTTTTTTTAATCAACATTTTAAAGTATAACAAGTAAATGTAAATGGGTTTACTTGTGTCTAGGTTTTGTTAAGTGGAAAAACTTGATATAGAATAGTACAAATTATTTGTTAATTGACATCACTCCATTATAATAGTTATAATTTAGTTTTATTGTGTATGCTATATTTATTCAAGGTTCTTTTTTCCTGAATTAATAACATTGTTTTGCATTTCTCAGGAGTCAGAGAACTCATTGGAGTCTCATCGACATCCTTCCAGCTCTTTTGTGGATTCTATTATGGTGGCCATGATGAAGACCCAGGAACCTGAGACAGAGTCTCCTAAGGGTTCAGGTGCGTTAGTGTTTGGTGCTTGTGTTGTCTGGTTGGAAAGCAGTTCTAATCCTGCATCATTTATTGAGGATCTTTTCCTGTAGTGTCAAAGGTTTCTGGTTACTGGCAAAAAATAATCACAGACGTGTGTGTGAGAATTTAGTGGTGATTAAAAAGGTCTTAAGCTCAAAACACACTGCACAATATTTTACATTCTATAAGATCACTGCATGTCACACTGTGCGACATGGATCTAATAAACTTGGCTATGACGTGTGTAGCAGACTGTACGATGATGACACCTATTGACTTGTACGCTACGACGCACGTTTCTAGAGAAGAATAAAACGTCATCAGAATGCGCTAGTGGTAAACAAAAAGAGTATGATAAATCCCAGTTTAGTAGTTATATTTTTTGATGTGTGCTGAAAAAAAGTAGTGGAAGTGGTCAAAGAGGAAGGGATAAGAGCTTGAGGTAAGCAGTTTTGTTTTTGTTAGCGTCATGTCGCATTTTTATTGGTTGGTCAGTAAATGTGGATCGTACCAGTAAGCACACTGCAATGATCATACTGTATCATAGGCTATCTTTGGTCGCAAGACCGTGACAAAGGCCGTATTTGAACCTCATTCACTGTACGACATAAGAGCACCGTTTAGGAGCCACGATCACAGAAATCGCCACAATTGTTTCACGATGTCAATCTTTCATCTGGGACAGCCAAGAATCGTACAGTGTGTTTAGAAGTAGTTTATAGGACTATTGATGTGTTCATTTAAGAACATGGAATACAGCTCCACACAAAACTGTTTTGATGTCAGTTATATTCAACTTTTATTCATTTTTTAATGATCACTTACATCAAAGAAAAATTGTATAGAGATGTATTCATAACTCTGCAGTCCTCTTATGTTGTGTAATGTTTTGCAGAGGAGAGGGAGGTGCAACAAGATGGCATTGGTAGTGAAACCAGTGCTTTTACCCGAATACCATCAACTACACACACAGAAGTGGAAGGTACATTCCTCACAGGATGATAACACATTCATATATTAGTACTGATGTTAGATTCAATCTCAAATATGTATGAATATATACAGGTGCTGGTCATATAATTAGAATATCATCAAAAAGTTGATTTATTTCACTAATTCCATTCAAAAAGTGAAACTTGTATAATGTATACATTCATTCCACACAGACTGATATATTTCAAGTGTTTATTTCTTTTAATTTTGATGATTATAACTGACAACTAATGAAAACCCCAAATTCAGTATCTCAGAAAATTAGAATATGAAAAGTATGAACATGAAAATTATGAGCATGTACAGCACTCAATACTTAGTTGGGGCTCCTTTTGCCTGAATTACTGCAGCAATGCGGCGTGGCATGGAGTCGATTAGTCTGTGGCACTGCTCAGGTGTTATGAGAGCCCAGGTTGCTCTGATAGTGGCCTTCAGCTCTTCTGCATTGTTGGGTCTGGCATATCGCATCTTCCTCTTCACAATACCCCATAGATTTTCTATGGGGTTAAGGTCAGGCGAGTTTGCTGGCCAATTAAGAACAGGGATACCATGGTCCTTAAACCAGGTACTGGTAGCTAAAACTTCCTGGTATACGGCTGTGTTGACCATGGACCTCAGAAAACACAGTGGACCAACACCAGCAGATGACATGGCACCCCAAACCATCACTGACTGTGGAAACTTTACACTGGACCTCAAGCAACGTGGATTCTGTGCCTCTCCTCTCTTCCTCCAGACTCTGGGACCCTGATTTCCAAAGGAAATGCAAAATTTACTTTCATCAGAGAACATAACTTTGGACCACTCAGCAGCAGTCCAGTCCTTTTTGTCTTTAGCCCAGGCGAGACGCTTCTGACGCTGTCTGTTGTTCAAGAGTGGCTTGACACAAGGAATGCGACAGCTGAAACCCATGTCTTGCATACGTCTGTGCGTAGTGGTTCTTGAAGCACTGACTCCAGCTGCAGTCCACTCTTTGTGAATCTCCCCCACATTTTTGAATGTGTTTTGTTTCACAATCCTCTCCAGGGTGCGGTTATCCCTATTGCTTGTACACTTTTTTCTACCACATCTTTTCCTTCCCTTCGCCTCTCTATTAATGTGCTTGGACATAGAGCTCTGTGAACAGCCAGCCTCTTTTGCAATGACCTTTTGTGTCTTGCCCTCCTTTTGCAAGGTGTCAATGGTCGTCTTTTGGACAACTGTCAAGTCAGCAGTCTTCCCCATGATTGTGTAGCCTACAGAACTAGACTGAGAGACCATTTAAAGGCCTTTGCAGGTGTTTTGAGTTAATTAGCTGATTAGAGTGTGGCACCAGGTGTCTTCAATATTGAACCTTTTCACAATATTCTAATTTTCTGAGATACTGAATTTGGGGTTTTCATTAGTTGTCAGTTATAATCATCAAAATTAAAAGAAATAAACACTTGAAATATATCAGTCTGTGTGGAATGAATGTATACATTATACAATATATTGAATGGAATTAGTGAAATAAATAAACTTTTTGATGATATTCTAATTATATGACCAGCACCTGTATGTGTCTATATGTGAGTGTAATAATATAATTAATCCATATAGATAGATAGTTAGATGGTTATACAGATACTCTCTTGTGTACTCAGTGGAAAGACGGAGCCGTATGTTGGAGTTGTTGTCTAATTTTGGTGAGACCATCTCGGACTTTCAGCTCACATTAGACCAATTGAGAATCCAGAAAGACACGGAGCAGCAGACTCTGAAGCAGACCATGTGAGTTACTCAAACTCCGGTAAACTCCGTAATGCTCATTTGCAGGGGAACAAAAGAATGGCTGGGTTTGAACTGAGTTTTCAGTTATGTATGGCTTAAATATGTGTTAATATGTAATTTTAATATATATCATTCATATACATTTATAACATTCAAAATTCATTAAATAGTTTAACAGTAGATGTAAAGTCACATTAAAATACAGTATTATCCAATCAGCTAGCTGAACCCTTTGTAGTTTGTCCACTTGTTTTTTGCTTAACTTAAAGGTATAGTTGAAACATAGATATAAATGGACTCATCCTCATGTCATTCTGAAACTGTTTTCTTTCTCCAAAATACAAAAGACGACATTTTGAAAAACATTGTTAACCAAAAAAAAAAAAAGATAGCATTTTTTACTTTCATTGTATGCCAAAAAAAATAAAAATCTCAAAATGGCATATTAAATATTCCGCAGAAGAAAGTCAGTCAGACTGGTTTGGAATGTCATGACGAGCAATGGTGAGATTAACTTTAATTTTCTGGTGAACTATTCCTTTTAATATAGTATAAATAAGTACACCCCACAAACGACACGCAAATAGATTCCAAGTTTCATATCCGAGTTAAACATCAAATCCATTAATCATACCTGAACAGGTCATACCTGAACATCAAGTACTCAAAAAATACTAAATGTTTAGCATGTGTTTCAGTTAGGATCTTCTTTCCTCATTTTTATTAACAAATGTGTTCTTGTCAGTATGAGTTTGGGACATTATGTACAAAAGAAATCTGGATCTCATATTTAAGTGAAAAATACATTTTTCGGTGGGGGGGTCAGTTTTATATTTTACACCATTAGTTTAATATATCGAAATTAATCTTTGACAGCTCAGGCGTAATGAATTTCACTATCAGTTAGTTGTGGCTAACTCTGATCAGCTCTGATCACTTTTCAGTAGTAAAATATGACTGAATAACAAAACACTTTAGACAGTGTTTATTCTGTTTGATGTGGCTAAAGATATATTTTTTCTACAAATCTAGTTTCATTACTACTACATTTTATGTTCTAACAATTTTAGTCTTTCTGTTTTGTAAAAGAACTCTCCAGCAATTAAATGTTGCTTGTCATTTAAAATTCAGATCATCGTTACTGTTTGCAGTTTGCACATGCATGTAAATCACCTGGACTGTAACACAGAAAGAGAGTGCTATTATTTTTACCCAAACCACTTTTACTGGTATACGACATTTAATTTAAGTTTTAAATTAATCATTGTTAGTCATGTCACAGATTTTGTTGCAGAAAATAATTTTATATTCATAACAAAACAACATTACCTGAAAACTAAAGTATAGTATTCACACAAATGCATCATGCTATTGCCTCACCTAATTATTTTACCCTGAAACATTCCATGTTTTCTGACAACCTGCTGTTTCAGATGTGCCCTGCAGGAGGCGCTGCAGGAGGCGTCTCATAGACACAAACTAGAGGTCTCAGAGCTGAGGCAGAATGTAGACCGACTGCAGGCTCAGGTGGAGAAGGATGCTGTGGTCCTGCAGCAAAAAGCCCAGGTAAATGTTCAAATCGCTGTTTATGAACACAAACTCTGTTTCATAAACACTCACAAGACCCATTGTCAACTGTAAATATCATCACATTCTCATCATTGCTGCTCTATGTACAATACCATGAACAACCCGTCTGCACATCCCTCTTATTCACATTACTATTTATTAAGTCCCAGTACACTGTTTTTTTTTTTTTTTTGTACATCTTATTGTTTTTTTTGCACATCTTGTTGTTTTTTTGCACATCTCATTGTCTTTTGCACATCTTATTGTTTTTTGCACATCTTATTGTTTTGCACTTTTTTATTTCATTGCACATTTTACTCTTATTTCTCCTTTTCTTACCATATGTATGCCCTTGTGTTATGTTACTTATACAATTTGTATTCTTATTGTTTTGCACTGTCCACTGAGCGGACCTGATTCGATTGCATTTCACTTCTAGTTATGCCCTGTATAACTATTATGTGACAAATAAAGAAACCTTGACCCTTGACCTTGACCTTGATCCATATTTCATAGAAATTTTCAGGATCAGTTTCCCAGCGGCTACATTCTTTAATTTAGCTCTCAGGGATTTGGAGCATCAGAGGATTAAATGTATGTCATTAAGTCATTTGTCTGTCATTTTTAAGGATGAAAGAAACTTGAGGAAACTGTGCAGTGAGATGGAGGAAAATTTGGAGGCGGCACACAAATACAGAGCAGAGAATAGTGTAAGTAACCTATAACAGTGCAATCACTGCCCACAGACATAATGCTGACTATATACTATATACACGTTTTTTGACTGATGGATCATTGTTGGATACATTTCTGTGATTGTCGATGCTATTGTTAGATTGTTGTATAATAACTAACTAGCCTTTTCTCTGTTGTGTGAAACAGGAGTTGCGTCGAGAAGTTGCTGATTTGCGTCGGCTGGAACAGCAGGCACAGGTGGAGGCTCAGGTCTTGAGGGAGGAGCTTAACCGAACAGGTGTTCAATCAGCAGCCAGTGCCAAACTAGATGAAAAAATCAAACTGCTCAGAGAGGTATGGCAGTCTGTCCAGTTTTTCCTCTGTAACTGGCATGGAATGATATTATTAAATAGTGTATATCCCCTGACCCTCAAACTGTCCAAAACAAAATCAAATGTTATTAAGTTCACTATTTTAAGCAGTTGGCATTTAGACGTTTCATAGACTCAAGAGTTTGAGTTGATTTTCTTCATATTATGTATAGGCATATTACATTATGTATTTTAACAGTGCTGTGCAATAAAACCATGTAATTACTTGGTTTTTATATTTCAATTGAGCAAATTATTATTGCCTCATTGTTAGTTTATATTTAAATAGTCATTCTAAAGCCTGGTTTTCACTTAGATCTGTTTGTTACAAAAAAATTTTTTACTTGATTACCAATATAATCATTAGTACAGCCCTAGATTAGTTCAAATATTTCTAAATACAACTGCATTTTTAAAATAGAAAATTTCTTAAAAATAGTATTAAAATATTGTCTCTTTCTAGTGAACCAAGTATCTTTACTTTGTCTCATCTCGTGAGCTACGTGTATTGTCACACCCCTAGTGTCAATAAGTAGTGATATAGCTCATAGTTTTCCAAGAGTATGATATAGCTTTCATTCTTCAGGTCAACCATATATTCATGAAAAACAAAATCTGTTTGAATAAGGAAAGCAATAACTTTGCCATAGTATCCTTTCAAATGTTAAAGTTGCCACAGTCATTGCATGTGCTGCCCCGTCCCTAGGAAAAAGTTAAGGCTCAGGATTTTTTTTGCTTTAACCCCTTCATTCTGTTCATAGGTTGAGAAGCTCAAGGCAAATTTAATGGAAACAGAGGAAAATCGTGCCAAGGTCTTGGAGAGGGCAAAACGACATGTAAGTCTTACCTGCATTATTATTATTGTTATAATTGTACAGACACAGTTTTACTTTAGCAATTGACCCTTCACAAGGAGCTTGATTGACAGGTGATCTGACCAATCATAACTTCAAATCTGTCATTTTGTCTAACAAACAAATCAGACAGGAGAGTAGATTAACTTCGGTGGACTTAAATAAAAACAATGGTGTGTACTGAATGATATATTTCCATGGTTGAAATAAAATACCTTCTGATGTTCATTAATGTTTATTTCGTGCTTTAACTTGTAAATATGAAAAGATGATCGATTCACATGCTGCTTATACTGAGTGGCGTGAGAGCGTTATGGCTTGTTGGACATAGTAAACAGTAACTAAGGAGGGCGGGTCTTTGCGAAAGAGTCAATTGTGAAAGAAAAAAAACAGTCTTTGTCAAAATCATGCCTTTTTGAACTGTAAGTGATGAGACAAATTATTTATGTACATTTAATATCATGGTGTAGTATTTTTATTTTATTTTGTATTAAATTAAATATGGTTCTGTAGCAAAGGGTCCATACCATGAACCAGAGTAAACTGGAGCGAGAACTACATCTGCTTGATGATATGATTGAAAGAGTAAGACAGGTGAGAGGAACAATAAAAAAAAATCTATTTAATATATACTGTATGTATTAGATATATATTAACAAATGTACTGTTTTCTTCCATTCACAGACATTGTCTTCTATTCCTGATCTTGTCAAAAGCTGTCCTGAACTACAAAATCTTGTAGAATTTCTTGAATGAGTTTACTGAAAATTCAGAAATGTCAGTTTAGTTTTTAAATGCATAATTGTTAAATAAACAGTTTTCTTGATTTCCTCTCAAATATGTTCTTATTTAAACTAAAGAATAATCTTCAGACATTCTGTCTGGTGAAGTTTGTTTGCCAATCTGCTCATTTTGTAAGAATCTTTTATTTTGTAAGTGATAAATTAGTGTATGGATACGCTTTGTTTAAAAAAGTTATTGTCTTAATTTAAAGTTCTGTATATGTATTAGACTATTATAATTATTATCAGGACATCAGTAACATTTGTGTTTCAGTGTTTTAAATTCTTGTAATACAGATTGGATTTAAACAGAAAATCTTGATTGAATGCTTTTTTTTTTGTTTACTCATAGTCTGAATCATATATAAAGGCTGATTGATGAGCAGATAGTCCAGTAATTAATCATAGTTATTCTAATCATGCCAGTGCTTGTTAAAGCCTGGTGAACAATGTGATGTTTTAATCCACCTATTCAAGCACAATGTTCACTGATGTGTTCTTCTGCTTCACTGAAACTCAATACCTCCATCTCTACTTTGACCTGTCATTTAAAACCTACGCAGTTGACGGCTAAACTTTCCCTTCTCACCATGTTAGGCTTTCATCTGTCTCTTTTTGCCTTTTGGTTGAATAAAGGCAGATGCATTGAATTCATGACTAATATAGCAAGACAAATACATTGAAAAATGTAATTTTAGCACAAATACTGGCCACTTCATAACCTTGTCAAAAATGCCAGCATTACACTCTACCCTGATCCTTCATATATATATGAATTACCTCCTTTATATTAAATACCTTCAGTTTTATTGTTGGGTTTCAAATCCTTGTTCGGATACTGCTAAAAAAAATGTAAGTAGCTTTATATTTCTTTATAGCCTGTTATCGTTTTATTACCAATACTAAATTGTTCTGCAATATTGACATCACTATTGTTTTCTTTTCTTGTCACTGCACACATCTGGTCTATATTAGTAAGCATAAATATTTAAAATCACCCTTTTTAAAAAAGGTGGAGAGTGACAGGACATAAGTAGTGGCCAGTGCCGTCGAATAACAAGCTATTGTGTGGAACTGGAAGACTTAGTCTAATAAAGCTCGGCAAAGATAATGGGCATTTTCAAAATGAATTGCCTCTCTTGTAACCCTTTTTGCCCTCATTCTGACCATTGTGTTGTCAATTAAATATGTGCAGTGTAAACTTAAATGATCAGTCATCCATGCAATTTTTGAGTCTAACTGCATGCAATATAGTTTTAATGACTGAAAGCTTGCCACAAAAGAATGTATACATCAATATCTTATTTTTTTTTAAAATAGATGTCAGCTTTCATTATCTTAGTGTTAGATAATAAAGGCTGGTTATTCTTTCAAAGTACAAAATATTAATTTGTAATATATGCATTTTTAACAAGAGAAAAGAGAGAAAAAATATTATTTGGCATCACCTCTTTTAGAAATAAGTGTAATTAAAATAAGGGAAATCAGTTAACATTTCTGTAAATTTAGAGTTCTGCTGAAACTGATTCTTGCTTTAGAGCCTAGTTTTCTTTATATAGGCTATTCACCGTTAAATTTAAATACTAAATGGTTTCTCAGAACTCCTTCTCTAAAGGATATAGTGACACAGCCTCTTGTAGAAACATTTTATAGCACTGAATTAAGTAAATGCAGTACGTTATTTAAATGAAAAGTAAATCTTAGCATTTACTCTTTTACCACATATGACAATTATAAGACAAGTGTATACAAACCATATGAACACATTTCACTCAATTAAAAAAAGTTTGATCTTTATAAACATTTGTTTTTTTGACTTGTTTTTACCATGTTGTAATAGAAAATTGTCTGTACATGTGTAAATTGAGATGATTAACATCTCCATTTACTCAACTGCAACTGATGGAATCACATTAAAGCAATAACATCCGTTTAAATGTCACAGTTTTTCACAATGTTTTTCATATTCACTAAAATAGTCTCTCCAAAGATTCTTGTGCGTCCGCGTTCTTCCAATGGAAAATAATCATCCATGAACTTGTTTAGGTGGCAGTCACAAACCTGTCCATGTTACCCGAGTAAGCCGGATGCCTGATGTAGGCTCCCGAGCTTCCTACTGGACCAGAGTTATTGTACTGAACAAAAGAGCCCAGCTGTGCAGGGGAGGTTCTACCATAGGGGTCCCCCACAGCATCACCAGCAATGGGAGACAAACTGGAGATAGCCACCCTCCCTGTTGGCCCGTAGGCCTGGGTGCTGCCTTGTGGATATGATACCTGAGTCTGTCCATGTCCTGAGCTGGAGTAGGCAAAGGCCATGTTGTTTGAGGAGCTTGAGCAACACGACAGCACCGTCTCCCCGTTGCAGGACTGATGCTGGAAGCCCGGTCCTCCAAAACTGCAGGAGCCACTCTCAGGACTGAAACTGCGGCAGGACTGCTGAGGCATCATCTCTGCACTTTGGCCCATTCTGCCTGGTGACCCAATGAAAGAGTTAATTCTGAAGAACCTGGACTGACCAGCACTGAAGCTAGGAGAGGAGGACTGGTAGTAGGTAGAAGGCAGCTGTTGTGTATATGGTGGACTCGCGGCCATGTTAGAGTAGACCGAGTTGGTGTAGGCTGAGCGCGCAATGTGGACTGGCGAGAAGACGGGAGACTCGTGAATATACGATGAATATGTGGTGAAGTCGCTGCGTTTGAACCGTTTTCGCCGTCGCAGAAAGCTTCCGCTCTCAAACATGTCTTCGGCATTTGGGTCCAGGGCCCAATAGTTGCCTTTTCCGGGTCTACCGGGCTCTCGGGGGATCTTGATGAAACAGTCGTTGAGCGTCAAATTATGGCGGATGGAATTCTGCCATTTCTTGGAGTTGTCTCGATAGAAAGGAAACCTCTCTGTGATGAACTTGTAGATCCCTCCCAGAGTGAGTTTGTGGTCGGGCGAGTTGGCGATGGCCATGGAGATCAGGGCAATGTAGCTGTATGGTGGTTTGCCTCGCTGAAGGGGCCTCTTCCTCCGGCGTCCTCTTTGCGTCTCTGCTCTCTGACTGTCATTCACTGGAAGAGTGGTTTCAGAGGGTGAATCGCTCTCCACTTTAACCACAGGCATGACTCTAGTTAGAATGACTCCCAACGGTAGCTCAGCTTGGAAGTCACTATAGTCTGACTGTCACGGTTTTGGTTCACTTGGTTCTTTGTCAGGTGCAACAAGTGTTCTTTGCTTGCTGGAAATATTTTGGTGAAAAAATACCAGTCATAACGTAGACCTTAAAATCCCCAACCAGAAATATCAGTTCCTTTGCATTTCATCTGGAACATCAGGTGTGTCCTTGCACTGCGATGCTCTAAATTCTAAGCAATTCTTGTGGTACCAAGTTTACAAAATAGAAGCACTCACATAAACGGCTTTATTTGATGGTAGTCTTTGTTACGTTGAAGAGAGAAGTGAGCAGTCAATAACTGGCTGTGTTAACCAAGGAACAAACCACCTGAAGAGTTATTAGCCCCACCTCCTCAAGCAGGTTATCCGTCACATGGCTAAAAGCACATGCCTCTGCAGATTTGTATATCTTTAAGTGCTCTCTCAATTGTTAAATTTGTTTACTTAGATATTTTTTTTGGAAACAAAAAAACACTAAAAACAGATGGCCTTTCAAAGCCGGCAAATAAAACAGTCTCTTCTGTATGCTAAAACTTTTAATTCTATGGATTGGTGTAGTCAATGGATGTGTTTTCTGTAAAAAAAATATTCACTCTCAGAATACTTTTTGTTTATGATTATGTTCTTGAGACTTTTAAGTAGCTACTCTTCTCCTTGTTGCTACCGAAGCGTTTATTTTTTCCTCAGAGAATATCCAAAAGATTTAAAGGTATATCCTTTGACTACTTATACAGTTTTTAAATCTGGGGATTAATGACTCCTATCATCTTATCCCCCCACATGCAGCTAATAATTTTTCAAAAACTTAATTTTCTAGCTCTCCAGCAAGTAATAGGAAAACAACTATATTTATTTTTGTATCAAGCAAAACAGATTGGGATTCATTTTGGCTAATGTGGGTCATTTTAGTGCTCTAATAGCCTTGTTTAGTGGTAATACAAACTCCATTGCCTCCATATTTATTTTGCCCTTCAGTGCCGTGTCAGGCGGTTTCATCTGTGTGAGAAGATGTAAATATGTTATTGTAAGCCACAGTGTGTGCCTCCCTCTGTTTTAACATCATGCAAATCTGGGTCACATTTTGGTGTGTGGGTATAGACAGGCTGATACCTAGGCCAGGTAACCTCTTTCCATGTTGGGAAGATGTTTAATAAAGGAAATAAAAATGCAATTGATTATACTGTTATTCCCATAAGCTTATTGTGTTTTTTTAGTGGGAAGTATGTTGATTCTCATTTAGTGGTCTTCTTGATTTAGGAATTATAAAATTAGAATGATACAATTCTGTCCTTAAACAACCTTTCTTACCTTCCAGACTGCTCAGGTGGGCTTCTTGCATTATATTCAGTGGTTTGTTTCAAGATAGTACTTAGCAAATACTCAGGCAAAACCTCTTATGTGAGAACTTGCACTCGAGGCCAACTGAGCGGTCTTGTGCTGGGAGAGTTTGAAAGGTTATGCTGAAATGAGTTGCTCCTCGGACAGACGCCAAGACAATGAGCCTTTCTCTAAAGGTTAAACATTGCTTGGGCTTACAAAGAGATTCCTCACCTGTCATTTTAGGGTAATCTCTTGTGTTTGGCGGATTTATAGAGGATATTTCCTAAGGGCTGCCCACCCTTGTGCAGTTGGCAGAAAATGCTCTAGAGATGAGTCATAAAATGTTGCTCTCTGTCATACAGAGGATTTTACATTTAGGAAAAAGAGTTTACCTTAATACCCTGTGTTTTGTTCATACTATCACTGACGTCATCAGAGTCAATAAAACATCAAGGTAAATCAAAACACCAGAGATGATAATTTTTGAGTACATGAGTAAATCATCCAGGTGGATGCTGCACATTGGTGGTGGATGAGGAGATAGCCCCCTTACTATGTAAAGCGTTTTGAGTGTCTAGAAAAGCGCTATATAAATGTAACAAATTATTATTAAATATATGGTCCACCCCCAAAGAGCGTCAAAACAATTAGTCTTGTAAGAACATACACCAAGCACTCTTAATTCTACATGTTGCAGTGTTGAGTTGATTAAACGCAAAAGCTCTGTCTGTACGATCAATAATCAAAAGAATAATTGTGTAAATACATTTATAATTTTGTATATTTTTTAAAAACAATTCATACATTTGGTTTTGTTGACTTTAGTAGGTCCTGTACATTTTTGGAAAACTACGGACAGAACAGGGAATGTTTTAGAATATTTTATTTTATATTTAAGAAGAAATCTATTATTTAAATTTTGGTCATGAAATCTAAATGGTATTGCTTTCCGTACATTTGCCACACAGCTAAAGGATAGCACTTAAAATAAATATATGAAGCTATTATTGGTTGTTTATTTATTGAAGCAGTATGATTTTTTTTTCTTGACATGAATACTACTGAAAATCAACTAAGTAAACACTAAATTTCACTAAAGATATATTGAACAGAAAATTGCAAAATTCCCCATTATTAAATTAATTTAAATTAATTAATTTAATTAAATTAATTTAAAATACATTTTTGTTTTTTTAAATATACTTGAATATAAATGTTTAGAGTACAATTTCTAACTTTTTTACATTGTGATTTCCCCATTACGATTTCTGCATAATGTTCTTTTTCCCTATATACATGTTCAGTGCTTTATTTGGAATAGCAGTGTTTTCTGTACATTTGCCAAGATTTACAGCATACAGAAGACCTAGTTGCATGGAATGTAATGTATTTGTACTTGCGAGTTGGCAAGTTGTAACTACAACACAGTGAAATTATGGGATGGCTATGGAGCCCACTGCTGTTTATTCATGTAATTTTATACAAAGGTTTAAGCTACTTTAATGTTATAATATCTGCAGAATTAATAAGGGTTATTTAATCTGAGTTATCAAAACATTATGC
Organism: Gymnocypris eckloni scoliostomus; assembly: GCA_027564155.1. Taxonomy (NCBI): domain Eukaryota; kingdom Metazoa; phylum Chordata; class Actinopteri; order Cypriniformes; family Cyprinidae; genus Gymnocypris; species Gymnocypris eckloni. Next base: position 1,260,480 of record CM050416.1, on the reverse strand, counting down.
ATTAAAAAAATTATGCATTATGCATTAAAAAAAAATTGTTTTGTTTTCTGGACTCATTGTAAATGAAAATCTGTGGAACAGCATAGACATAAGCAAACAAAACAACAAGGGGTGGAGGGTGTGTTTCATTTTGTGAATGACATGAATTTTAATTCTGTGGAAATCGCCAGCCCTTTCCTTGGAGTTCCGCAGTCATGGATTCCAATAGCTTTAATGACAAAACAAACAAAAAAAATACATATTTTTGTTCAATATTTATCGATTAGTTTAACCTCTATCTTGACTTAATTTATACTAGCTATATGTCTACTCTTTGCATTAAAGAAAACCTGGTTTACTTTTAATGTCTGTTAAAAATATCAAAAAATGTATTTTAAAAATCACCTAAAACATAGTCAGATTTATTTGACTGTGAACTGAATTTCCTGTTTTTGTTAGAAACAGCATTTTAAAAATAAAAAAATGTGTTCTGCACAAATGTAGTATGTATTCCAGTATGAATAGAACTGTTCTTTTGAATAGTGTACAAACCGGCATAGTCCAAAAGGCCATCCATTGATGAATTATGTAAATTAGAGTTTTGTCACTATAAGCCATGCAAAAATCTCTGACATCCCCCTCATGGTGAAATGGTGACATGCAAAAGAAAACTTCAGTATTTATTTAGAGAGTCACTTTAGATAGTTTGTTTCATTTGTAAAAGACTTCACTCACACAGCTTTCCTTCAAAACACAAACATTGTTTTCTTGTTCATTTCTGTCTGGTCACAAACTCAACCTGAAATTATTAACACATTTTAGGAAACATTTGCTGTTGCTGACGGCTCTCTAAATAACCCTCTGGTCCTGTGCTGGTGACAGTTTATTTCTGTTGGGTTGCTCTTAGTGTTTCTCATGCTTTCTGGTTTAGAATAATAGACATGACTAATTGCTCAGGTGTTCAGTGTGTAACAGGGCCACTCATTTGCTCCTGTCACGGTCTGTGTGTATCACAGTGTGTGTTCTGCATTTCACAAGCTGCTAAAATTGGCAGATTCTGGAGGTTTTGCTCATTTCTTTATGTTTTTGGTGTTACTTGATCTTGAATTAATAAAGATCATTAGGATCTAAGGATGTAATTATAATTTAGGCTGCTCTAAATCACTTTTTGGATCAGAAAACTCAGCTTTCCGATATGATATTTACTGTATATCTTTAATGATGTTGTGCAATGCATGCTCATTTTTAGACCCTCTTAAATGAATTGGACCATTTTTTTTTTATGCCCTGCCAATGTCACTGCTTATCCACTCAAATCTGCATGTTCTCATTTAGATCTTTCTGCTTCTCAATCTTGCTTATTTTTGTTTGTTTGTTTGTTTATTTATTTCTGCAGTTACCTAATAATTGTTTTTATGTTTATACTTAAAAAGATTAAATATATTATAAAACATTTACTTGTAATATATTCGTTATTTAATAAAATGTTATACACAAATGGATGGAATCATTAAAATGTATGAAATAAGTTTATGAAAAGTCTCACCAAGTTTGTATTAGATAAAAAATACAGTAAAAACAGTAATATTATGAAATAATATTAACCTTTAAAATCACTGTTTTATATTTATATATACGTATTCTGATGTTTTGATGTTTCTAATGTTTAATCCAATTATTAATAATTATTCTCATTACTATCAATGTTGAAAACATTTCATTGATGTATTTATTACTATATATAAATAAGCAGCAAAACAGTTTTATATGCTCGGTCGAATGTTATAAAATGGAATGGAATATCTGACCCATTGTGTGCTTCCTTACAATTCTTTGATTCTCAGGGTATTAAATGTTGCACAAGGCATAAATCTTATCGTATTGTATCTTATCCTGTTTGTAACTTGCTTATTAGCATGCATATTACTAGCATATTGGTAGTAAATAGTTAATAGTGAGAATTGGACTTTAAAATAAAGTGATAATAAATCTTATATCTTATCTTATTCTATTTTATGTGTCATGCATTAGTCTAGTTATGGTTGTGTGTGTGTTTATTTGTGTGTACCTGAACATGTATATGTTTGCATTTAGCCTGAGCCTTGTCATTGGCAATGCAAAGTCCCAGTACCGGTTGACTGGTTCTCAGGCCTGGCCAGTTTACATAACTGAAGCAGAAGCTGCCTCTCTCGGCTAACGTTCACTATTTGTGACAATCCACAAGGCAGCCACCTGTCTGTATTGACACGGCAAATCAACACTGCTCTCTGTACATTCGCATTAGAATTACTCAGTAAAAAAAAATTGTCTGACAAGGCTTTTCAAAAAAATGTATGAAGTGACTTTCTTCTTTAAGTGATTAAAGAAGAAAGCATCCTACCAATAATTTTCTTTAATAACAGCTCTCAGTGGAGTTGTTATTAACAGAATAGTCTGCTTTGGGGAATGTATGACTGTTCTAACTCATCTCTTGAAATAATTTCTTCATTGAAGTTAGATTTATTATTATGTTCTTAAAGTACACACTTTAACACTATTAACACATTAAGTAGCATGCATATTACTAGCATATTGGTTGTTTATTAAATACTTCTTTGGCACAACCATATTTTAGATCCATTAATCATTCACCATACCTGAACTTAATAGCTACCTTGGTAACTATTAATAAGCAGCAAATTAAGTTTCTTGGCTTAAAATGTGACTGAAATATTTGCTCAAAATTTTAAAATATGGTAATTCAACAGTCTGAATGGTTACAATGCACATCAGTTTCGTGGGTTTTATGTTGGCTCCATGTGTCTGATAGTATACATCGCCACCAAGGTACTTTTCCAATGTTTCTGCAGACAGATAGACTTCTGTTGGCTCAAAAGCTCATTTTCTTTCCCCCTGCCTGCTTCTGAATGGGTTGCTCAATCCAGTTGCATTGTGAGTGAGAAGGTTCAATGTTCTCCATGGAATGTTTTCTCTCATTAGCGAAACTGGTTGTCTAGAAGGACAGATGTGGCCACACCTCGCTGGGACTTGACGATGAAATGAAGTTCCACAACCTTGAGATTTTTTTCCTTTGTTTATATGCCATTCATGGATATTGTGTAAAATGACAGAGTGGTGATAGAAATTATCTCAAATGGCCTTGGAAACCATAGCATGTTTTTCAGAATAATCCAGATGTATGTGTGTCCGTCTCTTGCTTTATGAACTCATGCATGCTGTCTAATGTTCTGAACAGCCAAAGCTCTGCATCTCTCATGAATGTCATTCAGCATTTGATCTTTCAGCTCCTGCAGATTTAGTTAAGTGTTGGCAGGATTTTGGCTGTTTAACAGATTGAACCTTTTAATATAACAAACGCGGTTTTTAAATCTTATTAAAACATCTTTGAGCTTAACAAAGTAAATATTAAAATATTATTATTATCTCAACTGATCTACAATTATCTGTCTATCTATCTGTCTATCTATCTGTCTGTCTATCTGTCTGTCTGTCTGTCTGTCTGTCTGTCTGTCTGTCTGTCATCAATTCTTTAAAAGTGAAAGAGAGAGAGTGTGAGCTAGTGGATGGTTGGCATTTGGGGATGCCTGACAAAGACAGAAAAAAATTGCTTGGTATGCAGTTCTTTTCCAGTGCCACCTGCATGTCTGTTACTACAGGATTTATATCTCCTCAATCACTGACACTACCGATTACCTGTTCTTAAAGCAAAGAGCCAATGCAAGCCACATCTTGCGCACAAGTATTCAAGCTCGCTCACACTTGATTTTCTTTGCTTTGTGGGATGGATTTACCCTATTATTACTGGCAGTAGTCTGATTATGATTTCATGATATACTAATTTCCTGCTCTTTAAACACTGATTAACCACTCTCAAATGCTTATAGTGTTCATTTGTTTCTTTTACTTAAAACTTTTCCTCCAATGTTTTGGAGGAGTTAATGCTAGAAACTAGCAACAGCAGCAAACAATAAAATCACAAACATGCTTTTTTCTCTGTGGATCAGATCCAATTACGATTCACTACTTTGGTTTTATCGACTTTTGGTTCAAAGGTTGGGTGAAAAGTTGAGTTATTATCCTAGAGAGACAGACTCACCCTGGATAGGGAAGCACTTTGACAATCAGACTAATCTCTATCAATAAACAACTCCCATTGCCATGGGTTACACTACAGCAGGTGCATTCTGGGTTTAGACTTGTATGCATGATCGGTCTATAGGACTTTCTTGGAACACAGTCTTATATTGCAAACACCTTACTTGGGATTTGTTTGCCCCTTTTAGGAGCTGTGTCAAAGGAAGACTACACTTTATTCTCTATTCCCTTTCAGAAAGTACTGCTTTTCTGAGATTTTGGCTTAAATTCATCATATAAAGGCAAATATCCAAGCCAGGTTATTCTCACTCTTTCTCTTCACAGAATTGAAGTCAAGTCAAGTCACCTTTATTTATAAAGTGCTTTTAACAATACAAATTGTGTTGAAGCAACTGCACAATATCAAAATAGGAAAATAGTGTATCACTAATGTAAAATGACAAGATTAAACGGTCAGATTTCATTTTCTCTAAGAAGGAATATAATTGTGAGGATACTACCTTTTCTAGTATCTTTGACAGATAGATACTTTTCTAGTATCTCAGACAGCATTCAGACAAAGGGAGAATCGAGATTGGTCTGTAGTTAACTAGATCTTTGGGGTCTTGTGTTTTTTTAATGAGAGGCTTAATAACAGCCAATTTAAAGGTTTTGGGGCATATGCTAATGACAATGACGAATTAATAATAGCCAAAAGAGGATAGGTAATTCATAGGTAACTAAACACATTTCTCTTTGTTATATGATCAAAACATGTTATGTTTGACTGAAAACCAAAAACCTAGTCCACGTTTTTATATCCTGTGCACATCAGTAAATCGGTCAATGTTTTTTTTATATATCTTTTATTTGTTCTTGTCATGCTTATTTGTGGTTTCCCATGCCATGTGAAAGTATATGTGTATGCGTGTGTGGCTTTGTTTGCATATACTAGTATATTTGCACAACAAATGGTGCCCTCACTGAGCTGTTTTGCATGGTGTGTGCCTGCTTCTTTAGCTGACACTGAGGGTGAACGGCTGTTTTGTTTTTTTCTGAAGCTGCACCCAAATTTGTGTCCACCTGTCACTCATCCCCACTGCATTTCTGTCAATCATTTTCTGTGTTAATAGGCTGCATATATATTAAATGTGAAATTAAGATAAAGTAGTTTAACACCCAGTTTTTAAGAGCAATACATTTGTATAGGGCCTACTTGGGAGGATATATTACAGGTGCATCTCAATAAATTAGAATGTCGTGGAAAAGTTAATGTATTTCAGTAATTCAACTCAAATTGTGAAACTTGTGTATCAAATTCAATGTACACAGACTGAAGTAGTTTAAGTCTTTGGTTCTTTTAATTATGTTGATTTTGGCTCATATTTAACAAAAACCCAAACAAAAATCTCAACAAATCAGAATACTTCATTAGACCAATAAAAACATTTTTTTTTTTTTTTTTTTTGGCCTTCTGGAAAGTATGTTCATTTACTGTATATGCACTCAATACTTGGTAGAGGCTCCTTTTGCTTTAATTACTGCCTCAATTCGGCGTGGCATGGAGGTGATCAGTTTGTGGCACTGCTCAGGTGGAATGGAAGCTCAGGTTTCTATGACAGTGGCCTTCAGCTCATCTGCATTTTTTGGTCTCTTGTTTCTCATTTTCCTCTTGACAATACCCCATAGATTATCTATGGGGTTCAGGTCTGGTGAGTTTGCTGGCCAGTCAAGCACACCAACAGCATGGTCATTTAACCAACTTTTGGTGCTTTTGGCAGTGTGGGCAGACGCCAAATCCTACTGGAAAATGAAATCAGCGTTTTTAAAAAGCTGGTCAGCAGAAGGAAGCATGAAGTGCTCCAAAATGTCTTGGTAAATGGGTGCAGTGACGTTGGTTTTCAAAAAACACAATGGACCAACACCAGCAGATGACATTGCACCCCAAATCATCACAGACTGTGGAAACTTAACACTGGACTTCAGCAAGCAACTATGAGCTTCTACCCTTCCTCCAGACTCTAGGACCTTGGTTTCCAAATTAAATACAAAACTTGCTCTCATCTGAAAAGAGGACTTTGGACCACTGGGCAACAGTCCAGTTCTTCTTCTCCTTAGCCCAGGTAAGATGCCTCTGACAACAACTGTAGCCAAATTCCTTGACACGTCTGTGTGTGGTGGCTCTTGATGCCTCGACCCCAGCCTCAGTCCATTCCTTGTGAAGTTCACCCAAATTCTTGAATCGGTTTTGCTTGACAATCCTCATAAGGCTGCGTTCTCTCGGTTGGTTGTGCATCTTTTTCTTCCACACTTTTTCCTTCCACTCAACTTTCTGTTAACATGCTTGGATCAGCACTCAGGAAACCTTTGCAGGTGTTTTGAGTTGATTGGCATGTCACCATATTCTAATTTGTTGTGATTGGTGGGTTTTTGTTAAATGTGAGCCAAAATCATTACAATTAAAATAACCAAAGACTTAAACTACTTCTGTCTGTGTTCATTGAATTTATTTAATACACAAGTTTCACAATTTGAGTTGAATTACTGAAATAAATGAACTTTTCCATTCTAATTCATTGACATGCAACTGTATATATTTTATTTGGTGTGTGTGTATACACACATATAATAAGATCATTAAGATTTTTTTAAAGAAATTAATACATTTATTCAGCATGCATTAAATGAATCAAAAGACCAAAGATTTTACATTTTACAAAATAATTACATTTCTAATGATTTTTTAGCCTTCTATTCATCAAAGAATCCTGAAAAAAAGAATCCGGTTTCAACAAAAATTCAACTACAATAATAATAAGAAATGTTACTTGAGCTCTGTTTTGCATATTATAATAATTTCTGAAGGATAATATGATTCCAAGGATAATAGCTGATGAATGCTCAGCTTTACTGTCATAGGAATTAATTATGTTTAAATGGTAACGCTTTAGTATAGGGTCCAATTCTCACTATTAACTAGTTGCTTATTAGCATGCCTATTATTTTACATATTGCTTGTTTATTAGTATAAAGCATATATTCTACATTAATTTATTCTACATCCCTAATCCTACCAAATACCCAAGTTTACTGCAACAACTACCTATTAACTATTAATAAGGAGCAAATTAGGAAGAGTTAATAGTTTGCTAATAAGAATTACAGCTTAAAATAAAGCCTGACTAAAATTAATACAAATTAAAAACTGTTATTTTAAATGTAATTTTTTTTTTTTTGTAGTGAGCGTACACTCTAAAAAATGCTGGGTTGTTTCAACCCAACTTTGGGTTGGTAAATATGGACTAACCCAGCTGTTGGGTTATTTTTTTTAATTAAGCTTTTAACCCAAAAGTTGGGTTAGTCCATATCGTTTGAAACAACCCAGATTTTTTTTTAGAGTGTAACAGACTTCTTTAAACACTTATGACTCCAAAAGTTAGTTAGTACATATATTATGTATACACACTTTTGACTTAATAATAGTTCAAATAGTTATCAAAAACATTTAGTGGCATCACATTTTACTACATGTTGAGAAAATTTATATTTTATAATTTTGTAATAATATATATTAATGTGTTTCGATATATTTGTTCATTTATACCTCCATAAAATGTATACAATTATATTTAATGTAATTATATGTGAACCTGGACCACAAAACCAGTCATAAGGGTCAATTTTCGAAATTGAGATTTATACACCATCTGAAAGCTGAATAAATACACTTTCCATTGATGTATGGTTTGTTATGATAGGACAATATTCGGCCGAGATACAACTATGTGAAAATCTGGAATTTGAGGGTGCAATTTTATATATATATATATATATATATATATATATATATATAGAAAATTGCCTTTAAAGTTATCCAAATTAAGTTCCTAGCAATGCATATTACTACTCAAATATTACGTTTTGATATATTTACAGTATGCCATTTACAAAATATCTTCATGGAACAAGATCTTTACTTAATCTCCTAATGATTTGTGGCATAAAATAAAAATCAATAATTCTGACCCATACAATGTATTTTTGGCTATTGCTACAAATATACCCCTGCGACTTAAGACTAGTTTTGTGGTCCAGGGTCACGTATTACATTATTGTGTGTGGAATATTGGGGGGAAATTCTTTCCACTTTTTGCTATCTGGCCCCTTATATAAATTCCTGCTCAGATCCTGACTGACTGGAGAAATGGCACAGATTTGGACATTCGGTCATAAAATAGGCTACCGGCCCACTTTAAGAGCATCGGTGCATACAGGAACACTTTACAAGACACTATTAAGAGAGCTTTCTCCATCTTACACCCACACACATTCCTACTGCCACTTCTGGCCTTCACTCTTATCATATTTTTTTCTCCTTCCAATTTAACTCTTACCTGGCACTAGTGATTTACAGATAAACAGCTTTAGATGATTGATGCTATGAGAAATTAGAGTACATATTCTTTCTGTCTTTTTTGTTGTAAAGGATAATTTAATACAACAGAAATATGGCTCTGATTATCATGTCTCATTTAATGTTTCAAATATTAGGCAGGTTGAAATATTATCCGGCAAAAAAGAGGAATGCATAAAATAAAAATATAGGTGAAGTCATCATTTTTACGTTTTATTTAGGAAGATGCAGGTTTTCTACTAACTTTAGTCTAAACGATTGTTGGATTCGTACATCGAGACACTAACAGTCATGTTAGCACACCTGAGTTTGTTGCAGTCTGACCTGTCTTACCGCCTCATTTGTCATATCCAATTACAAGCTCTTTTGCTGGGAGCTGAAAGACAAGGAATTATCAGTCCTTGCTTGGTGATGAGAGCTCAGCCTGCTGCTCAAAAAAGAAAGTATGTGAGAACACCAAGTTAAACATGTGAGAACACAAGCAAACACACTCTTCTCTGTCAGTTCTCTGCGTCATCCAAAGAGTGACTCATGTTGTTTTGCATCAAATATTTCTGACATTTAGGCAATGATTAGCAATGCAATCGGATTAAGTATTTGTATTTGTTTATTTATTCATTCATTTATGTACAGTATGTATGCATGTCACAAGACTGATGTGATGTCTTTGTCTATAGGAGAGATTTAAGACAATGCAGGATTGTTATTACAGGAATAAGACAATATATTTATATTCTATTTTGTCAATTATCAGGGATAACCAAAAATAATGTTTTTGTGAGTACAGCATTTTGAAATTTGATAAGTGTACTAAGCCATATTCAAAATGTTTATTTAAGATCAAATGACAGATAACAATGGTGCAAATCACAACTTCAGAGATATTTTGTGTTTTCTGAGGTGTAAAAATATTGGTAGCACTTAAGGTTCTATTTGTTAACATAAGTTACTAACAATGAAAAATACAGTGAATACATTTTATACTTTCATTATGAACAATGGAAAAGATTTCTAAAGCATTTATTTATCAGATAATTTTAACATTTGTAAATATTACTAATATTCGATTAGACTGCCAAAGGCTAGGTAATTAATGAGAGATTCTGCATCATATTAACATGAATATTTTAGAATAACAATGTATATGATATATTGTATGTATTAATAAATAAACACATATGCATAAACATGGCACATTAGCATTCAGACATGGAGTATTAATGACCACTGTCCCAGGCAACACTGAATAAATTATCACTTGTCTGAAAAAAATCTGTCTTTCCTTCATAAGGGTGATACCTGATATTTATGTTTCAAGTTGGGGTCCTGATCATCCTGTCAGGGTTTGTTGCGTGATAATGATTAAATGTATTCTATTATTCACATATACATGACCAATTTCTGACATGAAATACAAGTAGATTTACAAATATGTACTTTCAGTCACAGTATCTGCAAGGCACACTGTTAGTCTTTGGTGTGTTTGCCGACACGCAGTGAGTCTGAGAACAGGGTAAATGTTTGCATTGTGGCTGTGTAAGAGTGAAGCTTGCTGGTTGGCTTGTGTTCATGGAGGGGTGGGGTAGAGCATAGGGTGGATATGATATGCCTCGCTGACTGTAAGTACAGTTGTAGGATGAAGTGACACATCCCTGGCGTGCCAGTGTCTGGGCGGGCCATGTGGGGGTGGGGATGGAGGTGGAGAGTATCGGTGGCTGAGAAGCAGTTAAAAGCGTTTGGTCAATGCTATTAATATCTTCAAATCCCAGTGAATAGGTGCCAAAATTGCAAAACCCTAAAGATAACAACATGGAAATCATCAGTTTGTTGTTTATATTCTTTCAATCTAGCATCATTGTTATATTATTGTGATTGAAATGATATGAAGTAATAATATTTCCAAAACAAATTACTGTAATTGTTAGTTGTAGAAATGGACAAAGTTTTCCTTCAGTAAATTATTACCAGTAACAAATCTGTAACACAGACTGATCCAGCATGTTCCACTTTCCATGTGGTACTTTAAAAAAAATAGATATATCTGATGTAGTTGGTGCCAAATGATAACCTGAAATGTAATTTTGACCCCTGACCTCTAATTGGAACAGAAAGAAAAACTTGCTAAAAATTCAAAAACTCACAAATATTCTAGAAAGTTTAATATTATATATAATATATGGGCAATTACACATCAGTGTTGCTAATTTAGATTTGTTGACAAATTCTGAGATAAACAAGGAAAAATATTCAGTCTGTGTTGAGGCAGCATCACCTACTGGTTTGCCAAACAAAATACACACACTCCACATAGCACCATTTAAATGTTATTTATTTATTTTATTATTGTAGTTGCACTATTTTTTCATTCTCAGTAAAAGCCTAACAATTCAGATGAGTCATTGAAAATTCATGCTGGAGCTGATATGCAGTGCTTTCTGACTAAACAATCCCCCAGCACTTTAATACATATCCAGTATCTATTTTATATCTAATAGTAAATGCTTTAACACTGATCCAAAAATGTACTACAGTTACATGACTATACACAAATAGGAAATAAAACACAAAAATGACTGTACAGACCTCACTGAGGATAAACAACAATTGGAAAAATATTGAAATGTCCTGCCAATACAAGATACACATTTTTTTTTTTTATAAAGCGGATCTTAGATTTGACAATAACAAATACATCAACTAAACATCAACTAAAATCGTTTAAGAATACATAAATTATTCAGTCTGTGGAAATATTAGGACAGATTATACACCATTTACAATCATAAATTAATCCTTGCCTTAAATCCGACATCAGGGGACGCGTGTAATTTTTGTGATGCTAAAATATTTCCAGTTTAACATAATGAGGTGCAACAACCATGTGTTGATCAGATCCTCAGTTGAAATACTGTTGCTCTGTGGCACTTTCAAATTCAGGCCAGGACTGTCTGTTTGGAAAACCTGTTTCTGAAGTCATTTCTTCACAGTTCTGTTTGTTGTGATTACTAGCACAAAAACTACACACTTCACCTTTACAAAAGGAAAATAAAAATGTTTGATATGCACAGTTTCATGGGTTCACATAACACACACACACACACACACACACACACACACACTTTTGGGTTGCCTTTTAGTGACCAGTTTACCATCTATGGAATGTGATATGGAAGCTTGAAAATGCCCACTGGATGCATGGGCCATATGTTACATGACAGATAAATTACACACTGTAACACAACAAATAAATGACTTGCTTAACTTTCCTTGTCTAATTTTTTTGTATTTGTTGTTAAATATTAATCTATTTAAATAGTCAAATCTACCACCACTTAAAGACTAACATTTATTTTAGGACATTAAAGAAACATTGGAACATTTCACACTATGAACAGGAAATGTGTATTTTGTTTTGTGATTATTGCAATTTCAAAGAAAAAAATCCTTCAAATGTTTAATACTTCAAATCACCTTGATGACGATTATTCTTCAAAAAAAAAAATCATAAATATATTATGCTAAGAACTTAAAACCAAAATAAATTCTTTTTTTATTGCAGTTGTTTTAAAAAAAGGGTTTGGATAAAGAGACCATAATTCAAGGCTTGTTGTTGCAAATGGAAACAGGCAAAAATGAACATAACGTCTGAACATACAGGAGGCATAGCAGCAGGCAATGCAGAGGTCAGATCAACCTCAAAAAAAATTACATTTATATAACAAAGTGGTGGCATTCCAAGTCAGGAATAATTTTTACGAAAGAGCACTCAAATGTTTTCTTTGCTTATTTCTTATGCACAAATACCACAGAGCTGTTTGTTTTGGTTATTTTCTCTTCTTGCAGAAGAAGTGGTTTGATTGGTTGGGTCATGATTAGGGTACATGCATACAACTTAGTGGGGTAAAGCTACCAGGATATCTACATAGTTGACAGGGAAGAAGCCAGATTGCCCATTGACCGCACCTTCATACCAGTTGTCATCAATCTTGTTGGTTAAGTTGATGATGTCACCTTCCTTGAAGCCTAGCTCTCCCTCATTTTCAGGGTCAAAATCATAAAGTGCCCGACAGCAAGGCTGGTCCATTGGAGCTGAAATGGGACCAAAAAAGAAAAAAAAAAGTATTCTTTACAGGACAGAAAATGAAATCTTTCATGTCATAAATGTTATTATATTATTGCCTTACCAGGTGACCTGGAAGGGCCACTGTGCCCAATATTCCCATTGTGGTTCTCACTCAAATCTATGGAAGCACGAGGTTTGGGGACAAACTCTTTTCTTGGCTTATTAGAATCCTCTCTTATTCTGCCCAAAAAAAAGGAGACTTCATAAAACGGAGCATGAATTTTTTTTTATAATCCCCAAAAAAAGATAAAATGAAAAATAAATGAATTATCACAAAATTAACATTTAAAAATGAACAATTAATCATTCATGCCACCAAACACATTACATTTTTTATTTAAGAAATGTTCCACCTTTGAAGAAAGCCTAAATGCAAAGCATGTTTTTGTGTATTTTCGTAGTCAGACCATCATCAGCTGCCACTACTGGCAACTAACATGGTTTACCAAACCACACCTATCGAGAACAGTTGGGGTCATTCACACAGGATGTTTTTATGTTCAAATACAGATGGAGCGCAACAGAATGGAACTGAATGCGGTCTCTAGATGTGCTGAACTATTTTTAACTTCACACAATGTCTGAAAAATGTGACATTCTTGATGCGAGATGTGATGCAATACAGCGAGATGCACCGCAACACCCAGGTGCCGATGGGATACAAAAATGCATCCTGTGTGAAAGCCCCTCACAGGCTACCTCTGACAGATTGACAAACTCCAAAATCGACTGCTATGAAGTGTAGGCTTAAGAATTAAATGCAATTGAAAAAAATAAAAAACACTTACAAAGTCACTTTTTTCTAATGACTATATTCAGTGCTTTCATCTGCCTCAAAATGGGACATTCTTGAATTGTATTAATTTGAAGGCTTTTCTCAGCAAAGCCTATGTGTGATTAATTACAAATATTTTATCACATATCATTTAATTAATTTGATTACATTTTTCTAATTGATGCAAAATCTAATAAATCACTTCAAAGTACAGTCAATCAGAAAATACAATTTAACATTATTACTATGGTTTGTGAGTTGACTGCAAACACATTAACTGCTTAAGTTAACTGTTAAACAAGCCTTTTAAAAACACTATTCTCTACATTACATACATCATTTAAAACAAAGAGCTCTCGTGTTTCATTTGGAAAACAGAGCCATTTAAAATGCCACAGCAATTTACCAATTACAATTAGTGCTCATGTGTACATGCACTTACAGATAATTTATGCACTTATAAATCATTTCTGTTTACATTGTACATTATGTATGCTTATTCAGTATATAATTACAGCGTAAGCAAAAGGATGTGCACTACACTGCATTCTGAACATGCAAAAGATTGTGTTTTACATTTGACATCCATGTGGCATGTTGCTAATCATTTAGCAATTTTTGTTATGTGGAAAATACACCATTTTAAGGACTCAGATTCAGAAATAATATGTATGCAATTGTCTAAAACTGTACAAGTAATAACATGAAATTAATAGTAAAATTTATTTTCATAAACAGTTATAACTTTGCCAATAAATGAATGCCTGTAATAGCATTTTTTTTGTGAGAAGGGAGATCTTGCATTCAACCATTAAGATGAGATTTTTTTTCCAGAATACAGACCTGTCCTCTAACTTGCTGGACAGCTGCTGAAGGATCTCTGCGGCCTGTCTGTGGTAATTCACCTGAGCTTGGACCAGGGCAGAAAGCTGACTCACTTGTTCAATCTGCAGAAACAGTTAGAACATCAACAGCTATTATGCATTAAAGCAAATAATGCTTTAATGATTATATATGAAGGTCAAGGCTTACAAACAATGGCTACATTTACATGCACCCTTATAATGCAGTAAAGGCAGTACTGAAGTACTGCAAGCCTTTATAAACACTGTGATGATGACTTCATTCATATTTAGAGTAACCATGAATCATAGTGTGTGTATATATATATATATATTTTTTAAGTAGCCTATTACAGTTTTAATCTGAATATACGCCAGTGGCGTTCCGTACATATAAACTGCGAATGCGCCGCATAACCAAGCCATCTGAGAGAATGAGTTCACGGGCTAATTAATATAAACATGATTATAAGTTGATACCTTATCATTTGAGATGTGACTTAAAGCTTAATAAAGTGTTGGGAATAAGTATGTAACATTATTTATTTGAAAACAACTGTAATTTTCTGTAAATCTAAGTCAGTGACGGAAGCTTTCGGGTCAGTGGGTTCTCCGCAGTTTTGGCGCCTCCGCTCTGTTGCTATGACTCGTCAGGATTGTTGCGCGTTCTCAGTGATTTGCTGGTATGTGTGTGATTTCATGCTCGAAGAAAGCTGTTCGCGAAAAGCTCGCCCAGCGGAAAAATGCTCTGTTGCTGCCAGATCCCGACTGCCGAAAATTACATTGTGTTTGATGCCAAACTAACTCGACTAAATCATATGAAAAAAAAAATCATAACTGTGTATTTTCATGCTTTCTCAAGCAAAGCACATTTTTAAAGTCCAATAAAAACATATCTGGTCATAGACAATGTCGAAGACGTTGTTGTCAACATGCCCCAAGTAGTAAATAAAAAAAGAACAAAAAAGTTTATAAAAATGTATATAAAATTTTAAACAACAAACATCAGGAAAAAATAGGAAACAATACCTTTGTATTCCGTAAACTTGTGTCGCTAACAGTTAAAGCCCTTCTGTGATTTTATTGTTATTTGCAACGTTACTTGGCAATATTTTAAAATAATAATATTATTATTATTATTAGTTAGTTATTAATTTTTTTGTATTTTGAATGGTCTATTATTGTCATCCGGGTGGAACTTTTTAACTCTTATTCACTGGGAATAAAAAAATAAATGAAAAAATTAAATAAAAATCATTCAGTTGATGCAGAGACCTATAGACCGGGGGAATCCCCCATCACCCCACGCTCTGAATATTACTTAGCCTATCATAACGTAACTACGTGTAAATGTTATTTGGCAGTTTTTACTTAACTATGGATAAAACTAAAACAATAGAAGGAGGATTGGACATTTACAAATAGCCTAAGGTAGCAATGTGCATACACCTGTCACGGGTTTTTCGTCTTTGAGCTTGTCCTAAAAGCGATGAGGAGAGGAGAGGAGAGGAGAGGGGCGGCATACATGTTTATAAAGCATACATGTTTATAAAAAAAAGTCACCGCTCGCCACTGATATACGCTCATGCATGCGTTCGAAACATGCTGGAACAGAACCTCCACACTTTATTGGCATTGTGCACATTGATGTTCGGAAATGTGCCTGAAGTGTGTCCATTCCAGTGTTTTCATCCATCAATAACACACATGATGTTCATGTTGTATAAAGCTATAACCATGAACTCAGTTCAGAGCTCTCCAGAAGTGTCGCTTCTGCAAAAAGAGACCATGCACCCTAGAACTGGCGAACAGGTCCAAGTATGCAGGAATGCTTGAAGGCTGCCTATTTTAAAGCAAAAACATGATGCCTTTTAGCAAATAATCTAAATAAATGGCAAGTATCATGTAAACGGGACTAAAAATGTTTGCCCATGTCATGCAAACATACTGGCAGTAATCAGAACATTAACCATGTAGACATAGCCATTGTGTAAGATGAACTGATCAATGAAAACAAGTGAATTCTTCAACTTATTGCAGGCTATTGCTTCAGAATAAAAGGAAAGGTGTAGTGGGAAGACTCGTTGGACATTGGGACAGACAAAAGTAAAATTAAATTCTACAGAAGCATGAAATGGATTGTGAACAAGGGCAAGCACCGGTCAGGTCACAGGATCTTACATCACTCTCCAGAAGGTTAAACATGCTTTGTTCGGCAACATCCTTTGAGTCATCAAACTTCTCCAAGGCCTGTTTCATCTCATCATCTGTGACTTTTCCTTGTCTTTTCTTCTTATAGTCAAAGTCCAACCGTCGCCCTTGCAATTTCTTCAGGTGATGCTGTCATCATAGAAACAGAGGCAATGTTCAGTTACTGACCTCTAGTGACACATTCAGTTATATACGGTCTATATCAACAGCTGTGACAAAATATGATTAAACACCTTATGACTTCTTCAAAGCAATTTCAAATCATGCTAAATATTCTCACCATAATGTATTAATCATACGCATTTTATCTGAACATTTAACATCTAAAAACAGTAGCCTCAACTGAAGTTTATCCAAAATCATTAACTAATATCAGTGACTGACATGAGAGAATCACTGGTATTTAAAGAGATCATACATACATTTTTATTGTTTATATTCACTTCAAATATACTGAACAAAATTATCAACGCAACACTTTTGTTTTGGCCCCCATTTGTCATGAACTGAATTCAAAGACTTTTTCTATGTACAGAAAAGGCCTATTTCTCTCAAATATTGTTCACAAATCTGTGTAAATTGTGTTAGTGAGCACTTCTTTGCCGAGATAATCCATCCACCTCACAGGTGTGGCATATCAAGATGCTGATTTAACAGCATGATTATTGCACAGGTGTGCCTTAAGGTGCGTTCACACCAGAGGTGAATGAAGTGAAAAAATTGCGCTATTCGCGCGTAGATGGACGCTTGAACATTGAGTTTACTTTCTTCATTCGCACATGAAATTCGCTTCATTCGCATGTGAAATTCGCTTCATTCGCATCGTGCAATTCACACAACAGACGCCGACCGCATCATGGGAGGGCTTCTGCCAGGCAGCTCCAGTCTCGTTGCAAAATGTATTCCTGTTTTTGTAAAAGTACGTAGTCTTGTCTATTGCGTCTTTGCATTGACTTAACATGTAAATCATTCGCGTAACGCTTCATTCACATCTGGTGTGAACGCACCTTCAGGCTGGCCACAATAAAAGGCCACTCCAAAATGTGCAGTTTTATCACCCAGCACAATGCCACAGATGTTGCAAGTTTTGAGGGAGCGTGCAAATTTCCACCAGAGCTGTTTGAATTGAATGTTCATTTCTCTACAGTAAGCTGTCTACAAAGGAGTTTCAGAGAATTTGGTAGTACATCCAACCGACAACCGCAGATCAAGTGTAACCACACCAGCCCAGGACCTCCACATCCAGCATCTTCACCTCCAAGATCGTCTGAGACCAGCCACCCGGACAGCTGCTGCAACAATCGGTTTGCATAACCAAATAATTTCTGCACAAACTGCCAGAAACCGTCTCAGGCAAGCTCATCTGCATGCTCGTCATCCTCATCAGGGTCTCGACCTGACTGCAGTTCGTCATCGTAACCGACTTGAGTGGGCAAATGCTCACATTCGATGGCGTCTGGCACTTTGGAGAGGCACACCTGTGCAATAATCATGCCGTCTAATCAGCATCTTGATATGCCACACCTGTGAGGTGGATGGATTGTCTCGACAAAGGAGAAGTGCTCACTAACACAGATTTGTGAACAATATTTGAGAGAAATAGGCCTTTTGTGTACATAGAAAACGTCTTAGATCTTTGAGTTCAGCTCATATAAATGGGGCAAAAACAAAAGTGTTGCATTTATAATTTTGTTCAGTGTATATTGTTCTCCTGTCTCTGACCTTAGAATTAAATGAGCCATTTTTGCTGGTGTGTGAGAAATCAGATTTAGCCCTTTTACTCTCAAGCTGCTTCCACTATATATTTTTAACAGCCTCATCCGCCATCCAACAACCTCTTTGTGTCAAGTTCATGAAACAATCCACACTTAAATCGGCCACTGAAACGGTTAAGGCTGAATTGAAATGACCAGTGACACTGTGACTAATTTCAGGAGTGGTAATTGCGATGTCTTCACTAAACTGCCACAATTAATGATATCCTATGACAATGACTTAATTTGAATGCAGTTCAGTGCTTTTCAGAGCCAGGTTAGACTGGATTGTGGAAAGTGAGTGAATAAGATATTTCAATGCAATAATTTCTTACATCTCACCTGGATTTCTTTTAAGTCTTTATCGTGCATATTCTGCAAGGGATCAATAAAGTTTTGCTTGACCTCCATGTCTAGAGCATCTTTAACTTCTCCTAGCTCTCGCATGGCTTCTCCAACATCGATCAGAGCCAGACCTGTAAAACACAAGTTTACATTATACCTCTATAATATAGCTGCATCTTTTAAGGGCAAATCAGTGAGAATTCAAACGCACTGAATTAAGTAGATTTTATTTTATTCATATACTAACACTGCATTTATTGAATGAGCACTGTGCTACGTCTGAACTGATTGCACTGTATTTTATGCATAATCATCTTCTATTTTTAACCATTTTAAATACATTTTCAAATAATAAAAAAAACCTTTTTAAATTCCTTGTTTTTATTATTGTGATAAAAGTAAAATAATCATACAAAAATTATGTAAAGCACTTTTAATTACCATTGTGTATGAAATGCTCTATATAAATAAACTTGCTTTGCCTAACACAAAAACTAATAGGTTTGGTTATTGTAATGATAGATTACTTGATTTTAAGTTGGTTTTACAATTTTCAGCAATTAAACAGCCATTAAAACAACTTCTTCAAAACAATTAGTGCTGGTCAGTTTTTAACAAACCCTCTTTTTATTTTCCAGAACATAGTGTAAAATGGTTTTCAAATATAACAAATTTATTTAAACAACTGCATTTATAAATGCTTCCAGTATGTTAATATTGGACTGCTGTTATCACAATTCTTTTCTGCCAATTTCCACATTATTAGACATCTGTATATGCTGCAAACAGTTTGTCACTATGCCTCAATCAGTGAATACACTATTTACATATCCTCAAGCTTTGTGTGATGATAAAAAAAACTTTTGTAATTTAATCCAATTACTCTACCAATGTCATTTAATTGCATGTAAGCAAGCAACGTGCACAAAAGACTTGATCGCAAAATTCTAAGAATGTAGGCAGATTACTTTATTTCAATGGGAGCTTGAGAGCAAGCATCTAGTTTTGTTGAGCTTCTTTGTTAAGCTGCTTTTTACATGCGTGCTATAAGTGATCTCTTGCATCATAGACAGCTTAATTTAATATAAAGGAGGATTCCGATTTATCGTGCTGCAGCCACAAACACAGCAGCTACATTGTTAAAACAGTCTGGATTGTGGTTGTGGGTCATTCATAACCTTGTCATGGGCCAGATTTTGCCTGCTGGTAGGATGTTAAGCATCCCTGCCACACAGTCATTTAAACCGACCACATTCCTAAAATGGTTCAGTTGTAGAGAGACATCAATCCGACACAACCAACCAACAAATTAAGTTGTATGATAATTAATAATGCAAAACATGTTATGTAAAAAGCAGCAGTGTCTGATTCTGTGAGTGAGCACATTACTTATCGCAGTTGAAACCAAACAGCACCTCTAATTGCTGTTCTTCTCTTGACTCCCACTCTTAACTGATCAAGTATAGTGTGAATGACAGATACATTGTATGTGCAACGACAGCAAAATAAAAAGCCACAATAAGCCCACAGAGATAATTTGCCAATTCATCTTGACGAATGATAATGAACAACTTAAACATGTACTCTGACCAGTGAGAGGACACCATTACTCACATGTAACTTGCATAATCATTTTGGTACACTTTTGGAAATGCTGCTGTGTGAAACCAAACTGAACCAAGAAGAATACTTCTAAGTACCAAATGATCTACAGGTCTGAAAAGAAGCCTTATTGACAGACCTGGTAGTGCCTTGCGTTGAGTGGTCTTGGGATGGCTTAAACATTTAAATTAACATTTCCCTTATGATTAATGAATTCTGCTTGTTGATGGATTTTTGCTCTTTACACATTAACATAAAGACCAAGTTTATTGTTTAATCTACTTTACAAACTAAGTAACCATTAAATCAAAAGGCTGGTTGATAAAAATGATTTTGGAATAAGGCAGTTTACATTGTGTATGTTAATACTGCGGTATATGTGGAAGAGCTGCCCACAAGGCTAAAAGCGCCGACATGGTGTATGACATTTTGGCAAAGCTAGTTATACCAAAGCAGGATTCATCCCCAAGGTCCCTGCCAAACTTTTGCATGGACTCTCCCAGGATGACTTCAGTCTGTGTGTATCCAGGACCTTTATCTCCAGCATTTTAGACATGGAACTCATCATACTCATTTTGGCAGTTGCTGAATAAACAAACACAAAAACATAAGTGATGTACATTAGTGAGATTTTCTTTTTTAAGCTAGGATATACTGTTACAAATTATTATTCACATTCACCTGGATTGGGCTGTAGGTACTCCGTTGTCTTGGTAATAATGTCCATCACTGCCCTTGCGGTGACGTCAACTTTCTATGTTACGGTAAAGAAAAGAATGAAAGTTATTACTGTATTTCATTTATTTGTAATGCCTTGTCACCAGCAAGGCTATCTTCATGGAGAAAACAGAATAAATATATAGCTTTTTTACTTTTGGTATAATACATTTAAGGTTAATAATACTAGACAAAAATACTGTTCCTGTGGCTCAGTGGTAGAGCATTGCGTTAGCAGCGCAAAAGGTTGTGGGTTCAATTCACAGGGAAAAAACATACTGACAAAAAAAATATGTATAGCTTGAATGTAAGTATGTAAGTTGCTTTGGATAAAAGCATCCACTAAATGCATAAATATAAATGTAAAGATAACATTCATTCTTATTACCTGAATGTAAGAAAGAATTATACATTGTACATTTGGTAAAAGCAGTGTCTGACATTACACACAAGTTATTTTTCCTCCTATCTGCATACTTCTAATTATAATTTAAGTGCTCGGAAATTAATTAACTGCACTTACTATATTTATACATCTTATCTTTTATTAATTAACTGCACTTACTATATTTATATATCTTATCTTTTATTACCAACAGACCCCAGTAGTTGTTCATTCCTCCATTCTGTCATCCATTCCACTATTTTTGGCTTTATAAGAGACACTCTAAAATACACATTTATAAACACACAATTTATTCTCACTTAATTAGGCGGCACTATAATTTTATGTCAATAGATGACCTAATTACACTTTACAAAATTAGAAACATTGTATAAACAACAAAACGCTCATTGCTATGCTTCTGAATGAGAATCACATCTCTCTAGCTGCAGGAGACTTACCTTTTCCATATCCACAAACTCTTCATCTAATTTAGTTCCCTCTGCCCCTCCGACCTTCTCACTAACTCTCTGCAAAATAAGACAGGACAGTTTTAGGTTTTGTAATTAATTCAGAATTTTGTCCAGAATAATACATTTTCCTTTTCCTTAAAATTTTCCACAGATCCCTTAGCTTAAAAACTCCTGCTCTGTAGGACATTTACATAACACCCTGCCTGAACCACATATTTAGTCCAAACACATCTCAAACTTGTACACTGATGCAATGTGCTGCATTAAAACAAAAAAGACAATTTTATTTTACAAATAAAATAAATAACAGAAAAATAAAAAGAGAAATCAAACTGATGTCTAAACTCTTTCAATCATAAGGTCATTGTAGAATAGCCAGAAGAATGTATTCATAAGAGAAACATGGTTCCTTATTTGGAGTCTGCTTATGTCAGTTAGCTAACACATTGGCATCCATTCTAATGGACTACCCTTAAGACTACACAAGGGACTGATTTTTATTTCTGTTAGTTTCCACTAAACATTTCTACCTGTAAACCTAAAGAAAAGGTGTTGTTCAAAAGTCTCTAATTTGGAGTCAACAGTCAATATTCAAGTCAACTGGTTGAGTCTAGGTCAAATTCAAAGTTAAGACACAACTTAAAGTCTCAGACTCAAGTTTCCATCTCTGCAAGGAAACATTTTAAGGCAGAAAAGAAACCGAGTTCTAACGGCACAATATAGTACAGTGCTCAGCGTAAATGATTACACCCCCTTTGAAAAGTAACATTTTAAACAATATCTCAATGAACAAAAACATTTTCCAAAATGTTGACAAGACTAAGTTTTATATAACATCTGTTTAACTTATAACATGAAAGTAAGGTTAATAATATAACTTAGAGAACAAAATGTTCAGTTTATTCAAATTAGGGTGATGCAAAAATGAGTACACCCCACAACAAAAACTACTAAATCTAGTACTTTGTATGGCCTCCATGATTTTTTATGACAGCACCAAGTCTTCTAGGCATGGAATGAACAAGTTGGCAACATTTTGCCAGATCTATCTTTTTCCATTCTTCAAGAATGACCTCTTTTAGAGATTGGATGCTGGATGGAGTGATGCTCAACTTGTCTCTTCAGAATTCCCCATAGGTGTTCGATTGGGTTCAGATCAGGAGACATACTTGGCCACTGAATCACTTTCACCCTGTTCTTCAGAAATCCAACAGTGGCCTTAGATGTGTGTTTAGGATCACTGTCATGTTGGAAAAGTGCACGACGATCAAGGGCACAGAGTGATGGTAGCATTTTCTCTTTCAGTATAGAGCAGTACATTTGTGAATTCATGATGCCATCAATGAAATGCAGCTCCCTGTCACCAGCAGCACTCATGCAGCCCACATAAGGACACTGCCACCACCATGTTTCACTGTAGGCACCATGCATTTTCTTTGTATTCCTCACCTTTGCGCCATACAGTTTTGAAGCCATCAGTTGCAAAACATTTATCTTGGTCTCATCACTCCAGAGTATAGAGTCCCAGTAGTCTTCATCTTTGTCAGCATGGGCCCTGGCAAACTCTAGGCGGGCTTTTTGTGCATGGGCTTTAGGAGAGGCTTCTTTGTGGACGGCACCCATGCATGCCATTCCTCTGCAGTGTCGCCGTATTTTGTCACGGAAATAGTCACCCCAGTTTGGCTTTCTACTTCTTTAGATAACTGTAGTGAGCTTGCATGTTGATTTTCTTCAACCCTTCTCATCAGAAGACGCTCCTGACGAGGTGTTAACTTCAGTGGGACGACCTGGGACGTCTCTGTGAGATGGTTGCAGTTCCATCTTTTTAAATGTTTGTACCACTTTTGCTACAGTATTCTGACTGATAAGTAAAGCTTTGCTGATCTTCTTGTAGCCTTCACCTTTCTTGTGTAAATAAATTATTTTCTTTCTCAAGTCTTGTGACATTTCTCTTCCATGTGGTGCCATTGCTGACAGCATGAAATGGGAAGGGGTTTTCTTTAAGTAACACCCTTTTGTAGTCAACTGTCTGCTGCGTAATGAATAATTAGACTCACCTGTGGTTGAATTATTGTTAAATTAGACATTTGTAGTCTAAAATTTAGCTTTGCTCCAGAGACTTTCAGTGGGGTGTACTCATTTTTGCATCACCCTAATTTGAGTAAAACTGAAAATTTTGTTCTTTAAGTTATATTATTAACCTTACTTTCATGTTATAAGTTAAACAGATGTTATATAAAACTTAGTCTTGTCAACATTTTGGAAAATGTTTTTGTGTTCATTGAGATATTGTTTAAAATGTTACTTTTCAAAGGGGTGTACTCATTTACGCTGAGCACTGTATATGTACCGTTGTCAGCAATATGCGCTACCATAAATACAGTGCAAAACAATATTGTGTGCGAAATAATACTAAAAATAGCACATCAGCAGAAAGCTATTTCAACACATTAGCAATTCACTAATCCAATTTAATGCTAAAATAAACTGTTTAATTATATCTAGCTGCATCAATTAATTATATCAGTTATTTAACAGTTCTGACCAGCTCTGCTTTGCTATTGGAAATAAAACCATAATCAATGCAGCACTTTGTTCAAGAGCATTAAACATTCAAACATTTTCTTTCTGAAGACTTTGTATTTCTAAAAATATACCAAGTTAAAGACTTTCTGTGTCTGCCAAAGGTTTGTCTGTGTAACAGGCTTTACTCAAAGTTACAAACTTAATCAGAGCCACCTTCTTATTTAAGACTGAGCTGTCACTCGTGTTAAGAAGATTTGAGGACAAAGATACTAAGGCACCCCAAGGGACTGGAAGAATGTGGCTGCCAAGTATTAATGTGAAAATAACTCAAAATTAGTCAATTTAGTACAGAGGCTCCAATAAGGAATATTTTCAATACCAATGTGATACTACATGTCTTGCAATAAAAATACTTAATGCGTTACAAATAATCATAAGAATGAGGGGATTCTGATGAAGTAAACTATAGAATGAGAGAAATAAGAGTCAAACATGCTTAAAAAGGCATCTAAAAACAAAGGTCCAGGTAAACTGTAGAGCAACACGGAGTATGAGTGAAATTATGACTCATGAATGTGAGGTCAGTGGAGAATTTCTCCTTTGACGTGATATTTCTGTCCTTTAGTATGACAATCAGCGCTTAATTTGTGCCGGAACAAACCGGATCCGGAACCTCCGGAATCTGATCCGGCACCTCATTTTGTTGGATCCCCCTCCTCACGCGCCAATGTTTGTGCTGACCTATAGTGTGCATATATGAAAAATCCTCTATAATGAGCACCCTTGCAGCACATCCACATTTGAAATAAAGAACCTGAACACTCAAAAGACATAACATGTGAATTGCTCTGCTCTCACAAGACATCTCACGGATCAATAGGGCTTACACAGGGCCGGCGCGTGAATATAGGCAAACTCAGTTGTCTAGGGCGACAGCACAGTCAGGGCGGCAAAAAGGACAGAGATTTTTAGTTTATCTTTTGGGCATTCGTTTGGAATTAGTGCACTCATATCAACAAGTTATCACCCCTTAGTTACTCTAAATCTTAATTAACTTTGCTTCATAGTCATGCCGCTCCCGCGCTGCCCCCAACTGAGCACCGTCAATAGGATACTCTACATGCAAAACACCATAATGTACATTCATAGATGTCATCATAACGATTAAAACTATCCAAACATGAATGACTTTTGCTGCTGGTGATGTCCGATGAGTTTTAAAGCCAGACACGTGCTTCTGAAAGGTAAGATTATAGCCTTTTTTGGTCAAATATAGGTTTGTTTAATTTAATCTATAAACCCATTGTATTTAATGCGAAGCAAACCAAGTCACCTAAACGAGCCGCATCTGTCTTTTTCCGATTATGAAATGTTTTATTTTTGCTTCTAAATATGCTTAGTTTAAAAACGAGTTTAAATATAAGAAATGTTGTATACGTTTAAACTATAAAATGTCATTAATTACTTTATTTGAAGAAAATAAAAGGCATTAGGCAAGAAAGAGAATTTAAGAAATGTCAAAATATATTAAAAACTAAAACAAAACCAACAGCAACTAGAAAAAATAATTATATATATATATTCCTTTTTTAATCAATCTCAGCATGCTTTAATTTAGTGTCGCTAGTGGTTTGCGTCAATAAGCTTAAATGAAAATGTATTTGGTCTGCGCTCTGGAAGTGTTATTTTAATTCTACTAAACTTGAATTAATAAAACTCAAATTAAAATGCAAACTAACCTGTATAGGGTAGAAAACCGTTCACAAAATAAACACTAAACTAAATTTAACCAAATTACAAAATAAAAAAAAATTGAAATTTTAGCGAAAATTGAAAGCAATATTAAAATAAAAGGGAATTTAAAAATGCAAAACTATAATAACACTGTTATTTCACGTCTTTCACTGGAGGAAGAGGATCTGCCAAATGAGATGATCAGAATTTGAAGGTGCTGATCCAGACCAGGTTTGTTCACATTAAGCCCTGACTACACCAGCAGTTTTGCGCTGCTCACCGAGGATTCTCCCAAATCTTCCCATGGCCACTTCAGTCTTGTACACTTAATTTGTGTTTGCAGCTTTAATAGTGGTTATTTATTATTATTATTATTTAGGCCTATTTATTTATTTTACGTTGCAGTAGGGGAGAAAATGTATAATCCGAAAACATGCCCGTGTCTGCTTTTATTTTCATGCAGTTGTATCAATAAACAAATGATCCAGTCTTTCACGTGCATCTTAAAAACCTTATTTAATTATGAGAGTGAAGTGGGGGTGGCACGGCAGGGTTTTGCCTAGAGCAGCAGTTGAGTTTGTGCATTTGTTTTCTTTCTCAACTGTTCACATTTACTTTTAACATTTCATATTTACTCACTCAGCCATTTTTGCGTAATTTTGTTTGTATTTGGCCACTTAAGCTCAACAACAAACTAGGAAAAAAATACTCAATATGATACTCAGGTGGCTTTGGATATGACTGAGCGCTCAGCCTGAAACATCCTCTGTAGCACGCGAGTAAAAAAACCTGCTAATTATACATTTTTGTGACAATGCAACGATTACCGATTAAGCAAGTTACATTTCGGTCAACTGTCCTGAGATGCGAGTGAAAGTCTTGGATCAGCGACAGTGTGCAGCAGCTTGTTGTAGTGCAGATGAGATGCGTTGATGTGAAGCCGCTTTGAGAGAGTGTGGAGAGTGAAAGAGAGAAGACGCGGTCCAGCTGAATCACTCACATGTTTTCAGATGACTGATTTAATCTGCTAGTTTGTGTGGATTTATTTACTCATCTAACCTACATGCTATATTTAATAAATGTTTGCAGGAATTTTCCTCATTATAAACTCGAAAGCTGCAGGAATGAGTAAAACTATGCAACACACACAATCCCCCACAAAATTCTGGACAGGATTAATTATAACTCTATTACAGAGATTTGTGAAATAAAATGCGATTTTTTTCCCAGGCCTGGAAATTGCAGTTTAAAAATGTCATTGCTTTTTCCATGTATTAAACCTAATAAAAGCAACTGATGCACACTGTAAATCACTTAACATGGCTCATAAATGTGATCACGCAAATGCTCCGTTACCTCTCCCTCCTCTAATCACATGCCAGATCCGTCACCCCATCTTGAAATTTTCCAACAAGTCATGGGGAAAAAATGATAATTTCATATTAAATAAATAGCACTATATGAAAATATGTGTCTAACAATTAAGAAAAATCTCACTCTTGCCATTTATGTATTAAGAGGTTGTTTTTTTTCTTGATTTTTACTGTGTCGCACCATAGTACTCATTTATGGTACAGTTCAGTAAAAATGTTTAAAAAAGCAGTGAAAGAATTGACAAGAAATTAGTGACCCTTTATAGTTCCTCAAAGATCAGACTTCACACTACATAAATACATGCATTTCTTTTACAAAAAAAAAACAACATTTTTACTGCCTATTTGTCAACTACCTAACTGCCGGTTTACATATCTTTAAAATATGGGCAAATATATATCATAATAGAAACACTATGAGCTCAAACTGAATGGTTTAAAATAGTAAAACCAGACAAAATAGTAAAACCAACATGACAAAGAATCGTGATAAAATCGTGATATAAAAAAAGAAAAATGTGATATGATATTTTTGCCATATCGCCCACTCCTAGTTCAATCAATTATCTTATCGGCTTTAAGTGAAGATGTCTAAAATGTATATGTAATTATTTAATAATATAACAACTGAAATTCATAAACATGAATTGTGCATACAAATAGAAAACTATTTAAATAGAATGAAAGAATGAATGAACAGCATGCTAGCTTGCTTATTGTGGACAAGGGTTATATGCAAGTCCACATATCATACCAACAAGGCACTATGCTTCTAATAATAGGTCAAGAACTGTATCCAACCACATAAATTTGTGATGCTGTTTGGTGGAACTAGGTTTCAGGAAACAGCAAATAATTGAACTACGTTAGGAACTTTGGACCATAGTTAGCTAGCAATGCTTTTAGGAAACAATCCGCTTTGTTATTTGTTAGGAAAATTCTTAGAAATGCGGTTCCTTCTTATTTAAATTATAGATTTCAGAATGACCAAGTTTTCAGTGGTACATTCCTAATGACCTTTTATAACCCATTACAGTAAAAAGTGTAAATATCAAACAGGCCTTAATATTTTGTGTTGACCTCATACAATTCACGGTGTCCTAACTAACATATTGCAATTTAGAATATATTCCGGTACAGAATATGTCTGTAGACTTTATTCAAAATAATTTCCATTCCCAGTTTTACCTGTTGTGCAGCTACAGTACCACAGATTAACCTGAGATTGATCTTACAGACAAGTTCTTTAATCCAATTCTTGCAGTAAATACAGTCTGGAAGGAAGTGGCACTGATTAAAGAGAAGGAGAGCTAAATTTACATATGTAAAGAATTAAATTAGAGCTTGCCAAAGGTATCGTATCAACCTTGTTACCTGAAAGGACAAACTGTGGATAGCAGTCACATGAAACCCAATGTGACAGCAGCACAAGGAGAAGATACATTTCCACCCCCACCCTCCAGTCAGGCGGTCTTGAAATGCTCCCCTGAGTCCGTGCCTCCTGGATTACAACCACCAAAGATTACCGATGTATAAATAGAACAGATAGATGGACAAATGAAAGAGGTTATGGGAGGATGTCCTCCCATGATTTGTGATTGTCTGCATGACAGAGATGGTTGTACATCCCTTGGGCTGAACAGACAGTTCCAGGAACACAGCATCTCTCTCCTATAAATATGTGTGTGTGTGTGTGTGTAATTAAGAGCAGCTGAGAAAGCTCATGCATAAAGATGGCTAGAGGAGACATGTGACGTGAATTCAGGGGAAATTGATTTTATGTGCTCTAAATATTTAATAAAAATATCAATCAAATAATAATTTGGAGCCTTTGACATTGAGGCGCAAAGTTCAGAGACATCGCTCAAACCAATTTAACAGCTGTGACAACTGACAAGTTAAAGTGCATTGCAACTTATGTGGAAAGCAAATGTAAAAATCAGTTTGCAGAGCTCCCGATCTTGCGACTTCACATGGTAGACGCTAAACCAGAAGTTAAATAATCATATATTTTAATAAAATATTTTATGTAGCTTAAAAAAAGCAAAAGTAAATGTCATGAAACATATCACACTGGGATGAAACAAAAAAACAAGCAAAAGTTAAAAAATTGTCAAACATCAAATGCTTTGAACGTCAAAAGTTTTAAATGGGGAATTTAAATTCACACAAAAAAGAATATTCCAGAACATTGTAGAAAAGAAAAGCAGGGGACAGCCTGTAAACAAGTGTTTGAGGACATTCGAGTCCTTGCTGGAATGCATATATGACTTAATGCTGAGGGAGACACAGGACAGGAGCACTGAATCCAGGATGACACAGCAGTGATACAGCTCATTTTTCAAAATGTGCATCCTATTTTGAGATTCATACACATTCTAAGAGTAGCAAGAAGAGCACAGTATGGCATCAAACATAATATTCATAAAATACCAAGGACGTCATGTGTCTGTGTCAATCCAGTGTTATTTTGATGCTGTGGCAAAGCGGTGCTGTGATGGTGATGTAATTTTTAAGCCTAACACAGCTCTTATGTAACAGCAGGATGAGCCCTTGCCTTGGTATGCGGTATCATCAGACTACAACTAAGTCATGATTGGTAGAATAGAATGGAATAGAAAACCATAAATGGAAAATAAAAGCAAGGTTGGTAGAAAGTCATGCCATGGTTATAACTTTGTATAGAAAATGCTTTACGTCAAGGAGATTCCAAAAAATCATGGACTCAGCCCAAATAATTTCTCATCCAACTTTGCATACAAGATTGAGCAAATTATGAGCAAAGCGATTCCAGCATCTCTAATGCCTATTAAACAGGCATTTACATTAACATTATACACAGGATATCCGTGTTTTATTATTTTTTTTGCACACACATAAACAGCATAATTAAATGCTTTTTAATGGCTGTTGTTGACTTATTCACAATATTGAACTGTCTGAGTAAGTGCAATCTCTGATGATGAGATTCTGCAAGTTAATGTGCCTGGAGAGAACCAAGTAGTACAAGTTAATATTAAAAAGATAGAGTTTTTAGTTTGTCCCTAATATAATAGAGGGGTTTAAACGAATAGTTCACCAAAAATTTTAATTCTGTCATCACCTAATCACCAGTTTCTTTCTTCTGTTGAACGTTAGTTGCCAGTAGACATAGCCTTCTATAGTATTTTTTCCACATACCATGTAAGTCAGGGCATTGCAACTGTTTGGTTACCAACATTATTAAGAACACATTTTGTGTTCAACAGAAGAAAGAAACTCAGTTTTGGAAAACTTCAGGGAGTAACTGAACATTTTCATTTTGGGTGAACCACCGTGCCTGAAATCTACAAAGACCTCAAAAACAAAACCAGAAGGCTAGAGGCAGATGAGATTAGTGAGGTTTTCATTTGGAAGACAAATTAGTGTATTTCTATCCATTTACTGCATTAGAGCACAAGGCCTTAAAAATCTTCTCCAACCAGACAAAATCCAAACATCTGAGTATCCATTAGGATCAGAATCTAATTTTGCTATTTGCCACACAGATCAATTATTGCAAAAAATACTATAAGAATATTAGGTTGCTTGAAGTGACATGGCTTAAATGTCTCCAGAGTATTAAAGATCAATAGAAAATGGTCTAAACATGTACACATAGCGCTATTAAAATGCATTGGTACGGACAGTTCACAAACATCTATTAATTCTAAGCTATTATTTTTAAGCATGACTATCTGGAACATGTTCTCTCTTTACTCTAGAAAAAAAATTCTGTTTATTTTAGTGCTGTTAAACGATTAACCACATAAAATCAAATATTTTGTATACACAGTATTTTTGTGTGTACTGTGTATATTTATCATGTATAAATATACTTTTTACAAAATATATTAAAAAGGTATTACCCAAGCATGTTTATATTTAAGAAAAATGTTAGGTTTATATATATATATATATAATTTTATGTTAAAAATTGTGTGAAAATAAATACATACATGTACATACTAGGGGTTGCACAGACTAATCGACTAGTTGACTTCAGTGCTCTGCCATGACACTTTAAGCTTGAAGTCGACCAGTCGCTGGCCCTATAGAGGGCGCAATAGGTTAATAAATCCACATTTACACTCCGTTTCCAAACAGTTAAAATTATAAACTAATTCATACTCGGAATGCGCTCCACAAGACATGTGTGATTATTAGGGGTGTGACAAGACACTTATCCCACGAGACGAGACACGAGACTGGGTTCAGGAGAACGAGACCAGATGTTTAGACTTTTTTTTTTAAATCCTCAATTATAACAAATATAGGGAAAAATAGCCTTTATTCAACTGAAAAACACAAAATGCAAAAAATGCACAAAATGCAAAACCATCTGCTTGAATACATATCTGTATATGGATGAACAGCTGAAGTCACATCTGCATTCGTCCTGAACGAATACGAGAGCGACAGAATACAAAATGGCGTCATAACACCGGGACGTTTTATCACTGCTGAGCCCGTTTTTAAATACACGAGCCCAGTTGAGGCTTGTCCTATCCATCACACAGTTAAACAACTAACAATGACTTTAAACGCTTCGTTAGCGAGTGCAGAGGGAGCGTTTGGTGCGTGCACACACACACACACCACTGACGGCAGCTCCAGTTTAAGATGAACGTGAATAGTTTCTCCTTCTCCGTCTCTGTGAGTGAATTAAACCCGTCATGGTTATATAGATGTAATGAAGTTGATAGATACGGGAAGAAGAAGGCGGGAACGGCGAACATTTAACGACTTTAATAACAAAATAAACAAACATAACAGAAACGCGGCAGCCCCTCACGGACGACTGCCGCACACAAAACACAAACTAAAAATCCAGGCCTGGTCCTCTCTCCTCTTCCACTGTTGTCACTCCTCATTTAACCCTTCCGAAGCTCCTCCGTGGGACTCGAGACCGGTGAGTGGTGCAGGTGTCGTTCATTACCAATTACTCCACCGGCCTCGCTCCGTTCCCGCGGCTCTCTGCCCCGCCCCACTCGTCACATACCCCATCGCCTCGCAGGCCGGGGTACTCCGAGACTGCGCTCTACTCCCCTCCCGGGGAGCCCTTAGGGCGGCGCGCGTACCTGGGGGTAAGGACAGACGAGGCGAGAGAAAAGGAGACGGAAGGATGAGGAGGACAGAGAAGAGAGGAAAAAAAATCTCGGTCCGGTTCCCGGACACACTGCCGCTGGTCCTCAACCAACTGAGCGGCTCACTCATTGCCATGCGATGGTACTGGACCTCTTTGGTGGACGGCCCGATGCTCCTCCGCCTCCTGGCGGACGGCGATGGCTCCTCCGGTCGAGGCAGCGAGTCCCCCTGCTCCTCCACCAACCTGGCGGATGGCAGCAGGCTCCGCCCACTGGCGAACGGCGCCGACTCCTCCGCTCGGATGGCAGCCACCCTCCTCGTCCCAGGAGCACGGCAGCGAGCCTTCCGTCCCACCTGCTCTTCCATTGCTCCAGCACCACCTCTTGGGCAGCCACTGGCTCTCCGCTTCTTCCTGCTGCCCGATCTCCTCAGCACCGCGATCCCCTCAGCAGCGAGGGCTCTCTGACAGTCCCTCCTTCCTCCGGTTTCGCGCACCAATGTAATGAAGTTGATAGATACGGGAAGAAGGAGGCGGAACCGCGCACATTTAACACATTTTAATAATAAAATAAACAAACACAAATGGCGGCAGCCCTCACGGACGACTGCCGCACACAAAACACAAACTAAAATCCAGGCCTGGTCCTCTCTCGTCTTCCACTGTTGTCACTCCTCATTTTACCCTTCCGAAGCTCCTCCATGGGACAGTGGTGCAGGTGTCGCCATTAACTCGATGTCCCTGCTATTCTGTTCATTCAGCGCGCTTTGAATGCGGATGTGAATCCTGACAATGTAAAGACGTCAGTTCGGCTATATATGTGGCTCTATGAAGTGATGTTGCCATACTAGCCTTTACCTTCTGCTCTAGAGTCTTGTTTGTGTTAAACATGGTAGAAAAACAGTCTTAAGTAGGGATAACTACAGGCTGTTTTTAAAGATTAATTGTGCAGCTCTAATGTAAACATTGCAAAATATTTTGCGAGGATATTGTAACGTTCTCGCGAGACTCGTACCACGGGATATCGTCACATCCCTAGTGATTATATTACTGGATGCTCGAAACTGAAGGCAGAATGCACGTTTTGAACAGCTTATTGTACAGGTAAGTTAATCACGTTCTAATCTAATGCGCTGCTGCACTGTAACACACACACATAAGCTACAGATATTGTACAATACATCACGCGCAGATCGCACGCACAGAATCATTCAGTGCGAAAATGTATTGTCAAAACGGTTCTGTGATTTCTCGGTAAAATAGCTTAGAAACTGAAAAGTTCAAGCATATATTTCTTAATAACTAAATCCCACAGCTTCACTACTTGTAGAGACGCTGCCAGGTAGAATTAAATCACACGCAATTGCTCTCACTAATGCATTCATTCATATACATGTAATCTTTACTGTACTACTTATCTGTTTCTGATTTAGAACGAGCAGGAATCTGTGAGAAATATAACGACCCAAAGACTAAAGAACTGATACAAATAAGCTGTTATAGGTGCATAGTCATGTGTGCAGTGCTGTGTCATATTTCATAGCTGTGCACAAGATGTTGTCACAGCTCCAGACTTATTTGCTCATTGAACAAAATAATAGTGCTGTCAAACGATTAATTCAAAATAAAAGTTTTTACATAATATATCTGTGTACATTATGTATATATACACACACGTACAGTGTATATTTTGAAAATGCTTACACGTATGTACTAGGGGTTGAACGACTTCTGATTTTTTTTTAAAGTCGACTTTTATGTGATGAAAGTCATGTCGAATAGTCGCTGATGATGTATTCAAAATATACACTGTACGTGTGTGTATATACACATACTATACACAGTACACAGATATATTATGTAAATAAAAACTTATTTTGAATTAATCGTTTGACAGCACTATTATTTTGTTTTAGATTTTACATTGGAAATCAACAGCAATGCAACAGTTCCAAAATGCTAATCATACAAAAGTAAACAAACACTTAACATCAAGCACAGTTACAGGCCCAACAGTAAGCAGAATTATTCACATGACATACTTTTTGTTATAGTTTCTAAATGTCTCTGGAATTTTGATGGTTTCATGCTCTTGGCAGTCAAACACTACACAAAGCACATAGTGGTCAGCACAAAGTAGTTTTGTTTGTCCTCATTTCATGTTAATATAATGTGGTTTCATACTTTTTCTCTTTTTAGCTTGCATGGTTTTGTTCATAGTTTTTGAGTATAGTGGTATGACACGGAACCTGTACATTACTCTATTAGAAAAGAAAACCTATGAAGAATCACAAACTATAGCTGTGCAGCCTAATGTAATACAAGAATAAATTGGTGGTGTTTCCAAGCATTCCAAGTTGCAGTGGTGCCTGCAGCAGTACGACTATATGCTCTGACCATATGTGATCTTGACTTGACTGACCAGAGAAACATTTTATTCCACAGTTATTATATACTGTATGCTTTTCTGTTAACTGAAATAGTGATGCCAAGCTTTAGTGAATTCATCTTTTTTTTTGTCCCTTCTTTTCAGTGAAGTAGCCAAACAGGTTTTGAAAAATTGTCTGTATCGATTCACATTCATTCGGACCGCACTCTCACTGTATCACTTGAAGCACTTTCTCAGCCAGTACAACAAACAGTATCAATATACTTAGGAACACAAGAGAACAAACACTGCTGATACAGTAAACAACTGAAACAAAAGGTAACATTTTCAGTAGTAACTGCAGCCACTGCTGCATCATCTGTATAAGCAGCCATTCACAGCCATTTTTTTATTTGTTTTTCAGTTCTTTTCTATGTGAACATGCACAAAGATTAAAATATTTTATATTTGTAAGCAGCAGCCACGTTGGCTTTAACCAATTACTGAACAGAATATTAACACCCAATCATAGAACATTTCACTGAGCTCATGTGTTGAAAACATATACACATTCTTATTTATTTAAAGTCTGTCTAAAGTTAACAAACAGTGTTTAAAAGTGCAATCCACATGTTTACATATGTTTATTACAGTGACTTTGAATTAATTACCTAAATACTGAGTGTAGTAAAGCAACAGATTTGTTTTATATTTCTGCAATCTACTTTAGTTTGTGTAATTTGTTACTGACATTCATAATAATGTTTACACCAGGCTTATTTGTTGGTGCTTTATGTTTTCAATTATTACATCCTTACAAGGCTGGAAGTTCAACAAATCAGTCAAAATACTACTGTTATTGTAGTTGTTAAATAAAAATGTAATTCAAATTAATTAATGCATCACCTTATTTCATCGTAACATATAGGCCTGACCTACAGAAAATAACTGCATATTAAAATCGCAATCTTTGTAAAAAAAAAATTATAAAATAAAAATCGCAATTAGATTATTTTCCAAAATCGTTCAGCCCTAACAGCTGCCCACCATTTTCTCTCGAGACTAGAGATGGTCTGAACACTAATTAATTACCTTCACTTTAGACATCTTGCTTGCACTGTATTCTTTAATTTTGTCTGTCCAACAATGTTTTTTTTCAGTGACTGTACTGATTTAATCCTAGATACAAGATCACCCGTTTAACACTAGAAAGGCATTCTATCCTCAAAGTGCTATTTTAGGAGGCAGTATAATCTGCTTCCTAAATTTTCAGACAGCCTTCATGTCAGCGGCTGCCCAGGGATGCCAATAAATCCTGTGTAGGTAGACACATAACAGCTCATCGGTTTTATAATAGGTTTTCAAAATCAGGGAAACTTATATATGCATTTTAGCAGTGATGTCCAAAGACAGGGTGTAATCCACTCCAATACATACATCAAAAGAATAAACCATGTTTTTTAATACTCATAAGAGAGAAAAAGAGATAATACATTTAAATATCTAACATATATAAAAGATCACAGTTTGCACTCTTTAATAGAGATAAAGTCTAGTTAGTCAACCCAAAGGCATGGTCAAAGATTATTTCAAAAACACTGGCTTGCCAAGTATGCACTATGCAGTATAGCTGACAAAAACGTAAACAGGAGAGTGCACTGCAATAAGCAATGGTTAGAATTTGTAATAGAGAAAGCAGAATAAAACATCATCCGTGTTTAGGACAGACGCTGTGGTGCACAAGCAGTGCCTTACATCAAAGAAAGCAAGGGATAAAGAAGCTATACAAGCAAAAGGTTAGCTTATTCCAAGTACAGTATTGTATACAACTAAAATAACACAGAGAATAACTCATTCATGACGATGTCAGTTTGCAAATTCCACTTTTTAAATATCCACAAGTGGAAGGAGGAAGATAATCTCTAATTTTTGTGATAAAATTAATAAAGTAGTAGACAAAAGGCAATTGAATTTTATTTGCAGGCTCATAACCTTCAATGAGAACTTTTATTACAAGGTCATAGAATGTATATCTATATTTAAACAACAAACTAACATTTCTGTATACATGGCCATGCTGAACAGACTATTTCCATGAAATCTCACTTCTCTTTTATGTAACTACCACCATGAGTGATGTGCTAAAACAAGTATTAAAAAGCTTGAACAGCTATGAATGACTATTTTTGCGTAATTTTGAGATGAGTATTTACTAATAAATTAGGAGTATATTACATGAACTGCTTATTGTATCTCGAAGCCTAAGCAGTGTTTATTTATATTTAGACAATTTTTTTTTGTAATTCCACATATTTGTGGAACAAATAAAGACATATTTACTATACAAGCAAATTTCCAAATAACACAAGTAAAACAGGATAAACCGGCCTCTACAACTGAAGGAAGGTAAAAAAGGGAGAATAAAATATCACAGAGCAGGCATTACATTTTGTCACGACTGCGAGATTGCATGAAGATTGTGTATAAAGTAGTGAGAAGTTGTGCAAGCTGTGAGATGAAGCAGTGTGTTTGGGGTGCCATCTGTTCTACAGAGCAGCTCTGAGTCATTCCACTCTCTCCACTGCACAGTGTACTGATGATGTCAGAGCCTGACGATTGGTCAGAATGAGACGGATTATGTTGTTTAATGTCAGGCAATGAGACGTAAGCCCAGCTTCACAACCCCTTCATATTCCCTTCAAAACAAATAGTTAAGGCAGATGTTTTCAACCACTTCTTTGTTTCAACATTGTTCCTGGATTTTTTTTCTTTTTTTAAATCAAACAGGAACAGGTTTGAGTTAAGGGATGCTAGGGTCATGCGTTTAGCATGTGAGAGCAGTGGTTCCAATAGATACTGTTGTTTCAAAACTACTTAAAAGGAAAATATTCCACCAAAATATTTTCTGCATAAACCAACTGCTCAATGTTCATTCCTGTATTAATGCAAGGTGAAGCTTCAAGCAAGGACACTAGATGAACAGTGGGAGTGAGGCTGGTCTGATGGCACCAGAACATAATTAACCAGCTATTAAATCTGGTTTAATTTATTTATATATATATATATATATATATAAAAAAAAAAACCATTCACACAACACGCATTTCTTGAATACATATTATATATGGTCATGTATGTAATAAAATATATTATAGTGCACTGGGTTATAAAAAAAAAAAATTCATTACAGCATTGGAGACTAAAGCCTATGTAGTGGCTTAGAGCATCGTAGAATTTAAGTGTCACATAATCACGACTGCTTTAGAGGGCATCGAGGTCAATTTAAGTGAATGGCCTATTATGTAACAACTTTCATCAATGCATCGTATATATTCATGTTCACGCGTTTTAATTTAATCGATGCAAATAACATCTAATAAAACCTCACGGCAAAAATAAATAACACTGAGCATACATTCATTTTACCATCTGAATGAAATGATTGTTGATGACATTGAACAGATCAATTTGACTAGCCTGTTGGTAGCAATGTTAGTGCATGTATATGTTTTTACAGCTTACGTTGCGTTCAAAGCAGCACACACTGTTCAGCGTGAATATCCGCATTACGATTCAGGACACAAGCTGCTCGGTCTGCTGTAGCACTGCAGCAAACCCATTTTCACGGTGTGTAATGGTCAACAGAACGGTGGATTTCAATGCCAGTGCGCCTTACCTGAGTGGCTTTGTGGAATTGTTTCTTCAGTCCCGCAGACATGATTCCGACTGGACTAGTACTGTTTCTGTCCTAACGCCTGAATGTGATGTGCTCAAATGTAAATACGCTCAGAGGTACAGGATGTGAGACGTTTGGAGATAAACCCGTGTACGCTGGTAATCACCACACGCATAGGCTGATTATAGCAGCTGATCATGACGCGTCAGTGACATCATGCGTCAGGTTCAGCCTCTCTTCAGATAACATCAAAGCCCCTCCTTCAGGGAAACCATCATGGTTAGTTCAACGCCAACAGGTAGAAATTAGGGGCAGTTCTGTTTGAATGGAGGTCAGAGGATAAAATTGCCTTAGTAAACTGAATAAGTCTGTAGAATAATCTTCAACATTAGAATACATGTTGTTAAATTTTGGTGAGCTGGTACTGTTCATAAATTCGGTACACTGTAGTGGAACAATTAAATGGATAAATTATCCCTATTTCCCTATAAGTAACCTAGTTTAAACACATCCTCTGTGTCCTACTGAATCCAATAATTAGAATCAATTACAATCAGCAGACAATGTCATCATTTTGAGATAAATCGGTTGTATTTATAATTTTCTGAAAAGTATTTCGAATTTTCTGATAAATACTTTAAAGGTAGGGTATGTAATTTTTCAAAAATGCTTTAGAAAACTGAGTCGGCCAATCAGCTGTAAGGGGCGTGTCTACTCGTGATGTGGAGGAGAGAGCATTCAGTGAACAACCGAGCTGAGCGACAGAAAGATTGAGATGGCGGATAGAAAAAACTCAAGAGGAAAATGTCTGCGGAACGATAAGGCAAGAAGTAGGATCTGTGTAAATATCGGATCAGCTTTACAGCACTGGAGAGGACTCAAGGAGCGGAAGCAGGGCTGTTTGAACCATTGGGCTAGGCGGAGCTGAAGCCCCGGGGCCCGAGCAAGGAGGGGCCCGTGATTGGCTGTGGGGTAGATTGCCTGGCACGCCGATCGCCAAAGCCACCACACCTCTCACTTATTAGCTGAATTTGGTTTACCAATCAAATGCATTTACTCTATATTTGACTTTTGAATGATATGTGCATGTATCTATTAGCCTGTGATTGCTGCCCAGTATGTCTGCATTCATCTCCACTCTTCACTTCGTTCTGGAGTAATATGGAAATGGTCGTGCTAACAACAATATGCGATAAGTAAAAATGTCAGCAATTCTGAGAGAGAGGGCCTCAAAAATGAAAAACTCCAAATATGAAGAACAGAAAAACCCACATGCTAGTAAGATCCCCAGCTATTGGGTTATTTTACTAAAGCTGATGATGGAGTGGAAGTTGTTGGAACTGCGAGTGGACCGCACAGCAGTCCACTTTTTATTCTGAACAGAAAACAAACTGCGTCATCATCCACACAGATTTGAGATTAGTTTGATTATTAACTGGATGTACAGTACATTGGTTTTGTGTTTGAACAAACTCTATATAGGCTATTCATTGGGACTTACGGTTAGGAGATAATACAGTTGAAATATATCAATTGTTTTGCGCATCAAGCTGTAGGCTAAGCTTATCATTTAAATGCAGGTTTTAAAACTAATAGTTTAAACTGTTAATGAACGTTAAGCAGTGGGGCAGAATTCATTCTGGTAAATGCATGCATTAAGATGGTTTCAGCCTGATTTGCACAGCCAGCACCTGCTCGTATTACGACTGAATACATTTTTTGCTCCTTGTTGTGCTTAAACGTTCAAATACACAGTCATGTGTCAAAATACCCGTCTTTGTGAGTATCCTCGTAAACACAATTATTTGTGTCTTAAATTAACATTAATATTTAAAGATAAAGCACGTGTAGTGTTAAATATGAGATCCTGGATATAAGGACAGTTCACCAAAAAATGAAGATACAGTCATCATATACTTAAACTCAAATTGTTCTAAACCTCTAGGATTTTTTTTCTCCTCAACATAAAAGAAAATACTTTGAAAAATTATAACAACCAGTTTCTGGTCCCCGTTGACTCAATTATAGTGTTTTGTCATACTATGGAAGTCATGGGTGCCCATTAACTGTGTTATTACCAGTATTGTTCCAAATATATAATTTTGTATTCAACAGCAGAAGGAATATCATACAGGTTTAGAACAACAACATCATTTTCATTTTTGGGTGAACTATTCCTCTAAAGCAGCCTAATATATCTGTTGTTGCCATTTGTGTCAATAATGTAATTCAAACATCAGAAAGAAAACCACTTACTGTCCTTGACTGAATCACTTTTGTAAAATAAATAAGAATGAATGTATATTGAATACAGTAGACACCATTCAGTCTATTTGTAATTTTTTTTATACGTCATAATATTATTCAGTGCTTTAAGTTTTTCAAGTAGGTCGATTTCTTATGATCTTTGTTCTGTTGTTGGCTAACTTTTGACTGTTTACTTGTCTTCAGTTAGCACAGTTACACTGGACGCATTATACTTGATGGTAGGCTACAGGGGGTCATACAAATTCCACCCCCACCCCTCTCTTATGTTGATGTCTCATAACATCAACATGACTACATTTAATAATCAGTAAGATATTCATTATTCTCCACCATCCATATAGCTGCAATGTATATACACTGTACAACCTGTTTGCACATTCTTCTTGCACATTCCTGCTTATATTATTAATTAAGTCTACAGTATACTCTCCTGCACATTTTATTCTTTTTTTTATTTACTTAATTTTCTTCATACTTATATTTATGTATATTCTCTTGTATTTTGTTACATATAATTGCACTGTCCGTGGAGCGGACCTGACTTGATTTCACTGCTGGATATACAAAAGCATCAAAGCACGTTAGTTAAACATTACAACAGTTTTTCTATGTTACTACTTAAAACTAGTTAGAGTTTGACAAAGTTAAAAAGCAGGCTACTGACCATCTCGCCATAATGTAAAATAAAAAAGTATCAGATACGTTCGTTAAAACAATAAGATACTTGTCAAAATCTATGTTGCACTTTAAAAAAAAAGATAGAGTTTATAACTGATACAAAGTTAAATAAAATTAAATAGAGCTGACCAACTTACCATGATCTAAAATAAAAAGTATCGGATCGTTAAACAAGAGTATAAGATACTTGTCAAAATATATGTTGCACTTTAAAAAGTTAGAGTTTATAACTGATACAATGTTAAATAAAATAAAATAGAGCTGACCAACTTACCGTGATCTAAAATAAAAGTATCAGATCGTTAAACAAGAGTATAAGATACTTGTCAAAATATATGTTGTACTCTACCATTAGCTATATTGACAGAGAGTTGAACAAAAGAAAAAGCCCTGACCATCTTACGTTGATACATCCTCACACTGCGGTGTCAAAACTCAGAATAAACTTACGAGCACACCGGACAGACCTACAACCCGCCCCTAGAGGAGAGACCAACACAAAAATGTAAATGTTAAACGAATTAAACAAAGTAGAAACGAAAGTTATTTTTAATAAATCTTTCACATTTATTAATGAATTAAACAATTCAGCGTTCATCCTATAGCTTTTTCTTTAAAATTAGGTTATGCAAGTTTTAATTTTAAACAATCACCTCTAAGCTGTAGGCTTTTATTTATTAATTATTCACACTTAATTTCTTTAATCGGCCTTTGATTTTTGTCAATCTTAAAACTTACGATGTGGTATAACAGTCAAAACGTACGTATGTGCATACAAATATTTAACAGGAATGAAAGCGAAAGTTTTTGTTTCATACTGCTTCATAAAAATCAAGACTGGACTCCTCTTTGATTTTCTTACCGTTAGACTTGATATCAGTTGAAACAGACATACAACGTCTAAACTTTTACAACATCACACGAAATGCAAAATATCGCGGCTCACGCACCGCAATGAATCAAGAGAAGGTTTGAATATGGCATGCAGAATCCGTGATACTGTGCTATATGCTACCCCAGTGGCAGACTGGCCATTTGGAGCACCGGGAGTTTTCCCGGTGGGCCGCTGTACAATGTGGGCTGGCCCATCGCGTAAATATAAGGAACGTATTATAGTAAATTTACGTAGCCTATTTCCGTCCATCGGCCTAGACGAATGGCTCGTGCTGCCCACTTGAGCCAGCCGCAGTGGTTCAAAAGCGATCATCAATGTCAAAACGTTTTAGCCAATCAAATCGAAGAAAAAGGGATTAACTGTTCACAAAACTGAGCTGAGTGAGCTGCGTGGCTGCGGCATTTGTATGCGAGCTGAGGTAAGATGTAGGCTAATCAGCAAAACATGATGAGACAATTTAGCAATATTTGACAACTGTTTTAGAAATGTTAAACGATAGAAATTTATTTTCAGGCATGCACACTACTACTGGC
This sequence comes from Gymnocypris eckloni scoliostomus, assembly GCA_027564155.1. Taxonomy (NCBI): domain Eukaryota; kingdom Metazoa; phylum Chordata; class Actinopteri; order Cypriniformes; family Cyprinidae; genus Gymnocypris; species Gymnocypris eckloni. The sequence goes on along the minus strand of CM050416.1, from coordinate 1,217,631 downwards.
CTTTTCAAATTTCTCAGATTTTCTCAGCCATTTACATTATTGGCCACATTGTAGTCTACATGGAAACATTAACGTAGCCGTTTTCAGCAGACATAAGATAACAGTGAATGTTTGTATATTAATATAGTTACATTTCTTCCGTAATTTAACGTGTCTAAGAAAATGTTTTAAAAAAGCTGTGAAAATGTAATTCTCAAACTTACTGTAGAAGATTGTAAACCTGAAGACTTGATTTCAATTGCCGTGATTAGGAAAGTTCTTAATAAGATATTTTAATGTACATATTTTAATGGTTTAAAATGATTCATTTCCCCAGGCATGTTTTGTTCAGTGTTGTAGGTGGAGCCAGTGAGCCTGGCGGATGTATTGGAGGCTTACCATGACTTGAAAGCGGTTCAGTAAGTCCCGAGCTTCATCTCTGCCTCCCGCATCGCCCGTGCGACTGTGCGATTGACCTGTTGCCTGGCACTTCCCCACCTAAGGGCACCATTACTCTCTCCGGATCAGAGAGGAGGCTATGGAGAGGTACTGTATATTCACGATTCTCTGGTAGCAGGCATTATCCGTCTCTCATCCTCTCCAGCTGGGGCAGGGTTCTTCTTCGTAGAAGAAGGATGGTTCCCCCCTTTATTAACTATCGGGGTTGAATGACATCACGGTAAATAATCGTTATCCTTTGCCGTTGATGTCATCGGCCTTGAGCACATGCAGGGGCAACCATCTTTACAAAGTTGGTTCTCGCAGTGCTTATCACTTAGTTCAGATTAGGGAGGGATGAATGGAAGACCGCCTTTAACACCCATACTGGGCATTTTGAATATTTGGTCATGCCGTTTGGCCTTCAAACTCCCCGGCAGTTTCAGGCACTCGTCACGGCGTGCTCAGAGATATGGTCGATCGTTTTGTTTTGTTTACATCAACAACATCCTGATCTTCTCTCAGAATGAGCGATCACGTCCAGCACGTCAGCGAGTGCTCCAGCGGCAGCTGGAGAATCGTTAATTCACCAAGGTGGAGAAGTGCGAATTTCACGCATGGTCGGTTCCGTCCCTGGTTTGTATTCTCTCACCTGAAGGTATCCGAATAGATCTCGCCAAGGTAAAGGCTGTTGCTGATTGGCCCACCCAGTTAATCGTAGAGCGGTCAAACGTTTTCTGGGGTTTGCCAATTTTATAGGCGGTTTATTCTGAACTTTAGTCAGGTTGCCCTTCCTCTGACAGATCTCACCTCCACTAAGAAATTGTTCTGTTGATCGTTGCAGGCCCAAACTGCGTTTGAGAGTTTGAAGAGTCGGTTTATTTCGGCACCCATTTTAACTCTGACTCGTCTCGGCAGTTCATTGTGGAGGTGGATGTGTCTGAGGTGGGGTTAAGGGGCAGTTTTGTCTCAGAGATCATCTTCAGATGAAAAAATACATCCCTGCCTTTTTCTCTCATCGTTTAACCCCCATGGAACGGAACTACGACATTGGGAATAGGGAGTTACTAGCTGTCAAGCTGGCGTTGGAGAAGTAGCGTCACTGGTTAGAAGGTGTGGGGTTTCCATTTATCGTTTGGACTGACCATAAGAATCTAGAGTGTATCCGCACCGCTAAAAGAATAAATTCCAGGCAGGCTCGCTGGGCATTATTTTTTGGATGTTTAAGCTTTACCATTTCTTATCGCCCGGGCTCTAAGTATGGTAAACCTGATGCGTTGTCGTGGATCTTTGAGGCTAAGGCTAGTCCCACCCCCCGTGGCTATTCTGCATCCTGAACGGGTTGTGGTGGTGGTAACCTGGGGGGTGGAGTCCAAGGTCTGCACTGCGCTACGCAATGCCACTGTTCCTTGAGGTGCCCAGAGAGTCTGCTGTTCATGCCCGAGTCAGTCCGAACTAGCGTCCTACAGTGGGGCCACTCCTCTAGCCTAGATTGCCACTAGGGATGGAACGGTTTGCAGAAAAAACCTGAATCGTACGGTTCTCCACACACGGTTCGGCGTGCGCTAGGGCCGAAGTTCAACTTAAATCTAACAACGCATCTGCAATATTGTTTGTTATAAATAACACGTAAAAAAACAGGGCTCAGCTAATGTATGCTTCTGTTAATGGATGCGCATTAGTACATTACAACAACAGCTATGGGAAAAAGTGGACTGTTGAGGAAAATTCATTTTATGCTGATCTTATGTGTATGAAGTGCAAAGCTTTTTCTGGTATGCCAAGTAAGGAAAAGTACTGTGCACGATTGTAACCCAGTAACCTTGAGTGTGTGAATATAAGGCGGAGAAGCGCCCTCCCCCTTCGTCGCATTCTGCAGAAACTTGTGTCTGTATGACTGTTGACCTTCTCTGCAGAGAATAAACCTTTTAAAAGACTAAGAGTTGATTTGTCTCTTGACTGATGAGAGTAAGTTAAAAATTGCCACGACATGGACCATTCACTCGTGTTCAATGTGAGTGCCGCATGCTGGAATATGAGCATTTATTCCGTCATCACCCGGGTGCTGATAGCGCACACGCACAGGTGAGACTGAACAGCACGTTGATATCTGTGTTTAAACTAAACTAATGTAAGCTTAGCCAGTTTAAACATTTAAGAGCCAGAGGACGCTAGCTCACGCGTAAAGTGAAAAGATTTGTGCATGCGCTCATCAGAAGCGCACAAACCCATGCCTCAGAACGCACGCAAATATTTAGCTCTCTGAGGTATTGTGTTTGAATGGACAAATTCACACAAAATGATGTCAAAATGTCCGTCTTGGTAAGTATCCTATAGCAGATATAGCCGGCTGAACAGACCAATGCACAGGATCAGTGCATTTTCTTAAAGTGAAAGCACTTTCTTAATATTAATCAAAAAGCATCAACAAAGAAATCACTCACTGCTCTTGATTGAATTGCTTTTGTAACTTTAATAAAGATTAATCTTTAATTTAAACAGTCAAATATGCAATGCTGTTTTACATTTGATTACTTTATTGAATTTCTGAACATAAAAACGAATGCTATAGACCTACCTAAAAAAAAACAGAAAATCACCCTTTATTTTATTTATATCTTTACTATATTGTATTTATTTGTGCTGTTGCTTGTAGTTGGATAGACTATTCTTATTTTCTTTCTGACAGGGGTCCCCAGTTTGTGTCTAAATTTTGGGCAGAGTTCTGTCAACAGCTGGGCGACTGCTAGCTTATACTCGGATATAACCTGCAGAGTTATGGTCAGGCTGAGCGTGCCAACCAGGATTTGAGAGAGTTCTGCGCTGTGTGGCGCCTGCTGAACCGTCATCTCACCAGGTTAACCATGGTCCGCAGCATAACTCCCTCCCGGTCTCGTCTACGGGTTTATCTCCCTTCCAGTGCTGTTCAGGCTACCAGCCACCATTATTCCCTCTCAAGAATCCGATGCCGTTGTTTCTTCCGCACATGCATTTATCCAGAGATGCCTCCGTTCTTGGAGGATCACCAGAGAAGCCCTTACTCGGACTGGCGAGCGGAACAAGGTGTCGGCGGACCATCACCGTACCAAGCCCCACTTTATGTGTGTGGCCAAAATGTCTGGTTTTCTTCTAAGGACATCATCTTCAGACTTCCCTCACATAAACTGGGACCAAAATTTCTTGGACCGTTTATCATCGCCAAGGTGCTCAGTCCAGTGATGGTGCGTCTCAAATTAACCCCACATTTTAAGAAGATCCACCTGGTTTTCCATGTTTCTAAGATCATGCCCTTCCTTCCCTCCCCTTCCCTCCCCTTCCTCCCCCCTCTTAGACTCATCAAGTGGTCCCCAGCCTATACAGCGGCTCATTGATGTGAGGCGTGAGGGGTAGAGATCACCAATACCTTTGTTTTGACACCGCAGTGTGAGGATGTATCAACGTAAGATGGTCAGGGCTTTTTCTTTTGTTTAACTCTCTGTCAATGCAGCTAATGGTAGAGTACAACATATATTTTGACAAGTATCTTATACTCTTGCTTAACGATCTTATACGTTTTATTTTAGATCACGGTACGTTGGTCAGCTCTATTTTATTTTATTTAACTTTGTATCTGTTATAAACTCTAACTTTTTTTTAAAGTGCAACATAGATTTTGACAAGTATCTTATTGTTTTAACGAACGTATCTGATACTTTTACTTTTACTTGAGCACAGTTTTTGGGTACTCTACCCACCTCTGTCTAATTGAGAGTGTATATTACGTGTTGATAACTATGTAACATATTAGTGTCCTAAGAATCTTTAGTAGTTTGTGCATTAACTCCAGGTGAATTACCTATGCAAATGACCATGTTCAGAGACAAAGAGCTGTAAACTTTCCCTCCAAAAGTTCAAGACACCATTGGCTCTTTGACACCCAGAAGTGTGACATCTATATCAGATAAATCTCTCACATCAGTGACCCGCCTGCCAGTCTGCGGTTCTTTCATATACAGATAAGATGAGGATGTGAGCAAGAAATCTTCTGTACCTTAAGTTTGAGCCAGGCCTTGACTTTCCATTCATCAAAGATCCTAGGATCTCAGCTGATGTTTCACTTAGCTCTTTTTCACCTTCATCTGGGAGAATGAAATGAAATGAAATGCCTTTAACTGAAAAATGGGCATTTCACTATTAAATTCAGTGATGTCATCGTCCAGCTCAGTTCAGTTTAATTAGTATCTGTGCAATCAAGTCGTTGGATATCGCTGGAAATGAAGTGTCCCCAACTAAGCGAGCTAGAGGCGACAATAGCAAGGAACCAAAACTCCATCGGTGACAGAATGGAGAAAAAAACCTTGGGAGAAACCAGGCTCAGTCGGGGGACCAGTTCCCCTCTGGCCAGACGAACCAGTAGTTTGTTCCAACTGCAGCAAATTCAGATTGTAGGGCTCCACTGGTTCCAGTGGTGTTTCCCGATGGCTGTCTAGGTGACGAGGTCCTCACTGGGGATCTAGTATTGAGTAATGGCTGTGAATACTTATGTACATTTATTTTATTTTTTTATATACAATTTCAAAGATTTCAAACAAATTTCTTTCATGTTGTCATTATGGGGTATTGTTTATAGAATTTTGAGGAAAATAACTAATTAAATCCATGTTGGAATAAGGCTGTAACATAACAACATGTGAGAAAAGTCCAGCGCTGTGAATACTTTCCAGATGCACATTCTCTTTAAATTTCTGCCCCTCCTGAAAGCCCTTGTTTGGATGTGAAAGTAAGCGTCTTTCAAATCCAGTGAAAAGAACCAGTCCCCTGGGCATATTTGCGAGAGGATCTGCTTCGATGTAATCATCTTTAACGGCCGTTTCATAAGGGCGCAATTCAGATGTCTGAGATATCTCAGAACCCAGTTTGACACTCTGGGGATGGCCTGCCAGGCCTTGGCCCATGTGGCAAGGGGTTAAATTGTTTCGAGCTGCAGGCCGCCTAGTGGGAGCCTGAGGCTCGTGATAAGGGTAAGAGGAAAAGTGCTCTCCTTTTGAATATATTTGTGTTTTATTTTTCTCGCTATAACAACGATTGGCTGTGTGGGCACTATGTGAAAGGACCCAATGTTCACAACAGTATTTTTCACAAACACTCTCCTGTCCGCACCCGGAACTGAACGGGGCGTTAGAAGGCATAACAGAGGCTTTTTGAGGGGTGGTCCGGTTGCAGCAGGACTTAGCCATTTCCTCTTCCTGTCCCTTCAATCAAGAAGATGCCTGAAGCACTCGGTCTAGCACTATCTTGGGCCGGGGTCCCTGACACATCGGTGGGTAGTGTCTGGCCAAGCATGAACGGCAGGGCTTGGGCTTGGCGGCTGGCTAAACAAATGGTGGTGCGGCTTTTGCTGGCTGCTGAGTCGGCGCCATCTTGGGGTGACTTAGAGCAGCTGCAGAGCTGGAGCGCTTTGGCAGGAAGTGTCACATTGCCTGGGAAGACTTCTGTGCAGTTGTGAAGCATTCAGCGAGCCCCTCTACAGCAGGACCAAACAGACTGGTGGGGGAGACCAGGGAGTCAAGGAAGGGGACCTTATCTGCATCCTTCATCTCCGTCAGGTTCAACCACAGATAGCGCCGAGCACCACTAAACTGGCCATGGACCTGCCTAATCGCCTGAGCTGTCATCTAGGTCGCTCGCACTGCGCAGCTCGTTGAAAGCTGTGGGGTTCGGGTTAGACTCATCCATGGAGCAAAGGAGTTTTGCCTGGAACACTTGCAGGACCGCCATGGAGTGAAGCGGCGAGGCCGCTTGTCCAGCCGATGCATAGACTCGTCCAGCGAGAGCTGAAGTCTTCCTACACGGTTTGGACGGGCGGGCTGCTTTTGCCTTCCAGCCAACGGCCATGGGCTTGCAGAGATGCGCTGCCACTGACTCATCCGGGGGAGGCAGGCTGTCATTTCCTCTTTCTTTCCGCGCCGTCGACAAAAGTGAGGGCGGAGGAAGAAGAGGCATGTAGGCGGGACGAGTAGGGTGCACCCCAAGATTTGGTTATCTCGTCGTGGACCTCTGGGTAGAATGGCGAAGCTTGTTGACGAGGGGCCTGGCGATGCCCCGGCAAGAACAATTCATCCAGGCGGCTACCGGACGGTTCCTCTGGGGTTGACCAGATTCCAAACCCAGCTCCTCCACAGCATTAGATAAGACGCGGAAAAGATCGGCGTCCATAACTGGGCTGGATGTGCTGGGCTGCGCAGAATGCAAGGGGGCAGGGTCGTGGTACGAGCCCGGCAGCTCCTCCGCATCTGAAGCTGCCAATGACAGGCTGTCATCCATCTCACCATCATCGCTTCCACCGAATGAGACCAGATCGCGCACAGCCGCAGAGGGATGCTGGTTCGGGTGGGTGAAGAGAACAGGTGAAAACTCTCTGTGGGGAGAGAGTGAGGTACACGGGGGTACAGCCGGCGTAAGCTCACCCATCTCCAAGCGTTGAGATCCTCTGCCCCGCTGATTTTTCCCCTATATAATGTCCGCATTATATCGCCAGATGCCCCACCCATTCTGGCGGGCTTTGATGGGCTTTCCAGCCATAGGCTTATGGTTGAAGTCTTGGATGAAGATAGTCGAGTTGAAGGATGTTTTAAGAATAAAAAGGTTTTAATTGAAGAATTGTCTTCAGCCCAAAACAATACTGATTGCCTCACATTTGAAGTGTTCTGCTAGCAGACATGTGAAGAACAGCAATGCCTCTCTGTCCAGCTCTCTGTCTAGACCATTCACTAGCCCCACCCGTGCTGGTGTCACCCGTACCGCACCCTGACTTTGATGTATGGTTTTGGTAAAATTCCACAGCAAACTAGCTGCTGCTCAGACTGACTTCCAGAACCCTGCCTCTGGAGCAGAACACTTCTTAATGTAAAACATATAATGTGAGACATTCATAGAAACAGACAAATAATTCATTTCAACATATTCAACATAAACATGAGTATTAAATGATTAACAAGTATTAGATGATTAACAAAATCATATTGTTTTCGACCACATTTCACCCTTTTGAGGATTTCCAATCCGCATTAACGTTTAAACAAAACAGTTAGTACAAAAACAGTTGATAATTGTGATTGTTGTCCTTTAATATAGATGGACCTAATATTATATTTCCTATATGTGTATGTGTAAAAAATGCATCTTCGCTGTCTTCAGCTCACTAGCTTTATGCTAGGTAGAGAGCCTGGCCGTAGGCTAGGTTACTAGCACCTGGTGGTTGTTGCCTGGCCGTGTTATTCCTCCTCGCAGTCTTATTACACTGCACAGCTCTCCTCTTCCCAGTCCTCGGATGAGTCTAATTCTTCCCGCAAGGGGGTCATTTCTTCTACCCTTACTGCCATTACTTTAGTCATTCCAGGTTCAATCACACGTTGTGCCAAACCCCTTTATACATGGTATACAACAACACCCACACAGACCCAGCACTGTTACTGCCACCATAATGGCTGTGAATATTGAGGTCAGCAACCCACTCTAATTTCCAAACCATTTTTCCATAATAGTAGTGAGTGGATTGTCTATTCCTGAGTTCTCAGCCCATTTTTTAGACAGTGATTCTAGCCCTTCTAGTGCCCTGGTGATACTACCGTCTGGGGCAGTGTTATTTGGGATAAAGGTACAACAGGTTGAACCTATGATTCTACACACCCCTCCTTTCTCAGCCAAAAGCATATCTAACGCTATTCTATTTTGTACTGTCATTAGCAAGGTTTTGTCTAATTGCTCATGAAGCCCTCTTACAGCTTGGGTGGTGTAGTTGACGAACCTTTGTTGATTGTAATAGAGGTAGTTGATCCAGTCCACATTCTTATTGATAGTTGACCACCAAAAAAGAAGTGATTCAAATCCTGCCGCTATTTGGTCCCTTCCTTTAAACTCATCTGGCACCCCTCTAGGTACTCCTATGCTATCAATCCATACTCTATTATCAAATGATCCCCCTGGGGATGTTACTGCACGTTTTGTCCTACTTAACTGTTTAACTCGTTTTAGTTCTTCCTTTATGTCCCCTGCTACGCCTTTTATTATTTTGAACGGCATCACCATATTTATAGGTGTGCACTGTCCCTTCCAAACACCTTGTAGGTTCCTTCTTATTTTCAGGTCGCCGCATAACCACCACATATCTGCTCATGTTAGATTGTGATTTACCAGTATTCCTACCTCTGTCTCATTTTCCTTTATTGTTCTACTACACCACCCTGGCCCAAATATTTTCCTATCTATGCTTCTTTCGGTTCTTTCATAGCAAGTGTAATTATTTTTATAGGCCACTACGTTAGGAGGCATTGATAGTTTTAGTGCAGTGTATCTGATTTAATCCGCCTCACACCCTGTTACATTTTCCTGACTAAATAATTTTACAAGGCATGTTTGACTTTTTCCCAATGCTGGCATTGTGGCCAAATTTGGTCGTGCAGCTGCACAGAAATAACAACCTTGTGCCTGAGTTGTTCTTGCCGTATATTTTACCCATTCCAGCCACTCATTTCTATCTCCATACCCTGTTTCTATTGCGAATGTATCTTCTATTGTTAAAAAAGGTATTACCTTTTTCTCTTCCAACACTCCTGGTCTTATCAATGGAGTTGCAGTGATTCCTGTCTGGCTGACTATTATCCTTATTAGTCCCATTGGGTCTGTCCCAGTCACATCTACTCCTATCGTTACCCATATATCCATCTTATTTAGATGACTTATTGTTATTATCAGGGGATTCATATTTTCTTTTGTTACTCCATGACCCCTGAATATTTTAATTTTATTGGTTATGATATTTCTATTGGTTATCTTGTAATTTGGTTTGGTGCTCCAATTCACATCATGCCATGTGTGACACCAGGGTCCCGTAGGAGTGCGAACCGTCGAAGGCCATACACACCCATACACATCATACCCCCTCCATGCTCTCTTGTTTCCATCACAGTTAACTATGTCACATAGGTCAATTTGTACGGTCTTTTCTTTGTTTTCTACAGCCGTTATTGTCACAGCCGCTTGTCCCACCATCCCCTTAAGTTCCATGAGTCCTATCACTATCAACCACCACATCCTCATTTGGACAAGTATAAACCTTTACACGTATGGTTGATTCTCCAAAAATTTTGTTAACTAATGTCTCTACTTTGGACCACTCTAATCTGTCCAAACCACACCCTATCTTTGGGATAGCTAAAGTGGTTATGTTTTGCTCTAGACAGATCTTTCTGGCATTTCTTAAGCTCTGTTCCAAGTTGTCATACGTGGGCCTGTCACTCGCTTTTTCTTTGGTAATTAAGTGTAGTATCCTTCTTCCTTTCTTTTCTACATATGCACACTCTCCCACCCCCTTTTGTTGTTCCACTAATTCTTCTACCCCGTATCTGTTTCTAAATTCTAAGTCTATTCCTGCCCCTAGGGCACAGTCTTTACTTATGCAGTGACCCAATGCTTCTTCCTCAGGGTTTTCGAACAGGTTCTTAGCTTTGTGTGTTATTACCTCGCTTTTGTTCGTGTTTATTTTAAGGCAGTGTGAAATGTGGTACCAGAAGTTTGATCCCTGCACTTTTATTGATGTGGGAGTGGCAGATGTCACCTCATAGGGTCCTTCGCGTCTGGGTTCGTCCCACTTCCTTCGATACACTTTTATGTAGACCAGATCCCCCACTGCTATCGATCCACTTCTGTTTGATTCGTATGGAGTTTCTCTTGGTCGGGACTCAGTCTAAAAAATACTTGCATGAATTTTGGTTAGAGTTGTCACATATTTATCTAATTCACTTTTCAATTTGTCTATGTCTTCTATTTCTATCGTTTCTCTGTCTCCTCTTGGCATTCTCCTTCCCGTAACCATTTCATGAGGTGTCAATTTAGTTCCAAGGTTTGTACTTCCCTTTATCGCCATTAGGGCTATTGGTAGCGCTGTTACCCAATTCAGGCCTGTTTGTGCACATATTTTGGAAAGCTTTCCTTTTAGTGTTTGATTCATTCGTTCGACTCTGCCTTGAGACTGAGAATGATAGACTGACCCATACTTAATTGTTATGTGTAGTATCTCACACATTTTCTTAACTACGTTTGCCACAAATCCTGGTCCATTATCGCACTGTAATATACTTGGCACCCCAAACCGTGGTATTATTTCTTTGGAAAGTGCCTGTGCCACCGCTTCTCCACTTTGCTTGCCAACTGGGAATGCTTCTACCCATCTAGAAAATCTATCCACTACCAGTAACATGTATCTTTTACCTTTTATTGGTGTTATCATGTCCACGAAATCCATTACCAAGTGTGTGAAGGGTCCCTTAGGGCTGGGGAAGTGTCTAATTGGGTGTGGTGCGCTTTTGATGTTTAGTGTCATGCATTCGCTATATCGTGTTAAAAACTCATTAACTTTCTCTTGCATTCTAGGAAACCACATGTTGTTTTGTTTGATTATTGTGTCTATCATTTCCGTCCTATTATTGTGCCTTGCTCCATGTGCTTGTGACAGGACCATCTGTTCCAATTGTTCTGTCACCACTACCTGCCCTTGTGGCGTTCTCCATATTTCCCCTACTTCGTTTGCTCCTCTAAGTTTCCATTCGAATTTTTCCTGCTCTCCAGCTTGTTTTTGTTGATCTTTGATTGTCTCTTCTGGTCCTCTTATTTGTATGCATTCATTGTTTTAGCTATCTGAGCCCTGGTTAATACTAACATCCCTTTTCCTGGTTCTGTTTCTCTTTTTGCTGCTGCTTTTGCTGTTTGGTCTGCAAAGTTATTCCCTAACGAGATCTTATCTTCCCCTTTTTGATGTGCATCGCACTTCACCATACTTAGTTCCAAGCATGATTGTAACAGGTCCCTGATCTCTTTGTCATGCTTAATTGGTTTTCCATTGGTCTTCCTAAAGTTATTTCTAGCCCATATGTTTCCATAATAGTGACACACTATAATTGGTTCCTCCTCTTCGATTTTTGATAACACCACGTCAGAGGTGGAAAGTAACGAATTACATTTACTCGCGTTACTGTAATTGAGTAGCTTTTTTGTGTACTTGTACTTTTTTAAGTAATTTTTTTAATCTGTAATTTTACTTTTACTTAAGTATATTTTGTGTCAAGTATTGTACTTCGCTACATTTTAAAACACATTCGTTACTGAGTAAAAAAAAATCGCTCCGTGGAAACAACTGCAGCAAATAATGGGCAGAAGAAGAAACTGGCACTAAAATCACAAGAAAGATGCAGACGGACAAGACAGGCATTAATGGAGCAGACCCAGCTGAAAACCAAACCCCGTCGTACTCTGCTGAAGTTGAACTCAAAGGAATGAAGTGAACCCCTGGCCATATATTCATGCTCTATTATGCAGTGTTAGCTGTGTTTGCCTCGGGAGACCGAACTAGCAGCTTATAACATCTCGACATCGCCGTTCGCAAGCGTGTAGAGGTAACGTAAGGTAAATACTTACATCATTGCATTGGTGGTTAAGATGAAGCTTTGACGGTTTAGCAAAAGGTTTTGCACAAATGAGCCAAAAAGACAGTGGTGCAGGGTGTGCAATATCATCTGAGATAATATAGTTATTGTTGTTTTAACGATGTGCGATTTGACATTATCAGTATTGTAAGCCTGGTGCCAGCATGTCTGCCCCCCCCCCCTCGAGAGGACAAAAGGCCCTCCTGAGAATCAACAAAAACCATCTCTTGCATATGTAACAGCAGCATCCGAGACGCAACACACAGTGTAGTTCCTCCTCACCTAGAACTCACTGAAAACCCATGCAATGTAATGTATGTACAAAAAAAGTAACTGTACATGTTTGATATCATTTGAAATGTCTCAGTGCGCCTGGTAAAATGGTCTCATTCTCCCAATCATAATGAAAAGCTAAAAGAAGTTCTAAAATATGAGAAGTGTAGTGTACAACTTAAGGGTGTGCCCTCCCCCTGATCTTCTATTCAAACCACCTCCTGTATGTAAATAAGCATTCTCTGCCACAGGATATCAAGAAGCCATTTGGTTGCAAATTCTAAAGTCTAATTATAATAACAAAGATACCACCATTTGGTGGGCTTATTGAATTATCTGGGTTTATAAGCAAACGGGACACAAAGTTCTAGGAGTCTGTAGGTTGACTGCCCACACAATAGCTGTGTGTAATTATTCATTGCCAGGTAGTAAGAATTATTGTTATGTTATGGTTAATTGATGATTCTATTCTTGTAACATTGGAGTTTTGAATTATTGCTTCGATTACCTGGTCAATAAATTGTAACGTTTGATTCTATTCTGACTGCCTCTAAGATTGCTTTCTCCCTAATAGATCAGCGGATTCGTATATTTCTGCAAGCCTGCGTCAGTTTTAGCGACGGCTAATACCCGGCGTCATTTCAAGTCTACTTGGGTGCAGAGGCGGGTAAATAATTCAGTTTAGGGACGGCGAATGCCGTCTGGTCAGACTAAACTCGGGTACGCCTATACCTCTGACTTTTGATTTAATGTTACTTTAAACAAGGACTTGACCAATCCACAGCTATTACAAGTGTGGTACATTGATCTGCTAACATATCTGATAGTGGCCAAGAAACCTTTACTGAAGTAAACGATTGAACGAAAGTTCTGAGGGGGCTCCAAGGGGGTTATTCGATATCTCTGATTGTGTACGTGTGAATTAACGGCAAATCTTAGATACATAACCATAATTTACCTCTGATTGATGACCGGGCCTGACGAGATTGTGTCCGTGAGACCTGTGAAAAACAGGGCCTCTAAGCGATATAGTTTCCCTACATCTGAGCGGATAAAGTATTAAAAAGAGCTGAAAAGAATAATCAATCATTCGTTCATAGTTTAATGATGCACAGATATCATTAAAACCTTTTCATTTATGGAGTCAGATGAAATAACGAGACAAAATATATAAGAAAAAGCCTTCCATTTAATCTTGTTTGTGTCGTGAAAAAGGAAAGACAGTAATACGCAAAGGCCTTCACCCGCTGAACGACTGCCGTCATTGGGTCGATCGAGCCGGGCCTTACAGTATTTTTGCCAAAAACCAAACAAATCACTCTAAACCGTGTGCCGTGAAATCTAGGAACGTTAGATTAGACTAATCCGTATGAGGCGCCGCCTCGGATTTAAATCAAACTTCGCTTATCAACACACAAAAAACACGTGCATATACACCTATAAACACTCGCACATACATTAATGTATGAGGTTTATATGCACGTGTTTTTTGTGTGTTGATAAGCGAAGTTTGATTTAAATCCTAGGCGGCGCCTCATAAATCCGCGTACATATGGAGTGCTTTCTTTCACTGCGTGATTCAGTCTGTTAAAATGCGTTTAGAATGATCACAAAATTGAAGATATAGAAGCAGAAAATGTATATATTTATATAATTTAATATAGTAAGTCAACATAACATGAAGAATGCCGTTTTTCTCAAAAAATCACAATGATTAGGCCTGTAGTTTTGCTTTTTACAACAGTTCAAAAAACAAGAAGTTAATTAAGAGACTTGCGTTTTAGACACCATATTGCCTGTTTTTGCTCTATTTCGACAACAAAAATAATACCAAACACAGCCATCATACACAGTTTTGCGTCTCTGACTCTGAGCAATGACGTGTTTCATTCCTTGAATTAACCGTTTAAATGATTCTGTTCAATCTCAATGACTCTCTTATGAGTGACTTGCTGACACCTACTGGTGGTTCTAATTTAACATTTAAAGTATCTTTTTATTTTTTTTATTTCAAATGACTATTTAACATTTGTGACCCTGGCCTGGAGCACAAAACCAGTCTTAAGTCGCTGGGGTATATTTGTAGAGAGGGAGTAAAATCTTTGCGAGGCAGGGGCAGCTGCCACTCGACCTTCCACCGCCAAGTGCGCCTACCAGTGGCAGCTGCCACAGCTAAGTGCGCCTGCCACATTTACCGGCCACAGCTAAGTGCGCCTGCCACATTTACCGGCCACACTAAGTGCGCCTGCCACATTTACCGGCCACAGCTAAACGCGCCCGTCACACGAACCGGCCACCAGTACAGCAAACAGGTGGTGCGACGCTTAGGTGCTGTACACTCCATTATGGATTTAAAGGGAGGAATCAGCTGGAAAATAGGTAAATATAAAACTGCACTGAGAAAAATAAAACTAGCTTACTTTTTCTATATTCTATCTAACCTTACTTGTTTTCTTTCTTTTTTTAAATCTTGCTATGACTGCGTTAGGCTAACCAAGACTTGTTATAGCACTTACATGTTGTTGCTCTTTTGATGGTTTTGATTGCTTAGACTGTCCTCATTTGTAATTCGCTTTGGATAAAAGCGTCTTAAAGACTAAATGTAAATGTAAAATGCATAATGTTGTGACAGGGGCGACACGTGCTGCGCGCGTCGTTATGTATTTAAAGGGAGGAATAAAACATATTATGTGTCAAATAGGAAAATAAATATAGAACTGCACTGTTTGTTTGTTTATATGCGTCAATTGGAGTGTAAACAGAGATATATGTTGAGGCAAGCGCGACGCCTCGGTGCTGCGCGCGCAGGGCTCGAAATTGCGACCATTTTGGTCGCATATGCTCCCGAAATGTAATCTGTGCGACTTCAAAATATATTTGGGAGCATTTGTGCGAGTGCAAATAATTGCTGTGGTGCGACCTCTACAGTTCTCTGCTAAACGTTCAAGAATTACTGCACAGCATGTGCCACGTGACCGGGAGCTAAAGCAGGTTAAGCTTTTCATTCGCGCGCTCGTCTAAAGTGTGCTTTTTCTGAGCCCGTGCACCCGAAACGCGCGAACTAAAAAGCCTGTCTTAGGGGTCGTTCACATATCGCGCCTAAAAACGCATGGAAAACGCTAGGCGCGCTGCTTTCTCCTTTTTTCCAAAGCGCTCGGGCGGTTGCGCTCCGGAGGCGTTTGTCGTTGCTAAGCAACCATCAGCTGCGCTCTCCGTTACACCTACGGCATTCTGAAAAGTTGAGATGTTTTTATCTCGATGCGGCGCGACGCCGCCTGGAAAACAGAGCGCGCGCACCGCGACCGCGTCGCTTCCATTATGGCGCATACCGCGCGTCTACATTTGAAATAACGAACTTGAGCGCAAAAGACGCGATATGTGAGCGCCCCTAACAGCGCCTGATTACTCAACTAAGTTATCTTTTGAGCCAATACTGTCAAAACACACAAGGTTTACATATAGACTCAGTTGGTTATGTTTAAAAAGAAATTAAACCAGTGAGTGGAACCGGCGTGCCTGTATATTAGATGCGTGCAGCTCTTAAAGGGACAGTATTAAACATGCAGCCGACTGTCATTAAAGGGATAGTTCACCCTACAATTTTATTTCTGTCATTATTTACTCACTGACATGTTGTCCCAAACCTGTATTAATTTATTTCTTGTGGTGAACACAAAAGAAGATATTTCAAAGAATGTGGGTAACCAAACAGTTGCTGGTCCACTTGATAGTAGGATATAAAAAAATACTATGGAACTCACTGGGGACCAGCAACTGTTTGGTTTTCCACATTCTTCAAAATAGCATGTATGTTCAGCAGAAGAAAGAAACTCACTCAGGTTTAAAACCAATTTTGAGTGAGTAAATGATGGTATTAATATAAAACACTATGACAGAATCGACAGACAGGTGACCGAATTTATTCTTTAATGTTAAAACAACAAAACCATAGAGAAAAACATAACTCGCTACTCTTGACTGAAAAAAACCAATACAGTTACTTTAATAGGAATCAATCTATAGTGTTTTATTTGTATTAATTGTTCATTCAATTTCTTGAATGCTCCTACTAAATATGCCTATTGTACCTGATAATTAAACACTGTTTGTATATTATGTGTAGTTTTAATGTGTATCTTTGTTCTTATTTTTCATAACAAAGATAAAATAATGACAAAGATTTTTATCTTCGCCCACTTTGGCCTAAATATCCACCATTCTTATTTATATTTTGTTTCTTTGAAAGGCTTTGTCTTTATAATAGGAAATTAGTTCAGACAAACTGGTAAAACTAACATGACAAAGAACTGTGATAAAATCGTGAAATGTCTAAAAAATAAAAATTGATATGATATTTTTGCCATATCGCCCACCCCTACTTGGAACTGACCGGTTTTGTGACCGCACTTGCACAAACTGCATTGAAATCATTTTCCAAAATTTTATTTGTGTGGAAATATTACCAAGTCTGTAAACAGCCATTAACAGAAGCCAGAGACGCTGAAGACGGACACAAAGAACATCAAATACTGTAGCAGCCTGAGCAAGCTCAACGTTCACTATGCAAAATATAGAAAGGAAATCCTAAATATTGAATTGGGAGTGGGGGTCTATATGAATGTATTTCTGAGGGGAACTGTTTTGAGAAAAGTTTAAATGACATTTTCTTCTCATCTTGCATGTATAAAAAACAAAGCACTGCAGCTTAAGGATCAGGTTCAATTGACGAAGCTTTTAATCATCAGGAAGGATGTTGCCCGCCCTTCCGCTCAATTGGCGGTTGTGTTGCTCCTTAATATTCAGTGGGTGCTCCTAAAATAATTGTGGTGCTCCTAACTTCTTGAAGTTGGGAGCACCAGTGCTACCAAGTAAAAAAGTTAATTTCGAGCCCTGTGCGCGCGCCATTATAGGTTTAAAGGGAGGAATAAAACATATTATGTGGCAAATAGGTTAACAATTGTATAAATGCATTGTTTGTTTATATCAGGGGTTCTCAAACCGGTGACATTATTCTACAGAATGAAAGCGAAGTTTTATCCAAAATGTCACTAGTTGCTATGTGCTTTGTCTTACAAAAGAGTCTGTAAACACTCCAACACTGGTCCATGCGCCCTTGTTGTGTGTGTGTGCCACGCCGCCGCACGGAGGTCTGAGTGATACGAGTGGAGGTCGGTCTGGATTGAATTCCTCCCGGTCCAATTCGGACTGGAGTCCGGACTTTGAGAAGCGCTGGTTTATATGCAACAATCAGAGTGTAAACTGTGGCAGGCGCGACGCTCAGTCCTCGCGCGCCGTTATGGATGTAGAGGTTATGTTATATGTACATTCAAGGCTGTAAAATGAAGCACATAACGTGCAGACTCGTTTAAAAAAACACAAAAATACTTTTAAATGTAGTCAAGTTCCATCGGGTTTTGAGGGCCTGTCCTCGACTTGAGACGTGTATTGCTAAGAAACCAGCCACCCGCACCCGCAAACAAATACAACACCAACGACCCCCAGTCTTCACACCTTAGAAATGCAACATATCAGATTTGATTGGTTGAACTACTTTCAAATGTGTTCAACCGAGCAATCCGATTGGTTGTGCGAACCTGGATTTGAGGACAATGGCCCAGAAGAATCATTACCTGGACATCTTTTTTTGCGTAAGTACACTTATTTTGATACAGCTACATGTTCTGCATGGAAAGGCATATATTTACTTTTACTTTTTTTAAAGGTGTTGGCGATTCTTAGAGAATTTACAGCATGGAAGGTAAGCAAAATAATTCAGCATCTTCTTAACATTAAAACATTTAACGTTAGTAATAAGACAAACTGTGTATGTGCGCCTCGGCTCACTGATCATGAATGAGGTCACCGAGGTCTGGACTGTAACGCTTTTCATGTTGTTACGAATGTCTGCATGACATGTATAATTTAGTTTAGACAGTTTGCATTTGCAAGAATGTTTAGCGTATGAAAGCGATCGCTGCGAGGCCTGCCGTAATTAGTCAAAATGATTGATGACAGGTGGGCGGGACTTCCGGTATAGGGGCGGGACTTCCGGTGTAGGCGGGACTTCCTGTATAGGCGGGACTTCCGGTGTAGGCGGGACTTCCTGTATAGGCGGGACTTCCTGTATAAGGCGGGACTTCCGGTATAATCAATCATGTTATAATGACAGTAGGTTTTGATGTTTTTGACAGGTGGTTTTGATGTTTTTGACAGGAGGTTTTGATGATTTTGACAGGTGGTTTTGATGGTTTTGACAGCAGGTTTTGATGGTTTTGATGTTTTGACAGTAGGTTTTGATGATTTTGACAGGTGGTTTTTGTTTTTGAAGGATGTATAATAAATGACAGCAGGTTTTGATGTTTTTGATGATTTTGACAGGTGGTTTTGATGGTTTTGATGATTTTGACAGGTGGTTTTGATGGTTTTGATGTTTTGACAGCAGGTTTTGATGTTTTTGATGATATAGACAGAAGGTTTTTGTTTTTGAAGGCTGTATTTTAAATCATGTTATCATGACAGTAGGTTTTGTCCTTTGAAGACGCTGTTATCAGGAAATTCCCCTCCCACCCATAGCAGCGTATCTGGGTCTGTGCTGTGAAAAACTGTGAAGTGCATCTCCCACAAACATCTGTTTTTTAAAACAAAAGTTGATTGTTTATAGAATAGTTTACTAAAAAAAAAAAATCCACTGAACATTATTTCAGTTTAAGGCAGATCAAGCCTACATCTCGCCTCTAACACCGGAGGTTAAAGTAAGGGAAAACTTCAAAACAAGAAAGTCCGAGTATATCATTTATAAAAGAGTGCAAAAAATAGACGACGTAATAGAAAACAATAAAGCCAAAGACAAAGAAAACTAGGGGTTTGAATGTGGATAAGCTAACAAAAGGTTAACTTGGTTTATATTAAACAAGTTTTAATAATCGAATATACACGTAAATGAGCGATGCTTGTATTTTTTTCAGAAAGTATTAAGATACAGATCAAAATCTAGGTTTAGTCTAATCTTACAAATGAGAAAATAAATAAAATGCATCAGACGCGTTTGTACAAATTTTGTAACACTACAATTTAAAACTACGTTTAACAGAGTTAAAGGAACACGTATCTACCCAACATCTAAAAATGAATAAAAACACAGTTAAGAAGATTCTTGTACCAAGTCTTTTGAACTAATATTAACATTAAATAATATAGAGTAACCTTACTTACTGTGGTATAAAATAAATATCAAGCCGTTAAAAGATACGTTTGTCAGAAGTTTGTAATATTACAATTTAAAACTAGTTAGTTTGACAATGAAAATAACAAAATCTAACTTTTAAGAAGACAGAAGTTGTCACAAGAAAAGGTGGGAAACAAGGAAAAATAACAAACGTGCATCCAGCCGTTGTCCAAAAGAAGGTAATCTCAGAGACAAAAGATAAGTCTATCATAACTTAGCTGAAGGTAAAAGTTAAACAAAAGAAAAGCCCGTGCGTGTCCGTTTCAAACACAGAATGGCGAGACATCCGGTTCCAGGCAGACCACGCCTCGCTCCATCCCCTAGATCCGGACGAGGAGGGACCAAAACTGAGATTTAAAAGGATTTAATCCATGACTGTTTTAAAACATTAAAGTTAATTTTAATAAGTCTTTTACATGTCTTAATTCAACATCATTCACCTAAATCTTTTCACTTTAAAAATAGTTTAGTTTTACTTTTAAACAAACAAGTCCTAGCCTCTGGGGAAAGTTTGTTTAACAACACATTTTCCTTTATTTACTCTTTGCTTTTTGTCAATCTTACGATCGTTATAACAGCTAAAAGCAGGTATGCACATACAAATATTTAACAGGAATGAAACCAAATCAATAACTCTCTGATTTTCTTGTCATAAGACTTGTTATCATTTGAAATACGCGTGCAGCATGTAAACGTTTTTTTTTACATCACACGAGATGCAGATATTTCATCTCAAGCAATGCAACGAAGTTGAAGACGGTCGTGTCAATATCACATTTCACGCAGCACGAGATGCCGGTGAAGTTTTTAGTCAGGCGATCAAAGCAACACCGTTGGATCAATTTATGACACAGTTTTGGAGGGCGCGCAGAGGTGTAAACGCACACACACACGCACCGAGCGCTGGAACGGTTCACCGTCCGGTCATGGGATGCATGCCCTATTGAACCTAGTTTTATGACAAACATCTGCTGAATTAAAAATTAGGTTAAGTTTTAGAAAATAAAGTACATTTAATAACAGAGTCATGTTTACAGAACTGGTGAATGTGACTTCAAGTTGAAATTTAGGATGAAATGAGTCAGATAAATAATGAGATGATACACAAACTTAAATACATAAAGTTGTTTATTTTAATAAAAGCCTCTGATGTAGGAAATTGATGTTAAATTTGACTTGATTTAGTATCTAATTTTGTTATTTATTTTTTCACTCATATATATTTTACCCTCACATCTCGTCATAAACATAAGCTTGTAAATGTAAACATTATACACACACACACACACACACACACACACACACACACACACACACACACACATGGACATAAACACCCTCTACACGGTTAAATATTTAGACTTTTATGATGTCTCATACAAAACTTTTACAAATAAATAACTTTCTTAGAATCACGCTGAATATATCTACAAGATGACGAAAAGTATGATTAAACAATGATATAACTATTGTTTAACAAATATCATTCTAACAAAATGTAAAACCTAAAACCATGAATCTCTAACCTAACTAATCTTTACAACAGACTTTCTTTCTCGCTTAATAAACTGCGTTATTAACCGTAAGGAGTTAAATGCAGCATGCTTTATTGCATTAAAATAAAAACAACAACCGATCTATATAGTTTTATTCGACTGAGCTTTGATAAAATAACTGATGTAAGAAACATGCAAATATTCGACAAGGTTTATCAAACTGGTGTGTCAGGTGATTTGCATTGTTGTACATATCTCGCCTATACAGTTTTGTTAAGATGTTTAACATCTGTAAAAATAGTCTAAAAGTCATCTTTTAGCTTCCACATAGGAATTATGTCCACACTCAATGGTTTTGTGTAACAGAGTCCAGAGACAAATGAAAATAAAATGTGTGAAAGACTGATGACAGGAAGAGCTACAGACTAAAAGCTTCAGATTTTATTAAAACAATCGAGCGTGTGCATTTTTCTCTTGAATAGGTATGTATGCAGTAACCAGTGTGTACACGAATATTTATAATACATAACCGCATAATTCAGCGATTCTATCAAATGAATCATTCATTTTAAAGTCAGATTTGATTTCTCGTCGAAACACAATAAAACTTTTTAAAAACGTTAACTTTCTTACGACTTTTTAATTATGTCGAACAAAATGAATATAGGGTTATGTTTTTAGTTTGAGATGTTTGTAAGTTAATCACACCTTTAACCTAAAACATTTTTCAACCAAATTCTCTTGCGAAACTGCGGCGCACAACTGCCAACAACATCCATAACTTGGTTTTATCATTCGGCTGTAGCTGAAACTCTATAACGTGTTCAATTTATGCATCAACGGATCTATAGATGCTGGAAGAGCTCATTGAGCTGTTTAACTGTAGAAAATGTAAACATTGACGTAAAACTAGATCGACAGACCGAGTGTATACGCGCCTAAAACAGGCCTGGAACCATTTCGAACCATTCTAACACTAAGTGTGTCCGGCTGAAAATGTGTTATAGTACAGCAGTAAAACACTGGGCGTGCGAACGACCAAATAACTACAAGTCCTACTTAAAATCTACAATGAAACTAGAAAATATCGTGTGACCTAACAGTGTTTAAAATACTGGACACGTGCAGTTAGACGAAGACACGCAGAGTTGGTTAACACAACGAAATATGTCGTGAAGCATACGTATAACGCTACAAGCGTTCTCCAGGACTGACTGACTGACTTTTTTTCTTAAGATTTGATTTCAAGAACACACGCACACACACACACACACACACACACAAACCAAATCGTTCGCTATTTCACGAAATGACGGGTGGTCAATTTCGACATACGTCAAGCCTGTTTACCATAAGCATGTTCTTCTTATACATTTTTAACAATTATTTTAACAAATATTTTCGTTTCCACAAAGATACAAACGTTGTCGTACAAATGTTGCAGGCCTTTCAGGTCAGCGAACTACAATACCCAGCATATACCTCAGACTACAAACATGGTTGCCACGGATCCACATACAAAACGGTCTATACGCGACAGATCTCTAAATCGTCAGACTTTTGGTTATACGTACGTTCGGATACCCTATATAGAAAGACTCGTATTACCAACGCTTTTTTACAAAGTATTCGCTTCTTTCGCCTTGCAATGTTACAAACCCCATTTTTGCGAGATCTACACGTCTGTAGAAAGAATTAACAGGTCTTATAAAATCATTGATTTGACTTCACTTTAAAACACAATCCGCACGAACGATAAATCAGACGCTCTTAAAATCGATAGTGCACAAAACGTGTGTAAAAGGGCGGATGATCGCAGGAAAACAATTTAAGGGTGCTACACGCAGGTGAGCAGACCTGCACAAGCCACCTGTAGTAACACACTCTCCTCTAGTCGCACTAGACACTTTCAAACACTATTGTGTGTACATAATCCCACAAAAGACTGATTGTAATATATGACTGATATATGTATGTTTACAGGCCCGTACACCGCAAATCACCCTACACCGTTTCCCAGCCAGCTGCTTAAATGTCTCTCTTTTTGCACATGTACACTATTTGAGTCATCTACACAGTTGTGGAGTTTTGTATTTTTAGTTTATTTATAGGTAACCATTTATTTATATATATATATATATATATACACAGCATCTGTATAGTCAAAGCTGACAGTAGGTTTATACTGTTTTACTTTGTGTTGTATATCTGTATTCATGTAGCACCGTGGTCCAGTGTGGCACGACATCTCGTCCCGTTGTATGTTCACAGATGTAGTGGAATAACAATAAAGATAGGGCATATGTCAGTGTGTGTCAAGATAGTGACATACACTTGACTTGGCGATACATTAACGTGATATTTCGGGTCGTGTCTTACACAATTGTGTGTTACTTAACGTTTTTATCCGTTTTCATATAAAAATATAACAGTCTGTTACCAATTTAGATGTGTTTATTATGAAATCACACAAAGAACCACTGAAGAACGTACTGTTTGCTAACACGGAATTAATTAAAATAATACTCTGTGCTCATTTAACCGGTATATTTACAGTATGTTGAACGTAATACAGTTAAACAGGAGCATTGAAACATTAAAACCTATTAAACAGTTGTTTCAATACAAACATAATTTATCAAATACTATTAAACTATTGAATTTTGGACACCTTAAAACACTTTATTCAATCAAAAACCTGTCCCAAAAGACAGACGGCCAAATCTTCAACGATTACTGAGACGGACGGAGTTTATGCAAAAGACAAAATAATTATTCTTCGTCACAATAACATAAGCGTTCCAATAATTTGATAACCTTACTGTAGATTTTCTCAATATTCTTTATTCTAGTTATTGTTTTCCTCTTATTCATAAACCCACAAGAGTTAAATAAAATTCAACAGCTTACAAATTCTCTAAGTGAATACATAAAATCTGATGTTTTATATTCAGACTTGTCTGATCATTTTCTGATATATCGTTATTCTATAATTAGGGCTAACAGGATGGAACTCTCAAAAGAAATACGGCAAAATAACTGTTTTTATCGATCAATTAAATGACGGATCCTCTACATGACACCGGTTAAGACTAAACAAATGACTTTTATTTTGGGACGTCTTTCCGGTCTGCCTATGATACATGCGTTCAGAAGACAAACCACACGTGAAAAGCGGGTGTTTGTGTTTTTCCGGTTGCCTTTACAACTAGTAGGCCTACGCTTCAGACTTTTATAACTATTACACTTAAAGAGAACCATTTTCACAACAACAACAACGCTGCATATGGATACGCATTTTCTTTTTGTATGTCTCTAAACAACGGTTAGGTAAATGACTTGAGGTTGTTACGTCATTTTACGGGAAATGGTGGACGGATTCATGTATTTTTATTCCGTCCACACAAATGCTCTGGCACCGAATGTCTTTTAGGCCTGACCCCAGAAAACAGACGTCTTAATATTTTGTTCTTCTTTTCATGAAAACAAGCGGCAGGTAGTTTTGTCCTCAGCTGCGGTATAGCGACACGTTTTAACACGTCGTGAATTCCGATAGTTTGTTAGCAAACGCAGCTGTTTATTACTGAGATGTCACATCAGAGCCGTTCTAGTTTATATTTTTAAACTACTTATATGTTTAACTTAGTTGCATCTTTAACGGGCGCTACCGTTTCTACCACCTCGTGTGAGATACTATAAACAATAAAAAAAATATGTTAACTCACGCTTTGAAAGCAGAACCGTTTTACACGTTTCCGTGACTTTGTTAGCTCTTTCTGTTTGAAATTGCGTACCGCAGTTTTCGCCATCCTTATCCTATTTTCACACCTAATTGTAATTGTTAGGCCTTGGCGTTATAGGCTTTTAAAAACTAGGTCTCCTAGATTTTGGCGTCTCGTTAACGGGCCTTTTTGTTCTTATAAGTTAATAATTATGTCAATTGGTTGATTTAATAAAATATTGCTTTAAATCGCGTCTTCATTCGAGACATTTACGTTACATTATTACATTGTGGGGGATATGAGATACAAGATCGTTTGAAATTGATAACAAACAAAAACAAAAAACGTATCTTAGGAGTGACCGTTGTTTATGACTTCCTGGCAACGTCACACAGGTTGAGGGCGGGCCCAAATGCTAAAACCAAAGACGACCGGACTGACAAACTCATTTACGACATTGCTAGCGGGTTTGAAGGTACAGACGACGGATCTGCTGTAAGACCTTGTCAAAACAAAACGCTATCTACATGGATCAACAGAATCAACTTCAAGAATCCAATTTGTCTGAGCCTGACGCGCTCTCCAATTGTTCTACTAACGACGTTTTGGCGGATCTGAACCATAAACTGAAAATTGAAACTGAAAGTGAAATGCCTAAGAACCGTCACGGATTAAAACAGTCAATCAAAATTCTAGGAAATGGTGATAACGCTCTATATCGGTTAGGGGACAAAATGTATCTCTTGGAAAAACGTTGCACAAAAGCTAATGGCTACTGATTGGAGTTCTGATGCGTTACGGAAAAACGTGTTTTGCAAAAGAAGAAGATCCCACGTTTAAACTATATTACAGAGGACAAATGATCGGTCTGATACGTAAGATCATTTTGGCGGCATGCGATCCAAATCATGATTGTACGGGTGATACCAAACGTGAAACAAATCTCAAGAACGAAATGGAAATTGTAAGAAGGATGATTTTTCCATGGCCTGATTTGACTATGTTTCTCACCAGCCGAGAGTCAACCTGTCTAACCGCTAGAAAAAATGCTGGACGTGATGTCTGAATACGAAGATGATATGGACAGATCTCAAAACACAGATCTATGTGTTTTGCTGATTGTAAAAAACTGTGATTATATGACGTGTGAAATTGTTGTATCGCTGATTGATTTTATATTTGAGAAAAAACATGTTTGTCTGCAGAGATTTTCTTTTCTGGCTAGACTTTTCTGACTAAATTGTACATTTAATGTATACTCAAATGTTGTTGAAATAAAAGATTGTCTCAACGTAATATTCTCTGACTTCATAAAATGTCTTTAAAACATTTAAATGTAGCACCCACTTTTATACGAAACAACTTATAAATGAGTTTGTCAGTCCGGTCGCCTTTGGTTTTAGCATTTGGGCCCGCCCTCAACCTGTGTGACGTTGCCAGGAAGTCATAAACAATGGTCACGCCTAAGATAAGTTTTTTTTGTTTGTTATCAATTTCAACGATCTTGTATCTCATATCCCCACAATGTAATAATGTAACGTAAATGTCTCGAATGAAGACGATTTAAAGCAATATTTTATTAAATCAACCAATTGACATAATTATTAACTTATAAGAACAAAAGGCCCGTTAACGACGCCAAAATCTAGGAGACCTAGTTTTTAAAAGCCTATAACGCCAAGGCCTAACAATTACAATTAGGTGGGGAAAATAAGATAAGGATAGCAAAACGGCGGTACACAAATTCAAACAGAAAGAGCTAACAAAGTCACGGAAACATGTAAACGGTTCTGCTTACAAAGCGTGAGTTTACGTATTTTATTTTATTGTTTATAGTATCTCACAACGGTGTGACGAGGCGAGAACGGTAGCGCCGTTAAAGATGCAACTAAGTTAAACATATAAGTAGTTTAAAATATAAACTAGAACGCGGCTCTGATGTGACATCTCAGTAATAAACAGCTGCGCTTGCTAACAAACTATCGGAATTCACGACGTGTTAAAACGTGTCGCTATACCGCAGCTGAGGACAAAACTACCTGCCGCTTGTTTTCATGAAAAGAAGAACAAAATATTAAGACGTCTGTTTTCTGGGGTCAGGCCTAAAAGACATTCGTGCCAGAGCATTTGTGTGGACGGAATAAAAATACATGAATCCGTCCCACCTTTTCCCGTAAAAATGACGTAACAACCTCAAGTCATTTACCTAACCGTTGTTTAGAGACATACGCAAAGAAAATGCGATCCATGTAATGCGTTGTTGTTGTTGTGAAAATGCTTCTCTTTAAGTGTAATAGTTATAAAAGTCTGAAGCGTAGGCCTACTAGTTGTAAAGGCAACCGAAAAACACAAACACCCGCTTTTCACGTGTGGTTTGTCTTCTGAACGCATGTATCGTAGGCAGACCGGAAAGACGTCCCAAAATAAAAGTCATTTGTTTAGTCTTAACCGTGTCATGTAGAGGATCCGCATTTAATTGATCGATAAAAACAGTTATTTTGCCGTATTTCTTTTGAGAGTTCCATCCTGTTAGCCCTAATTATAGAATAACGATATATCAGAAAATGATCAGACAAGTCTGAATATAAAACATCAGATTTTATGTATTCACTTAGAGAATTTGTAAGCTGTTGAATTTTATTTAACTCTTGTGGGTTTATGAATAAGAGGAAAACAATAACTAGAATAAAGAATATTGAGAAAATCTACAGTAAGGTTATCAAATTATTGGAACGCTTATGTTATTGTGACGAAGAATAATTATTTTGTCTTTTGCATAAACTCCGTCCGTCTCAGTAATCGTTGAAGATTTGGCCGTCTGTCTTTTGGGACAGGTTTTTGATTGAATAAAGTGTTTTAAGGTGTCCAAAATTCAATAGTTTAATAGTATTTGATAAATTATGTTTGTATTGAAACAACTGTTTAATAGGTTTTAATGTTTCAATGCTCCTGTTTAACTGTATTACGCTCAACATACTGTAAATATACCGGTTAAATGAGCACAGAGTATTATTTTAATTAATTCCGTGTTAGCAAACAGTACGTTCTTCAGTGGTTCTTTGTGTGATTTCATAATAAACACATCTAAATTGGTAACAGACTGTTATATTTTATATGAAAACGGCATAAAACGTTAAGTAACACACAATTGTGTAAGACACGACCCCAAATATCACGTTAATGTGTCGCCAAGTCAAGTGTATGTCACTATCTTGACACACACTGACATATGCCCTATCTTTATTGTCATCCACTACATCTGTGAACATACAACGGGACGAGATGTCGTACACGCTGGACCACGGTGCTACATGAATACAGATATACAACAAAAGTAAAACAGTATAAACCTACTGTCAGCTTTGACTATACAGATGCTGTGTGTATATATATATATATATATATAAAATGGTTACCTATAAATAAACTAAAATACAAACTCCACAACTGTGTAGATGACTCAAATAGTGTACATGTGCAAAAAGAGAGACATTTAAGCAGCTGGCTGGGAAACGGTGTAGGGTGATTTATGTGTACGGGCCTGTAAACATACATATATCAGTCATATTACAATCAGTCTTTTGTGGGATTATGTACACACAATAGTGTGTGAAAGTGTCTAGTGCGACTAGAGGAGAGTGTGTTACTACAGGTGGCTTGTGCAGGTCCCACTCACCTGTGTGTAGCACCCTTAAATTGTTTTCCTGCGATCATCCGCCTTTTACACGCTTTGTGCACTATCGATTTTAAGAGCGCCTGATTTATCGCTCGTGCGGATTGTGTTTTAAAGTGAAGTCAAATCAATGATTTTATAAGACCTGTTAATTATTTCTACAGACGGTAGATCTCGCAAAAATGGGGTTTGTAACATCGCAAGGCAAAGAAGCGATACTTTGTAAAAAAGCGTTGGTAATACGAGTCTTTCTATATAGGGTATCCGAACGTACGATAACCAAAAGTCTGACGATTTAGAGATCTGTCGCAGATAGACCGCTTTTGTATATGTGGATCCGTGGCAACCATGTTTGTAGTCTGAGGTATATGCTGGGTATTGTAGTTCGCTGACCTGAAAGGCCTGCAACATTTGTACGACAACGCTTTGTATCTTTGTGGAAACGAAAATATTTGTTAAAATAATTGTTAAAAATGTATAAGAAGAACATGCTTATGGTAAACAGGCTTGACGGTATGTCGAAATTGACCACCCCGGCCATTTCGTGAAATAGCGAACGATTTGGTTTGTGTGTGTGTGTGTGTGTGTGTGTGTTCTTGAAATCAAATCTTAAGAAAAAGTCAGTCAGTCAGTCCTGTGTCCAGTATTTTAAACACTGTTAGGTCACACGATATTTTCTAGTTTCATCGTAGATTTTAAGTAGGACTTGTAGTTATTCCCAGTGTTTTACTGCTGTACTATAACACATTTTGACACTTAGTGTTAGAATGGTTCAAATGGTTCCAGGCCTGTTTTAGCGACACACCGGTCTGTCGATAGTTTGTTAAAATAATTTTCTACAGTTAAACAGCTCATGGTAAACAGATCCGTTGATGCAAATTGAACATTTATAGAGTTTTACAGCGAATGATAAAACCAAGTTATGGATGTTGTTTGTGTGTGTGTGTGTGTGTCGCAAGAGAGTGGTTGAAAATGTTTTAGGTTAAAGGTGTGATTAACTTACAAACATCTCAAACTAAAAAAACCCTATATTCATTTTGTTCGACATAATTAAAAAGTCGTAAGAAACGCTTTTTAAAAAGTTTTATTGTGTTTTGACGAGAAATCAAATCTGACTTTAAAATGAATGATTCATTTGATAGAATCGCTGAATTATGCGGTTATGTATTATAAATATTCGGTACACACTGGTTACTGCATACATAGTTTCATTGTAGAAAATGCACTGATTGTTTTAATAAAATCTGAGCTTTTAGTCTGTAGCTTCCTGTCATCAGTCTTTCACACATTTTATTTTCATTTGTCTCAGGACTCTGTTACACAAAACCATTGAGTGTGGACATAATTCCTATGTGGAAGCTAAAAGATGACTTTTTAGACTATTTTTACAGATGTTAAACATCTTAAGGAGCTCTTCCAGTATATAGCGCGATATGTACAACAATGCAAATCACCTGACACACCAGTTTGATAAACCTTGTCGAATATTATGGATGTTGTTACATCAGTTATTTTATCAAAGCTCAAGTCGAATAAAGTTTGGTTGTTGTTTTTATTTTAATGCATTAAAGCATGCTGCATTTAACTCCCTTACAAAAACATAACCCTATATTCATTTTGTTCGACATAAAGAAAGTCTGAAGAAAGTTTTAGTTAGGTTAGAGTTTCATGGTTTTAGGTTTTACATTTTGTTAGAATGATATTTGTTAAACAATAGTTATATCATTGTTTAATCATAAATATTCGTCATCTTGTAGATATATTCAGCGTGATTCTAAGAAAGTTATTTATTTGTAAAAGTTTTAATATGAGACATCATAAAAGTCTAAATATTTAACCGTCATCAGAGGGTGTTTATGTCCATGTGTGTGTGTGTGTGTGTGTGTGTGTGTGTGTGTGTGTGTGTGTGCACAAAACCGTTTACATTTACATAATTTATGTGAAGCTAAAAGATGACTTTTAGACTATATACAGAGTGAAAAATAACAAAATTAGATACTAAATCAAGTCAAATTTAACATCAATGCAAATCACATCAGAGGCTTTTATTAAAATAAACAACTTTATGTATTTAAGTTTGTGTATCATCTCATTATTTATCTGACTCATTTCATCCTAAATTTCAACTTGAAGTCACATTCACCATATAGTTCTGTAAACATTTTATTTGAATGCAATAAATGCATGCTTTATTTTCTAAAACTTAACCTAATTTTTAATTCAGCAGATGTTTGTCATAAAAATAGTTCAATAGGGCATGCATCCCATGACCGGACGGTGAACTGCCCAGCGCTCGTGTGTGTGTGCGTTACACCTCTGCGCCCTCCAAAACTGTGTCATAAATTGATCCAACGGTGTTGCTTTGATCGCCTGACTAAAAACTTCACCGGCATCTCGTGCGTGAAATGTGATATTGACACGACTGCCTTCAACTTCGCATTGCTTGAGATGAAATATCTGCATCTCGTGATGTAAAAAAAAAACGCTTACATGCTGCACGCCAGATTTCAAATGATAACAAGTCTTATGACAAGAAAATCAGAGAGTTATTGATTTGGTTTCATTCCTGTTAAATATTTGTATGTGCATACCTGTGTTTTAGCTGTTATAACGATCGTAAGATTGACAAAAAGCAAAGAGTAAATAAAGGAAAATGTGTTGTTAAACAAACTTTCCCCAGAGGCTAGGACTTGTTTGTTTAAAAGTAAAACCATAGGTCTACTATTTTTAAAGTGAAAAGATTTAGGTGAATGATGTTGACTGGTTTAATTAAGACATGTAAAAGACTTATTAAAATTAACTTTAATGTTTTAAAACAGTCATGGATTAAACTTTTAAATCTCAGTTTTGGTCCCTCCTCGTCCGGATCTAGGGATGGAGCGAGGCGTGGTCTGCCTGGAACCGGATGTCTCGCCATTCTGTGTTTGAACACGACGGGGGACTTTTTCTTTGTTTAACTTTTACCTTCAGCTAAGTTATGATAGACTTATCTTTTGTCTCTGAGATTACCTTCTTTTTGGACAACGGCTGGATGCACGCTTTGTTATTTTTCCTTGTTTCCCACCTTTTCTTGTGACAACTTCTGTCTTCTTAAAAGTTAGATTTTTTATTTTCATTGTCAAACTAACTAGTTTTAAATTGTAATATTACAAACTTCTGACAAACGATCTTTTAACGGCTTGATATTTATTTTATACCACAGTAAGTAAGGTTACCTATATATTATTTAATGTTAATATTAGTTCAAAAGACTTGGTACAAGAATCTTCTTAACTGTGTTTTTATTCATTTTTAGATGTTGGGTAGATACGTGTTCCTTTAACTCTGTTAAACGTAGTTTTAAATTGTAGTGTTACAAAATTTGTACAAACGCTGCCTGATGCATTTTATTTATTTTCTCATTTGTAAGATTAGACTAAACCTAGATTTTGATCTGTATCTTAATACTTTCTGAAAAAATACAAGCATCGCTCATTTACGATATATTCGATTATTAAAACTTGTTTAATATAAACCAAGTTAACCTTTTGTTAGCTTATCCACATTCAAACCCCTAGTTTTCTTTTGTCTTTGGCTTTATTGTTTTCTATTACGCTGCCTATTTTTGCACTCTTTATAAATGATATACTCGGACTTTCTTGTTTTGAAGTTTTCCTTACTTTAACCTCCGTGTTAGAGGCGAGATGTAGGCTTGATCTGCCTTAAACTGAAATAATGTTCAGTGGATTTTTTAGTAAACTATTCTATAAACAATCAACTTTTGTTCACAGCTGTGAACAGTCTTCACAGTTTTTCACAGCCCCAGATACGCACCCCGGGGTGGGAGGGGAATTTCCTGATAACAGCGTCTTCAAAAGACAAAACCTTCTGTCATGATAACATGATTTAAAATACAGCCTTCAAAAACAAAAACCTTCTGTCTATATCATCAAAAACATCAAAACCTGCTGTCAAAACATCAAAACCATCAAAACCACCTGTCAAAATCATCAAAACCATCAAAACCACCTGTCAAAATCATCAAAAACATCAAAACCTGCTGTCATTTATTATACATCCTTCAAAAACAAAAACCACCTGTCAAAATCATCAAAACCTACTGTCAAAACATCAAAACCATCAAAACCTGCTGTCAAAACCATCAAAACCACCTGTCAAAATCATCAAAACCTCCTGTCAAAAACATCAAAACCACCTGTCAAAAACATCAAAACCTACTGTCATTATAACATGATTGATTATACCGGAAGTCCCGCCTTATACAGGAAGTCCCGCCTATACAGGAAGTCCCGCCTACACCGGAAGTCCCGCCTATACAGGAAGTCCCGCCTACACCGGAAGTCCCGCCCCTATACCGGAAGTCCCGCCCACCTGTCATCAATCATTTTGACAGGTGGTGTAGTATACTTACTACTTGCGTGGGTAGAGCCCTGCACGGGCCTAAAATATAGGCCCTAGCCCGACCTGAGCCCGTATTTTATTTCTTGCTTCTCCCAAAACAGCGTATACTATACTGTTTCAGCAATTAGAATACTTCAGTTTTGTATAAAATGGCAAAGTGGTTGTATTTCGTTTCGTTATTTTATTAAGGTAATTTAGAAAAACATTTAGATATTTTTTTTTATTTGTTAAATTGAAAGTCTTTGTTTTTTAAAGTAGCTAACGACCAGCGGCCAGCGGCAGACAGTGAGCTGATCATAGTGTGTTTGATCAATTTAGACATGATAAATATATCTATAGAAAGCTTTAAATTAGTACTTAACGAAATAATACATATAGAAAACAAAAACGCTTTCATTATAATCATAATCCGTAGATGCATTTCTTAAAGGCACGTCTAACGAGGAGATGGCAAGACGGGATCTGCAACTTCATCCTTGTGACACCGACTTAGAAAACACTAGTTTATTAATATTAATATAAAATTTCCCTCTAACATATTCATGCCGACCCAAGACCAACAGCAAAATCACTTTAAGCTCTCTGACGCGTGCTGTCTCTGCTATACACAAACACACACACACACGCTACTAAGAGGTAAACTTGTATTATATGCCCCTAAAAAAATAGAAACTAGTAATTGCAACTATTGCCAAAAAATTGCAAATAATTTGTAAGTAAGCTAACTTAAGATATAGCTAATATAATAAAGCTAAATGTAATGCCTTTTGCCAACACACACAGGGGATCATTGACAGAGTTACAAGAGTCACACAGATAGACATGACAGAATTAAGTAATGCATCCTATGTTTTGGAAGTTCTAACTCCTGAGGTATTTGTTATTAATAAAAATTGTTTAATGCATTGCTAAAACATATAAGACCATTTAATTAAATGCATTTTTAACAGTTCTTTTCTCTTTCTGCTCTTGGTCATTCAAAGGTAACCTTCTTAATCCTAAAAAGACGGAGGGCTTCCATAGGTTCAAGGCAGAAATGGCTTTGCAAACAAAGGGACATTTAAAGTAAATGTGTTAAAGTGGCTTTTTAATGACATTTTTCTTGATTTTAATGTTCCCTTTAGTCATATTCATTCTATGAATTTTATATAAACATTCTTCTTTCTCTTTTACAGATTATCCTCAGATTCTAATCCAAATTGGGTTTGATGGCAACACTGTTGTATGCCTCTGTCATATTGCATCACATTGATGACTTTCTACTGTGTGTAGAACCAGGTCAAGAAAGTATGATCATATTACTCCAATTTTACAGTCTCTGCACAGGCTACCTATTAAGTTTCGTATCAGTTACAAAATATTATTACTTGCCTATAAGGCCCTAAATGATTTAGCTCCTGCGTACCTAACTGATCTTCTATCACGCTACAATCCAACCCGCTCCCTAAGGTCGCAAAAACTCTGGACTCTTGGTAGTACCTAGGATAGCAAAGTCCACTAAAGGAGGTAGAACTTTTCATATCTGGCTCCTAAACTCTGGAATAGCCTTCCTGATAACGTTCGGGGTTCAGACACACTCTCTGTTTAAATCTAGATTCAAGACACATCTCTTTAGCCAAGCATTCATATAATGCATCTCACAATCTTGTACTGCCAGTCTATCTGAACAAATGCACATTATTATGCTTTAGCTTGGGTTATACTGATAATTTCATCCAGGGTTATTCCTGGATGGAACAACTGCTACGCTAATTGTTTTACTGTTTCTATGTTTCTATGATTCTGGTAGCTAGGAATTACACAAGCTTCAGTCTGGATCCAACCCTTAAACGATCTGAGATGACGGAACACCTGAGAAGAGATGATGACAACCCTCGGAGGACCTCAGAGGAAGCCAACCATCAGTGATTATACTGAATTAACCAAAGTCTGCCATAAATGGAGGATCAGCACCTGGAGACCACCTCTACAGCCCTGACCGTCAGCGGAGTCTAGGACACATAGATGAGCCCCAGAGACAGATCTCCAGTGAGGACCTCGTCACCTAGACATCCATCGGGAAAGACCCTGGAACCAGTGGACCACTTACACTCTGACTTTGCTGCAGTTGGAACAAACTACTGATTCGTCTGGCCAGAGGAACTGGCCCCGACTGAGCCTGGTTTCTCCCAAGGTTTTTCTCCATTCTGTCACCGATGGAGTTTTGGTTCCTTGCCGCTGTCGCCTCTGGCTTGCTTAGTTGGGGACACTTAATTTCCAGCACAATCATCGACTTGATTGCACAGATATTATTTAAACTGAACTGAGCTGGACAATGCCATAACTAAATTCAATAATGAAATGCATTCAGCAGATAATTGAGTGTTAAATCCTGTCTTTTACATTATTGACACAATTTGCCTATTTTGATATTGTGCAGTGCTTTGTTACAATTTGTATTGTTAAAGCACTATATAAATAAAGGTGACTTGACTTGTGTGCTCTGTTTGTCTTTATCACATTTATTGTATGGTTATGTCTAAAAAATAAAA
Organism: Gymnocypris eckloni scoliostomus; assembly: GCA_027564155.1. NCBI lineage: Eukaryota > Metazoa > Chordata > Actinopteri > Cypriniformes > Cyprinidae > Gymnocypris > Gymnocypris eckloni. The sequence continues at coordinate 1,182,434 of CM050416.1, read as the reverse complement.
GTATTTTTATATATATTAGTGGTGCGTTATCGGCGTTAACGTGCTGCGTTAACGAGACTCTTATCGGCGATAAAAAAATATCGCCGTTAATCTATTCTCAAAGTTGGGATGGGAGCTGGGTCTATACTACGCAAAGCTATGATGACTTTCACCCTGATATTTTAGCGGATGTATACCTGGCCGAATTGCACTGTAGGGGGGAGAACGAGTCTTGAACTAGAGGCTCGCAGTCCGTGATGGACAGATTGTTAACGGCTGGTCTATGTGGTAATACAATCGGGCAGGACATCCAAACGCTCATCTATCATTCATCAACCTCAAATATGGCTTTTCATCTGAAAGATGTATGTAGTAGCAACTTTACATGGCGCTCAATATGATGTTAACCTAGAGAAATGTGCGCTATTGAAGTGTTTGTGTGGAAGCGTTTGCTGCAGGACAGGCTCCGTGCGCTCACTTGCTCCTAAAATCTCCGCTATTTTGGTCATACAGATAAAAGTAGCCTAATACATCTTTCAAATCTGTAAAGACTCTACGTTTATTTGTGTGCACTCAGAATAACAACGAAACGTTGCGCTTTTAAGCAAACAGGATGCGCTTTAGGTCTCATGTGAACTTGAGAATTCACTCCCGTGTCACCCTCTGCTTTGAACCTGTGTGTATGCCTAACGTTACTGTGAAATTACCACATCAGACGTGACGTGCTAACATGGATGCAGCTATGAAGCCGCCGGGTTTGCTTCAGGGAAAATTTATTTTTAAGAAGCTTCCCAATGGAAACTGTAAACAGTTCATCACGACCTCTTATGTAGGCCTACAGTTCAAAATTCATGTTTAACTGAATAAACAGTTAGTAAACACAAGTACATCTTATTGAACATAGTTTATTTTCATCACCAATTATCATAGTAGAACAGCTTTCTCAAGCAGTTTGTGATGCATTTGGAAACAGGAGATGCGCCCTGGTCTAATGCACCACCTGGCTTGAGAAACCCGTTCTCAAAGACTTTGAGTCATTATTTGGGTAGCACACATATTCTGAATGCCTTCGCAGAATTCAAATGAGACATTTTAATCTAGATTAATCTAGATTAATTCCAAAATTAATCTAGATTAATCTAGATTAAAAATTAATCTATGCCCACCTAATATATATATATGCTGCCTTTTTTGTGTTTGCTTCAAAGTCAAAATGTGTAGCCTGTATTTTAAAACTCATTTCCTACCTTCCAATCATATTTTTGTCTGTGTTGTTGTAGTGTTGTCTGAGCTCTGCATACATACATACAAATAAATAAATAAAGCTGTTGTTTCAATGTTGCTTAGTGACAAACATTTAAATAAAATGTTTTTGTACAAAGACTGCACAAATCACTTTATCATCCAATCCTATTATAATTAATAAACTCGCCAGAGTACTAGTTACAAATGTCCTTTAACAATATTTAACAACAACATTTTTTTTTATATATTAATTGAACTCACCTTAGCTGTAGCATGTTCTGTGACAGCTGTGCCTAGATCTGACTGGTGAAGTGTCATCTGGGGCAGGCAGAGTTGTGGTTGCATTGTGTTTTCTTACGTGCATCAATCGAAGCAGGCGGGAGGTTTAGGTGCCACGGGACGCGCGCTCCATTATGGATTTAAATGGAGGAATAAAATATAAGGTAGCCTACAGTAACAAAAAGGTAAATACATGTACAATTGCACTGTCTGTTTGCTCATGTGCGACAATCGGACTGTAAACAGTCAGAAATCTGCAGTAAGAGTTTATTAGAATTATTAACCTAATTTCCACATAAAATATGTTTTATTACTCCCTTTAACGCCAGCAGCAAGCGTCAGCGCCTGCCACAACATCACTCTCTGTTTACACCCGATTGATGCATATAAACAAACAAACAGTGCAATTTTACAATTATTTACCTATTTTCCAGCAGATTCCTCCTTTAAATCCATAATGGAGTGTACAGCACCTAAGCGTCGCACCACCTGTTTGCTGCTGTGACAGAGTTGGTGGCGGTTCGTGTGACGGCGCATTTAGCTGTGGCCGGTAAATGTGGCAGGCGCACTTAGTGTGGCCGGTAAATGTGGCAGGCGCACTTAGTGTGGCCGGTAAATGTGGCAGGCGCACTTAGCTGTGGCCGGTAAATGTGGCAGGCGCACTTAGCTGTAAATGTGGCAGGCGCACTTAGTGTGGCCGGTAAATGTGGCAGGCGCACTTAGCTGTGGCGGTAAATGTGGCAGGCACACTTAGCTGTGGCAGCTGCCACTGGTAGGCGCACTTGGCGGTGGAAGGTCGAGTGGCAGCTGCCCCTGCCTCGCAAAGATTTTACCCTTACTGTATTTGTAGCAATAGCCAACAATACATTGTATGGGTCAAAATTATACAGTTTTCTTTTATGCCAAAAATCATTAGCATATTAAGTAAAGATCATGTTCCATTAATATATTTTGTAAATTTCCTACTGTAAATATATAAAAACTAAGAGCTTAATTTGAACAGCTTTAAAGGAGATTTTCTCAATATTTGGATTGTTTGCACCCTCAGATTCCAGATTTTTAAATATTGTCCGATCATAACAAACCATACATCAATGGAAATATTATTTATTCAGCTTTAAGATGATGTATAAATCGCAATTTAGGAAAATGGACCCTTATGGTTTTGTGGTTCAGGGTCACATTTTATGTCTTATTTATCAAAACATTATTTCTGCATTTGTAACTGCAGGCTAAATGCATTCATGTCAGTGTGTAGATACATCTATGCCACTTCAGATGAAGCTTCTGCGTTTCCTCTGCATTGCAAAGATTAATTTTGTTGATACTGATTTAATTTCCCTGGTAACAGCCTAAATGTGTTATTATTCTAAATAACTGATTCCTTTAGTTAAAAACACAAACTCAGTTCCTGGAGGGCCACAGCCCTAAAGAGTTTATTTCCAACCCTGCTCCAACACACAAACCATGTAGTTTTCAAATAAGCCTAAATGATTAGTTTAGCTGGATCAGATGTGTTTAATTAGGGTAATATCTACACTGTGTAGGGCTGTGGCCCTCCAGGAACTGAGTTTGACACCTTTGGTCTATCCCATTTTTCCCTCCCTCCCAATGTAACTACGTAATTTTTACTCTGAGTAAATTTTAAATGAGCTACTTTTTACTTTTACTTGAGTATATTTTTAGACTGGTACTTTTACTTGTACTTAAGTAAAATTTCAGTAATGTAATGGTACTTTTACTTGAGTACAATATTTTTGTACTCTTTCCACCTCTGCACCACGTGCTGGCCTACAGTAGGGTTCTCCGAAAATTCCTATTGTTGATCTGGCCATGGATTAATATGACACTTGGCTCTTGTGTGTCCTAGCCGATGACACACATAGCATTCCACTGACTGCCTGTCTTTAATCATTCTCTCTCTTCCTACATCACCTCTTCCTCTTGTCATTGGCCTGCCTCGCCTTGATCCTCTTCTATAGCTTCCCTGAGCCTGAGGATGCTATCCCTGTGGTAGCTGCACATTTACAACTATAGGTTGGGGGTTTTGCTGACTTTGGCCAGGAGCCTGGCTTTGATGTCGGTTCTACTTTCTGACCCAGCCCTTTTGCCCCTTTCCCCCTTGTGGACTCCTCAGACACTCCAGCCTCACCCCTCACTACGTACATACCTTTCAGTTTCTTGTTCTTTTTCAGCTGCTCCAGGTGAGCTTGTGCTAGCTTTCGAGTGACCTCTCTGCTCTGCTTTTCCAGAGTTAGTTCTGCTTCCTGGTGAGTTTTAACGTAATGTCTCACAGTCTCAGACCATTGATCGTGGTCCATCTCATCCAGTCCTGGTATGTCTCTCAGTTTACCCTGTACTGAGATAGGTAACACCTCCTTTACGTTACTTCTAAACAGCTGTGCACACAGGGAAGATTTATCAAAAGTCACATTTTCATTAGTCATATTTCGCCAATGTTGCACCTGCTCATTTATCCATTGATCGAAATTATCCTCAGATGTCAGTGGTTTTGTCAGCTGCCTGTTTTTGGACATTTTTGTGGGAAACCTGTCTCTCAATGTCCCCCATAATTCAGCACGGTACGTGTTTAGGGATTGACCATTGTAATCCTCACAGCCCACAGCATCCTTCATGCCAGCGTCCTCCAGTATATCCTCCATCTCTTGCCTGGTTAATACCGTAGACAGAAAACTTTAATATCCCCTACTGCAATCATATCTCCCACTGTCTCATCCTCAAAAGAGGCAATCCATCTATTTGCACCATCTCTCAGGCTCGGTAGCTTTGATTTTAATGTTTCTACGGCCCTACCTCCCCATGAAACGTATTTCAGCTGTGTTCCTTCCACTAATAATGGCATCATTTTTGCTCCCTTGAATGTCTCTTTATATTTCCTACCTGAACTGGTACATGTTGTCTCTGCTGCCTCTCTTTCTCTATATTTTTTAACTCATTTTTATTTGTGGCTTTTTCCATATTAAACTTTAATTTAGGCTGGTTCCACCCATCTGAATAAGTTTGCTCATCCCAGTTTCCTTTCGTCTTTCTTTCATATTTTGGAGTTCCATCTTTATTAATTCTTTAAGGAGGTTTTCCTCCATTAATCTTTTTTTTTTTTTTTGTTAGCTCCTCGTGTTTGTCTGCTATTTCATCAACCAGTTCAGTTGCTTGTTCACTTATTCCTAATAACCCTGCTCCTAATTCCCTTGCTCCAATTTTTTAAAATGGGGTGCTTCCTGCATTCGGTTCAAAGTTACTCATCTGTCTGCCCCTCTCTCTACTATCTTGTCGGTCTTCCCTTATTTGGGCCTGTTCTGACTCCCTCTGGCCAGTCATACTTTCATAGTGGCCATCCATTTGATTAATGGTTTTCAATCTAAGCGTTCCTGCCACTACCTTCACTGTGGTCTCTTCTCCCTCTAAAATCACCGGATATATCCCCCTGTTTTTATTCCCTTTTGCAAAATGCTGGAAGCTCAGGCATGGTCAGTTTTTCATTGTATGGAGGCGGGGCGCTCTGTATCTTTTTTCCCTTTCTAGGCAGAGGGTTAAGGCTAGCCTTCTTTTCAGCTGACTTTTCCCCACCCGTAGCTTCTACTGTTTCCCTCATTAATTTATCAACCTCACTTTTCCACATATTCCTATACTTTCTCCATTTACCCATCATGCTAGCCATCAGCTGCCTTTTTAGTTTAACCTTTCCTTTACCCTCTTCTTTTTTCATATTTAACCATTTTTCAGTTTCTTCTATATTTTGACTATCCCAGGTTCCTCCCTCCGGCCACGTAGTCTCAGCTTTTCTTTTTTTACTTATCTGATACTGATTTGCTCCATTGCCTTAGCTCCTCCTCATCTTTTAGATTTTTCCCCATTACATAATCCAAAGGTGATTTAGCTATAGTTATTCGTAATAGCCTTTTCTTATCCTCATCCATGTCTGTCTGGAGTGTGGTAAACAGCTCCTACCCTTGGAAACAGATGGTTACTGCCGTGCACTTCTGCCCACAGGAGCAGAGTTTCAGCTTCTACAATACACGGGCCAAATTCAATTATTTGGGTTTTGTGATGTGCGTTTAATCTCTTTTTAATCTATGCAGTTAATCTCTATATCCTAATTAGTGAATAATAGCAGTCAATATATCATTTTTTGCAGTTCCCCAGCTCTTAATTTTTTACTGTTCGTTCACAGATGTTACCCAGTCACAAATTAGTCTGTTTATGATCTGTTTATCAGTAAGTTCACTTATATTAGGTTCTCGTTCATTAATTCTTATTAATTAATTATTTAATTAATTATTCCTCACTATATACTAAATAGTTTAACCAGTGATCCCTTTTTCTTTATTATAACAGACAAATAATTCATTTCAACATATTCAACATAAACGTGAGTATTAAATGATCAACAAGTATTAGATGATTAACAATATCATACTGTTTTCCACCATATTAAATGATTAACAAGTATTAGATGATTAACAAAATCGTACTGTTTTCGACCACAGGCTGTGCAGCTCCGCTGCCGAGCCATTGGTTCATTTTCCGTGCACTGCACAAACCAATGACAGTGCAGTTACACTGCGTCATTAAAAAAGGCTTCAGTATTGGAGAAAAAGAGTTTCCCCTAGCGTCTTAAATAAGACGCAGTACAAAGTGTAGTATCGATTGGGAACCATGTTTACTACTGTACACTTTTACTAACTGGCTAATTTTCATAAGGATAAAGCCTGGAATAGGGTTCTTACTGCCTTTACTCTGTCCTGTTCTTTTGTACAGTTTCTTCCCACTCCCATATATGAAAGTGAAAGTGAAAAGTGAAAGTGAAGTGACATGACGTGTGGCCAGGTATGGTGACCCATACTCAGAATTTGTGAAGTGAACAAGCAGTGAACACATACACACACAGACACACACACTGTGAATACCTAGAGCAGTGGGCAGCCATGGTAACCCATACTCAGAATTTATACTCAGCACACACAGAGCAGTGAACACAAACACACACAAACCCACACACTGTGAACACACACCTAGAGCAGTGGGCAGCCATAGTGATCCATACTCAGAATTTGTGCTCTGCACACACACAGCTGTGAACACACACACACTGTGAACACACACACACTGTGAACACACACCTAGAGCAGTGGGCAGCCATGGTGACCCATACTCAGAATTTATGCTCTGCACACACAGAGCAGTGAACACAAATACACACAAACACACACATTGTGAACACACACCTAGAGCAGTGGGCAGCCATAGTGACCCATACTCAGAATTTGTGTTCTGCACACACACAGCAATGAACACACACACACACACACACACTGTGAACACACACCCAGAGCAGTGGGCAGCCATTTATGCTACTGCGCCTGGGAGCAGTTGGGGTTCGTGTCTTGCTCAAGGGTCTCACCTCAGTCGTGGTATTGAGGATGGAGAGGCTGGACATTCACTCCCCCCATCTACAATTCCTGCCGGACCCGAGACTCGAACCTGCGACCTTTGGGTTACAATTTCGACTCTATTCATTAGGCCACGACTGCCAATATATATTTGCATATGCTGGTGCGAATTTCTTACTCATGGTAGTACCCTTAGTTTGTAGATGGTGTCATACATTGAACTCAAAGTAATTTTTTTCCTCTGAGACTCAGTTCTAATAGTTTTAAAATAGTTATTTCTATATTCACCCAAAACATGTCTTCAACATTTTCTACCATGCCTGTCTCAGTTAAAACGTGGTATGGTACCTTTTAAATAGCTCTTATGTTCTATGGAAAGTAGGTTCAAAAAAGTAAATGAATTCAGCCACTTTATAACTCTTGCTTCCACAGTCCAAGATATTGGGCCTCTCTGTAGGAATATCTGGGAAAGGCTATAATACCTGGTCTTTATTTATTTTAGGTAGTCTGTAAAATCTCTAGTTCTTAGCTCTCTAACTCTTGATTTATCCCACCCTCTCACATACTGTGTTTGCTTTTCAGTTAAAAAGCCCTGTTGGAACATTCTATCCAGTACCTCTATAACAATTTCTATAGCCTATGTGAATATTGGTTTATCCTGAAGCCTATTAAATTCCTCATCCTGTAATTGTTGATTAGTTTCCCCAATTTATTGCTCCCTATCCATTACTATCACTGCACTCCTCTGATCGGCTGGTTTAATCACAATATAATTGTCCTTCTTCAATTTATCCAATGACTCCCGTTGCCCTACACTGTAAAAAAAAAGGTGCTATATATGCATAGCACCAAAAGTGGTTATTTGGCTCATAATCATAGGGGAACCACTTTTGGTGCTATGTAGCACCTATTCTTAAAGGTGCTATATAGAACCATTAGAGGTGCCATATAACGCTTTGTCAAATGGTGCTATTTAGAACCATAAGAGGTGTCATATAGCACTTTTTCTAAAAAATTGTGTTCAACAGTGGTTCTTTGGCTTTTAATCATAGGGACACCTTGTTTGGTACTATATGGCACATATTCTTAAAGTTAAGAAGCTTAATAGCACATTTGTCCAAATGTGTTACACAGAACCATTATAGGTGCCATATATGACTACCATAGATGAGCCAATATGCTTTTAAATGACATGCTAAATACTTACTGAGAAACAAAATACATGACACTTTCAAAACATTTTAATTTATTTATTTCAGCAGCAAATAAAAGAAGTGCTGACAAGACAGGGAATATACATTTACAACATCACAATATTGTTGTTTTATACACATACAAAATAATGCAAAAAGTTTGAAATATGTACATTTTTGAAGAAGAGAGAGTCCTGGTTTACATTATATATACACTGTAGCACTGTAGGTAACTTTTTCGCCTACGGTCTTAGGCCTACATTAGTTCTTTACTTTATTTTGAAAATCTAGTCTTTTTAACATTAATAGTGAGAGAGTGAAATTACTGAAAATTAATAATACACAACCACTTGCAAACTAAGTTGTACACTCATTTTCACTGTCAACCGCGTACTAACATTTTTGTAAGTCCTTCAGGATTGAAAAAAACTATAGAAACTACAACTAGACTTGGAAGAGGCCAAGAAATAGAGAATATTGACTTACAGTGACAGGAAGTAGTGTAAATCTATGAATGAATGTTCCGTGTAGGGACACTGTGTAGGGACCATGTCAGTCAGAGCAGAGTTCATTCATGGAGCTCTTTTCTGATGAGCTCATGATCTGAATCAGGTGTGTTAAATAATTGAGACATGTACAACATGTGGGGCAGGTCGCCAGGACTGGAATTGAGAACCGCTGCTACAGGAGGAGTCCAAGTGCCGTCGAGATGTCTTCGCTCTCCTCTGTGATTAACTATCCATCCAACATGAGCACAATGTGGTCATACTGCACGAGTTGACCCTCCCTACAGCCTTTAAGCTTCATCTTAGGTGTTGGGATGGGCTGGTCTGAGAATGGCCCTGGATGGCCCTCATTAGATTAACATAATCAAATCAAATCAAATCACTTTTATTGTCACATCACCACAGCACGTGTGCCTTGGTGAGTGAAATTCTTGAGAGTGTGCTCCAGACAGTGCAGAAACAATTTACATATAGACAGTACCTACTTACACAGAAGACAATGTGCAGAATGCACATACATATAGTTAGTACACACAGTGTACTATTAGACATACTTGCAGTTATCAATACACAATATACACAAAATGTACACATTTTACATTATGTACACCTATACACACAATGGTATGCAAAAAAAAAAAAAGTTGCAGCAGATTTACATAGGCCGGATACGCAATGTCATGGATGTGCGTTGCATGGTATCCAGTGGTAGCAGATAGATTGTTGTGTTTGTGCAGTGTGTGTGTGTGTAGTCCAGTTGAACTGTGTTAAAGTGCAGTGCATATTGTAAAATGGGAGTGTGCTGTAGGGTGTATTCATTTTTTCTGTTCATTAACCCGATAGCCTGAGGGAAAAAGCTATCCCTCAGTCAGCTAGTGCGGGATCGGATGCTGCGGAGACGTCTTCCTGAGGGCAGCAAAAAGAGCAGTCTGTGGGACGGGTGGCTGGAGTCTTTGATAATGCTCCGGGCTTTCCTTGTACACCGCCTGGTGTAGATGTCCTGGAGGGAGGGAAGCTCACCTCCAACAATGTGGTGGGCAGTTCGCACGACCCTTTGCAGAGTTTGCGGTTTCCAGCGGTGCTGTTTCCAAACCAGGCGGTGATGCAGCCGGTCAGGATGCTCTCCGCAGTGCAGGTGTAGAAGGATCTGAGGATGCTGGGGCTCGTTCCAAACTTCCTCAGCCTTCTCAGGAAGAAGAGGCACTGATGTGCCTTCTTCAGCACTGCGTCTGTGTGAGCAGACCATGTGAGATCCTCGGTGATGTGAATGCAGAGGAACTTAAAGCTGTTTACACGCTCCACAGGTGTCTTGTCGATGGTGATGGGTGTGTGTTCTGTGCTCTGTCTTCTGAAATCCACCACCATAACATGGTAAATGCTTTTACCCTTCTTTTTTAACATCCATTACTGTGTGTAATACAGATACATTCAGGAAAGAAGACAGGTATGATTACAGGCAGAGAGGTAGGGTGTCAGTCAGTGGTAGAGTTCGACCGATATGGGTTTTTCCCCCCTCCGATGCCGATATTTAGAACTCAGGGCGGCCGATGACCGATATATGATGCCGATTTTTTGGGCCGATATGTTTGGCCGATTTTCTTTCTCTTTTTTTTCATCTCATAAAGTCTAAAGTCAAGTAATAAGAAGTAAAGTGATACATACAATTGCTTAAATTAAACATGTATTAATTTAATTTATCTTAAAATTATTGAAAATTAAACTTTTTTTGGCAAACAAAGGGAATTTACTATTCAAATTAAAACATGTTAGAAATATTGTTTGATCATTCCTTAAAAAATTAAGTTTTCATAATTTTAGTAGTAGTGTTATGTACATTCTGATGAACACATATTTCTGCTGCACAGTCTTTAAAAAACCCGGACGGGTTTGACAGGTTGCCGTGAATACCTTTACATTTCTGTGTGTATATGATATGAGGATAGTTTTACTCAAATGAAACGGTGAGACGCTCATGAAGTGACTCCGAGCAGTTCTGGAGATTTTGTTTGTGTATTTATGTCCTCATTGAGACGTCACACACGCTTCAGTGTGTGTGTGCTAAAGGAAAACGCGCATCTCTGTCATCCATTCATACAGAGATATGACCGCGCACTATGAGTTAATGGTCATCAGATCGTATAAATCAGTGGGAAATGAATAGAAATGATGATTCCTTGTAAGGAAACATTAAGTGAACATGTATAAAAATATATAAAACCCTGGCAAAGCTGTATTATCAACGAATATGAGCAGAGCATAGTGGGTAGCAGATCAGTGGAGATTTGAACAGCGTTGCACAGATCAGCTGTACCACAGCATGTCACAGCACAGCCACGCTACTGCAAACAGGAACAAGTATACTATCGTTACATATACATTTCTTGTCGGAATATAGGTTGTTTGCAAACATGTGATTCTGATGTCGCGTGAAATGCAGCTGGAGAGCAGAAAGTTATTTTTCCTCCATAGGAATCAGTAGCAGAAACTCAAGATGCCTGTATTTTATGCTATTTATGAATGCTCAAATCGACCAAACCGAGAAAATTCGAGGAGCTTTCATCATGTATGAAAATGTGTTGTTCATAAGGGGAAAAGTCAAGAAAGTGACTGAAAAACGCAGGACAAAGTGGCTTGTAAACCTGCGTCTGCGGTCGACAGGAGCTGGAGTCCCACAGCAATGACGTAATGTGCAAACAACCTATTGAACGAAATGTCACGCGTGTCACGGTTCATGGGTTCCCGGTCTCATCCTCACCGTGTCTTGTCTGTGTGCGTGTGCGTATGTGTGAGCAGGTGTGTGTGATTGAGGCTGATTCGCTCCAGCTGAGAGTCATCACCGTTGGGCTATATCTGTTCCTGTCACGCTCTCTCCTTTGTCAGATCCTTGCAGTGTTTGCGGTCGTCGTTTACGGTCCGTTCTGGTTCCGCGATTCCTGAGCCCTGCTGCTTCCTGGACTCCGATCGCCAGACCTTTGGCTGCCCATTGCTTCCCTGCGCTACCCGCCTCTGCCCTACGGAAAGCTCCGTTTCTGCCTACGGAAAGCTCCGCTTCTGCTTACGGGAAGCTCCGCCTCTGCCCTACGGAAAGCTCCGTTTCTGCCTACGGAAAGCTCCGCCTCTGCCCTACGGAAAGCTCCGTTTCTGCCTACGGAAAGCTCCGCCTCTGCCTACGAAGAGCTCCTGTTTAGTTTCTCGCTGTGTATTTACTTCTTGTAATAAACTCTCTTTTCCGCAACTGAATCCTCCCGTCTTCATTGTGACAGAAGGATTTGACCAATCTTCATGGATTCAGCGGAGACTCGCGGTTTGCAAGAACTGATATCCGGCAACAACGCTCGTATGGATCTCCAGGAGGAGAATATGTTGAACACCGGACGAGCTGTGCAGGCGTTAGTGGCGCAGGTGTCCGAGCTCACAACCCAGGTACAGTTACTAAGATCACCCGCTGCGCCACCCACACCGCCTAGCTTTTCCATCCCCGGGAACCACAGCCCTCAGCATGAACCTAGACTCCCTGCACCGGAGATGTATGCCGGAGATCCTAACCTCTGTAGAGCGTTTCTGACGAAGTGTTCTCTGTTTTTCTCGCTCCAGCCACTGACGTTTGCCACAGAAGTTTCCAGAGTGGCACTAGTGCTTACGTTGCTGTCAGGAAGGGCAGCATTGTGGGGAACGGCGGTGTGGGAAAATCGCCATCCCTGTTGTTCCTCGTTCCACTCACTCTCTCAGGAGATGAGGAGGGAGTTCGCATTCAGGCGGGTAGCGCAGGGAGAATGGCGTCACTGGTTAGAGGGTTCGGGGGTTCCTTTCATAGTTTGGACTGACCATAAGAATCTTGAATATATTCAGTCCGCCAAACGTCTTAACTCCAGGCAGGCTCATTGGGCACTATTTTTCGGACGTTTTGATTTTTCCATCTCCTATCGGCCGGGTTCTAAGAACATCAAACCCGATGCCTTGTGCCGGAGGGGTTACGGTCCAACGTCATCCAATGGGGTCACTGTTCCAACGTGGCTTGTCATCCAGGAATCGGTCGCACCATGTTTCTGATTAAACAACGATTCTGGTGGCGGGCCATGGCTCGCGATATCCGAGAGTTTGTTTTGGCCTGCTCAGTCTGTGCTCGGGGTAAGACTTCCAATCGACCTCCAGAGGGGTTACTTCAACCGCTGTCAGTCCTTTCGAGACCCTGGTCCCATATCGTGCTAGATTTCGTCACTGCCCTCCCACCCTCCCTGGGTAATACGGTTGTTTTAACCGTAGTGGACCGGTTCTCGAAGGCGGCCCATTTTATTCCCTTGCCCAAATTGCCCTCAGCCAAGGAGACAGCGGCTACGGTAGTTGATCACGTCTTCGCATTCATGGCCTCCCGGCAGACGTGGTTTCGACAGGGGTCCCCAATTCGTGTCCAAATTTTGGAGAGAGTTTTGTCGACTACTGGGGCGACTGTGAGTTTGTCTTCTGGGTTTCACCTCAGACCAACGGTCAGACTGAGCGGGCCAACCAGGATCTCGAGAGGGTGTTGCGATGTTTGGTCACTCAGAATCCCACTTCCTGGTGTCAGCAACTTTCATGGGTTGAGTACGCTCACAACTCGTTACAGGTGTCGCCCACGGGCCTTCGCCGCTTGAGTGTAGTTTAGGTTACCAGCCACCTCTTTTCCCTAGTATGGAATCAAGTCGCGGTCCCTCTGCTCACGCCTTCGTCCAGAGGTGTCACCGTATTACCTGGACGAGAGCCCGAGAGAATCTCCTCCGGTGGGGCGTGCACCAAGGCAAGGCTGATCGCCACCGGTCGAAGCCTCCCGTCTCACGTCGTTGGTCAAAAGTGTGGCTTTCTACCCAGAACATTCCGCTCCGTTCCGTGTGCAATAAGTTGGCTCCCAAATTTATTGGCCCGTTTCCTGTCACTAAAATTATTAGTCCGGTGACAGTCCGCCTCAAACTCCCTCCTGCGTACAGGAGAATTCATCCCGTTCCATGTATCCAAAATTAAACCCGTTTTTCGGTCTCCCTTAATCCGCCTACTCGGTTCCTCCCCGCGCGACTCATAGATGGGGAGCCCACCTATTCGGTCAATCGCATTCTGGACTCGAGGCGGAGGGACGAGGATTTCAATACTTGGTGGACTGGGAAGGTTACGGTCCGGAGGAGAGAAGTTGGGTTCCGGCCAGGGACATATTGGATCACTCCCTTATTGATGATTACAATCAACAGGTAAGGTCGGCTGGGAGCGCCGAGAGGCACTCCTAGGGGAGGGTACTGTCACGGTTCATGGGTTCCCGGTCTCATCCTCACCGTGTCTTGTCTGTGTGCGTGCGTATGTGTGAGCAGGTGTGTGTGATTGAGGCTGATTCGCTCCAGCTGAGAGTCATCACCGTTGGGCTATATCTGTTCCTGTCACGCTCTCCTTTGTCAGATCCTTGCAGTGTTTGCGGTCGCCGTTTACGGTCCGCTCTGGTTCCGCGATTCCTGAGCCCTGCTGCTTCCTGGACTCCGATCGCCGGACCTTTGGCTGCCCATTGCTTCCTGTGCTACCCGCCTCTGCCCCACGGAAAGTCCGTTTCTGCCCACGGAAAGCTCCGCCTGCCTCACGGGAAGCTCCGCCTCTGCCCCACGGAGCTCCGTTTCTGCCTACGGAAAGCTCCGCCTCTGCCCTACGGAAAGCTCAGTTTCTGCCTACGGAAAGCTCCGCCTCTGCCTACGAAGAGCTCCTGTTTAGTTTCTCGCTGTGTATTTACTTCTTGTAATAAACTCTCTTTTCCGCAACTGAATCCTCCCATCTTCATTGTGACAACGCGGCGCAGTGATGACTGCTGAGGTAGTTCTCTCTTCAAAAGGTTAGCAGGCAGAGGGGGACATCACAGGGTTATCCGTTGTGCTAGTGGAATGGCAATCTGCTTGCTGCGGCAATAATTTGATCTGCCTAATTTGAAGCACAATCTGCCGATGCCGATTAATAAAAAAATGCCAAAAATTGGCCAATTGATCGGCTGGTCAATCAACTTCTAGTCAGTGGTACAATAAAAATCTAAGCAGTAATGATTTAATTAACTTTTTTCAGTCTGCCATCTTCACAGTCATCAAACATGCATCTGAACTTCTCCTTCAGGGGACTCCGTGAAACTTGAAGGACTCGGAATGTCATTACAGAGAGCTGTGTGAGAATTTGTTGGTCCACATCAACATCTGTCAACATATGTATTAAAATATAGTCATAGCTCATACAATTAAATAAGAAGGCAATTAACACACTGCTGTATTGAACATTTTGCCAGTATGAAACACAAGAACTCGGAGAGAGTCTCCTCTGTGCTATATTTGTACACAAAATGTGTCCTATAGCATTTTATCAGTGCCATCCTTTCTTTGAGGAGCTCTACGTTTAGTCTAAACTTCTCTGTTTCCTCCTTCATTACATGCAGATGTTCCCTGATGCTTTGTTAAATTTCTCCAGCATCAACCTATTGGGGTAGTTAAATTGTTAAAAATGGAGACTGTCAATAAAATGTAAAAAAAAAACTACAGCAACAAAAAAACAGTCTTTAGAAATCTTTAGTCGACGGCAGCCCTATAGAAAGAGTACAGACTTCTAATTATAATTGGGCAAATAAAAAATATTAATGATCAAAAAGTTATGCATGACAATCAATAATCTTAAATATGGAAATGTGGCTTACCCATGTCTGTTACGTGTCCTAACATTTTTAACAAAGAGCGCTTTAAATCCAACTTGACAATGTACTGAGGATTTTATACTCAAACCCATTTATTTTTTATTTTTCAGTTAAGCATGAACCATCTGTAACAACATTAGAGGAATAATTTAATAAAAATAAAAAAATTCCAAACCCATATATTTCACTTTTGAGGAACACAAAACACATTCTTAAAAAAAGCACCCACAAAAACTTGTTCAAAATAAGTCATGTGACATATCTTGTGAGGTGAAAATCACTTTAACATTTAACTGACTCAATATATAAAGTTTGAGTATACTGACAAGAGTTATTTCAAATGAATATTCTAAAATAGCACTCAAACCCAGTAAATCGACATATCAAAATAACTCAATATACAAGCTTCATGATATGATATGACATTTGTTCATGAGACATGCAAGAACCAATGACTTATATATTATTAGAGTTTAGAATGGTTTGATTTGTCAATATGATGTTACAAAAGCATTGTAAATGAGGTATAACACTTACTTAAGGTGTCTTGTTAATAATTGTAACCTCTTTGCCTGCTCCGTATCATGAATCAAAGCAAATGTCTCTCTGAGAAAAGTTTAGGAGCGCATATCACATAAATATCGTTGTAAAACAATATGGTTTTATAAATACATATTGTGAATGAGGTAAATCACTTACTTTTTGGTGTTTTCAAAAGCTAATTCTTTGTCTTCTCAGTATCACGAGTCAAAGAAAATTGTCTATGAGAAAAGTTTAGGAGTGCACAACCTAAAATATCGTTATAAAAAATATAACGTCATAAAATACATATGTAAATGAGACTAAACCTTATTTTCAGTCTTCTCTCTGTTAAGACCTCCGTGTCTCATCCGAGAGAAAAGTTTTGGACTGTTTAAACGCGCACAGCATATAAATATCACTATACATAAATATGTTATAGAATACATATTGTAAATGAGATAAAATACTTACTTTCAGTGTTATCCTGTTAAAAAGCAACCTCCTCATCAGCTCCGCACCGCGAGCCGCACATACAGCATATAAATATAATTTTAAAACAATGTGATGTTATAAAATTAATACCGTGTGAATAACATAAAAGAGCGGGAATGAGACATCACGGAGAAATTCTCCGTTATGGGAACTCCTTCCCTCCAACCTTTCCTGAAGTCCTATTGGCTCACGCCAGTCCAAATGACTGGCCAATTTTCGCGAAGCATGCAAATAATGACAAGCTCGAGGCAGTATAAATGTGGAGCCCGCGACAATTACGTCATAATCTGATACTAAACGCCGATTAGCTGGAAGAGCAGCGATCACGGCGACTACCGTGATGTCTCGTTCCCGCTCTCAGTGAACCGAGGTTACGATAGTAACCGGAGACTTTCCCTTATCGAGCTTTCACGAGACATCACAGAGAAATTCTGTTATGGGAACGCTATTCAATCCCGCCATGAGAGAGGCTACTGGCAGCCTGTACAAGTTACACACCAGCGAGATACAGATCATTCCCACCAATAGCGGCGCTCATTGGGCGGCCTCACAGCTGATTGTTTGATTGATTTGCATATCTGGTAAGTGAAAAGTGGGCTGCCCTGAGAACAGGGCAGAACAGAAGCATTAACAGTATTGTCAGGGGTAGCATAAAACATAAATGACAATCGAGGCTGCACTGAATTCAGGGCAGACAACAACAACAGCAATATCATAGAGGGCTGCACAGAGTAATTACTGTGCGAGTAGCAACACCCGCGAATAGAGGTAGCAAAACATGAATCAGTCACTAACCGACAGCACTAAGGAGGCTAAGGACTGAACATCCCGCTTGTAAAACCTGGCGAAGGTATTCTGAGAAGACCAGCCGGCTGCTAAGCATATATCCTGAATAGACATTGTACAAGGCTGCTCGTATAAGCAGCCTTGATAGCGTCCACAATCCAGTGGGAAAGTCTCTGTTTTGACACGGTCCCTTGAGCCCTTCGCTCAACCACCATAGCACACGAAAAGCTGGTCAGATTGCCAAAAGCTGCATGGACGGTCAATGTAAATCCGGGGCACACCGAAGTCTGAGCGTCCGCGTCACGCGAGGCCGATGACTCGGACGACATGGCAGACAGTGAAAGTCTGCATTCTGAAGGGGGTAGATAGTGCTTTTGGCACGTAGCCCGCAGTCGGCCGGAGAGTGACGCTGCAGTCACCGGGTCCGAAGCGAATACAGCTGCTGTCCACAGAAAACGCATGTAAATCCCCTATGCGCTTAGCCGCCGCGAGGGCAAGAAGGAGTGCAGTTTTGAGAGATAGCTCCTTCAAATCAACGGATGTTACAGGCTCGAATGTTTGCTGTGAAAGGCACCACCAGCGCGTGCCTAACAATCGATTGCCCACCCTGCGGGGAACGAAACGAGGCAAGAGCTGCCACATACACTTTCAGTGTTGATGGTAGACATCCACTATCCTGCCTGTACTGTAGAAAACTCAGAACATCCGACACGGTGCAAGTAGCCGGGTCGATATGAGCCTGACCGCATCATTTCACAAACACTCCCCATTTTAAAATATACAGACGTCTCGTAGAGGGTGCTCGCGCCTCCGGAAGCGTTTTGAGCATACGAGAATGCAGGGCGCTCAGCCCCTCTGATATCCCCGAAGCAGCCACCTATGAAGGCTCCACAACTCCGGGTTCGGGTGCCACACCGAGCCGTCCACCTGGGATAGCAAATCCTTCCATGTCTGTGTGAGAGATACTGGTGGAGAAATCAAAATAAATGAACACAACTGCAGTGAAATTTTGTTTTTATATTTAGAACATATGATATAGCCTAGTTAAGCAACACGACATGATCAAACCAGTAAGATTGGAAATTTGACATTGATTTTACACAAGTAAAATCGAGTTCAAACAAGTAATTCAGATTAAGTGACTTACATTTTAGACACAGTTGTTAATATTGACTGTTTTTGGTCTATTTGGTTAATGAAAACAGTTCCAAATAAAGATCACAGCAGAATAGTCGTGTTTCTCTGAGCAAGTTGTGTTTTGTTTCTGGATCAGGCCCGGTTCTTGGCGGCAATGGAAGGGTGGGCTGGTAGATATCCTGGGTGGGCGTTTTTGTCAACATGTTATCACACAGTCTAGAACAGTGGTTCTCAAACTTTTTACACCAAGTACAACCTCAGAAAATATTTGGCTTTCCAAGTACCACTGTAGCAGCCCTTCAACTTGGAATAAACAGGCTTGGGAGTGTTTCCATACGGGTGTACTTTAATTCAGACGAGTGTGCATAGCACCAACACCGTGAAAACTTAAAAAGGGGAAATAACAAAGGCAATTTAGCCAGATACAAAATAATCCCTTAACAAATGCACTTTAGCAAGCTAGCATCACATTCATAACAGCATAGCAGGCAACAGCCATAAATGAGAAATGAATCTCGTTACCATTTACATGAACATATGAAAATGAATTTATATAAAATACATTACAATGAACCACATACCTCGCTCCATATCAAAGGGGTGCTAGAGTGGTGATCCAGGGAAGGCTGCCGTCATTTAATTAAACTTGGACTTTGGAGAGCTAGCTAGCAACTTCATGAATTATACTCAAATTATTACTGCCAAACAAATCAAGCACAGAGTGTATAACACTTCAAAGAACACTTTAGTTACAGGTTACAGTAATATCTTTCGATCTATGACACTAAAACATGCATCATCTTGTAATGTGCCTTCTCGTGTTTTCGTATTGAACGAGTGTGAGCGGAGAGATTAACCCCCTGCAGATAGCATGATGTCAAAATAAAAGTCACATGAAATAAAATGTATGAAACAGAATAATTATAATAAAACACTGCTAGTGGTCATCTACACTCCCACCACTCATGTTATGAAGAGTGAAGACAAGGATCAACCTGGCTGAATGGCTCATACTTGAGTCCTACGTTGTATCAGTGTTTCTAGATATGTGCAGGTGAGTACTACTACTACTTAATAACTGAGAGAATAGCCTATGTCATAAGGGTATAAATGTGTAGACAGCTAGACTGATCACTCACTCTCGAGGAGGAGAACTAGTTTCTGAATGGGCCTTTCTATAATCAGAGGTTTGGTAGGGCGATCTTGTTTCACTGACGTTCTTTCTCCTACTAACACCTTGACGCACTAGTCCATCACTCTCCTTTTGGTTTCAACCACTCGTCCCAGGTGCCACTGATTTCTAGGGTGTCTTCCTTTATAATGACCAAGTCATCTACCTTGAGGTTGCGTCGAGTCGTATGCCACTTTTGGCGTGTGGAGATGTTCATGAGATATTCTCTCTTCCACCGGCTCCAGAACTGTTCGACAAGGTACTGGACTCTTCGCCACCTTTTAGTTGCATAGACATCCTCCTTCTCAAATTTGCCAGGCGGTGGAAGAGCAATCTTGGACTTCATCAGTATGAGATGGTTTGGAGTTAATGGCTCGAGCGAGGTAGGATCATTTACCTCATTTACGGTTAACGGACGGCTGTTCACAATGGCCATTGCTTCATAGAACAGAGTTCGAAGGGAAGAGTCGTCAAGTCTGCCTGAGTATTGACAGAGTGTGGCATTTAGGACATTACGGACAGTCCGAATCTGGCGCTCCCAGACGCCGCCAGCATGACTTGCTGAGGGAGCATTGAAGATGAACTCACATTGCCTTTCTGCGAGGAAGCTCTCGATTGTTTTGGTGTCACATTGCTTCAGTGCTTCTTTGAACTCATTTTTAGCTCCCACAAAATTGGTTCCTTGATCGCAATGGAGTTGACGAACGGCTCCTCTGAGACTGATGAAGCATCTTAAGGCGTTGATAAATGCATCTGTGGATAAGTCCTCAAGCATCTCAATGTGAACAGATCGAGAGGCAAGGCAAGTGAAGATTAAGCCATAGCGCTTTTGCTCTTTGCGGGCTTTCTTAGTGATGAATGGACCGAAGCAATCGATGCCGCAGTATGTGAAGGGGGCAGAGACTTCTACACGCTCCTTAGGAAGCTCTGCCATGCGTTGTTCTTCTGCAGGCCGTCTGAGTCTTCTGCACTTCACACATCTGTGTATCAGCTTAGCAACTGACTTACTTCCACCGATGACCCAAAACCCATTTGCTCGAAGTTCTGTTAGAGTTTGATTCCGTCCTTGGTGACAGATCCTCTCGTGGCAATGGGTCAAGATCAGCTTGGTAATATGTCCTCCTTTGGGTAGAATCAAAGGGTGTTTGACTTCTAGGCTTAAGGATGACTGATTTAGTCTCCCACCGACGAAGTGCTCCTCCTTCAAGATGGGATCCAAGCGAAACAGAGGGTTGGAGTTTTGAAGACTTTTTCCCTTTTGAAGTAACTTCATCTCTTGGGAGAATGCTTCTTCTTGTGCAAGCCTCATTACTGATTCGACAGCTCTCTCGCGTTCTTCCACACTCACAGGTTTGCCAGGATGGGTTTGCTTTGAATTCAGCCTCTTGATTCTTGCGATGACTTTCAGGAGTTTTGACCAGGAGGAGAATCGATTTAGGCGGGTAAGAATGTCTGACTTGGAAGGTTCAACTTTGGTTATACGCCTGCATTGACCTGACCTCAGGATCACCAACAAGCAACTCAGG
This sequence comes from Gymnocypris eckloni scoliostomus, assembly GCA_027564155.1. NCBI lineage: Eukaryota > Metazoa > Chordata > Actinopteri > Cypriniformes > Cyprinidae > Gymnocypris > Gymnocypris eckloni. Next base: position 1,161,511 of record CM050416.1, on the reverse strand, counting down.
AGTGAGGTGAGACTCTGGATGTATTTCTTGTTCCCACAGGAATTTGGGTCCTGATAGCCAGTTTGTTGAGGAGATGTCTACTGCATTGAGACCTCTCGACGCATGGTCAGCAGGGTTTTCTGTTGTGTCTATATAGTGCCACTGGCTGGGGCTGGTGTGTTCTCTGATCATTTGCACACGATTGGCAACGAAGACATGGAACCTTCTAGCTTCATTGTTGATATAAGCCAAGACAACTTGGGAGTCAGTCCAGAAAAATTCTGCATGGATTGGCATTTCAAGCTCGTTTCTCAGCATGACACTTGATCTTGCAGCGACCACTGCTGCTGAAAGTTCCAATCTTGGAATGCTGGTGAGTTTTGTAGGCGCAACTCTAGCCTTTTGCCATCACGGGCTGCCAGTGAACTTTACCATCTTCATTCTTGCTTCTCAGATAGGAACACGAGCCATATCCTATATTGCTGGCATCCGAGAAGTGGTGTAGTTCCCTCGTGACAGTTTTGCAGAAGCCTTGTGGTTGGTAGCATCTCGGTATTGAGACTTCATTTAGCCTTTGTAGGTCGCTCTTCCATCTCTCCCACCGTGGACTTAAGTCTTCGGGAAGTGGGTTATCCCATCCAATGCCTCGACGGCACAGCTCCTGGAGGATGCACTTTCCGGTTAAGATAAACGGAGCCACGAATCCGACTGGATCGTACAAAGAAGCAATGACGGATAGGATGCCGCGACGTGTGGAGGTCTTGGTCTGTGGGTTTACATTGAAGCTGAAGGTGTCATGTTCAAGGGACCACTGGATACCGAGAGCACGTTCTGCTGGAGCTGCATTTAGGTCCAGATTGAGGGGTTCAGATGTGACTGCTCTCTCAGTTGGGTCCACAGAGTCCAGAACTGACCTTTCGTTTGAATTGAACTTGTGCAGACGCAAACCTCCTCTCTTGCACAACTCTCGTGCTTCAGCGATCAACTCTTTTGCTTCTTCTACGGAGGGGACGCTGATAAGTCCATCATCGACGTAGAAGTTCTTTTCAACGAAGGCTGACGCTGATGGATACTCTTCCTTGTGTTGACGTGCCAAGTACTTCAGACCAAAGTTGGCACATCCGGGTGACGAAGCGGCACCGAATAGATGGACAGCCATTTGATACTCTTGAGGCTCTGCTTCGAGGTCTCCATCCTCCCACCAGAGAAACCTTAAGTAGTTCCGTAGTTCAGGAGAAACGTAAAACTGATGGAACATTTTCTCGATGTCGCATATGATGGCTACAGCCTCTTTTCTGAAACGACAGAGCACTCCAAGGAGAGAGTTGATCAGGTCAGGACCTGTTAGCAGTGTATCATTTAGTGAGACACCACGGAACTTCGCTGAACAGTCAAAAACGACCCTTAGCTTCTCTGGCTTCTTGGGGTGGAACACCCCATGGTGTGGTATGTACCACGTAGTCTGCTGTCCTGTCGCAGGAGGGGCTGGCTCTGTCACCTTTCTTTATCATATCTTTCATGTAGGCCTTGTACTGTTCCTTATACCGCTCATTATTTTTCAACCTTTTCTTTAGGTGGTGCAGTCGAACTGTTGCCAGCTTCTTGTTGTCTGGTAGCAGAGGCGGCTCTGTGCTCTTGAAAGGGAGGGCATTTCATAGTGTCCATCTTTCCTTTGAGTTATGTTGCCACTCAGGAGCTGAATGAAGCGAACGTCGTCTTGTGACACATACTTGTCTTTGTCTGCATACTTCCTTTCATTGAAGTCTGATTCCAAGACCTTCAGCACATCAGTGGTTGATGGCGCTGGTATTTCCTTCACTGTCACTCGATGGACGAACCTCTGGTTTCCCTGGCGATCCAGATGTGGATTGGATGAGCCTCACGATGCTCCAGCCGAGTTCCGTTCTCTGGGCGAATGGATCATTTTCGCCTCCTGTGACGACTTCCTGGGGGGCTAACGCCAACGGGCAATCACTTCCAATTAACAGTCCCACCTCACAGTCCTTCAGCAGCGGGAGTTTGTTTGCTAGATGCTTTAGATGAGGCCAGAGCAGTGCTGTTTTGGAAGTCGGGATGTAGGACTTGTCAACCGGGATGAAGCCACGAGTGTAGGCTTGGCGTAGCTGAATCTGTTTTTCAGACTGTAGTCCTCGAACTTGTAGACCATAGACACCTTTGCTTGCTATGGGTGTGTCAACAGCTGTCATGGTGCTCAGTTTGAGCTGTACTGGTTTAGTCTCCACGTTCAGCTCTTCGAGTAGGTCTTCCAAGACGAATGTCGAATCACTCTGCGTATCCAGAAGAGCATACGTTATAACTTCTTTCTGTGGTTCATTTACAGATGACATGAAAACAGGGACGATGCTTGATGTTGCAAAGACGCGCTGTGACACTGCATGGGACGTCACTTTGATCTCATCCTGACTAGTGCCTTTGTCTGTGGAAGTGGACTGTTTCTCTTTGCTTCCACAGATCGGTTCTCTCTCTCATGTAGACAGGTGGGGTGACGCCTGCTGCATATGCCACAAGAGTGTCGCATTTTGCAATCCTTACTGTTATGTCCCTTTCTCAAACATCCGTAGCACAAGTTGTTTTGCCGTATGAAGGCCTTCTTATCTTCCAGAGATTTTGCTGCAAAGGTAGGGCACTTTACGACGCCGTGCATCTCATCTTTGCAGATAGGACACGGTGGCTTTGACTTAGTGCTGAACACTTTCTCAACCTTTTCCGTGGGATTGTTCCTTTTAGTGTTTGTGTGAAGTGCTCTAGTTCTCTTGGGCTGCCTGTCATCTGTGGCCTTGATCAGAAGTGGAGAGGCGACAGGGTTACAAGCTATCCGAGCCTCCTTCTGGATGAACCTTGTGAAACAGGAAAAGCTTGGGTATTCCCCAGATTCATCCAACCTTTCCGTGACGACTCTGCTCCATCTTCGTGTGATCCAGTCTGGTAATTTCTTCAGCAACTTGTGGTTCTCTTCACAGTCGTCCAAGATGGCCAATCCTTTCACATGAGGCATCGCTTCAACGCATCCTTGCAGGAAGTCAGCAAACTCTCGAAGTGCAGAAGGATCACTGGTACCAACCTTGGGCCATTTCATGAGCTTGTCTCTAAAGGCCTTTTGCACAATGAAGTGGTTTCCGTACCTTTCTTCCAGGACCTTTAAGGCCCCCTGATATGCTTCTTCTGAGTTTCTATAGAAGAATCCCTCTACAGCTTTACGTGCTTCTCCACTCAGGTAGTTTTTTAAATAGAACATTTTTTCATGAGTTGGGAGAGGCTGGTGGTCTATGAGGGCCATGAAGGACATCTTCCAGTCTACATACTTTAGGGCTTCGCCAGAGAACTTTGGTGGCTCAGGAGCAGGCAGCCGATTCATACTGAGTGAGTTAATGAGTGCTTGGGTAAGGCCGTCTTTCTCAGGAGATGCTAGCGCATTGGCGTGTGCTTGTGGAGGCTGGTATGCGTTTGCCTTTGGATTAAGCTGGCTGAATTTAACTGTGAGATCAGTCTCTTTTAGCCAGTCTCTGGAGTCATGTTCAAGGCTCTCGTATGCGTTTACTCTCGCCTCTGCTATTCTTACTTCTGACTCTGCTTGAATTTGTTGTAGTCTTTTTTCTTCCTGATGCATGTTTGCCTCTATCCTTTTAAGAGCTACTTGATTTTCTTCTTCCAACCTTTTAAGAACTAGCTGCTTTTCTTCTTCTAACTTGCTAAGAACTTCTTCTTGAGCTTGTATTTGATATACTGCTTTAACCCTTTCTTGTTGAGCTGCGAGTTCTGCTCCCGCATCTACATGTTTGCTAGAGACCTGTGAGTGGATTGAATTTTCGAGAGAGAGTACAGTATCGGTCTTTGTGTGTCCGAAGATAGATCCATACTCATCCTTTTAAGTGCCATCCTCACTGTAGTTTCTCAAGTTCTGGATTAAAGACCTCATCTACAATTTTTAGCCGCCTCTCTATTATTTCACTGATCTCTGCAGTGAGTGCTATACAAGCATCCATTTTCGGTACAATGTCTGGGGTAGCATTGTGGTTGCGTTGAATGGGCTCATAACATTCACTCACTACACTGTGTCGACTTTGGATTTCTTCTCTGATTTTATTTAGTTCATCTTGAGAACGGAATGATTTTAGTGCGGTCCTAACCTTTCCTGCCACCTCTTTCCAGGAGCCATAAGCTCTCATGAATTCTTTCTTGTGTTTAATGGCTTCCTGTTTGTGCATCTCTAATCCCCTTTCTGTAAATGTTCTTTCACGTGAACTAGACCTGACTGGCTGTGGGTTATCTGTTTTATGGGTGGGTCATGTGTGCTAGCTACTTCTTCTCCATTAAGTGACATTTTGTTGAAGTTGTGTTGCTGTTTGGTTATATTGAACTACTGAACTATAGTTTAATAAATCAACAAATACTTAATATCAAACATGCACTGGGCGATTATCATCAACAAAAAATGTAGGCTAACACACAAACAACTTAGCAATGAATGCTATCATACAGATTTACCCATGAATGAAATTACCCTTCTGTATCTTTAAGTTCACCTTTTAAATGTATGATTAAATCAGAGCATCAAACATGTACAGTATATTTTTTATAAAGGTGACTTCAGTCCATTACATAAATATCAATGTTCGCAATCAAAGAGTCCCTGTGATTTTATGCAGCAATCAGCATAAACGAAATAGACCGATCTTGCCTGGGTGCCGGTTGAAGTGAGGGCGTTTGAACAGAAGGTGGCAGTCTTGTACACAGAATGGCGGATGATGGCAGTCCTTCTAACGTCACGTTGAGTTTTCACTCCACATCGAGCGACGAGTTTTCACTCCACATCGAGCGACGAGTTTTCACTGTAGCAGCCCTTCAACTTGGAATAAACAGGCTTGGGAGTGTTTCCATACGGGTGTACTTTAATTCAGACGAGTGTGCATAGCACCAACACCGTGAAAACTTAAAAAGGGGAAATAACAAAGGCAATTTAGCCAGATACAAAATAATCCCTTAACAAATGCACTTTAGCAAGCTGGCATCACATTCATAACAGCATAGCAGGCAACAGCCATAAATGAGAAATGAATCTCGTTACCATTTACATGAACATATGAAAATGAATTTATATAAAATACATTACAATGAACCACATACCTCGCTCCGCATATCAAAGGGGTGCTAGAGAGTGGTGATCCAGGGAAGGCTGCCGTCATTTAATTAAACTTGGACTTTGGAGAGCTAGCTAGCAACTTCATGAATTATACTCAAATTATTACTGCCAAACAAATCAAGCACAGAGTGTATAACACTTCAAAGAACACTTTAGTTACAGGTTACAGTAATATCTTTCGATCTATGACACTAAAACATGCATCATCTTGTAATGTGCCTTCTCGTGTTTTCGTATTGAACGAGTGTGAGCGCGGAGAGATTAACCCCCCCCTGCAGATAGCATGATGTCAAAATAAAAGTCACATGAAATAAAATGTATGAAACAGAATAATTATAATAAAACACTGCTAGTGGTCATCTACAACCACCATTATGACCAACATTTAAAATGCATTATAAATGGCTGCCCACTGCTCCGGGTGTGTGTTCACGGTGTGTGTGTGTGTGTGTGTGTGTGTGCTTTGGATGGGTTAAATGCAGAGCACAAATTCCGAGTATGTCACGTCACTTTCAGTAGCACCATACACAGTAAAAAAAATAAAAAAACGAGTCAGTTTTAATCCTTATAAGGATATTTATTATTGTCAGCCTCTTAAACTATAGTAAATACACAGTTTGTACATGAACACTGCACCGTGCTTACTTCCACGTAAATAAAAAACGTAATTATTAAATTAAAATATATTGTACCTAAAAGTGAAATAAAAACTGTACTTGTTGGACTAGAAATTGTCCTGCGTGTTCAAAAATAGAAGGAGGCTTCAAAAGTCAAAGTATTGGAGTTTATTCTACCAGAAATCACCAAATTACAGATCTGGGTTGTCTCAGACAAAGCGTCTTACAAAGAACCAACCCCCGATACATTCCAACAGCGTCTTTTATAGTAGGTGTCCACATGCCTCCTTCTTCTCTGAGGGAGGGGGGTCCACCCTTGGATCCTCCAATCCGCTATCACTTCTTTGTCTCCTTTTTCTGCAAAACAGATAACCCTACCCAGGCAAAACGTCCTCTTTCCCCTCCCCCAAGGCTTCTCACCCCCACCCTACAAAAAGCACACTTCTAGATAGCTTAATATAAAAAACCCTACCCATACATAAACACATATTACCATAATCATTTCCCCTATTATGCATACATTTTATTCATTACTTTAGAAATCATAGGATTACATCCTTCAATCCCTCTCTTGACCTCTGAAAGAGGTCAAAAATCACTCAACCTTGATTATACCTGGTGTTCCTCGTCATCATCATCCTCACTCTCAGGGTCCTGGTATGTTGATAGTAAAGGCATTGAGTATGGGGGTGGTGTCATGTCCTTCTTTTCTATGGCTGCCACAATGAGGCGATTACATAGGATCTAATGCACGGACACAACAACATCCACAAGTGACCAATACGGATATAAAGACTGCTATTGAGACCAGGATGGATAGTATAATGGGTTTCCATTTACCTAAAGCTCTGTCTAACCACTCTCCTATTGGATTATCTACTCCAGAGTGTTCTTTCATTTCTATTGATAACACACGCAGGCCTTCCAATGCCTTAGTCACTGATCCATCTGGTGCTGTGTTGTTGGGGATGAAGGTGCAGCACAAATCCCCAAACATGTGACACACCTCCCTTTTCTGCCAACAACATGTCTAATGCTAACCTATTCTGTATTGCCATCAGTGAAGTTGGTGCCAATTGTTCAGATAGTCCTTGTACTGCGTCTCTGGACAAATTAGCCAATCTCATCACATTGTAATGTACATAGTTTATTCTGTCTACATTTTTATTAGGGGTTATTGGAAATAGGGCAGCTATAATGGGTATATTTTCAAATCCTGCAGCTACCTGATCAGCTAATTTATATTCATCAGGCACCCCCCTGGGTACTCCTATGATATCAATGTATGTGGGGCTATTTAATGATAAATCTATGCCAGCTGCTCGTCTCCTAATCACATGGCGTCTTCTTCACTTGTTAATTGTCCTGTGGTTTCTTCCTTCATTTCAACTACTCTTCCACCAATTAATGTTAGAGGTGCTCCTAATCGAACCATAGCACACAAGCCTTTTGTATTGGGTGGCACTCTAGTAAACAGGCGTCTGTCACCACAGTAGTAATAGAGGCCTGCTCTTGCCCAAGGTCCTATTATTGTACCATTGTCTTTTATTATGACGGTACACCACTCTTCATTAATGCGTCCGTAATTAATTGATGCACTAGACGGTGTAAAATTAAAACACGTGTAATTATTTTGTCTGGGTACAAACGGGCCTGTTCGGGTATCATTTGAAATTGGGGGAAATATAGATGCCAATGTGGTGCAATTGGTTGACCCCACCTCTCTCGTTAATGACAACATACAGTTATATCCCCATGTATCATTTGGATGCAGGGGAGCTGGTTCAATGTGCAGTCTGGGTCTGGCACCAGCACATGCTACACAGTCATCTATTTTTTGTTCTTTGGCAGTGTTAATCAACCATTCTAACCACAAATTAGTCTCTCCATATCCTGTTGCCTTTTCTATTATGTCTTCCGGGGTTAATTTAGTATAGTCTTCACCTACTATCATTTCTTTGGGGTCCCTGACAGCTAATTTAGTAACATTAACATTCGTGACCTGTGGTTCCCTCAAGTTAATCTTAACTAATCCTAGTGGATCCGACCCAGTCACATCTACTCCTAATAACAGATAAAACTGTCCCTGCTCATTGCCCCAACACTGGTTCGGTATTCCTGTGGGCTTTGATTTATATAAATCCTGTTTAAGTCCCAATATAGACATTGTTATGGGATTTTGTGTCGAGCTAAAATCTCTTTGTATTTTCAAATATCCTGCCATTTTTACCTTTCCATCTCTGGTCACTTTATCTGTGGAACCTTGAAAATCCCTATTTGTTGCCTGTAGCACATGGTTCCATGTAGGACACCACCTCTGCTTTCCTGGGTATCCCAGTTGACACAGATAAACATCATACCCTCTCCATGAGCTATTCGTCCTCCACATTTGATAACACTGCATAGATCAAATGTGAACGATGTGGTTGACCCCTTGGTATAATTTAGTTCTATGCCCCCATATTTTTCAGACACGCGTCCGTGATGAGTGATCTTTTATGTCTGATTACATTACTTTTTCCTTGCAATTTTTTACCTCCAAATAGTATGCCTACTATAGTGATGGAGATGATGAGGAGGAAACCCATACATGGCCAACTTTCCCACAGCCTATTCCTTAACATTTTCTTCAAACACAACATTGTTATACACAGAAAAATAACAGAAAAATGAAATTTTTTACGGAAAAAATACAAAAAAAAAAATAAAAAATAAAAATCACACAAAATCAGATCACACAAAAATGAAAATTTTAGGGAAAATCCCACTTATGACTACCTTTACTAACTATGACATACACATCTGTAGTTTACGACTACCTATTTATCCTTATATGCTTTCACCGTGAATATATGGTTATGACAATGTCAACTCCTGTGAAAACTTTACTCAAAATATCCTGGACTTTCTGGAAATCTAGTTTGTCTAGTCCACAACCCAGCCGGGGTATGGAGACACTTTTCACTCTATGTTCTACACACCAATCTCTCATGTGTTTTAAACTGCTGGTGAAATCTTCGTATGTGGGGAGATCAGTACACTTTCTTTTTGTGATTAAATGAAAAATTGTTCTGCCGTCTTCTTCCTGTGTTACTGCACATTCACCAAGTTTTTTGTTTTGCTGTCTCACTTTTTCCACCCCATACTTTTCCTTAAATGTCACTGCAATCCCTGCACCATATGCACAATCTGCACTTACACAGTGGGCCAGTGGTTCCTGTTGTGGGCTTGAAAAAAGATCACCTTTCCTTTGCACCACCTCTGGTATTTGGTATGGGATCTCCTCAGCCTCCTCAGCCTCCCTCTCTTGGACCTGAGTCCTCAGGTCCACGGCAGTCTGTGCTAGGGACCTGCTGGGAGGATCACATGCAGCACAAGCAGAAAGATGATACCATGTGTCACCTTTTCCCGCGAGGCGAACACAATGTGAGGTCCTGGAGGTGACTTTTAATGGCTCTGACCATCGTGCTTCATTCCATTTTCTCCTGAACTTTTTTAGTCTGACCCACTCAGTTGGTTGGGGAATCGGTTCTGGTTCAGTGTCTGGAGTAACCTGCTGGGAAAATTGTTTAATCAGAGTAGTTAGTTTATCAAAATAAACACAGTGTGATAAAGGAGAGATGTGATCAGGTCTCAGTGGTGTTGATGGGCCAGGAAATGATCGACCTGTAAGCAATTCAAATGGTGTGAAACCAGAGATCCTGTTAACAGAGGAACGATAGACATTAATGCTAATGGTAAGCTGACAACCATGTCAATTTGGTCTGTGCACAGATTTTAGCCAATTTGAGTTTCAGCGTCAGGTTCATCCGTTCAACCTTTCCTTGGGATTGTGGGTGGTAGACCCCAAACGCATGTGTCAACCCCAGAGACTGCTCTACCAGCTTCAGGTGCTCATTTTTGAAATGTGAGCCATTGTCTGAACGGATACGCCTAGGAAAACCATGGTGGGGAATATAGTGGTTAAGCAGACACTTGATCACAGAGGTGCTGTCCTCCGCCCAGTGGGATAGGCCTCAGGCCATCCTGTAAAATAATCAACAATGACCAGTAGGTACTGTTTGCCCTGGACTTTGGTGATCATGTCTGTGAAGTCAATTACTATTTCCTCACCAGGGCCACAGACTGGTGTGAAAGTGCCCTGTATCTGTTTGAGTGTAGGCCTGACATTATGTGCTTGACAGATGTCACAGGTTAGTACGAAATGTGACACCATTGCTGATAGGAAAGGGTGCCACCATGGTTTCAGTGTTTTCATCATTTGTTTAGGGCCAACATAAGCAGGTCCATGAGCTTGCTTCAAAATGGAGGTTGTCAGAGCCGTGGGCAATGCAGGCCTACCATCAGGTGCCTGCCATAGGCCATCAGAAGCCCTTACCGCCCCATGTTCCTGCCAAACCGATTTTTCTTCCGGTGTACCCTTGTTGTGTTCTGTTACCAGATATTCTCTGTTAAATGTGGGTAACAAGTTGTCCACCAAGTGACTTGTCAGTACCATCATTTGCATTTTGTATCCTGCTGCTAATTTTGCTGCTGCATCTGCAGCATCATTACCTTTTGTTACCCATGAATCCCCTTTTGAATGGCCTTGGCATTTGATCACAGCCACGGCAGCAGGGACCATCAAGGCCTCTAACAACAATTTGATCTCACAAGCATGAGTCAAAGGTTTACCTGAACTGGTCACAAAACCCATTCTTTGCCATACAGGGAGTTCAACATGTACTACTGTTACCACATATGCTGAATCACTGTAGATGTTAACCCTATTTTGTCCTGCAATTTTCAAAGCTTCTATCATTGCAATCAACTCTGCTCTGTGCTGATTGTTTCCCCTGCAATTTTTCTGCTTTAACCGTTTGGAACCCCTGATTTGTTTGCTGCACTACTGCAAAAGCTGACGTCAGTGTACCCTCATCTGACCTATAGCAACATCCATCTGTGAACAGTGTCATATTGTTAGGGTCATCTGGTAAAGGTGTGGCTGTGAGATCAGGTCTTATGCGACATGCCAACTCAGTGATGGGTGCACAATCATGTGGAACCCCATCTGTCACTAGATCAGCCATGTTAATTCCTTCATGTACAAATTGAATGTTGGGTGCTGCCAGGCATTTTGCCAGCCTTCGCTGTCTCAATGGTGAGAAGGTAAATGCAGCTGAGTTCACAAATGACATGACTGAATGTGTGGTGAGTACTGTTACCTGATGACCCATAACAATGTGAGATGTTTTCTCAATTATTTTGGCCAAACCTGCTACAAACCTAGCACATGTTGGTTGACGTTGTTCAATGCTGTCAAGCAAAACACTGACATACATCAACACTCTTCTGCTTCCTGTCTGCTTCTGAAAGAGTACCCCGTGTGCACTATTTCCTGTCTCAGAAACATCCAGAAAAAATCCCAATGAGTAATCTGCACAGTTCAAATGGGCTGCGTGAGCCATTTCTGTTTTTAATTTAATGAAAGCTTGTTCTGCTTCTGGTGTCCAATTTAGTTCTGCTGTCAGGTTTTTCATTCCTTCTTCCTTTACAATCTGCCTCAATGGCGTGGTTAGAGAGACATACATAGGAATGTAATTTCTACTGAAACCTGTCAGTCCCAGAAAGGATAACATATCTTTTACTGTTAAGGGTTTGGGGTGTGATAAAATACTATCACGTTGGCGATGAGAGAGTGTAGAGCCCTGTGCTGTGATTTGCCTTCCCATGAATGTGACTGATGGCCTGCTGACCTGCAATTTCTCTTTACTAACCTTAAATCCTGACACATACAGTTGTTGCAGTATCAGATCAGTTGCCTGTAAACAGTTTTCATTAGTGGTGGCAGCCAACAGCAGGTCATCAACATGCATTATTAGGACACAGTCTGGTGGAAGTGTACATTTCTGTAATTGTTCTTTGAGCACCTGATTGAATATTCCTGGTGATAGAACAAACCCTTGTGGTAATCTGTTATAGGAGTATTGTCTACCCCTATATGTGAATGCCAGGCATGACTTGCACTTCTCAGACAGTGGGATGCAGAAAAATGCATTTGCCAAATCGATACATGTGAACCATTGGTGTGCCGGTGTTAAATTTGAGATGATGGTATACGGATTGGGAACAGCTAGTGTTGGGGTCACTACCATGTCATTTATTCGTCTGAGATCATGTACGAGTCTGTATTTCTTTGTGCCTGGTTTTTGCACGGGAAAAATGGGAGTATTCCATGGAGAGTCCCATGGAGTAAGAACTCCCCTTTCTAACAACCCCTGAACAGTTGATGCAATTCCTTCCTCTGCCTCTTGCTTGTTACGGTATTGTGGTACCCAAATGGGTTCATTTGATGATAACTCGAAAGTCACAGGTGTAATGTTACACAGACCTACATCAGTTGGTCCTTGTGACCACAGGTCAGATGGCTGTACTGCAATCAACTGTTCAGCTCCTGGCCCGTCTGTTTGTTCCCTCCCATGACATCTGGAAATTCGTTCATGTGTTAGCACCCCAGTATCCTCTGTATGCTCTATTATCCAGTAGGATTGTGTACTGGGTGAAAACAGCACTCTTGCGGTGTCAGTAGTCTCCCAATCTACAACTGTCCTGAGTTTTTTGGTCATAGCTCCTAATTCCCTAGCTTCATGGCCTGGGTGCAGTGCCATGGAAATGTGTGGTGCAGCTGTATCAGTCATCTCATACCATTTCAGCTGTTCTGAACTTAACACAATAGGGGCTACTACTCCTCTTTCCTATAAATAGCCCATCTCCTGTGAGACGCCATTTATCTCCCTCTATGCTGTCAAACATTTCTTGGTACATGACTGTGTCATTTCTGTCATAGAATAGTGTACAGTGCAGTGGGTCAATGGGAGGTAGATATACATCTATGCTCATTATCCAGGGTCTGTGTCTATTGTATAGGTCCACTGCACTCATCGGAGAGGGTGGAATATCTAGCTCTACCCAATAAATGTCAGCTGCTTCCTGTAATGGTCCTCCTAACAAAACATTTTGTTTATATCCTGTTGGAGCAGTCTGTGAGCAATCAACCTGTGTGCCATCTGGAAAAGTCACTATTACCCCTTGTGGTGAACATAAAATACTAGCCCCCAATTTGATGAGTAAATCTCTTCCTAACAGAGGTACAGGTGCATTGGAAGAGTATAGGAAGGAATGTGTCAAACTTTGCTTTATTATTTTGACTGGTAGCTGTTTTGTCATAGGCCAATGCTCTAACCCACCAGAGAACCCCATAACACCCACTGTTTTATCACTTAGATCTTCGTCTGTGATTATGCCTCTTGTTACAGTGGAGTATGTGGCCCCAGTGTCAACCAGAGCCTTTAGTGGTGTAGCGTTTACCACTATTTCCATGAGGGGTTCAGCCATTCCCTCATGGTAGTTCTCTGTGGGCCCCTTCAACAGTCCCCTGCGTCTCCCTCCGGGCCCCATGTTGGGTGCATGGGCGCCTGTAGGTTGGCTGGAGACGAATGCCGTTGCCCCGGGTATTGTGGGGAATATGGTCCCCTGCCACGACCACCAGGTCCACCTCTCGGGACCCCATCCCCGCAGGTGGCCCTGTATTTCTGAGCGTGCCTTTTCTTTGAGGGCAGTCTCTTGCCCAATGGTCATTCCTTCCACATGTGAAACATCCTCTCTACTTCCTCCAAAATCACCTCACCCCGCCTCGGTTATTCATGTATCCCCTTTGTGGTCTATTACCTCCCCAGTCATACCCTTGTTGGTGTTCAAAACCAAAATCAGCGGTTGCTGGTGATGGTTCAAATGAGTTATTCGCAGACTGCTGCACCATTTGTTTAGTCTTTTTTGCACCACTCGCCTTGGCTAGGTCTAGCTGTAATTTGAGTAGCTGATTTTTTGTCTTCTCTAATTCTTCCTCATCTTTATGGAGTTTGTCTACTGTTCTGTCTATGTGGAACACCAAATGTCTCTCCCACACTTCATTAGTAGCCACTGGTATATCTGGATTACCTTCCATAGCCTGTTTTACACCATTGGGGGCCCCTGACATCACTGCTGATCTGAAAATGTCACGTGTCACGGGATTATTCAAACTGTTTTCCTCAACCATCTGTTCCCATTCAGCAGCACACCTGAAATAATAACCTGATCCTGTCTCACCTGGTTTAATACGGAATTTAATGTTTTGGTATGTGGTAGGGGGCGTAGGGAATTGTTTTCTCAACGCCTTTCCTACGTTGGTACATACTGATGTATATGGATCACTGTTTGGTGAGTCAGTCATGTCTGCATCTGTTTCAAAATCCCTCATTTGAGAGGCTGTAAAAATCTGCCCCAACAGGCACCTCAGATCTCCCACCGCCAAAGTGGTTCCATGGCATAAGGCCATTAACTTAGTCAACCATCTTCCTCCTCCTGCAGTAATAGGAGGCATTTTTGCTAAGACTGCTGTCATGTCACTATGACTCCAGGGTTGATATTTGTGTCCCTGGTTCCCCATAATTAATGGGTACATACCGGGGCCTGATCCTGAATTTAATTGTATCTGAGGGCTATGTTTTGCAGCCACTGATCTTTCCTCTACTTGTTCTGGGGTAGGCCAAGATCTGGGTGGGCCTTCTGCTGTCTGTTTAGATCTTGTTCGATTTGCAATAGGAACTTCCCCCTTTACATTCATAATGCCTGTAATTGCTATCTTGAGGCCCTGTTGTTCACTTCCACTATCTTCATCTCCCTGACGAGACCCTTCTCTATCTTCTGACCCATCTTGCACTGAGCAACGTGATATCCTACCATCCTCTAATTCATTTTCCCCTGGCTGCCTGCCATCTAATCGCTCTGTTAACACTCTTATTTGATCCTTCATAAGGTCTAATTCAGCCATCTCTACTTCCACTGCTGTCTCTTTCACTGTCACTTGAACCTGCTGTAAATTTGAGCTTGAGGCATAAGGTGGGGGCCTCCTCTCAAGTCCGGATATAGACTTGGAGGCGGAGCTAGTGCTGACATACTACCCTTTGTACTTCCTGGTTTCTTGCTCATTCCTTTCTCTGACTTCTCTGATTTACCCTGTTCCCTCTTACTGCCTTTTGGAGGACTTAATGCTGTTGCAGTGAGGGCGATTCTTGTCCACAATCTAACTTCACTTCTATATTCTTCCTCCTGTGCAGAATATTTCTTTCTGTTTAGCCAATTTGTTTTTCCTTACCTTCTACATGCTTTTAAATCTCATATGAGCTCTTTTCTCCATATTTCTGACTTTTGGCGCTAATGGCTCTAAAATTTTATCAGGGTCATCCCACCCATTTTCAATACACATCTGACTCCATTTATTTTCCCATATTTTCTTCTCTTTCTTGTGATTCTTGGGCTCTGATTGAGCCACTAACATATCTACCACATTTCCCCATTGTGCCAATATCGGGGAACATCCGTATTCCTCACACTCACGTTCAAATTCAGACATTTTTAATAATACACACAATGCACTTTAATAATCTGACACTCTAGATTCACCAACTGTTGTAGGATTTCAAAACCCTTCAGTCTTTTCAGAAAATAATTAAGAAAAGATTAGCAACAGAAGGAAATGATTACATTAGGAATAAATGCACTCACTCATACATTCAAAAAACCCCTCCTTTTTTACTCTCTCTGCCTCACTGACACCCTATCTGACTTTATACAGTATATTTTACACCAATTTACTCAATAGTTTTGCAATTTAATATATACAATTTTCACACTGTTATATCAACACACACACAGCAAACTCACACTTTGTCAAAACACAGTTTTCTTTACAAAATTTCCTACTCTAATCTGGATGCCAGTGGACTCGAACCTCCTGGTCTTATTATTTTATTCTAAATGCCAGTGGACTCGAACCACCTGGTCTTACTATACCTAATCTAAATGCCAGTGGACTCGAACCACCTGGTCTTACTATATCAGAGGACTCGAACCTCTGATATTTTCAACCGTGGGACTCGAACCACACGGGCCGTGGGACTCGAACCACACGGTCTTCCCTTATTTTCTGATAAACAATTACCAATACTTTGTTTTACTATTAATTATGGTAAGGAATACAATTCAAGCTCAACACATAAATTTAGCGTGTCCAATTAGCAGAGATTTGTTGTAACAGGTTTCTGCTTACCTTATTTTGTTCGGTACCGTGTGTTGAACTCAAATTCGTTCCGTCCCGGAGTTTCTGGGCACCAAACTGTCCCTTAAATCTACAGCCTTTTCTTCTATCACGTCGGGGTCACCAAATTGTTGGACTAGAAATTGTCCTGCGTGTTCAAAAATAGAAGGAGGCTTCAAGAGTCAAAGTATTGGAGTTTATTCTACCAGAAATCACCAAAGTACAGATCTGGGTTGTCTCAAACAAAGTGTCTTACAAAGAACCAACCCCCGAAAACATTCCAACAGCTCTTTTATAGTAGGTGTCCACGTGCCTCCTTCTTCTCTGGGGGAGGGGGGTCCACCCTTGAATCCTCCAATCCGCTATCACTTCTTTGTCTCCTTTTTCTGCAAAACAGATAACCCTACCCAGGCAAAACGTCCTCTTTCCCCTCCCCCAAGGCTTCTCACCCCCACCCTACAAAAAGCACACTTCTAGATAGCTTAATATAAAAAACCCTACCCATACATAAACACATATTACCATAATCATTTCCCCTATTATGCATACATTTTATTCATTACTTTAGAAATCATAGGATTACATCCTTCATACTGTACTTAAATGTTAAAAAACTGTACTTAAATAAAGATTAACTGAAAATGTATCAAACTTATGTAACCCCCCCGGGTCCACACTATCACACCGAGCAGGTCTCGAACCCGGAATTCCGGCGCGGGAGGCGGGCGCTCTAACAAGGAACGCCAAAGGCTATACTGATGCTAGAGCGCCTCTTTTTGAGGTCAGGAGAGTGAGGTTTACACACCGCCCTTACTGGCATACACATCTGTTACACTTACTTAACATTTAAGTACAGTAACTTAGTTTTTATTTAACTTTAAGCAGCTACAATACATTTTCAGTTAATCTTTAAGCACAGTACAGTTTTTCACTTTTAAATAAAAAGTACTTGATAAAAAACACACAGGCTGTATATGTAGCTGCAAGTAACAACAACCAAAGCCAGCTAAAAACGCAGGTGTGAGCATAGACATATATATGTCTATGCGTGTGAGCGCTGAGAGGGCAGCGTATTTTCGAGACGCCATGCACAGGTTGCTATGATATGGAATATCCGCTGAAGTAATATGGCAGGCGCATCGCGAATGAAATGTTTCTCAAGCATTATTTTTCATAACAATATTATTGTACTGCGGCAATTCCATCTGGTAAAGACATAAATACTCAGAGACAAGCAATATTAACTTCTCCATTGCTTTTCAGTCGTAGTACAAGCAGGGTGTGACGGTATTAGTCCCGCCCCTCCTCCACTGTGATTGGCTAGCTGACTAAAAAGTGACAGTGATGAGTGCTAACATTCTTAAATTCTCGGTGCCAAGAAAAAAACGCCCGAGTGCTCAGCATGAAAAAGACGCTCCCATTTAAAACAATAAAAAAAAATCGCTTTGGTGGACACGCGGCCTGATTTATATTTAATTCTGAGATTCCTCTGCGTACCACACTTTGAGAACCACTGGTCTAGAAGATGTGTATACTGTAGATATTACTATATTAACGTATATTATATGTACACTAAAAAAAGCTTTCATGGACAGCCTAGATTAGAATATCATGCACTTTCACAGCAAAATAAACTTTTTTCTTTATTAAAAAAACGCCCTCTTTGATCTGTTTTTCTGGATCATTGATTCTACGCTGGTGATTCTTTTCAACTAACTTATTTATTTATACCAAACAAGGCCGTAATCATGTCTAGAACATTGGGAGGACCAGTCGTTTTGAGGAAAATATAGACCAGACCACTATGGTAATGGTATTTATTTAAAGAAACTAAATAACTAAAGGATTTAAATTGATGTAGGGGAATAAATTAAAAGGAAAGAACACTTTCTAATTTAAGATTTTTTTTAAAGTAATCTGAACTGCAAATAATATTTTTTTGATTGTAAAATATGCATCCATTCAATTTCAGTTGTATAGTTGAAAATGCAAAACAGGAAAATGCTATTGTCATCATAATCAATTATGAATTACATGAATCACCTAAATGACAGACCTACTTTCCATTCAAAACTGTGGAATTTGAAAAAAAAAGTCAAATAGGATATTGCAGGATATTACATCACTGGATATTGTTGCTCGTTTACCATCTGTGGATGTCAAACTTTTTATGCCAAGTACCACCTCAGAAAACATTTGGCTCTCCAAGTACCACCATAATGACCAACATTAAAATACAGTAGCATAGTAGGCCTAACTATTCAGCCACAGCTCTGCACAGTTAAAAAACGAGGCAGTTTTATTCCTAATAACAGTATTTATTGTTGTCAGCCACTTTAACATTGTAAATACACAGTTTGAACATTAACACTGCACAGTGCTTACAAACAGGTAAATACAATTATTAAATTAAAATGTGTTGTACCTAAAAGTTAAATAAAAACTGTACTGTACTTAATTGTAAAAAACTTTAAAAAACTTTACTCAAATAAAGATTCAATTAAAATGTGTTGTTTTAAAAAAAAACTATTATTTAGTGATTCCTCTGCGTACCACTAGAGAGAGTCTGAGTACGACACTTTGAGAACCACTGGTT
Organism: Gymnocypris eckloni scoliostomus; assembly: GCA_027564155.1. NCBI lineage: Eukaryota > Metazoa > Chordata > Actinopteri > Cypriniformes > Cyprinidae > Gymnocypris > Gymnocypris eckloni. Next base: position 1,143,041 of record CM050416.1, on the reverse strand, counting down.
TACATCCTATAAGGGGAAGGCTACATTGAGCAGACTGTTGCTATAGTAACGAACGAACACATTTTAATCGCACAGGCTCTTTACTTTCAATTTTCCTTCTTACATTCAGCATAAACAGCAAGCCAAAAGTGGTAAGCTTTCAACTGAACTGTATAGCCTACATGCATTTTAGATGCGTATATTATGTTCTTGCCCCAGCCATCCATGCAATGAATGAATAAAAGTTATGAGCGGGTGTTTTAGAACATTAAAACCATGGGCGTAAATTTAATTTAACAGTAGGGGGGGACAATAAATATAAAATTTATCATGAGCAATTTTTGAAGGTGACACAAATAATACAGTCAAATTGTACTTATAAAGATATGTCCCCACAGTGAAAAACTTTGCTTCTATCATTATTATTGTAGCACAGAGACTGCGTCATTATGGTTATTTTCAAAGTTTTTCTCAGGTTCAATGACAAAGCAGATCAGCACATTTCAAACAGCCACAAACCAAGGATAAGAAATAAAATCCCTTTTATTCAGAGATGGTAAGTAACGAAGTACAAATACTTCGTTACTGTACTTAAGTAGATTTTTCAGATATTTTTACTTTACTTTACTATTTATTTTTGTGTCGACTTTTTACTTTTACTCATTACATTTTAACACGAATATCGGTACTTTCTACTCCTTACATTTTACAAAATTGTCTCGTTACTTTAGTTTCAAATAATTTCAGTGGAGTTCCGTTATTATTTCGGCCATCAATACTGAATTCAATCTAATTGGATGGGATTATACGTTTGCACTTGGCACCACTACAAGACGACTCAACAGATTCAGCGGCATTCATTCGGGAAATCATTGCGGCTTGATGGCGGTAAAGTTAGCATGCAGTATGGACGGCGGTGACATTATTGAAGAAAACGGAGCAGACAAGCAGCAAGACACTCATCCTTGGCCTTATCTTATGACCTTATCTTATCTTATCTTACCTTATCTTAGAGAGCTCTTTGAGATTGTAGGCATGAAGAATGACTCCTGGCGAATGTGCTGCAAATTGTGCCAACCAAAATACCACGAACTGCTGGCTTTCAAGAATTCACCGTCGAATTTGAAAAAACACATTGAGGTAAATGCATCTTTTTGTTGTTATTAAAAGCTATTTGTTTGTTTCAGTAACTTTATTAAGTTTACGTTAATGGTGGTCAGTTACATTTGTTCTCCTGCTAGCAATGACGATGCTTTGGTTCGCAAGCATTTAGTTAAGTAACCCAAGTAACGTTAAGGTTAGGAAGCGTTCAGTTTATTAGAAAATAATCTACTAGCTGATACAATATCTGCATGTATAGATTTATATTAAAAACGAATTCAGGGTGCTTTCACACTGGGCTTATTACACTTATAATAGTGAAAAGTCCGGCATTTGAAGTATCCCTAACTTAGTGCAAACAAAATTACAATATTTATGTAATCCTTATATTTTGTGTTCAAAATAATGTTATTAACCATCTTAGAGAATGTTGGTTTTGTATTCCATAGGCTTTGATTATATCAAAAGTCACCTGAAGGAACAATTTGTGGTGAAGGAAGGTGATACCTCCCATTCTTCTTCTTCGGAGGAGGACTTTTTTTCTGCAATCAAGCAGTCCAGTTCCCAAGAAAATACCAAACAGCTGGAAACTTACCTGGGATGCCCAGGTGATACAATGGAGGTACTGAAGTCTTTCCCGGCAGTATGCCACCTGTCATTGAGGCTTAACACCGCACTACCAGCCTCCGCTGCCTCAGAGACTGTTCAGCACTGCAGGGCTGATTTTACACCAAAAGGGTACGTGTTGATTCCAAGAACTTTGAAAATCAGCTTCTTTTGAAGCTAAACAAAGGTTTCTGGTAGTTTTGGATCATGCGAACACATTCACACTGATACTCATGTGTACATACATAACCCACACACACATTGATGCTAAAAAAGAAGGTTCTGGTTTGGTATGTTAAGTATGCCTTGAAATTTATTCCACAGGTTTTGAAGGGTCTTCGGGTTTCACCCAACATCAAGCACACACACACTTTGAGGTATACATTTGATCACTTGCGGTCTCTGTCCATTCCAGGCACACATACCAGTTTTTTCACTCTCTCACAGTCCTACACACAATTACGTTATGACACGTTACACATTACAGAAGGTGTGTATATCTGTCCTATACACAATTACCTTATGACACGTTACACTATACAGAAGGTCTGTATACCCTAGTTGCTCCCAAGTTCTTGAAGGGATTCAGGACAAATCTATGCACATCTACAGATTTGAGGGCATACATCACATGCCATTTTTCTATTGCTGGATGTCTATTGTCTATTTGCATATCAATAAAGAATGTAATACAATGCACATTGAATTTGTAATTTCTCTAAACTTTTATAGCACAAAATGTTGGCAATGTCATATAAAGAGCCTTTTTTCCATGTCCACTTATGTTTCTCTGCTTGCACTCTAGTAACCTTTGTGTGGTCCAGGTAGCTTTACATAAAAAATGGTTGTCATTCTCAAGGCTACTTTTACTTTTATACTTTAAGTAAATTTCCAAGCCTGTACTTTGTTACTTTTACTTGAGTAAAGAAGCTAAATCAGTACTTTATCTTTAGTTCGTATTTTAATCGCTAATATAGCAGATTCTTGGAAAATTAAATCGGTAACGTTAATCAGCATTTTGCATAACTAATTTATGAATGAGTCTGCTGCATCAACTACATTAAAGAGAATCGCTTTATTTAAAGTGAATAAAGTACCCTACTTACTGGAGTTCAACATTAACTGAGCCGCAGCCACACCTGACTCGTGTGTGGAGTAGGTGAGATGAACTGAAAGCAGGCAGTGGGCCAAACCACTGTGAGGAAGGAGGGGAACTCAACTGTTTCTAAAAGCACTTTTGCGGGGTTTCTACTTAAATTATTTTAGGTATACATACATATATTTTCACAATAGAGTGTGATTTTTTTAATTTATTTTTGGGGGACAACCTCGGATGGGGGACATGTCCCTCGTCCCCAGTATTACGAGATCTCGAGATTAAAAGCGACGAGATTTCGTCGAGGTGAAAAGTTGTCTCGTCGTGAGTTGTGATGTCAGCATGATGGAGCGTGAGGGTGAAATTAGTATTGAAAATCCCCCTGCCACATCTTTATATTGCATTAATTTAATAATAAAACATAAAATAATGTTTTATTATTATTCACTATTCACAACGCCATCAGTAGTTCCTCTGTTAGATCAAGCTGTTTGGAGCATCTGATGCCCGTATGCACATAAACCACACTGATCTTCACACACTTCTCCAACTCACGCGAGCATCCGCTATAAAACACTCGCTGTATTCAACTACGTGAATATACTGAGCTATATTCAAGCAGAAATATGATGTTAGAGTGATCGAGAGTCACTCTCGGTCACACACGGTTCGTTTGCTCATCATTTATAATGGACATAACGCACGCCTAATGCACGATCATGTCACTGTAATCAGCTTTACCTTGATTCCAATAGTCGTCCATCAAAACTTTAGGCTAATAGTGTGACACTGGCTTCTTTTATCCAGCCGAGAGCTGTAGTTTGCTCATACAGCTGTTTTTGAGCATCCGTTCAGTCTGTATTCACACAGCACGATGAGAACCGTATTTCTCCTCCAAAACACAGAATACATAGAGAGGTGGTACTGTTATTTATTTATAGGCTATATATTTTTTTACATGACTTAACATGCGAGTCATAATATTAGTGAATATATTACATTGTAGTTTTATCTCTCGCCCCCCTGTTTGAGAAACACTGACCTAAAGCGCATCTTCAAGCATTGCCTTCGCGATCGATCTATTGTGCATCCCTGATCTATGTGATGTAAAAAAACAACAACAACGTTTGTTTCTCATTTATTTGGTTCCACAGTATTTGCTGATTTTTATTTTATTTAAGGTGCCGCTGTTATGAAAGTAAAGTAAACGGCGCTTACAGTATTTAAAACCTAAGGAAAGCAAGGAAAAGAGGGAAAACTCAAACGACCCCCCCCCCCCACCACGGTGATACCGTTATAACCGGTGTGAAAATTTCCTCACCATCACAACCCTAAGGGAAACCTTCCAGCGTGTCATCAGCGTTCAGTTCAAAAGCCAGCATTTCTGATGGTATGGCATAAGTGCATACGGTATGGGCAGCTTGCATGTTTTGGAAGGCACTATGAATGCTGAAAGGTATATAAAGGTTTTAAAGCAACGTATGCTCCCCTCCAGACAACGTCTATTTCAGCAGGACAATGCAAAACCACATACTGCAGCTATTACAACAGCATGGCTTCATAGTAGAAGAGTCCGGTGCTGAATTGGCCTGCCTGCATTCCAGATCTTTCATCTATAGAGAACATTTGGCACATCATTAAATGAAAAATACGTCAAATATGACCACAAACTCTTCAGCAGCTGGAAAAGAATGGGACCAAATTCCAACACCAAAACTCCAGAAACTCATAACCTTTATGCCCAGATGTCTTCAAACTGTTTTGAAAAGAAGAGAAGACGCTACACCATGTTAAACTTGCCCCTGTCCCAACTATTTTGAGACCTGTTGTCACGGTGCATACACGAGGAGGATACAGGAACACGCAGACAAGGAGTAAACTCAAATAATAGTCTTTAATGTAGACAAACAAGGCTGGGCATGACAAGGGAAGGCTGACACAGACAAGAACACCGGGTAGTAGTAGGGCTGTAGTCAAGTCCACCTTTGTCGAGTCCAAGACAAGTCCAAGTCCAAAGAGGTTCGAGTCCGAGTCAAGACCGAGTCCAAAGAGGTTCGAGTCCGAGTCAAGTCCGAGTCCAAAGAGGTTCGAGTCCAAGTCCAAATGAGACGGTCAAAACAGAGAAAGAAAAAAATCTTCTTCAAAACCACATACTTAATTATTGATAATTGATGTGATAGAAAAGGCATATCTTCTATTCTAATATAATACTTTTGCATTATTGTTTGTAATGATCTAAAGCATGTGCAGCCAGGGGCGTGGGAACAGGGGTGCTGAGGGTGCTGCAGCACCCCTGTTTTCTGTGGGCAACTGTAAACTGTTGAATAAAAAATATATAGGCTAAATTTGTTATAATAAAGATTAATTTAAAATGTATATGGTTGCTCGATGTTTATAACATTTAGTTTACATTGACTATTTTGCTATCTATTTCTATGTGATCTTCGACATATTTACCATTTGCCCATTAATTTAACAGTTGTAAGAATTAAAGTTATCAAAGTTATTAAACTGATGCAGGGTTATTTGATGCACATCCTGTCAAATCATGCACGCAGCACTGCCAATGCTTGCTTTTATGTTTGTGAATGCTATGATTGTGTTGAAGAATTTGTAGGTTGTGGCTTAAAAGCGAACATGGAAATATCATGGATGTACTTTTTTTTCTGTTCTCAGCGATATGAGTCTTTCCTTCTCCCAAAACAGCTTATAGCTAAAATAGTTCAGTTTTGTATGTAATGGAAAAGTGATTAGACTATGTTTCGTTTTTTTTTCTTCATAAAGTTAATTTAGAAAACCTTGGGAGCATTTTTTGTTTTCGTTAAATGTTTTTTTCTTTTAAGCAACGACCAAGCGGCCAGCATCAGAGTTGATCGCCTATGTTTGATTAATTTAGCCTTATCAAATCATCAAGACTTGACTAAAATAAAATCGATAGATAGGCCTATAAACAGTTCAAGCATATCACAGTGTTAGTTTAAATGTTTAACCTATATAAATGTGCAATATCCAACAGTTTGTGTGGAGAGTGGAAGCTGAAGCGAGCTTTACAGGACATCGAGGATTTTTTTCTTACAGTAAAAACAACTTAAAATACCCGTGTGATTTTTTCCTCATAAAGGTAAGAGTAATATATCATTTTGAACTGTAAAGGGTCTACTTTTATTTGTGTGCATTCACAATATCAACATTGTGCTTTTATAAAATAGGAAAACAGAGAATGCACTTTCTTCCGGTTTTGAACAAGAGGCTTCAACGATGAACGAAACTCGGCAACTCGAAACTGGCTCAGAGATATGATAAATATATCTATAGAAGCTTTAAAATACTACTTTAAAACGAAATAATTCAAAGCAAAGCAAAACTCTTCATTAGCCTATGTAATCCGTTAAGATGCATATATTTCTCCAATGAGGAAATGGCGAGTCATTTTTCCCGTCACCTCACCATCTAAAATATAAAAATAAGGGAAAGCCTAAAACAGGCCCGATTATAATTTGCGTTTTATTTTATAATTGTATTCAAAAAAAAAGTATGTAAATCTTTGTCCTTGAAATTTAAAGGATTTGTTGCAATGCAATTTTGTCTGACTGATGTGAATTATTTATTGGCCTATCGTTTTAATCCATGCAGCAAATGCTTTAAAAACAGCTTTAAAATTACTTTATTGCATTCCAGATGCTTTTAAAAACTTTTCACTATACATTTTAAGGGTTTTTAAGCTTGAATGTAACTTGAATGTAAAACATTGTTATGAATTCATTGTAGCCTATTCCCATTTGTAAAATAGCTAATTGTTGTCTAACACGATCTCATGAAAGTCGTAGGCTATAGCACGATTTTCTGTTTCTATTTGGCGTAATATTTATACGCAGAAATTGACTACCCACAGCACCCCTACATAAAACACCTTCCGCGCCTGTGTGCAGCAACACTGTAGGATCAAATTAGGCTATTTTATTTATCCTCCTGAGACCCAGCTGTGGAGTTGTGTCTCTGTAGTGGACATTCTATTTTAGAGAATTTCTCTGAGACCTCACATGTCACAGTTATAAGCCTGGATGTCCTGTACAGAGCACATTCAGGGCATTTATAGAGATACTAAATGTTTTTTTAAACCCTCTCATACGTTTTTAAAGATGGCTATATTTATATTTATATTTTATATATTTATAATTATAATATATTTTATATTTATTTAGTGAAAAATTGTACATCCTTATGGAAATATGATTATATTCTGTAATGTCTTTTACATCTGAATCATTTTCAGATTGTTTGTCATAAAGCAACATCTCAGGAAAATGTTATGGGTTTTCAAATTCAAATATGACTTCCTGTTATGAAACAGGACATCATTTTATACATGTTCAATGTAGAGGACACCAGGACTAAAAGCATGTTTATTATGCATTTTGGGAGACATAGCTATTGAATAGGGAAATAAATTATATATCAGTTTGCTTATGAAATATTATATATTATTATGAAAATCTGGCCATGTATTACTCCCATTAGGATTTTTTTTGGAACATTCTGTCCCAACAGCAACACATTAATAAGCAAATTAGATATAGTGTATAGGTACACTGTGTTTAATGGGAAACCAGTTTATGGAATTTTTTACACACATATTGCATAAAACAAAATGGTATATCAAATCATTTTGTTATACATTTTAAAACATAGTTGAGAATCATCCTTAAACAAAGTTTAGTATAAAAAAATCCTGAAACCTAAAAATGTATTTGGTGATTTAAAAAAACTCCCATTGATTTTGCGTGCTATTCATGACATTTAATTTTAGTCCTTGTGTCCTCTACAGAGGACATATAATCAAATATGAATAAAATAGAGTTTTAAAAAAAAAAAAATTATTATGGTCTAAAAACAATGTAATGACAAAACTTTTTTTAGGGGCGTCTCAGGAGGATATTTTAGGTTTAGCAATTTCACTTATATTTGACCAATTCTCGATTTTGTAAGATTTTATCTAGTCAACTTGAAAATGTAACTACAACATGATTCAAGCTACTTTTTCTTTATTAACCCTCTAGTTAAAGAAAAGTATATTCTAAGTGCACCACACACGACGTTGTCTTCATGATGTAAATGTTAAACAAATCACTAAATATCTTTGCAGAAAAGATGAACTACAACTACATCTTGTACAAACTTATATTATGCATATTAGGCTATATGTTCTGAAATAATACAAGACAAATGCTCCAAAAAACTCAAGTAATTCCAATTCAAAATGACTGAAGGTATAACACCTAGAGTGCTATTATTAACTATAATGGCTCTGTAAAACAATGAACAGCAGTTTTCAGCCTGTCACCGGGATGCAAACCTGAAATATCAGATATACAGTAGTAGGCTTCGATTACGCTGCTGTTCCGTTGTTTTTTCTATGTAAACATGGACGCGTTTGACTGTTGCGCTCGCGTCTCGTGCATGAAACGGCTTTCTAAAAACGCAGCACTCTAGTTATTAAAAGATGTTTAACTCACATCTTCTTGTATTTTTTTTTAACCCTGGAGAAAAAAGCCTTGCTGAATGACACTGTTGGTAATGGCTGCGGAGATCGAACCAGCAACCTTCATCTTACCAGTTCGGTGGTTTAGTCCACTACACCACAAAAGTAATAATGCAACAACAACAATTAGACCAACATATGAACATTTTAGTAAACCTATGAAATGAACTTTGGCAAGAAATAGAAAGCTGACAACATGAATTGTAAAATGTTTTAACCTGTTTAAATGTTTTACAGGTAGTCGTGTTCATGGAGAGTAGGCACACAAATGTTTGGAGCAGACACAGTGGCAGCCAGTTCTCCCACTCTTGCCTCATTGCTGTGGGGTTCAGGAGGCCATCATCATTGTTTTCCTCATCTTCTGACTCAGTGATGTCCCCAAGAGCGAGAACATGCAATAACATAAGGCACAAAGCCAGGGCTGTTTATTGTGAAGCTTTTATTCATTAATTTACTCATTTTTATTTATGTTTCCTATTGTTGTCAATAAATAAAATATTTTATAAATTAACTATATACCATTCACACATCGGCATTCTCCATACTGGTAAACTGTGTGATGTCAATCATCAGAAATGACCTTTAAATGTTACGCTGTTTTCTTCATCCACCTGGATGAGCGGAAGCAGTTCAGTTTCAATTTCTGTTTAATTTGACAACATTTTTTTTTACTTTTGAGTGACAGACGTAATGGGTTGTTTACCCAGATCGTGCCTTTGCTGTTAAAAATGTGAGATGCCACAGAATATTATCCAATTGCAAAGCTGCAGTGCAGATGCAGTGCAGTCTCGAAATGCAGTTTGATTGTGACCTTTTATTTAAAGGTGAAGTTTGTAAGATTTTTTTTTCAAAATACATTCTCTTAAGCCAATGTATGGTTCATTGAATTACATTCATGGGTTTATCTCCCCCCAAAATTAAAAAAAATATGCCTCCATCAAAACATTCCAGATCCACCAATCACTTTCCCGATCAACCTATAGCGAGAGTTTGGGGTGTGGCTACTGTAGCAGAATGAGCCAGAGGGTCATGTTGTGGGACCATGACTGTGCATTACACTATTCAGTTTACATTGATTTGCTTACAGAAGTACAAGCCAAAAATGTAAGACTTGCCACACAGACAAGACAACAAGGTAAAACAAGAGTAAATATTGGCGGTGCTTTTACAAGAGGGAATATTTGAGTTTCAATCGACATGCAAAACTTGCAAGGTTTCTTTTTAACAGGTAAGCTAAACTCAAGTTTTTGCCACGTGTTAGCTGTCAAGCCCTAGATAAAATAGTAAGATATTGTAAGGACATGATGAGTGTAAGGGCCGTTTGCAATTGTTGTTTTAAAATATGCTTTATTTTTGTAATTCCATTGATACTAGTATTACAGACACTGCATACAGTACTTAAAATGGCACTCATGGGTGAGATTCTGGAAAAGCAGCAAGACACAGCACAATGGTTAAAGATCTAGCATTTTAACATATAAAAACAATTAAAAAGCAGAACAGTGGAACACAGAAACATGCTCTATCTGAACCTGCCCTTATTGTAAACGACTTGAAGTAATAAAAGTAAATTGCCTGCAAATTGGACTTCGAAGGGTACTCTGCCATTCTAAGTGAGATTCCAGCTGATGCTTAGGTTAAAGGGATAGTTCACCCAAAAATGAAAATTCTGTCATCATTTACTCATCCTCAGGGAGTTCCAAACCTGTATGAATTTGTTTGTTCTGCCAAACACAGAGGAATATATTTTGATGAAAGTTTGTAAGTTTGAAAAGTTTGAAAGTTTGAAAGTAAAAATACTATAGAAGTCAATTGTGCCCCAGAACTGCTCTGTTTCCCACATTCTTCAGAATATCTTCGTTTGTGTTCAGCAGAAGAAAGACATTCATGCAGGTTTGGAACTACTTGAGGGTGAGTAAATGACAACAAAATGTAAATATTTGGGTGAACTATCCCTGTAAAGGGCATTGCGAACGGCATAGGGAATAAGGGAACATCTATCACTACACTTGAAGCGGACAGGGACATTAACTCACCAGCCATTGCACATCACCCCAGTCCATCCCAAATTTGATTTAAATAAACAGTGAAAATTAGTCCAAGTAGTAGTTTTTACATGGTTGTTTGGGTAGAAAGTATGTGAAATACATTCTTTATTTAGATAAAAATAACTAGCATCTAATAGAAGGTTCATTCTATGGAAATGTATTTTTTCTGTGTACAATTTTTCCTGCTACAGTATCTTAATATTTTAAAATGAAACAATATGTTATTTAAACAATTATACCTTCTTTAGCCATCAATGTAGCAATGTTTGTTTTTTAATTAATTATATAGAATTCCAAGCATCACAAAACAGCTTGTACCCACAGCCATGTACAGAGAGAATGTGCTTTATTTTGAGGTCATAAACAGGTTTTTCTACCATTTAAATTACAATAATGTATCCATAATTATCAAACATATGATGCAAATGACATAAAAACGAATTTCTAAATAAATATGATAAAATATATAATGGAAGTGGTCCCCTGGAATTGTGTCACTGGTTTTACCGTTTAACAAAAATCTTTTATTTGGAAATAAAAATCACACTGATGACATCACTAGACTTCCTTCCTATTTTCTGAAGATCTAAGAAGAAACGCCACTGAATAGTCCACTGTCTCTTTTCAGTTATCATAAATGTTCTCATTTATCTCATGATTTCATAATATGAAGCTTTTAGTCGAACTCACTGGTAAGACCTACTTTATAGTTAGGAAAAAAATAGAATACAAACGGATTAAACTAATTTAGTTAGTATACCATGATTGACAACATGTGGTTTGATACCTTGCAACAAACATTTTATAAAATGCATTTTACATGAAAATTCATTTTTTTTTTCATAAAATTTTACATGTCACTGGTGTCACATTCCTAATGGGTAGAGAAATGCACAAAAATATAAACAAATCATTAAGCTGTCATTTATGTATATTCATAAAGTCAAAAGATAATCTAATAATGTGGTGTAAGTTTAAATTTTAAGTAAGGAAATACATTTTAAGACATCTTGCCATTCCAAAAGTGAACATTTCTGTAGAATGATGCAGAAGTTTTAGTTGCATATTAACAATTACAACATAAATCATTCAGTGTTGTGCTTTTGTTATATATAACATAACTGAACTATAGCCTGTATCAACATATCTCAAAATTCTTTAATATGTACAAATCAAGCTTTGTCTGTTGTAGTTAACGTCAATTTATTTACTATGCTTAATGAATAGGAATCAGTGAACCCAGTGGAGGGAATCAGAATTCCACTTTTATTTAACCCAAAGTAAACTTCTTACCTTCTTGACATTATGCATAGTATCATAACAATCACATGAACACCTTAATGTTCTGGTGAATAATGCCTAATATCACACACTTTAATACGATTTAGTTTTAAAACAAGTGAAAAGTTAAATATGCTCTCCCAGAAAATAAGTGTTGCCTCTTAATTTCTTTCTTTACTTTTTTCAAGAATTTTTAACAGTAAAATTAGACAAAAGTACTTTTTTCTGTGTCTATGAAAAACAAATAAATGTTGATTCCAGCAAATGTTTAATGATGTTTATATCTGGTGAAAGGGAGGCTATGACAAGTGTTTGACTTCCTGGTAGTAATAAACCACGTTTGTATTGTTGGTAACTTCTTTCTTTCTTTTTCTTTCTTTCTTTCTTTCTTTCTTTCTTTCTTTCTTTCTTTCTTTCTTTCTTTCTTTCTTTCTTCTTTAACGATTACAATGTATAATGCTTGTGAACATCCATTTATGAGGTTATGTGAAAATGTGTTTAATAGGTTAGTCCAAGCTTGTACAATAGCCCCCTCTTGTGTATAAATACTGTAAGTGCATTTCCAGACCAACATTTCAATGAAGAATGAATGGCACCAGTTGGGAGTTTCAGGACACTGATTTTAAATAGATTGTTTAGGGGGTTGTCCATAGACAGGAGTTTTAGCTGGCAGACACTCAATCAGTGGTGCAATTTTGCATTATTTTCATTGGGTTTGGTTGAATTTATCATACAAAATGTCTTAGGTGCATCAACAACTTTGCTCAAAGGGGTCCTATGATGCTCTTTTAAAAAGTCTTGATTTTGTTTTGGGGTGTACTAGAACATGCTCTCATACTTGGAGGTTCGAAAATCGCATTATTTTTCACATAATTTACATAATTTACATTATTCCGAGTTTGATGAAGGCTCGCCTCCCGAAAAACGAAATGTGTCATGATTGGTTAGCTGTCCCAGTGCGTTGTGATTGGCAAACAGCTTAGACGACGTTTCAGTATTGCCCCACCCCTTACCAAAACAGCAAGTTCGTCAATATTGCCATATAACTTCAGACCACGAGAATATTGAATAAGAGAATTTCTTAGAACCTCTGCACGCACGGATATTGCAAGACATATTAAAGTGGTAATCCTATTTTTGTTTTGTTTTGTTAATTCACGTTTTAGATGGGATGTCAACAAAAGCTTAAAAAGAACTGCATTGACTTTGTACAGATAAGTGCAACGGTAATATGTATTATGTTTTTTGGTCTTTAATTCTAACATTTATTTAACAATATAACATGAATTGCACTGAAACTCTTATACAGTTGAATTTATTTATAGTCCCACAGACTTACACTATTTGTTGCTGCATATATATGCAGATTAACTATCTGCCAGCGGGAGGCACTGTTGGAGCGGGAGAGCTCGAGGTTTCCGGTAACGTTATACACAAAACATAGATCTGCTCACAAACGCTGCTTTATCAGACATTATATGCAAGATGAAATGAAAATGACATCCAAAATTTTCAGAAAACAGTAGGTTTTCATCAGAAATACAGTGATATAAAAACACCCGCACGGTTTCGATTTTGAAAGGTGCAATGCTCAAGCAAGCATTCTTCCCACCCGCCAGCCATTCAAATTTCCATAGGCGGGATTTACAATTTGTGAGGTCAAAAATACAGGAAAACAACTTAGTCCAAACAAGTTCGTTGTAGTTCTTGAAAAGGGATTTTTTAAAAACGAAATATCTCGCTTTAGAGTGGAGATTGAGATTTGTTACTTTGTAGATCATTATATGCCCAATCATACTCACTACACACTGACTAAAATTCAAAAGGACACCTTTAAGACCAGTCACTGATTTACTAAAATACTCTGCACTGACCTGAATAGTAATTGTTTTATTCTTAAATAACAGACCTTAGATAAGGTAGACGGCATATTTAAGTGTCAGTGCTGATAAGATTAGTGACAAATTGTAGTCTGTTACTGATTCAAAATTACTTGCAAAAATTATAGTTAGTAATGTAATCCATTACATTACACATCATGGATAATATAATCAGACTACTTTTTAATTACTTTTATATTCTTATTTTAAATACTAACATACTTTTAAATACAAGAAAATATAAAATATATTACATTTGTTGTTATTATAACATGAAGTACAGAAAACATTACATTATACCAAGGTTTCCCAAACGGGAGTTTACGAGTTTAATAAAAAGCTAATAATTAATGAAATTATGAAAATGTAAAATTAAATAAATATTTTTTAGAATAGCAATGATCAAAATAAAAACCTTACTAAAAAAGATGAAACATTGTATTTGTTTACCTGCATGTGATCATTAACCAATGTTAGAGAACTGTAAATGCAAATGTGTTATTTAAATATTAAATTATTACCTTAAAATGTCTTGAAGTAAATGTAGGCTGACAACAACAACACATAGTCACTAACATAGATTTAGATTTGTGAACAACATTTGAGAGAAATAGGCCTTTTGTGTACATAGAAAAAGTCTTAGAACTTTGAGTTCAGCTCGTGAGAAACGGGGGCAAAAACAAAAGTGTTGCGTTTATAATTTTGTTTTGTGTGTAATACATAGTGACCATGAGCCATGATGATTGCGAAAGTTTATCTGGACCAGTGTGGTTCAGTCTTATGTGTCACACCCAGCCTCTCGGAAAATGTACTAATCACTGAGATAAGTGTGATAGGGGAGTAGTTGTTGAGACACGACACAGGAGAACAAAATAAAAACAAGCTCTATACAATTGATTGCATACATAAATCAAAGCAAGACAGGAGTTTGAGAAGCAGCAATGATGTGCCATTTCAAGCAACTTCCATATCTGGCATGAGCAGAAATAAATTATTGATCTAGGTTGTGCTACACCTCCTACTTTGTTCACGAAGCTCAGCAAGATGTGTTGTCTTACATATTAATTGATGGAATAAATATATTCCTGTCACCCAGATGCACTTCAAACAGATGAATGTGAACATGTTTAGCCTCAGTTGTCAAATTTGACCTCTCAGTCATTTCATCTGAACACTGATTCGGGTATGACCTGTGATGGACCTGTTCCAGTAATGCTGCAGGAGACCTCAGTAGTCTCCGTTATTGATTTTGGAAAAGGGGAGGGGGGAGGTTCACGGGTTGAGGCTCCAGCAGCCCCTCATCATCACTCCCAACAGCCCCTGTGGCACCCAGCAACCCATAGCGGGAGGTGAACCCCCGCTCTCAGAGGAACCTGCCAAGACTATCAAAAAGAAGAAAAGGAGAGATTAACGGTGAAAGAAAAAAACCCCGAATGAATGAATGTGAGAGAGAGAGATAAAATGATAAGAGGAACAAAGGGATGGAGGAAAGGGAAAATCTTAGCATTTAGAAGTCCCGATCAGTCGGTCCCCTAAGGTGCATTTCTTAAAGAAACGTTCACAAGAAGACACGGCAATGAGACTGAGAGGGAAAGGTTTCAGTCTTTCTTTCAAAGCATGAAATACATGACAAAAAAGTTTGATTTTAGACGTGGGGCTGAATGTTTCTTTATGTTTTCATTTTCAGTGGGTGGCTGAGGAAGGCCATGTTAATTAAACCTCAGGGAGCGCTGTGCATTTGAATGTCACAGAAATAGCGGCTGCGGCAGGCGGATGGAGCGGGTATGCAAACATGTTGACTATGCAGTATGCATTAAGGCAGGAGACATCAAGTTCGTCCTAATTTGCGCACGCCGGTCCTCTCTGTAGTTTTCCCAGCTGTAAGTTATTAATGTTTGTCATTAGACACATTATGCTTGAGGACAGTGACTAGAAACCAGCACATTTATATGGGACAAATATTTACAATAGCATGCTCTTGAGTATTCGAAGAAGAAAGTATCCAAGCTACATTAACGAATGGTAATTAACCACGAGGGCCCCCTGATCCAGGGTGGCAGATAAATTGGTCCCTGAAATGCTTAGGACAGTCTTAAGCTAATCCTTCATTTCAAAAAGATAAATGCAAAGGACATCATTAGCATAAAACTGATTAGATAAAACGTATAATTCTTATGTTTAATTTTTGAACGGATGGCTTTACAAGGTTTCTAATTGTATGCAAAGGGGAAAGAGTGAATAACAATAGAAAAATTGAAATTATATATAATCTAAAATATAAGGATGGTTTCTTAACACACGAACTGACAGATTTTGAATTAATCAAAACAGACATAATTATGTGTCTTATGATTTAAATATATATGAATTACAAAAAACATGAATTACACATGGTTATTGGTGCAACTGAAATGTATGTATAACGGTATTGATACTAACTCTAAGGCACCATAAAACTGTATATACAGTGTATGTATTTTACACCTTATCTCCATCTACAAATAAATGCAGTGTTCAAATGTGAAATGAATAGTAATTACTAAAATACAGAAAAATGGTCTGGTCTCAATTACGGTGATGAACATTGCATACTAGCAAATTAATGCAACCACCATTCACAATTTAAGTTCATAGAAACCTCTTCATTAAGTGCATTCTCATAAAATGTCCTTAGTTACTATTGAGAAATTAAGTTCTCAAAGTCACAACACACATTATGTTTTGTCACACTCAGTCACAAAACATCACTTCTAAATGATATAAACAATTTACATCAAGTTTATATATTATACAAAATCGTGCAATATTATTGATAATCGAAGACAAGGATGTATACAAAAACAAATGAGCTAAAAACAAAAAATACCACCATAAAATCACTCAAGAAAGAGACAAGCAAGATGATGTGACCAGAATTTATTTAATTATTTAAATATGATAATCTTACAAAATGTTGATTATGCAACTTCAGCCTTGATTTTGATTGACGTTTGCTGTGGCCACATAAACATAATGGTGTGAATTTACACTGACATGCTAATGTGTTTAAAATATTCTTAATGTGCAAGTCTGGTAAAAAAAAAAACAATTGCACAATAATTTACATACAAGTAAAACAATAGATAAAATAAAGGAATGGTAATATCCCCAACATTTGGTACTCAATTTCAAAAAGTAGTTTCTGCGATCTGTAAAATTCAAATAAAAAACAAAAATACGGTGCTTTTCAAGTACTTTATCTTTTCATCCTCCAGCCAATCAATGTTTTTTTTTTTTTTAAAGGCCTTTCATAAAAAGCATTTTATGTTGTATCATTTTTCCAAGAGTTTGTTGTGTGAGGTACAGGGCTACAAGAGGGTAAGAGCAGAAAACGGGTGGAGTACTGTGTAGACAAGGGGCTTCCGCTGCCATGCAGGGCACACTCCATCTTACAGAAGTATTACAGTCTCTTGCTCCCTTTCTGTCTTTTTTTTTCCTCCGGTCAGGCGTTTTTGCTGACTGCAGCTGTAAGTGCAGCCAGTTCCTCTGTCAGCACTTTGCCCTCCTTCATCTTCACCAGCATGGCGTCCATCAGCAGGCCTGCAGAGGGGATCTAGGGAGAGAGAGAGAGAGAGAGAGAGGGGCAAAGAAAAGAAAAGCTGTCAAAAAGAAGAGAGAGGCTTTTTTCCTTTGCCTTTTTTGACACCAGACAGCTTCTCCGGGGTGTCTTTGGCTTTGATGACGACTCTAACCTGTGATGAAACTCAAGACTTCACTCTGATTAATTATGACAAGGAACAAATTCAAGGAACAGGTCACGAAGGCTTTTCTTATTTTGTGGAAACCCAGCCGAACACATTTCCTCAAACAGTAAATGGGATTGTTTTGAGGTTTGATTTGCTGCCATGCCACTCAAGGCCTGTCACCGCTCCTAGCGATGCAAGGAACGAGGAAGGGATGCTAAACCTGCTGCGTATGTGTCTGCGCTAAAGCCAAGAGCGGAGGCTGCACTAAACTTTACTCTGACTTCGCTTTCTTTTTCCCCCCCGAAACCTTCTCAAGGACTCTGTCGTAATTAGCATTGGGGATCAAAGGCCTGCATCACCCATAAATATTGAATTAAACTTTTCTAAAAGACACACAGTAACATGCATTTTTTATATTCTTCATTGAGCGACTTCGCACAGAGAAATAAATGGTCTTAACTCCGGCAGAAGCCTGTGTGTCAGGCTGAAAAGAGAGACGTGTAAACGCAAGTGCAAGAGAGATGCATCGCAAATGAAGAGGAAAGAAAGTCAGAGGGAGAAAAGTGTGCATCTCATTAGGGAGAGAGGGAGCTGTGTTTTCCCCTGGGGCATGTAGACTGGAGTAGAAGCTGGTCTCCATGCTGACTTCATCAAAAGCCCGCTTGAGCGGTGCTAAACTTCAACTACAGAGGAAATGGCTGCAGGGGTTATGGCACAGGAATGTAATATTATTTAATTACTCTTAAAAATGTGCCATTTTATTGCACAACACAGAAATGCTGCAGCATCTGATGCCACACTAGCCTGAGAGGCCTAAGTCACATCTTGGCTGTGCTCGCTCAAACAGGCCCGTCGGGCACAGCAGACTCCGTCATTATCAAGTAACAGCTGCTTTAGCAGGTAATCTCCTCCCTTTGGACAGCCCTGGTGAGCTGTTCACTATTCAACGAAGCTCTCTTTGGCCTGTGTTTTCATTAACACGCCCAGGAGTTGATTCAGAATCGACTGGCCTGGCCTGAGGAGAAGTAACAATATGAAGGTGTTTTATAGTCCAATTAAGTGACGCTGGTTTCATAGAGTGTGAAGGTGCCTGGGGCGAAGCTACAGGCCCAGTCACAATACTCTCTGAGCTTCATCCCACTAAGACACACACACCCAAGGATACTCTCTCTAAATGGACTGATCAGGCCCCTTTTGTTATCAGCTTTAAGAGTAGCTTTCGTGAGGCCAATTTATGCGTGAGCCAAGAGGAGATTTGCATAAAATCAGCGAGATGTTTCGAGAAATCTACTCAAAGTGATGGTGCATTTTGAGTCAAATATACGTAAAGCACTGTTGCCACCTGTGCCGAAGAAATGCTCAAATCTGTTGGCAAACAGCTCTTCTGAAGCCACTTCCACGCACCTTGATGAATTCTCCCCCATCTAGGCCACCATGAAGTGTGGACGATTAAAATAATACAAAAATAAAGCATGGTGTTCTATGATCACGGAATAATATAAAGCTTTCTGATCTTTGATCTTCGCAAAATTAATTTGAAATCACAATTATTGAACGTGGGAATAACAAAAAAATAAAAACAACAACCAAAACACCCAAGACCTACTAAAGTCTGCATTTGATTAGAAGATAATGAATGTGTCACATGTGGGAAAACAAGAGATCAGGTAAGAAAATCAAGCGTAGCACCAATCTATTCTTCTGTGCCAGTAATTACCCACCCTGCAATGCCTCTCTTCCCATTCTCCCTTTCAAACCACTGGAGACCAATATGAAAGGGAATTGGACACTTGGGGCTACAGATACTTGTAATTAAAACTCCTTTTTTAAAATATTGTTTCTTACATCGTCAGGTCTATACAACCTGAGCTGGTAGATCTGACCTAAATACACTGTGGAATAAATATGGAGCACTCCCCAAGTCTTTGTTTCCTTTCTCTCTCATTAGGAACTGATCGAGGGGAGGGAGCAGAATGAGGATCAAACAATAGCATCACGCTCAGAGCAGAGTGGTCTGTTGACGATGCTGTCATGTTAGGTTCACTGGTGCTTGAATCACTTGTACTGATGAATGCATATGGAGTGACGGTCATTACGTGGAAGGAGAATTATGTTGTACTGGTCAATAGTGAACAAGAGCTTCCGCAATCTCCAGTTTAAAAGCTATTAGATATGTACTCTTTGTATTGTTGGTTTCAAATAGGTTTGAAAAAGAAAATTACTCTGAATGACTCTAAAATTGTCATGTAGTTTAATCTTACAATAAAAGTATACATTTTATGGTTAATAAAATTCATGTATTTACAAATATCTTGAATGAATCATTCATGCATATCAGTTTTTTGGGGAAGTCGACCCACAATACAACCTGCATTAACATGACTTTTTGTTTTCTACTCAATATGGTAGTTTGTAATATTTCATTCTTTTAATGAGGCTTTTTAATTCATTATGATATAAGCTGAATCACCCCAAACATTTCTATTTTATTTTGGCCCCTAGTGTTGTAATTGTTTGCTAAATCTAGAAATAAAGCAAACAAAAAAACAAACAAACAAAAAAACAAGATTAAAATCAATTCCAGTATCAGAAATAAAGATGAAAGACATAAAAGTAAATATTAGACGAAAACTGAATTTAAAATGAAATTAAAGCCATTAAGAAATATAGACTTTTTTATTACAAGTGCATGACAAAATTAATAAAAATGAAAACAGAAAACTAATACAATGCATTAAAAATACTATAAAAGTATATAAATACTAACATAACTCTGATGCCCCTCCCCCACAATATTTATTCAGAAATTAAAAATATACATCATAGAAGAGATGAAGTCAATTCACAACAAAAATTATAGAATAATAATAATAAAAAAATGTTTAAATAATGGGGGCTTGAAAATCTGTGCAAGGGAAATAAGCTGTTAAGTATTGGCTCCCATATAAAAAAAAAAAATAGACAAAAAAAAGAAGCTGACACAAAGATACCGTGGGCTGCAGCTCTGCCAATTCTAGTCACTGCTTTAATTTCCGAAGCAATTAAATTAAGTTTACATAGTAGCTGATTTATATTTTGCCCCCTAAAAGCTAATCACCCCATATATGTCAAAAATTGAAAAAAAATATTTGTAAGTGTCCTCAGTGTAAGCCTAACAGAACAGAAATATTACAGCCAGAATTACAGCATTACAACCCAAATTCTGCTGGTCATGAAGTAATACCAGAATGGAGGGGGGCCACGACTTCTGAAATGACTCTGTGCTGTCGGGCCGAGATGAATGTGGTTGATAAATGACTAGAGGCAGGGTGGCTCAGTTCATTAGCTCTAACAGTCATTTCCATCTCTTCATAAAGGCTGTGGTGTTATAATTTACCTCTAGTCAATAATTAGGAATCCACAAATAAACACAAGCAATTAAATGTCTACTGCTACTGGGCGAAGGGGGTCCCTGGACTAAATGAGAGTTTGCGGGTGGACACTCAGCATAGGATGGGTTATTCACAGCCTGACACGTTAAGCCGCAGGGAGCACTGTGGACTAAATGCTTATAGTTTGGTGATGTTATTCCCAGGTTGTGACCCTCAAGTGAGGAAGTGTTGTTGTCTCATTAAGAGAGAAGGGAATGAGTTTAGAGGTGCTTGGAGCACGCTGTGGCAAGAAAAGGGGCAATAAAAAGCGAGATATCCAAAGAGAGAGAGAGATATGTTCATTAATGTTATCTGAGGCTAGCAAAGCGGAAAGACTCTGTGGCAAAGGCAACAGATCAGAAGCAACAGCCCGTAAGCTTTTGTGTGATTTCCTTTCCTGCACGATTCAGACAGGCAGATAAAATGACATGAGAGTGAAAGGCACCTCTTCAAAATGCGCTCACCGAGTCCCAACATTATTCTGACATGCATGAGCTTGTTATGTTGACATGTGGCACTGAAGTGATGGCTGTGGTATTGACAGGGCCATAGCAGTAATAGGAAGTCGTCACAGTAGTTCCATCATTAGTGGCTGACAGTGACAGCTCACGCTATACACGAGGCTGACAGGCGAGAGAAAAGACCTCGCTTAGGTATCACACACACAAACCCCCATATTACCAATCCTGATTTTCCACAAAAAAGGCCGTAGTACTGACACATAACGCCCATGGAAATTCGCATGAACCAGTGGCTTTGCAGTATCGTATGAAGATCAAACAACCTAGGCTCACAGAGAAAATATGCCTCTACCTAAATTTTTACTCCAAATTACTAAAATGTACCTGTACGTATGAAATGAACACGAGAGGGCATTAAAAGACCAACAGGGCAGATTACCAATTATAAAATGTTTGTGTAGTTCTTTGCACAATACTATGCTATAGTATGCAATACTAGGACCTCAAAATGCTATTACCATAGGCGAGACGTGTAAAGCAATAAATTGAAACAATTTTTTACATTTGCATCACACAATGGTAAATTTGCTCGGTAGCTCACCAGGTACAGAATTACACCATCAATGAGGAATGCTCAGGTAGTACTCCCATGAAACTTATACACAATAAAATAACAATAAATAAAGGGGCTCAATAAAAGGGCTCAAAGACTTGTAGAAGCAAGCTAAAATGGTTGTTTCAGCAACTGCGTTAAAGTCGGTTGCGTTTTGAGTGGGTAATACTGTATATTTGTATTATTTTATTACTGTATATTTTACGATTAACCTTTTATCGTCACTTACCAGGGATTTCTTTTCTGAACTGATTTGTACGAGTATCAACATAAACTAAATGCTGCCAGATTCACATTATTTTATTTTAGAAAAAAACGTAACATTTAGTGCCCCTTTTCTGGACATTTTACTTCAAAGTGTCATAAAATGTGCAACACAAAATGTAATATTAATTTGCAGCAATGCCGCCACAGGCATGTTTTTCCAATGAGCTTGGGATGTGATCAAAACATGCAAGTACAACATAAACAAATGACAACATTGACCTAGTGGTCTGTTTCTTCCTTCCCCCAAAAAAGAGAACATAAAAAAGCTCACCTGCCAATAAACTCGCTTGATCACTAGTCAGAGGAAGAGCCACCCTCCCTGTGGAGCGCGTTAGGAGATGGAGGGTGGAAAAAAACAGGATGAGTGTGTTGAAAGAAAAGAAAAACTAACGCGTGGGTCACCATGTCGGTGTCAGCGCACCTCTCTGGGGACTCAGGCTGGTCTCAGCCTTGTCATACAGCGAGCAGTTGTGTCTGCCGAGTCGAGAAAACGTCGATAGCAACTTGCCTGTGAAGAGTCTCCTGCGGGCCGCTGCTCTGTTTGTGTGTATGTGTATGTATGCGAGTGTGTCAATAGCAGCCTGCTGGTGGAGAGTCTCTAGTGAAGCTTGGCTCAATCTCCCTGCATCGACAGACCTGCCAGATCAATACTTGGCCCACCACTAACAAGCTGCTTCGGGGTCTCACAGCCCAGCAGAGGAAGCAAGAGAACGAGAAAGAGAAAAAGAAGGAGAGAGAGAGACTGAGCTGCCTAATGGCAGTCTTCAGAGTCCTCTAAAGTGTCCAGCGGCGAGAGGCAGAGATGTGCAGACCGGGTATAGACAGGTCACAGAGGTCAAAGGTTAAAGCCACTAGCAATGTAGTGACACGTCAGAGCCTGTGAATCATACTAGATGCACGTTTAAGGCTGACAGCCAAAACACACAAACACGGAGGAGAAATCATAAATACTTTAATGATCTCCTAGACATTATTGCTACGAGGTTTAATTTTATTCATAACAATTTAAACACTGCATGTGAAAATATGCTAAAGTTTGGAATTTGGAGTAACTCATGAGCTAATTCAGTCATTCTTAATATGAATAACATGAATATTTGGCGTGAACAAGATTTCGAATTTGGAAACAATGGTTTCTTATTGAGCCTTTCACACCAGGAGCTAGGTTGTATTTTTCTTTGTTGAGTGTGTTGATTTTTTTTTCACTAGCAATGAAGCACACCGACCAGAAAGATTTGAGATCTAGGTAATGTCTTTGGAGTTGCTGCAGATACACATATCAGAACATTTGGTGGTGCTCATGCACTAAAAAACTGGACAATGGAGCAGCAGCCTTCACACTCCACACATTAAGTTTAAGCCCGAACATTTCTGTAAATAAAATGTTTACAGTTCGCTTTACACTACACACATAACCTACAACTAGCCAATGGTTTATTAAAATATTACTCAAAATTTCAGTCCCCCCCATCAATATTCTTTTGTCTGTATTTTTGCACATATTTACATTTTATTTGTTGACTTTGTATGAATTACCTTTTTAATAAATACAATCTAAGAAAATATTAAAATAATTAATAATTTGTATTGTAGTTAATGCTTACAGTTCTGGGTGTGAACAATTTATTTGCACAACACATTATTATATATTTGTACTGTATATAAGAAATGGGACAGGTACATTTCTGCAACATTCATCTCACTAACCAATTTGTTTTTAGAATTGTAAATTCTATAACTTGAGTATTTATTAAAATAATCAAAAGAAATAATGCAAATCTTTAATAACTACAATACCTTTCATAATACAAATGAAGACATCATTTATAGACCAACGCTTTTGCTGCTGACCTTTCATGATTAAATTCCACATGGGAAATTATTTACTTAGCTAAACATCATATCTGTTACATTTGTTGTTATTGTTGAAATTATAGTCCTGAGCTTCTCATGCTTCTGTTCTTCAGCTGAAAAAATGCGTACCCATAACACCATCTATTGTACCATTTTTGCTTTCTGTTCAGCCTAACAAATATAGACCAGTGAATAGACCATTCATCTGCGATTTGTTTCGCTTTTACATGGTGTGAAAGGGCCTTAAAAGATTAACATGTTCATTTACAAATCTGCAGGATGTGTTTAAAAAATGTCAAATTACACTAAAAGCACCACATTACCAAAATTATGAATACTGGAAAAAAGGATTAATTGCTGATCAAATCAAACCTGCTGCTGAAGGATGTGTTGTACATGTTCAGCCCAATCTGTGTCTGGCCCACGGCCCACAAACGCCTCCTCACACTGCAAATCACAAAACATGGCCGGAAATGCTGTTAAAAGCCTCAAAGATAATACTTAAACTTCTTTTGTGTGGGTGTGTAAGAGTGCCATGGTGTCACTGGATGACCCCAAAAGTGGTTCAGCTTATACATGTGTAAATTATAAACATAAATAAATAAACAAAATAAAATAAAAATAAAGTCTAATCAGAATATTTCCATGTATAAATTATGCCAAACAAATGTTTGGTCGGCAATATTAACAATAATGATAATACAACTTGAGTGTTTGTTTGAGAACCGAGTCTTATTTATTTTTTCCATTTGTAATTCCCATGTTATTCTGCAGCTATACTGTAAATTTGGTTTCCCACAATACTGACCTCATCTGTGTCCAGCATG
Source organism: Gymnocypris eckloni scoliostomus (assembly GCA_027564155.1). Lineage (NCBI taxonomy): Eukaryota > Metazoa > Chordata > Actinopteri > Cypriniformes > Cyprinidae > Gymnocypris > Gymnocypris eckloni. Next base: position 1,118,354 of record CM050416.1, on the reverse strand, counting down.
TTCACCAGGTCTGTTTCTGTCATGTTGAGGATAAACGCTGCTTTCACTAGAGAGCATTTAGACATTTTGTTTTCTTCGCTTCCACTTTTTTTCTTCCTCCTCAAATGGGTTTTAATATCCTGCACATCCTGTGCCAACTGATTAGCCAGTGCCTGACCAATAAAAATAGTACAAAAAACATAAACATAATTACATTTTCTGTTATTGTACAATCTAGAGTGGCTCAAGGTATAATGAACGTGGTGTGATCAATAACTCAGTGTTAGGGATGCTTTTGTTGAATTGAGAGTGGCCTGAATGAAGAGCCGAACTTGTAAATTTTGGTGCAAGACACACTAAAATTTTGAAGGCTCTCATGTTGATTTGGAAAGAAACTGCACAGAGATGCCAAGCTCTTAAAAAAACATTTAGATTTTTTTTTTTTGGTATAGCACATATTATTTGAGACATTCTCAGAAGAGTGTAAATAATAGGGAGACGAGAGGCTCTCAAAATGGCAGTGGGGAACGTTGGATCTTATTCTTTGTTGCGCCCGTTGAGGGCCAAGCTAAATGGGAGTTGTTGCTAAATACTGAGAGACAATTAAATGTTAAAGCTGCCACTGTACATGAGAAAGTCAATAAAGTGAGCTCCCCTTTGTTTCATTTTCAGCTTATTGATTGCAGCAATAATCTCTTGTATCATTCCCCATAAGCCTTGTGAAAACCTGACCTTGGAATGGACAGTCTTGCGTGTGTGATTCCTGCATGGTCCCGGTTAACTCACAGAAGTATAAGTGAGAGCAATCACACGCGGTTGATCAGAGCACAGTTCTTTGGGGCATGCTCCATTTCCCACATCTCCCCACCACTGTTATTTGTTTCATAAAGCCTTTATCATAAATACTTCAAATGGATCTTCATTATATTTCAGGGGATGCTATTGGATTACATAAAGGTTAGTCTTGCGTCCCTCTTGTTCACACACTGCGAATGTGCAGCTATGCCATTAAAAACTAAAGCAATTTAACTAGCAAATGTCTATATCAGTTGTGAACTCTTCAAACAATCATTTGTTAATTTGGGTGTGGGGATATTTGGTGTACTTCAAAGCAGTAGTGACTTAACGTTCTGCAATGGAGCGTAAATGTGCAGTTTGCTGCCAAGAAAAAAAAAAGCTACTTTTAGAGACTCATTGACCTTGACATACAGTCAAGACGGTATTAATTTTACAAATTTCCTCCGATATTTTAAAGCTTCTTCCCTGCATATTGTTTTAATTTTTTTAATTAAAATGTATTCAATATATTTTATTGCAGGAAGAACTAAAAATGCACATTGCACAAAATGTGCTTATTACAATTTTCTTTAATCCACTCTCCACCCAGAACGAATAACAAAAAAAATAAGACAACAATCTATAATGATAATAATAATAAAATATACCTAAAAAAATGAAAATGAAGATAGCATACAAAACAGCTGGGAAATTATAACCCATGCCCATTGACATGGGTTTTCTGTTTCCACTTACAATTTTAGTTTGGGGGGAGAGTTGCACCCTTTTCAAAATATAAATTAATTGTGTTTGTTTCCAAGGTATGTTTTAGTTAATATGTTATTTTCTCAAATGTCAAAAAACAGCATTACATTCCACAGTGGAACTGGTGGGGGTTTGCTTTAATTTCTAATTAAGTAGTATTCTTCTCTGCCAAAAAACATAAAACTAAATGTCACTGTCCTGACATTTAATTTGGACACGACAACACCTTTTCTTACTATATGCCTTCCAAGCCATCCAAAAGTCAGATAGTCTGGGGCATTTTTTTTTCTATATTCTCTGATAAGAATTGCATCCTTTAATTTAATCTTTTTTAATGACATCAGGACAGTTGTCACTTTTTTTTTGTCCTGCAAAACATTCCAATAATAAGTTAATTATGTTTATTCAACAGATAAAACAAGTAATGTCATTAATTTATACAGTTAATAATTAAATATAAATTGTATTTAACGTATTTTCTCCTGAAATCCTGTGAGCGGGGGTAAACACACAATACGTCTGTCATAAGAGTTCTTCACATAATCATTGTTAGAGGTCCACAACGTTAGAAAATTCCTGTAAAATTTAGATAAATTGGACAATGTGAACTTTCACTTCCCTTTTGCTTTACATTTACATACACTACATAAACATTATTAAACCTGCAACATTCAAAATTCTCCAGAGGGATGCCCAGCTCATCAACAAACTGTCAAAAGAGCATATGACTTTATTTAAAGCTTAATAGATATTCACTGTCACTAGTCAAAGGGTAGATTCAATTGACCTAAGCTCAGCGCGCAGAAAAATCCGGAAAGAGATTAAGTGAATTTATCACATACTCTGCACAGCCCCCCTGGCCGCTTCTCGAGAGCCAGCTGAGCTGCAGGATAGTGTGATGGGGGCCAAGAGGAGAAGGGTTCTTACCCACAATCACCCTAGCCACAGGGCCAATTTAGCAGTTCTCTTGCAGAGAAGAAGGATTAGAGGAGTGGAGGAGAAAAATTCCTCTTTAAATGACTTACCTGCATTAAACCACGCTGGATTGTATTAGAAGATAAACTACTGAGGAAATTACTGAGAAAATAAATTAGACTTTATCTTCAATCTTATGTGACACATTTTTCACTCTCAACACCACTTGAATGGGAAAGTAAATATTTACCAGCAACACAAGTAAACGCTGGATAGGGCTGTGTTAATGAGGTATCTTAATGACTTCATGTTTTACTAATATAGCACGCTGTCTTAAAGATGTCTTTATTACTGCAACAAGCATTTAATGCAATTTGAACTATTCCACCAGTTAAAATGCATGAAATCATTCCTGTTGCACCTGCACTATAATACACTGCATGCTATCAATTACTCATGGCCACATACATTTGCATAATTCAAACAAAGCTATTCGGTGGATCCCCAAACGGCATTATAATCATCCCAAAAGATCCCTCTTGAAGCTTCCTGACAGAATGGCATGTTCAAAGCTCATCAATCCATGACAGGGGGATGTAGGCCAGAGAGCTGGGCCGTCTACAGGGACCATCATTAACACACTAGCAGGAATCAGCTACAGGTTAACTATGTTGACTATACGAAACCACAGGCTACAAAAACATGCTAGCTTTTGACGACAGATTTTTGCAAAGGAATTTTAGAATCGAATCCATATTTTTTTTTCCTCTAGGGCCTATTGATCATACCTTGCATCTAACACCCCATTTACACATTCTGTTTCAGGTGATCTGATCACAAGCAGAGAGTGGTAAATAAATGTGTTGTGATCTAATCACTGAAACCACATTCAATATATATATATATATATATATATAAATGCAAATGACCTCATTGCATTTGTAATGTAAACGCTAGACTGTACTGACTGCATCAGCACAACAAGTACCACCTACTCACCTGTCAATCAACCACCATTTTAAAACAATTTTACTGGTTACATGCAGTTTAAAAAAAAACTGGTAATGTAAAAAAATACGCAAAGCATATAATTCTTCAGAATGCCTGATATCAACATGCAGTAACGTGAAAAAAATATCACATTTTTAAATTCTTTAAAATCAATTTTTGCTTAGATTCATTTTCCCCCTTCTTTCTTCTTCATCATACTCTGGCCCATATGATCTATTTGGCCACAAATACCGACTTTTGGTTCAATCACAAGTGACCACAGGAGACACATTTGAGACACGTTACTTCCAGGAGTAAACGGTAATATGAATCAGCTGATTAGATTGATCAAGACTTAAATTATCACCAAGTGCAAATGGCCTAAAACTAAAACGAAGACAGACTGAATATTTAGATACCTTAATGAATGTGTGGAGCTGGTGCAGCTGGGACTCGGCGAGGGTGAGTTTTCTCTGCAGTGTTTCCAGAGCCTGAGAGCTCTGCTCGGCCAAACCATGCATCTGTTTAGACGCAGTCTGCTCCAGCTCAGCCATGGCCTGATCGCGCTCGCTTATGCGCGCCTGGAGGACGGCCACTCTCTGCTCCTGCGGATGTGTAAGCACAAAGCAGAAATCCCATCAAAATAAACACACTTAAAATAACTTCTAACAATTATTTAATGAATTTAGACATTACATTACGAATAGATAACAGATGTTTATAATAGATATCTAGTAAAATAACAATGAACGTACAGATCAATAGCAGAAGATGAAACGAAAAGTATGGCATTGGGAACACATCAAATGAGACTGATGGTAATTATGTGAATAAAGAAAGAAAGAAAAAAAGGAAAGAAACCTACAATACAACGCAGGATAATCACAAGAAAAAAGAAATACTGAAGTAGCATTAAAAATTTACTGAGTGATGAATAGATGCTATTGAACCTTTTTCTGAAGCTCTTCTTTGAGTTTTTGGCTGGTTGTCTCATGCTGTTTTTTTTCTGCAGTGGCAACTGTCAATCTTCTCTTTAGACAGTCGACAAGGGCTTTCCGGTTAGTTGACTCATCAGTGACAGATTTCATCTAAAACAAGAAAAGCAATTGTTATTAAATAAGAGTGGGGTTGCCGAGACCAAATATTCAATTACTTCAATATTTTTTAACAGACAGTGAAATGTGGAAGCCTAGGAAGTTCAGACACAGGATGAGTGACACAATCAATAACGGCAGAGAGAATAATTAATTCCAGGTTGCTCCAAAGCTGTTGCCATGGCTAGTACAGTATCTGCAGGACCTACCTTCTTTTCAAGTCTTCAGTAACAGCTCTATGGCTCCTCTCGGAGTCCTGGCAAATCTTTAGTCTGCACCTGAGATCCTCCACCAGCTGCCTTTTCATCGTCACGTCCCTCTCTAAAACACCAATCCTATATGCAAACATATGCACATAAACAACAGTGTTTTTTTTTATTTAAAGAAAGGATTCGTTTTTAAATGTTTACAAATTAAAAAATTTTACATTTAAAAATTAACAAATGGAAATGAATAATTAAACAGAGAAAAACAAATAAAATGCCAGCAGTATTGTAACCAGATTCCTTCTAAATAGTTTAAACATCTACACATCTCTGACATATAAAAGTGTAGGAATATGTTAACATTTGAGGGCTGTTTTATGCACTGCCTCCTTGACCAAAGCTGCTGTAATGATGCGTAAAGGTCCTTTTTAAATAAATATCCTCAAATCCCAGAGAGAGAGAGAGTGCCTGAAGCAAATGCACTGAATAAATGTGAGAGCTTCTTATTGGAGTGACATTAAATTAAATAAGACCGGGTGGCCTGGGGAAATGGAGTCAGGTTACCCAACAGCCATTAATGAGAAAACCCATATTGACCCCGCTGTAGAGTGGACGAAGCATTTCTCCTGTTGACTTACAGCCATGCTTCACTCATCCTCCCCCACTTCACTCCATCCTTCCCAAAGCTCAAGAGAGCAAATGGCAATTAGATCTATAAAATGTATTTTAGGGGTAAGCTCACCCAAAAAGAATAGCAGGATGGTGATACTGATGACTGGCGTGAGCCTCAAAACAGCTCCTCTACGGATGCCTGGCTCGCTAAATCGTTTGAACACTTTCCTTCGCGCTCTTCGCTTTGTCTCTTCGGTGTTGAGGTGCTAGATTGCTAATTCAGAATGCATTTTGGATGCTAATACAGTTGTAAGTGCTTTCATAGATCATGGATGCGTAGTTTGCAGTAGAAAACAAAGGAGATGAATACATTTATGATATGGAAAGACAACAGGCGGCACATGAAAGGCAGGCCTTTATGAATAAGGCAGAGACCTCTGCGCCGGATATTGACTCAGGACATGGCAGCATGCTTTGAAATTCACTTTTTTGAAGACAGTGCAGCAGATGTATTTTTTACAGCGTCTAGACATGTATTTCATTTCAACAAGCTGCGTGGCGTAAGGCGGCTTCTGCTCACAGGGACTCCTTCTTTGTGATTTCACATGTTGTCACAGACTGGCGTGAAACCCTGGAGTTTTACCTGTCTGCGGACACACCATGCGACATTCACACACTTCTAAGCAAGTACATCTGGGGGAAAAAGCTATTCTCAATCCATATCTTTGTTTTCCAGTAGGGATGTGAACATACTTCAAACAAGATCAATTTGTTCTTGAGGGAAAATTGCAAAACAAAAATATGGTATTTGCATTAATGGTAGATTTTTTGCACTTGTTTCAAGCAAAACCTCACTAAATGTTTTATTTATAATAACAGCCATTTTTTATCCCACTGTGATGGCTCGAAATGAGTGATGCGGAAAGAAAGGAAGGAAGTAAAAAGGAAGGCAACCAGTTAACACAACAGACTGTCAGACTCGGTGCCCAGGGCAAGACATCTTATGACGATAGTGCATAACTACATGGGAAGGAAATTATAGCTCCTGTCACTGTCTCTTTCCGTCTGCTATTATGTATCTCTATATGCAGCCAGCTTCATGGTTTTGAAAATCTACGAATGGTGTTGAAGTCTGCCACGTGGTGGAATCAGACACTACAAATGTGACCCAGAGCACGAGAAAGAGAAATAGAGGTGAAGAAGTGAGAATACCTCAAGACTAAGAAGGAAAGAGAGGCAGTCAAGAGAGGGGATAGAGAGCATTTACCTCTCGTGCAGTTCCTTCAGTGCCTGATCTCTTTCATCTAACTGAGCCCTCAGGCTCTTGTTAGCAGCAGTGTGTTTGCTCATCTCACTGCTGGCATTCTGTGGAGAGAAAGAGTCGCACATTTATCCTATCATCTGATATCCAATCGTGCAGGACTCATTTATGAATATTGAGCCATCGGGATGCTTAATGAGGACGCTGTTTCACATCTGTCTCATAGAAATATACAGATATGTCCTGCGTATGGCATATGGTCAATGATGTGACGTTAATTTTTTATTCAAATCTATGAGGTAATTAAGAAAGTATGTACAATCAAATGTGTATTTTTGTAAGGCTTAAAGTAAATACATGTTTAGTGATGTAAAGGTCAGGATATTGCAATAAAGTAAAATGTTTCATTGATATAAAAAAAAGTTAAATTATGTACAGTAGTTTGATATATATATTTTATTATTATTTCTTAAAAAGGAATACATTAATGAAATGGTAAATCTTTGAAGAAAAAAGTTAGCCAAATCAAAGTCAGCAAAATGCAGGAAATCAATTTGTTATCATGACAAGAGAACCATAAAGGAAATAATAAACAGGAAATAGCTATTTCTGTTTCAATAATAAATCACAGAGGCCCCACTGTAGAACCTCATTCACTGTTCACCATGGTCAGTATTTTTTACTTTTTAAATATATTTGAATATATTAGATATGCTGACCTTTTTATGAAGAAGCAAGGTTGGTCAAATGGAGTAACATGGAAATTCGTCATTCATAATTTGCAAACAAACTAACACACAAAACAAAATAAGCTAAAAAAATTATTAAATGATTATGACGTGTACACAGTCATATATCAAAGCAAGAAAAAAATATTTACTTAATGGTTATACATGTCATTTGTTTAGAGCCATTAATCCAAATTTTTAGAAAATGGTTTAAACATTTTTAACAATAGAAAAGAACAGAAATTCAATGACAATTGCACTCTGAAGTAGATTTATTTTTCATTTCTCTTTTTCATCATCTCAGACATCCTTATTTGTCACTAAATCTTATATTATGTATTGTAGCACTGTATATTTATATATTAATAATTTATAGCATTATTTTTATGCTGGGTTTTTATCTATTTATTGGCAGATTTGTTCAACCTCTGTGAATGTGTGTCAAGGTAAGAGGCACACTGAAATCTCTGACGACAGGTTGAGTTGGTGGGATGCCTGTGATCATGTGCAAGATGGTTATTTGTATGTGCACCTTGTCTTTAGTTGAAAGGAATGGAGGACTCGTTTATGTAGCACACATCCTGCTTGCATATAACACACACCCACACACACTCTCCTGTCTCTTGAACATGACACTACCATTGAGACCAACACAAAAATATAAAGAGCAGTGCCAGATCCCATATTTCAATCTGCTGATATTATAGACCAAAATCTTGTTTATAGGGAGAAAAAGAAAAGAAAAAACAAACTTCAAATGGAGAAAGTCAAATGCATGTTTAAACTTTGTTTCAAGTTTTAGCTTTTTTGTTTGTATGTTCTGGCCATCAAATCCATGCATGTCTTCATTTATCAATAAATAATCTAATCTAAATCTAATCTATCTATCTATCTATCTATCTATCTATCTATCTATCTATCTATCTATCTATCTATCTATCTATCTATCTATCTATCTATCTATCTATCTATCTATCTATCTATCTATCTATCTATCTATCTATCTATCTATCTATCTATCACTTAACACTTCTATATAACAGAATAGTTAAACCACAAAAGACAACAAAAGGTGTCTAAATGCAATTAGATATTGCTTTAGCAAATACGTACCTGTACTACTACACTTTACAAAGCTAAAGCAGAAAGTGCTGGTATAAGGTAAAAGAGTATACATTTTATTTTAACTATATTTTATCATCTTACTATAGTCTAAAAATGGTCGAGAGACTATTGCAGAGAATACATAAACAAATAATACAATTATTTAACATTCTTAAATATTTTAAGACAGATGAATTATTGAAAAATAATACCCACCCAAGGCATAACAGCCACTCTGCTGCATGTCACGGCCGCATTTATTACCTAAATGTGTGAATTATTTGTCAATAATTCAATGGCCCGTCGTTAGTTATTCCTTATTTATATTATATAGTATTTTATATTATATTATATATATACCATTACCTTGTATTACATTTTTGCTTTCTAATAAACCTAACATTACATGTGAATATTGTTGGCCAGTGATGAATTGCTTATGTTCCTCATAAATTGCGTTGGATAAAAGTGACTGCTACATAAGTAAACGCAAATGTAAGTAATAAATACAAAAGAGCTATACATGCCCAAAAGATCCATTTTGTTTAGGCCTTTAAAAAGAAAATACTTCCAAAAACAGTGATTTCATAAATCTGTGTCATGAACAATGTCTATTCATATTTTGTTCTCATATTATGATGCTAATCTTCCCACATAGGCTACTTTTTTCATCTATCAATCAAATACACAAGCTGAACCTATTGAAATGGAAATAATTGTAAGAGACCTTCAGTCGGTGAGTGAGCTGTTTGACGTGGGCCTGCAGGCGCTCTGGGTCTACGGCAGGGGGTTTCATTGACGTTTGCTGCCGTATTCGTCTCCACTGCTCTAACTCCATCTGCAGAGACACCTTCTGCTGCTCCAGACCAGCCAGCTCACACGCCTGCTTCTGCTCACCAGCACACAAACAACGAATAAACAAATCCACATGTAGGAGCTCTTACAACAGCTGCGTAACAAAGAATCTGATAAGTATCAATTAAGCGAGCTGCATGACAAATAGGCAAAAGTCTGAGTAAACATTTTCTGGTGAATTTTATGATTAAGGAGCATTTTTTTAGGCTCAGGACTACGTAGCAGTTTGTGTTTAAAGCCCTAAATCCGATTAAAGCTTTATGCTAATAAGGAGGTCGATCATTCCTCAATTTTTCTGTGGATTGTCAGCCTTAATAGAGCCATTGTTGGCTCGTCCCAGTGCACTCTGGAGTTTATCAGCACTGCGTAGAGCTGAAAGCTGCAGCACTAGGACTAATTGCTCACTCACTCACTAACCTACACAGTTACTGCATAGAACTAAGTGAATAACACAAATCCCTGTTTGGGGAATAAAACCACAGAGTTTATAACAACACTCAGATGCGATACTTCACCTTCTTTTCAAACATAATGATTTATTTCTGCACCCAGCATACAATGTGGGGTAAATCAGAGGAAAACGTCCACACACACACACACAATTTCTCGTGGAACATCTCAAACATGCAACTACTGATATCTGTTTTCTGACCTTTTAATAGAGCATTCTCTTTCTCTATCTTTTTTTTTAGGTTTGTACTAGTGAAAGACACACTGAGAGGCATTGATGGTGTTTCCAGTAATCTGAGGGTTTAATATATGACCCTGCACTGGAGGATCATGTGGCTTTTTGTCTACATACCGACACATCCTCTGGTCCCCTATAAGCTGTCCTATAAAGCACAGGTTTTCAAATTGTTTGATGCCAAGGCCCCGAATATATGATAATACCCTTGTGAAAGACTCACTTCCAAAGATAAAAAGGTATACATTTAAAAAGGTGTAAAACACAATGTGTGTATATATACACACACACAAACACATACAGTATATTAATAATTATTTTACAAATTCATTGTAATTGACTAATGTCAAAAGGAATTATGTAACTATTAAATTAAGATAAATAAGTAAGCAGTATAAACAATTTTGAATAAATACAATTTTAAATAAAAAATATTATTTCTGAATGATTAAACTAGGGCTGTCACAATTTTTTGTATAATTTGTCTAATGTAGAATATAATTGTGTTACACACAATGAATTGATATCTATATTAGTAATATGACATTTACTAAATGTGTTAAAAACAATTTGCGCTACTCATTTAATTAAAAAAGCATTTAGTAAAATGCATTAGTGTTTCTTTCTCTCAAATTGTGCACGGACCCCAAGAATCCTTTGTTAGAATTTTTTTGTGTGAGAATGCTTGAGTAGACGGCTTCTACAGATCAGTGATTTACGAACTGCCATGACCAGTCAGTCACCTGGAGCAGTAAATTAAACTGTCAAGCTTGTTAGAATCCAGTCACACTCGTCTCTTTCACCCAACTCGGACGAGATGTGGGGAGGTTAGTTTGGCTTAGCGCTAACAGCCTCTGAAAGCCTCGCTGTCAGAAGAGAAGTCTAATCCTGAGGTAATCCCGACCCTTCCTAAAAGAGGAACACGGACTACACCTGCAAATTACGCATATTACAGGCCCAGTCTGTCAAACAGGCTGTCAAGTCCCTCTGCCGTGGTGATAGGAGAGGTTCTGCCACACTATGATTAATCCCACCGCCATGATTAATCTGAACGGCTCAAAGGTGTGACAGCAGTCTTCACGAGAAAGCTGACCTGAGTGGGGGTAGATAGGTGAATGTGTCCAACCTGTCAAAGTACATCAAGTGTACTTACTCTGTCATCCGTAACAACACAAGCTCAGATTCATGACATGGAGAGCACTCTTGTCACCTACATTTATTGTGTCACAGCACCAGCTTGTGGTTAGAGCACTTAATAAAATAAAATATGTTAATTCTTTAAGAAAGGAAGGAGTGACAAAGAGACAAAAAGGAGACATCAGCAGGAAGCTCCTCAGGGATATGAACTTTGATTGACTGATGAAAGTGTCACTTCAATGTTGAGCATGTGTTCCACTTAGAGAGAAGAAGGAACACACACACAAGCATGCACGCACACACACGCATGGGCACACACAAGCACGGGCGCACACACACGCGCGCGCACACACACACACACACACACACACACACACACACACACACACACACACACACACAGTTCTAACACATGTAGGGAAGTGAGAAGCCATTCGACTCATCTAATATACATCACAGAGTCTGTAATAAGAGATCCATTCTCTGCTAATACTGCATATGACATGCTTGTGATCGCTACAAGAGCACTGTGACACTTCAACTCTGCTATAGCACGACTACTCCGCTTCAAGCTTTAATTGAACATGGCCATTTATCACAGGAGCTTTGTCTTTTCTGCCTAGACAATATAATGAGAGAGGGTGAGAGACAGAAAGAGAGAGAGAGACATTAAAATGAGCAAAATAAAGGATCGATACCAGACCACAAAGGGCACAGGGATCAATGTGAGCTGAGAGTAGTGTGACACCCGACACGAACACTAGTACAGAAGAAACACAGACAGAGGGGAAGAAAAAAAAACACAAGCACCATATTTTGCTAATTAAATTAATAATTGTATTGTGCTTATTTTTAGTGTGCTACTTGGCTCATAATAAAAGTGTTACAATTACAATTACAGAAAAAGGCAAATGTCGTCAGAAATGCAAGTAATTTAAACTTCAAGTGAAAAGAAGTGATATATAAAATATAATTCCTGCAATCATGTTGTAATGATATTCAGAACAAAATATTTCACTTTTATGCAACAGCTCAGTTAACAAGAAATTTATATTGAGAAACTTTCATTTTACACAATATTGTGTTACTTTCTCTAATTTTCTGATAATAATGTACAGTAATTATTTTTCCAACAAAACAAATCAACATTTGCATGAAACTGAGCAACATGCAGTTGTGTTCTTTCATTTCTAAATGAATCAGTGTATTTCACCAAACCATTAAGTCAATTACTTTTTGATAACACACCAAGAGTAGACTAAAATAGCTTTTACTACACTACTGAAATCTCATGTGAATTAATCATTTTTAACATGTCAAAAGAACTTTCCATTTATCTAGCTAATTTTATTTTGTGTGGACAAAATTGCTCTCTTATTTCCTCCCTGCATCGAACATCTGCTGGTGGAGGAGCGTTTTACTTGGCTGTGGAATCAGACACCATTCTAATAATTCTATCTAGAATAAAAGGCAGAGCATGCAGTTAGGTGAGCTCATGAATATACACGAGAATATTTTCATTCGAAGATGCAGACACTCAAGCTGTAAAACCCACACTACTCCAGCTGATGGCGTGATGGTGGGCTGCTGTCTTTTATCCTGGCTGCCATAGTTAGCACTGGTGGAGCCTTATATCAACTCACTGCCTCACTGCCTAATACGTACTAATGTGTTAGTACTGAATTTCTCAAATATGTTCTTAAGAACATATTAATTTTTTTCTTAAGAAAAAAATGACATCTTTATTTGACTCAATACATGGCTGAAGATTCACTGATATACTCGCAATTCACGGGTTGTCTTTTTGCAGATTACATTAATAATCATAATAAGCATGCACACTATTTTCTTCACGACCAGCTTGACTGGCGCTCGGCTGCAGTGATCTGTTTCGTTTTTTTGTGCTGTGTTTTTGCGCTCTTCACTGAGTATGTGCGTCCATGTCCTGTATCCAGCCCATTCATATGCGCTGAATACTGCCAAAAGTGATGTTGTATTTATAGGCTAAAATAAAAAATAGTGCCCCATAATTTGTGTCCCATAATCTAAGGTGTTACTTAATTTTGTACTGGCATTGGTAATAGTGGCCTTTGTTTATAGTACTTGGTAAAAATAATCCATTAAACATATATGTAAAATATTATCTTTGCTGTTGTTTTTGTTGACGTTGCGTCAACAACAAAAAGAAAAAAAGAGACAGTTTTCAAATGAACAAACTACACACAGCTATGTTCAACACACTACTGTGATTTTACTCTCCTCATCAGAAAAGAGGATAAAATCTGGACACTCCACCTCTAGCCAATTAAAGAGGGTGATCACACTACAGGGCAGCAGGGGGCAGCGTGCAGGGGCACTCAACCTGCTGCCCTTTCACCACTCCATTAATAATGCAAGATTCTGAGTCGAACAAACAAACAGTCATATATGCGCATGTGAAAACACACATACACACAGACTCGCAAAGTTTCATTGCAGCAGGGTGTGTTTTGGAAAGAGAGATGGACTGGACACTAGGTCGTTCATCTTGACCTCCTGTTCCACTCAAGAGTCTTAATCAAATCTCAAATGGGCTTGGCATTTCCAACTGTACAGTCTAACTGGAGCCAGCACACGACACTGTGCATGTACATTTGAAAATAAATTGACACACGTATGAGCATCAATGTATGATAAAGCTGTAATGACTAATATTTGAAATAAACCAGTACATTAATAAATCACTTACTGTATACCTTAAAGCAAGGTTGAAAGGCATTACTTAAACTCTAACTTTAGCTCTTTAGCTTAGTTATTTTTTCCCTAAAAATTGAATTTCAATTTTTTATGGAATAATAATTATAAAAGATAAAAAAAATAAGTCATAAGTCATTAACAAAAAAAAACTAAAAACAAAACACTTGAATTTCCATATTTAGCACCAGGCAGTGCTGTATAATATAGTGAATTATTTGACTATATTATTTATTATTTGTAATTATTTTGTCTATAATTTATTAAGAGGTTATTTAATTGCTCTTAAATGATACATGCAGTAATATAGTCTGGTTAAGCTTATTGAGTCTTCATTTTCACAAAAACTGAAGATACAGATACAGCAAAAATATAATCTGAAAACATTATGCTCTGTAATAACAAAGCAATAAACAATACAATATAGAATGTAATCATGCAGTTTCCCCATGCCCCACATACTACAAAACAGACATCATGGCATGTTAGTGTGCTTGTGTTCCTTTAAAAATATTTAAAATTAATAAATGTCCTTGCTTTGCGCTTTCAGCTAGCTTTACACGTGCAAATGTTAGGGGTGGTTATGTTTTTCAGTGTCTCTTATGTTCACCAAGGCTGCATTTATTTAATAAAAAATACAGTAAAAACAGTGTTATTGTGAAATTATTACAATTTTAAAACTAATTTTTAAATGTTTTCTATTGTAATACATTTTCAAATGTATTCCTGTAATTACAAAGCTAAATGTTTTAGAAATTAGTCTCTTATTCACTGCAATTATTTGATAAAAATGCAGTAATGAAATGTGAAATAATACAAATTGAAATTGTTTTCTGTGTAAATATATATTTCTATTTTTCAGCAGCCATTAGTCCAGTCTTCAGGGTCGCATCTATCTACACACTGTATAGTAACAATGTAAATAGTCCATTTATTGTCACATCAATTATACAAGGGGTAGACAGGACAAAAGACTATTGAAAAATGTATTATTAATAATAGGCATTCAAAGGAAAGGGAGGAGAAAAAAATTAACCAGACTAGTGAATTGAGGAGTACAGTGTGAGAACAGAAAACACCTCAGCACAAAAGCACATATACCATAAACACATAACTTTGCAACAGGGGAAACATATCCAGCTCTGGCAAGCAGCCATCCAGGTCAATTTCTGACACAACTGAATACATTATTGGGCGCTGAACCAAGCACATGACAAGCCTGCAGAAGATGTCAGGTGATGGGGGCAACCTTTTTGGGGGGTAACCACTGCAGCGCTTCTTCCCAGGGTTACAAATGACAGCACGGCCTTGGCCGAGGCCGAAATTGGGGAGCCAGAAACTCTTTCTATATTTACAGATTGATTTGTTTTGCTTTACATTTAGTCATTTCACAGCGCCTTTATCCAAAGTGTGTCACGTGGATAAAAAGCCTTTTGAGCTTCATCGTGATAGAATTTATAGGATAACAATCAGTCTCATTATGCTGACCGCTCTTCACAGCTTCAATCAACCAGGGCAGCCTTGTGAGACTGGTTTGAGACCTCTCCAGGCCTGTCTCTCTGAATTTTTGTACCTGCAACCCTGCAAGCAGGCAAAGCCTAATCCAATCAGCAAAATACCTGTTATCATGGTACCGAATAGGTAGATATCTTCAATGTCCTCCACGGAAAGAGCCGCCAGACATACGATTTGCCACCTCTCCCACGCATCCCTCGTAGCAGGCTGCGAGCGTCCCGTCAGGACAAACAGGTTCCCAGAACCCAGACTCTCTTGTTGAGAAGATGGTGTCAATTGCACTAAGAGACCAGTTGATCAAATCCATAATCTTCTAGTTTGGAGAACGTGCAGAGAGTCTTTCACAGAGATGAGGCAGACAAAAGAAGGCTGAAGCAGAGGAGGAGGAGTGAAAAGAGGAGAAGATATGTGACTGCCTTCCCTGAGGGGATGGGAGAACAATGTAAAAGTCTTTATTGTCACTTTTGATCAATTTAATGTATCCTTGCTGAATAAAAATACTATTAATAATGTATTATTAATAATAGGCATTCAAAAAGAGGTTTAGGAGTTTTCAACTAAAATGTACCAACACAGTGAATGAGCCTCATATACTCTATGTAATTTCTTGACAATACAATTATTTCTATTTTACTATAGATAACTACATAAACAGTTTGCTTTATTTGAAACAATGTGATGCTTTAATTTGTTTCAGCTATCCAGTGTCAATTTCTGACACAACTGAATACATTTTGGGGCTAGACTGAACCAACACATAGCAGCGGGGCAGAAGAGGCAGTAGGAATGTTTGGGCAACCTTTTTGGGGGTAAATAATCATTATTCTAGCAATTACAAATGACATATTTTGCTGGAAGAATGAAATTGAAGAGAAACTCTTTCTATATTTACAGTAGGTTGAGATTTCTATTTGCATTTACATTTACATTTAGTAATTTAGCAGACGCCTTTATCCAAAGTGTGGATAATACGTGGATAAAAACCTTTTATTAGTTTTTTTAATAATTTATAGGATAACATACATGTATATATGCATTAGAAATCTTTCTAATTACATCTCTCAGGTTACCATTTGGAGTAATTATGTTTACTGGTTTGAGATCATTTCCAGGCCTGTCTCTGGGGCAGATCAGCATGTACCTGCAGCCCTGCAAGCAGGCAAGTGGTGGAAAGACACAACACATGACACAAAAAGCTGGGGCAACAGTTTAAGATAACATAACGTGGCGGCTCATGGCAGAGTGACACAGAGGAAGCGTTTGTAGTTACATCAAAGAGGCTTTGGCTTTTCCCCTCGTTTGTATCGAACACTATTTAAAAAGGTTTTGATCAGTCTCTCTCTCTCTGTGGGTTTGATCACGGATTTATTCAGAAGCTCTTTAGTGTGACACGGGCGGCGCAGTGCTCTGCTCCACTGTCACACCGATGTGAGCCAGCACGGTTGAATGCGCACACAGAATCATTCAGGCATTCAGGCTGACAGCTGTAGAGGGCTGCCTACTGAAAGAGGAGAGATATGGAGCTTCAGATTCCCTGCCTAGGCAAGAGCCAGTGGAGCCCCAGTGGCAGAGTCTGAGAGAGATCATTTTACAGGAACAGACACCTCTGATACACATCTCCCAATCGACACAGCTGCTTAAAGTCAAGAAGAATAATTTTTTTAACTCTTCGCTCCGCAAATGAAAAGAGGCAATTTCAAGGTGAAGAGTGTAATTTTTTTAACTATAAATAAGCTATTTGTAGATTGATTCTGTTCAAAAGTGTTACAACTTAGGCTCTGAGGATACAGCAACATTGCCTAAACCAATTACACGAGCTTAGGCCCGATCTTTCAGTAGATGTCATATAAAAACTTCATACTAAAGCTTTCTGTTTGAATCCCTTTCAGAATGTTTTTTTCTTTCCAGCTGATGAACAATAAAAACATTAACAGTAAATCAGAATTCCCCCCTACTGTAAAAAGCTTGCATTTAAATTGATCACAGATTTATATTGCTTGATAGATAAGGTGGGGTTGTTTTATTACACCACATTTAATATGGCACCTACCACACTAAAAAACATAAATTACATATGTTCAAAGTTATATACATACATGTATATATGTACGTGTTTTAGAAATCTTTCTAATTACTTGTCTCTCATACTCATT
The DNA here is from genome assembly GCA_027564155.1 of Gymnocypris eckloni scoliostomus. Classification (NCBI taxonomy): domain Eukaryota; kingdom Metazoa; phylum Chordata; class Actinopteri; order Cypriniformes; family Cyprinidae; genus Gymnocypris; species Gymnocypris eckloni. The sequence goes on along the minus strand of CM050416.1, from coordinate 1,100,845 downwards.
TGTAAAATAATTATTTCTACTTGTATAAAAATAATTTCCATTTCTTTTCCTTGTATCTCTTCACAGACCCTGTATCAATACAGCAGCTTGTAAACAAAAAAACAACCAAACAAAGAATACTTATGTGCACTTTAAGAAGCTCTGTAAAGCCAGCTAATAGGATCCTGCCAGATTGAAAAACTGATTAGACAGAAACTTGGTCTGCATCTAAAAATTGCATACTTAGAGAAGATAAAATAAATTATATAGTTAGGAAATATATTGAATGAATATAATCCATGTGTCATGTTGTCATTGTCATGTAACTTACCAGCATCAGTTGCATTGATTTACTGCCATTTACAAATCCTCTCATATGGCCTCATGGGATAGTAAAGTGTCCATCGGATGCGCACTTAAGAATCTTGCCGGAAACATTAGGCCGCCCCCTGAATAACGTTCTTTGCCTACTATATAGTAGGGAAATATGCAATTTTCAGATACAGCCTAGTTTGCAAGACTAGTCTGTTTGGACGACCAGTGGCAGACTGAGAACATTTTCAGGATATTAAACTTTAAAGTTAAAGTTAAACTTTATTTCAAGGTGTCCTTGTTACAGCGTAATTATACAAATAAGAAGCATATAATATTAATTAACAACATGTACTTAATATAGCATTAGGGTTGGAGTTTGGTTTAGGGTTAGTTGCTTGTATTTATGCATAACTTACTTTCATAACCACAGTAAGTACATGTAACACATAACAAGGACACCAAAAAGTATTTTTTAAACCTTTTGTCAAAAAAGCCTATAAATGTATAAATGTGCCTATAAATCACTATTTCAAAACATAATGATTTATAGGCAAATGACAGCTTTTAATGAGCAAAAAATCTTAAACAGAAATAAGAGAATATTGCAAGGTCCTAGAAATAATATAAACAATTTGTGTAACAAACCTTAGTTTTCCTTAAAACTCGTCGTCCTTGAACAGAATATCGACTTTCCAGGCTGTCAGAGAACTCTTCACTGTCACTGCAGAGATAAAGTTGACTTATTTACCAAGATAAAGAGATTTATTTGGGGACTACTATGTGCCATTCCATAGCATTCACATGAGAGTGGTTAATTAGCAGAAAAGCAGACAACCCAGAAACCTAAACACCCAAGTGTGGTGTGTAACTCAAACTGCTGAGGCACAGTTGGGACGACGCTCTAAACGCTCCGGCATCTCATACAAGAGCCTCTTGGAGACAGATTTGGAAAGCTTCCAGTATGCCGTTCTGTTAGTAGTGGTGCATTTGGGTGAAATAAATCTGAACTGGTATCATTGGAAATCATCATACCATCCATCATGCCATAAACTCTGATGCAGGAGATGACATAACACTTTCATGAAATAATTACTGAAGATTTCAGAGGATGTTAAACAGCTTGTAGACATCTGGTAGAGAGCTGAACAGAGTCATTCAAAATGTATTCTGTTAAATTAGAGAAAATATAGGAAGAGGAGGAGAGAAGGGAGAAGCTGGGACCATAGCTGAATAAGAGTGTCACAGGAGGAAAACTCAATTGATTGGCTAGGGTTTGCCTAGGACTCCTCCTCTGTCCGTGATGAATATGCAAAGGAATCACAAATTAAATTAACCTGCCAAACTGTCAATTTCGGGGCTCATGACGTTGGGAAAATGGCATTGGGCAGAAAGTGAGGTGCTGCGGTCGGGTTCTGGTGCTTCCTGGCGCCGGTTCAACTCGGCTGCTCAGAGGTGGCTAATTCTACATGCAAATTTCAGTCAATAAGCTCCTAGCAAGACATCCCAGGATAATTCAAAGGATCTGATTTTTTTCCTCTTTCTGCCCCCTCTTGCTCTTTTTTCTCTCTTTTGAATACCAACTAGACAGAAGCTGGGATTCAATCACCCGTTTGCTTGTGTTTTTGCATATGCGTGCTGTCCCTACAGTCAGAAAAATAATGAGAGTGTGAGAGATGGAAAGCGAGAAAGAGACAGGGATAGTGAAAGGTGGGGGAAGTACCTGTCTGCGCTCATGTCCTCCCAGTCGTCCTTGGCGGGACTGTCCATCCTGTTCGGCATCGAGCGCATGCGTGTTCTGTTGGAGACGCCAACCCAGGGTGCTTTGGACTTGATCTTGTTGTTTGCCAGAGTGACGGCTTTTGCCCTGCGCTTAGCTGCGGACTGATGGAAATCTCTCTCTGCTCGAAGGACTCCAAGATCCTGACGGAGCTTAAGCAGTCTGCGCCTGGCCTGGGCGGCAGCTTTCATGGCCTCCTTCGCCTGTCTCTCAAAGCTCTGCATCTGGGCAAGCAGTCGGTCCCGTTCTTCTCTGGCCTGGGCCTCTTCCGCCTCCTTGCGTTCCTGCAGAAGCTGAACTCTGGCCTGCAGATCACCCCGCTCTCCAGCCAGAGCACCGTTCGCTTCCTGTAGCGCCCAGTTGTTTTCTCGCAGCCGAAAGATCTCGTTCTCCAGAGAGACCATTTGACTTTGTAACTGCTCTATCTGTGGGAGTACGCAGAGGCACGTGCACAGCAAATTATCATCTCACCTTTTTGAGATGTTTGTACTTTAAACTCTCATTTGGCCTTTATGGAGAGGGTCTGTTCTGGGGCAGGCAAGAAGGCACCCAGTGATTCCCCCCAAATTTGTTACTCATGGTTAAACATAAAAGAGGGCCATTTAGGCAGCTTGTCAAATCCTGGTGGAGGGTGTGAAAGAAAGGAGGGGATGCCTGCTGGGTGTATACCCCCAGGCAAATCGCTGCCTTTTATTTAGCACTCTCGCATACTGCCGCAGCACACCGCCTTTCAAACAACATTAGGCCCCTTTACGGCTGGCTGACAATGACTCGCCCCCTCCCACAACTCCATCAAAAATTATTTCATTTATAATGCGTTTTCAGGAGCACATAAACAGCAGTCTGCCCCTGTGGGTTATTAAGTTTAACATGGTGCTTGTCGTTCGGTAATAAAGGCGATGACAGCCCCCATTACACGACCATATGGCAGCTGCTGGCACCGCTCACAATGCCATCATCTGCTCCGAATTATTCTACAAACCATTTCATTCCTCTGCTCAGAATGTTCCCTCAGTCCTCACCAGCCCCTCCAGCAAGAACCAAGCTAAATGTTGCTTTAGGGGGAGTCAAGTGCTTCTGAATAGAGTGTGAGCTTGATTTGCTCAGGCTAAATACTAATGACAAATGATTTGCTTGTGTTAAATTAGTGAAGGGCCCGCTGTCAAGCACCAGTAGAGTCAGCGAATGCAAACAGAGCAGTTTACTTTCATTCAAATGAGTCTTAAGTGTGTTTGTTGTGCTGTTGAGGGCTTAAATGAGCGTTCCATGTTACAGGAAGACAAGTGGCTTTTTATTTACTACATTTGTTTTCTTTTCTTTTCCTGAGAACACCCATTATTATAAACTGTTATTTTGCATGATCTCCATATAGTTTTAGACCAATGAGCTCTGCATGTGACCTACTTGCATTAGTTTTTAATAGTTATGTACTGAAATAAAATTCTTGCCCAAAATCAATACCAACAACATAGGACACACCGAAAACCAAATTTTTTAATTAGACTTTAAATCTCTAAACAATTCTAAATATTACTTTTTTGATTGTACTTGTTCCTCCTTCAGGTGGCATAACTACATTTCCAACAACATTCAATAATATTTAAAAATACTGCACAAATCTACAGATGTATAAATTTACTTTTGGCCAATATACAAATTTTTATATGGAAAGATTTATGTTTCATTATTTATTTATTTTAAAAAAAAATAAATGATGATCCAAATTAAATGTAAAGAGATTAACAAAAATTAACATATTCACAAATAAATAGAATGAGATCCACAAATAAATCTTACAATTTTTTTTTTTAACATGAATTATATTCACAAATGAATAAAATGAGATTCGCAAATTAAAAACATCCACAAACATAATTTTGTAACAAACAACTTTGCCTGCCATTCTTTTGTGAATCGCGTCCTGTACATTTTTTGGATTGCTGCACACTTCTGTGGATTTTGAAACATTTCCAGTGACAAGATGGGCTGACAAATCCACAAACGCATAGACTCCACCCACAGTCTACTCAAGCCTATCAGATAGCAGCCACATTTCGCTGATCAGTCGTAGCACATCCTTGCTATAACCAATCACGTTTTGCTTTACAATTATAGCGGGAACACATTCATTTACTCACATTCCATGGACACTTTGTTCAAATTAAACTGAAGTGCTATTTGTGTCATTAATAAATCCTATTTGGCTTTTCAGGATCAGCGAATGAGAATAAACTCAGGATTACACACACATCATGATCTTTCACTGATCCTGAGCATGATTAGTAACACCCTTGCGATGTGTCCAAAGCAACCAGAACCCATTATAATGAGTGATACTGTCTATGATGAAGGACAACACGATGAAGGATAAATATTCGCACATTCAAATCACTTTTATTGTCACATCACCACAGCACAAGTGCCTTTGGTGAGTGAAATTCTTACGAGCGTGCTCCAGACAGTGCAAAAAACAACAATTTACATATGGACAGTACACTTTGATGTGTACTGTTGCAGTTGCAGTCCCTAAATCCAGTTGCAGTTACAGCTGTTTCAGCGCTGTGACAGCGAACATGGTTAACACAGCGTAAGACATGACACAATTACACATATATCAAATATGGGCTGAAATGTCCACATAGGTACCAGCCTCAGCACTTTTTTTTTATTGCACTTGTTCTTCCTTCAGGTGTCATTACTTCATTACCAACAACTTTCAATAATACTTTAAAATACTGCACAACACTACGGATGTATAAATTCAGATAACCGCCACACTTTGCTGACCAGTCGTGTCTTTGCTATAACCACATTTTGTTTTACAATCAGGACAGGAACAGATTTATTTACTCGCACATAAAATGACACATATAATATCAAAAACGGACCCAGATGACAAAATAGGTACCAGCTTCATCATCACTGCAGTGTGTACTGGGTATTTGTGAGTGGACAATGTAAAAAATAAATAAAAACAACAATACAAAAAAGCCTTGCATTTATGCTGGATACTGTAATGTAACATTTACTATTAAAACTAGTAAGTATGATTCATAAGAAATATTGTGATCAAGTGTTATAACTAATGAATATCTATTTTCTTACATTTAGCCTATATGCATTTCTATTCAACATGCCTTTAAACACATTAAAAAATTAACCCATGTACAGGTCCAACTCAATAAATTAGAATGTCGTGGAAAAGTTCATTTATTTCAGTAATTCAACTCAAATTATGAAACTTGTGTCTTAAATAAATTCAATGCACACAGACTGAAGTAGTTTAAGTCTTTGGTTCTTTTAATTGTGATGATTTTGGCTCACATTTAACAAAACCCCACCAATTTCATCTCAACAAATTAGAATCCTTCATAAGACCAACAAAAATACATTTTTTGAGAATTGTTGTCCTTCTGGAAAGTATGTTAATTTACTGTATATGTACTCAATACTTGGTAGGGGCTCCTTTTGCTTTAATTATTGCCTCAATTCGGCATGGCATGGAGGTGATCAGTTTGTGGCACTGCTGAGGTGGTATGGAAGCCCGTTTTTTTTGACAGTGGCCTTCAGCTCACCTGCATTTTTTTGTCTGTTGTTTCTGATTTTCCTCTTGACAATACCCCCTAGATTCTCTATGGGGTTCAGGTCTGGTGAGTTTGCTGGCCAGTCAAGCTCACCAACACCATGTTCATTTAACCAACTTTTGGTGCTTTTGGCAGTGTGGGCAGGTGCCAAATCCTGCTGGAAAATGAAATCAGCATCTTTAAAATGCTGGTCAGCATAAGGAAGCATGAAGTGCTCCAAAATGTATTGGTAAACGGGTGCAGTGACATTGGTTTTCAAAAGACACAATGGACCGACACCAACAGATGACATTGCAACCCAAATCATCACAGACTGTAGACACTTAACACTGGACTTCAAGCAACTTTAGCTATGAGCTTCTCCACCCTTCCTCCAGACTCTAGGACCTTGGTTTTCAAATGAAATCCAAAACTTGCTCTCATCTGAAAAGATGACTTTGGACCACTGGGCAACAGTCCAGTTCTTCTTCTCCTTAGCCCAGGTAAGACGCCTCTCACGACAACTGTAGCCAAATTTCTTGACACGTCTGTGTGTGGTGGCTCTTGATGCCTTGACCCAAGCCTCAGTCCATTCCTTGTGAAGTTCACACAACTTCTTGAATCAATTTTGCTTGACAATCCTCATAAGGCTGCAGTTCTCTCGGTTGGTTGTGCATCTTTTTCTTCCACACTTTTCCTTCCATTCAACCTTCTGTTAACATGCTTGGATACAGCACTCTGTGAACAGCCAGCTTCTTTGGCAATGAATGTTTGTGGCTTACCCTCCTTGTGAAGGGTGTCAATGATTGTATTCTGGACAACAGTCAGGTCAGCAGTCTTCCCCATGATTGTGTAGCCTAGTGAACTAAACTGAGAGACCATTTTGAAGGCTCAGGAAACCTTTGCAGGTGTTTTGAGTTGATTAGCTGATTGGCATGTCACCATATTCTAATTAGTTGAGACCAAAAAATGCAGATGAGCTGAAGGCCACTGTCAAAGAAAGCTGGGCTTCCATACCACCTCAGCAGTGCCACAAACTGATCACCTTCATGCCACGCTGAATTGAGGCAGTAATTAAAGCTAAAGGAGCCCCTACCAAGTATTGAGTACATATAGAGTAAATGAACATACTTTCCAGAAGGCCAACAATTCACTAAAATGTTTTTTTATTGGTCTTATGAAGTATTCTAATTTGTTGAGATGAATTGGTGGGTTTTTGTTAAATGTGAGCCAAAATAATCACAATTAAAAGAACCAAAGACTTAAACTACTTCAGTCTGTGTGCACTGAATTTATTTAATGCACGAGATTCACAATTTGAGTTGAATTACTGAAATAAATGAACTTTTCCACGACATTCTAATTTATTGAGATGCACCTGTATATTTATCCTCTCCAAACAATGGCAAAGATTTTGTAATACTTTTAATTAATGTTTAAAAATGTAATTCATAATTCTTTATACAGTAGATCGCTAGATCCACATAGATGAGGAAGAGTCCAGTTACGTATCAGTGACAGTATCAGTGAAAGTTGGATAGAACTTTTTGAATAGAACGACGCTTCTATGAACACGTCTACAGTATATCCAGTATAGTGCTGGTCCCATAACAGAGATGTAAAGTGCTATTCTCTGGCTTTTTCAAATGCACGTAAAATTTTATAATGTCACGGTCTAATGGTCTAACAAAATACATTTTTATACATCTTTTACTGTACCAATTTTGATGGCCTTTATTTTTCCTATTTGAGCCAGTGTAGATGAATTAAGTTATTTCAGGGCGAGACCGCTCTGATTGTAAAGTAATGTTTTGGTAAAGCATTGGTTATAGCGAGAACATGCTACGATTGGTCAGTGGAGTGTGTCTTTTATCTGATTGGCTTGTGTAGACAGTGGGTGGAGTCCACGTCTTTTTGGATTTGTCAGCATGCGTTTGCTTCCGCTTCATGTAAACAATGCATGCACATGGCGCTGCTGCTTACGTTAACATGCATATGCGTTTTTATCACTTTAAACTGTATACATGTATACTATTTCATGCATTATAAACAAACATTAATAAACAAATCAACATAGATAACCTAGATTAATAAATGCTAAAAAAAATATTAATTAAAGGGATAGTTCACCCCTTAATTAATTACTCACCCTCATGTCGTTCCAAACCCGCAAGACTTTCGTTCATCTTCGGAACACAAATTAAGATGTTTTTGATGAAATGGGAGAGCTATCTGTCACTCCATAGACAGCAACACAACTGAAATGTTCCCAGGTCCAGAAACGTAGTAAATACATCAGTAAAACAGTCCATGTGACACCAGTGGCTCAACTTCAGTTTTACGACGCTACGAGAATACTTTTTTTTGCGCAAAGAAAACAAAAATAACAATGCACTCAACCATTCTTCTCCCCATCTTCATTTTAGAGAGTATCACAACGCATACACATGCTTTTCCCTAAGCAGAAACAACGCTTAATACGCAGATTGCATTCATGCGCACGCTTTCTCCCCGAACGTAAACAATGCTGATTACGTCAAATGCATTTTTAGGTACTCTCCAAAATGGCGGAAGATGTAACTCGAGGGAGAAGTAAATTGTTATTTTCGTTTTCTTTGTGCAAAAAAAAACGTATTCTCGTAACAGTTTGGAACGACATGAGGGTGAGTAAATAGTGACAGAATTTTCATTTTGGGGTGAAATAATGTAAGTTATTTACATGCATAGCTATAATTGAGTGTGTTTTTAAAAAGTCGAGCAACAGTATTCACCTGTCTAAATGACAATGTATATTTTGAACATTTTAAAGATTAATTGGACCCTATTCAAATCAATTATCATTGGTCTATTCAATGTGACCTCCTTAAAGATTAATTGACATCACATCTGTCTTCGAGGAAAAATTATTATTTTAGTTTGAATTAGTTGACATTAGTGTTAAAACATTTAAATTAGTGTTCATGATACATATGCAATAAATAATGTTATCAAACTGATTTTTTTTTGTAGTGTTACCATTTACTTTTTATGCATTTAATGTCTGTTAATAGTCTGTGGCTCTGCACATGGTGTAAGGAACTGTGACCTTAACATTCACCTATATTATTCTAAAAATGTAGCTATTCATATAAAGGCTGAACAGCCAACGACTGGTACCTTTAAAAGTCTGTTAACCATAACCTTGTCATACTGTGCTGCTTCTCCTGAAATAACATGAAAAATATATACACTTAATAAACAGACTCTGCTGAAGGAATAAAAACCTGTACTGTCACCTGACAGCCACTTTCCCTATTCAAATCAATTATCATTAATGACACATAAGGTTTCTTGTCTTTTTAAAGGTCTATTCAACTGATTGAGCTTATAAAGAGGCTTTTAATTGGCCGACTAAGAAAAGGGACCATTAACCACAAATCACTTGAAACCTTCTGACCTGAAGCATAACTTGCAGGTTATTGTAGAGTAATACAAATCACACTTTTAAGGGTAACTGTCAATGTATGATGGAGTTTCTGATTTTGACTTCATGGCAGAACTTTGTTGCTATTTTGTTTAAATCAGGCCAACATAAACAGTTCATTTGGAGAGCAGAACTTTCTGCCTCCTTGAAGTTAATACAAAGTTTCATTTGAATGTGGATGCTCATTTGTTGAATGAAATATGTTGTGAACCATTTAAAGTTTTTATTTTTTTACTGGAGCTGACCTTATATCATAAGAAGCAAGGCTGAAATTCCAGTGAGTCACAAACCTGTCTTTTCTGTAGCCTTAATGCATACACCACTTCCACAAAAAACAACAACAACTATTCACCTATATTTGAGCACACACATTATGGTCTTATTTGAGCTGTGATCACTAGTCCATCAGGAAACTTGTTTCATAAATTACCATAACCTTGTCATATCTGTGCTAACATCTGCTGAGGGCTCTGCTTATATATCTTCCAGTTTGGGTAAAAAAATAAAGAATGTTCAAATGTCTGAAAAAATATGCAGTGTTTAGAAATACAAAATTTTACAATACAATTAATCAATTTTTTAAACACTGAAGGTTCTCTGGTTAAACAATGATTTGACATGACTTTCCTAGTTTTCTGTGATTTACTGGATTAAAAAAAAGTATTTTACCATTATACCTGATATACTTGAATTTTAGAGCATGGCATAACTAGAGAAAAAGATTCATTAATAAAATGCCCATGGTGTTATAAGATTTTATTAATTTACATGTCTTTTTTTTTTTTTTACAAGACTCAAAAATCACACTTTTACAATGAAGGCCTCAATATACTTCAAGCAAAATCGAAGAACTATCTGGGTGTGACATTTTGAACAAAATCAGGCCAAAATTAAGTTAATTTGGAGTTTGTTCTGGAAGTTCAAAACAGCTTTCCAAAACAAACTTTCTTTGAAAAGTTTGCTCTGGCTGGTAAATATCTTTGAACTTCCATTTAACAGGAAAATTATTTTGTTACTATAAATTATACTTACAGTATATCATATCACAGAATCCTTTGATATAGTCATCCATGATCATATGTCTATCTGCCAACCTAATGCATTTAAGATCCATAGATTGTCATTGCTAGAAGATGAGCTTATATTTTGTTTGTGCAGAAGCCATGTATTCCTGTGGTCCTGTACATAGTGTTATACTAGTCCATAGATACTGTTTACGTGTTTAATAAATTACTTCAAACATTCTTATCTTTAAACTAAAAAGGTGCTGCTTTATATTGTGCTTATATATCTTCCAGTTTGGGTAAAAATAAAAATGGTTCATGTCTAAGTATATTTTAGACAGTTACTTTTTTAAATACAATTTAGTAATCTTTACAACAAAACCCATGGTTCATGATGGAGTCAGTCTGTGACCTCAGAAATGGCTAATTTACTTAAATATCAGTTAATAAGAGTCATTTGTTTGCAAATCGGACATCACATCTTATGCAGCACTTATATCCAGCAGGCAAAATGCAAATGGAATATGGAATAGCCATGTTTAGAAAACACTGTTGTGGTAATAAAATTGTTAAAATAACTATAATTTAACACTTCCTCACAACATAGGCATGGATTTAGGCATTGAATAAAATATAAACATCAGATGAAAAATGTGCTGTAACTAACTAAAACAAAATAACTTTAAAATGCTGTTTAAAGGATAGTCCAAGCCATTTTGTTTACCATTGACTACAATTGTACAGGGGAAAAGGTTCACTTTCACCAAAGCAGTCTGTAAGTCACACAGGTTTGGAACAAAATGAGGGTAAGTAATTGACAACAGAATTTAAATGTTATGTGAACTATGTATTTAAGTTGAAGTAGTAAAATTACTAAAACTAAAGCTGACTGACATATATATATAAAAAAATAAAACTATTTTTTAAAGATATATAGAACCGTATGGTTGTATCCAGTGGGCACAATGCAAAATAAAAATACAGAATAGCCATTTTAGAAAACACTGTTTTGGTAATAAAATTGGTCATTAAAGTACCTAACACTTCCCCACAACATTGATTTAGGTAGGCATTTTACCAACTTTGTCAACTTTTAGAAATGTCCCTACCAAGATTTGGCCAATTTTCCCCAAAGAAGGGTGTCTATACACTAGAGATCGCTCTGATAGAGCGTTTGATGGATAGGAATGTACAAGCTCCTTTCTGAAGGAGTGCAAAGAGCCATGTGAGTTTGAAATCAATTGGGAATACAGCAAATTGGATTTCCGAAAGCACATCTGGACCCACCTATCTCAAATTCTCAAGGGTTAATGGTCATGTCATAATTTTATTTTGTGATTTCACTGGAACAGAAAGCGGATGAAAGATTAAAGTGTGTGTCTGTGGCAGCTGAATGTGGGGAAATGTTCCATACTGAATACTGCTGCCCTGTGTCACCTATGATCCAATTTTGCCACCAGACTGAAGGATAATATTTAATGAAACAAATCTTAATGTTGGAAAAAGGAGGACTTACAGTAGAGTGAAATAATCTCAGATATCAGGAACATTAAAGGTTAGCAACAGTGTTGTTATTGTTTTATATATTACTAAATATAGTTTTTTGTTAATTGAAAAACAAATGGCTGAAATAAAATATAAATATTAGATGAAAAACAAACTCGAAATATTTTAAATAGAACTTAGAAATACTTTTGTGGCAATTATTTAAAATAAGTTTAAAATGATAGTTCGCACAAAAATGAAAATGTTGTCATTATTTACTCTCCCTCATGTCTCCAAACCTCTAAGACTTTTATTTCTTCTGCAGAACACAAAATAAACTATTTTATAGAATGTTGGTAACCAGAGGGAAGAAAAACAAAACGAAACAAAACCATTTACTAAAAATATCTTCTTTTATAATCCACAGAAGAAAGGCAGGGTTGTAACAATATGAGGGTGAGTATTACACTATTATTAAAGCTTAAATAAAATCTAAATATAAATCCAAAACTAATAAAAATGACAAACGCATAACAAAATTACTAAAAACTTAAATGAAAATGAAAACAAAAAATAAAGGCTAAATCAAAATATTTATAAATACTATAACAGTATAATAACAATAATATAGCTGCAAGCAGCGATGGCGGGCCCAAGCCGAGTGCAAACGCCACCCCGGTGGCATCAGGAAAACTGTGCCCAGTGGGCACATGCATTTACAGTAACCCTCTAGCAGTTTGGATTTAAGATACATAATAGCCTATTTCATGTATTTGTTTCTTATTCTAATAAATTTAATTGAGCAGTAAAGAGTCAGGCTTAAAATATGCCTTATCCTATCAGTGAGAGGGAAGGAATATCAAACTTAATGATTTTTCTTTTAAAGAAAAAAAAAATAAATGCTCTATAAGCGTTTCTACAATAAATATGTAAACCTATACTGGCAGTACAAGACATATTAACTGATTTCATGCATTATTTTAAAAATATATTTAATCCTCTGACTCCGTCAAGTGGTCATTCTGTAAAGTGTGATACATTTAATTTTTTGGTTGTCCTGGAGCATTTTAGCATTTATTAATGTCAGTTCATATTAAGCACTAAACTAATGCATTATTCAGATGTAAAATTGTATCTGTTAACATTAGTTAATGCACTGTGAATTAACATGAGCATTATGATTAAATAACAGTGGTTCATAAGATCATTTAGAAATTGTAAGTAAATTATTAATTATCTATTTAAATGTACATTTATAAATGCAAAAAAATTAAACTGTACAACTCTACACTTGATAAACAATGACAAATAAACATTAACAATTTCATTGAAAATAAATAAATACAATTTAATTGTAAAACATTTTTTTGCATCTTGAAATACATATTTCTGAGTTCTGTATCCCTCTGTGTTGTGTTTGCTTATTTTTTTAATCTTAGGAAGATAACGGATCCTTTAAATCTGCTTGTTGTAATAGATATGCTTATTGTAATAGATATGCTTATAAATAAAGAACAAGGCATTTATAGCTGTATTTATAAACTGCTTACTAATAACTCTTAATGTTGGGACAATGCTTTATAAAGGATGAACTGACTATTCACTAAAGCTTACCTAATGACTCATAGTGTGCAGTTATACCAAATTATGTAGTCAGTGCCCTATAAATCTATTACTTTTTTTTGTCCCTAAAACTGATAAGGCCTAAGACATTTCTTAAGCTGTAATGCAAAAAACACCAACCACAACCAAAAATGACTGATTATTTTTAAAGATATGTTTAAAAGTCTCTCTCTCTCTCTCTCTATCAACCCCCTTTAGTCCCTGTCACACTGAAAAGACAGCCCGACCCCCACCCACTCACTCCACTTCACACTCACACACACACTCACAGAAGAGAGTGGAGTGTGATCAAATGCCTGATAGTTTTTAATTTTCTCTTATTCATAGAGTTTTGTAAAGTCATGAAACTAACCATACTTCCTCAGAATGACTTTTTCCCTGCATGTAAAAAGTTTTGAAGTGTTTGGAATCTGCACTTTAAAGATATAAGATATTTATGCTATCTTTTTTTATACTCACTTTAATAAACCACTATTTCAACATAATTCAAGCTATTCACAAGCCGTTCGCAATTTAGCATCTTCAGTGTCTTGGCATCATGTTGACAAAGTTTGGTGTGAACTACTTGTTTCTTCTTGAAGGAGTATGAATTAGTTTGCAGCTTGATTATTCCAGAAATTGATATTAAAACAAAAATAGCCGGCTTCCTGTTGGTCGTAGCTAATGAGTGTAAATTAGAAAGTTGTCCGGCTTGATTAGAAAAAAAAATATATATACTGAGTTTAGTGACTGTAGCTAAAACTAACCCCCCAAGTTTTGACAAAAGGTGACGCTATAGAGTGCCTCCTCCACGCCGGTTTATGAGCTTTTGCCAGTGTCTATCTATAATTAATACTGATGTGTGTGTTGCGTTTTATGAAATTCTAAACATCTTAAGTGCCTCAAAATCCCCAGACAAGAATATTGTGGTTTGACACGTTGCCATGGCAACAGTATTTTAGATATCAATATTCCCTTCACAGTTTCACATCGGCCGTGTTTTGGCATTATTCTGATGAAGTTTGAAGCAAATTGGGTAAAAGTAAGATGCTGAATTCAAAGCATTTTGAAAATGACACACTTCCTGCTGCCAGTTGGTGGCGCTATAACTTTGACTCATAATTGTCACATCGATGCGATCGGCTTCATACACCGAACAAACCACTGAAGTGTGATCAAAATCAGACAATGTATGTGGACTTTATTAGACACTTCCTGTATCTCAATTCTTGCCATAACTTCATCGCCTCGCCACGGGCAAACTGTTTGAGATATCAAAAATCCCTCCGCAATTTAGCATCCCCAATGTCTTGTAATCACGTTCACCGAGTTTGGTGCTCATCTGTTAAAAATCCTGGGAGGATTATTTCAAATTCCAGAGCATGTGCTTTTTAAACAGCCCTGAATAGCCGACTTCCTGTTGGGCAGAGCCTATGACATGCGGCGCAAGAGTTGTTTGGCTCAATGAGATCTATATGTGTACCGAGTTTCATATGAATACGTGCAAGCATGTGTGAGCTATTCATCAAGTTTTCTGATGGTGTTCCAGATGGCACGTAGAGCCTCTGTGCCACGCCCGGGTCCCAGCCTCTGCGGCGTCCTAATGGCCGCAGGTTCCAATGTGTGTGCAAATTTTAAAGAGTTTTTGACCATGTTAAGCCCCCCAAAAATGCCCGGATAGTCAAAAAAAAAAAAAAAGAAAAGAATCCTTACAAAATCAATAGGGCCCTGCGCCTTTCTGGCTTGGGCCCTAATAACATTAGTCAAGTCATATTTGAAGGTGCCATAGAATGGGAAACTGTATTTACCTTGGCATAGTTGAATAATAAGAGTTTTGTACATGGAAATGACATACCGTGAGCCACACCGTTTTTCCTCCTTCTTATGTAAATCTCATGAATAGACCACTGAAAAATAGTCTAATCAGAACATAACACAGACTGTGACGTAACAGTCGGGATCAATAATAGTTACGCCCCTAACATTTGCATATACCCGCCCATGTTACAGGTCAGCCGCCAGCCGAACCATCAGAAGTTCTGCAGGTATTGTGAAGAAAAAAGGGGGGACAACAGTGAAAATGGCAGATCATGGAAATAAATGTTATGTTCCAGGCTGTGCAGGGAATGTGAAGTTCAGGGATGGGTTGGTGTCTGTATTCAGAAAGGTACGGAAAGCAAATAACTAGCGATGTGACGAGATCCCGTGGCACGAGATCTCGCGAGATCCAACTTAAATGGATCAATTTATCCAAATCGCGCAGCTTTAGTTTACATGTTGTTTATTAGCCTACTGCATAAAATTAATACAAAAATAAGTTTAATTTCATAAAGTATAAGTTGATTTTAAAATGCACCTATTTTTTGCATTTTGTTTTTTTCAGTTGAATGAAAGACAATTTTTCCCTATATATTTCATCATTGAGGATCTTAAAAAAAAAAAAAAAGTCAAAAAATCTCATCTCGTCTCGTTCTCGTAAACCCAGTCTCGTGTCTCGTCTCGTAGGATAAGTGTCTAGTCACACCCCTACAAATAATGCATTCTAATAAAATAACGCGAGCCAATAAAGGGACATGGTTAGCTCCTTGCTAGCGGTAGCCTGCCCCATTGCAGTACATAAGATTTCACTTACCACATAAACAGAGTAAGGAGAGATGACTGAGGATGATTGCGAATTATTTACAGATCCCGAGCACCACTAACAAGAATCTGATCTTGTAAAATGTGTGGTAAGTACTGCAGCTCCATAGTATAAACAGACTTAGCCCGATCACGAATCTCGGCGAAAGTAAGCGATCGTGCATTTGAAAGCAGTTTCAGTGCCCCCATTAATAGTGGCTCCTGATGCCTGCATTTTATATACAGTATAATTACCCGACGATTAGGAATGCAACGATTATAGATTTTGTTGGTACGATTATAGTCAGAGGAATAATCACGGTTTCACGATTATTACGTTTATTATGCATTTATTAATTTCACAACATAAAATCACATAATCACTCTTAGATATTAAAGTGTTATTTATTGCTGCCTTTTGAAACAGAAATAACACAGTAATCAATAATACAGCACAAAATAATAATAATAATAATAGATAATAGATCACAAATGTATTTGGTGTTTTCATTTTGTATATTCTTTCTACATTTCTTTTGGACCTGAGGTACAGAACTTGGAAAGATGGTGAATTTTCTATTATTTTTTTTTTTTACTTATGAATAATAAAATTACAGTGATTAAAAATCACAATGTTAATTACGTATTATTAATATAAGACTAATATTAACTTTATTTATCCCACAGATAACACTGTTACTAATGAGAGGAATAAACTAAACTATTGTTGTAATCAACTGTCATCCATACTTATTCATTTTAATGACCTTTATTCATCTGATTATACATGATTATACATATGGCCTGAGAAAATCATGTTATTTTGGTTTGTGAGTTTGAGATCGAGCTGCCCACACAAACATTTAGGAGGACAGAAACTTTTGTCAATGCTGCTTGTGACTTTATTTAATTTAATAGCTTAGATACTGGATCACTACATTATACTAATTATATCAAATCTATTAAATCTATCTAATAATCTATTAAAATTAAAATATGTTAGAAATGTTGTGTGATCATTCCTTAAAAAAATAAAGTTTTCATAATTTTAGTAGTAGTAGTATGCACATTCTGCTGAACAAATATTTCTGCTGCAATGTCCCGGACTTTTATTTTGACGGGTTACCGTGAATATCTTTACATTTGTGTGTATATGATATGAGGACAGTTTTACTCAAATGAAATGGTGAAAGGCTCATTCAAGGTCAAGGTCAAGGTTTCTTTATTCGTCACATACTAAATTATACAGGGTATAATCAGAAGTGAAATGTAAATCAAGTCAGGTCGCTCAGTGGACAGTGCAATTTTTTTTAAAATTAAATAAAAGCAACACAACACAACACAAGAGCATATATATATATATATTAATATAGGTACAAAAAAAAGACTAGAAATAAAGAGTAAAATGTGCAACAGAATAAAAAGTGCACAACAAATAAGATGTGCAAAACAATCTTATGAAGTGACTCATGAAGTGACTCTCAGAGCAGTTCTGGAGTTCGTGTGTTTATGTCCTCATTGAGACGTCACGTGCGCTTCAGAGTGTGTGTGTGTGTGCTAAAGGAAAACGCGTGTCTCTGTCATCCATTCATACATAGATATGATCGCGATTTATGTGTTAATGCTCATCATATAACGTTAATCAGTGGGGAATGAATAGAAAGCATGATTCGGTGTAAGGAAACATTAAGTGAACATGTATACAAATATAAAAACTCTGCCAAGCTGCATTATCAGCGCATGTGAACAGATCATAGCGGGGAGCAGATAAGTGAAGGAGATTTTACAGCTGTACCGTCCACAACATGTCACAGCACAGCAGCTCTACTGCAAACAGGAACACATATACTAACATTACATAGACATTTCTTGTCGGCGCGTTATTTGAGCAGACTCTGCTTTTCCGGTGAGCATGAGCGGAATACTGAACAGAGCGTCACTGAAAGATTGCTGGGTGGTGCGGCATATATTTTCAGCAGCCGAAAATTCAATGCATCCCTGGTAAAACGGACAAAACGATTCTTCGAGGCACATCATTTTGCCTCGATTATTTTTTGTATTCGAGTTACTTGAGGAATTGTTTCAGCCCTAATCCCTACCGACGATATTTATTTAATTCATTATTTGACAGGGACAATAGACAGTCAGAAACAGCCCCAGAATTAGCTACAGAGCTCAATTTCATCTGCTGTCCCTGGGCAGGAATATACTAAACAAATGATGTGACAAAAAAATCTGAATAATACCATTTACAGTAAAACCCACCCCAACATTTTACAGATCAGAAAAATATAATCCCCCACATAGAAACTAAAATCTACATTTCTACAAAATATCCCCAATAAATACTACAAATCATCATCCTACAAATAATTATACAAATTTTACAACTCACCAAAGTTTCATTCAAAATACAGAAATATTCAATGGTCACACACCTGACTCATCTTTAACCATATTTTCAAATGTATCTTAAATTGTGCTAAGGTAGAACACTGTCTTATAGTAATTGGTAAATTATTCCAGTTATTAACAGCCCTTACAGAGAAAGCTGAACGACCAAAATCAGTAGCTCTAAAATGTACTGCACAATCATCTCTAGACGAAGCTCTAGTTTGTCTTATATTTTTAGTACAAGAGAAAACAAATTCCTTCAAGGGTGAAGGTGCAAGATTGTTAAGAATTTTGTACATTAAACAACAATTATAAAACACAATAAAATTGTCAAAAGTAAAGAAATGATACTTATTAATAATCAGACAATGATGATACTTGTAAGGTTTCTTATCAAATACTTTTAGAGCACATTTATACAAAGTATATAAAGGTCTAAGAGTAGATTTTCCTGCTTGCGACCATGAGGTAATACAATAAGAGAAATAAGAAAATATCAAAGAATTCAAAAAGACTCTTGAAGCTTCTATTGAAAGTTAACTTTAACATGTTAAAGTTGAGGTGTCACTGTTCAAACAATTTTTAGAACATGCTTTTCAAATGTTAAATGAGAATCTAAAATAACTCCAAGATACTTCAAATCTGGTACAATTTGTAATTTTTCACCATTAACTAATATATTTGGTTGAACCTCCTTTTCATTTTAAAATACATACATGCACTTTTACGAACATTTAATGTTAAGCAGCACTGAGTAAACCAATCTAAAGGACACATATCTGGAAGATCATTCAAATGCAAACTAAAGAGTAATGGCCCTAGGGTTGACCCCAGAGGAACCCCTGTGGGACAATCTCTTAAAGAAGATATGTATGTATTAATCCAGGTACACTGTTTCCTTGATGTAAAATAAGACTCAATCCATTTTATTGTATCTTCCGAAAAATTAAAATGAGATAATTTAGATAATAAAATATTGTGATTTAGTGTATCGAATGCCTTTTTTTAAATCAAGGAACACAACACCCACAACCCCACCCTTATCTAATTTTGACCGAATTTGCTCAATAAAATAACTTACAGCAGTTTCTGTCAAATGCTGTTTACGAAACCCAAATTGCATAGGACACAATCAATTTTGTATATCTATGAAATTCACAATTTGATCACTTACTACTTTTTCTACTCTTTTAGACATTACTGATAGAATTGAAATCTGCCTATAATTTACCACATTAGTTTGATGACCTGTCTGAAAAACTGGGGTAACTAACCCCATTTTCCCACAATTTGGGGATGTAGATTGTCTAATTGATAAATTCACAAAAGTAATTTGTGCTAAAACGATATCACTATTATTTTGTTTTTAATTATAGTCTAAACCATCTACAAACCCGATTCCAAAAAAGTTGGGACACTGTACAAATTGTGAATAAAAACAGAATGCAATGATGTGGAAGTTTCAAATTTCAATATTTTATTCAGAAAACAAAATAGATGACATATCAAATGTTTAAACTGAGAAAATGTATCAATTTAAGGGAAAAATAAGTTGATTTTAAATTTCATGGCATCAACACATCTCAAAAAAGTTGGGACAAGGCCATGTTTACCACTGTGTGGCATCCCCTCTTCTTTTTATAACAGTCTGCAAACGTCTGGGGACTGAGGAGACAAGTTGCTCAAATTTAGGAATAGGAATGTTGTCCCATTCTTGTCTAATACAGGCTTCTAGTTGCTCAACTGTCTTAGGTCTTCTTTGTCGCATCTTCCTCTTTATGATGCGCCAAATGTTTTCTATGGGTGAAAGATCTGGACTGCAGGCTGGCCATTTCAGTACCGGATCCTTCTTCTACGCAGCCATGATGTTGTAATTGATGCAGTATGTGGTCTGGCATTGTCATGTTGGAAAATGCAAGGTCTTCCTGAAAGAGACGACGCCTGGATGGGAGCATATGTTGTTCTAGAACTTGGATATACCTTTCAGCATTGATGGTGCCTTTCCAGATGTGTAAGCTGCCCATGCCACACGCACTCATGCAACCTCATACCATCAGAGATGCAGGCTTCTGAACTGAGCGCTGATAACAACTTGGGTTGTCCTTGTCCTCTTTAGTCCGGATGACATGGCGTCCCAGTTTTCCAAAAAGAACTTCAAATTTTGATTCGTCTGACCACAGAACAGTTTTCCACTTTGCCACAGTCCATTTTAAATGAGCCGTGGCCCAGAGAAAATGCCTGCGCTTCTGGATCATGTTTAGATATGGCTTCTTTTTTGACCTATAGAGTTTTAGCCG
Source organism: Gymnocypris eckloni scoliostomus (assembly GCA_027564155.1). Taxonomy (NCBI): domain Eukaryota; kingdom Metazoa; phylum Chordata; class Actinopteri; order Cypriniformes; family Cyprinidae; genus Gymnocypris; species Gymnocypris eckloni. The sequence continues at coordinate 1,080,347 of CM050416.1, read as the reverse complement.
GCAACGGTGAATGGCACGATGGATTGTGTTCACCGACAATGTTTTCTGGAAGTATTCCTGAGCCCATGTTGTGATTTCCATTACAGTAGCATTCCTGTATGTGATGCAGTGCCGTCTAAGGGCCCGAAGATCACGGGCATCCAGTATGGTTTTCCGGCCTTGACCCTTACGCACAGAGATTGTTCCAGATTCTCTGAATCTTTGGATGATATTATGCACTGTAGATGATGATAACTTCAAACTCTTTGCAATTTTTCTCTGAGAAACTCCTGTGAAGGAATTTTCCTTTATGGACAGTAATCAAACAGTGAGACATAGATTCAGATGTATGTATTATATGTTTTCTTCTCGTAGTTAGATAAGCATTCTTTGTGTGATGATTTACTATGATTGAGAAGTGATAGAGGTAAGGAAACGCAGATGGTCAAGGGGCATTTGCCTCCTTTTCTGTATAACCATCAATCGGTAAACAACTGGTATATTTCCTCTAGAGGAGGGAAGGAGGAGGCCTTGGAAGGAAAGGACTATAAAACAGACCAAATTAGCTCTGTAGTCGCTCTCTTGCGCTCTTGCTCTCTTGCTACTTCTTATCTCTGGCTCTCTGGCTCTCTTATCTCTCTCTCTCTCTATCTCTCTCTCTCCCTGACTGACTTACAGCTATGTATGTTAGAACTGAGGAGATCTTCTTGCAAGAGAATAAACACTTTATTTTTATAATTTGGACTCAGAGTGTCTCTTACTCAGTGAGATGTTTGTTAGGAAAAAATTGCCACAACAGTTTGGTGTCAGATAGTGGGATTCCTTGGACGTGACTTCTGGACCTGACAGCGGACGGAGGCTGATCACCTTGGAGCTGAAAAGTTCCAACCCTACCTCGCAAAAAAGATTGAGAGACGAGGGACCGTTCCGCTGTTGGGACCAGAGGGATCGACCACTGGAATCAAAAAGAACCCAGGTGGCACAAAACGACATCTCTGGTAAGAAACAATTAAATTCAATTTAATTAGGGTGAAATTCAGTTTAAAGAGTGAAATTGAACCATATTGGCTGAGATTTGTTTCTGTGGTAGAGTAATCTGAGCACTAACGCTTCAGATTAGGTACCTGAGATTAATTTGAGATCTGTACGGATCAAGAGGGTTTCAAACAGGTACCGAGGACTCTGGGCACGAACGTTCAGATAGGTAACCTGAGATTAATTTGAGATCTGTACGGATCAAGAGGGTTTCAAACAGGTACCGAGGTTAATTGGGGTTAGGAAAAATCGAAAGATTTTGATAAATCACAATTAAGAGGGCACTAATAGTGCAACCCGACCGATTGCGGGATAAGAGAAAATCGGATCTGCTGGAGACGTCTAGCAGATTAAAGAACGCAGCGTGAGTAAATCCACAGAACAGAAAACAGCCAGTATGGGGATATCTCAGAGCAAGTTTGTGAAATATGATACACCGGTGTACTACCAAATGAAAAACATTATGGTCAGAAATGTATGCAAGATATTGAAAAATTAATCAAGCATCATGATTTTCCCAAGAGGAACATTGAGTCTCACAAAACTGAAAGTGGTTTCAACAACCAGGTTGTTGTTGCAAATGTGTTAAACATGTATGTTAAAATGTGAACAAACAGTAGATTGTTGGCTAAAGGAAGTAGATGGTTGGCAAAGAAAGTTAGCAGGAAGGAAAAAGAAAGCAAGTGCAGAAAGTTAGCAGGAAGGAAAAATGAAAAGTGTGAAAGTCTATTTGTATGTGTCTGCACCAGAACCGAATGACCCACAGTATGTTTGTGTTTCCCACATGAAAATACGGTGAGGCCGGCACCGCCAAAACACCCATCTACCCAATAGCCCAGCTGGGTGCATTGAATTCGCCCGACCTCGACTGTTTCTCCGTCCAAGACAACCGCAGCGGAGACGCTGAATGAACAAGCACGAGCAGCGCGAGTGACAGAGGGGAGACAGATGCAGCTGGCTGTTGTACAGATTAAAGCAGCACGAGCAGCGCACAAATGTGAACATGACTTTTCTGGCTGCACGGAGTGCAGGTTGTCAAGAACCATGGACACTGGGCACAGGATTGTCCAGAGGCGCGTAAGGCGGATTGAAACGAGAGGAACGGAGAACAGGAGAGGAGAGGCGGGTGACAGGCATTCAGCCAGCTACGAAAAAGGGAAGTAAAATTTATTGACACACACACACAACACGCTCACATACACTGATTCAAATACTGCTCTGCAATGAAGACATGCTTGCAAACCTTTATGTGTGAGTGTGTGGAAGATTTGAATAAGGCTATCTGCAATGAAGACATGCTTGCAAACCGTTAAATGTGTGATTGTTGAAGTTTTGAATAATGTTAGTTGACTGATGAATGTCTGAGAATGTACAAAAGTTTAGGGTTTTAAGGCTACAGAGATATCCCATGTTAGTTAACGGACAATGATAGACTTTATGGTTGATTGTGAACCAAGAATGACGGATTTAGTGTTTGAAAGCACTTGAAGTCAGGGCATAGAATATCAGAAAACTGGGCTGTGCCGTTGAAATGTGAGACGGAGGGGGGGCAGGGCATTGAAACATGCGTTGTTGTGCTCTGAAACCTGTCCGGTTCCGTTAATGGCCAGGGATCTAATGTGTAAATTAAATCTGAAACTCACTGCTGGCCCGTTTGGGATTTACAGGAGAGGAACAGCAGATGAGAGATTCTGATTGGGCACAAAAGATTTTGAAATTGGCAAAGATCGAACAGTATCAGTATCAATGAATTACATTCATTGATATATGCATATATCAATATGAGGAAGAGTGGATTAACGGGGCAGAAAATGTTTTAGACAATAAGGTTTATAAGATTTTCTGGAGTGAAAATGCGCTTTCGGCATGCCTGTCAGAAAAACAAATTCAGCTGTATTTGATAACAGGCCAGTCTGCGCCTCACTTATCAGTAATCAAGGCCACCGAACAGAAATGGGAAGAAATAGGCCTGTTTGTGAGAAAATGTCTTTCTGCCACAGATTGGATTGAAAAACCAAACGGGCAGAAACACAGTAGAAATGCAGGTGTTTTTAATGGAGAAACATGAGCACGGATCTATTTCTGCCACAGACATTCATCCTGTCCTGGCAGAAATACCTCCAAAATTGTGGGCAAAACACAAATATGATGTTGGGTTGATTAAAGGTTGTGAACCAGTTGTAATCACTCCAAAGTCTGATTACAGGCCATGTCCATCGCAATGTCCCTGAAGAAGGGGCATTGAGAGGATACAGCAGTTTTTGAGTCTCTCCTGAAGGAGAGAGTAATAATTCCCTGTCATGATTCTCCAGTGCGAACTCCTATTTTCCCCGTAAAGAAAATAACATCTAACACAAGTGAACCAGTCACGTGGCGATTTGTGCAGGATCTGCAGGCTGTAAACTCAGCCGTTATTGCAAGAGCGTGCCTTCCTAATCCATACACAATTTTGTCACAAATTCCGCAAAATGCAATGTATTTCACTGTGGTTGATTTGGCCAACGCTTTCTTTAGCGTCCCAGTGGAAGAAAAAAAGTCAGTTTTGGTTCGCGTTTGATTTTGACAACAAAGGGTACACGTTTACCAGGTTGTGTCAGGGCTATTGTGAGTCTCCGACGATTTACAATGAAGCGCTCAGACGGAGCCTTGAACCATTAACTCTATCGAGCGGAACGGCGCTATTGCAGTATATAGATTATTTATTGATTTGTGCACGAGATGAGGTTACGTGCGTGGCTGACACTGTAACTCTCTTGAACCACCTGGCGAGAGAGGGTCACAAGGTCAGTCTGACAAAGCTACAGTCTGTGAAGCAGGAAATAATTTGTTTTGGGTCACACTAACACCAAACAGTAAAAGCTATCTCTGAGAAACGGATAAAAGCTATCAAAGATGTACCAAGACCTTTAACAAAGACAATTGTTATCATTCTTGGGAATGTGTGCATATTGTCGAACGTATATTCCAAATTATGCACTTCTTGAAAAGCCCTTGAGAGCCCTGACAACAGGGAAAGGGCTGAGGTCATGTGACAAGATTGAAAGTTTTTTTTACACAGATGGTAGACGCAGTCTCCATGATTTTGCAAGAACAGAGAACGTCACATTTATCAACAGCCCGATGGCTGAGGTATCACACGATTTTGCTTGACATGCCAAATGTAACGGTGAAAAGATACACCATTGTTGTCTATCAGCAGGAACAGGTGTGTACACCACGTCCAGACCTGTTGGACACACCTTTAGAGAACTGTGACAATGTCCTCTTTGTGGATGGATCGGCGTCCAAAGATCCACAAACAGGCTTGAATAAGGTTGGTTTCGGTGACCACTGAATTTGAAGTCGTAAAGTCTGGCAAATTGTTATCAAATTATTCGGCTCAGGCAGCCGAATTGGTTGCTCTGACAGAGCGTGTAATCTTATGGCAGACAAGTGTGTGACAATTTACACAGACTGCTATGCTTTTGGGGTCACTCACGACTTTGGGGCGCTTTTGGAAGCACCGAAATTTTTTGAAGTCGGATGGACATCCGATATTAAACGCAGCTCTGGTGGCTAAGCTTTTGGAGGCCATTCTTTTACCAGACAAGGTCGCGATCTGTAAATGCGCAGCGCACACTAACGATAAAAGTTTTATCTCCACAGGAACGCAGAGCAGACGCGCAGCGCAGCGGCAGCACAGGAGACAAAAGAAACGACTTGTGCTTTGGTATCTGTGACTAACCCTGATATTTCCCTTGTTTACAGAGTATGCAGTCTTTTTCCACAGGAGCGGAAAAACAACGATGGAGGTCGCCTGGCTGCAGTCTCCGGGGTGTATGGATGAGTGTTGATGACATTCCTTGTTTGCCCAAACACTTCTTTCAGCATTATGCTAAGTTGACACATGGGTTGGATCATGTGTCAAAAGCGGTATGATAATGCAGATGAGGAAATTATGGTTTACAAAGGGGTTACAGTGTTTGCTGAAAATTTTTGCAAAAGATGTGTCACTTGTAAACACACACAATGAGGCTAGGGGAATAAAAACACCCTTGGCATCTCAACCAGCACCGCAGGCCACCATTCATGGGCATAGAAGGGGGTAAACAGGGCTGCCATCAAGGATGTGTGTGAGAATGACATGTTGAATTACTGCAAAGAAGTGTCTTGTCTGTTGTCAAATATTTCTGTGCAGGTAAAAGCTGCCCAGGGAAGGTTGCTGAGAGATTCCTGCACGAGGTCAGACCTGGTGATTTCGTGGTGATTCGTGATCACAGGAGAAAGAGCTGGAAATCGAAAAGGTGGCTAGAGCCTTTCCAGGTGCTTCTGGTGGCGCACAGTGAAGGTCGCAGAGAGGGCTACGTGGGTTCACGTTAACCATGAAGGAGGGTGCCGCCCATTGCGGAGGCGGAGCAATTGCTGGAGGAGGTTCAAGCGAATGTCAATAAATGCTAAGATCCAGTTTGAAAAACCCTTGCATTGCAGCTGTGTGTTTAGGCGCAACCGGCATACGGGTGGACACTGTAATCAACAGAACAGATAAGACTCTTAGTGTTTCAAAAACAGTACTTTCTCACATTCTTTGGTCATAACAGCATCTTTTGATAAAGAGTAACTGAGAGAACGGAGCGTCCAAGACCGTGGCACCCATTCAGAGTAACAGGAATGTGTGGCCTGTATAAAACCACATGTATAATGACTTTGTTGTCAGTGACAATTTGCTTGGTAATACTACACTTCACAACAGGTCTGAAGGTGTTGCCAATTATAGTTATAGTAGTACTAATTTTGTTATGAATACCATGTATTATGGAATGTGTGTCTAGCTTAGTACAGAGACTGGTTAAGGTCGGAATGTCTGTTCAATTGGTGAAAATGACAGTCTATCCGGATGATGATGTTAATGTTGATGACCAACAATATGATGACACAAGTAGCGGAAGTTACAGTGAAATGTGTTAATTGAGTTATGATGTTTCTATTTTCTTCCTGAGGATGATTGATATGTAAAGAAGGTTAAAAGCAGCAGTTATCCGTGTACGAGAGGACGTACAAGGAGAGGGGTTGAAACTGAGGATTTTTACATACTTTTAATATTTACATTTTATATTACAGGAGTAACTCAACAGTGATAAATTGATATGTTTATTTCCTACTTTGAACTATACTTTTCCTTATTTATACTATTGTGACTGAGGGTTCGGTTTAACCGAGAGTGCAACAGCAGTGCCTGTCCATTCAGCCCGGCGATAGAATGAAATCTTTACTGTGCTTGCTAAACATTTACAGCCTAAGCATTTTTCAAATATTCAAAAAACTTACTTCACAGGTTCAAGAAGAGTGATCATTTATGTGAAAATCAGAGATGAAGAGTATAAGTGTGATTAATGACTTGAACTTGTATTTATTATTATTTTACTATTATTATTACAATGTTTGATTAATCAGTTATCAGAGAATGATAAACAGAGAGGAATTGTGAAGGAATTTTCCTTTATGGACAGTAATCAAACAGTGAGACATAGATTCAGATGTATGTATTATATGTTTTCTTCTCGTAGTTAGATAAGCATTCTTTGTGTGATGATTTACTATGATTGAGAAGTGATAGAGGTAAGGAAACGCAGATGGTCAAGGGGCATTTGCCTCCTTTTCTGTATAACCATCAATCGGTAAACAACTGGTATCTTCCTCTAGAGGAGGGAAGGAGGAGGCCTTGGAAGGAAAGGACTATAAAACAGACCAAAACTGCTTTCCCTTAGCTCTGTAGCTCGCTCTCTTGCGCTCTTGCTCTCTTGCTACTTCTTATCTCTGGCTCTCTGGCTCTCTTCTTATCTATCTCTCTCTCTCTATCTCTCTCTCGCTCCTGACTGACTTACAGCTATGTATGTTAGAACTGAGGAGATCTTCTCTTGCAAGAGAATAAACACTTTATTATTATAATATGGACTCAGAGTGTCTCTTACTCAGTGAGATGTTTGTTAGGAAAAAATTGCCACAACACTCCTTTCTGATATTGCTCCACTATTTTTCGCCGCAGCATTGGGGGAATTGGTGATCCTCTTCCCATCTTGACTTCTGAGAGACACTGCCACTCTGAGAGGCTCTTTTTATACCCAATCATGTTGCCAATTTACCTAATACGTTGCAAATTGGTCCTCCAGCTGTTCCTTATATGTACATTTAACTTTTCCGGCCTCTTATTGCTACCTGTCCCAACTTTTTTGGAATGTGTAGCTCTCATGAAATCCAAAATGAGCCAATATTTGGCATGACATTTCAAAAAGTCTCACTTTCAACATTTGATATGCTATCTATATTCTATTGTGAATAAAATATAAGTTTATGAGATTTGTAAATTATTGCATTCCTTTTTTATTCACAATTTGTACAGTGTCCCAACTTTTTTGGAATCGGGTTTGTATATCTTTGGCAATGGAATTTTTTAAATCTTGTATAATATTCTGAATTATACTCTCTGTAACTGTTGTCAAATGAAATGCAGATTTTACTAAATTCACTGATTTAATTTCTTTATGTCTTATTCCAAATGTATCACTCAAATTTTAACTGCGATAACTCGATAACTCAATCTTAACTCAGATATGACTGGGAGAGAATGTATTGAAATATATTTTTTTCCTCCCTGTGTTTCCTTCCTGCTGTGTGATAAATGAGCTGAAATGAGCCGCACTGTGAAACAGCCAATCAGAGCAGAGCTCAACATTATTATTCATGACCCTTGCAAATAAGCCAATAACAGACAGAAATCTGAAACAGGAGAAATCCTAGGGTTGTAAATACACATGTAAAACTGTTTCTGGAAAAAATTTTCCCCTTCCTACGCTACATACTTTCTATGTACATATCACATAACAATTTACAATATTGTATCAATGCATTCTATGGCACCTTTAATATGATGGGTCAGAGAAAGAAGCATACAGGATACGAGACTTGAAATTACATTGATGATATAGGTAAAATAACATTATTTCTTATACTTATTTCCACAATAATCTTAAAAGTGTCTCCTGACCAAAGTTCAACCAGAGCGCACAGGCGTTAGAATTTTTTTCACATTTGCTACCCTTTAGTCCCAGAGTGGATACTGGAGTCCCATATTGAAATTCATTCCATAAAACTGCATAGATTGAACAATTTGTGCAGAATAAGGGCCTGGGACATAGTATTAATAAACCACATTGGTATTAGATGAGCTGGAAAGGATCAGTTGTATTCTCCCAAAAGAAAGGATTCAGTAGGTTTATAACAGTTTACACAATGGAGCAGCTTAACACTCGTCAGTTACATTACAGTACACTAAGTAGTGCAAGTGATACCTTTGAAGTGTGTGTTGGATAGGACAGTGTGTGATACCTTGCGTTTCCTCTAGCTGATGCTCTTGTAGGTCCTGCACTGCAACTCTGCCAAGGGCTGCATTTAGTTTCTCCTCCAGATTAGCTCTAAATATATCCAACAACATCCAAATTAGATGTCAGAATTACTACAGTGCCAAGTAATGGTATTTAGATGGACTGTGTTATCAATACAACAAGAAAAAAACATTTATTTAAATATCAATACCATTTCTCAAATCGTACATACGTCTCAAGAATGTATTGATTTAAAGAATAAGCTATTGATTTGTACGGTCTATTCACTGACCACAAACTAAAGTATAATGGAGTTTAATCAGGAAACTCACAAGCCCCCTTACAGCTGGAATGAACATGCATAATCGGCTTGATCTTGATCAAAAGACAAATTGTGATCGGATGACAGAAACTACTTTTAAAAGGTGAACGGGGGGAATTTAGATGCATTTTCTTTATCCGCAATCATGTCTGAACTTAATATGTGATGAGGTTACACTGCAAATAATGTGTTTCACTTTGATAGGCTGAGTTAAAGCTATTTAATAGTAATAAAAAAAACAGCAGACAATGTGCTTTTGCAATTTTCTCACCCAAGTGTATTAACTATAACAACTTTTCTTTACTACTGATACCTATCTGTAGGTTAGTACAGAAGCATTAGTCAGAAAACAAAATAAATGAAATAAATATTTTACAAGTATCAATGAATGTTTTTAAATTTTGGTGAAACCAGCAGCAATGTTTCAGTTAATGCAAACTCATGTTATATGCAGTTTGCTTGCTTGTGCTCTACCCAATCATGCTGGAGACGAGATGCATGAAGCTGTAAATGCAATCCAACCCAAAAAACTACACAAATACAAAATGCATGGTAATGCCAGGTGTAAAGGTGACCATGATGTAGGGCTGCATAATTAATCAAATTTCTAATCGCAATTACAATTATGGATGCCACAATTCCGTAATCGTTCAAAATTCACTTATGTTATTATATGTGTTCTTTTAAGGGTTTTGCATTGTTTTAATTTTAGTTTTATTACAGCATTATAATACCATGCATATTTTTACTTTTTATTTAAAGAAGAAACTAATCCAATATACAGAATAGTTCACATTTGAAGCTTAATACTATAGAAGTTTTTCAGTTAGAGTGTTTTCAGTTTGTCTATTTTCATCTAAACATATGGCATACATTTGCTTCAAACAATGGTATACATCATTCAATGTAAATTGTGAGGATCGAATAATAATTGCAATAGGGTTGGCTGATAGACATCACAATGTTGAGCCGGCATCGTGATTCCACGCCCCTCCCCATGCAATCCGCCGAATCCCAATACCGTGTTTGGAAAGAAAATGCCATGCAGCCTACTACGGGACCACAAAAGGGAATAAATAGGTGATGGGAGGAAAATATATTTCAGTAACCGTATTTCTCTCGCAGTTATATCATTGGGTAATTATACTGTATATAGCCTAAATTGTGAGCATCAGGGAGCCGCTATTATGCCTGGCACTGAAACTGCTTTTTGCGAGGTCACTTTTTAGTTTCACTTTTGAGATTCATGATCGCACGTCCTCTGTTTAACTTTATGCTATGGAGCAGCAGTACTTACCACACATTTTACAAGATCAGATGTTTGTCAGTTGTGCTCGGGATCTGCAAATCATTCGCCATCGTCTCAAGCTGATCGCACACTGGATGAGAAGCTCAGTGCCGCATCGCGCCACATCTTTACATTGTTTAGAATCGTTGCTAGGCGCCGCGAACAGACGCCGAATGGCACCGCCAGTGTGCGTACGCTCATAGAAAATGTGTTTGAATTTTAAAGATGTGGCTGCTCTTCTCGTCCAGTGTGCGATCAACTTCAGTCATCTCTCCTTACTCTGTCTGTTTATGTGGTAAGTGAAATTCTATGTACTTTAACAGGCAACCGTTGGCAATCGTTATTTGTTTTTTTGCAGTTCTGAATAAAGATTTATTCTTTGGGCACACCCCCTAACTCCACCCCCTGCCCCGTCCCCGATGTCATCATCCATAGCGATGTTTCACTGCAGACATCATCCGATGCCAATTTTGTAGACATCGCCCAACCCTAAATCGCAATTTTAATGGAATAATTGATAATTATGATTTTTGTCAGCCCTACCATGATGTCACTGTGTTACTTGACAACTATGCCTGTTGTTTCTGTGCATTAATTTACTCTTTCTGTTCATTTTTATTCTAGGCTGTGAATACAACAAGTTTCTGTCAAAGTGTGTTAAGCCACTGCTTTTGAAACTTCCTCTTTTACCTTTAAAAAGCTTCAACTCTGACACCATCCAAATCTCTCCCCTACTGAGATGGAGATATAAAAAGAAACCCTGCTAATTAAATAGCTCTTAATTCACCAAGAAATCAAAGTGCTTAGTGACAAGAAACATAACCCTGGCTGGGGTGAGAGGATTGAACAGACTGAGACAAGTGGCGAATCTAAACCCAATTAAGAACCACCAATTAGCTGTATGCGTTCTGGAGACTAATTACAAGGGGCAAAGAGGCACTTTCAAGTTATTATTAGGACCCAAAAGAAGCCAGCTGAGGATTGGGGTAGGCCCCAGTGAGACATCTGCACCTGAAACACACACCTAGTTCCCCTCCCATTTGTTCTAGAGCAGCGGTAGATGAACCTCTGCTGAATTGCAGTGGCTTAGCTCATCACAGTGTATCTACTAGCAAAGAACTATGGGTAATACTCCAGTTGTACCACAACAAGGGACTTGTGTCCCCCCCCCCAAAGAAAAGATCCACTTACAAATTCCAACAGAAATGAACATCAACTTCCTTTTCTAATCACTACGTTTCACCTATTTTTGATATATAACCTGTGCTTCTAAAATCCACGCCTTGTCATATTGTTGTGCTAGAGTGCAGCATATATAAGCAGCAGCGCAAGGTGGTTTATTAGCATTCCAGCTGCAGAAATCAGCTGTGGGTCTCTCATGACCCCACCAGTCACTCTATCAAAACACAGCTACTACAGCTTCTCTTTTCATGTCAACAGCATAGATTTGTTTTTAGTGTTGTTTGTGAGATAGTGTGAACCTCTGCTCCATCAATCCCCTCTGCTTTCCAGTCCCAGCTTGTCTTTGAGCGAGTACATCATTTGAATAACAGATGTTTATTAGTATAGGATGGTTAGCAGGCCCCTCTCTAGAGCTTCCATGCTTGCTAGATACATTTCGGTATAAATGGAAAACTAAAGTTGAGACGGAAGGAGAAGAATAAGTAAAAACCCACTGTGATTGGATGTTCTCTGAATAGAGTACAAGAAGGTAATGATGATACATAGTGAAGGTCCATCGAGTGATTTTTTTATTGATATAGTCACACACATAGGCAACTGTATGAAATATTGTTATATTGATTATATTATAAATATTATACATCGCCTATGCAATATATACGCTATGGAGTGCCAATCCTGCCATAATTATAAATAAATAAAATGTACAAAGAAATTTAAAAAAAGCTCAATTAAATAAATAAATATATAAATCAACTTAGAAAGAATAGTAAAAAAAGCAAAAATAAAATTATTTTTAATTGTATTTGCTTATTTATGTATTTTCACATTTATGTATTTATTTCCACATTTATTTTTTTCATTTATTTAATCAGGGAAAATGCACATTAACAATACATACAATATGTAAAATACACCAGATTTAGCCAGTACTGGCTAATTTTCATCCGTAGTTCCTTTTGGCAGGTTGATGTTAAGGATAGGAAGAAAATATAAACAAAAAATATTAATAAGAAGAAAATATGAGAGCAGAAGAAAACAAATTAATAAACTAAAAGTACTGAAACAGAATTACAGACTACCATACAATATCCATAAATCACTATAAATGATCACAATTTTGATGGGTCATTAACCATATTTTCAGCTTTTTCGAGAAACCACAGTGTCCTGTTAAATCTTTTAATTCTTTCGGCTCTACTGGGAGTCTATTCCTCTCATGTGTTCTTCTAAAAGCAAAAGATAATTGGCCAAAGGTAGTTCTTCTTAATGACACATTACAATCACCTCTAATACTTGCACGTGTATATCGTCCTGTTGTCTGATCTATATAATCCTTAAAAACAGGTGGAGCAAAACCGATTAAGATCTTAAAAATAAGTACCAAATCAGCAAATTGAATCAAATGTTCCCAACTCAAAATAGAAAACTTAGTTAATATACTACGATGGTGAAAACTGTTTGGTTTTTTATCCAAGACCTTAAGAGTTTGTTTATAAATAATTTAAACTGGTTTAAGAAAATACCTACTTGTTTGAGTCCAGGTAGTCATGCAATATGTGATATGAGGAATAATCATTGAATTCATGAATAGAACTGCTGCTTCATTGGTCAAATTATTTGTAATAAATCAGAAATTTACTAAATTCAATTTAGCTATATTTACCACTTTCGTCACATGTTTTTTAAAACAAAGTTGTGCATCCAGTAATAATCCTAAATATTTAAATCCATGTACTACCTCAAGTAGTCATTCATTTATTTCTTCATTAATTTATTTTCACATTTATTTATTTCTAGATTTCTTCGTCCGTAATGTAATGAGGAGGGTGTGTTTTACCTCAGGGATAGCAGAGTAGAGTATTAGCCAGAGTAGTCGAGTGGTAAGCTTTGAGGCACACATTGATAACTTGTGGTGCCCAAACAAAGTACAAATGTAGCCTTCATGACACACCTGTTGATAGTGTGGGATGAATGACTTAGATGGGCAATATGGCTAAAATATCACGGGTTATTATTTCAGTTTCACGTGGAGGGTTGTTTTGGCTGGGAAGTGTGCAATCTGTGATCACGTGCATTTGCTGATGTTCGCGAAATCGTGCAATCGCTTTCTTATGCACGCTGTTTTTTTAAGCCACACTTCTTGTACTTCGGTTGGGCACCACCAGGTGTCACTGTGGCCTCAAAGCTTACCCCTCGACTACTTTGGCTCGATTGCTATTCCTGCGGTAAAACACTTAAAGAGTTAATAAAAGTTCCCAATGCTACAGGAAAAGCTACATTTTGGATCATCCATGCATTTGATGATAATCCTGAATCACCATCTCCTCATTGGATGCGCCTTTAGAGAGAAATGAATCTTTAGGGATTTTATAATGAGTTTTTGTTTTCGATTTAAATTTTTTCGTTTTAAAGTAGTAATTCAAAGCTTTCTATAGATACATTTAGCAAGTCAGTGAGGCGAGTATTCGCTGTATTTCAGTTTATCAGAAGCACTCCTGCTTAAAACTGCAGAATGCGCATCCTGTTTTTTTTTCTTTATTCTTTAAAAGCACGTTTTGTTGATATTGCGAGTGCACACAAATAAAAGTAAACCCTTTACAGTTCCGAACAATGTATTACTCTTACCTATATGAGCAAAAAATTATGTCGTACTCTGAAATGTTTCCAATGCAAGTGATCGTGCTGGCGCCTCCATGTCCTGTAAAGCACACTTCAGTTTCCATTCTCCGCACAAACGATTGGATATGCGTCAGTGCACATTCATCAAGGTTAAGCATTTAAACTAACATTGTGGAGCTGTTTTATAACTATAGATTTAATTTTAGACAAGTCGTGATCAATGTTCCCTCTCATTTTTTTTCTTTTCTCTATTGGGCGGACATTTTGGTCACCTGAGCAAAAATATTCTTTATACCAGACTTGTACAGCGCACACACAAAAATGTGTGAAACTTGTAACTTAAATGTGCTATTTTTATTTTATTTGACCCTTGATTTTAACTAAATTATGTAAATTTAAGGTTACCTGAGAAAACATTTTTTTACAGTATAATACACTGCAGTTCAAAAGTTTTTTTAAAGAAGTTTCTTATGCTCATTAATGCTGTATTTATTTGAAATATTATTGCAATTTAAAATAAAAGATTGCTATTTTAATATATAATTTATCCCTGTAGAGAAAAGCTGACTTTTCAGCATCATTACTTCAGTCTTCAGTGTCACATGATCTTCAGAATTAATTCTAATATGCTTATTTATAATCAATGTAGGAAACAGTTTTTCTGCTTAATATTGTTTGGGACCTGTGATAATTTTTTAGGATTCTTTTATAAATAAAAAGTAAAAAAGAACAGTGTTTAGTCAAAATATAAATGTTGTGTTTCAATATGCACTACTATTCAAAAGTTTGGGGTCAGTATATAATTTTTTTTAAGCTGATGACGTCATTAATGAACATATAAGTCTGGAGCTGTGACAACACCTTGTGCACAGCTATGAAATATGACAGTGCTGCCCACATGACTATTGCACCTATAACAGCTTATTTTTATCAGTTCTTTAGTCTTTGGGTCGTTATATTTCTCACAGATTCCTGCTCGTTCTAAATCAGATACAGATAAGTAGTACAGTAAAGATTACATTCATATGAATGAATGCATTAGTGAGAGCGGTTGCGATCTGCACGTGATGTATTGTACGCTACTGTCTGCAGCCTATGTGTGTGCATTACAGTGCAGCAGCGCATTAGATTAGAACGTGATTAACTTACCTGTACAATAAACTGTTCAAAACGTGCATTCTGCTGTTCAATTTTGAGCATCCAGTAATATATTCACACGTCTTGTGGAGCGCATTCAGAGTATGAATTAGTTTGTAATTTTAACTGTTTGGAAACGGAGCGTAAATGTGGATTTATTATCATATTGCACCCTCTATAGGACCAGCGACTAGTTGACTTCAAGCTTAAAGTGTCATGGCAGAGCACTGAAGTCGACTAGTCGATTAGTCTGTGCAACCCCTAGGCTATTTTATTTACAAATTGTGAACGTTGTGTCTACTTAACTCACAATGAAGAACTTCCACGCCGACGACATGTTTAAATGCCGATGTGAGCATAAGTGTGCCATCAAAATGGACCAGCTGTGAGATGAGGTGTGTTTGATTTGAGGCAGCTCTGCGAAGACCAATCGGACATCAAAAACGGTGCTTTGATGTCATACAGGGATCGGTCCGCGCATTGCTGAGAAAGGGACTTTGGTCGAACACACTACTGTCTGCGAGCTTGCAATTTCTCTCTCTCTCCAAAGAACCCCCCCCCAATTTAATTTTTTTTATCAAAACTATTATATTCATTCACAACCTGAAGTCCTCTTTATAACAATATGAGGAGGGAAATATGATGTTAACACAATACAAATCAATATATGAGTATAATATTGTAATAACATGCCTTGGTTTCAGTACAGCAACAATATATAAGTTAATTATTTTGTTTCAGAATCAGCATATTATATCAGTTTTTGTATTATACAAATTATAATATTTCATAATATATACCATTTTTATTTAATATCTCTTTTTTCACACAGTATTAATACGTCTTTATACATGAATATGTAATAACTTTTATCTTTTAGAAAAGGGGTCCCTTGCAAGGGAGGTTTCCCCCACAATTCAAAGACATTCTACATAGGTGAAACGGAGACCATAAATTGCCCGTAGGTGTGAGAAAGTGGGTGAATGTGTGTGTGTTAACCTTGCAATGGACTGGCCATCCATCCCAGGTGTTACTAAGAAGCTGGGATAGGCTCCAGCATCCCCATGACCCTACATAGGACAAGCGGTTTGGAAAATAGATGGATGGATGGTCCCTCGCAAGGAGATCATTAAATTTGGGGGTTTGAAAAGCACTGTACTAGAGGTCATTGACATCCCTTGCATTACTGTCAGGCAAATTTAGTATATTATTACTATATAAAAAATTAAAAAAATGATATAGTTTAAAAATAAATACTGCTGCAAACAATTTTAACCTTGTGTGAATAGGCTCACATCCATAGTAAAGACCCATTTAAACAACAAAAAAATAAAAATAATAAATAAAACTTTAATAATAACTATATTACTGTTCACATAAACACGATAACAGTCAGTTTATTCTAAGCATGGGCTAAAGGTTTGTCATCTGCCACTTTAAATGCTCAAGCTCTTTAAAGCACAATTGATTCTAATTGACTAAATGATATTCGATGAGCGTTTAACGCCGTGACTAAACAAAGGCGCCAATGTGAGTGTGCACACCGACACCGAAAACGCCACGCGTAAAGGCGTCATTTTTAAAAACGCTCGGTCCGTTTCTTTGGTTTGATGCGCGTCAAAACTATCCGACCAATGAGATTGGTGCTTTTGCTCACGTGTCTGGAGCTGCTGAACTTACAGTAAAACACAACTTGGGGCGCTAAACACAAAACAGTCTTGCCGAGCACACATACGTAATGACGAAGAAGATATCGACAAGTAGCGTCTACACTGCCGGCGTCGGCGTCTTTTCCGGCATCTTTCCTCATTCAACAGAACAATAATTTATCGCTGGAGCTGCTGGAGCTGGAGCTACTGGTGCTTGAAATATCCATGTTTTCTTTGTATGATTTTGACAAGCGCGTAAATACTTGCTCTCTTCTTCT
Source organism: Gymnocypris eckloni scoliostomus (assembly GCA_027564155.1). Classification (NCBI taxonomy): domain Eukaryota; kingdom Metazoa; phylum Chordata; class Actinopteri; order Cypriniformes; family Cyprinidae; genus Gymnocypris; species Gymnocypris eckloni. Next base: position 1,063,497 of record CM050416.1, on the reverse strand, counting down.
GAGTGACAAGCGAGTGTCAGAAGCGTAAAGTTGCGCAGCGCCACCTTGTGTACCGGGGTATTTCTGTTTTACATTAATGACAGGGAATGAATTTGCATGTTCACTGCTCATCGTCAGCGAAAATCGCTTGGGTGTGAACACAAAAACCATTGAAAAACGCTGGCGAATAACGCATGCCGATACGGCCTTAATTCAAGTTTTTATAGTTCATCGGCTGAAAAAAAAACATACTGAAAGTTGTTCCTCTGCTTCCAAATTAATTGAGCTACAATGTAAATAAAGAGATATTTCAATAAAATCTACTGCTTTTAAGTTCCCTTTTCTAAGAGTGAGCTAAAAGAAACAGCAAAACATTCAATCATTGAATAGTGAGCTGCATATTTTAGGGCATCATTAATCAAACAAATAATTAATGGAGGGGGCAAAAGTTGTGCTAGTCTTCAAACCAGACATCAAGCATTCTGACTTTATATGTTCTTCCATTTCTGTCTCTCTGTTTGGGACCCAGGGCAAAAAGACACTCATTACTCCTAATACCTTATAGCAATCAAGATGAAAAGCAAAAAACAGCAGCACAAGAAGGGTAAACTTTATTAAACTTCATTAAAGTCAAAGTCGGGGATCATGTCTGTAATGGTCACACTCAGTGGAGGGCGAGCAGCATAAATCATCTCAAAGGCTTTTTTTCCAGCTTAATGGCTGGGTAATTTAGACTTTGATGTCTTTTGAGTGTAGCTATCACTGTCTAAGGGCTGTTTATTCTGTTTATGAGGCCTAAATAATTCCTGGCTCTTTTTACCCATAAACCCTAAGCAACAATTAACAACTGCGGACATCCCGATCAGAGGCAGATGCATAATGAGGAAGAAAGAGCAGATGAAAAAATCACTAAGAGCGGGGGGAGAGATTACAAATGGGCACTGTGCAAATGATACTAAAGCGAATCCAGTCTTGTCTCGCTACAAAACAAGATATTTTAATCTCAAAGCATCCAACATGCTGCCTTAGTTGCCCAAGCAATTGACTGAATTCTGGAATGTTCTCTCCAGAGAGCTATCCAGACCTTTTCCTGACAATAGGTGGGGTCGCCTATGCAAGCGTTCCTCTGTTATTAAACACAGGCATTCATTGGTCGTTATGTTTCCCTGCTGATTTAAATTTGCTATTAGCAGTCAGCACATATGTCCCTGAGTATAATATAAAAACGTATATAGAGGTAGTCCTGAACAAATACAGGTAATGTCAATTCAATGCATTTTTTTAAATAAATTTAATTCCAAAAATACACTAAAATGCAATTAACATATGCAATGATTAGACCACAAGTCATTTTTTTTTATTATTTTTTTTTAAATATCTGAAATATCTGAATTAAAGTTAGTTATGGGGTATCAAAAAAAGAAGAAAATTGAATTAAAGGCAATTATATTTGTAGGTTGTGCATCAAAATTTTGGTAAGTGCATAATAAAAGTGTCACTAAGATTGATAATGCCCCATTTTACGTGCTAGCAGGTTAATATGAAATTAATCAGATATATACACTACATAAACACAATATAACAACTTGCATATATATGTGAATGCACACTTTCTGTAGAGGCTCAGTTAAACAAGTATAAAGTAACACAATGAACACTAAATAACGTTACACTTTTTCATAATCTACGATACAATTTTCGAAGACTAAAACTAGATGCCATTTTAGACGAAAGTTTACTAAAATGAATGAATACTGATTAATACTAGTTAATGGATATTAACAATATTTAATTGATAATTACTTGATATAGAATAATAATTAATATCTGTACACACATGTATTGGATGGGCAAAGAAAAAAAAATATTACTACTTTTTACTTAAAATCAGCATTTAAGTCTAATTAATATGCAACTTCATTTTAAAAAATCCAATGAAAACACAAAATAAAAAAGATGTATTAAAAACTCACTATGTTTTTAACTACATTTTTTTAAGATTTGTCCTTTTCTTTATCATTTCACTGACCCACTTAACAGCGAGGCCTAAAAAAAGACATCTCTGTTCGGACTCAATATCTGCTAGAAAGGGTGCAGAATAGGAGACCTTCAGACTGTGAAAAGCACTTGAAGGAAACGAGTTTCAGTGAGATAAGGCAGAGGCAGCCCACCGCTGCTCTGTAAGTATCCAGCAGCCATCTCTGCCGGCAATTAACACAGCCTAAAATTACAGGCCTCAATAAGGTAATTAACCATTAGCAGATCATCGCAATGCTTATGAGCGCAACCTTCACAAACACAATCATCCTAATACGGTCAGTAAAACGGTAACCTGCCATTTTCTGCCAGCGCAGACCCATTGCCACGGCCCATCCTTAATTGTGGGCCATCAACGGTAATTTAGCTCGCTGTCCCACATAACAGCTTGATAAACAAGACCAGCCTAATTACACCTTGCATGTTCCGACCCAATCCTCTCAGAGCAAACGATAAATAAAGCAAGGTTAAGTGCAAACGAATAGAAGCCAGGAAGCGGAAGAAACCGAGAGCGAGCAGGGGACCTGTGCTTTCACAATCACATAGTCGTAATGTTCGTCTCGGGCAAGTGGAGATCAAAGACAGTGCTCCCTTCCACCTCAACATTGTAGGTTTTTCCTCCCGCTCCTGAAAGCACGAGTTAGGCCGGCCGAAGTTTACTCAGTGCTCACTGGAACGGGCATGACAGGGATCACGGCTAACCCCGAAGGACAGGTGCTGCGTGGCTGGAAAGAGAGCAGCTCCCGCGTGCTCCTTGCAGGTCACTTCCAAGCAGCGCGTTAGTGCGAGCGCTGCGGCAGAAGGCCCTTAATGGGGAGTGTTGGCTGCTAGCCTGTAATTAGCTTGGACAGCTCAGGCTCAAAGAGAGAGAGGGAGGCAGCCAGGCTACATCATAATGAGCTCAGCTGGGATTAGGAGGACAGGCAGCAGGCAAGGTGGGGGCGTGAAAAGAGTGAGCCCTCCTGTACGAGCGAGCCGGGGGTAGAGATCAAGCAGGGGAGGGCCAGGCCGCACTGGCTGGCAGGGTTAGACCCCTCAGCAAAGGATGGGCCAAATGAGGCCTGGCAAGGAAAGGGCCAAGGCGGCCTAATGAAGCGCGACACCTCCAGCAGACGAGATCAGCAGTAATTAACACACGCGCGCGCGGACGGACTGTCACTGCATGTACCCCCGAAAAATCTCAAGGGAGCAAACCTCAAGACAGGAATGTCAGTGTGTTTAGCTGCTATACATGTCTGGAGTTGCACCGAGCGTCTGTATTCAGTGTTGTGTTAAGGAAGTTGTTTACAGAAAAGCCTGAAATCATTTTATTTGGATTTGATTTTTTTAGTCAGCGCAGTATAGTGTGAAATGCAGAAAATGGACAATGGATTGAAAGATTTAACATACTAGCTTTGAAGGGCACTTACAATGGGCCAACATTTCTGTCCTAGAGGCAATCATTGTAACTTTGGGTTGTGAATGTGCTAAAAAGCCTTGAGATGGACAGCTTTTTTCCCCCTAAGCTATGTTTGAAATGACAATATCATTTTTCATGAAGTGTCAGCAGTCGTCTATGTGAAATTGCAGTAGAATCCCTGCTGGGTGCTAATAATGACTGTGACGGCTCTACGTGACCTGACAAAACGACAGACACTTACTTGTCAGAGAATAGCTTCTTGTTCTCCTCCTTATAATACACCAATTCATTCCATAAATCCTCGCTGTCCTGCTGTAATTGTGTTTTGAATTTTGACTTGAAACATTGGAGAAACAAACAAAAAAAGTTATACAAATAGCAGCATCTTTCTGACTAGAAACATATGAGAACTTTAGGTTTGCCACTCTCTTTCTGTGAAAAAAGTACAGTAATTAACCCCCAAAACCCAAAATATCAGAAAACATTTATGAAAAGTTCTTATCCAAAAATTCTTGGTCAAATAAATTTTAGATTATACTCATAAAGCTGTTATTATGGGGGCTTGTTATCTCAAAGAATTCTAAACTGACAAGAAGCCACCAGAAGTTTTGAACCACCAGAAGTGTTTGAAACTGCAGAGGGCATAATTGACTGATAGTTGATATTTGACCAAAAAAGACCCAGTGTGAAGTCTATCAGTGGGACAGGATTGTTATTATTGTTTTTGTATTTTATTTTCATGCTATTATTCTTTAATTGTTACTGCAGATGTTAACCGTTATGTCTCTGATCAGTTTACACAGGACAAGTGACATAGAAATCATAGGTCTTGTCTACTGCACTTCCGAACTATAATTTAGAGAGGATCTAGATTACAATATACAACAAATACTACCATACAAAGCTATAATACTATATTGCATTAAGATTCACAGTCATATACCACGCATTTTCTTGAATGTTGTTGCTTTATGTCTTCAAGTCTTTTCACAAAAAAAATTATCAGAGTAAGTTTTGATGTGTGTTTTTTCTTCTTCTTCATTTTCACATATCTTTTCACTGGCCAACATCCACTACAGACTACTGGAAAATTTGAGAAAAAAAATTGAACATTTCAAGGGCTAGGTTGGTTAGTGCAAATTACTAAAATGTTAAAAATGTCAGTTTGCATAGTTTTACTTTTATATACTATTGAATTAAACATGTTAACCAATTTAACCAACACTAGGCCATAAAACACTGTTGAAACATTTACATTCAGTTACTTTACTAATAAAAACTAATGTAACAACATAATTACATAACACACAGTGGATAATAAGCTAGTAAAAGGTGAGGACAGTCATATTTGTGGCTGATCTTATTGCATATGTATTTGCAAAAAAATTATGAGACAAGAGTATTCAAAAGTATTACGCAAAAGGATTTCCTAAACTGTAAAAAATGTACATTTAAAAAAATTATTGGCTCAACAAATTTCTTCCCAATAGTTGTCCCCAAAAAAAAAAAATGCATTGTAGTAATTTTAGCTGAAGGCCTGAAGTTAATATAAAAAATATACATTCACCGAACATATTAAATTGTGCTCAGCCAATCTATCAAGCAGAAGTGAAAAATCTGTGTTGGCCGAACAATCTTTGCAGCAAAAAACGCATGTACGCATGCGCCTGAGAGAAATCATTGCTGTAATGAATTCAAATTCCTGTGCGCGGGAGAGCGAGAGAGTGGAGCCGATGCTGAAGGGCAATAGAACATAATTTACAGACAGATTTTCTATAATTAAAGTTATGGAGAGTATACTGAGTTTTGTATTTATTAAGTCATGTTTCACGTACTACATTATATTTTGCAGAATAACAGTGAATTCACGCATTTGCTGGTATCATGTTGGCATATATAACATAGTTTAGTCCATACTGATCTCTCGGTAGGGGTGTGTGATATATATCGTCTGTGATGATATTGTAATTGTTGTTTTAATGAGGTGGGATTTGAAATGATCAAGTATATCGCAAAAAACAAACAAAACATGCCTAACTTACAGAGTGCACAAATACATTATTACGTGATGAAGATTAGACTAGTGCGCGTGCGCATTTACAGTGTGTTTTTTCACTGCATTATTTAGTCTTTAAAATGCATTTAGAATGATCACATATGATATGGGGGCAGAAAAAGTAATTTATGTCATTTCATAATCAGTATCACGCGAAGAGTGCCGTTTTCTCTCCATAAAGCAGCATGATTACAAATATGATATTGATTTTATACAACAGTTCAATAAACAAAGTTAATATTAAAAGAACTTGCATTTTAGACACAGTATTGCCTGTTTTTGCTCTATTTCACCAACAAAAATTATTTCAAACAGCCACAGCACTGTGTTGTGTCTCTGAGCAACATGCTGTGTTTAGTTTCTGAGTGAATCAATCAACCGTTTAAATGATTCGGTTCAATCGCAATGACTCACTTATTAACAATGACTTGCTGCCACCTACTGGTGGTTTTAATTTTACATTTAAAGTATCGTTTCATTTTTAAAATAATTGTAAATATCAGTATTCAATGCTTTATGTTTAAAATATCAAAACATTGCAAGTGTAACTGCAGGTTAAATGCAGTCATGTTCTGCATTAAACAATTTTAGACAAAAATGGATTTACAAAGCTAAAAATATCCATAAAAGGTAAAAAAAATCTATTTAAACTTACTGGAAAAGATTAATTTCTATCACTGCTGTGAACTGATCACAGAATATGAAGAATATCAAAAAAGTTCAGAGTCAGCTGTCCACGATAGTCCTTAATATACCAGCATAATAACACACAGCAAAATATTGTCTAATTATCATTATCAATAAAATCTCAGAAAAAATGTAGATATAATTTTTGTTAATATCGCACACCCCTATCTCTCAGTTACCTTAAGTTACTATTTATTGAACTAAATTATTTGTATCTCACATTATGATGAATATATGAAATGTATGAGACAAAATGAATACATTTCTGCTATAACAATTTTTTTGTTCCCATTAGTGTTACCCACCATTGCTAGGTCTGAGGACACGAGGCACCATTTGGTGTAGAAAAGGAAACCACTACGAATTGCACTGTGAGTATTTAACAGTAGTTTTTATTGGACATATGTTTATTCCATATTAGTGTGAAATACTTTTAGCTCTTAGATGTAATTTGTGAGGAGTTGCTTTATTGAGTGCTGCCATGAGACATGGCTCGGTGTTATGTAGGCTGCTAATTCTAATGCAGACTTAGTATTGACATTGTTTTTTTTTTTTACAGAGAACAGAGCCATTGGAGAACCAGACAACTGTAATGGAAATGGGAATTCTTGAAATAGTAAGGAGCAGCAGTTGCATTCCAAGGGCCCTGTCAAGTGTGCTGAATGTCAACGTTGTCTATTGCACTTTTTTGGATTATTGTATGCACTCATCACAGAGAACAACAAGAACTTAAAGGGATAGTTTACCCAAAACTGAAAATTCTGTCATACTTACCCTCATGTCATCTTCAGAAAACAAATTAAAGTAACTCTCTTATGAATTTTCAAAGTAACTCTTATGAGTTTTTTGGAAAGCATTTGATGTGTAAGATGCATTTTTATGAGCTCAAAGTACCTCTTGTGAGAATGGTAGAGTTCATGTGAAATTACTTTAAACACTGGGTGAAGCAACCTCCCCATTACTTAAATTTGATGGTGTTTTTGACATTTTTAATATGTGATTGTATTTGATGTTTAATTTTTAAATAGTTAAGATGCCGTTTCATGAGCTCAGTGTACATTTTGTGAGAATGTTAATATTCAGTGACATTAACCTAAACACTGGTTGAAGTAAACTATTACTATTATTTAATAAATAATTATTATTTTATGGTTTAAAAATACTTGCACGTTTGTGAATGTATTATTGTGTAAGGTGCAATTAATCAGCTTTTGTGTATCTTATGATAATTAAAATGCATGATTTTTGAAGTTATATTGAGTAGAAAAATTCAATGCATTTTTTATTTTAAGGTATTTTCACATTAATGTTGTATATTTCATTAAAAGTATTAAAATGTGGCAGTTCTGTGTCTCATCATTTAATATTTTATTCCTTTTCTTTTGGGAGAACAGGGAATAAACAATTCAGCAAGGTTGCTTTAGCACTATACATTTACCAATATACATTTTTAAATTAGGTAAAACAAAATATGTATGCTACTACTATTTAAAATATTTAATTGGGCCACTAACCTGGTTTGGTAGACTTATTTTTTCCCAATTGGCTCAATAAGAAATAATATGTTGAGCCAATTGGGAAAAAAGAAGTCTACCAAACCAGGTGCAATTGGGCCAATCGAAAAATGTAGATGTAATCAGGTCACTAGAAAATTTTGAGTTGGGGAGGTCTGACATTTTGTACAGTGTAAGGTTTGTGGAGGTCAATTTATTGGTATTCGCAATATTATTTAACGCCCCAAAAAAATGTCTTAACTAATTTTGTGCCTGTGTTGTTAGTAGATTGCTCTGCTTTTTTGCAACCCTTGGTAGACTGTGTTGGTCATTATGGAAATGATCTGGCTGCATCTGTGTTCTTTAATTTGTGCATTGTCAGTAGATCACCCTGCAGAACTTTCCACTACCATCTATGCTTTTATGGGATTGCATGCATAATGCAATGCATAGAATTAGGGCTGTAGCTATCGAATATTTTAGTAATCGAGTATTCTACCGAAAATTCCATCGATTAATCGAGTAATAGGATAAGAACTACTTTTTCTTTTTAAAGAGCAATACTAAATATACAAGAGAAAATAAGACAAGCATATTAATGAACAATTAATTTGTTGTTTTTATTGCTGAAATAGCATATATTAATAACTGAAATCTAAACCCATTTAGTGCATTTAATTGCCATATTACATAAAAATATGAAAATACAAATAAGGTAAGGTACAAATAATGTAAATAAGGCATAAATAAGGCATAAATCATAAAAACTAAAACATAAATTAAAACTAAGACATAAATCAAAATAATAGTATAAAAAAAAAAAAAAAACATTGTGCAACTTAACTTCCACCTTTGATCCTAACTAAAGCATGACATAAGCCTTTACTGTATTCTTAGAAGAACAAGAATTGTGCATTTTGTTAGGATGCACCAAATGAAAATTCTGGGCCGAAACAGAGAATTCTGGATGTGCTTGGTCGAAAACCAAAACCAAAAATGCTTTGTAATAATTATTTTATTAAATAATATAAAGTAATTTTGTAAGACTTTTAATTTAACTCTATTTTAATGACACGGAATTTAAAAATCACAAGCCAATAAAATAACCACACTTTTATTGAAAGAAAATTGAAAAGAAAATTGAAAAGAAAATATATTAACATTAAATATCAATGTATTATTTTTATTCAGTTATATGCAACAGAATCAGACATATCCTGATCATGTACACACAATGTACCCTTCAACTGCCTGAACAAACACTTTATACATGCAATGTATTTTAGGTGTTATAATAATTATATGATTGAAGAAAATTACAATTATAAAGTTATGTTTTATTTTTCTCTCACCTAATTTAAAACTGTTATTTGTTTTTTAATATAGCCTCATGAAATTTAAATTTTTCCTCAGAAAATCTGTGTTGTGTATCTGGTTATCAAACGAAGGCATAAAACATCAATTTCATTTATCTTTACATTTTGAAAATTTAACTTTTTTGGCAAACAAAGGGAATTTACTATTAAAATTAAAACATTTTGGAAATGTCTGATCATTCCTTAAAAAAATAAGTAAAAATAAGTTCATAATTTTAGCAGTAGTAGTACATTCTGCTGAACAAATATTTCTGCTGCGCTGTCTTTAAAAAAATGACTTTTATTTTGATGGGTTGCCATGAATACCTTTACATTTCTGTGTGTATATGATATGAGGATAGTTTTATTCAAATGAAACGGTGCAACACTCATAAAATGACTCTCAAAGCAGTTCTGGAGATTGTTGTTCGTGTGTTCATGTCCTCATTGAGACATCACACGCGCTTCAGTGTGTGTGTGGTAAAGGAAAATGCGCGTCTCTGTCTTCCATTTATACAGAGATATGATCAGGTAATATGAGTGGGAAATGAATAGAAATTATGATTCTGTGTATAGAAACATTGAGTAAACATGTATTATCAGCGAATGTGAGCAGAGCATAGCGGTGAGCAGATCAGTGAAGGAGATTTGACCAGCGTTGCCCAGATCAGCTGTACTGCATGTCACAGCACAGCAGCTCTACTGCAAACAGCAACAAGTATACTAACGGTACATAGACATTTCTTGTCGGTGCATTATTTGAGCAGACTCTGCTTTTCCGGTGAGCATGAGCGGTAACTGAGCAGAATGATAGAGAGGTGTCACGGTGCAGTGATGGCGGTTGAGGGAGATGGGAAACCTGAAAACAGCTGGGTGGTGCGGTGCGGCATATATTTTCGGCTGCCGAAAATTCAGTGCATCCCTAGTAAAAGGACAAAACGATTCTTCGAGGCACATAATTTGCCTCTATGATTTTTTGTATTCGAGTAACTCGAGGAATCATTTCAGCCCTACTTAGAATGTTTGCATTGTATGAATGTACTGGACTTCAGATATAAAAACAATGACTCATTAGGTAAAGTTTACAAAGTGTACATACTACCTAATGAAATAAGATGATTTGCATTTTCAATTCAATAGAATGTGTGGGAAACCCAATATGACTGGTGGATTGTTCTTATTTAATTTACATTGAGAGCAGAACTGAAATATTTTTGCTTTACACGTGGTAAAGAAATAAAGCAATAACTTTTATAAAGAGGAGAAAAAAAATTAAACAGATTTGCACAATATTCAGCTGTGGTTTGAATGTAATGCAAATGTGTGGTTCGAATCATTTGTGTTCAAACTTTGTTAAAATGAAAACTATCATGTTCCATTCCTTCCACTGGCACTGTAATAAAAAAGGAACAACAAAAGGTCTCTCTCAGTTGGCACTAGGGATGCGCGGTATACTGGTACTGTAAAATTACCAGTATTTATTATATTTCAAACGGTACGATATCATAATTTTGCATAATTCGGTATTTCATACGCTGCTGTTCCGAAGTTCACCTGTAGGCGGCAGTGCTTCTCAAATTGCTGCGCATCCGGTAAATGTGACACCAGAACAAGTGAACAACACGATGGATCAAACAGATTAAACTATTAATGCGCCCGAAACAAACAAATGAAGAGAACAGTTGATGTGAAATATGGCATTACTTTGCATACAAAACAGATGATAAAGGTGAACGAACTGACCACAGGAGGCAACACATCCAATCTGGCTAAGCATTTGTCGCTTGCTCATCCTGATCTTTTCCGAGAATTAGAGATCGACAGGTTGGTAAGTGCATCATAAATTCATAATTGTAAGTTTTATTCACAACTTTTTTGCGTGTTTTAAAGGTTTTCCGGTTAAATGTTTCATTCAACGGTGGTCAGACGTGCGCTTTTTCTGAGCCATTAACATTAACTTACACCTGAAGAGCCTGCACGGAAAAGCCTGTCTAACAGCGCCTGATAACTGAACCAAGTTATATTGTGAGCCAATACTGTCAAAACACAACAAGGTTTGTGTATAGACTAATTTGGTTATGTCTAAAAGGAAAGTAAACAGCGAGAATAAACGGATGCGCACCTGTGTATTAGATACGCGCAGGTCTTAAAGGGACAGAACCAAACATGCCGCCGACTCTAATTAAAGGGATAGTTCATCCTACTTTACTCACTCACATGTTGTCCCAAACCTGTATTCATTTCTTTCTTGTGCTGAACACAAAACAAGGTATTTTGAAGAAGGTGGAAAACCAAACAGTTGCTGGTCCTCTTTGACTTTGATAGAAATAAAAAAATACTGTGTAAGTCACTGAGGACCAGCAACTGTTTGGTTTTCCACCTTCTCTAAAATATCATTTATGTTCAGCAGAAGAAAGAAACTCACTCAGGTTTAAAACTAAACTCGAGTGAGTAAATGATGGTTGTGGCGAGGGGGGCATGGTTCAGTGAAGTCTGCAGCGGGAGAGAGGCTCAGGAGACGGCGGTAAGTAAGTGGGTCAAGTGCAAAATGAGGAACACCTGTGTCTGATTGCAGTAATTGGCGTGGAGTGACCGGATAAAAGCCACCGTGGAACGGGAGTTCAGAGAGAGATGGAGTGGAGACTCGGGCGCATGGTCTGTGACGAGAGAGACAGCCAGAACGAACACAGAGAGTGACCGCTGAGACAACAGAGAGAGTTGATGTACCGACGCAACCGAGAGAGTTGATGTACCGAGGACGCGCAGAGTGCGCACCTGTTTAAGTGTATCATAAAAAGCATTAAATCAACTGAGTCTCCACAAGCCAACCTTGTCCGCTTCCTTCCTTCCTACGAACTTTATTACAGTGGTGGCGAAACCCGGGAAGGAAGCCGGAACGCCGCCGCCATCATGTCGTCTCCGACGAGCTCGCCATTTGCGGATGTCATCCAGTCGCTCGCGGGACTCCACCAAGAACATCACCAAGCGCTGCTGGACATGAGGGAGGACCAAGAACGTCGTTTCTCTGCCCTCGTCCAGAACCAGCAGGAGGACCGCGAGCTGTTCCGGAGCTGGATGGACCGGGAGGTTCGGGCTGGGGGGATTCCACCAGCCCCAGCCCTGTCCACCCACAGGCCGTTGCAGAAGATGGGGCCGCAGGACGACCCGGAGGCGTTTCTCGACCTGTTTGAGAAGACCGCGGAGGCATGTGGGTGGCCCCAGATGAACTGGCCAGTGCGCCTCATTCCGCTGCTGTCCGGGGAGGCACAGTTGGCGGCGCAGCAGCTGCTAGTTCAGAACCTCCTGGTCTACGACGACCTAAAGCGAGCCATCCTTCAGCGGGTCGGCCGGAACCCCGAACAACATCGCCAGCGCTTCAGATCGCTAGAGCTGGGGGAAAACGGCCGGCCCTTCGTGATGGCTCACCAGCTCCGGGACGCGTGCCGCAGATGGCTGTTGGCTCGGGGAAGGCGGCGTCGACCAGATCATCGACCGTGTGGTGCTGGAACAATTCATTGCGCGGTTGCCCAAAAGACGCAGTGGGTCCAGTGCCACCGCCCGACCTGGCCATCCAACTCGCGGAGGACCAGATGGCGGCGTGCCATGGGGTTGGCGAAACCCTACCTTCCGTCTCTCTCTCTCTCTTCTTCTTTTTCTCCCTGTCTTTTCTCCCTAGGTCCCGTGCCGGCGTGCTACCCAGGGCCCAGCCCCGATGGAGGGGAGGACCGGCACCGGAGTCGGCGGCCGTGAGAGCCCACGCCAGGGAGGCGGGGTCAGCCAGCCCGAGCTCCACTTCTATTCCCGTTCCTCCGGGGTCTCCACGCCAATTCCTTGTCCCACTTCCCGCCACTAGGGTGGCGGGGAAGCCTGGGCCGGCCTGTTGGCGTTGCGGGGACCCGGGCCACTTTATCGATCGGTGTCCAGTGATGGAGGTGGGGACACTGGTCCGGGTTCCGGACGCCCCACAGGCTGCCCCCGATCAGGCTGGCGGGTACCAAATACCTGTGAGTATTAAGGGGGGTACTTATTGGGCTTTGGTGGATTCAGGATGTAACCAAACCTCGATCCATCAAAGCCTAATTCAGCCCGAGGCATTGGATAAGAGCTGCATGGTTCGGGTGAGGTGTGTACATGGGGATGTGGTGAAATACCCAGTAGTGCTGTTAGCTATCCAATTTCGGGGGCAAAAGCATAATGTGGAGGTGGCCGTTAACCCCCGCCTCCGGCATCCGCTGATTTTGGGAACCAATTGGCCAGCGTTTAAAATTTTATTGGGAGTTTTGTGTGTGGATGCCTCCTGCGGAAAAGAGAAGCCGGAGGGGGAGGCGGCCGTGCGAACGGGGGAGGCTGAGCCAGGACCCGCTGAGGCGGCGCCAGGGGAACGGAACGCGGTCGAGAGGCTAATCCTCACGGAGCGGGATGATTTTCCCCTGGAGCAGTCTCAGGACGAGTCACTGAGAAACGCGTTCGATCAGGTCCGTTCCATTGATTGCCAGCCTCTCCAGTCCGCACGGCCCCCTTCCTATCCCTATTTTGCTATTTTAAAAGATAGGTTGTATCGAGTGACGCAGGACGCTCAGTCAAAACAAGATACAACCCAGTTGTTGGTACCAAAAAGCCGTCGGGAAATGCTTTTCCAGGCGGCTCATTGTAATCCTATGGCAGGGCATCTGGGTCAGTCAGTGACATTGAACCGTTTAATGACCCATTTTTTGGCCAGGCATTCACGAGAATGTACGCCGGTGGTGTGCGGCTTGTCGTGAATGTCAGTTAGTGAATCCCCCGGCCTCCCCAAAATCACCTTTGCGCCCCCTTCCACTAATGCAGGTCCCCTTCGAGAGAATTGGTATGGACCTCGTCGGGCCATTGGAACGGTCAGCACGAGGGCATCGGTTTGCATTAGTTCTAGTGGATTATGCAACCCGATACCCGGAGGCAGTGGCGCTCCGCAACATTTCCGCAAAGAGTGTAGCGGAGGCTCTGTTTAGTATGATCTCCCGGGTGGGAATCCCGAAAGAGATTCTCACCGATCAAGGCACGGCGTTTATGTCACGAACCATTCGCGAACTTGACGAATTATTGGGAATTAAGTCGGTTCGCACCAGCGTCTATCACCCACAAACAGACGGAACGGTTTAATCGTACGTTGAAAACAATGATTCGAAAGTTCGTTCACGAAGATGCCAAAAATTGGGACAAATGGCTGGAACCCCTTTTGTTCGCTGTGCGGGAGGTCCCGCAAGCCTCCACGGGGTTTTCCCCCTGCATCGGGAGATAAAGTACTTGTATTGCTCCCCACTTCTAGTTCTAAATTACTCGCCAAGTGGCAAGGACCTTTTGAGGTCACACACGGCGGGTGGGGATATCAATTATGAGGTGGTTCGACGGACCGGGCGGGGACGTCAAATCTACCACCTCAATCTCCTTAAAAGTGGAGCGAGGTGGGCCGGTGATGCTGGCGACGGCAGTGAGTGGCGAGGACGATCTCGGGCCAGAGGTGATCACCAAAATCCAATCCCTCACTCTGGCCCCAGGGGGAGATCACCTCTCGCCCTCCCAGCTCACCGATGTAGCCAGGTTGCAAAAAGAGTTTGCAGACGTGTTCTCGCCCCTGCCCGGGCGAACCAACCTCATCCAGCACCATATTGAGACAGAGCCGGGCGTCGTAGTACGCAGCCGGCCATATCGTTTACCGGAACACACAAAAAAAGTGGTTCAGTCAGAATTAGAGGCAATGTTAGAGATGGGAGTAATAGAAGAGTCCCACAGTGACTGGGCGAGCCCGATCCTTTTGGTGCCAAAAACAGACGGCTCGGTTCGGTTCTCTGTGGATTATCGCAAGGTGAATGCGGTGTCGAAATTCGACGCCTATCCAATGCCGCGGGTTGACAAATTGCTTGATCGGCTGGGTACCGCTCGTATTTATTCGACTCTGGACTTAACCAAAGGATATTGGCAGATTCCCTTATCGCCCTTATCCAAAGAAAAGTCAGCCTTCACAACGCCGTTCGGATTACACCAATTTGTCACACTTCCGTTTGGGTTGTTTGGGGCACCCGCTACCTTTCAGCTCCTCATGGTTCTGAGAGCGCTGAGAGGAGCGGGGCTAATGGCCAACCCAAAGAAGTGTGCGATTGGAGGTTCGTTCTGGGTAATTTCTGGGAGCCGTCCTGACCCAGGAGATAGGGGGTGAGGAGCGCCCGGTGCTGTACATCAGTCGAAAGCTCTCTAAGAGAGAGACGATGTACAGCACCATTGAAAAGGAGTGTTTGGCGATTCGGTGGGCGGTCCTCACACTCCGCTATTATCTCCTGGGACGGGAATTCACCCTCTGTTCGGACCACTCGCCCTTGCAGTGGCTCCACCGCATGAAAGATACCAACGCGCGGATCACCTGGTGGTATCTGGCATTACAACCCTTCAAATTCAAGGTGATCTACAGGCCGGGGACACAGATGACTGTGGCCGACTTCCTCTCCAGAAATGGGGGGGGGGGGCTGCAGGCCGGAGGGCTTCCCGGCCTGAGTCGGGCGGTGGGGGTATCCGGCGAGGGGGGCGTGGTTCAGCGAAGTCTGCAGCTGGAGAGAGGCTCAGGAGACGGCGGTAAGTAAGTGGGTCAAGTGAAAAATGAGGAACACCTGTGTCTGATTGCAGTAATTGCCGTGGAGTGACCGGATAAAAGCCACCGTGGAACGGGAGTTCAGAGAGAGACGGAGTGGAGACTCGGGCGCATGGTCTGTGACGAGAGAGACAGCCAGAACGAACACAGAGAGTGACCGCTGAGACAACAGAGAGAGTTGATGTACCGGCGCAACCGAGAGAGTTGATGTACCGAGGGGCCACCTGTTTAAGTGTATCATAAAAAGCATTAAATCAACCGAGTCTCCACAAGCCAACCTTGTCCTCTTCCTTCCTTCCTACGAACTTTATTACAATGGTATAATATAAAACACTATGACATAATCGACAGAATTATTATTATTTAATGCTAACACAAAACTCTCTACTTTTGACAGAAAAAAATAATACAGCTGCTTTAATAGGAATCAATCTATATAGTGTTTTATTTGTATATTTGTTCATTCAATTTCTTGAACGCTCCTGCTAAATATGCCTATTGTACCTGAAAATAAAGCACTGTTTGTTTTATTTGTATATTTGTAATGTGTATCTTTTTTCTTATTTTTAATAACAAAGATAAAATAATGACACAGATTTTTATCTTCCCCCACTTTGGTCTAAATATCCACCATACCTTTTTATATTTTATAACCTTGAAAGTATTTGTCTTTGTAATAGTGAAATTATTTTGGCTGCACTGCTCAGACACAATAGTAAAATCAACATGACAAAGAATCGTGAAATTGTGATTTCTAAAAAAAATTGTGATATTAAATTTTTGCCATATCACCCCTGCTTTGACTGTTAGAATAACACTTTAAATAAACATTTGTTATAATTCATTAACAGCATTGACATTATTATAGAACTTATAAATGTAGGTCAATAATTATTTATAAATGCAAGCTACTAATATATGTTTTGTATGTTAACATTATGCATTAAACACATACCTAACATTAACCAAGATTATGGTATCGATACCGATTTAGTATCGATACTGAGGTACTATATTCTGGTATCGTACCGAAGCCAAAATTATGGTATCGAGCCATCCCTAGTTGGCACACTCCTTTTAAGTCAATATTACACAAGCAGAACAGCTCTGTAACACAAATACCATTTAAACCCTATTCCACAGACACTCTCCTCTCATAACGTCCTTGAACCTACTGTATGGCAGAGTGCCTTTGGGTTCTGGGGGAGCAGTCCTACATCATGTGAAAACATTCACCCTGAGAAGCCACTCCTCAACTAACAGCTTAACAAACAGCAGCTCGGAGATCTTCTGTCTTAATCCATTGTGAAATTCAGTATTAAAGCTATGAATGGCCTCCTGAAGGACGTACTCCTGAAACAGACCTAAGAGAAAGACATCTCCATTCCCCTCAAGTCTCCTTCACCTCCATCTCACTTCATTATACAGCGAGTGATTAAACTGCGAGAACTTTTCTGAAAAGGCAGCAGCTAATTTATTTGATTCAGCAAATCTGTTTATGAGTGCAACTTTGATCAGCGCGTGGATGTTTTAATAAGTTTTAATTTTATTTACGCATCCCAATGCACCCAGTCTGATATACAAACTTGAAAATCCCTTCTGGAGAAAGAAAGGGTATGTTTTTATGTTTTGCTAATAGTGGTAGCTCTAATTGTGAGTGACGTCGTGGGTTACACAGGGCTGCAGCATTCTAATGAGATCTTAGTCTACAGCCGAGCTCTGAGACTCCTGCTGAGGCCTGCTCTCCCTTGTGCTAATAAATGTGTAATAACATTAACTCCTCTAATATATCCAGATTGATGCATGCCTGACCATCAGAAATGGTTCTTTGGCCAGAAGATGTGGCTTATGCTAGCAGCTCGCTAACCTATTTTCTTCTGGTTTTGAGGCATTAGGCACATTTGCATAACTGTTCAAAACGAGTTTGTTCAGCAGGTAAACATAACAGCCCCGCTAACTCGACTCCCTGAGGAGTTACTGACACCACTAGCTCTGTATGGAATATGAACATTCCCGTAACAGGACTGGAAAGCTTAATAAAACAAGAGCTCTCTGGAAAAGTCAGTGGCCCCCCCTCCCTTATCAAAACTAAGAGGAAGAAGATTATCAGAGACTCTTTTTGCCTCTGTTACAATCTAACACACACACACACACACATACACATACACAGAGAGAGAGTAGAGGTGGGTAAATTCACACTCCTTTCACACGGGATCACGTTGCACTGCTGTTTTCTTTAATTAACCCAGAGAGCACAGCTGACAAGGTCAACACTTGCATCCCATGTGGATACTCAACATACGCTTCCATTATATACGTTTAAAAGGCTTGTGAAAAAGGAAGGGGAACATTTTAAGGGGGTTGGGGAAATTGTCATGACATTTTGCTGCTTCTAGGGGTTTAGGTTAAAACCAAAGACTAGGGAATCAAAACCTTTTCTTTCAATCTTCCCCCCTACTTTATTCTTTCTCTCCATTCTGCCAATATAAACAGTCACCTTGGCCTTTTCAGGATGAAGTACTTCTGCACCCCTCTTCCTAAGAGCCAAAGCCTGTGCTGTTTTTATAGAGATTAGAGCAAGGGTGAGAGACAATGTTACAAGTCTGTTAAAACTAGTTATTTATTTTGTATGCATGTGCAAACTGAGTTAACCAAAGCAGAATCGCTATCCTTATTCTATCCAGAAATGGCAATAGTTTTTTTTACTACAGTTGCTAGGCCACTGATTTCATTGATGGCATCATGAATTCACAAATGTACTGCTTTATACTGAAAGAGAAGATGCTACCATCACTCCATGCCCTTGGTCGTCGTGCACTTTTCCAACATGACAATGATCCTAAACACACATCTAAGGTCACTGTTGGATTTCTGAAGAAGAACAGGGTGAAAGTGATTCAGTGGCCAAGTATGTATCCTGATCTGAACCCAATCGAACACCTATGGGGAATTCTGAAGAGACAAGTTGAGCATCACTCTCCATCCAGCATACAATCTCTAAAAGAGGTCATTCTTGAAGAATGGAAAAAGATAGATCTGGCAAAATGTCGCCAACTTGTTCATTCCATGCCTAGAAGACTTGGTGCTGTCATTAAAAATCATGGAGGCCATACAAAGTACTAGATTTAGTAGTTTTTGTTGTGGGGTGTACTTATTTTTGCATCACCCTAATTTGAGTAAAACTGAAAAATGTGTAATCTAAGTTATATTATTAACCTTACTTTCATGTTATAAGTTAAACAGATGTTATATTAAACTTAGTCTTGTCAACATTTTGGAAATGGTTTTTGTGTTCATTGAGATATTGTTTAAAATTTTACTTTTCAAAGGGGGTGTACTCATTTACGCTGAGCACTGTACATGTTTTTACATCAAGTCATTCTTTCATAATGCTAACAAATGTTGCTACCCAACATACTTTGTCACTCATAAAACAATGACCTAAAACACTAACAACAGGTAACATTATACATTATTTTCATCTGTAATATTTATTTCCAAAAAGAATGGCCTGCATGATAAGTGGTCATTGTTTACATTACGGTGCACAATTATTCAATGAAATTAAAATGAAAGACTAACACCTGTCCAGGTACTTCTAATTCTAATGTTTTGTTTAGTTTTTTTTAGATTTGGAATATATTTCAATACAGTATTACTCTAGTAATGTATACAATTGCTGTCTTATTCAGCTTAGAATTATGTTAGGTTTTTAATTTCAACAGCTTTGAAAACACTCAAATCGGTCTGTAGGTACATAGAATTTTGGTTGTTGTGTCTGAGTGAGCAAAGAATTCATGTAATTTGAAAGGAAGTAGTCACTGAATGTATTTTGACAGTAGTGTTTTTGAGTGATCAAAGTGTTGAGAAATGGGTCCTAGGATCTGTACAAAACTGTAATAAGCAATAGGATGACAACCACATTTATATTATTATGTGCAAATATCCAGTTTTAAATAGTAAGTACTTACAAGTCATGGGTATCTTCAGCTTCCTTCAGCCGCTTTGTCAGTGCTCTGTAGTTTGTCTGAATGATGTGTAAACGGTCATGATGTTTGGCATGGGCTCTTCGCAGATCCTCATTCTCCTTAGTCTGTAGTTTACAGATGACCAGACATACACACAAACACAATTAAAATCTTAATTATATGAATTAGATGAATTCAAATGCTCATATGTGCACATAACCATGACAATGGGCAGTGGGCAATGGCGGCCTAATGGTTAGAGAGTCAGACTCTCAATATCATGACTGAGGTGCCCTTAAACAAGGCCGCAACTCACAACTGGTCCCCGGGTGCCGCAGCAAAAATGCCGGCTCACTGCTGTTTGTGTGCACTTCGATGGGATAAATTTAGAGCACAAATTCTAAGTATAGGACACCATACACTCACTGTTAAATCACATAAGAGTTAAGGGTAAAAAATAAGGGTAAAACTTTAGAGTTCACTATCAACTTTGCTTATTAACATGCATATCACTAGCATGTTGGCTGTATATTAGTACTTATAAAGTACTAGTTCCCTATTCTGCATAACCATATTTTAGATTCCTTAATCCTACACCACACCTAAACTTAACTACCTTACTAACTATGAATAAGCAGCAAATAAGGAGGTTTTTTTAAAAGCAAAAGTCAAAGCCAATAGTTAATAGTGAGAATTGAGCCTTCACAGGGAGCTTGACTGACAGTTGATCGGACTGCCGATCATTACTGCCACAATCATTACTGCCGAATCTGCCATTTTGTCCGTCAAAAAAAAAAAAACAGACAGGAGAGTAATTTAACGTCAGTGGACTTAAACTGAAAATAGTGTGTACTGACACGTTTCCATGATTTAAATAACATTCCTTCTGATATTCATTAGTTAATCATAATCATGATAGCATGATAATCATGCTTTAAGTAAATACGAAAAGACGATCGGTTCACGTTACGTTTGAACTGAGGTACTACAGTGATCTGTCATGACACATTAAAGAGCCACAAAATGCTATTTATTATTTGAATTTCTTAAAAACAAAGACAAACTTTGAAAGCCAATACTTTGTTTCATACCAGAAGTAACCTGCTCTGTCTTGTCTGGCGCGAGTCAAAATAATTTAACGGCACCCTTGATAAATATGATCAAAGTAGGCTGTGAAAATTTATCTGCATTGTTAATCCTTTTGATATTTTATTTTTAAAAATTCACAAAAATCTAACCTTTCATTGGATAATAAGAATTTAAAATGGGGTGAAATATTATTATGAAATAAATGTTTTTCTCTAATACACATTGGCCACAATTAATGGCAGCCTTTTATTCAATACTTTTTGAAACCTCCATTTGGCAGTTTGACAGCTCAAAATTTTCTTCTATAATGCCTGATGAGGTTAGAGAACACCTGACAAGAGATTCCTTCATCCAGAATCACTCCAGACCCTTTAGATTCCCAGCTCCATGTTGATGCTTCTTCTCTTCAGTTCACCTCACTCATTTTTCTACAGGGTTCAGGTCAAAG
Organism: Gymnocypris eckloni scoliostomus; assembly: GCA_027564155.1. Lineage (NCBI taxonomy): Eukaryota > Metazoa > Chordata > Actinopteri > Cypriniformes > Cyprinidae > Gymnocypris > Gymnocypris eckloni. The sequence continues at coordinate 1,042,367 of CM050416.1, read as the reverse complement.
GACTAGAATGGCCATAGCAGAAGCTTGGTTTTGTGCTCAGTGATCCATTTTTGTATTGTTTTTAAGGTTTGTGTTTGGATTATTGTACGGTTGGAAGATCCAAACATGGCCCATTATAAGATTTTTTTTTAATCTGTTGGTATTTGATAGAATCCATGATGCCATGTATCTAAACAAGATGTCCAAGATCTCCAGCAGAAATATAGGCCCACAACATCAAAAATACAGCAGTATATTTCATTGTACACATGGGGTACTTTTTATACCGATGTTTACCAAACCCATCTTGAGTGTTTGCTGCTAAAAAGCCAATGTTTTAGTTTCATCTGTCCATAGAAGCCAGTCCCATTTTAAGTTTCAGTCGTGTCTGACAACTGAATATGCTGGAGTTTGTTTTTGGAGGAGCTAGGATAATTTTTCTTGAAACCCTCCCAAACAACACGTGGTGATGTAGGTGCTGTTTGACCATTTTTTGGGGGGGTTTTCTGACCCCAAGACTCAACTATTTTCTGCAATTCTCCAGCTGTGGTCCTTGGAGAGTCTTTAGCCACTTAAACTCTCCTTCTCGCCGTGCATTAGGACGATATAGACACACATACTCTTCCAGGCAGTTTCGTAAAATTTTCTGTTGATTGGACATTTCCTAATTATTGCCCTCATGGTGGAAATGGGCATTTTCACTGCTCTATCTCTTTTATTAAGGCCACTTCACGAATTTGTGAAGCTCAATTATCTTTTGCTGCACATCAGAAATATCTTATTAGTTTTTCCTCATTGTGATGGATGATAAAGGGGATTTGGGCTTTGCTTTCCCTCCTATTTCTATGAAAAAAAAGCCATGTCTGGAGTGCTCAAAATTGTGAATACGAATGGGAATATACTTCAGAGATATTTTACTCATAAGAATTTCTAGGGGTGCCAATAATTGTGTCCAACGTGTATTTGAGAAAAACATTTATTTCATAAAGATATTACCCCCCATTTTAAATTCTTGTCATCCACTGAAAGGTTAGTTTTTTTCTTTTTTTTTATAAAAGATCAAAAGGATTAACAATGATCCTTCTTTGATCCTATTTGATCAGGGACACCGGCAAGGGATATAAGTATCGCTTTTTATTTATTCTCTTTCCTACTACTTGTTTCACTTCTGTTTTCGTTTTTATAACCAATTCTTACTATGTGTTTGCAGATCAATACTATCACTACCACTTGCAAACCATGTATCACACACTGTAGACAGCGCAATCCTAACAACCTGCGTCCTTTCCTATGTCTGCTAATACATTACTTTCTTTTTCTATTGGTCTCTGGAATTGTCAGTCTGCTGTCAACAAAGCTGATTTCATTACTTCCATTACTACATTTACATTTAGTCATTTAGCAGACGCTTTTATCCAAAGCGACTTACAATTGGGAGTACATAAAGCGATTAATCTTGAAGAGGCAAACATACAGAGGAAGTGCCAATAACACCAAGTCTCAGGCATTGTTCAAATAAGTACAAGCTAGCAAGGGAAGGCTAGCAAGTTTTTTTTTTTTTTTATGTAGTCAAGTAGAGTTGAAAGAGATGAGTTTTCAGTTGTTGCTTGAAAATTGACAGGGATCCAGCATTCCGGATGAGGGTGGGAAGATCATTCCACCGGCCAGGAATGGTGTAAGAGAATGTTTTGGAGAGTGATTTTGAGCCTCTCTGTGATGGTACCACGAGGCGTCGCTCACTAGCAGATCTCAGACTTCTGGAGGGGATGTAAATTCGTAATAGTGAGTGGAAGTAGGTGGGTGCTGAGCCTGTGGTTGTTCTATATGCAAGCATCGGTGTCTTGAACTGGATGCGAGCTGCAACTGGTAGCCAGTGCAAGGAGACAAAGAGAGGTGTAACATGGGCTCTTTTTTGGGCTCGTTGAAGACCAGTCAGCTGCATTCTGAATCATTTGTAGAGGTTTGATTGTGTTTGATGGAAGTCCAGCTAGAAGAGCATTGCAGTAGTCCAGTCTAGAAATGACAAGGGCCTGGACAAGAAGTTGTGCAGCATGCTCTGTCAGAAAGGGCCTGATCTTTCTGATGTTGTGTAGTGCAAACCTGCAAGATCGAGCAGTCTTTGCAATGTGCTCTTTGAAGGTCAGCTGGTCATCGAAGATTACACCAAGATTTCTGACCGAAGCTGATGGGGTAATTGTTGATGAACCTAACTGAATCGTGAAATCATGCTGTAGAGTTGGAGTTGCAGGGAAGACAAGAAGCTCAGTCTTTGCTAGTAGTCATTCAAGGCTAAACCTCATGGCTCTGACAGAGACCTGGATCAAACCAGAGGACAATGCTACACCTGCAGCACTCTCCAATAATTTCTCCTTTTCCCAGACCCCCCGTTTGACTGGAAGAGGCGGAAGTACTGGTCTGCTCATCTCTAATAATTGGAAATTCACTCCTTTATCATCTCCGAGTATAAACCGCTCCTTTGAATCACATTCGGTTACTATTACCTACCTTCTAAAAATCCATTTTGTAGTTGTTTATCGTCCTCCAGGACCACTAGTTAACTTTGTGGAAGAATTAGATTTGTTGCTCTCAAACTTTCCTGAGGATGGTAAACCCTTAGTTATACTTGGAGACTTTAACATCCACCTAGATAAACCTCAGGCTGCAGACTTCCACACTCTACTTGCCTCTTTTGATCTCAAGAGAGTGTTAACTACGGCTACTCACAAATCAGGCAACCAACTGGACCTTTATTTACACGACACTGCTCCACTGATCATGTGCTGTGCTTACTCCACTGCACACCTCGGACCACTTCCTCCTCACTTTTAACCTCAACATGATTCCTGACACATCACATACCACTCCACATGTCACTTATCGACGTAACTCGCCACCTCTACCCCGGCTATCTGCTATGGTTTCATCTTCGCCTCCTTTAAACAGTTATCATTTCTTGACGCTAACAGTGCTACTCACACTTTCTGTTCTACTCTGATGTCTTGTTTTGATACTTTCTGCCCATGAACCCTTGGCTATCTGTTCTCTCCGAACATTGTTCTAAACTCAGGGCTGCAGAAAGGGTATGGCGAAATCACTAAATCCTACAGACCTTAATTTTTATCGATCACTCCTCTCTGACTTCTCTGCCACTGCTAAAACTGCTAAGGACATACTATCATGACAAAATTAACAATTCGCCTAATTCTCGCATGCTCTTTAAAATTTTCCTCCTCCTTTGTCCTCCTCCTCCTCCTTCATCAACTCTAACAGCTGACGACTTTGGCACATTCTTCATTAATAAAATTACAAACCTCACTGCACAATTTTCCACACCACAATCTGTCAAACACATCTTACCAGCAAACACAAACTCTTAATAATAATTAATATAATAATAACTGTTAACAGTCATAATTAATAACTGTTGTATAAAATAATTTCCAAATGTGCACTCATTCGTGACTCATGTTATAACTTTATGAGACAAAAGCTCATTCAGGGGCATTTTTTCCCCTATAACTAGGGCTGTCCTTGTCATCTTTGCGCTCTTGCAAACTGGATGCTATGACTTGCCGTAGATTCCTCGTAGCCATGAGAGGTGTGTCCATGTAGATAAGCCAATAAATCTGCATCTTAAGTGGGGTGTGGCATTAACTTAACATTGGTCGGTGTGTGGTGTTATTTTAACGCGTGATGGCGTCTGCCATTAACTTATCGCCTTCCAACAATTCATGGAAGATTCATTATGAAAATATACACAAATGCTTGGGTAACCCTTCAACCATCATCTCATGTTTGGACTTATGCATTCCACATAATGCCGAGACTGTTTTAAAAGTGTTTTGGAAAGAAAACTGGTAAAAGGCACTGTTCTAAGGGTGCACTTTAGACTATGCAAATAAATTCCATATGGAGAAAAAAGGGTAAGCCATCCCTTTGTGACCCTTTCTGATGTCAACAGCCAATCACAACAGTGTAATGGAAAAGTGTCATATTACAATCTCTTCCACATCTGAAAGGGTATGCTTTTAGTAAATGTAGGCTCTCAACAGATACGCCTTGTTCTGAGTCTCCAGCTTGTGATGTAAAAACAATAACAGACAAGACCATATTTCCACTCTCAACCTCACAACAAGGTCATGCTCCCGGCAGCAAAGTCAAGGAACATTCCTCATCAGTGGAAGATGTAGCCACCGGACCAATCATCCAACCGCGCAGAACACAAACAGCAATAACAAAATAACTTTCCAGAGACCTAGGAATTAGTATATACTGTTAGTTTATGATTATCTAATGTGCAATATATAATGCTATTGCGTAACTATCAGTTTGATTACAAATTGAACCCAAGCCCCTATACTATATAAGCATAGTGTTTTTCATTTATTTTTATATATAAAACAAAAGCATGACTTTTTTTTCAAATATATTTATTACTGTCATGTGGAGCCAAATTAATAACAAGTTCTTAAACTATTATTTGGGATAAAGTGTTGCCACTGCCTCGCAGTCACTGTAGAACTAAGTTTCCACCATCAGGCCAGAAGCTCTGATGCGCTCCACTAAAACCCACCCTTTACACACCTCGCCGAACAACGACACGCAACCGCTTCATTTCACCAACAAAGAGAAGTTATCAGAAATAAATAACTGGAACTAGCGAGATCACAAAACAAATGCGATTAATGTTTTTGTTAAAGGTTTAAAACCAAAGCGTTTTACCAGTTTTACAATAATAAGTGCTACATTGATTAATTAGTTTGTGGCAGGATTGATAATTAGTCACACAGAAATAAAGTGGTATTTACCATATTTCACAAAAGAAAGACACACACGGCCTATAATTTAGTCGCGTCTGTTTCTGTTTATTTGTAGTCACAGACAGTTTAGGTCTACATCACATTTAGAAAGAATGATAATTTCTTATAATTTTCCATCAAAAATACAACAATGAGTAGCTTTAGCACTCTCTCTAGTCCCAATACATTGTTATATTTTCAGTCAGAAAAAAAGGGGGCTCCCGAACAAAAACTAGGTTAATGATTTATGACATACGCGGAGCTATATATGAACTTCGGGTATAAAGAGAGGAGATTATTGACATAAAATATGTAAATAAATAAATACATCACTTGTCTGATTTTTTCAGGCGGTCATATTTACTATGCTTACCATGGTAATGCGTGCATTGTCTTTTGCATTGCATATTTCTGCTTTGTTGATCATAATCTACATCGGATCTCAAACAGAAGTTATTTCAAATACTCGCTGCAGTCTGAAAGTGAGTTTTGAGCTAAAATAATTTTACAAGTCATTAATGTTTATGTTAGCTAGTAATTAAATTAAATGATACGCGGCACTGATGCTCTACAGACGCGGAGAAACTCTGACAGTCTTGCTTGTTTACTTCGAACCGGAAGACACTCCCACTTTAAACGCAAGGCCTCATGAGGTGTAGGAAACTTGTGGATAGAACACACTGCCATACAGCTACATTCAACTGAAAAACTTGCACTTATTAATTTATTTGTAATATTTTCTAGTTTAGTCAATTACTCATCTTATGGTAAAAAGATGAATTTAACAACATGTGAATAATACATACTAGCATTACACAATGGTCTTTGATAATTTTTATACTGCTAAGTTGAAATATTTTTGCTAGTGACACTCAAAAGCACTTTAAGTGGAATGACCAAAGTCATTACATCATTGAGATTTGTGTGAAGATCACTAGCAAAGTTTTGTCAAAGAGAGTGCTATTCTTTTCTGGATATTTTCTTTGAGCGCTTCACTGGGAACAAGGCACTGAGAAGCGTTTCCACACCAACCTGGCACCTGTAGCATTATTGTGGCCTGACATTTTGTCTGACAGCCAATAGGAAAAGGCTGACTTCTCCCTCCACTTAAACCCTGCAGCAGGAGGAACGCCTCAGAGAGCCGGGTCGCTCCCCAAATGCCCGTAAATATTGGTCTTTGCTTCACAGCTATTTGGAGAAAAAAAAAAAGGGGGGGGGGTTTCTCCGCCAAAGATTACATGGGACTTTTCAGGGGTGAACATATAGATTTTCCTGACAAGGCGGCCCTCTATTATTCTGACCTTAGCCAAGACGAACTCTGGCAGAGACAGCAAGCGCACCTTTCAGCTTGAGTGGCCAGGAGACTTGTCGAAAGGCTTTCTAAAAGGGAGGAAAGCTTGTTTACCGCTGCTATGACACAGCAGCCCTGCTGGGCGGGAAATGCAGGGCCCTGAACCCTGTTATTATTAACAAGGACAAAGAGAACAAACCAGCCCTAGACCGGTTGCCGATGTGACAAGTATGGATTTACTGCTCAGAAATTCACAAGAGGACACTCAGCCTTCAAACCAGAAAGACAGAGAATATGAGACAGAGAAGTGAAACAAAGCAAAGCGCTAATGAAGGCCTGCTCAGATTGAGTGACCAATGTTTCGTGTCTGAGTGACATCACAGCATAAGGGGGGTATTTAAAGTACCCTGCATGCATCCACCTGGGCATCAAAATCAATACGAACTTGAGGATAAGTACTCCACACCGCTGGAACCATTGACTGTCACTGAGCCTCACAAACTGAAGCATCTGACAGACAAAAACACAGACTAGATTAGTTTCCTCCAAATTTAAAAGGAAGGAAATGCAGGAACGGCGAAGATGGGAGCAGAGAAGAGAGCAGGGTATGAGAGAGAAGCTTAAAAAGTCAGAAGAGAGACATGGATGATTGGTTTAGTGAAGAGCTTGAGTTCTTTAGCAGTCTCCAGGCCTCATTGCCTCTGCAGACAGTCAATGTGTGTGCGTGTGTGGATGATGAAGGATGGAGGTCAGTTAGAGGACAACATCTGACTCTACCTGCTATGAGCTCCTTCATGCTGAAATTTTACCAGTCAGACTCACGCATATGCAAATACACACTCATAAGCCAAAGGGCAGCCAGTGTTTAAGACTACCATGGTTTTGAATTTAGAAATATATTTGTAATTATATTTCAAATATGTTTCTATTGTTTTAATTCATTAATTGGTATCATTTCAAACGGTTTCACAGCATTACAGTCTGGTGTTTTATATTTTAATTCTAAATATCATTAAGTAAATATAAAATTACGTTGTGGCCATTTTATTTTTGCTTTTGGTCACACTATTAACTACGACTTTGCCTCAATAAACTATTAATTTGCTGCTTAATATTTAATAAAGTATAGTAGTCAACATTTGAAGTATATCAAAAAAGTTCATCAAAGCTGTCCTAAGACAAGAACGTATTTTGGTTTTAGAACAACAAACAAGGTTTTGATCCACTTCAAATATTGACTAAAGTAGTTTTTTTAAGTTTAGATATTGAGTTGATTTAATAGTGAGGATTGGTCCCTAAACTAAAGTGCTACCATATTAGGGGCAGTCATGGCCTAATGTAGAGGGGTCTGCATTCCTGCGGCTCTCCCGCGGGAACCGACAAGAGTTCTTGCAAAGCGGGATACAATTTTCGAATAAAATGCGGTAGCGCTTGGTAACTCTGGTTTAATTTGAACGGAAGCGGGCAGTCTGATAATATCGCGTTCCCGACTTCCTTTCAGAACAGCATATCTGCACTTCACTCATTATTGTCGACCACCGGAACACATGCGCTGCATGCATGGACTAGCGCTTTCTGCGTCACGCATTTTATTTGCGGGGTCTGTGCGTGCAGCATGTGCATAACGGTCCTTAGAGCAGGCTGTATTGGTGATGAATATACAGCCCTCAGGCAGGTTGTCTATGAGGATGCCAGAGCAAAGTGTGGATGCACTGGCCTTGAAGGATGTTCAACTCAGTTTTGTTCATATTTTGTTTAGAGTATCATTTTAAATGACAGATGTCGTTTATTTTTTTTCTCTGTGACACTTTTCCTACTGTTAACAGCAAAATGTTAATGGAATTTTGTATTTTGACAAGATAAATAAAAATAACAAATAGGCAAAAAAAATTGTACAGCTACATTACTTTTTTTCTTTGCGACACTATTGTGTTGACAATACAAATAAGAAACAGAATACTATTTTTGTACAACCTACATTTTTATTTTCTCTGCGACACTTTTTTCCTACTGTATTGAAAGCCAAATGTGAAATGACTGAAATCTTTCTTTTTCAGTAGGATAAATTTAAATGTGAGATTCTGGAAACGAGATCTAAATTTAGCGGGAACGGTCGGGTCGGGTCGGGAAGATAATTATTCTAAGCGGATAGCAGGTTGTAACGATATTGGCAGGAATTCAACTCTACAAGTCACCAGAAGGGGGCAGCTAAAGAATCAGCGTCTCTCTAAACCCCTCCCTTTGCATCAGCGCAAAGCGCGATTTCGTCGTCACAGAACAAAGAGAAATGGCCACTAGAAGATTTCAAGAGACACATTCATTTCATGATAATAATTCATCTACACAAGGAACATGTGGATATTAATTGTGGTACTCTTTCTCTCATATGCTTGTGGAATATGAATTATTTGGGAAAACGTGGGCTGATTTCTAATCATACTTTAAGCTGGAATGTTTAGGTGGTGTTTAGACTTTTATGAATGGTTGCAAAATTATATGAATCAATAAGATAACGAATGTGATATTATAATGTGTAAACCTGACAAGAGTTTTAATACATGGGTAAAAGTTATTTTCATCGCATGAAAATGCCTTGCAAGAGCACCGTGCAGGCGGGGCTTCGCCCATACGGCCGCTCTGATTGGACCAGCCGCCTTTGGGGATGTCCAAACGGACTGTTTAAACGATGCGCGCGAGCGCACCCGCTTCTTCTGGCGCTCTGACTCTCTTGAACATGGCTTGAACATCTCTGAAGCTACGCTTCCCGTTTTCGCGGCTACGCCCTACAACGCGCGCCGGTCCGCTGGACGCTCACCTCGGAACCAACCATCGGAGGGGGTCTAAGACTGTGCCAAAGCCGTAACGGAGCCACGAATTCGACGATTGCAGAGGAGAGCTTTCCCGGTGACGTCACGCAGCCGTCTCAAGTCTCCACACGAGAACAACCGAAGGAGCACGAACCGAACACGTGACACCCGAAACAAAGAACTCACGCGGGAAACGAAACCAACTTCGAGCCTGCTTTAAACCAATCCAAGCAAGTACAAACTGAATTCCTAATCCTGACTAAACCGTTAAAATTCGATCTGAATGCAGTAACAAAGCAGACGTATTTTGTTCGTGATCATTTTCTGGTTAGTTAAGCTATGAAGTAGAAAGAATGGTGTTCTTTCACACACAGTTAACCTCAAAACTCTCGTATGCCTATGTGTGTATGTCTATGTCTTATCAGTTAATCCATTTATGTTAGAATAGCAATATCACGAATAAACCTATTCCATTTTATAAACAAGTGTCTCTGGAATGTGATTTTAAGTATTTTCATCCTTATTTTGCCCAACGATAACGCAACCTAGCTCAAAAACGAGAAATTATTAATCTCGTTTATCTACCGGGGCCACGGAATGGAAGCGAGATTGTAATTGAGAGTAACAGAATGTACCTTTAGTGATTGCTGGACAAGCACTTAATAAGGTGTAAACTGTAAATAAATATTAATATGACTTTAATCAAGCATATTAAATATTTAATAACTAATTCGGAGCTGAAACAATAGCTCTATATTAAACTGTATTTTATTACATAAATGGTGGAGGATAAAAGCGGGCAATTAAGACTAAGATCTGATAAATCAAACCAGAGACAATATAAATATTTCTCACTTTTATCCGGAAGAATTGAGTAAATATAGAGAAACAAACGGTTATTTGTGATATTGCATTCTTGTTTGTGAAACACAGTGAGTTTGAATGAAAGAGTGTAACTGTTAACTCGAGTTCGAGAAGAAATTAAACTGCAGTAAATAATTAATAAAAAGTCGCTCTAAAGCGCATGAGAGGCGAACGAGCGTGTCCCTTGTTGCCCCTCTCTTAAGGCCTTCGTGGTAATGCTTTTGTTAGTGCGTGTTCCACTGCAAACCCAGCCACCTGACTCCCGCTGTAGAATATTAAAGTAGCTATTTAAGTAATTCTCAGCCCATTTTTGAGTTCACGAGTGAATTCAAACGCACGGCGCTCAAAGGAGTGGCCAGTCGTTTTTGAGAAAGGGAGAGATTGTGCAATCGATTGTTTGTGTTTATGTGTGCGGTCTAAACAGACAAATATTCGCATAACAGCCCGAGGCTTTGATGGGTTATAAGTAACCCGTAGATAAATTTATCTCGCCCTAAACAAGTGAGATTATGTGTTGTAAAGATTCAAATCTGACCAATGCTGGACTAATCTGAAGGGTTAGTCTGGAGCATTTTCCTTCTCTCCTACAGGCACTGAGTTGCCATAGCGACCAGTTTAGCCACGTGGAGACTTGGCCACGTGTAAGCTAATAGCGCTAGCGCATATAAGCTAAAGAAGCTTTAGCCATGCTGGTAGCATTACGGCTAGCGATTAGCACATAGCATTTAAAGCTTGAATGCAGTGGGTGTGTGTGAAAAAGCCACTCACGTTTTCCCTCTCTCATTTAAAAGACTAACGTACGTTTTAAGTTGGCTGTGTTAATGTTTCCCAATCATCAGTGTTAACAATTTCACAGGTTGGTTTAATATAACAGCTGATTAAAGTCTTTTACCTTTGTGGGACCAGCTTAATAAGTGGTGGGTTATTAGAAGATAATTCAGTATTACTTTGATAATATGGTGAGGTTGATTTAGTTCAATTATAATGGCTTTTTATGATTTCATAACACATCAATGGATGAGCGCTATTGTTAGGAATTTTTAATTGTTAATTGAATGTCACAATTGATTACAAATTAATTTTGAATTAATTTAATTTAATAAAATTTTCAATTCCTGCTTCCAACAACAGCATCCATTTATGAACCATAAACGCTCTTATAATTTGACCACTACAATAAAACCTTAAGTTATCAAGAGGGCCAGAAATTTTTAATTTCATTTACAAGTAGGATACGATTGATTATTATTTTATTTTTTGATGTTAAGGACAATGAGAGGAATGCTTAAGTTTGGAAATTATTTTAATTACTATTATGGGAATCCAAAACTAGTGATTTAGAAGCTGTAAATTAATTTAATAATTAATTATGAATTCGAATAATTACATTTAATAATTAATTACACTTCCTGTTTACATTTTGCAACAATATTGGTTTGTCAACTCAATTGCAGATTGCATTTGTAAATTCTAATCCTAAGTGAATCCTATTAATTTTAATTATAACATCATAAATTTTAATTAGAAACCAAATTCTAATTTTTAATTCTAATTTCAAACTTAAATACAAGTCTGGCTCTATCTGTAGGCCATACTTCATTTCCTTAGGTGATCTGATTAACTCAAATAAATTTAATAATAATTTAATTAAAATAATTTTATTAAATTAAAATTAGTCCTCTTTACTTAGGCCTGAGAGTAGATAGTGCTCCCCTAGTGTTGTGTTGGAGTGACAGTGACACCATACAGTCAAAGTCATTTCTCACCAATCTGGAGCATAAAACGTAACCTTAGCATAGCGACTCAACAGCACCACCTTGTGCCAACGTATTAGTTTTAAATCTTGGGAATAAATCTTAATTTCTCTTTTCTTTTCTCCCTGTTACTAACTTCTAATTTGACTTGTTTGCTTAAAGCTGCCAGGGAAGATCACGAATAGAGCGAAATGTCACAATTGAACAGATATGTATGAAACTTGAGAACCACCTTCAAACTGTTTATCATTTACCTCTATTGTGAAATCCTACCCTCCCAGTTAAAGCAGGTGCAATGAGAAGATAGACATCGGCAAAAGTTTTAAACACGCTGAAACACGCTGACCAGCGTTGCGGTGTAAAATCCTGCCATTAAGGGACAAGCACTGTCATTGCTGTTATTTTCCTCCATCAAGGAGAAAATTGAAATAGCAATAACAGTCTTATTACAAAAGAGAAAACTCGCCTACAATCCTCTGATTAGAAGCGCCTTCTAAATCAGACTTAACAAAGCGAAGAAGAAAATCTGCTATTAAAAGAGAGATCTGTTTAGTGCTATTGTCCTTGTGTACCCATTCTGTGTGTGTGACTTTCTCCTGTTTAAAAGGAGTGTGCCCAATAATTTATCTGCAGAGACTACAATTAGAAGCACCTGAGAGGACCACAGAAACAGAATCACACTCAACACTAGCATACACTACACTGTGCACATTCACCCCTGTTGTTTTGTTTGTGTTTTGTTTTGCTTTGTTTCCCATCCAAGGTCTGTGTCAGTTCGGTCCAAGATCCCATCACCGCCAGAACATGTATCACCAGCCAGAACATGTCGGTCACTGGGAAGGACTGGAAATGTGGCTAAGTGCTACAACAAACAGCATCCTCCCTAAAGCTGCTGAAGCACTCCAACATCAGACACAGGACCAACTAGATGACAACATCACAAGCATCATGAGACAAGACCCAAGTCAAAACTACAATCACAAAGAATTAGCCAAGATCACCTCAAGCTTAAGTCACACACTCATCGCCACCCTCAAACTGAGCGACAAAGCACGCCGCACAACGCCAGCAGGAGCTGACAAGCGCACAACGACGACAGAGCAGCTGGAACGTGAAGCTCAGGTACGACGGGAAGGGACCGATGAGGTGGAGCAGCGCCGATGAGGAGATCAACAGGCTAAAAGAAACTCTAGAAGCTACCAGACACGAAATGCAGCAACTCAAAGAGGACTTCGCTGATTGTGCAGACAAGCTACAGTATGCAGAGAAGCTACTAGAAGGCAAAGACTGACTTCAGGGACAAAAACAGCAGAATCAAGGCCCTCGAAGCTCATTTGGCTGAATCAAGAAACGAGATCAGCCGCCTAACACAACAGCTCGACTACGCCACAGAGGAGTCTGAAAGTTTCAAGAGGAACTCAAGCACGCTTACGAACTACGCCAGGAGCCGTCAAGGACAGGACGCGTGCACCAACCGCACCCCTGCCAAGCAGGACCAAGTCACCTGTGCCTGGACTGACACGTGAACATAAGACAGAGGGGGTGATGTTAAAACAGTCACCAGCGCCGTCTGAAGAACTTTATATCACGACAGAACCAGAAGAATCTGCTGCAGCCAGCCGCAGATCGTCGCACAGCTTGGACCTAAAAGACCTTGACAAGCTCGCCCAAACGTTGGCAAATTCAACCCCAGCGTGCCAAACAGCCAAACGCGGTCCAAGCGTATCTGCAAGATATTGATTTCCATCTGGAAATGCGACCTAACGTTACGGACAAAGATAAACTCTATTTACTCCGAACGACATCCAGCCCTGAAGTACGCAGCTTCCTGGACCGGCAGCCTGTTAACACAAAGACTGATTACCAACGGCTGCGAAAAGCCCTTATTAAAGAGTTCGCCGACCCTGAGTCCGATCAAGGCTTAGTGGCTGCCCTGGAGACGAGACAAGGACGCCACGACACTCCTCAAGCTTACTATAGTCGACTCAGACAAGCATATTTTGGAACTCGCAATGATTCTGACATGGAAGATGAACTGAACTTTAAAACTCTCTTCCTCAGGAATCTTCATCCTGGCATAAGCCACCATCTTGGCGTTCGCATGTCCACGAACGATGAACACTCAGCAGTTGCGAGACTTGGTGCAAAAGGCCTACTACAAACAAAAGATGGCCTCAGAAAAGAGCACAAAACCCCAGCAGTTCTTGATTTCAACACGCAACACCATGAACTGGCTCTAGAGGGCACCCAACGCCAAGACAATGCTAAGCCACCACACAGAGAATGGAATGCACTCCCGTCCAACAGAGAACGAGACTCACACGCTGACACCGACCTGAACAGAGGTATGACCGATGGGATGGAACCGCGTGGGCGTCAACGCTCACCTGGGCGACACTGGGAGAAGTGGTCTCATGAGAATCAGTGGGAAAAGGAAGGCGAACCAGAGTCAGCCTGACTAGCTGTCAGGACGGAACGGCAGTGACAAGCTGAACAAATCAGCCCCAGAAAACAGCACCGCTTCACCTTGCTCTCAGAGAACAGTAAACACCCTAACTTCAGATGGACATGAAACCCCACCTGAAAACCCAGCAACAGAGTTAAACACTAACTCAACACCCAATACTCCAAATCACAGCAGCGTCCAACAAACACCTGCTGATGAAACTCCAAGTTCCTGAAAGTGCTGTCTCAGTCACCTGCCATTCCTCCGGAGAACACCAGATCAGGTCTGACATCCTAAACGTTTCCTCCCAAACTCCAGCCCCTCAAATGACCAAAACGATGCCCTCACCACAGCAGGTGCATCACATGAAGAGTCCTGGACCTTTCATGCCCTCCCACCCAACCCTACAGTGGCAGCAGTAACCCGCCGCCAGCACGCCACTGGCGAGCACACCCTGCCCTCCTGCATTACCATACCACCTCAGTTCGCTGCTGGATCTCCTCACCCTCACATGCGGATTCGTCACTCGAACCATGACAGCTCACATGTCAAAACCATGTAACACATCCTCCGAGCTCCGCAAGCTCCACCCTGTCGACTACATGCTGCATCTGCAAGACGGTGTCCACACGTATGTCCCTGAGCCACTCACTGCGCCACAGCTCGTAGTACCTCACGGCCAGAGGGGAGTACGCACACGACACGCACGATGCACCATGATGGGTTGCCAGTGCCAACCGGCAAATCCAAACCACCGACAGGAAAAGGGGAAGATCCGACCCACTGACACAGACCGACAACCATATGCACCACACAAGCATAACTATTGTCATTTTAGGAAAACATATAGCAACCATGCTTAGACACAACCCATATTCTCTCCTCCGCAGCACTGCTAGGACCAATCTAGTAGAGAGGAGTTACTCTCAAATTTTTTTTTTTTTTCATTATTATATAAATTTTTTTTATTATGTATTTTCTATTTTTTTATTTTTTTTTTTTTAGTTAAATTTTTTTTTTTTTTTTAATTTACTTTATCGTTTGGTTTCTTTATCGCGTGTCTCACTTTGTGTTTCCTTTTCTCTTTTTCACTTTGAACCCCTTAACCAAACCTTGAATCCAGGTCCTGAAATTGAGATCGACTTCCGTCAGTAAAGTCGTTGTAATTCGCTGTGAGAACCGCTGTCGACCGATCGAGGCCACCCGCCAAAATCATGAGCGACATGATACGATGTAAGTTCCTCGATTGACAACGTAGCCATGAATAGGATTCCGTGCTACGATACCTCTTAGCCTTGTTCAAGCGATTTAACCCGGCCACTGCGGGCCCCTAGTCTCATCCAAACCCATCTCGGCCCTTTCCCGGTAGCGCTATTCCCATATACGCAAACCCGGACACAGGTGATTTAGTTGTTTTCAGTTTGCCCATTATCGGCGTTAATAATGTTTACCGGCTCAAAGAGGCGTTGTGAATGTGGGATTACGGCAAGGAAAACCTATGTCAAAATCCACTCCTAAAGTCGCTGCGTATTACGAGAACAACGAACAGTTGTATCTGGCCCCAAACTCAAAGATGGGCACGCTCACTTAGGACATTCACTCCCCTACCCGAGTAAACTCTGCGTGGCGATAATACCAAGGGCATCTGCGGTTTAGAATCCATTAAACCCGACACTAGTGCCCGCGAAGCAACACCACGTTCTCAAGTTGAGGTAACGCAAGCCGAAATCATCAGAAACCGATGGCTGGTCAACACCCAGCACGAACAGCCACCCTCACATGCGATTAACACGACACCACACGCGCATTAATTTGCCCAACCAAATGTTATGGATCACTGTCCCGAAGGCGTGATCCTCCATATTGACGAGTTAGCATTGTATCACCTCACCGGCGATGAATATCAGGTTGAAATCGAAATCTCTTATTGAATTGACACCGCTGACAGCGCTAGAAGCTATCGCTCGCCTTCCGCCCGCCGCGCCAATTATTCGGTCCTGGTCTGCCGCTGACACGCGGCGCTTTGTATCTCTACTATCGTAGGATATGTTATGAATTTGACACTGGCCTTCCTCCTACACAAGCGAGTGAGCGTCGTTCAAGAGTCTCTCAACAAATGCACGTCAGGCATCCCTCGCCTTTTCGACGTGGTAATCCCGACCGAGAATCCGAACCCGAGAATTTGAACAACCTGACTGAGATCATGCCTATACCGCCTCGTCGAGCCCCTGACAATTAAAACAGTCAAAATGACCCAATTGTCAATAATGATAAACAATGCATCCCTATGTCTTCTCAAGTTTCTAACCTGTTCCTTCCCAAATTACCTGCACCAGGCTTTAGTCAGTGATAGGAATGATGTTTGTGTCTTGTATGTGCCTGTTCTTCCTGCCTCTTGTTCCAGGGCCTTGACAATGTTCCATCAGGGAACATCACCAAGCCCGAGGGGATATGTAACGTATATTGGCAGGAATTCAACTCTACAAGTCACCAGAAGGGGGCAGCTAAAGAATCAGCAGCCCTCTAAAACCCTCCCCTTTGCATCAGCGCAAAAGCGCGATTTTCCTGTTGTCACAGAACAAAGAGAAATGGCCACTAGAAGATTTCAAAGACACATTCATTTCATGATAATAATTCATCTACACAAGGAACATATATGGATATTAATTGTGGTACTCTTTCTCTCATATGCTTGTGGAATATGAATTATTTGGGAAAACGTGGGCTGATTTCTAATCATACTTTAAGCTGGAATGTTTAGGTGGTGTTTAGACTTTTATGAATGGTTGCAAAATTATATGAATCAATAAGATAACGAATGTGATATTATAATGTGTAAACCTGACAAGAGTTTTAATACATGGGTAAAAGTTATTTCTCATCGCATGAAAATGCCTTGCAAGAGCAACCATGGCAGGCGGGCTTCGCCCCATACCGGACGCTCTGATTGGACCAGCCGCCTTTGGGGATGTCCAAAACGGACTGTTTAAAACGACGCGCGTGACGCCGCGCTTCTTCTGGCGCTCTGACTCTCTTGAACATGGCTTGAACATCTCTGAAGCTCGCGCTTCCCGGCGCCACTGACCTAACGCTCCGGTCCGCTGGACTGCTCACCTCGAACCAACCATCTGAGGGGTCTAAGACTGTGCCAAAGCCGTAACGGAGCCACGAATTCGACGATTGCAGAGGAGAGCTTTCCGGTGACGCCACGCAGCCGTCTCAAGTCTCCACACGAGAACAACCGAAGGAGCACGAACCGAACACGTGACACCGAACAAACAAAGAACTCACGCGGAAACGAAACCAACTTCGAGCCTGCTTTAAACCAATCCAAGCAAGTACAAACTGAATTCCTAATCCTGACTAAACCGTTAAAATTCGATCTGAATGCAGTAACAAAGCAGACGTATTTTGTTCGTGATCATTTTCTGGTTAGTTAAGCTATGAAGTAGAAAGAATGGTGTTCTTTCACACACAGTTAACCTCAAAACTCTCGTATGCCTATGTGTGTATGTCTATGTCTTATCAGTTAATCCATTTATGTTAGAATAGCAATATCACGAATAAACCTATTCCATTTTATAAACAAGTGTCTCTGGAATGTGATTTTAAGTATTTTCATCCTTATTTTGCCCAACGATAACGCAACCTAGCTCAAACTTGAGAAATTATTAATCTCGCTTTATCTACCGGGCCACGGAATGGAAGCGAGATTGTAATTGAGAGTAACAGAATGTACCTTTTAGTGATTGCTGGACAAGCACTTAATAAGGTGTAAACTGTAGGTTAAATATTAATATGACTTTAATCAAGCCATATTAAATATTTAATAACTAATTCCCGGAGCTGAAACAATAGCTCTATATTAAACTGTATTTTATTACAAGGTGAAAAAAGAGTGAATGTATTGTGGGAGCGGGTGGGTGCGGAATATAACCTAGCAACCTCTAGCTTAATGGTTAAAGAGTCGGACTTGCAACTAGGGTTGGGTATCATTTGAATTTTATCGATTTCGATTCCGATACCGATTCTGCTTATCGATTCCGATTCTTTTTGATTCCCAGTTTCGATTCCAATGTGATTAAATAATGATATCAAACATGTATCCTGTGTCTCTTTTAGCAAACCATTTATTGGAGCTGAATACCATGAAAAAAAATCAACAGGCTACATAAAAACTGAACTCTTTAAGAGCTGTTTGTGTGCAAAATAGAGCTGCACGATTCTGGATAAATTAAATTTTTTCCCAATGGAAGTTGTGGTTCTCTCATGATTCTGAAGAACAAAGTATTAGACAACTAAACAAAATCACATGTAATTTATGATTTACTCACTATAAACATGTATAATTAGGGTTGGGTATCGTTTGAATTTTATCGATTTCGATTCTGATTCCGATTCTGCTTATCGATTCCGATTCTTTTTGATTTCCAGTTTCGATTCCAATGTGATTAAATAATGATATCAAACATTTATCCCGTGTCTCTTTTTAGCAAACCATTGCACGAGAGCCTATATTTTTGTATGCATTTGAGAGACGTTCTGAAATGTAATGCAATACATGTAACCCCGGTCCGCACCATCATGCGGCGGGTCTCGAACCGGAATGCCGGCGCTCTTCAAGGAGGCTAAGGCTACAGCCTCTGGCGTCAGTCGCTAAAGAGCGCCTCTTTTGAGGTCAGGGAGTGAGGTTTACACACAGCCCTTACTGGCATACATCCGTTACACATGCATGCACAGTTTGCAGCTTTAATCGCCTTTTTTGGTAATTTCATGACTTAACTGACAACAGACTCATATGCAGTTTTTCGTGTGCTTATTTATGATGACGCGATCAGGGCGTGCGCCGTGAGCACAGTGACGGCTGACAGGACAGGAAAGATTGTTTTACTGACATATTGCCTAACAGCGTCTCACTGTTCTATCGAAGCTCATTTGGCTGATGTACCTTTTCCGCGCTCATTTGACTCGCGCCTGGCGCTGAGGCAAAGCTGCAGTGCGCATCTGTAAAGTCTCGTTGGATGTGGATGCAAAAAAACACACTGGTTCCGCGTCTTAATAAAGGCTTTTCTTGTCAAGAAAAAGGGGACAAAAACTGCAGTTTTGAGCAGGGTGGCCAAGCTTAGATCAGTGGTGGCACTGCTGCACGGATGAGCTAAGTGATCACAACATTGTGATCGCACACCTCAAAGGTTGAGGAATGAAACAGACAAATGATTTTAATTTAGGAATAGAATCACGTTAGTGTTTGAGTCATGTTCGTGACCTTTAACGATCTATTAAATTAATGTCATGTTGGTGGTGACACCTCTCTTGCAACATGTTTAGCTATCACATTTCTTATACTTAGCTTTTTTGGCTTCTGATCGCAAATTCAGCCAAACTTTGGGGGCTTTGATTAGCGAGCAAGGTCCTGGCAGATTGCTATCACACCGGTCCTCACAGATGAAGAAAAAAAGCGCATAAGAATCGATAGGAGGAATCGAAATTTACATTTAACAACAAGTATCCGATTCCTGACCTTAAGTATCCGATTCTGGAATCGGAATCGATTTTCGATTCCCAACCCTACTTGCAAACCCAAAGATTTCGGGTCGCGGGAGTGAATGATCGCGCTCTTTCACGATCAATACCAAAACTGAGGTGAGACCCTTGAGCAAGGCACTGAACCCCTGACTGCTCCCCAGGCGCCACAGCAAAAATGGCTGCCCACTGCTCCGGGAGTGTGTTCACGGTGTGTGTGTGTGTGTGTTTACTACTCACAGCTGTGTGTGTGCTCTTGGATGGGTTAAATGCAGAGTATGGGACACCACACCATACTTGGCTACACATCACGTCACACTTTTTCATTTTTTTATGTTTTGGAATCATGACATTTTTATATTTGTATATATATATATTTTTATTTCAGTGCCGAAAATGTTTCTTCTTTTTTTTAAACATAAATTTTACAATTTTTTTATTTTAAAAATAAAAACAACAATTCAATTTAATTATATGACACACTGAACTCCTGTGTTATATTTCTAAGGAGCAGGAGAATGGGTAACATTTTATTTGTTATTTTTATATTGTTACATGTACTTACTATTATAATAACAATAAATTATGCATAATTACATGCAAACAACCCTAAGCCAAGCCCTAACTATACAGTAAGTACATGTAGTTCATTAATATTATTCCGTACTTAAATGTATAATTACACTGTAACAAGGACACCTTAAAATAAAGAGTAAACAAAGAATGTGGCCAAAACATTCAAATAAGGACATAAATCTCCTAAGAGGTCTCCAACGAGAAGATAATAGAACCACAGTGACAGAATAAAGCAAGTATTTAATGTTCACCTTAAGCGCAAGTAATTCCTGCAGGCACTGAATCCTTTGCTCCTGACTGTCTACTCCATCACTGCTACCGCCACCTGGAGACAGAGATTCGGCACCCTGACAAAGACAAAAAGAAATCGATAAAACAATAGAAAACCCTTTTCATCAACACAATAGGCAAGTTGTTAATTATCAAAAGAAAAAGATGAGCAATAGCCCTTTCACGTACGAACACACAAACATCAGCCTGCACACTCTCTGAAACCTAACAGGGGACACGGGCTGAATCACGAGGCATGCTGCTGAAGGGTTCTCTGTGCAGGGACCTAATGAGCATGTTCATTTCCATTTACATTGTTTCTTTGACAATAATGATGTCCCATTAGGGGAGACTAAAGGGTTATAGAGTGAGAAACGCGCCAGGCCTCATTACCAAAGGTGGGGAGGGAGGTGCCTTTAATTGCTCTATCAGGGCCCAGAGTTACACTTGATAGGACAACAGAAGCAGACTTTGGGGAGAAAGAAAAAAAGGGAATGAGAGAGAGAGAGAGAGAGAGAGAGAGAGAGAGAGAGAGAGAGGAAAGAGTGGGCTCTCTCTAAAGTACCTAAAAACAGTGGAGAGTTGTGTGCAAAATCTGGTCAGGGCACTGAAGGAAGGCCAGATGGCAGATCAACTGTGAAAGAGTGAAACTACAAAAGACGCACCACTACAGTTTGAGAGAAGGAGATCTACAGGGACCAGATCAAAAACCCTTAATCTAGGAAAAAAACTCTAATACTTCAGAGAACTGAAAATATCCTTTAAAAGCTGATTAGCTCTTGACTAGGCTTCCGTTGAGTACAACTAACTAGAGTCACTTGCTTGGAGCTCTTCGTCCAAAAGGATCTACCCATTGATGTCTTGAAGTCAACTCATTAACAGCATAGCTGAACTTTCCTTTGACACATGTCCCAAAACCAGACTTAATATTCTCAGCATACACAGGAACAGTGGTGTCCTCATCATCAAAGACCTCAACTCTGCAAGGATTAGCAAAAGAGTGAAATTAAAGCTTACAAAGGAGAAGCAATCAATACCTGAATATAGAGAACAAAGAAACAAATCCTTCTCATAAGGATATTAAGCACACATAACCATGTCAAACGAAGAATAAAAAGTATTTCAGCATTATTATGTTGATAAGCATGCGATAGGATATGCATGATGATAAGTATTTCAGTGTTAACTGTACAAAGAGAAAGATTTTCTGTGTTTAGTGTCAGCTACACAACCAAACTCATATCATAAAAAAATATCTGGCCCCAGCCAGCAATGCAATGCATGGTGCTACTTTATCTTCCAAAACATATTCAGTGTAATGATATAACTTATGCTCACATTGATAAGAAGTTCTGTGTGTCTACAGTAGGTTTCTGTCATGCATGAATTCTCAGGATATAGACACACACACTATCACATGATACTTAAAAAAAAGAGCTGTTTGGAAGGCCGTATTCAGTACACTTACACTTTCATTAAGATGGCAAGAAGCCTGGAAAATACTGTTAAGGGGTGAAAGATGATGTTTTACAGGGTCAGATTTTAATATAAAACTATATCACTCGCACATTGTAAAATACTTAGGCAACAGTTTTAGGTATTACAGTGGCACCCAAGACACACATACTACTTTAAACAGCTGTTTTTAATTTAAATTTAAATAAATAATAAATGTGCTGTGTATTTCAGAGTTAAGCACAGCACTGTGTTATTTTACAAATTAACAGCTCATGATCAGTGTTTTCAGTGTCTCAGAGCTATACATTCTGCTCCACATAAATTTGTGTCTGTATCTGCATTTGGGTCACTTATGATGTTCATTTAGCACTGCAACATTTGCCAACTATCTTCCCAAACTTGTAATGAGAAGTACTTAGAAAATGCCTGTTGTCAACAAAAGAGAAGTATTCAAAAAGTAGTATACAAGTTTATTTTGTACAGTAGTAATGTACAATAATATTTCTTATCTTCTGTGTGTTTTTTTTCATTCTTGGTAGTAATAATAATAATAATAACTATTATTATCATTATTATTATTTTTATAAATACAAATATTATTCGTAGTACAATTCTTATTATTTTGTAATCACAAAATGTTTGGCCAAATCGTGCAGTTGTTTTTTGACTGCCTATGTCTGGCCAAGAAGAGCAGGAATTGGGCTCATAAGGTTACATTATTGAACAATATGCTCCCCAACATACAGGGAATCAGGGTAGTGGCAGCCTTTTGCTTTGGGCATGTTTCACTGTGGCAGTGAGCATACAAAAAAAAAAAAAATAGACAGCACTAACTACAGAAAAACTCAGGCGTTAATTAAGCTGCAATTAACAGGAACACTGGGACAATTAATCTTCCATCAAGGCAAAGACCCATTACACACTGCAAAGGCAACATGAGAGTAGCATATACCAAAAGGTAAATGTCCTAGAGCACCATGTAGAGTATAGAGTAAATTATTGCTTTTATTAAACAAGGATGCATTAAACTGATAAAAAATAACAGATGGTTTTAGATATATTGGAATTATTTCTGATTGATCACGAGACAAGAAAAAAATTAAAAAAAAAATCACATTAATATAACTGTTCTTTTACAAGATTTTTAAACAAATAAATGCAGCCTTTGTACAGGGCAAGCTGAATTAAATATTATGTTGTAGAACTCAATGTTGTAATGTGCATGATATAAAGCATTTCAATGTATTGAGCAGCTTGGATCATGCACCTTTCCCACAGCAGCTCACTCAATCAGTCTCCCTTCACAAAATGGCATGTCATATTTTATATCAGGTGAAAGGTGCACACTAGCGAATGGGACTGGTGCTAGCGCATTACTGCTTGGTCTAAAAGGCTCTGTTTTATGTAAAAGGTTAAAATAAAGAATAATTCCAAATGAATTCTGTCACTTGGACAGATAGTCCAGTCACTTGCATTTCACCCATCGAAGTGGCGTACACACAGCAGGGAGTAGTGAACACACACACACACACACACACACACACACAGAGCTGTGGGCAGCCTTTTTTGCTGCGGTGCCTTGCTCAAGGGTCGTGATATTGAGGGTGGAAGAGAGCGTGGTACAATAATTCCTCCCACCTACAATCCCTGCCGGTACCGAGACTCGAACCTCCGACCACCATACAAGTCCGACTTTTACAGGTGAATCCACTGATATCAGAGAAGGAACAGTTCATCTGTATAATCATCCTCTGAGCCGTGAAAGAGACATTACAACATTACCAATTCAACTCCTAGCAAAATAATATGACAAGTGAAAGTGAATCTATTGCAAGCCTGTATCTGGTAAATACAAGACCCAAGGCTTTCTTCTTGGACCAGATGAAAACAGATGTTACACAATCTTTCCCTTTCTTCGCAGAGAGACAACTAAGAAAGTGTGTAAAGTTCAGCCATGTTTCTGACATGTTTGCAGCATCAAGTTTGAAGGCTGTGATGACTGGTAATTACCGCCAGCAGACAAGTAGGCCTTGGCACCTGTGTTTTCTCTGAGAGCAAGATAATGAAAAACAACAGCGCTGTCATCACCTTCGGGTTCCTGATTGCATTATCAAAACTACAGCCGGGCTTGGCATCTGGGCGTGACCTTGTTAACTGCCAGGGTAATTAAGTTTAACCAATTGGGAGAGGGGATGATAAATTATTAGCAGGTAGATTTTGTTCACATTTTATTAAATTGGCCTGCCAAAAGGGTCGGCCAAATTATCGGGGCCTCAATTGTTGGAGGCCGCCACATTACGCATCTGTTACAATTATTTATAATTTCAAGCAGTTGAAAACCAACAGAGTTCGCATCAGCCGCATAAAGCAATTTACAAATGATCTGATGAGGGAGCGTTTGAGTCTTTTCCCCTCATTTCTAGCCAGCAGGGAAGATGAGGGGTGAAGACGGAGAATAAAAGGGTGAGAAAAAGGAAGAATGTGAAAGAGCGTGAGTGTGTGTGTGTGTGCGAGAGAAAGAGGGGAAAAAACTGCGTGCTGTAATTACAGAACACGATTAGGTTGTTCTGGGAGTTTTGCTGGCACTGGTGGTCCCAGTGTAGAAGCAGAGGAAACATATGGAGGGGCTCGTGATTGCTCTCCCCAAGGCCCGTGACCCGTCTGCTGGCAAAGCTGCAAGCTGCATCTGAATTAGACTGTTCTACACATGTACCATTTCTGCCACAAAACAAATCTGATCACTGTTAATTACAAAACAGCTATAATCAGGCCCTTGACTGTATGAAGCCAGTAAACGATGGCCAGACTCTGGGCCAGAGCTGCTGTAATGTGTGTGTGTGTGTGTGTGGCAAAGTGTTCCCTGCACTAGCATGAGCGTGATGGAGGTGTAAACACTGAGGCGTCTCTGCATGGCTGCGTGTTTGTCTGAACACAGACGTGAGTGGCCCTCAGGTCAGGGTCGCGTGCAAGCAGGCCTGTGTTTTTAACTGGTTATCAGAGCCCCTGCAGATGGACGGGGACTGCATGTGAGTGAATAAATGACCGGTTGGGCCTTTAACACATGGCTGGGGTTTATTAATGAGTCTCAGTACACATGCTGCTCATCTGGTGAAAGCACTTGAGCACAAGAGGTCATATCATTATAGTAGAAAACATGCAAAACAAACTCACCAGCATCCAACAAAATGTTTTAGGACAGCCAGTGGCTGGATTAATTTTACGGCATTCTTACCAATACAGCTGTTTTCATACTTCATAATGCTTTGAAGAAATATCAATATGCAAGCCATGATTCAATTCTGTATATTGTGTTAATCAACTGAAAGGTCATAGTATTTGTTTTATAAACAAACATCTAAAACTCAAATACTCAAACATCTCAAACTCAACTGACCGCTGCCAAAAGAACAAGCTGGATAATGATATGAAATTATGAAAGGAATTAATAAAGCTGTATTCCCTAGAAGTGTTTTTTTTTATTTAGATCAAATAAGACTTTAGAAAATGTATTTTTTTCGTGCATGATACCTGAGTTTCCCTGGCAAATAATTTATTTCTACCATTTTGTTACATTTCCAGATATTATGCTCATTTCGCTTTTGACATAAATATTATTATTATTACATTAGATGGTAATATATTTGAAATTAAAATGTGTTATTATTATTATTGCATGAGTCATATGAGTATGACAACCTTAATGCAAGATCATTGAGCAATAGGCATTTTTCTGGATATTCTAGATTTAGCAATGTGTTTGCAGCACTGTTTTGTCACCAAACAGCTTAATTTTACCAGTAATAACTATCCTGACCTGCAGTTACAAAAGCCTCTTTCCAACTAAGAGTACAAATAAATAAACAAACAAATAAAAAAGTAATTTCTCATTATTGTGACTTTGTATTTTGCAATTGCAACTGTCACAGGGTCACTTTATATTTCATAATGTAGCAATTTTATTTATTTATTTTAACGTTATCTTAAAATTTACCTGAACTTTTCTTTTTCTTTTATTTTTTTAGCATATCCTAACCACTGTGATAAGATACTCAATGACTTACGCAATCTTTGTCATGGAGTACACGTTTACATATCAGTTATTTTCAAGATCTGAGGTAAATGTCTCTAAAATGCTGTCAAAATGTCTATCGATTTGTACTAGCTGATTTTGATTTTTTACTTTACTTCAATGTTAGTAGAAGGCCTGTACCTAAATGAGCAATGTGTTCTCTTTCTCAAATGTTTCCTGCACCCAGATCTTCCTGTCTATTTGACAGCAAAAATCACGTCATCTGGCTGACTTTTGACATCTCTAGGCTTTTATTAAAACTTCCAGATCATTGTCCCATGATCTGTTTTTTATCTCCACCCACAGACATTGGGAAACATTCCCACTGCATTATGGGTGTTGAAGTTTCCCTACAGCCTTTTGAATCTGTTTTCTCTAGTTAAGCTACTAAACTTTTTACTGCATAGACAGGCAAGTTTTCATAAAAAGACAACTCGCCAAATCAAATTAAACCATTTTAACATAATACAAAACACATTCAGAACCTTAGCTGTCGGCTGGTCAACTGGTCATGACACAGTCTGATTAATGTGGATAAAATACCATTTATCGCATCGAGGAGTCACGTCATGGCTGGTTAGGACACTGTAAAAGATGGAAAGGGGCTCCCACATACAATAGCCTACCTTACAAACAAAAACAGATAATTGTTCAGATGATTTTAGAGTAATATAGTTATATATATATATATATATATATATATATGTTTAACTTATAACATGAAAGTAAGGTTAATAATATAACTTAGATTACACATTTTTCAGTTTTACTCAAAATAGGGTGATGCAAAAATGAGTACACCCCACAACAAAAACTACTAAATCTAGTACTTTGTATGGCCTCCATGATTTTTAATGACAGCACCAAGTCTTCTAGGCATGGAATGAACAAGTTGGCAACATTTTGCCAGATCTATCTTTTTCCATTCTTCAAGAATGACCTCTTTAGAGATTGGATGCTGGAATGGAGAGTGATGCTCAACTTGTCTCTTCAGAATTCCCATAGGTGTTCGATTGGGTTCAGATCAGGAGACATACTTGGCAACTGAATCACTTTCACCCTGTTCTTCTTCAGAAATCCAACAGTGGCCTTAGATGTGTGTTTAGGATCATTGTCATGTTGGAAAAGTGCACGATGACCAAGGGCACGGAGTGATGGTAGCATCTTCTCTTTCAGTATAGAGCAGTACATTTGTGAATTCATGATGCCATCAATGAAATGCAGCTCCCCGACACCAGCAGCACTCATGCAGCCCCACATAAGGACACTGCCACCACGTTTCACTGTAGGCACCATGCATTTTTCTTTGTGTTCCTCACCTTTGCAACTTTATAGTCAACTGTCTGCTGAACACCTGTGTAATGAATAATTAGACTCACCTGTGGTTGAATTCTTGATAAATTAGACATTTGTCTAAAATTTAGCTTTGCACCAGAGATATTCAGTGGGGTGTACTCATTTTTGCATCACCCTTATTTGAATAAAACTGAACATTTTGTTATCTAAGTTATATTATTAACCTTACTTTCATGGCATAAGTTAAACAGATGTTATATAAAACTTAGTCTTGTCAACATTTTGGAAAATGTTTTTGTGTTCATTGAGATAGTTTAAAATGTTACTTTTCAAAGGGGGTGTACTCATTTACGCTGAGCAAAGTATATATATATATACACACACACACACACACACACACACACACACACACACACATATACTCTTTGTTCAAACATATGGGCTCAATGATCAAAATAAGCACCACTAATAACTGTTTATAATGCAAATCAAATTTATGATACAAACAAAGTTAACGTGTTAATTTGCATTTGGCCATTACATGCTAACAGCCAGCAGCAGGTGAAGGTGCTGAACAACTATTAAAGATACAAAGAGTGGCTTCTGTAAAGTTTAGGAAGCACTTGCTGTGGAAGTACAATGGGTCTGAGACATCATCAGGCTAATGTTATCTAAACAAGTTGAGTGAAACAAACTGGTGAGGCAGCCCACAGTGATGGAGGCACTGCCTCCTAAAGATTTAAAGCCAAACCCATTGGCAGCATCTCAGTATGCTGGAAGCTCAGGGTTTGAGTGTCAGATAGTGATCAAAAGAAACACATCTACTCATCTAAACATGACCCCACATAACAAGCCGTGTGTGCAGGGTGCGGACACTTCAATTATACATCTGACAGCTCGGCTTTCACTAACACTAATAACACGCAGAGGCAGATGTTGAGAGGAGCGTCTGGGGTCTGGAATAGGGAGAAATGGGGAGAGAGACATTGAAATTTCATCACTTGGGAGGTTTCTCGCAATCTCAAAGTTTAATTAAATTCATAACATTCCACCTATTAAATAAATACTTCTATAGGTGATAAAGCTGATTAAGTGGCCCCTAAAATGTCTTTGGCTGTCTATAAAAATCTTGCTAAACACAGAAAAAAAAGCAGCATTAATTAATTCTGGGATTAATCAATAAATTAACTTGAAACAGGTGTAAGCCTGGAGCCAGCGTGTCTGCCCCGAGAGAGGACAAAAGGCCCTCCTAAAAATCAACAGGAAATATCCCTTGCATATATAACAGCAGCATCCAGGACGCAGCACACTGGGGGGTTCACACCCTGTACTGACGGTCTACACGATGGGCCTGGTACAGACACCATTCCCCCCTCCCCTCACCACCTAGAATTCACTGAAAACCCATGATATGTACAAAAAAGTAACCATACATGTTTGATATCATCTGAAATGTCTCAGTGCGCCTGGTAAAATGGTCTCATTCTCCCAATCATAATGAAAAGCTAAAAGAAGTTCTAAAATCTGAGAAGTATAGATGTACAGCTTGGGAGGTGCCCTCCCCTGATCTCTATTCAAAACACCTCCTGTATGTAAATAAGCATTCCCTGCCACAGGATATCAGGAGCCTTTTGGTTGCAAATTCTAAAGACTAATTATAATGACAAGATACCACCATTTGGTAGGTTTATTGAATTATCTGGGTATATAAGGAAAGGGGACACAAAGTTCTCGGCGTCTGTAGGTTTGACTGCCCACACAAATCACTTGTGTGTAGTTTTTCATTTCCAGGTATGGTTAACTGATGATTCTATTCTTGTAACATTGGAGTGCTGAATTATTGCTTCGATTACCTGGTCAATAAATTGTAACGTTTGATTCTATTCTAACTGCCTCTAAAGATTGCTTTCTCCCTATTAGAGTAGCGGATCCGTATATTTCCGCAAGCCTGCGTCAGTTTTAGCGACGGCTAATATCCGGCATCTTTTAAGTGTACTTGGATGTAGGGGCGGGTTAATTCCATTTAGGGACGGCGAACGCCGTCTGATCAGACTGAACTCGGGTACGTCCATACCTCTGACTTTTGATTTAATGTTACTTTAAACAAGGATTTGACCAGTCCAAAGCTATTACGAATGTAGTACATTTGATCTGCTAACATATCTGATAGTGGCCAAAAACCTTTACTGAAGAAAACTATTGAACTCAAGTTCTGAGGGGACTCCAAGGAGGTTATTCGATGTCTCTGATTGTGTACGTGTGAATTTACGGCAAATCTTAGATACATAACCATAATTTACCTCTGACTGATGACCGGACCTGACGAGATTGTGTCCGTGAGACCTGTGGAAAACAGGGCCTCTGAGCGATATAGTTTCCCTACATCTGAGCGGGTAAAGTATTAAAAGGAGCTGAAAAGAATAATCAATCATTCGTTCATATTTTAATGATGCACAGATATCATTAAAACCTTTTCATTTATGGAGTCAGATGAAATAACGAGACAAAATATATAATAAGAAGTGTTCCATTTTAATGTTCTTGTTGTGTCGTGAAAAGGAAAGACTGTAATACGCAAAGCCCTTCACCCGCTGAACGACTGCCGTCATTGGGTCGATCGAGCCGGGCCTTACACAGGTTAATACAAATCTGCATGTTCAATCACTCCACACCACACAATATATTTGCCAGATGTAGATCCTAGAGGAGCAACAAACAATCACTCTGAGAAGTGAGCAGCAATGCAGTTCTAACAGTTCTTTGACAGAATTCATAAAACCTTGTCACTCGGTATAATAGCTCAAGTGCATAGACAATTGAACAAAAGCTGCAATAAATCTTCTTGTCGCCACCGATCTGCCACATAGAGTTTTAAATGCATTGCTAATAGAAGTAAGATGCAACACGTCCTGTGTAATCCTCGAGAGGCCAATTTTAGATTCGGTTTTCAATGGCTTTTGACTAGAAAAGAAGAAGCTACAAGGCTTAAGGCTTGATTTAGATCAGATAGTGACACAGACAGCATAGTGACAACCTGGGTCACGTCACCGCAGAGACAGACTGCCGGAAGAAATGGAAAGATAAAAAGAAAATATAGACGTAGCGAAGCAACAACAAAAAAAACTGTGGGGAAAACTGTGCAATTAGTAAGATCACTGGCTTTATTTACATTGAACAATGACCCAGCCAAAGCTCAGATCACAAACCAATAGATCATAAGTTGATAAGTAAATATGGCCCTTGTTCTACACTGTCCCCAAAAAAACATACAATTTTACGTTACATTTTTTTTACCTTAAAAAAAATATGGTAGCAACATTTTAGGTTATGTAAATAAAAAAATAACTGATATAAATATCAATATACCAACCTATTAAAATGCTGAAACTTAAATCTGTTGAGTACCTTTGTAATACACCAATAAATTACCCAATATTTATCTATTAAAAGATAAAAAGGAACCAACAAACTAATATGGTTATTTAAACAATATGTGGAGGCATTCGCTTCTTTGTAGGGGAGAGTGTGACAACCCCACATATAGTTTGGGTCACAAATTAAATTATTTGTATGTATTTCATTTTTATTTATGTTTATTTCTATTTCTATATATATTTAAGTTTTATTTAAATTACTTAAATGTATTATAATGAGTTTACACTGGACAGATCAGCAGCATTTTCTGAATTCTTGGTGTCAGTTGAGAGAGTTGAGTTACCGTGACGACTGCAGCGCATCCTCAGACAACAAAGAGGACCGTGAAAGCAACCACTAACTCTTGTCTCTCTCATTTACTACTAAGGTTAGTTCAATTAATTAAATGTCATATCAAACTGTAATTTACATGCTTTAATGTAAAACTAACTTATTTTAACTAATTATTTATTTTATTAACAATTTTAAGATGTTTTTCGTGTATTCATCTAAGTAATTTATGTGTACAACTACTTACCTGAGTTGTTTACCTGAGACACTAATTCAGCTAGTTTTGTATAAGAATTAGAGCATTTCTGTACATATGGTTACATTTTCATTTCGTTATTTGTTTATTAATTTATTTAACGTTATTGTGATTTGATTTAAGTATCTAACGTCATACAGTGTGTATTATTCTTTCCAACATGTTTATGAATTACTTTGTGATTCAAAGTGTCTTACTGACTCTGAAATACAAATGTGTATGTGTATTAAAAGACAACAAAGAGGACCACGAAAGCAACCACTAACTCTCATCTCTCTCATTTAACGTTACTACTAAGATTACTGCTTACAGTCTTCCCGACTGCCCGGGACCTGTAACAGATTTTTGGGCCC
Source organism: Gymnocypris eckloni scoliostomus (assembly GCA_027564155.1). Classification (NCBI taxonomy): domain Eukaryota; kingdom Metazoa; phylum Chordata; class Actinopteri; order Cypriniformes; family Cyprinidae; genus Gymnocypris; species Gymnocypris eckloni. Next base: position 1,010,921 of record CM050416.1, on the reverse strand, counting down.
TCCTCGTGAGAAGACCGACGAGTGTAAATACCATCGACTCTACCGTGCGACTCCACCGGACAGGGACACTGTCAAAGGATCAAAGTATTGCCTTTTATTTATGTTCTTTCTTACTGCTTGTTTCACTTCTGTTTTTGTTTTTATAACCAATTCTTACTATGTGTAAGTTGTTGTTTGTTAGCATGTGTTTTTGACAGTGTTCTTTTTTTAGGATTACTGATAAAGTACTGGCATTTGATTTGTTATCTATTTTAATTTTAGATAAATTATGTATGAATTTAATGTCTTTATAGGTATTTTCTTTAGTTTTAGTTTTAATACATTGTATTTATTTTTGTAAAGTTACTTTAACCTACACTGTAAAAAATGGTTTTATGGCTCAGTAAATAAAACAGAATAAATCATGCATCTTTTGCTAAGAATATTTTTGTAAAATTAAAAACTCAGGAATATTAAGTAAAACCTAAATATATACTAATTTTTTTCTTGTAATTATTAGACATCCGACAGACAAGTACATTTTACTTGTGACTCTCTGTCATATTTACACGAATTAATAAAGTACTTGAAGCAAATAAAAAAATCATGTAAAATTTACGCCGTCTTGAAGCAAGGAAACTGCGCATGCGTTGAAAGAAATCCCGCGAAGATCAATGGCTTCTACATCTACACCACCACCTCTTCTCGGCAGGTAAGTATTTAAAACTGCATTATATTACGGATTTTTAGATTTCATTTATTCAAGAAATGTAATTTTATTAGATGATGGTGTTGTCATCACTTAATTCTGTGCCTTTGAAAAGTTTAGAGTGTTCTTGAGTTAGCTTTGTGAAACGAGCGCCATATAAACTAACGTTACAATGCAAAATATTTAACACGTTTAAACTTAAAGTTTCACATAAATACGGGTAAAAAACGAGAATGTTAACTCGTGAGAATTTTGTTGTTATTGTTATTTTTGTATGTTTGTGCATTGCTTTTCGGAACAATACGTATCGCGGCCACGAATTAATAATACGTGAACAGGTTTTCATTCCATCATTTTATATAAATCGTGCACAATATAAATCATTCCCCCATTCTTTAATTAATTTGCTAAATTGTGCGTTCTGTTTATTAATGGGTCCCTTCTTTACTCAATCGCGTCCATTTTGTAAATTACCATAACTCGTTGCCTTTTTAAAAAAAAAATCAAAACGAGTGAAAGATTATTATAATATGGACACGATTTAACTTAGATTTAAATTAACGTGGTTTAATGCAAGGAAATGGTGAGGAGAACTTGTACGGTAATGTTTTTGAGTTTGATCTGATTTGGTTCAAATATAGTGATGACGTTTCGTTTTGGAGTTGTTTTATCACTTTTTTACACAAGTTTTGTGTGATCTTGTTCCAAAGACTGTGGTCTCCAAAGAAAAAAAAGTAAAACTCAAAGATAGCCACCGTTTCTGGAGTGTTTAAAAATTCCTTGTTAGTTTCATCAAATTAGTGAAATAAATTATGTGAATGCAAATACTAGTTAAAAAAATTATGCTGTTAACTGATTTCTTTTGTCTGTTTTCTTAATTGCAGAATATTTCTCAAGTGCATGCAGTTCTTTGTGCTGTCTTTGCTGTAACCTGGTTGAAAGGGACAGAAGTGAGAGACCAAATGTAATGAATTGTCTGTGTCTCCACACAGGGGTACAGTTAATATTTTTTCTCTTGATTGAAGCATTTTAATATGAACTGATGAACTGATGAGGTGGTTGTGCAAAAAATGTAACTTTACTGCATTGCAAAGATCGGAGCTTCTAAAACATTACCGACTAAAGCACTGGCACAGCACACAAAACCGCTCAATTCCTTGCCCATACTCAGATTGTCCTTGTTGCTTCAGGACCTGGACTGCCCTGCACTCTCATTTGTCTAGAGATCACAGAGAGTCATTGGACTCTACACAGGCCCTCTCATTTAGGTGTCTTGTTTGTAATTCAGTCAGTAACCATTCAGAAAAACAATACTTTGAGCACATTCGAGGTCATCTAAAAAAGTATGAAACAGTGACCTGTGTTTTCAATAATTGTGAGTACAGAACAAATATATATTCAACTTTTGCATCTCATAAAAGCAGGAAGCATACTCCCCACTCACTTGAACATTTCAAACCATCCATCCTTCATAATTACACTTGTCAAACACCTGAAGATACTGAATGGACTGTTGATCAAAGTAACTTATGTGAACCTTTTGTTGAGGAAGAACAAGATTTTGTCAGAATAATCAACAATAAGCTGGGTTGCCTTTTTCTTAAATTAGAAAGTGTTTTCAATGTTTCTAATAAGTGCATTAATGAAATAATAGATGAATTACAATTTATAACATCAACTGCTTCAAGTCCAGTTATCAAACAGATTATTGAGACGACTTTAAAAAGTAATGGTTGCAATGTTGACGAGTCAGTAGTCTCGAACTTGGTGGAAAATCTTATCTCCCTTAATCCACTAAATGCAGCCCTCGGGGTGGATGAACCTTTCAAGACCTCTCATACAAAGAGAGTGTCATCTCGTGCTGTGTATGTGTTGTTCAACAACTGTATGGCCCAAGACATCCACAGATTCCTAAAAGCCAGTCACCTCGATGTACTTATGAATCTGTAACAAAGTTCGTAAGGAAGGAAGGAAGCAGACAGGGTTGGCTCGTGAAGACTCGGGTGAATTTTATTTACAGATAAACTTAAACAGGTGCGCACTCTGCGCTCTAAAACATCAACTCTCTCGGTTGTCTCAGCGATCACTCTCAGCATTCGCTCCGGCTGTCTCTCTCTCACAGACCGAGTCCTCACTCCGTCTCTCTCAATGAACTCCTGTCCCACGGTGGCTTTTATCTGGTCTCCACGCCAATTACTGCAATCAGACACAGGTGTTCCTCATTTTGCACTTGACCCACTTACTTACCGCTGTCTCCTGAGTCTTTCTCCGCTGCAGACTTCGCTGAACCACGCCCCCTCGCCACATACCCCCACCGCCCGACTCAGGCCGAAGCCCTCCGCCTGCAGCCCCCATTCCTGGAGAGAAGTCGGCTACAGTCATCTGCGTCCCCGGCCTGTGGATCACCTTGAATTTGAAGGGCTGTAATGCCAGATACCAACGGGTGATCCGCGTTGGTATCCTTCATGCGGTGGAGCCACTGCAAGGGCGTGGTCCGAACAGAGGGTGAATTCCCGTCCCAGGAGATAATAGCGAAGGGTGAGGACCGCCCACGGATCGCAAACACTCCTTCTCAATGGTGCTGTACATCGCCTCTCTCTTAGAGAGCTTCCGACTGATGTACAGCACCGGCGCCTCACCCCTATCTCCTGGGTCAGGACAGCTCCCAGCCCCCGGTCCGACGCGTCCGTCTGCAGCAAGAAGGGGAGAGAAAAGTCAGGAGAGTGCAATAGCGGCCCGCCACACAGAGCAGCCTTCACTTGGGTGAAAACCTGCTGGCACCGCTCCGTCCACGGGACCGTATCTGGGACCTCCTTTTTAGTGAGGTCAGTCAGCGGGCTGGTGAGCTCCGAATAGTCAGGAATAAACCTCCTGTAATACCCCGCCAGCCCCAGGAACTGCCTCACCTCCTTTTTGGTCTTGGGTCTCGGGCAGGCCGCAATAGCTGCCGTCTTATCAATTTGGGGACGCACCTGTCCGTGGCCCAAGTGGAAACCCAGATAACGAACCTCCACCCGCCCAATCGCACACTTCTTTGGGTTGGCCGTTAGCCCCGCTCCCCTCAGCGCTCTCAGAACCTCCCGCAGGTGCACCATATGCCGCTGCCAGTCCTGACTGTAGATGATAATGTCATCTAGATAGGCAGCGGCGCGGCGGTGCGGTCGGAGGATTTTGTCCATGAGGCGCCCAACAACCCAAACGGAAGCGTGACAAATTGGTGCAATCAAACGGCGTTGTGAAGGCTGACTTTTCTTTGGATAAGGCGATAAGGGGATCTGCCAATATCCTTTGGTTAAGTCCAGTGTCGAATAAAACGAGCGGTACCCAGCCGATCAAGCAACTCGTCAACCAGCGGCATTGGATAGGCGTCGAACTTCGACACCGCATTCACCTTGCGATAATCCACGAAGAACCGGACCGAGCCGTCTGTTTCGGAACCAAAGCGATCGGGCTTGCCCAGTCACTGCGGGACTCTTCTATTACTCCCATCTCTAGCATCGCCTCTAATTCTGACCTGGACCACCTTTTTCTTGTGCTCCGTAAACGACACGGCCGGCTGCGCACTACCATGCCCGGCTCGGTCTCAATATGGTGCTGGATAAGGTTGGTTCGACCGGGCGGGCGAGAACACGTCCGCAAACTCTCTGCAACCGGGCTACATCGGTGAGCTGGGAGGCGAGAGAGGTGATCCCCGGGGCCAGAGTGAGTGATGGAATTTTGGAGTTCACCTCTGGCCGAGATCTTCCTCACTATCTACCACCGTCGCCAGCATCACCGGCTCGACCTCGTTCCATTTTTAAGGAGGTTGAGGTGGTAAATCTGGCGTGCCCGCTCCGATCCGTTCGAACCACCTCATAATTGAGATCCCTACCTGCCGTGTGACCTCGAGCGGCCCTTGCCACTGGCGAGTAATTTAGAGCTAGAGGTGGGGAGTAACACAAGTACTTTATCTCCCGGTGTGAAATTGCGTAATCTGGCCCCGATTGTATAGCCGGCTTTGCTTGTCCTGGGCCTGTAACAAATTCTCCATGGAGAGCTGCCCCAGAGTGTGGAGTTTTGTTCTCAGGTCCAGCACATGCTGAATTTCATTTTACTCTCCGAAGGTCCCTCCTCCCAAGTCTCCCTCAGGACGTCCAAAACCCGGGGCTGGCGGCGTACAGGAGCTCGAAGGGGAAAACCCGTGGAGGCTTGCGGGACCTCGCGCACAGCGAACAAAGGGTTCCAGCCATTTGTCCCAATTTTTGGCGTCTCGTGAGCGAACTTTCGAATCATTGTCTTTAACGTGCGATTAAACCGTTCCACCAGGCCGTCCGTTTGTGGGTGGTAGGCGCTGGTGCGAATCGATTTAATTCCCAATAATCCGTAAAGTTCGCGAATGGTCCGTGACATAAGCGCCGTGCCCTGGTCGGTGAGAATCTCTTCGGGATTCCCACCGGAGATCATACTGAACAGAGCCTCCGCCACACTTTTGCGGAAATGTTGCGGGCGCTACTGCCTCTGGGTATCGGGTTGCATAATCCACCAGAACTAATGCAAATCGATGCCCTCGTGCCGACCGCTCTAATGGCCCGATGAGGTCCATACCAATTCGCTCGAAGGGGACCTGCATTAGCGGAAGGGCGCAAAAGGCGCTTTTGGGGAGGCCGGGGATTCACTAGCTGACATTCACGACAAGCACATTCTCGTGAATGCCCGGCCAAAAGCGGGCCATTAGGCGGTTTAGTGTTGTCGCCTGCCCCAGGTGCCCGGCCATAGGATTGCAATGAGCCGCCTGGAAAAGCATTTCCACGGCTTTTGGGTACCAACAACTGGGTTGTATCTTGCTTTGATTGAGCGTCCTGGGTCACTCGATACAACCTATCTTTCAAAATAGCAAAATACGGATAGGAAGGGGCCGTGCGGGCTGGAGAGGCCGGCCGTCAATGGAACGGACCTGCTCAGCATTTCTCAGGGACTCGTCCTGAGACTGCTCCAGGGAAATCATCACGCTCCGTGAGGATTAACCTCTCGATCGCGTTCTGATCCCCGGTGCCGCCTCAGCGAGCCCAGGCTCAGCCTCCCAGCGCACGGCCGCCTCCATGCCCGGCTTTTCTTTTTCCCCAGGAGGCATCCGCACACAAAACTCCCAATAAAACTTTAAAGAGGGCCAATTGGTTCCCAAAATCAGCGGATGCCGGAGGTGGGGTTAACTGCCACCTCCACATTATGCTTTGTCCCGAAATTGGATGGCTAAGCACTACTGGATATTCCGCCACGCCCCCGTGCACACCTCACCCGAACCATGCAGCTCATATCCAATGCCTCAGGCTGAACTAGGCTTTGATGGATCGAGGTTTGGTTACAGCCCGAATCCACCAAAGCCCAATATGTACCCCCCTTAATACTCACAGGTATCTGGTACCCGCCAGCCTGATCGGGGGCGGCCTGCGGGGCGTCCGGAACCCGGACCAATGTCCCCACCTCCATCACCGGACAACGATCGATAAAGTGGCCGGGTCCCATAGCGCCAGCAGGCGGCCCAGGCTTCCCGCCACCTTAGTGGCGGGAAGAGACAAGGAATTGGCGTGGAGAGGAACGGGAGCAGCGGGCGGCCGACCCGCCTCCCTGGCGTGGGCTCATGCGCCGTCGACTCGGGCCGGCCTCCCTCCATCGGGGCTGGGCTCGGGAACCACGCCGCACGGGACCTGGGCAAGAAGGTAGGGGAGAAAAAGAAGGGAGGGAGAGAGAGAGCGGACGGTGGGGTTCGCCAACCCCATGGCACGCCACCATCTGGTCCTCGGCGAGTTGGATGGCCAGGTCCAGCGACGCCGGGCGGTGGCACTGGACCCACTGCGCGGTCTCTTGGGGAGCCGCGCAATAAACTGCTCCAGCACCACCTGGTCGATGATTTCATCGACGCCGCCTTCCCGGCCAACAGCCATCTGCGGCAGGCGCCCCGGAGCTGGTGAGCCATCACGAAGGGCCGGCCGTTCTCCCCAGCTCCAGCGACCGGAAGCGCTGGCGGTGCTGCTCGGGGCTCCGGCCGACCCGCTGGAGGATGGCTCGCTTCAGGTCCGTCAGAGACCAGGAGGTTCTGGACTGGCAGCTCCGGTCATCCTGCCCCATCTTCTGTACGGCATGTGGGTGGGCGGGCTGTTGGACTCTCCCGGCCCGAACCTCCTCCATCCAGCTCGGAACAGCTCGCGGTCCTCCCGCTGGTTCTGGACGAGGGCACAGAATCTCTCTCTGGTCTGCCCTCATGTCCATCAGCGCTTTGTGATGTTCCTGGTGGAGTCCCGCGGCGACTGGATGACATCCGCAAATGGCGATCCCGATGGTGAGGACATGATGGCAGCGTTCCGGCTTCCTTCCCGGGTTTCGCACCAGTGTAACAAAGTTCGTAAGGAAGGAAGGAAGCAGACAGGGTTGGCTCGTGAAGACTCGGGTGAATTTATTTACAGATAAACTTAAACAGGTGCGCACTCTGCGCGTCCTAAAACATCAACTCTCTCGGTTGTCTCAGCGATCACTCCAGCATTCGCTCCGGCTGTCTCTCTCTCACAGACCGTGCGCCCGAGTCCTCACTCCGTCTCTCTCAATGAACTCCTGTCCCACGGTGGCTTTTATCTGGTCTCCACGCCAATTACTGCAATCAGACACAGGTGTTCCTCATTTTGCACTTGACCCACTTACTTACCGCTGTCTCCTGAGTCTTTCTCCCGCTGCAGACTTCGCTGAACCACGCCCCCCTCGCCACAGAATCCTTTTGTGATGGTTCACATTTCAAAGAAAATTTATTTTTGTCTGGAGATGTAAGAATCCCTCTCATACTCTACATTGATGATTTCGAGGTGTGTAATCCCCTCGGAACATCTCGAAAAAAACACAAAGTTACTGCCGTCTACTGGGTGTTGGGAAACATTCCCAGTGTATCGCGCTCCTCGTTGACATCCATCTATCTGGCTGTGCTTTGTAAAGCAAATGATGCTAAGAAATATGGATATTCTCGTGTACTTGAACCATTGTTGACTGATATCAAAACTTTGGAGCAAGATGGTGTTTTTGTGTCCTCCTTCGGGAGATTTATCAAGGGCACAGTGTTCTGTGTGATTGCTGACAATCTTGGTGCTCATGCAGTTGGAGGTTTTCTTGAGAACTTTTCCGGGGCACACGTCTGCAGATTTTGTACTGGGGAACGGTCACAGTTCCAAGAGTTAGAGGTCAGATCTGGTGCATTTTCTCTAAGAAATGAAAAAGATCATGAAACACATGTACAAACAGCTTTAAGGACTGGAACCCATTGCTTTGGGGTGAAAGGCCAGTGTCCAATTACTGACAGTCTAAATCACTTTTATGTAGTATCTGGGTATCCTCCTGATGTGCTTCATGATTTGCTTGAGGGAGTTGTACCAGTTGAATTGGCGCTGTGCTTGGATGCATTGATCAGGAAAAAGTATTTCAATCTTGCTGAGCTCAACCATCAAATCAAAACATTCCAATATAAATGGAGTGACAGAACAAACTCACCTCAAGTTGTTGCACCAAACTTTGCGTCTAAAACCAGCATTGGTGGCAACGCCCACGAAAACTGGTGTTTATTGAGGTTGCTGTCACTAATGGTTGGACATAAAATACCAGAGGATGAGAAGGCATGGCAGTTGATAATGTGTCTTAAAGATGTTGTTGATCTTGCTCTGTCACCTGTCTTTTCTGATGCAAGCATCGGATTTCTTGATAGCAAGATATCTGAACATCGACAAAGGTTCCTTGAACTTTTTCCACAAAAGAGGCTGCTCCCGAAACAACACTTTCTTGAGCACTATCCTCAGCTCATTAAACAGTTTGGCCCCCTTGTGGCATTGTGGACAATGAGGTTCGAGGCCAAACATCGCTTCTTCAAAAGGGTTATTCGGCAAACTGGTTGCTTCAGAAATGTTTTGATGTCTCTGGCAAGGAAGTATCAAACAATGATTGCTTTCCATTTGTATGACTCTGAAGATGCAAGGTCTGCCATTTCAGTGACAAAAATGTCTAAAGTGCCACTTGAAGTGTTATATGAAGGAATAAAAGAAACCTTGACAAAACAATTCCCTAATGCCACTGCAGTGCACATGACAAATAAGGTAGACTGTCTGGGCACAGACTACACTGTAGGAATGATGTTAGCATTTGGATCAACTGGAGGATTGCCTGACTTTGCAGAAATAGTTCAAATGGTGGTTGTTCAAGATGAACTCAGCTTTGTTGTCAGGCTGCAAAGTACCTGGTACAATGAACATCTCAGGGTTTTCATGTTAGAACACACTCACAATATTAAAATTCTCCAACAAGCCCAGCTAACAGATGTTTATCCACTAGCAGCTTACACCGTAGGAGAACACTTGATGGTGTCTCTAAAAAACTACATTTGCATTGATTAAAAGGGTATGTGCCTACTTTATATTACATTCTTACAAGTCCTTTTCGTTATAAAAAAAAAACTGAAATGTTTTTTTAGTAAGAGTGTGCTTGTGTTATTGATTGTTAATGGTGATACGATTGTGTGTGTGTGTGTATGTGATTGTGTGCATGACCGTGTGTAAAGTTTATGAGTGAGAGACACTGTGGAATCAGTTATGAATTTGAAATTAATCAGGTAAACGAATACACTTTCTTAAATTTTTTTATTTCTTTTAGATTGTGAAACATCAACAATGTCCTCGCCTTGCCCAGCTGTACTACGAATAATTCTACAGGACCATGACGTACGAAAGTTGTTCCTTCCATCTGGGATTCCGAACACAGTCGATGATCTTCTGACAACTGTAAAGGCAGTTTTCAGTTGGATGGAGATTACAGTCTCATGTACATGGACACAGATTTTGGTCAGTTTTTTACTCTGACCTCTACTGACGACATTAAGAACAAGGACTCAATCAAAATGGTTAAGAAAGTGGAAGATCCGTCAGTCATTCTGACACTGACACCTGTTTGTGACTCTGACATCTTATCAGCTCCAAATGATTGGGACCAACATTCTACAAATTACCAAGCCTCAACCAGTTCTAGGGAAACAGTGCTACCGGCACGCTTGGAAAACTGCCACAAAAATTCGAAGTTCCCGAGTTTTCCTTCGATATTGACACAGTTCTCCAAGCTGGAAATCAAACATATTTTGAAAATGGTACTCTCCTTCAGAATCATACTGTAAAATCTGACATTCTACAAAAGCTTGCTGAATCAATATTTAAATACACGGCATATCCCACAACTGCCCAAATACAGTCTGCCATACAGGCTCTGCTACAAAAGTATCCATGCTTGAAGGAACCGGGATGTTTTTCAGGGATGCATGGCTGGCAACAAAGCCTTAAATACAAAATGGGCAACTATCGTTCAAAGTTAAGAAACCGAGAGCTAGCCTACCCTGAGCTTGCGGTTAACTCATTGAAAAGGAAGCTGCCAACTGAGAGATTTCCAAGCAAAAATGTCAAAAAAACAAAAATAACTGAACTGAACTATCTGCCGCCACACCCCAACGGGGAATCCATTGACACTTTAGAAAAAGAACGACAAGCTTTGCTGGATGAAGTCAAAAAGAAAGACAATCAAAGAGTGGTAGGAGAGAAAATGTCTAAAACTTTTTCTTACAGGCGGCATGAAGTTGTTAATCTCAGCCCAGCAATTAAAGATTGCCTGGAGAAATGGCCTGCCTTATTCTCAGAAGCTCAGGTAAGTTAAGCCAGTTATATTATTGTTAATAGCATATTTTGATTGTTTGCAGTTCATATGAGAATTATTTTGTTTGTGGATTATTTTACTATTTACAGATAAAGGAGGAATTCCGAAGAATTACGGCTGTGCCCCTGGAGCAAACCTTTATGTCGAAACTAGACAGCTACACGCCGAAACTCTTGGAGCTTTTAAAAGCTAAGGGTGGTCTTGCAGGAGTGAAGATACAGTCAACACTCAGTGCGGTGATTCAGGTATGAAACCAGTACCTATATGAACCAGTTAAACATTCTGTAATGTTAATTTGTGTATAGGCTGCTATAATTTTGTATAATCATCATTCACAAATCCTGCTTGACAACACCCATTCCTGTAACATTCCTGTCTTTCTGTCTATTGTACTTATTGAAATAATTGAAACATATTTTAAAAAGTTACAAGTTTTAATAGTATTTAAAAATGTAAGAAAATTGTTCTAAAATGAGATTTCTTTTATTCAGTATTGATTATTAGAAATACATCTATTTACAGGGACATACCATTGAGAAAAGACGAGATGGCGTGATCCGCAGTCTCATTGAATGTCTTGGAGAGGGGGCAGAGAATCTTTTCAAAGACGGCAGTGTAAGTCCCAGACATGTTATGCTAAACATTTCTATCCAGTCTGTAAAACTGTCCTGACCATTTTTTTGTTTCTACAACAATATAGCTTATGATGTTATTAACACTTTAAATTTGCTTTTTCCCATCATCCTCCTTGATTGCATAAGGATGGCAGTCAAGAAGACTTCACAGAAGATGTCATGATGATTCTTGTCCATGGAAACAGAGACGAAGAGCCAGTGGTTTCCATTGTTCTTGAAGGAAGCAAGGTTCTATGTAAATGTGAAAATACTGCTAAAGCTTGTGCTCTCCTGATGGGACTGATTTATGCTTTAAATCTGCAGTATCCCTCAAAGCTCAAATACACTTTTGAGGTTTTCCAGAAACTGTTTCTGGAGCTGGATGGACTTAAGCTCTCTCCTAAAGTTCGGTCTTTGAAAAACGAGCTGCTTACTTGACATGTTTCCATACTCTGGATGTTCTTAGGCATTTATCTGCCTTGTTGACTCACTTATTTTGCTTTGACATTCAATTTGGAGAACTGTACCCTTGAGAAAATCTGTTCCCTCTTACATTCAAAATGTTCATTGTGTTTAACCTTTCCATTTACATTCGTATTAGTTGCATGCACAATTCTTATGTTGTATTACAACAGAGTTGATAATGTGGGTTACCCTCATTTGATAAAACTTTTGTTTTGACAAAATAATTTAACATTTACAAATTTCTAAATTTCTTTTTCAGGTTTTTGGTTAGTTTAAAAACTTTTCAAAATACACTTGGGCAAGAAGTTTTCTTTTTTGGGGGTGGGGCCAAGGGCTTAGTTAACAGGCTTTATTTGTAACTGCAGTCTGTGGTCATGTTTTGATACTAAGATTAAGAAGCTGTCATATCAGCATAAAACTGCTGACGTTGGAGTTTTAATATGTGTTTTATATGTCATTGAACATGGATGTTTATCAATGCTCAAGCTGTTTAAACTGTCTTAAAGTGATCTTACGCATCAAAGGTTCCTGTAAGTGCTTGATAATTCTTACATTATTTCTTCCTAATAAAAGACTCTTAACTACACATTTTTGGGGTGGGCTCAGGGGCTTAGTTACAGGTTTATTTGTAACTCCAGCCTGTTAGTCATGTTTTCATACTGAGATTAAGAAGCTGTCATATCGATGCATAACTGCTAATGTTGGAGTTTAATGTGTTTAATATGTTATTGAACATGGATGTTTATCAATGCTCAAGCTGTTTAAACTATTTTAAAGTGATCTTAGGCATGAAAGATTTCTGTAAATGCTTGATAATTCTTGCATTGTTATTTCTTCCTAATAAAAGACTTAACTACATAACATTGTCATCATATTATTTTGTCACATTATAAAAGTAAAATGTAATTTAAATTAATTACCAGCACTGCATAAAACAAGTAAAATATATTTAAAAGAACAACTGATTATACTTAATTATATTAATTACATCAGATTTATAAGTAAAAATTACTCAATAAAATTTAACATGTCAAGTTACATGTACTTAATCGGTTTGTTAATTTTACTTAACTTAGTTAAGTAGATTTACTTAATTTCCATCTGTGTGAAATTTACTTGAAAATATTCGTGCAAAAACTTGCAAAACAAAAATTGAGTAAATTATACTTATTGTTTTTTTCAGTGTACTACATGGAAATTAAATAACATCTTTATATATGGGTGTTTGGCTTAGTGTCATGTTAGAATAATTTTTATACATATACCTTTTGTTGTTTTAATATTTTGAAATGTTTTTAGCTTTATTTTTGTTTTAATTTAAATGTTTAGTTTTGAAATGTTGTTGTATGCATTTGTCATTTAATTTAATTTCTCAATTTTCTTAAATGAGTGTATATATATAGTATTTATAGAGTTTTAACTTATAGTTGTAGGTACTTTTTCTTATTTGTAAGTCGCTTCGGATTAAAAGCGTCTGCTAAATGACTAAAAAGTAAAGTAAAAGTAATACTCATAATAACCACCAAAAGCAGGTGGTGACAATCAAGTCACATGATGAACCAACGCAGTTTTTCCACAAGCAGATAAGGAAAATACTAACATATATAGAAAGGTGCACAGTGTCATTCACACAAACAGTAAACACATCATAACACACATGAAACTGAAATAATGCAATAAACATTAATTAATACAATTAAAACATACAACCCTAAATAAATGTTAAAAAATACGAAGAAACACTGTTATTTCAATGAGAAAACATCAAATGTGAAATTTAACGCAGGGAATTCTGGGAATGGCAATTTACGTTTTTTCACTGTATATTATTGTAAAATTACATGTAATGTCCAATACAGTTTTTCACTGTATATAGTAGGGGTGTAACGATTCATCGATGTATGATGATACGATGCATCGATGCCACGCTTAAAATATCGATATCTGTAGTATAAAAAGGCACCTTTATTTTGGCACTGTCCACATTTTCACATAATGTCCGTTTATGCATTACAGCCAACGCGTGCATTCTCGTTCAAACTCACATATCATTCAGGACTCGATATAAGGACTGCCCGAAGGCAGAAGGCGAGCAAATAAGAAGCTCGGGATTGTTGGAGTAACAGTCGAGTGCTGTGAGATGTTTCCGCGTGCTTCCACTGATCTAAACTAGGCCACCCCTTTGACCCCTAACTCAAAACAGCAGTTTTGTCCCCTTTTTCTTGACAAGAAATGCCTTTATTAAGACACGGAACCGGTGTATTTTTTTGAATTCACATCAAACGAGACTTTTCAGACGCGTGCTTCAGCTTCACCTCAGCACAAGGCGCGAGCCAAATGAACGCGGAAAAGGTACACCAGCCAAATGAGCTTCGGTAGAACAATGAGATGCTGTTACTGTGCGTTCACACCGGATGCGGCGAGAGCGTCAAAGTGGCCGGAAGTCATTCATTTTCAATGAGATCCGGCGGCGAGCTCCGGCAAGAGCGGCGCGGCACGTTTTGGACGATGAGAGCATCGAGGAGAGTTGAAATCTGGTCAACTTTATGGTAATGAGCTATGACGCGGTTGGGCGGCAACCAATCAGAATGTAGAAGTCCTCAGCTTGAAAGGATTCCAGAGAACGCAGCCCATAAACTTTGGTTCCGACCACATTAGTTCCCAAGCAAAATGGAGAAGTTAATAATTACTGTGGCGGGTTTCCCGGTCATATATCACGTGTCCCTGTTTGCGTACAGGAACATAAATAAAAAAGGCACACAACACTATTTATAGGGGACATTTTCCCGCTAGAATGTTTGTTTTTCAGCAGAAATTAAATTTATTTGCTCAAAACAATACCGAGGCTAGTAAAATGTCTCTTATAATGTTGAAATTAGACTAGCACTTAACCATGAACACAAATCCACACCACACAAATGGCTTTTAATTGGTTTATTTAGTTAGCAAACATGTAACTGCAATAAAGTTCTTTACATCGATCAATTTCTCACTTTCACATTTAAAATATTTCATGAGGTTAACTTCTACCCTACTTGTGGTCAGTCTGCACAAGATCAACAACCTTGTTTGCTTTGCAGCCCCTTTAAATACAAGACAAGCATACGATCTACGTCACAGCATCAGAGCTTCCACAAATCTTTCTACAGCGTTGCTGGCAGGGCGGCCAGGGCGACTTTTGACGCTCTCGCCGCGTCCGGTGTGAATGCACAGTTAGGCTATATGTCAGTAAAACAAACTTTCCTGTCCTGTCAGCCGTCACTGTGCTCACGGCGCACGCTCTGATCGCGTCATCATAAATAGGCGCACAAGAAACTATAAGCATACGACGCAGTTTTGTCGTCAGTTTAGTCATACAATTACCAAAAAGGCGATTAAAGCTGCAAACTGTGCATACATGTATTTATGCATTACAATTCAGAACGTCTCTCACATGCATACTAAAATATAGGCTATCCTGCAATTGCAGATCACAATAAGGCGCAAGCTGATGTGTATTTAAATTTTTTATTAAATGCACAAGTAAATGTGAGCACAGTGCACTTATGTTAGAAAATATGCGCAATTTTCATTAATTTTAAAATTACAAACGAAAATGAAACCATTTAAATGCATAAAACAACTCATTTTACATTCTGGCATTTATGTGCTGTTGTTTTTTCACATTCTTATCACTAATTGCATGTCTCATCCAGGAGTATGTAATGTTAGATAACACGTTTTGGGGGATTTTGAGAACCAGAACCAAACTGAGCTATAGTGAGCCCCTTTATTAAAATACCTGGAGGTGAGGAATAATACAAAAAAATGTATATAACGTGATACAATAATTCACAAATATCTCAATTACAATTAAGTAGAAATTCACTGTATTCAACTGTGTTTTAGGCACTAAAATAGTCTAGTATTTTATAGTCAACCACATTTTTTTATTTAAATAATGAAAATGTATGTGCCACCTCAGGCTGGTTGCTGGCCCCTCCCTGGTCATCCCTATGAAAACATCCTGGCTCCGCCACTGAGACAGACAGCCGTGTCAACTCTGCGCGAATACTGAATAGAGCTCTCCTCCACTTTTTTGTGCATGGATGAATAAACACAGACAAAACTACATCAAAATTTATGTTTTGGCTAATATCCTTGTAAACAGAGTCTGTATCTGTAGAAAAGATTTTTAGCACTGAGCCCATAGTAGCATTTTTAGATTTATGTTCATGTTACATATTTTTGGTTGCATTTGTGAGTTAATAAAAATGTATATGGTTGTTTAAAATATGCATATAATATCATAATATCGATATATCGATCGATATACTCCTGTATCGAATCGTAATTTTTTTTGAGGTATGGGCAAATATCATATCGCTGGGTATGAGAATCGATGTCGTATTGAATCGTGATGAATCATCCGATTTACACCCCTAGTATATAGTAAGGGATCATACTGTTAACCAATTAAATGGTTTTTAGTCTAGCATTTTACAGTCTTTTACCATTAAAATCACAGCCATTTTTTTAACAGTACTTTTCAAAACAATTTTGTCAAGGAAAAAACAGATGATTAAAGTCAAGGGTTATAATCAACAATAAAGAATGCACTACTATTTTTTTTGCATGAATTCTATAGAGGGTATTTTCCAATGACACCTTCCATTACTTACCTTACTTACTAAAACTTTATTCTGATTGGTCAGTTGCATCATTGTTGTCCCAGGCAAATTTCCTACCTATGTGTGCTAGTTTCATGTATCTTAAAAACAATGTATAATGAGCACTTGTTTTATTTGCCTCTTTATGATGAATCGCTTGTTGTATTGAGTCGTTTGAGTGACTTTGGATAAAAGTGTCTGCTAAATGAATAAAAGTAAGGCAAATTAGGTAACATGCTTGTAAAGTTACTAGTAGAATGCCTGGACTGTCGAAATAAAGTGTAACTGAAATATTTCTACTTAAAAATCAAGTATATTTATATTATATTATAAAAAATACATTTGGAAACAGAGCTGTGGACTATCTTTGAAATAAACGTAATAAAATGCTGAATCCCACTGAAGCAAAATTTTGATTATTTATATGGGACAGGCCACATCCATCTTTATAACCACAAAAGAACATGATTCCGGCCTGCACTGGTCTTTGAGCTCTTCTTTAGTCCCAACTAGCCACACAATGGTCTTATTTTTTGTTCCTCTTGGACTTTCCTTGCTCCATCACTCCTCCCTTATTAAAGAGGGTCTGGTCTTGCTCAGCTCCCTCTGCTGCTCAGCACTTTGATCATTCCTAACATTTAATATTTAAATAAAGCTCTAACAACCAGTGCATTAGAATTTAACAGGTGTTCAGGACGAAGCTGATACAGAATTTCAGATTACACTAGAATACACATCCCAGTCAGTGCAATTATAGCGAGAAAACAGAAAGCCCTCTTGACTGTGTTACACCTTGGGATAACTGATCAGATCACTTTGATGTCTGTAGGTAAAACTGTTAAGATACAAATCAGCAAGGCATCTGCTACATGTGTTCGGTAAACAAAACTTCATATTCAAAGCAATACATTGGAACTCTGCATAAAGCATGCATGGATTATTGGGCAAAACCATGTGATGTGCCGACTTACTGTGATGCACACATGTACAAACACACAGAACACATATCTGGCTACACCTACAACACCACAGATTTGATGCGGACCTACTGTGGAAACCTTGCAATGCTTGTACTTACTAACTATTTGCTACTCCTCAAGCTACATTTTCAGCAACAATCTACATGACTGCAACAAAACGACATCATTTCCACATTAGACCATTTTCTACAAAGAAGATAAAGCATGAAAGGATACTTTCATGTAGTATACTTTTCTGGGGGTAAAATGAATGCAGCCTTGGTGACATAAAATATATATATATATTTTTTTATACCTACACAAATCTTACCCATGCCACATATATATATATATATATATATATTAGTGGTGGGCATAGATTATTTTTTAATCTAGATTAATCTTGGAATTAATCTAGATTAATCTAGATTAAAATGGCTCATTTGAATTCTGCGAAGGCATTCAGAATATGTGTGCTACCCAAATAATGACTAAAAGTAAGTCTTTGAGCGGGTTTCTCAAGCCAGGTGGCGATTAGACCAGGGGCTCATCTCCTGTTTCCAAAATGCATCACAAACTTTAATCTCTTCCGTCCCAATCCCACGAAAAACTGGAGGAAAATCCCGTTCCACTCCCGGAAGAATGACTCCCATTCCCTCCCACTCCGTGTTTTTTTATATATTTTTTGCCGATAACTGTCAATTACAGTAAAAATATAGTACAGATCACAGCGTGCCCACCTTATTAGTTGAATAAAAACCCAAAATGTCGTTTTTTGTTATTATATTGAACTGAAAGCCATCTTATGCACAGTGTTGCACAGATTAAATTTCATGTAAATCATCCATGCTAACACACACGTCTTCTATTTTTATTTTTAGACATTTCACTCTCTATAGATGGAGTTTCGAAGTTTCTCGCTCAAGTTCACATGAGACCTAAAGCGCATCCTGTTTGCTTAAAAGCGCAACGTTTCGTTGTTATTCTGAGTGCACACAAATAAACGTAGAGTCTTTACAGATTCGAAAGATGTATTAGGCTACTTTTATCTGTATGACCAAAAATGATGGAGATTTTAAGAGCAAGTGAGCGCACGGAGCCTGTCCTGCAGCAAACGCGCTTCCACACAAACACTTCAATAGCACATTTCTCTAGGTTAACATCATATTGAGCGGCCATGTAAAGTTGCTACTACATACATCTTTCAGATGAAAAGCCATATTTGAGGTTGATGAATGATAGGTGAGCGTTTGGATGTCCTGCCCGATTGTATTACCACATAGACCAGCCGTTAACAATCTGTCCATCACGGACTGCGAGCCTCTAGTTCAAGAGACCTTCTCGCCCCCTACAGTGCAATTCGGCTAGGTATACATCCGCGTTAAAATATCAGGGTGAAAGTCATCATAGCTTGCGTAGTATAGACCCAGCTCCCAACCCAACTTTGAGAATAGATTAACGGCGATATTTTTTTATCGCCCGATAAGAGTCTCACGTTAACGCAGCACGTTAACGCCGATAACGGCCCACCACTAATATATATATATATATAGTGGTGGGCATAGATTAATTTTTTTAATCTAGATTAATCTAGATTAATCTTGGAATTAATCTAGATTAATCTAGATTAATGCCAAATGCATTTGAATTCTGCCGAAGGCATTCAGAAAAATGAACCCAAATAATGACTATTAAGTCTTTGAGAAGGGTTTCTCAAGCCAGGTGGCGTTATACCAGGGGCTCATCTCCTGTTTCCAAAATGCATCACAAACTTCAATCTCTTGTCCCAATCCCACAAAAAACTGGGGAAAATCCTGTTCCACTCCCAGAAGAATGACTCCCATTCCCTCCCACTCCCGTGTTGTTGTTTATTTAATTTTTTGTCGATAACTGTCAATTACAGTAAAAATATAGTACAGATCACAGCGTGCCCACCTTATTAGTTGAATAAAACCCAAAATGTCGCTTTTTGTTATTATATTGAACTGAAAGCCATCTTATGCACAGTGTTGCACAGATTAAATTTCATGTAAATCATCCATGCTAACACACACGTCTTCTTTTTTTTTTTTTGACATTTCACTCTCTATAGATGGAGTTTGATTTCTCGCTCAAGTTCACATGAGACCTAAAGCGCATCCTGTTTGCTTAAAAGCGCAACGTTTCGTTGTTATTCTGAGTGCACACAAATAAGCAGTAGAGTCTTTACAGATTCGAAAGATGTATTAGGCTACTTTTATCTGTATGACCAAGAATGACAGAGATGTAAGAGCAAGTGAGCGCACCTGTCCTGCAGCAATCCACTCTCCACACAAACACTTCAATAGCGCACATTTCTCTAGGTTAACATCATATTGAAGTTGCTACATACATCTTTCAGATGAAAAGCCATATTTGAGGTTAATAATGAATGATTGTATTACCACATAGACCAGCATCTGTCCATCACGGACTGCGAGCCTCTAGTTCAAATATCAGGGTGAAAGTCATCATAGCAGTATAGACCCAGGAGAATAGATTAACGGCAATAAGTCTCACTATATATATATATATATATATATATATATATATATATATATATGCAATAACTGATTACATCCCTATTAGATCTGCTGAGAAGAGTTCTGGCAATGTTCGGCCAGGGTTAATGCCAAATGCTTTGGAGTTGTCAGACAGCATGAAGTCTTTCAAAAATGAACAAAAACTCCTGGTCATCTCTTCCCATTCATCTCTTACTGAAAGGCATTTCATTTATTATGGATGCGGTTATACTAAGAGGAGAAAAAGGAAATGAACGGTGTGTGGCTTTGCTTAAGTGCTCATTCAGCTTGCTTTGCATACAAAGGGCATTGAGCATGATGAAAATCTGTCATGGTGCTCCCCACACGGACTCACCTCACAGTGCCCCGCGGCGGCTGTGAAACACTGCAGCTGTGCCTGGAGTTCTTGGATCTGCTGATCTCTCTGGCTGAGCTGCATGCTGAGGGCTGCTTCCCGCTGGCGGAGCTGTTCCTGGCTGTGCCAAAGGGCTTGGTATGACATGCGCAGCTCGCTGTGGAGCTGTCACAGCAGAAACAGACAGTGAAGGACAAGCTCGGTTAATGCAGTTAAGTCCTTGCTGGAACACAAGTTCACCCCCCCAGGGGCACGTGCTCACTCGTGAGGACAGGCGCTAAGATCACACAACAGATGCGCTCCTGTACCTTCTGGTAGGAGACGGTGTCTGCCGTGTGGGCCTCCTCTTGGCTGCGCAGGACTCTTTGCGTGTCCCAGGTTAAGGCCCTCCAGCTGCTGAATGAGCTGGGCCTGTTCTCCTGCATGTTCCACACTCTGCCTGTACAGACACTGCAAGTCCTGGAGCTCGCGTCTGGACACGAATATGCACACACATCACGGTCAACTCATATGGTCAGGGTTAATCAAAGCTCAGCCAGATCTGTGTAAGTGCTGCTTACTTGATTTGACAGAGCTGTTGTTCTTTGTCAGCTCCTTGTTCTACAGTGGAAAGCTGAAGGGACAAAGCAGTTGAGCGACTCTGAGCCTCTAGCACATCCTGTCTGCATTTGAATAGCTCCTCTTCCAAATTCTGCAAGATAAATTGATTGTTAATTGACACCTGGTTCAATGGCATGAAATACTTTTTTTTGTCCAGATCTATTAATTTATAAATTGATTAAAAATAAAATTTGTACATACATATTGTACTGTACAGGCAGTTACTGTATCTTTCTGTGATGACCATGTTTTTAACTTTAAATAAAATTACTTTTGAAGAACAAAGGGCATAATCTTTCATTAATCTTAATAAATAAAAAACAAAGCTCCTTCACTGCTTATTTAAAAGCCTTTTGTCCACTGCATCAAAATCATGTGGTGTGACTGACAAAGTCATGTGTTTTGACAAATACGTAGGAAATATGCAGGAATTCTGGGTGTTTGTGAACACCATGCAAATGCACACTTTCTGCATGATGTAGTCAGAATGCTCCCAAAATGCAATAAAGTGGGGCAAAAAATTGTCCTGTATTAGTTTTTCTCTTATATTTCTATATGCTATAGGTAAGCATAGTTCTCAAATATCACCACAGCTGCAAATACGAATTGAATTTATTCAACAGTTCAGTAAATATAAGAGTTATGTGGTATATGGTAATGTGAGTTACATATTAGACACAGCATTGTCAATACTGTCAGTTTTTACTTATTTCGGCAAAGAAAAGTTCCAAACAAAGCCACAATGTAACTATTGAGCATCTTTGGCCAACCCACAATGGAGTTTCATTTCTGAATGAATAAGCATTTTTGAACCAATTAATGATTTCATGATCCATTCATAAATAAAGTAATTTGCTTTGTTTCTTGAATAAATCATCCGTTTAAGCAAATCTGTTGAATAACAGACTCAATCATTAAGACTCATTAGTTTTAGTTTCATATTTTAAGGTAATACTTTGTTATAAAATAATTTAATGTTTCAATATTCAAAATACTATTTTCAAAACATTAATCCTATAGTGTTATTTATGCAGTTGTACAGTAATTGCAGTGTTAACACATTGAAATGCTGCTTTAGATGCGGCATCTGTGCCACTTCTACAGTGCAAACATTTATTTTGTTGATACTTATTTAATTTGACTGGTAACACCCCATCGTGTCTCATTATTCTAATTGCATTTATTGATTAAATATAAGAATTCGACAAGGATTAAGCAAACATCTAATAAGGTTTGAAATTGCTCTTATATAAGTAAAATGCCCCTGGAAATCAATTTAAGGAGGTAAATACTGCCTCATAATAAAAGAGTTTATTTTGGTCACTGCTATGAGCTAACCAGTGCACCGTAATTATGACAATTATGAACAGCTTTGGGAGTCAGCTGTCCATGACAGGCCTAAATCAAAAACAGAGTCACCAAAATAAGATCTAATTATCATTATCAACAATCTATTTGATCAATATCACACCCCATAGCAGAAATGGGGGGAAATGATAACAGAGCAACATTTCATTTTCATAAATAAATAATTCAATATATTTTTTAAATAAATAAATGATCAAACAAATAAAAAAGGTGCAAGGAGAAAATGTGATACTTTTAACTGATGGTCACTTTTAAATTATAAATATTATAATTTTTTATTTTAAAATGCTATAAAATTTCCAACATTTATACAAAGAGTGCATTTCTCAAATAAAATACTTATGTTTTAAACTAGATTTGTATTTATTTATTTAATCATGGACACCCTCGTTTGACAACAAACCACCTCACAGAGAACTTGACCACAGTAAAAAGGAACAAAGAAAGACAACGGAAGGAAAGTAAAAGATGAGCAACTAAAGCGGGAAGCCTATCACCAGCATATCACAGGAGCTGATGGAGATAATGAGAAGCAAACAGATACTGAGCATCAAACGCTTAGGCCAGGGAGAGCACGGGCCAGCCCTCATTAAAAACTAGCCAGTGCTGACAGGGGCACTGAGAGAGACAGAGAGCGCAGGAGGAAAGGGGACACAGTCCGAGCATCACTGCAGTCTAATTTAATTGGACTAGTTAGAGTTTAAGGTCCACACAGACCTGCCTCTGCCCTTCCCCATGGAGAGTAATGAACACAAATCTGTATGTAAAGCAGGTAATCACACAGGTGCTAGAGTGACACTCAACCCAAGAGGACACAAGCCCTATTAAACATACACAAATGCAGAACGAGGCCCTATGGAACAAGCTAACAACAGCTCCTGCATCGTCTGCAATAGGTCATTATAGCCAAGGTCGCTAAGCACCACGACAGCAGGCAGGACAGATTCGGGGCCACATGTAAAACAGCTCTGGTCATGTTGCACGAGGTACACTCCCGCTGTTGAAAAAAAAATTGGGCCCCCCATGTTAACCCACCAAGTCATTATTTCACCCCCTGAACATATCTATCAATATTTAACATTTGCGCATTGTGAGACAAGTTCATTTACATGAACCCGCTTAGAAAGCGGCAGAAAAGAAGAAAAAAAGAGAACAGGGTGTGAAGCGGGGGACCTTACCTTGACTCTGGAACTGCTGACGGCCTCTTGGTCCCGCAATCTCTCCAGCTCTGCCTGAGAGGCTGAGTGCTGAGCATCTAATTGTTGCCTGGCTTCCTGTAGGGCACGCCTGCCCTCCTCCTCGCACTCCTGCCCCTGCCTCCTCGCTTCCTGCTGGGGAAAAGAGAATGAGAGACGGTCGCAGCATTGGGATGAAAGGGCGGCAGAGCGGGCAGGGCCGGAGAGGGAAGTTTGGAGCTTACCTGCGTAGGCAGGGCAAGCCAAAGCCCACGCAGGTAGCCTGGCGCAGGGGCCATCTTTAGCTCTAATGACAGCTCTAATGAGAATAGCTCCACTACAGGCCCATTAGTCCTGCCAGCCTGCCTTTGATGCTGATCTCTCGCTCCTTTCTTTTTCACCCGCACTATCCTTCCCTCCCTTTGCTAAGAGAGACCCTGAAAAGACATCCTCCCCAGATCTTCACTTTATCAATTAATCATGCCAGTCCCATCAGAAGGTAATTAAGGAGAAGCCACATCACATACACACTCTTTCCTCTGCTCGGCCATCATTAAGTATTTATTGAGAAAGTTAGCGGCTTTTCCAAGCTACGCTGTCGCTGCCGCCCCTGCCCCCGACCCGGGATTTTGAGGCCTTAGGCAATTGCCTCCAGGGGCTTGTCAGTTTGTTTCCCCCTCCCTATCTTCCTGGTGTCACAGGCACAGAGGCAGCGCTTTAAAAGTGGTGCCAGTGGAAATTTGTCCAAACCTTAAGTTGTCGACTCTTATTCCCCAGTCTGTGCTGCAGAGCTGCCAGTTCTTTCTTCATTAGACCGCACTCCTCCTCACTGCCACGCAACTGCTGGACTCGGTTGTTTATCTCCTGCTCTTGTGCCGTCACTTTCTGTTTAAAGAGCCACACGAGTGATCGTGAGAGACAGCCGTTAGACACAAGCAATCTGGGTATGAGTGTTTACAGGACTGAGAGTTAGGTTTCATTAATAGTTTCTGTAATGGGGTCACAGTTGTTGTGTGATACGG
The DNA here is from genome assembly GCA_027564155.1 of Gymnocypris eckloni scoliostomus. Taxonomy (NCBI): domain Eukaryota; kingdom Metazoa; phylum Chordata; class Actinopteri; order Cypriniformes; family Cyprinidae; genus Gymnocypris; species Gymnocypris eckloni. The sequence goes on along the minus strand of CM050416.1, from coordinate 986,787 downwards.
AGATGGAAAAGCATGTCACAGGCGTTTCGTCCTGCATTGCTAAATGTGGGACACAGAATTAGCGGTGCTGTACTATGATGTTTCAACAGGACATGATAAAGCTAAAAGAATGATTCAGTTGTTACATGCTACATTGTTTAAGTAAAATTTTCTGAAGAAATAATATTGAAATGCCAAAATCATTGCTGTTTAATTAGCACTTCTCCAATGTGAAGTGTCTCTAGTATCTATTCCGTATGAGCAGATTGTGTGATGGCATGTAACAGTGTGGATAAGCAACTATAGGTAAACACGTCAGAAGTGTTAGACTTCACTGTGTATAAAAATGATGATAGAGCAACAATATGAAAAATTTGTTTGGCTGAAATATTAGAGGTGACTTGTCAAAAAAGTTTACTATCGGAGAACACAATTCCCCATTTAATTAACCCAAATGAAATTACATAATGTTATTTTCAGTTACAGTATTTTGGGGTAAATTAAAACTTGGTACAAAATTCACATCGGATGAATTAGTATCGCAAAACAGTGGTAGCGCCCATGTGTTGAATGTGTCCACCAGTGGCGGCGCTAAGGCGGGGCTATAGCCTCATCGGAAATGTGCTTAGCCCCGGCACAGCCCCCCCCCCCAAGGATTTACAAATGATTTTCCTATTTTTTTTACTGATGGTTTCACTCTCATTAACATTGAAAAATAAACATCAAAAACCTAAATAAAAGTGCTTAATATCCGGCCTATAAACAATTGATATTAGGGGGGAGGGGTCAAGCAACTCAAACTAGGCACCAACCTAGTTGCTCCAAAAAAAAAACATGACGCGCCATTCCCGCATTGGCGCCCGCGACCGCTCGCACCACATGTTTGCAGCTGAATGCAGATGATCATAATTAATGGACAACTATGCCGTGAAAAGACATCAGCAATCTGGCGCAGAGAAAAAAACAACAAAAACGAAGCCTGTGCATCACTTCATAATCCTGTGAAACTTTTTTGGCTGTTGACGTGTTTTAATGTCGGAAATAATTTCACCACCACCAACTAATTTAATATTCTCTCTGAGTTTCCATGTTCCCTTACGAAAATTAGCCATGGTTTTAAGATAAATAAAACCAAAAATCATTGTTCTTGTAGCCACTGTATATTTTCTTGTAGCCACGGTAATAGGAAATTAACCATGGTTTTATTACTTCAAATAATAATTTACAAAGAAGTATTAAGATAATAATTTGTGTGGTTATAAAAATAGACCTAAGCCAACAAGAGCCTTTAAAATGACTTAAAATGCATTATATAAAAACAATGATGCAATACTGATTGTTTAATTAATAATTATACGTTTTCATCGAATAACACTGTTAAAATAGGCTACATTATGTTGGCTACTAAAAAAAAAAATTATGTACATTACATGTAATTACAAATGGCTGTAAAGTGTGCTAAAGGCCTGGTCATTGCTGCTGTTACACTTACAGGACGATCATATGCTTGTTTAATAGGCTATTGAACAAAACTTTAATCCAAATATACACTTAATCTTTAATTTTTGCCAACTTTTTGCTATAGATTACACAGCCTATATAATTTATTCAACATAAAATGTGGAAATCACAACCCTTACAAAAATGAACCATGGTTTTCATAGTAAAACTGCTTAATTTTCTTTCTGAATGCTTGAGACCATACAATCAATCAGACAACTGTATTTATATAATAATAGCCATGGGTAACTGTCTAGAGCTACAATTGTAATTAGTAAGTAACAACAATTATGCATTTAATTTTATATTTTAGTAAAGATCTATTTTGACCCTATAGGACGGTGTTTTTTCTTTTTTTACTTCCATAATATTTGAGGGAGGGGGCACAACAATACAATCCTGCTTATGGCACCCATTTGGCCAGCAGCAGCCCTGAGGCCTAATAATAAGAAGTGTAACTGGCCTACATTAATTGGAAATGCTAAACCCTCTTAATATTGTCAATTTTTATGCTTTTGACAATATCTCTGGTTATCATCTACACATGACATGATACAAATCAGCGCGGGGAAGTTATCACCCACAATGTGTGCCCGTGTGGAAATAGTTTTATGAAATGTAGGCACTATCTAATGTAAATGGTTACAATGTATCATGTTTTCGAAACAGTTGGCATTGAGAGTGACTGATACTTAATGGTCAGACAAAAAATTACTAGATAGGTGTAAAAAAAAAACTATTACTCAGAGGTGGAAAGAGTACAAAAATATTCTACTCAAGTAAAAGTACCATTACATTACTGAAATTTTACTTAAGTACAAGTAAAAGTACCAGTCTAAAAATATACTCAAGTAAAAGTAAAAAGTAGCTCATTTAAAATTTACTCAGAGTAAAAATTACTTAGTTACATTTTAACAGTGGGAGGGAAAAATGGGATAGACCAAAGGTGTCAAACTCAGTTCCTGGAGGGCCACAGCCCTACACAGTGTAGATATTACCCTAATTAAACACATCTGATACAGCTAAACTAATCATTTAGGCTTATTTGAAAACTACATGGTGTGTGTGTTGGAGCAGGGTTGGAACTAAACTCTTTAGGGCTGTGGCCCTCCAGGAACTGAGTTTGACACACCTGGGATATGGGCCTATAAATCTCAAACTAGGTGTTTTTAATTAAATTAATCGGTTAATTAGAATAATAAGACATTTGGGCTGTTACCAGGCAAATTAAATCAGTATCAACAAAATTCATCTTTGCAATGCAGAGGAAATGCAGAAGCTTCATCTGAAGTGACATAGATGTATTACACACTGACATGAATGCATTCAGCCTGCAGTTACAAATGCAGAAATAATGTTTTGATAAATAAGGCATAAAATGTGACCCTGAACCACAAAACCATAAGGGTCCATTTTCCTAAATTGCGATTTATACATCATCTGAAAGCTGAATAAATCATATTTCCATTGATGTATGGTTTGTTATGATAGGACAATATTTGAAAATCTGGAATCTGAGGGAGCAAACAATCCAAATATTGAGAAAATCTCCTTTAAAGTTGTTCAAAGTAAGCTCTTAGTTTTGATATATTTACAGTAGGAAATTTACAAAATATATTAATGGAACATGATCTTTACTTAATATGCTAATGATTTTTGGCATAAAAGAAAAATGTATAATTTTAACCCATACAATGTATTGTTGGCTATTGCTACAGATATACCCCAGCGACTTAAGACTGGTTTTGTGCTCCATGCCAGGGTCACAAATGTTAAATAGTCATTTGAAATTAAAAAATAAATAAATAAAAAGATACTTTAAATGTTAAATTAGAACCACCAGTAGGTGTCAGCAAGTCACTGATAAGTGAGTCATTGCGATTGAACAGAATCATTTAAACGGTTAATTCAAGGAATGAAACACGTCATTGCTCAGAGTCAGAGACGCAAAACTGTGTATGGTGGCTGTGTTTGGTATTATTTTTGTTGTCGAAATATAGCAAAAACAGGCAATATGGTGTCTAAAACGTAAGTCTCTTAATTAACTTATTGTTTTTTGAACTGTGTAAAAAGGAAAACTACAGGCCTATGTAATCATGGTGAAAAATGGTGAGAAAAACAGCATTCTTCATGTGATGCTAACTTACTATATTAAATTATATAAATATATAAATGTTCTGCTTCTATATCTTAAATTTTGTGATCATTCTAAACGCATTTTAACAGACTGAATCACGCAGTGAAAGAAAGCACTCCATATGCACGCGGATTAGAATAATACTTTTTTAAATCAAACTTCGCTTATCAACACACAAAAACACGTGCATATACACCTATAAACACTCGCACATACATATAAACTTCCATGCATATACACCTATAAACACTCGCACATTATTAATGTATGTGCGAGTGTTTTATAGGTGTATATGCACGTGTTGTGTGTTGATAGCAAGTTTGATATAAATCTAAGGCGCCTCATACGGATTAGTCTTATCTAACATTAACGTTACTAGATTTCACGGCACACTGTTTAGAGTGATTTGTTTGGTTTTAAGCAAAATACTGATAATGTCAAATCGCACATCGTTAAAACAACAATTACTATATCTTCGCAGACAACATTACTATATTTTTGACGACCTACACCACTGTCTTTTTTGGTCATTTGTGAAAAACCTTTTGCTAAACCGTCAAAGCTTCATTTTATCCACCAATGCAATGATGTAAGTATTTACCTTATCTCCACATGCTTGCGAAAGGCGATGTCGATATTTATAAGCTGCTAGTTCGGTCTCCCGAGGAAAACACAGCTTACACTGCATAATAGAGCATGAATATGGCCAGGGGTTCACTTCATATCTTCGAGTTCAACTTCAGCAGAGTACGACGGGGTCTGGTTTTCAGCTGGGTCTGCACCATTAACGCCTGTCTTGTTCGTCTGCATCTTTCTTGTGATTTTAGCGCCAGTTTCTTCTTCTGCCCATTATTTGCTGCAGTTGTTTCCACGGAGCGATTTTTTTTTACTCAGTAACGAATGTGTTTTAAAATGTAGCGAAGTACAATACTTCCCACAAAATATACTTAAGTAAAAGTAAAATTACAGATTAAAAAAATTACTTAAAAAAGTACAAGTACACAAAAAAGCTACTCAATTACAGTAACGCGAGTAAATGTAATTCGTTACTTTCCACCTCTGCTATTACTTAAATAAAATAAAACAATGAAAAAAGGAAAAAAATCCCTACTTTCTTACTTTTCTATACTCATTCATAAATTACATTACTTTGTAAGTGTCATATTTGGCAGTTGGCATTAGAAGTTATATTAATAACACTGACATATGAGAAGTTTAATACCACAGGAAAACAATTAAATATGCCTTTTTCGAAGCTGCTGTATATAAAAAATGGAGTAGCTACTGCTACTACTAAAATTAATAAAAAATGTATTAAGTAATGATTAAACAATTTTTTTTCAATGTTTTGTACATCCTCTTTGTTTGCCTAAATAAATAAATGTTTGATTTTCAATAATTTAAAGATAAATGAAATTAATGTTTTATGCCTTCCTTTGATAATTAGACCCAACACAGAAATTCTGAGGAAAAGAACACTTTTCATAAGGCTATTTTAATAATACATTTGAATAAATTCAGTTGTTTTTGTTTATATTTATTTTATGTTCAAATAATTAAACATGGTACAACACAGAATTTGGTAACAATAAAAATGGTGAAAGAAAATAAAAAAAATTCATAGAGCCCTAAACATGTAATTTTTGTTAAACTTTTTATAAACTAATGTGAAGTTGTAAAAGTTTCATGATTTTAATTAATTAGACATGTTTTTTTATTAATAAAATGTAATCTTAAAAACGAAAGTTGTAACCATTAAAAAGGATTCCAGAAAAAAATTGAAAGGAAAGAAATTGAATTTGGAATAAAATTTAACTGAATTTGGGCACAATAATTCTGATTTCATAGAGCCCTATATTTAACACACAATTATGATAGTAAGAAAAAATAATGTAAGGTTGTAAGAAAATGTTTTGTTTTCTAGACACTTTACATGGATACATGTATATTGGATCAAAGTGATATGGACCAGGAGACTATAAGGAGTGGATAAAGATTTTCAATTTCACAAAGTGTTTAACAACCTAATGTTATGTTTATATTCACATATACTACAAAGGGGCTTTTAGTATATCTGTTGTTGCATTTAACTTAATTTGTTTTTGTAAAATGTAACTTTATAATTGTCATTTTTTTTTTATCATAATTATTATAACACCTAAAATAAGTCATGGGTAAAAAGTGTTTGTTTTAGCCAGTTAAAGGGTGGGTACATTGTGTGCACATAATCAGGATAGTACCACCTCCGCCTAATTTTAAGCCAGGAAAAACCCTGTTATGGTGTGACATGGAATTGACATAGGGTATATAACTGATGACAGAATTTTCTTTAAACTGCTTTGCTCTGTGTTTAATTCAAATATTAATATCATTGACAGTTATCCTCTACCATCTCTGTTATTCCGATACAAGCGTTCCAAATTGCATAAACACACTTCAACCAGGTTGTGTCTTTTAATCAAATGATATCTCAAAAAATTACTCTGAGCAAACAAATTAATTACCATGTTTGGGAAATCACTTGAATCTTTCTAGATAGAGAACTTATGTTCAGTCTGTGCACCATGCAAATGCAGGTTTTAATAATTGTTGTATTTATAGCACAAGTGAAGCTCAATTCAAAATGTTGATAATGACAGGGTGCCAAGCACTGTTTTTTCTGTAGTACTTCTCAATTGGCAGGAAAAGAGGTTACTCAAATGAAAGTTAAGAAGTCTAGGACAGAGATTAGCATTGAAATCCCAGTGCAGTTCAAAATGAAAGCATGTAATTATGTCCTACAAAAATGGAAGAAGAGGGGTAATGGAAGGGGTGGGGTGAGAGAAAGCTGGTCAAAGTTAGTGTGGAAATGCAGAGATGAGAGTGTCATTCAGCAAACCATGCAGAACATGCAGGATTCATATTTAATCACATTTGGCACAAAATTTGGATGAGATACTAGTCCATGCCAGTCGATTTTAAGTATACTGACCTATTTTGATTATTAATGAGCTTTTCAAACAGGGGACATAAAAATCGCTATATTGAGGAATTGCTGACCAGACATATCAATACACAGGATCAGTATTCGGTTGCTCTGGGTATGTCAACATGTCTGCCATCTTGGAACAATCATTTCATACAAAGATTCCATATGTATGACTTATATATTGAGACAACTGATGCGTGATCATTTAACCTAGGGCTCCAGTTAGCATGTGCTCGAATTCGATTCTCATGCGCATCTCGTCAGTAAAGCTACTTGATTAGCAGTAAATCTCCATCACCTGATTTCAAATGGAGCGGCAGTTAATACACAGAGCCGATTCACCGACAAGCTATGCCTCATTCATAGAGTGTGTAGTAATTGCCGCTCAGACAGGTGATGAAGATTTACTGCATAATCAAGAAACTGGCATTTAATGCACATTAAATAGTTTCACCTGTATTATTTATATACAATCCAATGTCTATCATAAATAGTTAATCATATTGTTATGCAATTATAAATACTATAAGGTTAATAATTTATATGTGTGATGCATCAATAAGTATGTGTGCCAAGAACGCTATGGTCCTTTTCACAGCCATAACATGACAGAACAGTTCTAGGTGTGTAATTTGATTGGTGGTGTGTAGAGCTGGGCGGTATGACCAAAAATCTGTATCACGGTATTTTTCTAAATTATACCGGTTTCACGGTATATGACGGTATTTATTTTTTCATGCATGACCGGTGTTATTTTACTGACTGAGGAAAAACTGCAGTAGATTGACTTAGAATGCCATATTTTAGTGTCATGATGAGTGAATATTGTAGAAAAAGTCCACACTAAATACAGGGGTTAAAGCAAAAGAAAATATTTTGACTGAAATATATCCTCGGCCAAACCCCATTCCACAGCCATACGGCAAAGTCACACACACAGTTTAAGAGCTGTGTTTTTCTTGTAATTAGGAGCGCTTGTCCTCCTAATTAAAAACATAGGAATACCTTCTGATCAATAAAAAATTCTGATAAAAAATTTGCCTTCGAATGAGGTGAGGTTTGACTCCTTAAAGTGACTTACAGGGTATTTTATTTTTACCTTTGCAATAGCATCATTTACATCTACTTCAAATTCAAAATGTATGTTTATAAGCTTTTTTAAAAATATATTTAAAAATAGAATAAGTACAATATGACAAATAAGTTACCAATCATGAAATTAGTATTAATAAAACAATAATTTGTATAATTTGGCACAGAAGAACACAAAAGTGGCTTGTACGCACATTTTCAGACGCTTAATGAGGCTCAGATGTGGCATGAGTGCAATTACATTCATAGATTCATGTGGACATTAATGTTTTACATATAAATTTGCTTTTAGAGATGCACAACGGCTCAGCTGTTACTTTATTTTGAACTATTTTCGTTGATGAAATAGAATAAAATCATGCAGTACTTGTTTATTGATCTTTTGTATTAAATCAATATATCACATTTGCAAACCCCTTATAATTATTAAAAGCTGTCTCCTGATCGCGATCTGTGGGCGCATTCAGAAATAGAGAGCGCTTTGAAAACAGTGAGCTCAAGAATCAAAAGCACGTGCAAATGTGATGCATTCTGTCGGAACCTGTGGGAATGAGTATAATTATTATTAATAGTTGTTCTCTGCTAAGAACCCGACTGTAAATGATGCGAGTGGCGTTACTATGTTGTTTGCCGAGGGGATGATTTTGGTGTTCCATGAACAACAACAGTGTGCTACATGATTCCTACATGTTCATGTTTAAATGGTGAACACGGAGCAGTTTTTCTCCGTGACCCCTCAACAGACTGAATGCACCTCGCTTGACCTATTCAAGCTAAAATCAAGACCTCAGAAAATGAAAAGTGAAAGTTTCGCGTTATTTAAATGACATTTAGTGTTTTAGTGCATACTTGGAGTACAATAGCACTGGAATGATTTCAATGTTTACATCTCTGCTTATATTCTTTGTCGCATTCCCGACTTGAGTATGTGAGCAGCATAATTTGAGTTATTTTTAACTCTGTATTAACTTTAGCTCACACATTTTTTCAGACTTGTGTGAAGTCACAGTGTTTTCTATTGCTTCAGTATAATCCAGATCGGGGTTTCTCTCCCAAGTGAGTGGTGAGCGGGAATTTTCTTTGTTACTCAAGTCCACTCACATGCTCTGTTCCAGTCTGTGTGTTGCTTGGCAACATTTAAAGATTGATGCTATGGCAGAAACATAAGACAGTATTAATATCTTGTTTACAGAATTGTTGTATAAAAGCAATATCACACTTGCATATTAGCTGTTGTAACTAAACCATTCTGATCAACACTCTTGATATTGCTATAAGTATAGTTTATGGCTTGGAGAGTAAATCACAATCACAATGTTACAAACAATCAATGTTTTTCTAGGAAACCTGTTACCTAAATCTGTGCAGCCAGCCTGAACTGAAAATTTTAAATTTCTCATAATAGCATTAAAGGTTGTGTTTTGTGCCATTTATTATTATTATTATTATAACATTTAAATGCGTTGGTTTATACCTAGACCAGAGGGTCTAAGGTCCACCCAGTTTTATGCAAATTTACTATATGAAATTATATGTTTGATTGTTTTTCAATTGTTAGGTTCATTTATGGTTTACACCTTATTTCATTAAAAGGTTCAAACAATCAGACTGTTGTTCCAGATCATTGATGAAGAGCACTTTACCAATACTCTTTCCTTCTGAATGTAACATCGTCAACAATATGCAGAACCATCTGACATTTCTGACAAACCAAATCCTGTAAAAAAATCGGTAAGAAGGGACTGTTACAGCCTGTTGCAAAGCACACCTGTCATCTGTCTGACATTCACTTCCTTGCAAATACAAGCAGATCTTGACCTTTCCAATATGGCAGACATGCAGACGTATCACTGTAATTAGAAATAGTTGCTAATGTGCCATCTAGGTGTTTATACCTATGACACTAAACATAATTGCTGCTATGAAAATAAACACACTGGCCCTCCATTTGTAATGATGTCATGTCAAAGCCGTGGCGTGGTGTTTAGTCAGTTCCAGTTTGGTCCACTATGGCAGAGGTCCCCAACCCCCAGGTTGTGACCCAATATCGGGCCGTGAAAGATATGCTACAGGGCCGCAAGAACGCAAGATGACTCTAGGCTAGGGGTGTGCGATATTGAAAAAAATGTATATCTCGATATTTTTTGGATAACGATAATTAGACAATATTTTGCCAAGTGTGTAATTGTGCTGATATCTGAATACCCTGCACAGCTGTGGTTTATGATATTCTTCATATTCTGTGTGCTCAGTTCACATCAGTGATGAATTAATATTTTCATTTAAGTTTAAATTAGATTTTTACCTTTAATAAAGCAATTTTGTTTCTAAAAGTGTACATCTTTTGAGTCAAATTGTTACATTTAACCAGTCAATTAAGATAATACACATTTAGGCTGCTCCCAAACAAATGAAACCAGTATCATCAAAATGAATCTGTTTTGATGTTTAGATGTATTCACACACTGTTTAATGCAGCTCATAGGGAATGGAGTGCTTTAACCAGTTACAAATGCATAATATTTTGACATTTTAAACAAAAAACATTGAATACTGATATTTAAAATTATTTGAAAAATGAAAATAGACTTTAAATGTGAAATTAAACCGCCAGGAGGTGGCAGCACGTCACTGTTAATAAGTGAGTGATTGCGACTGAACCAAATCATTTAAAAAATTGAATCATTCAGGAACGAATCACTGAGACTCAAAACCTCACTGTAGCTGTTTGGAATATTCTTTTGTTGGCTAAATACAGCACAAACAGGCAATTTGTTGTCTAAAACGTAAGTCTCTTGATATTAGCTTATTGTTTATTGAACTCAATATCACATTTGTAATCATGCTTATTTTTGAAGAAAAACGGCACCCTTCCTGTGATTTTAACTATATGAAACATAAATATATAAATTTTCTGCCCCAATATCTTGAATTTTGCGATCATTCTTTAATGCATTTTAATCAACTGAAACATGCAGTGAAAGAACACACTCTAATTGCGCGCGTGCACTGTTTAACTCCTTCATCACCATGCAGGCTAATGTATGCATGCACTATGTAGGTGTTAGTTGGGTTTTTGCAAAATACTCCATATTGTAAGATTGCACATCGTTAAAAAAACAATTACGATAATATCGCAGACGATATATATCGCACACCCCTACTCTAGGCTATAAGCAATCCAGGGCTCTAGACTAACTTTTTGCACTGGTGTGCCTACATTTTCCCTCTCTCTGTCTGTGGTTCCCGCATGCTTCAAAAAATCAACCATTGTGCCCATACCAAAGAAAAATAAAATCACATGCTTGAATGACTGGAGGCCCGTTGCTCTGACACCCATCTTCAGCAAGTGTTTTGAGAAGCTCGTCAGAGAACACATCTGCTCTGTGCTGCCTGCTTCACTGGACCCACTACAATTTCCATATCGCAGTAACCGTTCCAAAGACGATGCTATTGCCTTCACCCTGCACACTGCTCTCTCCCACCTGGAAAATAAGAACACCTATGTGAGGATGCTGTTTGTGGATTATAGTTTGGCATTTAACACCATAGTGTCTGCCAGACTGGTTGCAAAGCTCCAGACTCTGGGACTGAACAGATCTTTGTGCAGCTGGATCCTGGACTTCCTGACAGGCAGAAGTCAGGTGGTCAGAATGGGCAACAACACCTCCTCTCCCTGATCCTCAACACTGGTGCTCGCGGCTCGTCCTCAGCCCACTCCTGTACTCCTGTACACACACGACTGTACAGCTACACACAGCTCAACGTCATCGTCAAATTTGCCGATGACACAGCGTGATAGGCCTGATCACCGATAACAATGAGATGGCCTACAGAGAGGAGGTGAGTACCCTGACTAAATGGTGTCAGGAGAACCACCTCTCACTCAACATCGACAAGACCAAGGAGCTGGTGGTGGATTTCAGGAGACAGAGCAGAGAACACACATATCACCATCAACAAGACACCTGTGGAGCGGGTAAACAGCTTTAAGTTCCTCAGCATTCACATCACCGAGGATCTCACATGGTCTGCTCACACAGATGCAGTGCTGAAGAAGGCACATCAGCGCCTCTTCTTCCTGAGAAGGCTGAGGAAGTTTGGAACGAGCCCCAGAATCCTCAGATCCTTCTACACCTGCACTGTGGAGAGCATCCTGACCGGCTGCATCACCGCCTGGTTTGGAAACAGCACCGCTGGCAACCGCAGGGCTCTACAAAGGGTCGTGCGAACTGCCCGCCACATTGTTTGAGGTGAGCTTCCCTCCCTCCAGGACATCTACACCAGGCGGTGTCTGTGGGACCACCCGTCCCACAGACTGCTCTCTCTGATGCCCTCAGGGAGACATCTCCGCAGCATCCGATCCCGCACTAGCCGACTGAGGGACAGCTTTTTCCCTCAGGCCTGAGGGAACAGTCATAAATAACTCACCCTACATCACACTCCCACTCACACAACATGCCATGCACTGCACTTTAACACAGTTCTACCGGACTACATGCACACACTGCACTAACACATCTGCTATCACTGGACACCATACAAAGCACATCCACGACATTGCATATGCATAATCTGTTGCACCTTTGCACAACTATCTGTTGCACAACCATCTGCTTTAAATTTATAATCTGTTGCACCTTCACATATTACTATGCATAGATGTGTACATAATGCAGATGTGTACATACGGTGTATAAAGTGTATTGATAACTAAGTATGTCTTTATAGTACACTGTGTGTACTGAGTATATGTATGTGTATTTTGCACATTGTCTTCTGTAAATATGTACTGTCCGTATGTAAATTGTTGTTGTTTTGTGTTGTTGTTTTTGCACTGTCTGGAGCACGCTCGTAAGAATTTCACTCACCAAGGCACTTGTGCTGCGGTGATGTGACAATAAAAGTGATTTGATTTGATTTGATTTTTATACAGGCAATATTGACTAGTAAACGATTAACAAAAAATCTGGTCAACATAAAGTTCTTTATTAGAAGCACAATTCTACAGGAAAGGTAACTTGCCTTGAGCTGAGATTTAAGCTTAAAACATCAAGATAAATTCAATAAAAAGAAAATCTAAATTAAGTGTTTTAAGAGCTTCAAACTGAACATCTTATGGACTATCCTCCATTGCAGTCACATGTCCCTCGGATGGCCAACTCCTGTAGTTTGGCCTTCTTGATCTTTGGCCTTGGCTAAACCAGCTGGCCACACTCTCTCTAGCATCAACATCTTCCAGACTTATCCCCTCTACACTGATTCTTATCAGATCTTTATTATTAACTTTTATGCTCAGCGTAAATGAGTACACCCCCTTTGAAAAGTAACATTTTAAACAATATCTCAATGAACACAAAAACATTTTCCAAAATGTTGACAAGACTAAGTTTTATATAACATCTGTTTAACTTATAACATGAAAGTAAGGTTAATAATATAACTTAGAGAACAACATTTTCAGTTTTACTCAAATTAGGGTGATGCAAAAATGAGTACGCCCCACTGAAAGTCTCTGGAGCAAAGCTAAATTTTAGACTACAAATGTCTAATTTAACAAGAATTCAACCACAGGTGAGTCTAATTATTCATTACACAGGTGACAGTTGACTATAAAAGGGTGTTCCTTAAAGAAAACCCCTTCCCATTTCATGCTGTCAGCAATGGCACCACATGGAAGAGAAATGTCACAAGACCTGAGAAAGAAAATGATTACTTTACACAAGGTGAAGGCTACGAGAAGATCAGCAAAGCTTTACTTATCAGTCAGAATACTGTAGCAAAAGTGGTACAAACATTTAAAAAGATGGAACTGCAACCATCTCACAGAGGCGTCCAGGTCGTCACGGAAGTTAACACCTCGTCAGGGCGTCTTCTGATGAGAAGGGTTGAAGAAAATCGACATGCAAGTTCACTGCAGTTATCTAAAGTAGAAAGCCAAACTGGGGTGACTATTTCCCGTGACACAATCTGGCGTACACTGCAGAGGAATGGCATGCATGGGTGCCGTCCACGAAAAAGCCTCTCCTAAAGCCCAGGCACAAAAAGCCCACCTAGATTTTGCCAGGGCCCATGCTGACAAAGATGAAGACTACTGGGACTCTATACTCTGGAGTGATGAGACCAAGATAAATGTTTTTGGAACTGATGGCTTCAAAACTGTATGGCGTCATAAAGGTGAGAATACAAAGAAAAATGCATGGTGCCTACAGTGAAACATGGTGGTGGCAGTGTCCTTATGTGGGGCTGCATGAGTGCTGCTGGTGTCGGGGAGCTGCATTTCATTGATGGCATCATGAATTCACAAATGTTCTGCTCTATACTGAAAGAGAAGATGCTACCATCACTCCGTGCCCTTGGTGGCACTTTTCCAACATGACAATGATCCTAAACACATCTAAGGCCACTGTTGGATTTCTGAAGAAGAACAGGGTGAAAGTGATTCAGTGGCCAAGTATGTCTCCTGATCTGAACCCAATCGAACACCTATGGGAATTCTGAAGAGACAAGTTGACATCCATCCAGCAACCAATCTCTAAAAGAGGTCATTCTTGAAGAATGGAAAAAGATAGATCTGGCAAAATGTCACCAACTTGTTCATTCCATGCCTAGAAGACTTGGTGCTGTCATTAAAAATCATGGAGGCCATACAAAGTACTAGATTTAGTAGTTTTGTTGTGGGGTGTACTCATTTTGCATCACCCTAATTTGAGTAAAACTGAAAAATGTGTAATCTAAGTTATATTATTAACCTTACTTTCATGTTATAAGTTAAACAGATGTTATATTAAACTTAGTCTTGTCAACATTTTGGAAATGGTTTTTGTGTTCATTGAGATATTGTTTAAAATTTTACTTTTCAAAGGGGGTGTACTCATTTACGCTGAGCACTGTACATAATTTCACCTGTCTACTGATCAGGGATGGTTAAATGTTTTAACAAAAATTTGGTTCAATAATAATTGAACCAACAGAAGCAACAGTACTATTTTTTTTCTTTAACATGTTGTAATTGAAGGGGACTTTACAAAACAATACTAAAATATTTATCTATAACTTATTCACTATTTATCATCTGTAATACCATTGTGTAACCACTAGATGACTGTTTAGCTATCTCTATATAAACCAGCGGTTCTCAATTCCAGTCCTCGCGTCCCCGTCCCCCTGCATATTTCGTATGTTACTCTTATCGCTTCAGATGTTTGTTCTATTTGAACGTAAGTGCCCTGCAAAGTGGACATCACAGGATATTCCGCCATGATTCCAGTTCTGCTTAACGATATATTCCATTCAAAGTGCATTGAAGTGTGCAAGACGTGAATTAAAATTGTATATATTTACAGAGGTATATGATGTCACACTCGTCCGTGCGTGAAGACATTGCGCAGCGCAAATCCACGAATGAATATTCCGAAATAATGAAAACTTCAGCAGATTTCCCCTGCTCAGGAAGTAGGGAGCAATGGACCCTGTGTAGGGAGCATGTCAATCGGAACACAGTTCATGCATGGAGCGCACTTCTAACAAGCTGATTATCTGAATCAGGTGTGTTAACAAAGAGAGACATGCAAAATATGCAGTGCGGGGGGGCGCGAGGACTGGAATTGAGAACCTTTGATATAAACTAGTGGTGGGCCGTTATCGGCGTTAACGTGCTGCGTTAACGTGAGACTCTTATCGGCGATAAAAAAAATATCGCCGTTAATCTATTCTCAAAGTTGGGTTGGGAGCTGGGTCTATACTACGCAAGCTATGATGACTTTCACCCTGATATTTTAGCGCGGATGTATACCTAGCCGAATTACACTGTAGGGGGCGAGAACGAGTCTTCGAACTAGAGGCTCGCAGTCCGTGATGGACAGATTGTTAACGGCTGGTCTATGTGGTAATACAATCGGGCAGGACATCCAAACCAGAGGCGATTCTAGGGTGAGTGGATATCCGGGGCTAAGCCCAAAGATCCAAGATCTGCTATTACTTCATATCCATGATTGGCCAGTTTATATGAAGTTTATTATCAAGTGTATATGTCAGTCAGAAGTACGAGCTTCCGTGGGCGGTTCCTGACGGGAGTAAACTGCGGTTCATCATTTTAATGCGCATGAAAACTCAGTGATGATGATGCGTACAGGGCATGGTCATAAAAACATTCGGGGCTTTTCTGAAAACATTCGGGGCTTCAGCCCCCTTAGCCCACCCCTAGCGCCGCCCCTGATCCAAACGCTCACCTATCATTCATCAACCTCAAATATGGCTTTTCATCTGAAAGATGTATGTAGTAGCAACTTTACATGGCCGCTCAATATGATGTTAACCTAGAGAAATGTGCGCTATTGAAGTGTTTGTGTGGAAGCGCGTTTGCTGCAGGACAGGCTCCGGTGCGCTCACTTGCTCTTAAAATCTCCGTCATTCTTCGTCATACAGATAAAAGTAGCCTAATACATCTTTCGAATCTGTAAAGACTCTACGTTTATTTGTGTGCACTCAGAATAACAACGAAACGTTGCGCTTTTAAGCAAACAGGATGCGCTTTAGGTCTCATGTGAACTTGAGAATTCACTCCCGTGTCACCCTCTGCTTCGAACCTGTGTGTATGCCTAACGTTACTGTGAAATTACCACATCAGACGTGACGTGCTAACATGGATGCAGCTATGAAGCCGCCGGGTTTGCTTCAGGAAAATTTATTTTAAGAAGCTTCCCAATGGAAACTGTAAACAGTTCATCACGACCTCTTATGTAGGCCTACAGTTCAAAATTCATGTTTAACTGAATAAACAGTTAGTAAACACAAGTACATCTTATTGAACATAGTTTATTTTCATCACCAATTATCATAGTAGAACAGCTTTCTCAAGCAGTTTGTGATGCATTTTGGAAACAGGAGATGAGCCCCTGGTCTAATGCGCCACCTGGCTTGAGAAACCCGTTCTCAAAGACTTACTTTTAGTCATTATTTGGGTAGCACACATATTCTGAATGCCTTCGGCAGAATTCAAATGAGCCATTTTAATCTAGATTAATCTAGATTAATTCCAAAATTAATCTAGATTAATTCCAAAATTAATCTAGATTAATCTAGATTAAAAAAATTAATCTATGCCCACCCCTAATATAAACACAAACATGTCTGTGTGGCTGGGAACTTTGGATTCCCACATAATTAGTTACTTGAATTTGAAATATATTTAGACATTAAATACATTTATATTTTACAAGTTTTTGCATTAGTCAAATCTGGACACAAAGAAAGTATTTTGTTACTCATTCTTGATTCATATAATGGCTTGATCGGTCACATGAAAGTTATCAGAATCAATGCTGACATTTCAAAATATACAATTGAGTGTTAAAAACCATAAACAGAGACATGGTTTGAAAAATTGACAAATTCAGATTTAAGTAGCTTTATTGGCATAGCAAAAAAAGGTTTTACAAAATGTAGCACTCTAATACCATAGTGTTGAGCATTTTCACATAACATCATTTTAATTATAAAGTTTAACATTTAAGCAGATTATACAATTTCAATGTAAAGCAAAACCAAACCAAATAACGTTAACACCAACTCGTAATTCAGTATGAACACATGGGAGTCTACCCTAAAGGAACACGACTTACCAACTTAATTAAAACATTATATTTTATATTTATTTATTTTTTACTGCATGTGTACGATAAAAGTATCATTCCGGCATCAAGAACGGCCCCGAACTAAATGAATATAAATGTCTTGGCTTTTGATGTGTTTATTTGAACCAATCAGATAAGAGTAAATGGAGAGTCAGCGAGAGCCTCATTTGATTGGCTACAAGAAGGTGGACCCGCCCTCCCCTTCACGCTTGCAAAACTCAGTTATTGAGAGAATCGTGCCAAAATTGCAAGCGCAGATAAAAGAAAGACGACGCTGTACATATCGGATTATTTCGGGAACTTTTTACCCTACATACTGTTGTGAACTGCTTTCTTCTAAAGTGTAGAAAACTCAGAAGAGAAGACCAGGAGACTTCGGATTGGATCGTCAGCAGGATTCTTTTATTGAGAACCCAAGCTGTTGGTATCTGTAGTCATCGAAATCTCAATCTTAAGTAACTTTACATGGTATCTTATAGGCATTTTTTGGAGGAGGGACTTTTGGAGGTGGAGACAAATTCAAACAATGCATGCCTGAGGGAGGCGTTGGTTTTGTTACCAAACTTCCCGTGGTTCTAATCTCATCAACATAATCAAATGCATAGACACTAATCCAATAAACCTAAACGAATCCACGTCTGGGCTAGGGGGCTCCGAAAGATAGACACTAATCCAATCACCCTAACGAATCAACGTCTGGCCAGGGGTTCTTTGAATCAACGTCTGGGCCAGGCGTTCTTTGAATCTCTGCCAATCAACATGACTTGATTGAGACAAAGCACAGTTATACATTGAGTCAGGAATAAGAATCTAAATCAAACATAGAATAACATTTGTGATCCTTCAATCCCCTCTTTGAGAGTTCTAATAACTCTCACAAAAATACAAATTTAGACACTTAAAAGTTAATTCTTGTAACTTGTAATCGTTACAGGCACATTGTACATGTTCTGTGTTGCTTATATGTAATTGCATGCTGACACAGAAACAAAACATGCAATTAGGGTCCGTGAAGATTTTACGGGTAATAATCTTTTCTGGTTGGAACTGTCATTTCCTTGTGAGAGGCGGGCGTCATTTGCTGACAGAAACACTTGATACTGTGGATGCATAGATAGTACGCAAGTAGGAGAAACAACAGCAGAATTGCTATTTCCTTGATCCACAGCCAGGGTTTACCTAACAAGTTTCGAACCATGAAGAATTATCTTCAGTCATCTGGTGTAATTTTGCTGAAAGACCAAGAATGTCTTGTTGGATTTTGTTCAAGTTCTCTGTTGGATCCATTAACCCGTGCAGCATTCAGGACCGATAATGGTACAGGCTCCCTTGTGTTGCAAGAATGTAATCCAAGGCCACTCTGTTCTGTAAGATCATCATCTTGTGCGAGGCAAGAGTGTCTTTGATGTTGCCCAGGGCCAAAACCGTATCATTGGCCAATTTCTGTACTGAATCCGACAGGCTTCTGACTTGATCGAGAGCCTGCATGACACCATACGATGGGATTAATGCTCCAAGAGTTCTTGACCACCACGTTTGTACACAAGTGAGTCCTGGAATGCAGCCATCTTTGTTGGTAGAAGCTGAATTTTGTAGATGTGGAGAACTTGAGGTGGAGTGTGTATTTTCTCTGATGGCTGGTAGGACATAAACCAGGGTGCACCTGCCATTGAATTGGCTGGGTAGGATGCTGTAGACAGAAGTCCCACATAACCACAAAGTGCCAGTCGGTGGAGGAATCATACACCACTGATTTATGGCAAAAGTTTCGGTAGGGATGGGTTCCCAGAGAGACACTCTTTTAATTCATTCTCCTCTTCGTATCTGATGTAGTAACGCACACATCGAATTCGGTTCTTCTTTCAATCACAAAGCTGCAACGCTCACGAGGAATTTCACCCAGTGTAGTCGATGCTGGAGCATGATTTTCCATGCACCAATAGAACATCCTTGGCATGAGTAGATCTGTCATGATGGGAGTAGCTGAAGTTAGGTTGCAGGATGGTAGTCCAGGAATGCAACACGACGAAGCTGGAGGAATTGTTACGTTGTGACATCTATCCTTGTTGTGTAATCCACTGGTATGATGATCGAATAAGGTACACGTGTCACATTTGGAGATAGGGTGTGCCACCCATGGGATTCCTGCTCCTACTGAAGGTGCGTGCGGCATGCAAACGTTCTTTCCAGCAAACAAGGCATTTCTTGACATATTCATCAGCTCTACGAATATGTTGTTTCTGGGGTCTACACTTATGATGTCCATGATGGTTAATAGTACGAAAATCTTGATCATGTTGATGGATGACTGAAGTTCCCGTATGTGAGTCTCTGCGTTGTGTATTTTTTTTTTTCTTTTTTTTGTGTGATAGTTGGCTCGGCGATGGGTCTAGTTGTTTTCTAGAGGTTGTGGCTTTATCCGCAGGTGAGAAGGGTGGTGCATATGGATCTCAGGACAGCCATCAAATGGTATCTGCACAGAGGAAGAAAGAAACACAAACAAGAGAGAACAACGGCACAGAGCAGTATTTGTAGAGTCTGCAAACATAGGGTTGTATCCTCTGTTCAAAATATAGTCTGCTATGGTTGTTCCTTCTTTCCCTATTTCTCAATTCCTGCGACACCTAAAGAACAGTGAGGAAGGATGGACTAATGGAGGAAAGGCCTATGAGGAAATCTTCACCTCAGGGTTGGCCCCAAGCCTGTTGCTTTCGGTTCTTCCCTGGGCTCCTCACTGGTTCTTGTGTCTGCCCTATCCTATCCCTGCAGGGGAGGAACAACCTTACAATGTGACACATGAGTCCAAGTTTTCCTTCCTGACACAATACTGCAGCTGCTGTAATCAACATCACTTGATGTGGTCTGTACCACTTAGGCTCTAATGGCTTGTTTTGAATGCCTTTATCATGACCCATTGACCTGGGACGATTGTGTGTCCACCTTCTGGTGGAGTCTGCCAACACGACTCAACTCTCTTTGGCACTCTGCACTGCCTTTGTGAGGTTTTCACAGTAAGCGATCAGGACATCTGAAGCAATGTGCACATCAGCATTTCTAAGATCAATCACACCTGGCATCTGCATTGGGCCCCAGTAATAATCTCATGAGGGCTCAGTCCTACTGATCTGTTAGGTGATGCTCATACTACACAGTACTGCGGGCAGTGCTTCAACCCATGGTACTCCTTCCTGATGCATTTTGCTTAGCCTGGTTTTGATTGTTCTGTTTGATCGCTCAACCTGTCCTGATGCTTGTGGCCTATAGGGGCAGTGAAGGTTCCACTTAATCTTCAACATTCTAGACACTTCCTTGACTACCTGTCCTGTGAAGTGGGTACCTTGATCTGAGTCAATGCAATCTGGTAATCCCCATCTGGGAATGAAATCAGTGACAAGACATTTAGCAGTGTGTGCAGCTGTAGCGCCCCTGTTGGATAAGCTTCTACCCATCTTGAGAACTTGTCTATTACTACCAAAACGTCAGTTTTCCTTTACAAGGGGCAACGATATGTAATCAACTTGCAGGTGACGAAATGGCCCTGGTGGAGCTGGGGTATGTGCTGCTGGTGTAATGGCTGCTGGTACATCATTATTTTTCTGACATGTAACACATCTCTTGACTGTTTCAGTGGCTGCGTTTCTGAATTTTGGATTCCACCATTGATTTGAGAACCTGTGATTCATCGTTGCTGGACCACTATGACCCAAACTGTGTATTTGTTGAGCCAAATATGGCAACAGTGATTCGGGAGCAACATACTTTCCCTTTGGTCCAGCAGCCGGATGAATCCACAGTGGCTCCTTTGTCTAACCATGTCCATGCTTCATATAGAGGAACGCCTTTATACAGATCAACGATTGATTCAGGAGGTAGAATTATCTTCTGTGCTGTACTACCTGAACACACTTGTACAGTTGTATAGAAACAAGCCTGTTTAGCTGCTACATCAGCAAGAGCATTACCTTTAGCTTCCGTAGTATTAGTTGTGAGATGTGCTTTCACTTTGATCACCGCTAATTTCTTTGGGAGTTTCATGGCAAACATTAAATCTTTCACTAATCCAGCATGCTTAATGGGGATCCAGCAGAAGTTAGAAATTTTCTGGTTTGCCAAATGACACCAAAATCATGAATTTCCCAAAAGCATACCTGGAATCTGTGTAGATATTTGCAACCGATCCTGAAGCTAGCGTGCATGCTCTAGTTAAGGCTACTAGTTCTGCAGCTTGAGCTGAAAAATGATCTGAAGACGACCTGAAGCAACTACTTCAGTGGTGGAAGTTACTGCATATCCTGCTCGTCTGTTACCTTCAATAACTTGAGCTGAACCATCAACAAACAACTCCAATTCTGTTCTCTATGGGAGTTTCTGCTATTTCACTTGTCGCTGCATATGTAAGTAACACAATCATGAGTCATTTCGCCTTCATCCTCTAACACAAATTCAGTCATTGCAGACATCATACATGAGGATGGGTTCGTGACTGGTGCACGCTGTATAACAATATTCGGGCTGTGAGAGTTGCTAACCAATTTCCCCAACGGGAGGAGGTGACAGAAGTGACTTTTGCTTGATTCATTAGTGCGGACACTGTGTGAGGGCATTTTACGTTTACAGTCTGACCTAACACCATTCCTGATGAAGCCTGAAGCGCTAGATGAACTGCCTGTACTGCTCTGAGGCATGGGCCCATACCTTGAGCGACTATGTCAAGTTTACCGAATAGTAATGAATTGGGCGTAAGCTGCCCCCATGATCTTGCATTAGACATGCAGTCATAAAGCCTAAGTGTTCATGGACATAAAGCACAAAGGGTCTATCAGATTGGGCAATTCCTAATGCTGGTGCTTGACATAGTGCTCTCTTCAAATCATTAAAAGCTTTAAGATGAAGTTCTTCCATACAAACAGTATCTGAATCTTTACCATGGCCTTTCAACAAATCATAGAGAGGCTGAGCAATCGAGGCATAGTCTTCAATCCAAGGTCTACAATAACCTGTTGTTCCTAAAATGAGCGGAGTGTTTTAATGGTATTAGGCGGAGGTATGGCTTTGACTGAAGCCGCTCGATCCTGTGTAATGGATCTATTTCCTGCACCAATTGTTTGACCCAGAAATGTGACTTGCTTTTTAGCAACTTGAGCTTTGTGAAAGCTGCATTTGTGTCCTTTTTTATGCAAATAGTCCAACAATGATGCCAATTCAGTTTGATGTACCTCATGATCTGTTGAGGCAATCAAAATATCATCAACATATTGGATCATAGTGGACTGTTTTACCGGACATTCTGGGTCACACAAATCACGCCTGACAGCCTGATGATATATGGTTGGGGAGTTTTGAAATCCCTGTGGCAATCGTGTCCACTGGTATTGTTCATAGTCAACTGTGAAAGCTAACCATGGCTGGCTGTCAGAGTGCAACGGTACAGAAAAGAATCCATTAGACATATCAATTACTGAAAAATCTTACAATCTAATGGTAAGCCATTACAAATTGTAGATGGATCTGCCACTAGGGGGGTGATTTTTTCAATATGTTTATTGGCTACTCTGTAGTCTATTGTAAGTCTCCATGTCCCATTAGATTTCTTGATGGGCCATATGGGTGAATTACATGGACTGTTGGTTTTAACTAGCACTCCTTGTGTCAGCAAATTTTCTACAATAAGTTTGATTCCCTGTATAGCTTCCTTATTAATCGGATATTGTTTGGTGACCGGAGGTGGAGTTCCTGTCAATTTAACTGGTTCTACACCTGTCAACAACCCACAATCATCCTTGTCTTTAGCCCAAATTGGATGATTCTGTAAGAAAGCATACTCGGAGGGGTTGCATTATTGGTAGAAATCTGTGCTGAGGAAATTTTATGCTAGTAGATTCTGAGGACATGTCTAAAGTTAGATTTATTTGTCTCAGAAGATCCATGCCTAAAATTGCACCTGTATTTAATGGAGCGCATAGCAATTTTGTAGTCAGAGTTTTGGGCCAAATTGTACCTCTATGGGCGGAGTTTCATACAAAACAGAATCTTCACCTATTACACCAGTTAAACAAAGTTTGGTTTTCTTGTATGGGATGTTTAAACCTTGTGCCAATTTTGTAGGAATTACTGTAATTTCTGCACCTGTATCAAGCAAAAATCAATCTCTTTCTCTTTTATGCTACCTTTCACAAAAATTCTTTGGTCATTGTGTTGGATTACAGGGAAAGGTAGCTACCACAGCCCCAATAATTAGTTTTTTCCTGGTCTTGTTGTGCTCTTAGAAGAGCCTGAACTAACTGTCCTATAATTTCAGTGGTCACTGGCGGAACTACTTCAGGGTTGTGTGCAGGCTGAGAAGGAGCAGAATTATGCATAGCATTTCTTTTACTATCTTGCAACTTCTTCCTACACTCTTTCTCCCAATGTCCTAATTTTTCACAGTATTTGCATTTGCTTTCTCTTTAGACCATCTATTGTCTTGTTTCGTTGTGTTAAACGTAGCTGCTGCTACTCTTACTTTTGCCTTGACATCAGCATCTCTTTCCCATGTAGTTAACCTGTCTAGGTTACTTCTGAGAGTTCTGTTAGACCAAGTTAGATCTAAGAATGGTAAAGCTTTTCTGTATTCGCTACAAGGCCATCTGACCAGATACGAACCAAGGGTCCCTTGTCATCCAGAACACCTTCAGGGTCATCAACAATTCCACTGTAGATTACAGCTGACTGACAAAATCTCTCAGTATATTCACTCACAGTTTCTTCTTTCCTTTGCACACAGGTAGTAATTCTAGACCAATCTATTTTGGGTCCTAAGATATTCTTTAGGATTTTCAAAATACCTTCTCTTAAATCACCCTTACTGGCATTTCGCAGTTCAGAAGTGACAGCAGATTCAAAACTGTTGAATTCAGATTCAGTTAGTATTTGTGACATCAGCTGCGTGACTTCTGCCAACGACATGTCATAAAGACGCATTTTACTGATCAATGTTCTTCTAAATTCAGAAAAATGTGTGTGTGCTGGTAAACTTTGAGATAGTCTCTATATCTTTAGGACCTAAAGCTTTGGCAACAGTTTGTATTTGCACCACAGAAGAATTGAGAGGAACACTATCAGTTTCCTCAATCCCCTGAGATCTTCTCCTAGCAACACACACATTGACTGAATTTACAGGCACATCAGTTACTGATTGGAGAGCTACATCTGTTTCAAAGAACGCTTGTAAATCAGGGTAAATGTTATCAGGCTGACTTACTTCTGCATCAGTGTTTGCTGCAACTTTCTTGAGGTTCAATTTCTTAGTCAAAGTGGATACTCTCGCACGGAGTTCATTGTTCTGTTTCTCTAGCTCTGAAATACGCTGAGACTGTTGTGTCGCTAGCGTTACACTGAATTCTCTGTGACAACAGATAATGCCTTTCACATTGTTCTTACGAATACTTGCTCCTAGTACCTTTTTACACTCATCTACTGACCAAGTCTTGTCTGGATGAATCTCATATTTCTGCGTTAGTTCTTGTCTAACTTTTTCAGTGACTATTAGGTCCATTTTTTTTCCTAATAGTGTTTTGAATTGACTATCTGACCAAAAAGGAGTCGCAAGACCACTCTTTTCTGTGGTTGGAATCAGCCTAGCATTCCTTCTAACCATTTTGTAAGTTTCTTCTGTACCACACAAACAAACACTAAAAAAAACAAAAAAAAAACTTCTCTGATCAACAGAGGGTACACTTGTAAAAAAAAAGCTTAACTATTGTTAACTTTCCAAATTACCAACACTTCACACTTAACTTCCCTGCCTGAAACAGAGGATAACCTATTTTTAGCACGTAATGCCAACTCTTCCCTGCCTGAAACAGAGGATAACCAATTATTAGCACGTAATGCCAAATCTTCCCTGCCTGAAACAGAGGATAACCAATTATTAGCACGTAATGCTAATCTTCCCTGCCTGAAACAGAGGATGACCACTTTTTGTACGTAATGCCAAAATCTTCCCTGCCTGAAACAGAGGATAACCAATTATTAGCACGTAATGCCAAATCTTCCCTGCCTGAAACAGAGGATAACCAATTATTAGCACGTAATGCTAACCTTCCCTGCCTGAAACAGAGGATAACCACTTTTTAGCACGTAATGCCAAAATCTTCCCTGCCTGAAACAGAGGATAACCAATTATTAGCACGTAATGCCAAAATCTTCCCTGCCTGAAACAGAGGATAACTACTTTTTAGCACGTAATGCCAAAATCTTCCCTGCCTGAAACAGAGGATAACTTTCACCTCTAAAAGAAAAACTTTAGAGGATAACTTAGTTAAACAAACCCTACAGATGTATGTTAACTCTTCTCTGACGGCACAGAGGATACAATATTTGTACTGGTCTTAGGTTCTTTTGGATTAGAGACAGCACTCACCACAACCCTTGGTTGAGAGAAAAATTCAGTCTGGGAATCTTTGTTCAGCTGGAAGTTTCACTGGATTCCAAAAGATGCAGATCTTTGTTTGAGCTTGAAGTTTTCAGGTGAGGACGCTGGAACTCTATCCGGGTCCACGGCACCATCTGTTGAAAACTCTGTTCTTCTAAAGTGTAGAAAACTCAGAAGAGAAGACCAGGAGACTTCGGATTCGATCGTCAGCAGAATTTCTTTATTCTATGACATGTGTTGTTATCTGTAGTCATCGAAGATCTCATCTTAAGTCATTTTTACAGGGTATCTTTATAGTCAGGATTGAGGAGGGACTTTTTTTAGGTTGAGACAAAACATCAAAGCTGAGGGCAATAAACCTAACGAATCCACATCTGGCCAGGACAAAGTCATTTGCAGAATAAAGGTTCAATCTCTCAGTAGTCATTGATCTCATTGACAAAAGGCACAGCTGTCCCAAGCCCAAATGGTCAGGAAACAATCTCAAGCACCTTTGCCTTGCCCGACACCTCTTAGTCAGGACGTGAATTCAAATCAAACATAGAATAACATTTGTGATCCTTCAATACACAAGTCATTTAGACATTTGACAGTCAGTTTTTTTACGCATACAGATTGGTTCTACGCGGTCAATCCATTTTGCAGTTCTTTAAACTGCTGTTTTTGCTTGCAAATCACTGTTCACAGGCTTGCAGTGCTTTTGACCGTATTTTGGCGAAAAAAAAGTGCCAAAAGAGTAAGCGCGGAAAAATGGAAGTCATACGAATGCAGATCATATTTATTTTATGTCAGCAAGAAGTTGCAGTTTCACAATACATGAATTAAACTTACGAGTAACAGCAAAATGCTGCAAATATTTTTTTCTTGCGCTTGAAATGCGATTTACACCTTTACAAAGCTTCTCTTGAGCTTGCAAATTTAATTTACGGTTACAGTCTTA
Organism: Gymnocypris eckloni scoliostomus; assembly: GCA_027564155.1. Taxonomy (NCBI): domain Eukaryota; kingdom Metazoa; phylum Chordata; class Actinopteri; order Cypriniformes; family Cyprinidae; genus Gymnocypris; species Gymnocypris eckloni. Next base: position 960,123 of record CM050416.1, on the reverse strand, counting down.
TGTACACTTTCACAAATCTTACCATACGCATGCAAACCTTTATGGCGTAAAAATACCTCCATACAATAATATATCTTTTAAATGAACGGGCTGCTCCTCTCACACGCTCACTGAACAGAGCAGATGCAGAGAAAGAGCTGCGTGCGTGCTGATCTGGCGCCGTACCAACGATCACGGAGACTCGCTATAGTTTGTCCAAGAAGTCGCTAGATTTGTCCCTAGTCGTTTTTTGGAGAGAAAAAAAGTCGCTATGGGGGTCTACAAAAGCGCTAAATCTCGCTAAGTTGGCAACACTGCGCGCATCTCTACTACTCACCTCTCTCTCTGTCTGACTGCAGCAGCACACGTGACGCATTTTTAAACGCACACACACATACAGGGATATCTGGACCACGGCCAATCAGAGGGGGGTCTGCCCTTCACTATCTCTGATTGGTTTAGACCATGATATGAGCCTAATGTGTGTCTTTTGTTGAAGTCGAAGTTTTGTTGAAGTTGACTTTCAGAGTCGCAGAGACTCTTTATTTTATTTTTTTACGGCTGGTCGCACTGGTGCGACCTCGGATTTTTGTTAGTCACACCCTTGAGAAATTAGGTCGCACTCTAGAGCCCTGCAATCCCTCTAAAAAAAATGTTTTTGTGCGCTTCCCCTTTAAGAGCCAATATGCAAATTTATATAGGGCGCGATTTCAGAAAAACGTTGGTTCCACACTTTAAGGTTCAACTAACATTAACATGCATGGGAAACAAACATCTCTCGAAAGTTTCTTTAATGAAGGAGGTAAGAAAATAAATGATAACGGCAACGAATAAATAGCTGCTGGCAAGCAAAAGGGGAAAAATAAAGCCGCTTTTAACAGAAAATATGATTATTCATCTCTAAAATACGGTTTCGTGTCTTCTGGCAATTCACATGCTCCAAATCCCATGTGTATAATTTGTGGAGAAAAAAATAGCTAACGAGTCAATGATGCTCTTAAAACTAATAAAGAATCTTTAAACTAAACACCCAGCATTGAGATACAAACCGTTGGATTATTTTGAACAGAAAAAACTTTAACAAATGGAGTAACAGCATCTGTTAAAAGCAACCACATCTATAAGACAGTCGTGGCCTAATGGATAGAGCGTTGGACTTGAAACCTGAGGTAACCCAAGGTTGTGGGTTCGAATCCCGGCTCTGGCAGAAAGTGTCCATGACTGAGGTGAGACCCTTGAGCAAGGCACCGAACCCCCAACTGCTCCCCGGGCGCTGCAATGTCGGCTGCCCACTGCTCCACTTGGATGGGTTAAATGCAGAGAACACATTTCACTCCTCATTATACTCTGTATAATTGTGTATGTGACAAATAAAGCTCATCTGAGCTTAATTTGTATTGTATAAGTGTAGCTGCACTGAGAGCATCATACTTGGTGGCTGACCGTATCGCTAAACCCAAGAAGCCCTTCACCATCGGGGAAGAACTGTTTTTGACGTGAAATGTTTATCGAAGCTGCAGCTAACAAGGTAAGCCAGATTCCTATTTAAGCTAACAAACTGATGATTTTGCAGAGAACATCGAAGAGCAATTGTTAGAAAGGGTTAATGAGTCACCAGTAGGGCTGTGAATCTTTGGGTAGACAGCAAATTGATTAGATTCACAGGTTTTCGTTTCGATTCAAGAACGATTTTTGCAAATTCAGAACAATTCAATTCGATTCAATTCACAATAAAATTTGATTCGATTCGATTAACAATTCTGCATTCTTTAAGTGCATTCACAGGATTATTTAAATGCTTCCCCTAAATTCTTTAAATGCTTAGTCAGAGGGTAAATTACACAGCAGCCTTTATGGTTACCATAGGTTAGAGAAAAATAACTTTTGTCCATTGTTAGATGCTAAAGTATTACTGTAATAAATGCTATGTCAATTAGCACTGCATCATTCATAAATTGAATTTATTTCTTATGTTTATTGTCTTAATGGTTCATCAGTTCATTCTGTTTTTTATTCAGCTTAGCTGCAGAAATAGCCTGGCATATTCTTTGAGCGAGAGATCCCTTCTCTTTTAGTGCGTAAACTTCTTTATCTCATTTTCATAAAATAAAATGCTGTAGTATTTAACTTTTCCTCTCCATCTGCAAATTATGATTCTGATAGAAAAAGTGCCAATGTCTGTTTGCTATGGCAACAAATTATACTTTCATGCATCTGATTATTAGATAAACCTTGCGCTCTTATTTCAAGGTTGTTGTTAATACTGTGGTTATTTTAACAGTTCCCTTCATACATTCGGTTCAACGACATTGTTAAAACACATTTATCATGCAATGGAACTGTGCGCATGCACTTACATTTTGCTCCGTCCATGCAATAAATGCGCAGCATGCGACTGCTCAGGTAATGTCGTCGGTATGAGAGCTATTGAAAAAGTTAAACTACTTCACTATAGCATTACTGACCATGAGTTCTACGAGACGACACATCAGCTGCTCATACAGCTGCTGATAAAAATGTATCAGTGAGACAAACGCTTGTAGTAATTTAATATGTATATATTTTGAATGCATTGAATCGCTATAGAAATCACAATTAATTTGATTCTTAGCATTTTAAATCGATTACTGTCCGAAATCAACGATTCACGATTCAAAAATCCATGTTTCAAGATCGATGCATATGCATCGTCAGGGTTTGTAATCGATGCATCGAGAAAACGAGTGAATCGTTACACCCCTAGTCGCCAGGGTATGAACTGCAGGCTGATGAATTGACCGATGTTGACAACAATGCAATACTATTGGTTTAGGTACAATGTATAATTAATTTTGTATATAATTAATGTGTCACTGCATGGGAGAATGACAACTGTTTTCAAATTGGCAGACAAATGTCTGCATTCAAAGCCAAGTTGCAACTGTGAGGGCAGCCAGTGCCAAAGGGCACATTTGACATGTTTTCAATTTGGCCAACATTGTCCCCTTGGGGAAAGAAAACTTGGGCCTTTTCTCTCCCAGCTGATCTGTGATCACATAACTTTGCTGTCAGCTGATTCTGAGCACTTCTTCCCAAATGCAAGTGATCCAAGAACTGATAAGGAATGGGTCCATGACCCATTTGCAAACGTGCCCCGCAAATCATCCATGCTAGTACGTGAAGAGCCTCAGCTCATTGAGATCGCAAATAACAGCAGTTTGAAAAACATGTTTCAAACATCCTCCCTTGCAGGCTTCTAGATTACACATAGACGGAATATTCAGAGATAGTTGCAAAGGCTCTGAAGTGTTTACTTCCTTTTCCAACTTCATACCATTGCAAAGTGAGTTTTTCTGTACTCACTGCCACTAAAGCAAAGTTACGGAGCAAACTGGCCATCTGCAACATGCTTCGAGTCTCACGGTCACGATCCCTCTTTGCTGGGATCATTTTATTGCAGGGAAACAAGCCCAGTGCTCCCATTGATTATTATGGCAAGTTGTAATGTTTTGTTTTAGTTTGTTGTTGTATGCAGTTGAAATAGAGATGTAATTAGAGGATTTCACCTACATGTAATTTTTGTTCTGATCCTACCAAGAACACGCAGCGAGAATATTGTAAAAATAAAAAACGGTCCATGCTATAAAAGGTTGTAGACCCCTGCGATATGGGTTATCAAGCCATGGCTAATCTTATTTACACAAATGAAGAGTATGCGTGATGCGTGGACATATTTGACCAACTCGCTGCTGGTGAAGAGACGGAGTTCCTAATGAAGCGGACTGACAGATGTTTCATTAAGGGGCATAATTAAAGGTGAATTAACAACACAGCTTCATCATTAGCTGTCAACCAAGCAGATATATCAAGCAGTCAGAGATGCTCATTAAAAAAGGAGAGACGAAAATTTCTGAGACCACATGCATGTCTGTACACCAGTGGGTGGGGTGTAGTTTAAGTTGTGTAAAGCTCTCACAGTACCTGCTCCAGTTCTTGGATTCTGTAGTCTTTTGCTTGAAGGATCTCCAGAACTTTCCTGTCCTTGTTCTCAGCTTTCTGCTTTTCTCTAGTACAGCACAGATTGAACAAAAGAGCAAAATTAAAGGTGCAGGCTGTCACAGTAACAGAATACAGAACACAGAAGAGGGTGAACCTATTCACTGGCCTCAGTGAACGCTGCAGCAATTCACATTTGAAAATCTATTTGGGATGATGCAACGGTGATGCTCAGTTAGGAGATAAAACACTGCAGGATAGACTGGATGCTGTGGGAGAAGAAACAGGCAAAATTGCCTTTCAACCACTCAACACATTCTCTGAGCTTATACCGCAGAGGGTCAAAAGGGAATGATGGGATGTTACTCCAGTCTCCAGGTATCAGTAATTATCAGGATATCAAAACAGGAACACTACTCACTGGGAAAACACAAACACTCGTTTCCTTTCAGGATCTAACCCTCTTTAGTTGGTGTTTGGGGTGAAAAGACAAACGAATCACAATTGGGGCGAGTTTGTTTGAACAGCCGCCAGTCACCTGGGATCCTCCTTTCCCTGGTTCACTTTTTCAATCTCTTCCACCCTTTATCATTCTATCACTCCCTGAGGACATCTGACAAGATACGGCTCTCCTCAGAGAACACCACTGCCTTGAAGCTTGGTGATGTTAACCATATCCCAAGCCAAGTGTTCGCTCGCTACCAGACCGGCCAGAATTCCCAGTAGCCTGTGTGCTTCACAGATTCAGCACAATTATCATTTCAATCTCCCGTGTGGCACAATGCTGATATATGCACACGCCCTCAGGTGAATGTTGCCAGTTCTTTGAGGAGCAGCTCGGTTTGTTGCCTCTGCCTGAGGAAGAAGCTCGTGAGGGATATGGAAGAGCGTAGCCTGGCTGGTGCTCTTTTATTTATCATCGCTTCTAGAGTCGAGGAACACATTTGCTTAAGCTCAAGCTTTTGGTCACAAAAAAAATGCTCCAAATCTCTGACCTTTCATCAGGTGGTGGAAATAATGATTTAATATTATGAACCCAAATAAATACACAGCCATTTCCAAGCCATGCCAGTGGCCTCAATTTTCTCCCAAGTGCGAAATGTTGCTTTATCTACACCTTTTATCATCAACACAATAACTTTTAAAAGGCATGACAATGGCAATCGTTCAGCATTGCGAATTTGATCTCTTTTTTCCCCACAACATGTTCCCATGCCACATTTGTAGCTCGCCACACTCTCTTTGAGGGTCATAAGTCATGTTAAATCTAGTATATATCCCTCAAAGATGAGTTTTTTCAGCGTTTAGACGAGAAGAGAGGGAGGGAGTCTGTGTGGAGGATAAGGGTTTAGATCATCATCTGCTCTAGGGTTCTCTCATAACTACGTTCAACAGCGCAGCCACCCAACACACACCCCTGCAGAACCGTGGTCGCAAATCAGGGATTTCATGGGGCAGAAAAAGCATTTATTTCAAGTCTGAAATGTAAAAGCATAATGATTCAATAGAAGAAAGGGACTGAGAAAATAGGTGCAGAGGATTTGCCGTCCTTTTAAAAAACAAAAACAGGTGACTTTACAATGTGACTCACCTTTCCATTACAAGACTCACTGCTTGGGTGAGGTCTGGACTGGCCATTTGAAGTCGCTTCCAAAGTGACCACACAAACTCCTTGTCTGTCTATTTGAAGCAAATACAAGAACAAAAAATTATTTAGTTGCCGATGCTTCATAATTGAAAAAAGTAGCTTAAAAATAAGCAATTTCCAGCCAACTGTTTATATGAGCAGCACAGATCAATGACAGAAGTCAGAATTGAAGAAACATCCTCATTATAATAATGAAAGTCTTGCAAAGAAAACACCAAGCAGTTTGACATTACATTTCACTTATTAATGCAGACAGACAGACAGACAGACATCACAGTAAATTATATCAATATGTGCTGAAACTGAAGATCAAACAAATGAAACATTATTGTTCTAACAAATGAAGAAAAAAAAGCTAATTATATCAGAGATCAGAGTAATCCTATTCATAAAGTCACACAGAAACATAGGCAAGCACAAAAAAAGGGTACATCTGAAATCACTAGTCGCCTAAATAAGAAAGTGGTGGCAGAGAGCCGTGTCAGACACACATGCAATTCAAAGTATCTTTGGGGGAAAAATTGCTTTCAAAGATTTTTAAGCTACATTACATTTAATGAGAGACATCATTTTCTGACATTAATAAAAAAAAATATTAATAATTATACCAGATCAACTTAATATAAAAGTATCTGTTAAATTATGTCCACATCATTATAAGATTAAAGACATAAATCCCTGCAGAATCTGCTGGTGTCCAATTAGTACATGAATTGTAAGCCCTATTCAAAAGTGTCTAATTAATTATTTACTAAATGGTGCAGGCAGACCTTGATAGACCATAGGCTAAACATACAAAGTAGTGTGTGCGAGAGAGAGACTGAGCAAATGAATAGAAATAGAGATCTCACAATTCCAAGCCTTCATTGTGTTTAATGACAAATTAAGAAAAGTCCTCAATCAAATAGGTGGTCTCTTCACAAGCACTTAAGCTCACTACATCAGAAGATTGAGTAACTCATGCGCATTACAGGGATTTTCTCATGGAATGGTAGGTGTTTGATATGTCGAAAGGCAGTCGTATTGATTAATTATTTATCTATACAGCAGACCATGAATGCACACTGGATGAGTACACTCATTCAATGTTGCTATTTATACAAATATTAATAAACTAAAACAGCCTCTCTGATAATTCTCAGGTCCTCTAGAAAACATTTTCAGTTAATGGCAGTCTACGGATGAGCACAGCACCTTTTACATAAATTATGTTATTCTTTATACATACATGCTTGTCATTAGAAGAGAAATGGAGAAAAATCAATTGTGAAATTGTGACAAAAAGCTAGACAGAGTCTGATGATGTAGTCCTATTGTAGGTCAGAGTAAGCCTTTTATTGTTGTATAGTCAGTAAAGACTACCAACTGAGTAATCGCTGATTGGTCTTCTCAATTAGAAGTTATCAGGATCAGTGTTGAGGATGTCTGTAAGTAAACTATATGCTCAGAAATGATAATATATTAGTAATATGTGTCAATCTATTTATAATGATAGTTTTGAGTTTGAGACACTGTTGACAATGCAGGTATTTGTTTTTAGGCACCACCTGGTGGGGCTTTAACAATATACAGGATTCATAAGTCACATGAGTTTAGTGTTTAGTACAGTGACACCATATATGTTGGGATTGTCTTAGCATCACAACCCATCGTGCACAAAAAATAGTATATATATATATATATATATATATATATATATATATATATATATATATATAAATAAATAATACATAAATACAATTACAAGAAAAAAATAATATGGGCTTCTGATATTACTATCTTAGAATATTGGTCTATTGTTGCAGTTGTGGAAAAATGGCTTAAACCATTGTCACTGTAGCCTGAGACAGAGAAGAATTGACAAAGGAAATATTAATTTGACAAAAATAATTTTTAATAATAAATGGTTTAATATACCTGGCACTGAGAGAGTTCCTCAGACAAACTCCTCACCTCTTCCTCCAGCAGTAAAACACGTTCATTGTCTTTCGAGTCCATTGAGATCCTAACAGAAAAGAGTTAATTTATATCATTGTCTAGTCCAAAATGAATTGGACAGACAGACAGATAACACGATGAACAAGTAGTTGAATCAGATCAAGTGAATCCGAGTCTATGAATTAACCAAACAGTCTCTATGGACACGATTAAATCTCATAAACAGACACTCAATACAACAATCCGATATAAAATACACTAAACCACATTCAAATCGTTTTACCAACTGCAACAACAAACCATTAATAGGTGCCTAATGAGATAATAACAACACAGCTCACTAATACAAGTGTTTTAAAGTGTTACAAGTGTTTTAAAGTGTTACAAGTGTGTGTGTGTGTGTGTGACTGTGCCTGACCTGCAGCGCGTCCTTGGATACCGCTGAAATTTTATGCAAAGTGAAGATCTGCAATATTATTAAATCACCATTCTGATCGCACCTGACAGCATATTTTCATCAGAGGGTTAAAACAGGAAAATAGAAAACTGAGCTCATTAAAGTAGAAATACAAACAAACGCCTGGAGTGTTTCAAATGATCGCGCCAGTTCCGTGTTTTTGACAGAGAGCCGTTTACAACACTTCACGACAACCCGAAACACTTTACGGCTTGCTGGTCTCTATTTTCATTCTTCATTTGAATAGCATGCTATAAATATAATACACGGAACAAATGGTTTAACATTAACAAATTATTTAACTATTATGTGAATTTGTTTAAATACACAGACAAGTCTAATAAATATTATGCTAAAAAAAGATTTAAAACAACATTCCTTAAAGTATAAATGCCTTAAAAACAGCTGCCATAGTAACCATAGTTTCCAACGATCTACAATAGCTACTATAGCACTTTCTTTCTTTCTTTCTTTCTTTCTTTCTTTCTTTCTTTCTTTCTTTCTTTCTTTCTTTCTTTCTTTCTTTCTTTCTTTCTTTCTTTCTTTCTTTCTTTCTTTCTTTCTTTCTTTCTTTCTTTCTTTCTTTCTTTCTTTCTTTCTTTCTTTCTTTCTTTCTTTCTTTCTTTCTTTCTTTCTTTCTTTCTTTCTTTCCTATTATTAATATAGTAACTTTGAGGCAAGACACCCCAGGTGAATATAAAGTTAAAAAACTAAAATAAATGAATATATAAATAGGCTGAAAAAAATAAAAAAATATTAACATTTTCAAAATATATATTTTTTGTATTAAATATTTTCTGTAATGTTTAAATAGCCTATGCACATTTTCTATGTAAATATACATTAATTTGACATAGTGACCACTGATAAGCTACTACTAAATATATTTTAGAAAATCAATTTCCTGTAAAGCTGCTTTGCAACGATTTGAATCGTGAAAAGCGCTATACAAATAAACTTGAATTGAATTGAATTGAACTAATTTGCATAGTTTCCAGAACAGAAATCTGGACAGAAAGCCAGGTTTAAAATTCTTGTTTTATTTTGTTGACATATTAGGGTCAAAGTTTTAACAAAAGTGTATTTTGGATACATCTTTTTATCACTCAACACTCCATAAATCAGAAAGCCAGATTTTCATATTTCAATTCCATCAGGTTTTAAGGAACAAAATATTGTATAACATCAGGCAAATTACAAAATAACCAAACTGGAAAGTTTGGTTAATGTCAGTGCTTCTAAAAAATACATTGTAATTGACCTCTACAGAAGCAAATAAAGTGTAGTAGAAGCAAAATAAGTGCAGTAAACTAGTCTAGTCTTTCCACTAGTCTTAGGGGTGACATGAATCCACAAGTTTTGAACAAAATATTTTTATTTTTCTTTACAATTATTTCCCCTTTGAACATTACCATATCACTCATAGTCCTTAGTTACTCCTGGTGTGCTGCACTCTTTCTTTTGTTTTCAAGTCAATTGATTATTCTTATGTAGCTATTTAAATAAATGCTCCTAAAGAGTCTACCAGGATTGTTCATCTTGTTCAACACAATATAAATTATCATATAGATTACACTCTTGTATCATTTCGATTGTATTAAGGTATATTAAAATGCCTTATTTGTTTTAAAATGTTTTATTTCATAATGGTTGTGGAGCATAAACAACTGTGCCTGTCCTGTTGACTAGAGTCATATCATAGTCTAGATGGCTAGAAGGCTAGATGATTAAAACCACAGAAACAAGATTAGACAGATATAAAGGAGGTTGCAGGAGTGCAACAGACAGCAGGTCGTCTGCTTTGGAGCTTGCATGCTCTCTTGCTCCAGAAGAAGTCAATTGACTTAGCGTGATTAGGCTTTTCTTTGACCCGCAAACAGTGCCTCTCATTAGGATGCTCATTTGAGCTGCGATTTCAGAGGCAGTAGACTGGCTGGTAATTTGCAACATCTGCCCCTTTTAGGAGTGCAGACACATGGCACTTTGGATCAACTTTTTCTTTCTTGCTCAACAAAGCCCTTTGTTTACTCATGATAGTTACCAGTCATCCATTCCGAATGTGATTTTACATGCACTCTCTGGCACTAATATCAGTTTCCGTTCAACAGCAGCCAAACGTCACAAATGTAACATGCTCCATTTACAACCCCCAAGGCCTGTAAAAAGTTCAGATCAACAGACAACCATGCAAATGTTGCTCAAGTGGGAAATAAATTTAGTATTTTTTTCCAGTTATCTATTTCATTTAAATCTGGACTAAAAACAGCAGGAAAAAATAGAGACTAAAAAGAATAATTATGTTATAAAAATGGATTATCCTTAAGTGATGCAAATTTAGACTGTACAACACATTTAAATCACTTTGTATCTTAAATTAATCAACTTTGCCAGGCAGCTTGTTTACATTCAGCGATTTTTAATTTAGAACAGTCTGATTTTGACTGGACACTAGTATTTTATTAGCCACGGCGGGAAAACAGTTTTAAATCTTGTTGTTCATATAATTTAATTGTCAATTGCTTATTATAATCTGAAGTCAGGATAGTTGGGACATTTTTCCCAAGTCATCTCTATCGCAAAAGGTATCCCTGTCTTAATGATTTGTGCATTTAGATTTTAAACCTTCTTTCTTTTGTTGTTCACAGGTTGTTCTTTGGTAAAAGAAGGTCAGAAGACTTACAAGATTGCGAAATCTCTCTCTCTGTATATTTTTTTATTTACTTTATTGTACTGTTTTAATAGCACAAATTTAATTGCATACTAGAACATTATTTCTTAGCGTGACAAATGCTTATACAGTCTACTGTCTTTGCTGTTACCCCAATATTTTTGATGTGATGCAAAATAACAATGATTCCGTTTAACTAATCTGTCCCTCCTTCTCCATGTCACCAAGAAACAGAGATGTATTCACACTAAATCACCACGAAGACCATACAATCAGGAAGCTTTGACAATCCCTTGGTGGGCTGAGTAGGCAGAGCACGGGAAGTATCTCACCACAGAGGATTGGGAAAGCCCCGGTTCTCCGCCTGCAATCCGAGGTAGGAGGACTGTCATCTGCTGAGCATTTACCTTTGATAAAGAGGGGAAGAAAAAGGCGACGCACTTTATAATGTTCTAAAAACGTACAAGATGCTCGCTTTGTAGACATGCTGGCTGCATATCTGGCAGTGTCGCTTTGGAATGGAAATGAGAGACATTTTAAAGAGGAGCACAACACATCATTTCCCAGTGGATGAACGTGGGTGTGCAAATCCAGTTGAGATAATGTAGAAGCCTTAAACTTGATTCTGACAGTTTATGTGCCCGAGGATATTGGTTTTAAAAAGGGAAACAGAATTTGATCCCATCCTACTTCCTACATCCATTGTTTTATCCTGAAATGTAACCAAGTTACAGTATGTTCTTTAAAAGTTTGGAGTAATTAAATATGAAAATAATTTGGATGTGCATAAATTAAGTGTTAGGCAATTATTGAGTAATTAAGGCAATTTATGATATGCCCAAATAATAATAATAATAATAATTCCTCTACTAATACAACTAATGGTTTCACATTATGTTATGTTTCTTTAACTTTAACTGAAAATCAATTGGTAATGTACTTGTAATTGTGCTCATGTTGAATTGCAAAACACTTTTGCGTCTGTTAAGGTGGGATGCGGTTAAGGTATAGGTACAAGTTTTGTTATGGTTAAGTTTAGGGGTGGGTGGTAGGGTCCACAAAATAATTGCTGATGTAAATATAAAAATTAATTAAAATATTTAATTGTTATCTTAAAGAGCCATTTATACTTGTTTCAATCTATAAAAAAATTGTTTTGTTGGTATAAATTAAGGAATATAGGTTGACGTTAAATAATATTTTTGACTTGAATAAAATCGGTTCATTTAGATATTTTTCAGTGTATAACTACATGCAAGAATTTCTTAAGTTTGAGTACAATGTAAAAACCAGATTTAACATATACAAATTAGTTGGTATAAATGAATGCATATAGGTTGGTTCATTGAACTTAGGTAATTAAGTTGGTACCATTTTTAGATCACCACTTTTTTGCAGTGCACTTAATATACAGAAAGTCCTAAACTCTTTATAAATATAATTCTCTGCAAGTCACAATCCATCTCCTTCATAGCAGTGACAGTCAGTCATTTATTCTGTGCAATGGCTTGAAACATACAAAGCTGCATCTCTCTACTTGCCCATTGGCAAACCTGTCATCACGCGCGCATACCGCTTGCGTGCAACACACCCGAAGCTCCCACAGAATACTCTGCATCCCAGGACAAGGTCCACTGTTGAGAATATGTCCCCCGTGCATGAGTCTCTAGCTCCATCTGATGACCTTCTAACTGTCTTCAGCAGGCAGTGGGTTTGGATAATGAGGGGATTGATAAGAGGGCTCTCTTCCTATGGGCGATGGGGGAAGAAAGGGAAGCCAGTGAGGTGGAGGGAGCAATGCTTGCCCCATGTGTCTCTGCTGAATTGTGGGAAAAAGGAGTGAAGTGATTCCCCTACAGGCTGTACCAGATTTCCACTGAGCGGATCGTGCTGCTCAAAAAATGCAAGCCCCTGGCAAACACAGAGAACCTTTTCACTCCTTTGTTTTTGTTTATGCTTATCAATGTGTGCAAGGAGGTGTCCATGGCCATTATCATCTGTAAGTATGGCATCAAGCATTTAGCTAACACAAATACGTACTTTGTTTCCTTCCACTGTGAATCGATGTTCCTGCTGGAGTGTGGAAAGTTTACACAAGAGAAGAGATCAATGGTACAACATGGCTTCAATATTGAGGGTGGATGGCGAAGAAGGAAAACACATGTGGCCTCCTCCCCTAAGTCAAGTGACACCATTAGCTTGACATTTTCCTCAGTGCCCACAAACAGGAAATATGTATGGCATTTATTAAACAGACACACAGTCTATAACAGCTGATGGTCCCAAAGGATCAACACCTAGAAGGTTCAATAGCTCATCATCAACTGCCCTTTGAGTAATTAGACAATTGGAAGGGGTCTGACATAAACCAATACTTATACTCGGGTCCCTCAGGTGGCTTTTTGCAGCTGATTTCAGAAAGGAAGCTGCTTTAATGTCATGTTTTTCTTGAGCAAATAAAAGAGTCAAGCTGCTTAGTTCATAATTCTTGGACGCAACTTGTTCACTGCGTATGGCTTGCCACTTGATGAGGATGTTTAATTGACTCCATTGAGCTTATTTCACACTGTGTAAACAAAATAATTAAAACAATTATGATACGATTATGCAAGAAAATCGTTTTTAAAACAATTTAATGCTACATCTATGAGCTAGAAATTGCATCAAAGCTGGATTACTCATTCGTAGGAAACTGAACCCACGTGAACATGCTAATTTATCCATTACTCATAATTCTTTAAAGGTCTATTTTCTCTGCTCTGTTGTTTAATATCAGGGAGCAATGTACAGTAATATCTACCGGGCATACACTCTGCCATGGCCTTGCAGATGAATATGCATATCCTGGGAGTGTGTAGCCTGTTACCCTAGAACGAATTCTACACAAGTTTAATCCCTGATCTATTATTTACCTCTTGACCAAACATGTGAGTGGGACTTGTAGGCACTCAGCTTGATCAAAATGACTGCCTTGGGATTTAGGGGCTTCTATTGGTCCAAAGGAGAAGTCTGTCATTTGACTTTCCTCAGCCTTCACTCTTGAGAATCAAGCTCTGTGTGCACTTTAAGGAAAAAAGAAACAAGTCCATAATTAAAAATGTATAAGAGCTCTGTTCAGACAGTCTGGGGACACAAGTTTGGGAGATATATAGGAAATCAGTGTCCTCAAACATCTCTAAAGCAAAGTATCTTTTTGATATGTACATGTGTGTGTGCGTTTTGTATATGGGGGACTCTCCTTTAAGTGAACTTAAAGTGGGTAAAAGCAGGCCTCATTGACATTAAGTACATATTAAAAACAAGAACAAAAATCTAATTCTAACACATTGAAAAGCATTAAAAACGATAGCTCTATTCATTGGTCGTAAAATAGTTGTAAAGTTCTTGAACAAGTCAGTTTAGGACATTATTATATGGTTATAGAAAACTACGATGAAACCTACGCTGTTGGTTTACTTTTAAAATTAAATTATATTTACATTATGCATTATTATTATTATTATTATTATTCAGTTTTCAGTAAAGCATTTTAAATATTCTCTTTAGAATTTCAGAGTCTGAAGACTATATAAATGAGAAAATAAATGTTTTTTGTCTGTAGGATTTTTGCAGGTGTTTATTATACTTATCATAACATAACTATTCAAGCTACAGTTTTTCGGGGTTTACACCAACAATAATAAAAACCGCTCTAAGAAAAAAAAACTCTTAAACATACTTACATAAAACTACTAGTAACTAGCCTATATTAGCATACTCCACTCTTAAAGATACATCACTGAACAAACTAGAAGATAATAAACTACCTACCAAATAGCCCATACTAGAAGATAATTGCCCAATTTTACAAGATGATAATATACTATCAACGATAATGCAGACAATGCACTATCAACTACACTAGACTAGTTCCTTTGGATGTAATGCAGCAGTCAGAGAGAGCTGACTATGCAGAAGAAATAGCCGGGAGTGAGTAAGACAGTCAGTTTTCTCTTCCCGGACAGCCAGCGATTTACCCCGCTGCTTCAAACTACCCACCCACTTTAGTCCCGCTTCAGTCCCGGTGGAGTGTCTTATACGAGCGGACCTGGAACAGCGGAACCAGCGCTGGGCTTCTGGATCCACCGAGACAGCTTATATTCAACGGGCTTCTTTCGCTTTACAGAGCCCCGGTAATGACGAGAGCGTAGAACTGACTCCCTTTTTTTATTACCAGCGTTGTTTCTTTCCTTAACGATAAAGGACTGTTGTTGACGTTCCTCCTAATATTATCGGTTTGAAACTGAAGGGACAAACATAAAGTTTTGAATGAGTTTAGAGAGATTTGCGTAAAGAAGAGGAGAGGGAAGAGGAGAGCGTCCCCCCACATGAGGGCGAGATCTGACTGAACTTCATTCTGCTATTCACACAATATGAAGAAATGGTGAGTATGACCGATCAATACACGAACACTTTTCAATAACCCTTATCTATGACATTAACAAACATTATTGTAGTGTATAGCGCTTATTACAATCTTTACGTCGCGTAGCTTACACTTAAATAGTCACAGCCTAAATGGCACGAAACGTTTAAATGAACAATAGCTTAACTTAAATATGTTAAACGGTATAGTATTTCTTAATGCTTTAGTTTACTCAAGTTTGTCGAAATTGTTAGTCGGGTATTTTAATCAGAAAATCTACCGCCTTAAGCATGTTTACAAAATAAAGTAAAAGATAATCTGCTTTACCTGGGGATTGCTTTTATCTCACTCTTTCTTGATTACTCTTAAATAAACACCCTATATGAGTGCACAAGTCATTTTTGTATAAAAGCAAATAAAACATAAATATAGAAATAAATCAAAACGTTAATGGGTCATGTCAAAATTGTTAACACTGTAGACAAAATTAAAGTCATCCATATCATCTGTATTTTTAACTCGACACAACTATAATAGATACATAGCTATACAATATATAACATGCAATAGTAGAATTTATAAATAGCCTACTATTAATGTAATATAGAACTAAAATAATTCCCTTATATCAATAAAACAATATGGTAAAAACAAAATGTATAATATGTTATCCATGAAAAAAATCGAATAACTTCACCCAAATGGTTGTGATTTACGAGATAAAATTATTTAGCTCTCATTCAAAGAAAAACAACTTTTTAAATAGTTTTAAATGGCAGCAATCATTGTTTATTTTGAATGTCTTTTTGTACATTAATCAGCTGAGCAGATCAATAATGCAACCAAATTAAAATGATTTTAAAAGATTTTCAGATTCCTGTGCAACCTGTTGGTGACAATTACAGTATTTTCTATCATGCTTCTTTTTATCTTAATGTTTATTGCTTTCGTTTTGCTGAAAAGGGAGAAAGTGGTTTACAAGGGCAGGTGAACACTGAGGCATTTCATTCTCAGAGAACGCAGAGACAAGGAGGAGATATCGTTGAATATATACAATTTTTAAAGCAACAAAAAAAAAAACCTCACTGTTCCTCTACTTAAGGTTTTATGAGTTTGGCACTTTAAATCATTTTTTAGTTTGTTCTAATCTCAGCAGCTGTCTGTGATGGGGCATAGTCGTTCAACTGCTGCAGTCAAGAATACTAATTTGCATTCCAAGAGTGTCATTTGATGACTTTTATCTGCACGGCTCCCCTGACTTGTCTGGACACTTAACATTTCATCTGCTCCATGTCAAGAGTCAAACGTAGTAATGTCCCCTATCTCTATCTTTATCCTCTCTCTCTTTCTCTTCCTCTTTCTCTTTTCTTTCTCAGTCTCATCACCTCTCTTCTTAAAAAAGAGCATAGGTTGAGGACACGAGTATGGGAGAAATGAGAGGGTGTGCGAGAGAGGAGGAAGGAGGAGGTAAAATGAAGAGCTGCTTTCATGTTGCAGGCACTGTCTAAGGCTGAACTTGTCACCTGTGCTGGTGTGATTCTCTAGGGGCCCTGGCAGAGTAAGAGGGTAGATGATGGTTAGACGGTTCAATAAGCGCACAGACAGGTAGCCCTAGTGACATCCCCGGAGACATTGTCTTAATGAAGAGCAGGTCCACTTAGCCCTATGTTCTCTGACCCTCTGCCTACTCGCCACACACGCATACACACACACACACACACACACACACACACACACACACACACACACACACACACACACACACACACACACACACACACACACACACACACACACACTGTTAATTTGATCTTACAGCTCTCTTGAACCTCTCAGTTTGTTGTGTTGGTGACGCATGTAAAATAGAGTTTGTAAGTAGAAATATAAGCCTTAATAATAATAGTAATAATAATAATAAACAATAATAAGAATAATAATAATTATTGTCTTAAGTCAGAGAGAAAAAAAACACATACTTGCGAAATCTGTAAATATGGGAGGAAAATGGATCAGGGCTTTACTGTGCTGAAACTCATACATGTCCACACTGATAGACAGACAGCTTTGTTATGGCTGGATGGGGTGGGTAGGTACGACAGTTGGGTCATAACAGCTGCCAGATAGTGAGAGTACCTAGCACTGAGTAGTATTTATACTCTATGGAGAAATATTTAAAATTGCTTGTGATGTTTAGTACATTTGTGCTGTTAGAAACAGCCAGATTTTGAGGCATTTTTTTCTCCTTTGTCCAGCTGTGGATTCTTACAATAGACATTATACCCTGTGAAAAATGGTAAACTGCGATTGCTACCTGACTGAACTCATTAAAATTAGATTTGCTGGAAAAAAATGTATAGGTTGATTCAGTTGTAAAATGTTTTGACTTAAAATCTGTTCATTTAGATTTGACCATTTTCAGGTTACAGTCTTTTTTCAGTAAAATGTGTATTTGTGGATGAATGAACTGAAAAAAACAACAACTATGAAATTAAACTAAAACACAGGCAATTATCATTGAGATTTTAGAAAGATAATTAAAGCCTTATACACTTCATACATTTGGTTAAAAAACTATGAAAGAACAAATAAAATTACACATGCAGATGGAGAAATCATTTTAAAGCTGCTTTATATGGCATTTCAGTAATGAAAACATGTTACAATAATTAGGCTTTATGGTTTATTTGTATTATACTCTGTATTTGCTAATGCAATGTCACAATACATAGTCATCAAGAAACATCATTCTTTTTAAATAAAGTACATACAAAAAATAATTAATTTAAATGCAACAAAATACCGTTTTAAGATTATTAAGAATCAGAGAAATCACAGAAATTATGTTATCTCTGTTGTTGCAATATTCTTTAGGTTTTGTGGTTTTGTGCTGGAAGGCACACAGCAAGCATGCCAGTATCGGTAAAGTGTCCAACATACACACTTTTTAAATTAAAATGACATATTCAAATTTTTCCACAACAAGAACATACACTCTTTGTCGTATTGCTGTGATTCATTGCCAAGGGTATTTTGTTGAGGAATAGCTGTAAATGTTGAGGTAAAACAGAAATGCTTAAGTGTGTCAGCTGCTAGAACTGGATTGATGACCTGAGGAAATGATAGTTAAAGGGTAACCTCTGCTCTCTTAAAGAACTAAGACAATAATTCACTTCTATTCATGGACTGAACAGAGCTGGGCTGGGGATGTTGTGGATCTACAAGCTAGCACAAAACAGAAGCCTTGCAGTAACTAAAGTACTCAGCGGGGAGGTGTATGATTATTGTGGGTGATTTATTTTTTATATGGCGGTACAACAGAATAAGATGTTTCACATTGTGTTGTACAGAATGAGCTGGAAAAAGAGGAAACAATGGGATTTCCAGAAGTGCATTTGTCTCTTAATAAAACGAACAGGGATAGACCTGTTTAGCGACCCTAAGAGGTCCAGGAAAGGTTTGATTAAAAAGTGTCACTTCTGACTGAGCTTGGACTAGAGAGCTGAAAGAAATAAGATATGACAAGATAAGTGATAGGTCTTAAATACATCCACCAGAACTGCACAGCAGCACATGGGCAAGTGAATGTATGTAGCTGAGTTACTGTACACAGTAAATATAAAAAATGCAAGTGTTCAGACTGGATATGGAACCTCTTTTCAGCTAAGCTAAATAAACAATGATTGTATTATTATATATTTATTTTATTGTTATTTTTTTTATCATTTAGCTTTTTTTACCTCACTATGTGAGTAAGGCACACATTCAGTGAGTTAGTCATGTTTAAGCTCTTAAAATACTAAATCTATAAATTCAAGTTCTGGAAGTCCTGTTTCCGAGTGTTTTAATAATTATTTATCTAGATGCATGCTGCATTCCTGACTTAGTCACTTTTATTTTGATTATTTTTGCTTCCTAGATTATTTTGAAGATTTTTAAGTAAGGAAACATTTAGTATTTGTTACAAATGACTTACTCTAAAAGTGCAGTAATTTTCTATACTTTGAGTTTATATTAGTGGTGGGTTGCTATCGGGCGTTAACGTGCTGCGTTAACGCAGACTCTTATCGGCGATAAAAAAATATCGCCGTTAATCTATTCTCAAAGTTGGGTTGGGAGCTGGGTCTATACTACGCAAGCGATGATGACTTTCACCCTGATATTTTAGCGGGATGTATACCTAGCGAATTGCACTGTAGGGGCGAGCGAGTCTTGAACTAGAGACTCGCAGTCCGTGATGGACAGATTGTTAACGGCTGGTCTATGTGGTAATACAATCGGGCAGGACATCCAAACCAGAGGCGATTCTAGGGTGAGTGGATATCCGGGGCTAAGCCCAAAGATCCAATATCTGCTATTACTTCATATCGATGATTGGCCAGTTTATATGAAGTTTATTATCAAGTGTATATGTCAGTCAGAAGTACGAGCTTCCGTGGGCGGTTCCTGACGGGAGTAAACTGCGGTTCATCATTTTAATGCGCATGAAAACTCAGTGATGATGATGCGTACAGGGCATGGTCATAAAAACATTCGGGGCTTTTCTGAAAACATTCGGGGCTTCAGCCCCCTTAGCCCATCCCTAGCGCCGCCCCTGCGCTCACCTATCATTCATCAACCTCAAATATGGCTTTTCATCTGAAAGATGTATGTAGTAGCAACTTTACATGGCCGCTCAATATGATGTTAACCTAGAGAAATGTGCGCTATTGAAGTGTTTGTGTGGAAGCGCGTTTGCTGCAAGACAGGCTCCGGTGCGCTCACTTGCTCTTAAAATCTCCGTCATTTTTGGTCATAAAGATAAAAGTAGCCTAATACATCTTTCGAATCTGTAAAGACTCTACGTTCCCTATCGATACTCCACTCGTACTGCGTCTTGTAAAGACGCATATGGGAAAATGCCTTTTTCTCCTGAACTGAAGTCTTATTTAATCACGCAGTGAAACTGCACGACTATTGGTTCGTGCAGGTGTAGAAAACGAACCAATGGGTCGGCAGCGAGCTGCGAACCTATGGCGACGATACGCCAATATTCCCGCGCCGAAACGGGCGGGCATCTGGCTATATAAGCGGTCGTTTGCCGCCATAGGATCCTCAGATTTTTCTCCTTCAGCGGCGACTTCGTCTCACGCTGATCCAGAAAGCCTACCGCCGCTGACACGCCTGCGCAGTAGGACCCAGCGACCTCGATCTGCTCGGCTGATCCGCCTTCAACGCGCCCCAGCATCGCAGCAGTTCCGGTCCCGTTCGCTGCGCTATCCGGCGATCACGTAAGTTTTTCTAAAAGAGCAAATCGGCGTTCTAATGCCGCGCCGTTACTGCGGCTCGTGCAGGGGAGACCTGCACGCCGATGACGGTCACAGCGAGTGTGTTTCCTGCCTGGGGAAAGCCCATGCGGATGCCGCTGGTTCTGATTGCTCTCACTGAGCATCAGTCTCGCCTCTCCGCGCGCACGCCGACGCTTTCTTTCAGAGAGCGATCCGCCCCTCGCGCCCTCCCGTTTCTTCCTCTCAGGGACCTGTGAGGAAAAACAGCGGGCAGAGGTTTTCAGCGCCTGGTTGAGCGAGCTCACGCCCGGCTCAGATCCCGCGTGCCTCGTTTTCACCACACAGAGAGCTTTCTCCGTCCTTTTATCCAACCTGACCAGCGTCCCTCCGCAAGCGTGAGCGATCTGGTCTCGTTTGGGGAAGTGACGATGAGCTGGCCGATGACAGCATGTCACTGGTAGCTTCAGATGCTGAGGAGCTGTGTGGCTCAGTGACTGACCCGCCCCTCAGGTTTGCCCGCGCCCAGCGCCGCCAAAGCCGGGATGGATGCCGAACTTTTCCGTGTCCTCTCCAAAGCGGTTGAAGAGCTGGGTTTGGAGTGGTCTCCACCAGAGGAGCCCTCTCGCAGCCGTCCTGGATGAGTGGTTTCTGCCGGGCGCCGTCAGGCCCTCAACAACGACCATCGCCGTTCTTCCTGAAGTACATGACGAGCTCACGAGATCTTGGCGCTCTCCTTACTCTGCCCGCCTCCGTACTTCCGCTTCATCTGCCCTCACTACGGTTGATGGCGCTGAAGAAAAGGGATATGAGAGGATGCCTCAACTGGATGAGTCAGTGGCTGCACATCTCTGCCCACCCACTGCCATCGGCTGGAAGGCGAAAGCCAGTCACCCGTCCAAGCCATGCAGGACCACTTCAGCGCTCGCTGGACGCTCCTACGCTTCAGCTGGACAGGCGGCTTCGGCGCTCCACTCTATGGCGGTTTTACAGGTCTATCAGGCCAAGCTCCTCTCTGCCATAGACGAGTCTGAGCCTGATCCTGCGACTCTCAGGGAGCTGAGAAGCGCAACAGACCTAGCTTTGCGAGCCACCAAGACTACCGCCCAAGCCATAGGAAGGTCTATGGCCAGCCTGGTAGTGCTCGAGCGCCACCTGTGGCTCACGCTGACGGAGATCAAGGATGCGGACAGGGTCTCCTTCCTTGATGCTCCAATTTCCCCCAGCGGCCTCTTTGGACCTGCGGTGAAAGGATTCGCTGAGCGCTTCACAGAAGCACAGAAGGCGTCACAGGCTATGCGACACTTCCTGCCCAAGCGCCCAGCCCAGCAGCTGCTCAGAGTCGCCCCAGGACTGCGCCGACTCAGCAGTCTGCGAAACCTGCACCTGCCGCCACGCCTCAGCCTGCTAGAACTCAGCAGCCGCGAGGCGTTCACGCTCAGCCAGACGCCACCCCCTCCGACACGCCAGGGCCCCGACTCAAGATAGCGTTGGACCCTGTGCGCCCGGCGTCCTCCTGATCTGCAGGACAGGAAGAGGAGAGGTCGAGTCCCGCCACGGCCGGACCGCCCACCAAAAGGCCTCTCATGGGAAACCTCTTGGCACCCGTTCTTTTCCGGGTGCAGAGGGTGTGTCTGTTGCTACAGGGTCCGTACAAGCGACCATGCAACTGTCCGCTGTGATAGCGGAAAAATAAAACACAAACATTCTCAAAAAGAGAGCAATTTTCTTCTTCCGTCCCTCACGAGTGCCCTGCCTCCGTGCAGCCGGCCACTCGAGTTTATCAACCCCTTGCCACGCGGGCGAGGCCTGGCAGGCCATCCCGGAGTGTCAGAGTGGGTTATGGGGATAATAAAACGAGGTTATTCACTCCACCCGCTCAAGACCCCGGCGCTTCAGCGGCGTGGTCTCCACCTCGGTGCAGGCGAGAACGCTCGCGTTCTGCGCTCAGAGGTGATGACGCTGCTGGAAAAAGGAGCCATAGAAATGGTTTCTCCAGCTTTGAGCGAGTCAGGCTTTACAGCCGTTACTTCCTCGTCCCCAAGGATGGCGGCCTCCGCCCATCCTCGATCTCAGACGCCTGAATCACGCCCTCATGAGACGGCCGTTCAGGATGATCACACTGAAGCAGATCCTCTCGCAGATTTGCACAGAGGACTGGTTCTGTTCTCTGGACCTGAAAGATGCATACTTTCACATCCAGATAGCCCCCCATCACAGACGATTCTTGAGATTCGCCTTCGAGGGAGTGGCTTACCAGTACACGGTCCTACCCTTTGGGCTGTCTCTGGCCCCCCGTACTTTTACGAAGTGCATGGACGCGGCTCTTTCCCCTCTGAGACAGATGGGAATCCGCATTCTCAACTACCTCGACGACTGGCTCATTCTGGCCCAGTCAGAGGTGGAACTTTCACACAGAACCCTCATCCTCAGCCACTTAGAGCGCCTGGGGCTCAGGGTCAATTTCGCCAAAAGCGCACTGTCTCCCAGCCAACGAATATCGTTCCTGGGTACAGTTCTGGACTCAGCTCACATGAGAGCGGTGATAGCGCCAGAACGCGCTCTGGCCATTCAGAAACTCGCGGCCACCTTCAAGAGCGACACCGCTCGCCCACTCAAAGTGTTTCAGAGAATGCTGGGCCTTATGGCCGCAGCATCGCCAGTGTTACAGCTGGGCCTGCTCCGCATGCGCCCCCTTCAACGCTGGTTGAAACCACGGGTTCCACACAACGCATGGCGCCTGACCCCCTGGAAGAACCCACGGTGGATGGAGAAGGGCGTGGACATGGGGTTGGTCCACACCAGGAAAGTTGTCACGACAGACGCCCAACACAGGTTGGGGGCGCCAGCGAAGGCAAACCGACCTTCGACCATTGGTCGAAGACGGAGAGCGGCTTCCACATCAACTGCTTGGAAATGCTAGCAGTTTGTCCTGCCGGACCTAATAGGACGCCATGTGCTGATTCGCTCAGACAACATGTCCGTGGTGTCCTATATAAATCACCAGGGAGGTGTCTCCTCAAGCGCCTCTTTATTCTGGCAGGCGCCTTCTGGAATGGGCTCAGCTCAACCTGCGCTCGCTGAGGGCAGCACACCTGCCGGGCAGACTGAACCAAGGAGCAGATATGTTATCTCGGAGCAATGTCCCCTCAGAGGAGTGGATGCTCCATCCGCAGGTGGTTCAGAAGATCTGGAAGACCTTTGGCAAGGCAGAAGTAGACCTTTTCGCCTCCAAAGACAACTCTCACTGCCCAACTTATTATTCGAAGGACAGGGATGCGTTGGCCCACGATTGGCCCAACCTCCTCCTTTATGCATTCCCCCCGATCGCCCTGCTTCCACAGGTCGTCAGGCGTATCAGGGAACAGGGTCACAAGGTGCTATTGGTGGCCCCCTTGTGGAGGAACCAACCTTGGTTGTCAGAGCTGACTCAGCTACTGACAGCAGCCCCCTGGCCCGTGCCCCTGAGACGGGATCTCCTCTCTCAGGCGAACGGAACAATATGGCACCCTCGACCCGAGCTGTGGGCTCTCTACATTTGGCCGCTCAATGGGAGCCTACTGGCTTCCCAGAGCGAGTGTTAAACACCATTTCTGAGGCTAGAGCCCGTCTACGAGACGCCTCTATGCCCTTAAGTGGTCTGTTTTCTCCACTTGGTGCCTCAACCGTGGTGAAAACCCCTCTACCTCTGAGTTAGCGGTGGTTCTGTCCTTTCTGCAGGAACTGCTAGATAAAGGACGTTCTCACTCTACACTCAAGGTGTTCGTAGCAGCTATAGCGGCCTTTCATGCCCCTATAGCGGGCCAGTCGGTAGGCAGAGACAACTCAGTTGTCCGTTTTCTGAAGGGAGCCAGGAGGTTGAATCCACCTCGGCCCCTTACTGTCCCTACATGGGATCTGCCCACTGTACTGAGGGCCTTGAAAGGCCCTCCTTTGAGCCGCCACAGTCTACGGACCTCCGGTCACTTTCGCTGAAAACTGCTCTGCTACTAGCACTAGCGTCGGTTAAGCGAGTTGGAGACCTGCAGGCGCTCTCTACTAGCCCTGCTCCAAGGTCCAAGGTCCCTGAAACCAAGGCATGGTTATGTACCTAAGGTACTTTCAACCCCGTTCAGAGCTCAGGTCATCACGCTCTCCGCTTCCTCCGTCTGAGGAGGACCGGGAGTTATCTTTGTTATGCCCTGTCAGAGCTCTGAGAATCTACTGAGCGTTCCGCCTTTTTAGGCATACGGAACAGCTCTTTGTTAGCTTCGTAACCGCACCAAGGACATCCGGTCACGAAGCAGAGACTCTCTAAGTGGATAGTGGATGCTGTCATGCTGGCATACTCTTCTTTGGGCCTGCAATGCCCCATTGAGTACTGAGCCCATTCGACTAGAGGCATCGCCTCGTCATGGGCATGGTCTAGCGGTGTATCCATTACAGAGATTTGTACGCGGCGGCTGGCTGGGCCACTCCGTCCACATTTGCTAGGTTTTATAACCTGGACATACCGCCTTACAGGCCAGAGTCCTCTCTGCTTAGATGAGCTTGTACACATACGCTGTGGGAACAATCCTGTCAGAGATTTCTTGACCGCAATGCGCTCAGGCTCTCTAATTGGCACCCTGCATACTCCGGTTAACTGAGTATACAGAAGTGGAACGATTATCCAGGCCGAGCACGACCTCTATGAGTTTAGCTCGCTTTAGCCTGAAGTATACTACTTACTTCCCTATGGGCATTTATGTTTATGGAAGTATATACAGTCGCTCATCTACCCTAGCACGGCGTGATTAAATTCAGTTCCATATGCGTCTTTACAAGACGCAGTGCAGTGGTATCGATGAACGTGCTCGGTTACTATCGTAACCTCGGTTCCCTGAGATACGGAACGAGTACTGCGTACTTTGCCGTGCCAGGTAGCTGCACGACTCAGTCGCCGCTTCAGTCGAAGTAAACCTGAGGATCCTATGGCTAAACGACCGCTTATAGCCAGATGCCCCGCCCGTTTCGGGGAATATTGGCGCCAGATCGTCGCCATAGGTTCGTGCAGCTCGCTGCCGACCCATTGGTTCGTTTTCTACACCTGCACGAACCAATAGTCGTGCAGTTTCACTGCGTGATTAAATAAGACTTCAGTTCAGGAGAAAAAGGCATTTTCCCATATGCGTCTTTACAAGACGCAGTACTGCTCCGTATCATCTCAGGGAACCGAGGTTACGATAGTAACCGAGTACGCTATTTGTGTGCACTCAGAATAACAACGAAACGTTGCGCTTTTAAGCAAACAGGATGCGCTTTAGGTCTCATGTGAACTTGAGCGAGAAACTTCGAAACTCGAATATATCTAAAAATACAGTACATAGAAAAATATATCTATAGAGAGTGAAATGTCAAAAAATAAATAAATAGAAGACGTGTGTGTTAGCATGGATGATTTACATGAAATTTAATCTGTGCAACACTGTGCATAATAAGATGGCTTTCAGTTCAATATAATAACAAAAAACGACATTTTGGGTTTTTATTCAACTAATAAGGTGGGCACGCTGTGATCTGTACTATATTTTTACTGTAATTGACAGTTATAAAAAATAAAAAATAAAAAATCACGGGAGTGGGAGGGAATGGGAGTCATTCTTCCGGGAGTGGAACGGGATTTTCCTCCAGTTTTTTCGTGGGATTGGGACGGGAAGAGATTAAAGTTTGTGATGCATTTTGGAAACAGGAGATGAGCCCCTGGTCTAATGCGCCACCTGGCTTGAGAAACCCGTTCTCAAAGACTTACTTTTAGTCATTATTTGGGTAGCACACATATTCTGAATGCCTTCGGCAGAATTCAAATGAGCCATTTTAATCTAGATTAATTCCAAAATTAATCTAGATTAATCTAGATTAAAAAAATTAATCTATGCCCACCTCTAGTTTATATATACTTTTAAGGTGTGTTGATAAATTATGATATTCAAGTATGTGTGTGTGTCTTTAGGTGTGTTTATCTGTGCATATGTGTGCAGAGAGGGGGACAGTGCCGCTTTTGAGCATATAGAAATGTCGTGTCTCTGAGAGCTCTTTCATGTGACTGTAGCATTCCACTAATGCAGTCACAGCAGCGATGCACAAGACCAGACATGCGTCCCGTCCTCCCTCTACCATCAGTCTCATCGGTCGCTCTCTGCCTTTCTCTTTTGCTTTCTGTGACCTTAACATTTATCGGAGAACCCCGTGCAAAATTCCTCTCAGCATCTGTGGAATGGGAGGAGCCAAACATGTTCACACACACACACACACACACACACACACACACACACACACACACACACACACACACACACACACACACGCACACGCACACGCTCATGCACACACACACACACACACACACGAACAAAAAACCAAGAACTTTAAATTATAAAGCACACTGACTCTCACATCAAGTCCCTTAGCACATATTATATACGTATTTTTTGAACAAGTAATGGTTTTGTACATACAGTAAAATGCAACCAATATTATTGTATTATACATTTTTTTTGTCCATGTTGTTTCTTTTCATCAGTTTCATTAACGTCCGCATAGCCTCTAAGTTTGAGATTGAGGGAACAATAACAAAACAGCCCCACTGTCACCATTATTAGATTCCAGCTTCTTTACTAGGCAACCTCATATTAAGAGAGAGAGAGAGAGAGAGAGAGAGAGAGAGAGAGAGAGAGAGAGAGAGAGAGAGAGAGAGAGAGAGAGAGAGAGAGAGAGAGAGAGGGTGAGGTGGGAGAAATAAGCCGTGGATAGAGTTTGCTGAGTGTGTCAAGGACATGTGCCACATGTTGATAGCATTGAAGACCAGGGGTGAGGATGACACAGAGAGGGAGAAGAGGAGTCTGGCCGGACGACAACTCCGCTGAAGTTTACTGCTAACACAAACAGTTAGTGCTGGAATTCAGTTTTGAATAGGTGTCCAGATGAAAGCATGGTGTTTCTTCCCACTGGAGGCAGGAGGGACATGTACACACTAGTGTTGTCACGATACTGGAATTACTAACTTCGATACGATACCTTGAAAAATATCGATATTCGATACCACGGAGAAAAAAACTGCCATAGCATTAAGGGGGTAATTTTTGTATTTTATTTAAAGATAAATATAACAAGTCTAGAACATGACAATGAGGTATATTTTACATGAACAAAAATGTCTTGAGGTAGTGCACTTGTTCAAGGTGTAGTGTCTAGTGTAGGTTGTGAGTGTGTTGTTTTTGTTGTAGGTCGAGTCTCATATTCTTTCTGGTGCTACAAGAAAATGACAAACTTTAATAAACATTTTTTTTTTTTTTTAGACCACACTTTTAAAATGAACTGAACTAACTAATCTTAGAACATAAGTTAATGGTAATAGATATTTGTTAACATTAGTTAACATGAATAAACAATGAAAAATACTTCCAAAACATTTATTAATCTTAGTTAAAAGTTAATTTAAACTAACATTTACTAATACATGTACTAATTAAAATCCAAATTTATATCTGTTAATATTTTTTTTCATTGGACCAGAGCGAACATGATCCGTTGTATTTTTATTACCTACTGTTATCAAAGATTAAAATATACTGTAGCAAATGCATTTCTCATCGTTCATAAATGCTGGTTAATACATAACATTATTTGATGAACAGATTTTAATGCCGGATTCACATATCACCGATCCACACACGCAAACGTGCGTGTAACACACGCAAAAACAATGCTCACTGGATCGACATGAAGACAAATTGCAGAATTTAAGTAATATTTTTTTTAATGAAGTTAAATGAACACAAGTTAATTTACATTTGACCACAGTTAAAGTATTTAAAGATTCCTCAGTCAGATTATATTAACTTTAAAATAATTACGGTGAAAAAACGAGACAACACTCATATCAGCAACAATACTAGGCCATCTTGGTTAATGTTTGAGTAATGTTAAAATAAGAATAGTTACCAACCTCTCGAAATTATTCATATAGACCCGGTGTCTGTCTTTCAGGTGCTATGGTTTGATCGCATGCACGCGCCGGACCGGTTAACTTCCGGTCTGTGTTTGTATATCGGGCTGTTAGTGGCTCCGGCTACAAACACAGTTAAAGTGACGAGTAGACTGAAGTTGGGCTCAGGTTGTTGTGTTGTGGGATGTGTTTCACATACATACATTTATTTGTGGCGACCCACCAGAATATCAAAACTTTTCCAAAAGGCTTTGTTGAATAAACACGAGCACATAATGCATGTTTAAAAATTAAAACGAGGCGCAGGTGTTTTTATACCACTGTATTTCTGAAGGAACACTGTCTTTAGAAAATGTTTGATATCATTTTCATTTCATCTTGCATGTTATATGTCTGATAAAGCAGCGTTTGTAAATTCAGTTTACAGCCGTTCCCAGGCGCAAACCTCTAACGTTAACATTATTTCTCCCGCTTTTAAGCGTCTCCTGCTGGCAGAGAGTGAATTTGCATTTTTAATAAGTCTGTCCAAGTAGTTATTGCTGCATCTCAGTCCATCTGCTGTGTTCTTTATCAATCAAAGCCGGTTGCGGAGGAGCCGCACTCGCTATCTTTATATTCACTTCACTTTTGCTATTTAACCAGAGCGAATGAGACGAGACACGAGACAGGCACTGCGGTCACGTGTGGTGTTTGTCAACGCGCCTTTGGAGAGAAGTGAAAGTGACAGCTGGGCTAGGATCGGAGTATCGATACTTCGGGAAATTAGTATTGGTACCGTTCAGATATTTCAGTATCGATATTTATCGAAATATCGATATTTTTGACAACACTAGTACACACGTTTATTTCTTTTTCTCTATGAAATAACAAAAAAAGCAACAAATAGCAATGTACTTTGCCATGGCCAAAGGGTTACAATAAGTTACTAGTACTGATTTAATATCCCTGAAATCTGTTCTCACTGCCTAATTAGGACACTTATTAGTCTTCTTGCCTCAAAGCTTTAATAAGGCTGCATGTTTTATTGCAAATAGTTCATATGTTTTTTAACTGTTTTCATAACACTTTTGTCTCTTTGAGAGAGTCCTCATTTCATGTTTTTCACTAGCAAAAGGGCTTTGGTGACATTCTTTATTGTGGCCTTTTCTCATTGATAGATGTTTTATACCCTTAAGACTTTGGCAGCTGAGGTTAGTAACTAATGAAATAACCCTCAACAGATCATTACAGAAACTTTTCTTTTTGAGGCACTATATGGAGAACAATTTGGATTATTTTCAACAGCACAGTCTATGTTATGATTCCTACTAAAGCATAATATTTTATGAAATTTATAGGAAATTATGAAAAACAGTACATACATACATAGTTCTTTACTTATTTAGCAATCACCTTTATGCCGCAAATGCTTTGGACTGAGCGTAATTTGCATTAGACATCCTTGAACAAAGTTAAATAAAATCTAACTTTTAATATGAGATTATTTTGGGCCATAAAGTTCGTAAATTGCTCTGTCTGTCAACCGCTATGAGGTTGTCTTTGGTGTTAATTTTAAAAGAGTACTAAAGCTACTCCAATAGAATTATGTAATATGCTTTGCTTTAGCACAAGAAACCCCTGTTACAGATGTTTTGAGATATTATCAGTGTTCATGAACTATATGAACAATGATTTGGATCTCTCCGATGTGATTGCTATAATTTCTCTAAACCATTTTATAGAATGTGTAGTTTTATGATGGCAGTGGCATCGTTATAACTTATGCCACTAATATAAGCTTTAACCTGATATATTCTTCCAATGATTCAAAAAATTATATCCATAAAAGTTAATGTTTTGTTGAGCAAGTCTTGTTTTCCAAACTACAGTAAAGATTAATATCTTACCTGGAAAGCCTTGGGGATAAATGCAATAAAGCCACTTTTCTTTATTATGTTTTTTTCTCTTGGCCCTCACTTTCTTTCTCCTTTGCTACATACCAGTAACCCAACACCACCAGAAACAAACGAACAGCTCTGGCACTAGTGAAGATTCTCAAAATGTTTCTTGCTATGAGACACTTTTTTAATTTCTTTATATATATATAACTGTGTGCTATAGTGAAGTGAAGGCTGCTAATCGATATTCCCTTATTGGGTTTGTGGTTTTGGTAAAATATCTCTCTTGGTTGTGCCTCAGGTGAGGGGCAGCAGACTAATAAAGCATGTTGTGTCTCAGGGGCAGAAGCAGGGATGAGTATGGATTAGTCAGTGTACCCTTCCTGTGAACATACAGTACAGCTCAAATCTGGAGCTCTCTCTCTCTCTCTCTCTCTCTCTCTCTCTCTCTCTCTCTCTCTCTCTCTCTCTCTCTCTCTCTCTCTCTCTCTCTCTCTCTCTGTATGGAATGCTTTATTCATGTCCTAATGGAGCAGAGAGTCAGCACATGTCAAATAGAGATGGAGGTCTGCAGAAATGCTCTCCTGCCTGTATGTTTGTCCTTGGATAAGTTGGATTGCCTGTGGCCGGTCCTGTGTGGCTGAAGTCTGAGGAAAGTTATGAAAGGAGCCATTCTATTTAGTAGCTTTAAGCTTTGAGATTAGGACACTGAACTATGCTTTAGAAACATTTATGGGGTATTTAAAGACAGCTTATTGTAAATGTCTTACTGATGTGTATTATTAAATGTTTATGTATTAAAACATCAAAATGATCTAAGGGGTAAGATTTTAACAATAAAGATATATATATATATATATATATATATATATATATATTTGGACTGTAATACCTGTATTTTCCTCTTATCTTTTGAAAGGATACACTCAAAATACACTTCAATAACAGCTCAGAGAGACAAAGAAAGAAGGGGAAGTGAGATGTAAGAACCAAGGAATGGAATCGCAAGCCAAGCTGTTATTACAGACTAGAGCACCCTGTCATAAATACTCATAATTAGATGCTTCCAGAGACCTTATCATTTTACCATGTTACACAAAGTATCTTGAGTGGCAGAGTCACGTTCCTCTCTCATCTGGTTTATTTACTGCTGAAGTGAGCCTGTAGTCTCCATTTCTGCTTATAACTTGCTAATGGAAGGGTTGGTTAGTACAGTAGCTTGGCTGGTGACACCCTGTATGATTTCCCCTTTTAGTGGTGTCATCTGAGAAAGTCCTGTGTTCATGTTTTCACATTTAATCCCCACTTTGTTCCACTCCAGTGCTTCAGGCCTCTTTTATGAGCCCATGAAAATTTCAGCTGCATTTTCATCATGAAGAAAAATGAGTGCTGCAAAAACTCTTTATTTTTTAGACCAAAGACCTTCATCAAATATCATTCAACCTAAAATTGGTCTTTCGCACCAGTGTATACCTATTTGCAAGGTGTAAGTTCATTTCTCAGATCTGGGAAGGAAAACTAAATTAAATGTTAAAGAGCATGTTGGTACAGTACGTTAGCATAGTGCATTTGTACCTTTCATCCAGCATGTATTTGTGAAGCTTTAGCTGAAGCAGTCCAGGAGTTCCCTTGTTTCCCACATCAAAGCTTCTCGCATCTTCTGTCCAGTCACAGTCCAGCTATCCTATAATGCCAATTATAGAGTGCAGGTTTCAGTGGCTCTTCCTAGCTCGGAGTAAACGGTGCATGTTTAGAATGCTACCCAATAATGCTAGCAGTTGGTCCATATCATGCTTTTGTGAGATCAAGCACTGTATTGTCCACTATGGCTGCGAGCATTAAGCCATGGCTGTGGCTTAAGGTCTGTTAAGCCAAAATTATGTTTTAGTTGTCTGCTTGCTGCAGCATCTCAAGCACAGATGTACATTTTATCATCAGCATGATCCACTGTGTAGGTGCAGCTCAGATTTTCTAGCCTTGTGAACATTTGTGTGTTTGAACTTGATGTATGCACATGTGCTTGGAATTGTCTCCATTAATTGGTGGGTCTAATACATAACAACGTTCAAAGTTGGGCAGTTGCTTTTAGGAATTTCTTTATTACTTCACAAACATATGCAAAATTAAAAACAACAGAAGTTGCAGGTTGAAAAAAAGTCAGGTCAGAACTTTGTACACTTTTTTGTAAAACTCAAGTCTGAAAGAGTATAAAGATATGGGTGCCACACAAATTTTCTAACTTTGCATATACTTGTGCACCTGAATTCAACATTGACATATGCGCATGTGCCAGGAATTTGTCCTCTGTCTGACAATCTGCTATCAAGGTGCTTTTTACTACATAAAGAAGATGCAAAATGCCAGTAAACAACAGAAGAGAAGGTGGGAAGCAACTAAAATTAACAAATTAATTCAGAAGTTTAAGTTTAAGTCTGAGTATTGCTCAACATAAAGCAGGACAGCCTGACAAGCGGGTCTGTGACCAGCGCCGGAAAAATGGCTGCGGGACCGGATGGCTGCTTGCCGGAGCTGGATTACTTCCCCGGTTGCAAAGTCGTGTGTCTATGGTGTATGTGCTTTTGTTGTTGCTGAGGTGTTTTTCCTGTTCTCACACTGTACTCCCCAAGGAGCATAGTCTGGGGTTATTTTTTTTTCTCCTCACCTTCCTCATGTTATGCTGTATTTTTCTTCAATTCCCTGTCTACTTGCATTTCACTACTGATTATACCCTGTATGATTGTGTATGTGACGAATAATAAAGAACCTTGACACAATGATGGGTGAAAAACAGAATCAGAATTTTGACTGCAAGCACAGTATGAAGAGGAAGTTTCCTTCATCACAGAACATCTAAATTCATATGTCACTGTTTAGCCTTTGAATTGTTTGTCCATTTCTATCCTCCTGTGTTAACTTGACTATGCCAGAGTTCTTGAAAATGCAATAGAAACTTTCCATGTCCTCTTTCATATCACTGTGGATGCAACACTGTAGCTCAGAGTCCATCAGGCTTGGAGACAACATTAAAACAGTGCTGGTGCAACTGAACACTTGCTACAAAAGATACCAATTATACAGAACACATAATGGGATTCTACAAATAACAGCACTTGATTTCTACCTGAAGCCTCGAAAACTGAAATGGCACAAAAATTCAGTATTCACTGAGGAAAAGGACATTGTTACGTTTTTAAGTCAGGGCTTTTACACAGAGATTACATAAAGGTTCTGTGCAAGTTATATTCTTACATCGCATGTAAATTCATTCATTCACACTGTCGCAAGTTTTTAAGGCAGGGCTTTTACACAGAGATTCCGTAAAATTTCTGTCCAGGTTATATTCTTACATCGCATATAAATTAGTTCATTCACACTGTTGCAATACTCTGTGTTTTTATTTCTGCACATCCTGGACAGTCCCGTAAAGACAAAGTGACATCATGATGTGAGATACTCTTTCATTTTTATGTTATCCACTTGTAAACACCTGCATTGCATAAGGCACCACTAAGCTTAATTTTGTTGTCTGCATGGATGGTGAATATCTCCCAACTCTCGTTATCACCAAAGTTTACAGCCATTGTTATTTTCTCAACATAAGGTCATTGAAAAAAACATACCTCTATCTACAGTACATTCCAAAAATGTACCTATACTGTATATAGTGCACGATTTGTGAACTTATCCATTTTGATGTTTGCAGCACTTAAGCTTCATCATGCATAATTGTATTCTTATTTATATTTATTATTTTATGCTTTTCTGATGTAGTAAACTTGCTCAGTAGCTCACCTGGTACATAACTGCACTTGTGATGCAAAGCGCACGTGATAAAAGTGAAAATAGACTTAAGATAACATAGTTCAGTGACTTGGAGAAATAAGCTAATATGACATGGTTTCTTCTGCAAATACTTTCAAAATCTGATGTTTGCTTTTATTCCTTTTATTAACACTAATGGTTAGGTTTAGGGTAGAGTATAATCTATGTGGACTGTATGTTATTTTCAAATGCAAAAAGCATTAAGCTTTTAATGTCAATCACCAAACATTTCATTTTTCAACTGCTGCGATACTTAAAACAACCAACATATTAAAACATTGCCAGATTCACTTTAATCTGTTTTATATAAAACGGAATGTGCTTTTAACACTACATACTGGACATTTCACTTTATGAAACATACAGAAAGCAACGACTGAATTTTCTGACATCATAAATCCAGCTTGCATTTACATGCCAAGCTGTACGGCAATTTGATGCCAAATTACATGAATGCAGTTTACTGTATCACACGTCATCAGTGCTAAGTCACTGTTTGAAATTATTTAACAACATTTTATTTTTAGAACCCCACATTAGAAAATGTTAGAAAAGCTTATTAATAAATGGAACAACATTTGGCTACTACCGTAGAAGGTTGACTGGCTTCACTCTTTTAAAGTGGTAAACAGAAGACAGCATTCAGCAACAATTCAGATTCAGTGGTCCACTGAATTCAAGCTGGCATTTGTCTCTGTGTCCCAGCTAATGATCTCCTTTGTGAATTCATACATGACAAGAAGAGTGCAGACCCAACCGTTAAAACATGATACAATACACAAACAACTTCACTACAGTCCAGAGGGATGTGATTGCAACCCAAGTCCATCTGAGAGAAGACATTTCATTCAAAACATACAGTTAATTTTTCAGAAATGTTCAGGTTTAAATTCATTATAGATATAACAGCATGAAAATGTATTATCATGATTAAAGTGTCCAAAATTATCACCATTATCAGTATTATCATGGTATTGTTGAAATGTGCTGGAAATGTTTAAAACGTATTGACATAAATCGTTTCATCAAGTTTTATATTTAAAAACAACAAACAACAAATAAAAATACTTTTTGTTTACATAAACACTAAAACAAGTTTACCAACATTTTACCAACAATGATGTCCGGATTTGAATGACAACATAACTGACAACAGTTTATCTAATAAAATGTAAGACATGTTTAAATAAAGCTTTGAAAAAGTTTCATAAAATTATAAACCAAGTCAAAATGATAATTGATTTATAAATGATTATATGTATTTTATTTGCTCCATAAATAATTCTAGATACCTTATTCAAACTGTTTAAATGTGTAGAATCCACATAAGCTTAAACCGGTCAAAAGTACAAAATTCTGTCTGTTTTTTTTTTTACCAGAAAAAAACTGCACACAGGCAGAATGTGAATATAACTATCTGTAAATCTGCTCTCTGACACTATGTGTCTCTTATGGAACAGCAGAATTACAGCTGTTTCCCGTAACCTCCGTGGATAAAGCAGCTACTTTATTAGATATTAGCTACATGGAGTGAAGATGAAAACAAAATGCCATCGAATCTTTCCTGAAGACAGTCAGAATCTTCAGAGGTACATTAATATAATTAATATATTCACTTGTATAATTCCCTAAGCACTCTTTTACAACCTCCCACATTTCCACCATGTTTTCAAACAAAACGAAACTACTCTGCATGCTGTTACTTAAAACATTGCTTTATGCTGGATAGTATTTACTTGTCCTGAGTTGTCCAAATCACGTTAATCAATTACGGTTTTAATGATACTTAAAATATGAAACGGTAATACATTGTATACGTGGGGAATTTTATTATGATTAATCGTCAAACCGGTAATTGTTACATCCCTAAAATTAGTGTTTCATGTTATTTAGCTGTACAAAGAAATTTAAATATGTTTATGATTCCCTGTGGTATTGCAAATTCTGAATCTGCCAATAGGTTGCATAGGATGAGTCTACTTAATCTTCCCGTCAACTCCAGGTTTCTTTTCCAGCCTCTGGCAGCTTTGCAGTCATGTGACTTAATGTGGACTCTGTCTCATGGGCAGGCCAGGGAATTGTACAGTTATGATTTCTGAACACACTCACATTATAATCAGTGTAAGGCTTACTTTAGCCCCTAATCCTTAAGTGGATAAGCTAAGCTTTAATTTGGCTAATCAGCAGTATAATTAGCTCCAATTACATTTTATTGGCCAGATAACAACATATATTTAAGTGGGCTTAAACAGCATCACAAAAAAGTGTTACATGAGAATGCGGTGGCATCTTCACAATATTTTCACAACCTCTCTCTATTTTTTGCGTTAAGTGCATTTTTTTGTTGTTTAAAAGCTATGCCTTTTTGTCAGTTTGCTGTGATGCTGTCAAGCCTGTGGACCAGGTTTGTGCTTGAGTTTACTGTGGATTACCTTGACAATCAGGAGGTTCACTCGTGTGCCATGGCTTGACAGTGTGTCAGCAGTTTGGTCACTTAGTTCATTAAACCTAGCGAGATGTGCATTGGTGCATTGAGGGTGAACCCAATCCTGGCCTGACAGCAAGATCGTAGCCCTCCAACTTCTAAGTGTTTCTAGAGGATTCCGAAGACACAAACTGATTTTTCCTTTGTTGCTTGCACATTGTGACTTTGAATGAATGTGTGTTTAAACTCTCGGGGGTTACTGTAGCAAATATACAGTGTATGTCTATGCACAGCTTCATTAAGAATAACTACATTCATTAAACACAGACCATTCTGTCT
Source organism: Gymnocypris eckloni scoliostomus (assembly GCA_027564155.1). Lineage (NCBI taxonomy): Eukaryota > Metazoa > Chordata > Actinopteri > Cypriniformes > Cyprinidae > Gymnocypris > Gymnocypris eckloni. Next base: position 923,363 of record CM050416.1, on the reverse strand, counting down.
CCGCTTTTGGTGACAAAATAATCATTTATAAAAATCAGCATTTGCAGCATTTGTCCTTGTAGAAAAATTTGGATCAGCAGCAGGACAGGATCGTGTCAGTTCTTTATTGGTCACTGCCAAGACAATGAGAGCTGACACCACTGATTTCCTCTTATAATTTCAAATATGTCGTAAGTTGACTTACGAACGAAAGTAGAGCCACTAGCTCAGCAAGGAGTTGAGTCACTGCGGGTGTTGATACCCACCTGCTGAAAGACTTGGGCTCCATTCCAATAAAATTGTATTATGCCCTTCCCTTGCTAACTTCCCTCCGTCTTGTGGACTTAGATGTACACCATCGCTTACGATGCTTGAGTGCCCGCTACTGATGGTTCAAGGTTCAAGGTTCAAGGTTCTTTTATTCATCGCATACTCAATTATACAGATTATAATCAGTAGTGAAATGTAAATCAGGACAGGTCCGCTTAATGGACAGTGCAAAAAAATGAAACATAACACAAGAGAATATATATAAATATAGGTAAAAATAAAATAAAATTATAAGAAACAATAAGGAGTAAAATGTGCAATAAAATAAAATGTGCAATACAGTATACTGTGGACTTAATAAATAATAATATAAACAGGGATGTGCAAGAAGAATGTGCAAACAGGTTGTACTGGGTATGTACACATAGCATCAATGCGGATGGTGGAGAATAATGAATGTTTTACAGTTTATTAAATTGAGTCCTGTAAATGTTATTTGACCGAGTTTGAGTTTAGGAGCCTGATGGCCTGAGGGAAGAAGCTCCTCCTCAGTCTCTCAGTTTTTGCCATCATGCTCCTGAACGCTTGCCAGATTGCAGTAAAATGAAAAGATGGTTACCGGGGTGATTTGTGTCCTTGGTGATTTTAGCAGCTATGCTTTTGCAGCATTTGAGGTAGATGTCCTGCAGAGAGGGGAGAGCAGACCCTGAGATGTGCTCAGCTAAGCGCACAACTCTCTGCAGAGCTTTGCAGTCCTGATTTGAGGCATTTCCATGCCACACTGAGATGCACTGAGTCAATACACTTTCTATGGCCCCTGAATAGAACGTTTTCAGGATAGCTGGTGAGACCCTGAATTTCCTCAGCTGTCGCAGATGGTACAGTCTTTGCATGGCTTTCTTGACCTGTGTTTGAATGTGTGCAGTCCAAGTCAGGTCCGAGGTACTTGAAGCTGCTCACCCTCTCCACAGGGGTCCCACTGATCATAAGAGGAGTGTAGGGCCGCTGCTGTCTCTTCCTGAATTCTAAAATCAGCTCTTTAGTTTTGCTCACGTTCAGAGAGAGACAGTTGTCCTGGCACCATGATGTAAGTCTCTCTACCTCATCCAAGTATGTGGTCTCATCATTGTTGGAAATGAGGCCCAGAACCACAGTATCATCAGCAAATTTAACAATAGAAGTGGAGCTGTGAAAGGACACACAATCGTGTGTGTAGAGAGAGTAGAGCAGGGGACTCAGGACACAGCCCTGTGGGGCTCTTATGTTCAGGGGGATGGAGTTGGAGGTGAACTGGCCCATTTTCACCACTTGAGGTCTGCAGGTGAGGAAGTCTTGAATCCAGTCACAGAGTGAAGTGTTTAGGCTGAGGTCTGAGAGTTTAACAGCTAGCTTGATGGGGACTATAGTATTGAAAGCTGAGCTATAGTCAATGAATAGCAGCCTGACATAGTTGCCATTTTTGCTGTCAATGTGTGAGAGGGACGAATGCAGGACCTGAGAGATGGCATCATCAGTAGACCTATTTGGACGGTAGGCAAACTGAAGAGGGTCCAAAGTAGCAGGAATGGAGGAGCAAATGTGGTTCTTTACAAGTCTCTCAAAAACCTTCATGACTGTTGATGTGAGGGCTAAGTGAAGGATGATAGTCATTCAGGCAAGAGGGTTTACTGTTCTTAGGCACAGGAATGATGATAGATTTTTAAAGGGGGGAACCACAGAGGTAGCGAGTGACTCATTGAAGATGGATGTAAACAAACCAGCAAGCTGATCAGCACAGGATCTCAGAACGCGACCAGTAATCCCATCAGGTCCGGCTGCTTTCCTGACGTTCACTCTCTTTAGTTCCCTCCAAACCTCGTCCTCCGACACGGTGATTACATGATCATCGCTGCTCTGTCTGATGCTTCCTGACACGCTGATCGGCAGAGTCACACAGCCGCCATTACATTCAAAGCGGCCGTAGAAGGTGTTTAGCTCTTCAGCCAGCAACGGATCTGCTCTCACCTCTGCGGAGGAATAAATACAATGGGTTTAAATGGAACGCTCCAAGGTCTTGATCACTTGGGGTCAGATTTACTAACAGCTTATGCCAGCGCCAGCACCAGCGTAAACCATCTTTTGGCATTAAAATAGATTTGGCACCTGCCCACACTGCCAAAAGCACCAAAAGTTGGTTAAATGACCAAATTAATGTTGGTTAAATGTTGGTGTGCTTGACTGGCCAGCAAACTCACCAGACCTGAACCCTATAGAGAATCTATGGGGTATTGTCAAGAGGAAAATGAGAAACAAGAGACCAAAAAATGCAGATGAGCTGAAGGCCACTGTCAAAGAAACCTGGGCTTCAATACCACCTCAGCAGTGCCACAAACGTATCACATCCATGCCACGCCGAATTGAGGCAGTAATTAAAGCAAGAGGAGCCCCTACTAAGTATTGAGTACATATACAGTAAATTAACATACTTTCCAGAAGGCCAACGATTCACTAAAAAAGGTTTTTTTATTGGTCTCATGAAGTATTCTCATTTGTTGAGTGAATTGGTGGGTGTTTGTTAAATGTGAGCCAAAATCATCATAATTAAAAGAACCAAAGACTTAAACTACTTCAGTCTGGGGGCATTTAATTTATTTAATACACGAGTTTCACAATTTGAGTTGAATTACTGAAATAAATTAACTTTTCCACGTCATTCTAAATTATTGAGATGCACCTGTATATAACAAAGACTTGAAATTGTCAGAAAAGTAATCTAGTGTGACACCTGCTTTGTACAGACACTATATGAAATTAATATTAAAATCAGCACGAAAAAAAGCACTAGGTACACACACGCAAAACAATATCTAATTAACATTTACATTAACTGGTTTTATTCACGTAAAAATAGTATTTGACCTCACTGAACTAAATATGCATCAATTTAAATAATAATTGTAATGCATCAACACTAATTTGTATGGATCAAATCAGGTAGAATTAGTTCTTTAAGGTAACAATTGCAAGTTACCCCTTTTTACAGTGTACATACAGGGAAAGTTACTTCTTAAAATCTACACTTCATAAATTTAAATATACTTACATATACTTACTTACACAGAAAATATCACCTTAATTAGTTTTATGCCACTATCAGGGCTTTCCATTCCAGGTTTGCTTCACTCAAAGAGCAATATTGTTAGATAGATGCATCTAGAGTGTATTTTCAAACATAAACCAGTTTAAACATAAATCCAGTTTGGCATCTGAGGGTATAACAGTAACATCTGGAATCTATATCTAATATCTCATCCTTTTCACCAGGGGCACAACAACCGGATTTACAGGAGGTGTGCAACACAAAATTTGTAAAACCAGCCATATAAATCTGTATTTACATACTGGACATGGATTAGGCAGATTTACCACAGTGCCTGAACTAAAGTAGTCTGCTTGGGTTTAAAGCTCCCCTCCCTTATGCTGTGTGTGTGGTTCTGTTTGGAACAACTTCAGCATGCTCCAGTGGTTATAATAACGTTACAGGGAAGTATCACATAGCCAGTAGCACGGACCAATCATTTGCCCTAGGCTTTAGCAGAAGTTCCAACACTTTCGCACTAAACCAACAGACAAGGAGTTAGAACACAGCCCCAAGAGCCCAAGTTGTTGAAGAGCTGAGCAGATGTCCGCTAGTGTGCATGCATTTGAGTGTACACAAATAAGCTATTTCTACTTGGCTGATGCTTTTTATAATTTCAGTGTGCACACTTTAAATCCGTGTTCACTATCAGTTGCCACCACCATCTGGACCCCCCGAATACATCCCAGACCCATCTTTACTCTCTTTCCCTCATCCTGCCTTCCTGCAGTTCATATTTCAGTTTGCTCCCAAGAGCTCGCAGGTCTGTGCCAGACGGAAATTCGCTGAGGCTGCAGGAGCCCCTCAGTGGCCACACAGAGGAGGGACAGGCCGGGAACAATCAAGCCCAGTGCTCCTGCCTCTCCGGCAGCCTGTAAGGCTGCTCGGGTCCTCAGGGTGCCTGGTGCCTGGTGCCTTCTCTCACCCTCGCTCCCCTCATGCCCAATCTCGCTCTCTCTCTTCCTCTTTCATGCTCACACTATTTCTCTACCATAACGGCCCTCCTCTGACTAATCCCCAGGGTGGACCTAGAGGCCATTCGGTCATTCGTTGACCATCAGATGTGTTTACTCTTTCCGTGACAGCCAACACATCTGGAGCGCATATTCAGGTTATTCCAGTGCCACTAGACACATTCCATGAGATCATTTTAGAGGTTGTTATGGTGATATTCTCCCCCTAGTTGTATGACAGAAATTGTTGGAAGAGGGTAGGGAGGTGAGGGTATGGGGTACAATTGTGAACACTGGAGCTACTATTGGTTGGTGGTTGAGGGTAAGTAATTACAGATTGTGTCACCCTCCTAGAACACCAGCCATGAGCTTTAATGAAGTGTTGCAGTGACATTCTTCCTCCTGCCTTCACTTTCTCTTTATCTCTTTTCTCTTTTTCTCTGTCTTTTTTTTCTTATCCATCGGCACATTTCAGGTCCTGGCCTCTCCCCCCTGAACATTCCTGTGCCTGTGTGTGACTGTGACGGCTGTCATCAGGCAGGAATGTCCAGCTCTCCCACCTCGTCCACCATGCTCTTGGGTGAAGCCCCCCTCCTCTGAAACGCTCGCCTTCAGAAAATGTGTTCCTGCAGATGTTGTCCATTCAGTGCATACCTTTGATTGGCTGGCTTCCACAACAAGCAGAGTAATTTGCAGATATTCAGTGGCTTGTTTTTGAGCTTGAGAGTGTGTGAGCCATTTTATCTTCTATTGCTTTTACCAGTAAAAGGGAAAATTTACTTTGCCATTTGTTGGACACATAACTCCACACAAACGTGTTTACAAAATGTTTTCTTCTGTTGTTCAGAGAAGAAAAATACCTTTTTTCTCAAAAAAATATCCTGCCAACTAATAACATATTTGTTCTGCCCTGATATAAATGGTATGTGCACAAAATTAAGTCTTAATATTCTCATTGCTCTAAGGACAAAGTATGATTTCTTCAAGTGAGTCACAACATTTTCAGTTTCTAATGGCCTTAATTACCAGTGCCCAATCAAGCCATATTTGTCCAACCTGAAATGGTCCAGGTTATTATTGTTTTTCTTACTGGACTTTAAGTATTCATATTTTGCAAACACCAAGGGTACGTATGCAATTTAACAACTGATTTTTTTCTCCCTCTTCTTGAATCAGGCCTCTCCCAGGTCTCCTCTAAGTCTTGTTTGGTACCACTGTCTCATGGCACTCTTCTTTATAGTTGAGGTGCAAGCTACACAAAGCCTGTGACCCCCCACCTCCGCACTTTTCCAACAATCCATCACTCTCCCTGTTTTCCTCTGTACCAGTGCAGTTTTCGTGGTTGGTGAGAGCTCTGTGTTTTATATTCAGGGCAATGGTGTTCATTTCAACAACACCCATAAAGTCCAAGACATAATATTGTACATGGCTTTGTTCCCCAGTTTCTCTTTTTGACCTTAATAAATTATGTAGATTAGAAAACTAGAAACACATTGTGCTGATAAGAGGTCTAATGCATCTGGAATGGGGGAGTGGTGGTAGTGAGGGGGGTCAAAGAGAGACATGAGTCTGTTTAGTCACACTATTTCTTTAGTCTTGGCCCCATATGTTAAGAAGTGAGGAATAACAGTGGTGTCCCAGTTGGAAGAAACTTTGTAGGCCACTGCCAAAAGAAAGATGATTGTATGTGGTGGGAGAGTAAAACAGGGGCCTCAAATGGTAAGGAAAAAGCCAAAAATTTTACGCTGTGGACCGTTAGTGCGGGTGTGCTAAACTATTAGGGGGCGGAAAGCCTTTGTCTGCAGAAGCTGTTGTGTTGCAACACATATGAGAGTCTGTAGTGGAATGTGTGTGTTGGAGCATGTGTGATATACAGTGCGTGATATTTATTTAAGAGGGACTCTTGGAGTTTCAAATGCAGGACACAAGATACAGTTCCCTCTCACCGTGAGCACCGTGACTTTTCTTTCTTTGGAAGTGTTTCAAGACCACCTGAATCACAAATATACACACAAAAGGGCCAAGTATTGATACCATTATGTTCTTTTCTCATAACAAATGACATTGAAAACCCTCAGCTGCCTTTTGGGGAATTTTCATTTCTGCATTGTCAGTACTGACTGTGAGAGCTCTCTTTAAACTGACACTCATAGTGAGAGAAAAATACAGCGCTCTAACAATCAGGGTGTGACAAGTTTTAACTCAGAGTCTAACATGTGTTGTTCTCCCTCCTGACCTACTCTGAGACACCACTCAGCAGGATGACGGGATAGGTTTCTGTCTTAAGAGAATTTCAAAGGCCAATGGTGAGAGACGATAAGAGGGAAACATTTAGAAGAAAATTTAAAGCACTTTTCTTTCTCAAGTAGGATATTGTGTGATCAAAGACAGGTCCCCATGAAATCTGAAAACCCCCTGCAGTAAAACTCAACATACTGTCAATTAAAAGACGCTAATGGTACAGTACTATTTCCAGCAGTTCCAGCACTGAGAGCTCTTTGGTTCCTCTGGGGAATTAGTTAGGTGACAGAACTGCAACATGTTTACTAATCAGCAGCAGTTCTCATGGTTCCTAATGAGAGAGAGAGAATGAAAAAAAAGGAAGAGAAAGAGAACAAGTCTGATATCTCAGACTTGCTATGGAGGTGTGACTTTGGAAACTCTTGGCAGGTCTAGCAGGGGAAGTCCCCTGGACGACGCATGAGGCAGCGTCTTTGGGTCCTTTTCAAAGGCAGGAGTTTAGAAAGGGAGAGGACATGTTGAATTTATCAGGAAATGCTCCATTTGCATTCCTTAGAACTCTGATTTGATTTCTCATGTGGAAGTTTAACAAATTAACAGAGAGAATGAGAGATAGGCCTACTACGGGAGATTTATATATTTTTCTTAAAAACTGGTGTTCACGGGCAATTTTTATAGTGCTGGAAAAAAGAATTTGGATGCCCAGAGCCAAGGTTATAATGTGTTTGAGCCAAAATTCAGAGAATTTCCCTGCACAGCAAACAGTATTTTTGGGGCTGATACGTGCCAAAGACAAAAGATGGAGGAGTATTTTTGGGATTGTGTAGTGTTCCCTCAGTTGAAGGGCTCTCTGTGTGAGGTTTGTTTTGGTTAGTGTCCTCACTGCCCTTCCACATACCAGCTGCTGCGATACACCTCTGAGCCCGGTGCAGGAACACAGAGGGCTCCTTCCACGGGTCACTTTATTAATGTGCTCTCTCTCTTGTTTGACATTATTAACCACATCTTGTCTGTACAGGAGACATTTCTGAGAAGAGCCCCCTAACCTGACATTGTCACTATTTGAATTATTGTCTCATCTCCCCAATCTGATGTCTTGAGCAAGAATGCGTAGTGGGGATGGGGGTTAGTATGCCAGCCAAGCAGTCCACTTTTGTCCACCGTCTTTTCTTTTTTTTCTGGATGGTTCAGTGTCAGAGACAAGGTTTATTTTCTTCATAAAATAATTACTAATTTACACCACTGGGAGTTGTTGTAATATAAAATGAAGTGTTTATTTAAATATTTATTTATACACTTTATGTTCTAATGGTAAAACTATTTCCCACAAAAAAAAAAAAAAGCCTTTGTACCACAATGGTCCAAAGTAATACACTTGGGGCTATGAGTGTTATTTTTTTTGCGTAAATGCAATTATATCATGGTAAACACTTACAAATAAATATAATAATATAATTAATCAACTTCATGTAAAAAAAAATCCCATTGAGAAATGTGTGCAACAACATTTTAGTTCTACACTGTTATATAGAAGCATTCATATATTTTTTTCACTTTTCTGTAAAACTGTTAAAAATGTTGATCAGTTACCAATATCTAAAAATGCAATAACTCAGCAAAACTAGTTAAACACTAGACCAGTCAAGGCCAACAAACCAGCTTATTTATTTTTTTTTATTGTTTTTTTTCAGTAGGAAAGATTCCATAGTCTGGGTAATAGGACAGATGAAACTCTTGCAACTCTCAGAGTCTTCATGGATGGAGAAGGAGGGGGCATTTAGAGGAAGCAGGGACTGGTTTACATGTATCACTACTTTGTAGGCAGTGAGAAATCTATTCCACAGGGCTGTGCTGCTCAGAGACACACAGCTGCAGGGGATTAGTGACCCTGAAGGAGTCCAGAAACCAGGAATGCACCAGCCCCCTCTTAAAGACACCACCGGAGAAGGAGGTTTAAACTCATTCTAGACACTCAACACTTGCTCTCAAATACACACACTTATACTGAACACCCAAATACCATCTCTGTCACATTATTTGTTTTGCAATTCTTCAGAATTACCCAGCAGCCTGGAAGGAATATCCATACATTGTTCAGCAGTTGTAAAATGATTTATCCTTTCTGGGTTACTACAACCTAATCTCACTCGCCTCAGCTAATTTTACATATATGAACTATATATGGATCAAAGGCATGACATTAATTTTTTAGCATCTCTTTTTAATAATCATTACGATGAATAAATTATTAAGATGACTACTACTCTTACTAATATTCTTTATCTTGGCAACTTTTATATGTCAGTGGCTCATATTTATTTTTTAGTAAATATGCAGCTTGAACATTTTGTAAAAATAGGATAAATATAGTGTTTGTAGTGTCTGTTTTTAAATGTTTTTAATTCCTTTTTTCTTTATTGTGTCACTGACTTAAATTTATAAGTAAATGTGTAGTTTGAAAATCATCTAAGCCTTTTTTAATAGCTTTAAATATGTGGTCAGCAGTAGCATCTCAGTTTATCTGAAAAATAGCAACAGTTTTGTCTAAAATTTGTCTAGCTATTTGTCAAAACATTGTTTGTTTCTCAGACACAATGCAATTTGTTTTAAATGTCTGGAACCACAGCTAGGATCTGCTTTGGTTTTATATGTCTCCCTGTATCTGTCCATCATTTTATGCGTTGTGTGCCCAGATTGCTTTGAGGTACAGAGCATTCTATATTGAAGGTGACACAAGTGTCACAAATAGGCCCTCATCCATATCTTCCTCCAATCATGTCTTCTACTAACGTCCTCATGTGTTGTCCTGGCCCTGCTGAGCTGACAGATGTAGAAGAGAGGCACTCATTTCCTCCTAACGTGTTCAATGTGGCTTATTGATGCACTGAAAGGCCAGAGTTTGGCGTCGTTAGAATGGCACTACCTGTCACTCAAATTTGTATGCCAGGATTACAACCCAATTACCTTTACACTCCTGCTCCTGCTCTTAACTCACTTCCACCCACTTGAGTAGCAATGCGCTAAAAGGATGCGTTAACCATGCAAGCCCGTCATTAGAGCCTCATATGCCCACAGCCCAGAGAGAGAGCTGGTCACCCTCAGTACTTCCACTGGACAGCTCTGATGCCCATCATCTGGAAGCATTGAATGTCAGAGTAAAATATGCATAATTTGCAGACATTTTTTCCACATGCCATTTTGCCCACTTTCCATACTTTCGAGTAACACCTCCTTGTCTCTCTGTGCTCTTTTGATGCTGTTTGCTGCGTAGGACATGATTTCTTTGATTGGTTCATCCTGCACTCAACAGAGTCATGACTGTGGAGTGACTCACCATGTTCAGTTTCCTCTAACTTTAGTCACACCATCTTACAAGCTCAGACATCTTGTGGATGAGGATATAGAGAGGGTGGAGGCTAGGACAGTGCAATCTTTCAAAAAGTTGCAGGTTTTGACACACACGTCTCATAATCTGTCTTTCATGTCTCCCATTGTCCTCTGTTCTGGGCCCCTCGTCCCTCCCAGATACCTCTGTCATATCTTCCAGCACAGGTGATATCAAAGGCCCGTTTGGCATGGAGTTGATTGGCTGTCTCTGCAGATTTTATGAAAAGAGCTTTAATTGCAGACAGACATCTGCTTTTATTCAGTCAGCTTTATTGGCTTGAGTCACATTTACTCCACTGCCAGCACTTTGTTGCTCATTAAAAAAGCAAAATAAAACAAGCGCTCGAACGAGCCATACACATGTAAATAAATATGAGGGCTGTAACTGTGCATTCATGCGCACTTACACAATAAGATAATTCAAAAGTCCTGAACAATGAATAATGCAGATGATAACAAGAGCCATAAAAGTGTACGCAGTGATATTTATAGCGGTAATAACAATGGAGAAATGTAATTTGAGGGTCAGTGGGGGCTCCATTTGACTGTGGACAGGGTCTTCTCGGCCCCCTCTGCAGGGGCACACATGAGCATATTGTTCCAGTCGAACATCTGCATTGTTTAATTCAGTGTTTGAGCTCCAAATTATTTGGTGTGAAACCAGGGGAGATGCGGACGCAAGCACACCTCTAAAGGTAGTTTTACAGGAGTTAAATGTTGCAAATCATTTTTTGAAACTGCAATTGAAGTGCTAGTTCTAACAACGGTGAGTTCACAGAGCGCTCCTGACCAGACACACTTCATTATCTCACAGTGTGGCTTTATAATATAGTCAATGTCCCATCATCCTTTAGCAAGGCACATACAGTATTGAGTAAGTGTACATGTGACAAAGATCATTCCATTCTAAAAGTCCATTCTAAACAACGGATACAGGCAGAGGTCAGTGAAGTGTTCTTGCTGTCTGGCTGGTATAGGCTGTAGTTGGCAGTAGCGCTTACTAACACCGCTGTGGTGGGAGTGGGATATGAAGCTGAAACCAGATATGGTAAAGGATCCAGTGGTTCACTGATAGGTGTCCTAAGAAAGAAACAAGGAAAACTAATGTGATAGAGATATTTAATTTTACAATGCGGAATTAAAATCTTCAGAACTGGTTGTGATTCTAGCAATTCAAAGGGTTACTTCACCCAAAAATGCATGTTACATACTTACATCATGTTTTCTCAAGCCCTCAATACTTTTTTAAATCTTCGGAACACAAATACATTTTTAATATTAATTATTCTTTATTTATTAGTCTTCTGAAGAGACACAATTGCTTTGTATGATGAACATATTTGATGTATGCTTTATTCATGTATAAACATTGATTAACACACATTGAGCTCAACCATTTTTGCTTGTTGCACGAGAACAAATCTTATTGGTTCTTGCTCATCATGTAAGCAGAGTTCAACATCCATTTATCAAATTTGATGAGATCTAATATGTGTGTTCATAAATGTACAATATGAATAAAAGCCTAAATTAAATCCGTTCATCATACTTGGATTAAACTGCTTGAATCTTTGTGTTTACAATCAACATTTTGGGCTTTCAGTGGAAGGAGAGTAATTTCTCAGGATTCAAAAAAAAAAAACAAGATCAAAGAAGAACAAAGGTCTTATGGGCTGAGTAATTGATGACAGAATGTCAATTTTTGGGTGAAATAACCCTTTGAGAAAAGAGAAAAGGTGAGAGTTAAGTGGCATGTCTAACCAGGGGTGTGACTGGACGCCAAGATCAGGAGCTACGCCCATGGTCCAAATCATACATCCAAGATGAGTAGACACAGATTTTTCTAGTATTTCTAAAATTATTTTTACTTTTAGAAATGTAAGTATGGTCATGTCACAAGGATCAAGGTTCTATATAATATTTTTAATAACTGAAAGTGTAAAAGTTTTTGGGTTTTTCTTGTACTAAAGATTTTTTAAAGACCCATTTTAAACTAGAGAAAGCACATCTTTTAATGCCGTATTGTCTAGCATTAATCCTGAGCTGTTGAGCCATGACCCTAAATTACAAATCAATACAGACACTACACATTAGAGCACAATGACAACTATAATTAGATTATTAGATAGGAAAATTCAGGAATTAAGGAAATTAAGGAAATACCTTGAGTGACGAGAGAGAAGGTTAAAGAGAAAGTGGAAAATGTAAGAAGACAAACTGAAAAATTATATATACGAAGGTGTATTGAGAGAAATAGAGAAAAAGAGAGATGTTAATGGTTTGTTCGGCTCCCCTGGCGTGCACAGTACTGGTGTTTCTGCCCAACACCTCCACACGTCTGATCGGTGCATTCCATCCTCCTAGCACACAGCAGAACAGCCACTCCTGCAAACCACGGGAAATCTGCTGGAGAAAGAGAAATCTGGGAGGAGTAACTGTGAATGTGTGTGTGCTTTTGTGAGTTTAAGGGCATGTTTACTTGCCTCTCCCAGACAACTTGGGGCAAGAAGGAGGGGAGGGCAAAAGGGGCAAAACTTGGCCTTTCTTTCTCTCTCTTTATGTCTCTCTCTCTCTCTCTCCTTTACATATTGTCACCAGGAGTACAGAAAACATTCCCAGGAATTTCCTGCCATTCAAAACAAAAGTAGCCCCCCCTTTCCCCTATCACTCCCCCCGTCGGCATTTTAAGGTCGGAACAGTGCAGCAGCTGAGTGCGAGTGCTGATGTGCACTTTCCAGGTCAGGGGTGGAAAAAGGCTCCTGAACCCTCTTGATTGCTTGTGCTGCTGTGTGTTGTTCCATAGCATGCCACTAACCCACCTCCAGTTGCACACAGAGAAAGAGAAACGAATAACAAAACACCCTGAGAATAACCTGTGTGAGGCTTTGAAGGGTCCCATTTCCTTTGTGCTCAGTGATACATACTGGATCTTCAGTGATTCAACTGCCTAGATCAGTATATGTTAACAGGTTTTAGAACATTTACAGAAATGTCTAGAACATATATTCTGTGCAATTGACCGTGCAATTGCATGCCTTAACTTATTATACAGTATATAGGGTGTGCCAGTACTAATTTGACACATGCCTCTACAACATGAGCTAAGTACACTTACACTATTGGTAGATAATTTAATTAAGTGCTGAAAGCTTGCTAGTGTTTGGGTTCACATTCAGGTCAACGATGTGACACTTGTTGTTTGTCCTATTACCTCTGTATTATATACTAATTTATAAAAAACAAACAAAAAACTAATAATATATACATAATATATACATATACATATATAATATACATTGACTTTAATACACCTCTTGGATAATTTTTTTTTCTTTAGCGTGATACAAATGTTTTCATACCGTATTGAAGAAGAAGAAGTAGAAGAAGAAGAAAAATAAACTCATGAAAAGAACAAACCTTTATAAAAGAATAAGACAAGTTCTTTATTATTGTTTCTTAGAAGAAAAAAAAACATGTATTTATTATTTATTCATTTACATAAAACAGTTCTTTCTGGTACTCGAATCTGATTGGCCGATAAGAGTGTGATATTCAAGTGATAACAGAACTCCAACTGTTTCACCGTTTGTATCACTCCGATTGCGGTTCATGATGGACGCCCAAATCCACTATAATAAAAAAAATGAATACTGTTTTTGTGTCACTGAATGTAGTTGTAATAGTTTTTTAGGGTTAGTGTTGTGTAGAATGTTCTTGTTTACACTTCAAATATGCAGTTTGTTAATAAAGATAACATCTATTTGAAAATTTGCTTTGACGTTTTCAGAGATGTGAGCTCCAGGGTATCACCGGCCATTCAACGCTTATCAACCCGCCAAGAGCAGCCTCACCTCGGCCAGCTCTTCTGAAATTTGCCGCTGACTCTGTTGTCTCTATAGGGGTTAAATATGAGATATTATACATTTTAGATAAATCTAACAGGCAGTCTTTTGTCTCATCAATCTATTATTTGTTTCAGAGCAAATCGTTTTGGCTGAGAGCAAAATCTCATCATGTTATATTTATATCAGAGCGCTGTCTTTGTACTTTTGACTGAGCAACTTTTTGGCTGTTGTTGTTATGTATTAAATATTATTATAAAAAAAAAAAAAATTATACAAATAATAGTAATTTAATAATAATTTAAAATTAAATTTTAAATCACTGAGAGACATTTATGGTTAATCTGAGTAACATCAAGAGAAAAATTACAACTTTCTTATGGATGCTCCTATTTTCCTTTGACTTCTTCGGCGATGCAGTTATATCGGTTGTCGAGAGATTTCAGGAATCAACTAAACAAGAAGAAGCTGTAACATAAATCCCTGTAACATAAACCCCATAAACCCCTCCCCTGGCGTACTCATATCTCCGGGGCTGCTGAGCAGTCAGTTCAGACACTTCCTGTCGGTTCTGTTTCAGGACGTTGCTCTTACTGCACAACTGGACAGAGTGTGGCTTATCGTGCTCCCCAACCTAAGTATGGTTACACGGGAAGCGTGCTCAACCGCAGCCTTCGAAGTGTAAAACGAATCTGAGGACCGTTATTATTTCTAAGAAGGCTGCGGGAAAGAAGACCTGACGCCCGAGGGCTCAGGTCAATGAGGACTTCCCCCTCGAAGGGGAGCGGTCAACAGCTCATTTTACGGTGGCCAACCCTGCCACCTCGTGTGCTTCAGGGCGCGGCGGTCTCCGGCGGGCGCATATCTCAAGGTCCACCTGGAAATGTAGTGGCCTTGGGATGCCCACCCCCTCCGAGGAGGGTTTCAGAGCAGTCAGTTCAGATGCTTCCTATCGGTTTGCCGTTTCAGGATGTCGTTCTAACTGCACAACTACACATAAATCCAGAAACCAGTCTCGAGAGGCTGGTACCTCTAGTAGAAATTTGACAGTGTGGAAACTTCTGCCAATATATCTAGGTCACGCGGCAATGCTTTTGTGCCTTGGTAATGTGGAAGAAACCTTGGTTCCTGTCCCAGAGTCCCGTGCTGGGAGCTTCATGTCATCGCAGGATGCTAACGACAGATGCCTCTCTCACGGGCTGGGGAGCGATCCTAGAGGGATGCTCGAGTCAAGGTCTGAGGAAGGACCAGCATCTCTCATGGCACATCAACCGTCTGGAGATGTTGGCTGTATTTCTTGCTTTTAAGAATTTCCTAGCAGATCTCAGGGGCCACTATGTGCTTGTCCACTCAGACAACACATCGGTGGTGTCCTACTTAAATCACCAGGGGGGTCTGCAGTCACGTCCACTTTGCAAACTGGCGTGCCAAATCTTCCTGTGGTCCCAAGGGAAGTTGTTGTCTCTTCGAGCAGCTTACATCCTGGGGGCCCACAATATAGGAGCAGACATCCTGTCGAGACAGGGGCTGAGGCCCGGGGGATGGATGACCTGACGTGATGGTGCAGACGTGGCCGAGGCTTTGTCTGTATGCATTTCCCCGATCGCTCTGCTCCCGGGAGTCCTGGAGAGAGTTCGCCTGGACCGGGTTCTACTACTTCTCATTGCCCCACGGTGGCCGGGAGAGTATGGTTCTCAGATTTAATATCCCTTCTCGACGGGCCTCCTCTGGAGCTCCCCGTCAGGAGAGACCTTCTGTCCCAAGCAGGGGGCTCGATATTTCACCCCCAACCAGAACTGTGGAAACTTTGTGCAAGTTTTGTGCAACTTTGCCAGCACAAAATTTAGGTGCACCCAAATTTTCATATAGGCTATATTGACTAGTAAATGACTAACTAACAATCTGGTCAACATAACATTCTTTATTTGAAGCACAATTCCACAAGAAAGGTAACTTACTGAAAAAGTGTTGGTGCTTAAAGTGCTTCACTGAGCTGGGAGTTAAACTTAAAACATCTCAAGATAAATGAAATAAAAATAAAATCTAAATTAAGTGTTTTAAGGGCGTCAAACTGAACATCTAATGGCTCAATGTCTTATGGACTATCCTCCATTGCAGTCACATGCCCCTCTGATGGCCAACTCCTGTAGTTTGGCCTTCATGATCCTTGGCCTTGGCTTAACCAGTTGGCCACACTCTCTCTAGCATCAAAATCTTCCAGAGAAAAAGTCGCTAGGTGGGTCTGAAAAGACAAAGTCGCTAAGTTGGCATCACTGCACGCATCTCTACTACTCACCTCTCTCTCTGCCTGACTGCAGCAGCACACACAATTTCAGACGTACACACACGTATGGGGGGTATGCCCTTCACTGTCTCTGATTGGTTTAGACCACGATATGGGCCTAATGTGTGTCTGTTGTTGAAACACTGGGAGACTTTCAGAGTCGTGGAGACATTTTTTTTCTTGAACAGCTGATCACACCAGTGCGACCTCAGATTTTTTTTTGTCACACCATTTACAAATTAGGTTGCACGTGCGACCACTCTAGAGCCCTGTGTGGGCTTGGCATCTGAGGGGGCCCAGCTCATAGACTCAGGTCTCTCAACCGAGATTGTTGAGACCATTCTCCACTCCAGAGCTCCCTCCACGAGAAAACTTTATGCCTTGAAGTGGAAAGTTTTCACTTCATGGTGTAGTGACCATCAGCTGGACCCAGTTAACTGCCCAGTCAGTACAGTGCTGGAGTTTTTGCAAGATTGGTTCACTGCAGGGCTAGCCCAGTCCACTTTAAAGGTTTATGTGGCGGCCATAAATGCTTACCACATTCCTTTGGGTGGAATGTCATTGGGGAAGATCCCCTGGCATCTCGTTTTCCTCCATGGTATTTTGAAGCTGAGGTGCTGCAAGCCTTCTGTCCTCCTCCTTTCAGAATGCGGACCAGGAAAGGCACAATTTGCTTTGCCCAGTGCGGACATTAGATGCTTACGTCCACAGAGCTGCCCTGTGGCGTAAAAATGAACAGTTGTTCGTATGTTTTGGACCTCCTAACAAGGGGTCCCCTGCATCTAAGCAAAGGATGAGCAAGTGGGTGGTCGAGGCCATCTCACTTGCTTATGAGTCGGCCGGTCAACCTTCCCCTATGGCTGTCCGGTCGCACTCGACCAGGAGTATGGCGGCCTCTAAGGCCCTGATATCAGGAGTTACTCTCCAAGAGGTTTGTGATGCGGCAGGCTGGTCCTCACCACACACATTCATCAGATTTTATTCTTTGGACCTGGACTCTACCCCAGGTTCCCAGGTGCTCTCATCCTAGTGCTGCTCACTTGATTTCACACAGGACAGACACTCGTCGCTATGGTGACATTGTTATGATGTTCCCGAAGTGTTTCTGACGCAATGGAGCTAGAAATTTTGCCAAGCAAATACCAAGAAATAGGTTGCAGCAATTTTCGACTACACTTGCAAAATCCGCGATGTGACTGAGCTCGAATAGCTTCGGCGTCAGCGACTTTTTATAGTATAAAATTGCTGTCAATCAAAAAGGAGATGCAGTCTTTCGACAGACCATCCAATCATCACGCAGAAGCCCGGAGTCCAGGCCAGCCCACTCCTCCATTCACCCCAAAATACTGAGCGTCCATTGGCGGGACATAATCGCCGGGACTAATCTAGTTTCGAAGCACTGAAATAAACTGTTAAAATCAGCCCCATTGAAGTCAATAGATGTTACAGGGAAATGCACTGTGATACTGTGGGAATGTATGAGAAGGAAATCGAGTCAGCCGACCTGCTATATGTAGATGATTCTGAACGAACTCATCTTCGAGATGGACGTGTTCTAACGCATTTTTAATCAATAAAATGTTAGCACAATAGTACATATTTGACCATTATAGGGAAAGCTTAGCTTCCCTTGCAGTCTTAAAGAATCCCCACTGATTAGGACGGTATAGACACGTCCTCTTCCAGGCAGTTTTGTAATATTTTATGTTGATTGGAAATTCTTAATTATTGCCCTGATGGTGGAAATGGACATTTTCACTGCTCTAGCTCTTTTCTTAAAGCCACTTCACTAATTTGTGAAGCTCAATTATCTTTTGCTGCACATCAGAAATATATTCTTTGGTTTTTCTCATTGTGATGGATGATTAAGGAAATTTGGGCTTTGTTTTCCCTCCTATTTATATTTCTGTGAAACAGGAAGCCATGGCTGGATAATTTCATATTCATAATCACCCTGGAGTGCTCAAAATTGTGAATATGAATGGGAATGTACTTCAGAGATATTTTACTCATAAGAATTTCTAGGGGTCCCAATAATTGTGTCCAACGTGTATTTGAGAAAAAAACATTTATTTCATAACAATATTTCTGTCACAAAATCACTCAGATCCAGTTGCGAGTGAAGAAACAGTTTATTGACTTCTCAGAATGTGGAAACAACAGTAGTTTCAAAATCCAAGAGATGTCGTAGCTTGCAGAGCAAAGGTCTGTGAAAATAGAAGTCTAGCCGGGGAGGAAACAAATCCAAGTAGGACCGGAGCACGATCACAGAAAACACACTAGAAGCCAAGGACAGAACAAACAGAGGTGAGCGAGACCACAAACTGACAAAGGATAGTGAAAGAACGACCCATATACAGGCAGCGAAATAAGCTGCAGGTGAGACACCTGATTAGGAAGCAGGGTTGCCAGATGCGGCAGACAATCACTCAAAACACATAACACGCACACAGGAATGAGCACACAGACCCATGAACCGTGACAGTACCTCTCCTCCTAAGAGCACCTCTCGGCGCTTCCCGGAGAACCTACCTGGCGATTGTAATCATCGATAAGAGAGTGATCTAGTATGTCTCTCGCAGGCACCCAACTCCTCTCCTCTGACCCATAACCTTCCCAGTCCATCATGTACTGAAATCCTCTTCCCTCCATCTCGAGTCCAGAATATGTTTCACCAAATAGACAAGTTCCCCATCTACTAGACGTGGCGGTGGGGGAACCGGTACAGGAGGGTAACTAGCAGAATGAAATACGGGCTTTAATTTAGAAACATGAAAGATGGGACGAACGTTCGGTTATGACTATAGGCTCAGTTCCCTGAACGATTGCGTCGATTTTGACACTATGGGGAATGCTTTGCCTGATATGTCTTAAAGCACATGTGAAATCAATCCAGGCGTAATGGGACATCAGAGCTGGTGACGTCACGAACTAGGAAACTATAAAGCCTGTCCAAACGAAGCTATCACTAGCTTAAAGTCTGAGCAAGTCGCCTGCAGGCACGAAGGATATATGGCCGGGGACACAACGTCCCGTTCAAGGGAACTCCGTTGTGTCGATTTTGATGCTATGGGGAACGTTAATATAACACCACCATAGCAATGAGTGCCTGTCCTGTATGAAATCGAACAAGCAGCACTAGGACGAGAGAACTTGGGAACCTGGGGTTGAGTCCAGGTCCAAAAAATAAAAGCTGATTAATGTGTGCAGTGAGGACCAACCTGCCGCATCACAAACCTCTTGGAGAGCAACTCATGATATAAGGGCGTTAGAGGCCGCCATATTCCTGGTCGAGTGGGACCGTACAGCCATAGGATAAGGTTGACAGGCCGACTCATAAGCAAGTGAGATGGCCTCGTCCACCAACTTGTTCATCCTTTGCTTAGATGCAGGGGGCCCCTTGTTAGGAGGTCCAAAACATACAAACAACTGTTCACTTTTACACCACATGGCAGCTCTGTGGACATAAGCATCTATTGCTCACACTGGGCAAAGCAAATTATGCTTTTCCTGGTCCTCATTCTGAAAAGGAGGAGGACAAAAGCCTCAAAGTACCATGGACAAAATGAGATTCGAGGGAGTCTTTCCCCGATGACATTCCACCCAAAGAAATGTGGTAAGCACTTATGGTCACCACATAAACCTTTAAAGTGGATGGGACTAACCCTGCAGTGAACCGCTCTTGCAGGAACTCCAGCACTGTACCAACTGGGCAGTTAACTGGGTCCAGCTGATGGTCACTACACCATGAAGTGAAAACTTTCCACTTCAAGGCATACAGTTTCCTCGTGGAGGGAGCTCTGGAGTGGAGAATGGTCTCAACAATCTCGGTTGAGAGACCTGAGTCTATGAGCTGGGCCCCCTCAGAGGCCAAGCCCACAGTTTCCACAGTTCTGGTTGGGGGTGAAATATCGAGTCCCCTGCTTGGGACAGAAGGTCCCTCCTGACGGGGAGCTCCAGAGAAGGGATATTATATCTGGGAACCATACTCTGCCCGGCCACCGCGGGGCAATGAGAAGTAGTAGAACCCGGTCCCGGCGAACTCTCTCCAGGACTCCCGGGACCAGAGCGATTGGGGGAAATGCATACAGACGAAGCCTCGGCCACGTCTGCACCATCGCATCCAGTCCGAGAAGTACTGCTCTCCAGTTTGCAAAGTGGATGTGACCGCAAACCCCCCTGGTGATTTATGTAGGACACCACCGATGTGCTGTCTGAGTGGACGAGCACATGGTGGCCCCTGAGATCTGCTAGGAAATTCTTGAGAGCAAGAAATACAGCCAACATCTCCAGACGGTTTATGTGCCATGAGGGATGATGGTCCTTCCACAGACCCTGACTTGAGCATCCCTCTAAGATCGCTCCCCAGCCCTTGAGAGAGGCATCTGTTGTTTGCATCTTGCGATGACATGAAGCTCCAAACATGGGACCCTGGGACAGGAACCAAGGTTTCTTCCACATTACAAGGCACGTAAGCATCGACGCGTAACCTTGATCATGCGAAAGGGGTTGCCCCTCGGGGAAAACCTTTTGGTCCTGAGCAACCACTGCAGGGGTCTCATGTACAACAGTCCAAAAGGTATCACATTGGATGCTGCTGCCATAAGACCTAACAGTCTCTGAAACTGTTTGACAGTGAGTGACTGGCCTAGCCTTATACTTTTCATAGCCGACAGGATGGACTCTGAACATGTCGATGACAGGCACGCCTGCATCGACGTTGAGTCCCATACTACGCCAAGAAAAGTGGTCCTCTGTAGTGGAGAAAGCACACTCTTTTTGGCATTTAGCCATAACCCCAACTCTTTCATGTGAGCAAGAACAGCATCTCGATGCCGGACTGCCAACTGATGCGACTAAGCTAGAATCAACCAATCGTTGATGTGGTTCATTATGCGAATACCCTGTAGATGAAGAGGCACCAGGGCCATATCTATGCATTTCGTGAAGGTGCGGGGTGATAATGCTAGGCCGAACGGAAGAACACGATATTGGTATATCCCCCCAAAATTGGTATATACCCCCAAAAGCGAACCTCAGGAACTTCCTGTGACACGGAAGGGTGGATGTGTGTAAATATGCGTCCTTGAGATCTATCGTGACAAACCAGTCCTCGGATCTGATCTGTGGCACGATTTGTCTCAGAGTCGTTCAGAACTCGAAGATCTAAAATGGGACATAACCCCACATCCTTCTTTGGAACTATTAAATATCGGCTGTAAAGCCCGGTTTCCCTGTTTTTAGTGAGGTACATATTATATGGCCCCTTTCTCTAACAGAGTTTTCACTTCTTGTTCCATTACCAGAACCTGCTGGGGGGCCACCTCAGTGGAAAACACCTCTATAAACCTAGGTGGGCAAGACCCGAACTGTATTGATACCATTTTTCTATAGTCTGCAGGACCCAACGAGATATATTTGGGGGGGTTGCAGGGGGTCCTCATTGGCCTGAGCCCTCGGGCGTCAGGTCTTCTTTTCCGCAGCCTTCTTAGAAATAATAATGATCCTCAGATCCGTTTTACACTTTGAAGGTTGCGGTTGAACGCACTTCCTGTGTCCCCATTATTTAGGTGGGGGAGCACGATAAGCCACGGCCTGCTTAGATGTTTGGGGCTTCTCCGCTCAGTGCGGCCCGGAGATATGAGCACGGCGGGCGAGGAGTTTCTGGAATGCAGCTGCTTGTTTAGCTGATTCCTTTGTAGTGCCAGGTCAGCATGAAGACACACGCAGAGAATTGAAAACAAACAGACATTATTAATTACTCCTGATCCTCTCACTGCAGAAAGTGAGATGGTCACCTGACCTACGTCACTAACTCCTCAAGGTGCCTCAGTGTCTGCATACCAAGCACCATTCCCCCCTCATTCAGCGCAAAAGCGCACGATTTCTTTTGGTCACAGAACAAAGGAAATTAACATGGAGGATTTCTAAAAGACACATTTATTTCATGACTATTAAAACCATCTACTCAAGAAACAAGATGAATATTAATGTTGTATTTGGCCTTTCATAGGCTTGATGTGATTATTTTGAATGTGAATTATTCATTGTGTGAATTATTATTATTATGTGTAGGTTGTGCCAAATGCGATGTTTAGTCTCTAAAAGAAGCTGGCGACGTAAGTCATAAGTGGTGTGGATGACCGTTAAACTTTGGCATCATAATGTATGTCTACAACAGACATAAAAGACCTGTGTATACCTTTCACGTTGAATTAAATATCAGATGACGAGTGATCATGTGCCTTTCAAGAGGGGCTGTGCAGGCGGGGCTCTGCCCCACACGGACACGCTGATTCGACCAGCCGCCTGGGGGCGGGCCAAATCGGTCTGTTTAAAAACAATGCGCCAGTGTGCAAAGCTCTCTCTTCCTGTTCTCGCAACTCGCTCTCCAACGCGCAAGGACGACCCGGACGGTCCGCTGGACTCTCGCCTTAAGACCGGCTGAGACAAATTATCTAGGCGAATCAAAGACTTTGTAAACGCCGTAACGTCGCAGAACCAGCAGCGTAACGACGCTTTCATCTCAACGCAGAACCAGCATCAAATAGCCTCCGTGATTCCAACACGGCTCCCCGGTGACGTCAAGCAACAGCGGAGTTTCCCAGAGCAACACGTGGAAACTGAATCAAAGCAACAGCCTGCTTAAACAACAGAAAGCAAGTATCTCAGACTAAGTTTTTATCCTGACTGACTAGTAATTGATCTGAATGCAGTAAAGGGGGACATCTCTTTCGTGATCTTATGGCTCCAGTTATGAAATAGGAAAGAGTGCTATTCTTTCAACATTAACCTCAAAAATCCCATATGCATGTGTGTATGTTTGTGTGTTATTATGTATGTTAGAATATTAGTATTGTAAATAAACCTTGTTTCGTTTTATAAAGAATTGTCTCTGGAATGTGATTTTCAAGTATTTTATCCTTCTTGCCACAAAGATAACGTTGCCTAGCTCGAATTTGAGAGATTATTAATCTCGTTTTATTGTTACCGTGGCCACGAGGCAAGAGAAACGAGATTAATAAGATATACTGATGTTAGTGATCGCTGGACGACCACTTCATAAAGTATAAATTATAAGTTAAATATTAATATTACTTTAATCAAGCAATATTGAATCTTTAACAAATAATTCCCGGAGCTGAAATAATAGCTTCATATTAAATTGTATTACACCTGAAATCACTCGACAACCGATTTAACTGCATTGCCGAAGAGGCCAAAGGAAAAAATAGGAGCATCCATAAGAAAGTTTTTATCTTTTCTATTGATGTTACTCAGATTTTACCATAAATGTCTCTCAGTGGCCGTCAGGTGCTGCCATAGCCCTGAGAGACAAATCTGTGGCCCGACGCAGTTCGCAAACTGGGTTCGGACCACAACCTCTGCCCTCATCGTGATTTCCTAACAATTCAGCCTGGTAGGCTTGCAGCAGATACATTGTGTGTAAACACGCTGCTGCCTGACCAGCTGCTGAGTAAGCCTTTCCCACCAGTGCTGAATGCTGATATTGTTCTCACTGGCTTAATGGGTAATACCGGGTAATACCGGAATCTAGCAGCAGCGTTTTGGATTAATTGTAGAGGTTTGATGGAACTGGCTGGAAGACCTGCCAAGAGAGCATTGCAATAGTCAAGTCTGGACAGAACAAGAGCCTGAAGAGTTGTGTTGCATGTTCTGAGAGAAAGGACCTGATCTTCTTAATATTATATAATACAAATCTACAGGACCGGGCAGTTTTAGTAATGTGGTCTGTGAAATTCAGCGTATCATCAATCACAACTCCAAGGTTTCTGGCTTTTTTTGAAGGAGTTATGGTTAATGAGCCTAATTTGAAGGTGAAATTGTGATGAAACGATGGGTTTGTTGAAACCACAAGCAGTTCTGTCTTAGCTAGGTTGAGTTGAAGGTGATGGTACTTCATCCAGCAAGAAATGTCTTCTAGACATGCTGAGATGCAAGCAGCTATCGTCGGATCATCAGGATGGAATGAGAGGTAGAGTTGAGTGTCATCAGCATAGCAGTGATATGAAAAGCCATGTTTCTGAATGACAGAACCTAGTGAAGTCATGTAGACAGAAAAGAGAAGTGGTCCAAGAACTGAGCCCTGTGGCACTCTTGTAGCTAGATGTTGCGACTTGGATACCTCACCTCTCCAAGGTGCTTTGAAGGACCTATCTGAGAGGTAAGAGTCAAACCACTGGAGTGCGGTTCCTGAGATGCCCTTTCTCAATAGGGTTGACAGGAGGATCTGGTATATATGTCCGAGTCACACTGAATCTTGATCAGGAGATGGGTGAAAGTGCGGGAGGTTTTTCCCATAGCGAACCTGCCCGCCAGTAACCTCCTGGTTACCAACGGGCTCCGGTTTTTACCGGACACTGTGCAACCATATGACCAGCCTCCCCGCAGTATAAACATAAACCACGGCTTCGGCATCTCTCTCCCTCTCATCAGGAGATAGACGGGACCGTCCCATTTGCATTGTCTTGGAATCCGAGACTTCGACAGGCGGTTGTATGTAGACCGGTCCAGACGATCAGTAGGCGAGAGGAGAGGTCTGTGCCACCACAATCTGGCATCCACTCAGATAGCCAAGTCAATAAGCCCATCCAAAGAGGTGGGTAAATCCAGGGCATAGATTTTGTTTTGGATATGAGGAGCATGTCCTCCAAAAACATGTCCCACTGAGCCTCGGCATTCCAGCTGCATTCTGCTGCCAAAGTACAGAACTCGATAGAATAATCTGTAAGTGTTCTGGGAGTATGGCGTAACTCCTTCCAAGAGCCGTGCCACCTCTCTTCCGGATGCTGCTCTATCGAATACCTTTATCAGTTCACTCGAGAAAGCCTGGAACGAAGAAACACACTGCTGCTTGTTGTCCCAGACCATTGTGCCCCAGAGGGTAGCCCGTCCAGAAAGTAATGTGATAGCGAACGCTATTTTAGATTCCTCTGTGGGAAATGATGAAGGCTGAAGAGAAAAGTACAAAGAGCATTTAGTCAAAAAGGGACGGCACATGTGAGGCTCGCCGGAGTGGACAGTGGGAGGCGGCAAGCCGAGGTTCAGCAGAGTGGATGGTACAAGATGCATCTGAAACAGCAGGTGGATTGTGCACAGTGAGCTGTTGTGTGGACTCCACCTTTAAAAGCTGAAAATGGGAAGTTAATTCAGAGACTTGCTTAAAGCATTGGTGTCCATGCTACAATGTTATAGGTGAGACACCTGATTAGAAAACGGGGTTGCCAGACGCAGCAGACAACCACACAAAACACATAACACGCACAAAGGAATGAGCACATGGACCCATTAAACATGACAATTTCCCCCCATTTAAAATTCTTATTATCCAATAAAAGGTTAGATTTTTGTGAATGTTTTAGAAAAAAGATCAAAAGTATTAACAATGCAGATGAATTTTGACAGCCTTCTTTGATCATATTTACCAAGTGTGCCGATGACTGTATACACACACACACACACACACACACACACACACACACACACACACACACACACACACACACACACACACACACACACACAGCTTCACCACTCATTAATATAGTACCTTTTATGGTAAGGCAAGGTTAGATCAAACTTTAAAATGTCATGTGGTGTGACTCAAAACATGTCTATATTTATATTTATGAATGAATAGAATTAATAGAGTATAAAATATGTTACTACTTTATACTTGTTGGTTTTTATATACAGTTTTTAGAATCCTTAAATTTAAACTTAAACCTGAAATAGTACAGTAGTTTTTCAAAAGCATGTGAAACTAACATAAATAAATATGCACATTTCTAAGAACCTAGAAAATGCTTTTTTCTTTCTTTTGTTTAGAATGGAAACTATTATACTATCATTTACCAAATCGTTTGTCAAATCATTTTCAAGTTACTGTAGCTATAATTGTTATAAAATAATAATAATAATAAAGTTTTTAATGACACCAGCTGGCATTGTGAGAGGTTCGGTCAGGCCTGGTCTTATGACAGCAAACATAGGTTGTGTAGCTGAACGGTAACTTCAAGTGAAGGCCAGCCCAATTATCCCCAATCAGACTCTTAACTGCTGCAGTCTGGGGGTGGGGTGCAAAGCTCCCTGAAGGGCTTAGCCTTCATTACTGGGCAGCACATCCTGCACATTAACTTTCTTTCCCCCTCCTTCTGCTCACTCTCCTCTGTTTCTACTCTCGTGCCCCCTTTGCTTCATTGTGTGGTGGGCAATGATACAGCAAACAATCAGACAGACAAACCTAAAGCACATGGCAAAGGCCACTGAGCTAGGCAAATCTGAATCTTTCTAATAACACACAAAGAAAACATGGTGGAATTCTTAACTGCAGAATAATGTCACATGGGCCAGGGGTAGGAGGACAAGAAGCGTGTGCACCTACGCTTACAGATGATGGGATGTGTCCCTCTACCTCCCCTATCAAGAGAGAGGAGAGACAGATTGGAGCAGAAATCAGCTCAGGTAATTTTCCAGTAGATAGACAGTGATTACTGCGTGCCTCTCTTGCGGCCCACAGGAAGTGTCCTCTTCATTGGCTTAATGTGTTTGTGAGTGTGTGTGTGTGTGTGTGTGTGTGTTTAGAGGAGGGCATCAAATGCTTGCCGCTGTCTTCAGTAACCAGCTGAAATGGTTGTTGGCCTCTGTGGGCTAGTAGCAGATCTGAGCAGAAACTTTCCTTGCACACAATGCACAAAACACACTTATCAGCATTGGCATGGTGAGAACAGAGATAATCTCAGTATGACTAAGGCTAGATTAGAAGAGTTCAATGTGTCTCTGGAGTGGGGGATGATGGGAAGGTGTGGTGCCTGTAGGTGTGCTTGTGCTTGTTCTTGTCCAGACAGGATCGGCATCAGGAGGCTGTGCGGTGGCAAAGAACTCAGTGTCAGTGCTGTGACAGGTTGTGCCTAATCTGCCCTGAGAATGTTCTGTCAGAAAGGGGGGACTGGCAGCAGGCGTGTTTCATTTTTTACAGCACATTCTAGACCGCATATACAATTTGTATTGTATCAGCAACAATTGTAAGCCAATTGTAGGGAATGTTTCTTTAAGTAGAAAGCATTTAAAACAAGATAAAGTCTACGAATGTTTAAAGGTACACTTTTGAAAAACTCTGTCCTACATTCTTCCCAATTATGAAGGTCTACAAAAGGGATTTATGGTATAAGTTGAATATCAGCATTGAATATCAGCAAACTTTAATGTTGGAAGTCTCATCTTGACTTTACTCAACTCACTGCCGAAGGCACCAAAAAGTCTCTGCACGTTGGAAAAAAACACATCAATCAGGACACTCATTCCTGCTCCACCTCTTTTCTTATTTAAAGAAAAACATTCACTTTCTGCACAAAATCTTTTTGTTTGCTTGGTGTTTCCTCAAGTAATAATTTGTTCTAATTTTAAGTTGTTAATATTATGTCAAGAACCATATAACACATTTGCCAAGAAGATGTTAATGCTATACAAGCAAAATAATCATAAATGAGAATTCATGTCTTTTAAAGAACACATTATTATTTTTCTATGTTAAAATACTTTCTCACGTCCAAGTGTGATGTCCAGAGTTAATTTCATAGAAAAGTGTAAACACTGTGGCTCTTCCTCTTTCCAAAAATTGGACTTTGTTTAAGCATCATGACCAGAGACCTACAGAGTTTAGTTATGGCTCGTTTCCACTGAGCGGTACGGTTCGGTACAGTACAGTACGGTACGCAATTATTTCTGTTTCCACTGTCAGAAGTTGTGAATGGTACCAAAATAGCGAACCGCACCGTACCACTTTTTTGGTACCCTTCTGCTGGGGTACCTAGCACTGCAAAGTGTACTAAAAGGGTGGAGCTAAACTCACTGCAGAAGTTGATTGGTTGAAGGGGATAAAGCTTCTCCTTCACTCATTCCGCCAACAAAATATAACAGTGTAGGCTATTTTATAATTTTATATTTTCACACAGACAATAGCCGTTTCTCAATATGCGTTCTTGTCTGTTCTTGTGGACTTGTGAAACGTCATTGCCCAAAAACCTGCGTAATTTTCAAAATATTGCTGTTATCGTGTCATGAAATGTAGTTATAAGAGTTTTTCAGGCGAGAATGTAGTTGTTTAAGACTCAAATCTATGGTTTATTTATAAAGATAGCACCTATTTGGTAAATTTGCTATGCCGATTTCGGAGCTCCAGGTGATCACTGGGTGCTCAGTGTTCGTGTATCCGCCTCGAGCAGCCTTACGCTTGTCTAGTTCTTCTGACATTTGCCACTGGCTTTGATGTCTTTGTAGTGATTAAACATGATATACAATTCGTTTGAGGTATATTTAGCAGGCATTCGTGGTCTCATTAATCTATTATTTGTTCCTGGTCATATCGTTTTGGCTGAGCGGAAAAGTTCATGTTTAGCTTTATTTATTTTGAACTTTACCATAGTAGCCTATACTACAGCGCTGATGTTGTAGCATTCATTTTTTACAGAATTGTTATTTCCTCTTATATAAGCCTCTTATACTTTATACATATACTTTTATAATGGCTATTACTGTTCATTAAAACTGACATTTAACAAAAAGAGGCAGAGTTGTGCTTATTGTCGCGCTTTATTATCGATCGCTACTTTCTGGCATACACCACACCTATCAAGTAAGGGTACTGTTGGCAGTGGAAACGCAAGCTGGATCAGGGTGTTCCGTCCCGAATCATACCGTACCGTAGTGTACTGACCTGTACCGCTCAGTGCAAACGAGCCATTAGACAGGATTTTACCAGTATATCGGCGTTGTAACTAACACTGAATGGCTAATATCCTCCCAGGCAGGTTATATTCTCTATCACTGGTCAGACAGTCATTGTATCAATTAGCTGAGAGTACAGTGACATACCTCTGGTTCAATACAATTACAGTAAAGCTCACAGCACCGGAAAATAATTTTGTACCTTGAAAAATCGATTTTCCATAATATTAATATTTTTTAAACAGTGCAAATTTTTTGCAGAGAGTTATATATTTGTGTTTATTATTGCTTTGCATTATTTTGTGAATTACAATATATATAATGTAAATCTATAAAAATGCTAGTAAGATCGGGAAATACAATGATATTAATAAATACAAATATAAAAAATATTACAAGATGAATTAGTCCACACTATACTGTAGCTACTGTCAAAAAGGAGTGAGCGAATGCCTCCAGAATACCAAAGGTGCCTCCAACCCCCTCCTCTCATCGACCATCCAGCTGGCGGAGCTGGCAGAGATATCAACAACATAAAGCATTTCCCTTTCAATAAAATGAATTATTGAGGTTATTGCAAATATTGACCATTCTGAATGACATTGTTATACTTATTTACCAGCTGCCTTTTAATAACGTCTAATAATAATCTATCTCAGTCTAGAAACTGTTTACATTTGTTATTGTAAAAACTGTAAGATTTGTAAAAATGTACACATTTCTAGCTATTTTCCACCAGTGGTCCTCTCAAGCTTTCACAACATCAGGTCACAATTTTCATGCCATATAAATGTGCTTTACTTCATATTTTTAGTAATTCATTTTAATAATGATCTCCTGATCTTTGGCAGAGGCTAGAGACCAAATAAATTGCACATAGCTTATATCAAAATCTATTTTGTTTTTGGTATTTTTGTGTGTGTGTGTGTGTGTGTGTGTGTGTGTGTGTGTGTGTGTTTTATTACTTCAATGGAAAATCACATACCTATATATTGTGTGTTCCTGAATTGCTCTAAAGTAATGCAACTATATTTTTCTAATATTTACACATATATATTTTCATGTGGTGTGTATCAAACATCTCTCTTGTATCACAATTCATGCAAAAGTCACAGAGAGCTTTTAGTGTTTAATATTCACACTGTTGTTTCTTTTCTTTTCTCCTGCCATGTGCTCCTGATCCCTTGCTCTTCCCACTGCTGTCACACTATTTAAGGTAAGTGTCTATTCTTTCTCCCTACAGGCAGGTAAGTGACAGAGCAGGTTAACACAGAAGTGTTCAGGAAGTGTTCAGTCTTTACTTGTGTGATGTGGGATTGTGCCAGTAGCAGTGCCCTAGGCGAGCATGTGCAACACTCTGGGCAATTAAACGCTTGTGTAACATAAGTCAATTCAGCTGCACATGCTAGTGTCAAGTCTAAGCAGTGTATGTGTGTGTCTCTGGAAGTTAGAAACTCTCTGAGCATGACAGTGTATTCTTGTGTGTGAAGGAATATGATCGTTGTTTATTGTCATTGACAGTAACTGAGGTGAGTGGCTGAGTTTAATAAGGGTTAAGTTTGAATGGGCCTCTAGTTATGTAATGTTTAAATGAGTCCCAGAGGAGAACACGTTTGTCTCCTTTTTCCTGCCTTGTCTCACTTGCAGTTTCAAGTAACATAAAAGCTAGATTTGTGTTATCACTAAATGCTGATCTTGGAAATCTGTTAAGACACATTAACAACATTTTGCACATTCTAGGTAAGCCTTAATTCTTATATGAAATTCCACATATAATGCATGTACAATTTTCTATGTAATCAGCATATTCCAAATAAACAAAGACATGTAGGCTACTTTCCCCCCGATGTTCTTACAAATACTGGAGATGCTAACTTGTGATTAAGGATGGGCATGATGCATTTTAGTAATTTTGGACAGCAACTTAATCTGCTTATTCATTCACATTCATGTCTTTAACAATAACACAAAAGAGCGCAATGATTTATATCAAACTTCATGCATTCTGTCAGGAAATGGAGCCTTGTTTAGATTTTGGCCCGGCTTAGAGATAATACTGCTTGTATGACACTCTTAATATCTTCTTAACTAACATTGTGTGTTGTTTAGCTGTGTTAGGTAGTACACAGCTAAAATTAAACTTAAGATAGTGTAACAGTACTGTTACAATGCTGTCAAACATGAACACGAAATGTCATTGTTTCAAGGCACACTGAAAATTAGTAATTATTTTCAATTTAATACTAACAATTTTCATTTTTTATATTATGTGCATGTGATTTGGATATTTTTGGGTTTATTGCAATTAATATTTAACCAACTTCCTTCTTTTCTTGGACTGGAAACTTGCATTATGCAGTTAACTATATACTGTTCATTCACAGATCATCTTGGTGAGGTCCTGTACTTTTTACTCCTTACAATTTTATTTCATCTTAAAAAGTACATTACACTTTAATTTGATCTTATGCACAGTAAATATGGTAAACGGATGGTCAAATGTGTGTGCTTGACATGAGAACCAATGATCTTTTTTTTTACGCATCAAGCACACACATTTCTACTTCAGTTGTAACGTTCATCAGGTAAATGTCAGGCTTCAAAAGTTCACCATCAAATCTGAGAAAGCATACTGAGGTAACTGTCACGGTCCTGCTGGTGTGCCCAGGCTGGCCACCAGATGTCTCTGTGTGTTGAGCACATGGCTTGTTGTTTGTTGGTGCCATGTGCTCCCCTGTCGATTGTCTGTCCCCTCCCATCTTGTTACTTAATCATTGTTTCAGTGGTTCCAGCTGTGTCTCCCTCGTTACCCTCGTTTGTCTCCCTATATAGTCTCCTTGTGTCTGCAGTCCTGTGCTGATCCGTTGTCTTACGTCGTGAGTGTTTCATGTTGACTGTGCACAAGTCTTCTGCCTGCCTGCCTGCCTGCCTGCCTGTTTGTCTTTCCCCTTCGGGGTGGTTTTTGTTCTTCTTTGTTTTATTTTATTATTAAAATAAACTATTCCTCTGCACTTGAGTCCTCGACCTCATCTCTCACCTGACAGAACGGATCAGCCACCATGAGGACTCAGCAGAGGAGGGGTTTGGGTCGCCCACCACTATCTCCAGCCCCCTATACTAACGCATCCTCCAGTTTGAGGCCCTGAGCTCTTGCCGTTAGCAGGGCAATAACGTGAGGAGGTTTGCCTTAGAGTTCAGTGGTGCGTTCCCCATCCCAGGTGGCTGCAGTGCACCCTGGGATGCCGAGGCTGGTATGTAAGCTGGAGGATCCCCCATGAAGTCTGTGGAGTCCGCTCAGAGCCCGCTCCAGCCCGTGAGCCCACGGAATCTGCTCCAGAGCCCGCTCTGTTCCGGGAGCCGACAGAGTCGGAGCCGACAGAGTCCGCTCCAGAGCGGGAGCCGACAAGTCCGCTCCAGAGCCTGCTCCGTTCTTGGGAGCCGACAGAGTCCGCTCAGAGTCCGCTCCACCCGTGAGCCGACAGAGTCTGCTCCAGAGCCCGCTCCGTTCCTGGAGCACATGCAATCCGCTCCAGAGCCGCCACGATCCGTGAGCCCACGGAGTCCCCTCCAGAGCCCGCTCCGCCCCGTGAGCTGACAGAGTCCGCTCCAGAGCCCGCTCCGCCCTGTGAGCCGACAGAGTCCACTCCAGAACCCGCTCCGGTCCGGGAGCACACAGACTCCACTCCAGAGCCCGCTCCGGTCCGGGAGCCCATGCAGTCCGCTTCGGTCCTGGAGCCCAAGCATTCCACTCCGGTCCTGGAGCCCATGCATTCCGCTCCGGTCCGTGAGCCCACGCATTCCGCTCCAGAGCCCCCTCCGCCCCGTGAGCCGACAGAGTCCGCTCCAGAGACCGCTCCGCCCCGTGAGCCAACAGAGTCCGCTCCAGAGCCTGCTCCGCCCCGTGAGCCGACAGAGTCCGCTCCAGAGCCCGCTCCGTTCCTGGAGCCCATGGAATCTGCTCCAGAGCCCGCTCCGATCCGTGAGCTCACGCAGTCTGCTCCGTTCCGGGAGCCCGCGCAGTCCGCGCAGTCCGCTCCGTTCCGGGAGCCCGCGCAGTCCGCTCCAGAGCACGCTCCGGTCCGGGAGCACACAGACTCTGCTCCAGAGCCTGCTCCGGTCCGGGAACCCATGCAGTCCACTCCAGTCCTGGACCCCGCTCCAGTCTGGGAACCCACAGAGCCCGCTCCAGGGCCAGCCCCACCCTGGCACCCCTGTGTGTCCATTGCTCCAGGCCCTCTTCCACTCCACAGGCCTGGCCCACCTCCCTCCTAGACATTTTTCTGTTTAGTGTGTGTGGAGCGTCTGGGATCTGCTCCTTAAAGGGGGGGTTATGTCACGTTCCTGCTGGTGTGCCCAGGCTGGCCACCAGATGTCTCTGTGTGTTGAGCACATGGCTTGTTGTTTGTTGGTGCCATGTGCTCCCCTGTCGATTGTCTGTCCCCTCCCATCTTGTTACTTAATCATTGTTTCAGTGGCTCCAGTTGTGTCTCCCTCGTTACCCTCGTTTGTCTCCCTATATAGTCTCCTTGTGTCTGCAGTCCTGTGCTGATCCGTTGTCTTACGTCGTGAGTGTTTCATGTTGACTGTGCACCAGTCTTCTGCCTGCCTGCCTGTTTGTTTTTCCCTTTCGGGTTTTTTGTTCTTCTTTGTTTTATTTTATTATGAAAAGAAACTATTCCTCTGCACTTTCAAGTATGTATATATATATATATATAGGATGGCATGAGGGTGGAAATGATAGTTTCCTTTTAATTCCTTTCCCTGTATTTCCCTGTTTGTGTGTGTGTGTTCCACTGTGCTGCATTTTAAATGTTGTTGTTGTCGCACTAGATCTATGTGTTTGACCTGTGCATTTTGTTTCATTTTCTCCCTTTAACAAAACTTCTGTATATCTGTTAGAAAAAAAGTACTTCTACTTTTTTAATACTTGAGTACAATTTAAAGTTTTACTTTTACTCAAGTATGTTTGTGGCCAGATACGTGTACTTTTAACATCAAGTTTTTGATAAATTGTGAAATCAATGTATCAGTTTAAATTGTACTTAATGATTTACGAGTGTTTTTACGTGCTACTTAGATAAGGTTGTGTATGGCTTTTGTTTTACTTAGTGCCTCAGGAAATCCAGGTTTTGTCTTAGATTTGTTTTAATGGTTTATATTAACTTTTATTTTAAAATGTGTCATGTGTTTTTCTACGGTCATTATGAACAGGCATATGCCATTGGCATATAAGAGTGCAGTGGTGACCTGTCTTTGAAGAATTTTAGTTTATTTTTGTCCTGGACATGAGTATATATGAAGAGCTCTTTTCCAAAACGCGATAAACGGCAAATTTAGTCATGCCATTTTGCTGTGTACTGAACCTATTCACTGCTCCATCAATGTTTCATGCCAAATCGCTATATTTCCTTGTTTAAAATGTACTGCAAGATGCAGTTCTTTTCCAAACCGCTATAAGCGCCGAACCTGTTTTTAGCCTAAATGCGATATGTCCTCTCGACCAATCAGAATTCGTTCGATGCAATCCAACTTGACGACGCTTAGAAGCGTTTGTTTGTGCTCAGTCTTCAAAAAGAGTGCTTTAAACTCTAATAACACTTTTGATGGCCTGGATGAGCCAGTGAGACCTACACCTGGGGGTAGAAAACGCAGACTGGACAAAGAAAATCACAAAAAACAACAAAAAAAGAAGGTTCTCAGGTGTCGCGTTAATACCCACTGTGGGATATCAATGTAACAGATGTGTATACCATTAAAGGTGGTGTTTAACCGATTGACGCTAGAGGCTGTAGCCTTTGGCGTTCCTTGTTAGAGCGCCCGCATCCCGCACCGGAAACCCGGGTTCGAGACCCGCTCGGCGTGATGGTGCGGACACGGGGGGGTTACATCAACACAAGGCTGGTGTGACCGGTGTATAGTATGAGTCCCTGATGTCATATGTTGCATGTTCTCTTTTTTTTTTTTTTTTTTATAAGACATAAACCAACATAAAAAAAAGGATGGATTTGTAGCGTTTAAAAAAAACAAACAAAAAAATTGCTTTTATAATCGACAATATTGTTGTTTCATTTAACAATCATTGTTTAACATGTTCAGACTGAGCCAACAGACCATTTTAACAGGATAAATTGAATATTAACAAAATGTATGGGTCTAGGTAAAAAAATGTCATTTTCATGAAAACTATTAAAATGGATTTATAGCGTTTTGGAAAAGAGCTCTTCATATATATACGTCTTCTGTTATTTACATGCGGCATTCTTCCTTATCCCTGGAAGGTTGTAAGTCTGCACAACCTGAATGCAAAACATGCATTTCTGTCACCATAAATAACGACGGAAGGTACATACACATGCCATCTGTAAGCATTAAGGTGAGAAAAGAAGGAAACAAGACAAAGTTCTGAGGGCAGCAAATAAGAGTGTAGAAAAGAGAAGGGCGGCTATAGACAATGGTCATTTACCACTGACCGACCCCCCTCACACATACAACTAATGAAGGGAAGGACTATTAATCATGTAGTCCAACTAATCGTCCAGCACTGTGATTTTGTCAACAACGCTGAAAGACTAGACAGAGCTAAACATACACACACACACACACACACACACACACACACACACACACACACACACACACACACACACACAACACCATGGACTGAGTGGGTAAGCATGAGACGGCACAGTCCATTAGTTAGCAATGGCAGCACAGCCAGCTAAAGAAGCGGCCCTAATGGCTCCTCAGCAATAATTACTGTCTTTTTGTCCTGATTCGATTCAGAGGGAACATATATTTGCACTCCAACAACCTATAAACATCAGGCATCCTTGGTTGGTCTCAGTTCACACAGCTAGATGCTGGTCTGTTTGTACTTTTTTCAACTTCTTTTTCTGTCTGTCTGTTTCTCTTATTATGTTTTTCTTTCAATCTCTTGCACTTCTTCCATTTACTCTGATCCATCTACCTTGGGATAAAGACTGAAATTAAAGGTTACACATTTGTGGCTCTGGGCCATTCGCCCTATAATGCGAGAGTTGTACAGGAGTACATGTTTGTATGTCGTCTATGTATTAGTGGCCTCCATCAGGGCCATTGAAGCAGCGGGAAACATTGAACATGATTGTGTTTAGGTGTACTTACAGTGCTCCTAGTGTGTGTTGTGTGTGTGTGCGTTGTGATATAGATAAATACATAGACAGACAGCCAGAGAGACAGACAGACAAATAGATTTTCCAGTATGTGAAGAAAATAAATAAATAAATACATTTAAAGAATCTATGAATGAATGAATAAACCCAGAAATTAGTAACTAGGATGTGGATGTAACTAGGAACAAAAATAAAATAAATGTAGGTTTTCATTTTGAGAGGAAATGTACACACAGATACAGAAAATCTTCCCTGGCTATGGTTCTATGACACCCTTCTTGTTCCCCTCACAGGGACAGTAACGTCTCCAGGTGACTCTGTGAGTGCTCTGCTCAGGTAATTGTTTTAGTTGAGCTGTCAGCCTAATTCAGCAGTATTATAGAGCACAAAGTTTCATTTCGGAACCATGAATCATTAGAGCTAGTCTGGCTCCATCTTTTACCAGTGCTATTACATCTACTTCTTGGAAGACTGGCTTAAAAAAGTCAGATAAATTCCTGTGTAGGAGCTTTAGTGGTTAACTACAACGACAATGCTTTTCTAATGGGGGTTTTCAACATCAAACATTTATACAACATAGCTCAGCCAAGTGCAATGCTTTGTTACAGATGCTTGCACTAAAAAGGGTGTCTCAGTATTTTTAGCTGTTTTCTTTGTAATATCGTGCTAAGGCGCAAACACTCACATACTTTTACTAAGATAAACCAGGATTAGTACACTAATAAGCAATAAGATGAACATTCAGCATTAGTCATGACAACTGCTTTGGTTTATTATGTTGGATTCAAAAATGGAAATATTTATTTTCTATTATGGGCCCATCATCTTCTTGTGCAGTAATGAAAGGAAGCTCAGCCACTGGTACACAAAGTAATGGGTCGAAGATATGATGCGATTTTTTGTCTTATTAGTTTTAAGATATACATACAATGCATACAATGACTTGAACACTTCTTTATAATATGAGATAATTTGAGTTAGTACAGTTGTAATATTCAATTCATGTTTATTGTTATAGCACTTTTCACAATACATATTATTTCAAAGCAGATGTGCAAACGATGTATTTTTGTACATTACAATTAATAGCGATCTATTATCAAATGTGGCTGTCAAAGTAACGCCCATATGGCACGTACAGCACCTTGACTGGTGTATATATGTAGGCTATTTTCTAGAGGTGGGCATAGATTAATTTTTTAAATCTAGATTAATCTAGATTAATTTTGGAATTAATCTAGATTAATCTAGATTAAAATGGCTCATTTGAATTCTGCCGAAGGCATTCAGAATATGTGTGCTACCCAAATAATGACTAAAAGTAAGTCTTTGAGAACGGGTTTCTCAAGCCAGGTGGCGCATTAGACCAGGGCTCATCTCCTGTTTCCAAAATGCATCACAAACTTTAATCTCTTCCCGTCCCAATCCCACGAAAAAACTGGAGGAAAATCCTGCTCCACTCCCGGAAGAATGACTCCCATTCCTCCCACTCCCGTGATTTTTATTTTTATTTTTATAACTGTCAATTACAGTAAAATATAGTACAGATCACAGCGTGCCCACCTTATTAGTTGAATAAAACCCAAAATGTCGTTTTTTGTTATTATATTGAACTGAAAGCCATCTTATTATGCACAGTGTTGCACAGATTAAATTTCATGTAAATCATCCATGCTAACACACACGTCTTCTATTTATTTATTTTTGACATTTCACTCTCTATAGATATATTTTTCTATGTACTGTATTTTTAGATATATTCGAGTTTCGAAGTTTCTCGCTCAAGTTCACATGAGACCTAAAGCGCATCCTGTTTGCTTAAAAGCGCTTAACGCTTCGTTGTTATTCTGAGTGCACACAACAAACGTAGAGTCTTTACAGATTCGAAAGATGTATTAGGCTACTTTTATCTTTATGACCAAAAATGACGGAGATTTTAAGAGCAAGTGAGCGCACCGGAGCCTGTCTTGCAGCAAACGCCCACACAAACACTTCAATAGCGCACATTTTTCTAGGTTAACATCATATTGAGCGCCATGTAAAGTTGTTACTACATACATCTTTCAGATGAAAAGCCATATTTGAGGTTGATGAATGATAGGTGAGCAGGGCGGCGCTTAGGGATGGGCTAAGGGGCTGAAGCCCCAATGTTTTCAGAAAAGCCCCGAATGTTTTATGACCATGCCCTGTACGCATCATCATCACTGAGTTTTCATGCATTAAAATGATGAACCGAGTTTACTCCCGCCAGGAACCGCCCACGGAAGCTCGTACTTTGACTGACATATACACTTGATAATAAACTTCATATAAACTGGCCAATCATCGATATGAAGTAATAGCAGATATTGGATCTTTGGGCTTAGCCCGGATATCCACTCACCCTAGAATCGCCTCTGGTTTGGATGTCCTGCCCGATTGTATTACCACATAGACCAGCCGTTAACAATCTGTCCATCACGGACTGCGAGTCTCTAGTTCAAGACTGCGCCCCCTACAGTGCAATTCGCCAGGTATACATCCGGCTAAAATATCAGGGTGAAAGTCATCATCGCTGTAGTATAGACCCAGCTCCCAACCCAACTTTGAGAATAGATTAACGGCGATATTTTTTTTATCGCCGATAAGAGTCTCGCGTTAACGCAGCACGTTAACGCCGATAACGGCCCACCACTACTATTTTCACAAAAAATACATGCAATGTGAATTTTTTTTTAGCAAATGATAATATAAATACCTAAATAATATAATACCTTTTCCGTCTCTGCCAAATAAAATAGTATGAAAAAAGGCAAATGCCAAATCTTTTATCTTGAAAATATCTGTAAAAATTTTGTTTTTTATAATAAAATGTGTACACTCACATGTATGCAAGGTGTAAGGGAAATGCTATTATTTTATTCTTATTTTTTTTACTATATATGAAATTGCATAAATACAAGTGTTACATTTCTTACTAGTTTTAAACTGAGAAACTAAACTTTATTTTAAAATATTTTTTGATTACTTTGTATGTCATTGGATACTGTACTGTATATCGGCAAGAATTCATTTTGAAGAGTTACAGAGTATGACATTAGTATTTACACTAGGTTTCCTGAGAGGAATCTCCCGTGCTGTGTGTGATTATGTTTACTTATTTGTGTATGCATGCAAGTAAACGTGTGTGTCTGATTATATATGTGCATTGTAGACTCCCTCACACTCTTACACAAGCCAGAGAGAGACCTCTGGAAATCTGAAACTCCCATATCTCCAGACCGCAGTTTGTTTGGTTTAGTCATCTCCTCTTTCTTTCTGTCTCGCTCCTTTTCTGTGATTGGTATATACACACAGTCTTCTCCTTCATTTGATCACAGAATGCCAGTTCAGCTGAAGACCTTTCCCTTGCCTTTGTTTAATACAGCACATTCAGTGGTGTATATGTATTTTTACAAAAACACACACAGAGTGAAAATGAGTATCATGAATAGAAAGTCATCTGTAATGGTGTTCTCGTGTTGTAAAAGTTTTACCTCTTTCCATTCTCTCTTTCCCCATATCCACAGTCAAAGCACCACACTTGAAATTAACTTTTAATAACTGATCCTGTGTGAGATTTTAACACTTTAAAATGCTGTTAGAAGTGTGACTTTGTCTAAGGCCCTCAGTCAACCTGAATAATTAGTGGGATTCTCCTCGGATTTCAGCATTTGATGAAGAACATATTTTTAAGGACTCAACCAGGAAATATGGTTTGACAGAATAAGACATGCTTAATTACTGGCTTTTATTTCTGGTTAAGAAAACATATGAAGAATCACAAATGGCCCACACCAAACTGGAGCGGTGGTAGCCAGTGGCTCATGCACATGTGAGAGTCACTCAAAGACCCTATAACTTTAGTGCCCTTGATCAAGACCCAAGCTCTCAGTAGGGAGACTGCATTTAGTGGACTGTCAGTTGCTTTGGGTGAATTAAATGCACTGCAACTCATTTACCTTTTCCGTGTCTGCCAAATAAAATAGTATAAAAAAAAAGAAAAGCCAAATCTTTTTAAAACACATCAAAGGAAATCTATTGTTCATTAAATCTGTGTGGTCTTGATGTTTCATCACAGTTGGGGGTTTTCTCCAGCTTGTTTTCTTCCATTATAAAGGAAATAACAGCACGATGGTCAGAAGCAGGGAGAGTCAATGCCCCCTTTAGTGTCCAGAGGTGAAGCTCATTATACTATTGGACACAACTATTTACTGTTGATTATACAATCCTTTTGACATTTTTGTTAGTAAACTATAAAAAAAAAGCTTTTGGCAGATTAAGTTACCTTAATTGTCTTTCCCTCATCCAACCTATCTCACTCCTGTAGCTTAACTTTTAGACACTGCAGGCGACTGTCATATAGATTAGTTTGTTTGTTTGTAGCTAGCTAAATTAAGTTTGCCGTAGACCAGGAAGGAATGCATTTGTTTGTATCTGCTGTAAATTATGGTGTTCCAATTTAAATGGTGATTACCACGTGAGGCTGCTGTTTTTTTTTTTTTTTGTAGTAAGTTACGTTATGGCTACATAAGTGCACTTACCTTAGCGAAACATTTGTCTCACATATCAGCCATTTCTCTGACATGTAGTCGATTTGAGAACAGCAACTGTCTCAGTGGAGCGAGCCATGACAATTCAGCGCCACACGTCCTCCTTCAAGGAAGGTACCGCCCGTCTGCTCAAAGCTTTCCAGAGAATGCTGAGCCTTATGGCAGCGGCTTCGTCCGGTACTTCAGTTGGGTCTGCTTCACATGCGACCCATCCAGTTCTTGCTGAAGCAGAGGGTTCCATCCACGGCCTGGCTTCACGGACGCCACCACATAACGGGGACTCGGGCCTGTGTATCAGCCCTGGCCCATTGGAGGGACCCCTTCTGGCTAAAGCAAGGCGTGATCCTAGACACAGCACACAGAAGGAAGGTTGTCATGACAGACGCTTCCAACAAGGGTTGGGGAGCGCTGAGCGAGGGTAAACCGACCTTCGGACTATGGTCCGAAGAGGAGTCGGGCCTGCACATCAACTGCCTAGAATTGCTAGCAGTGTGTCAGGCCTGTCAATTCTTCCTGCCGGACATTCGGGGACACCACGTGCTAATACGCTCAGACAGCAGATCCGTGGTGTCATACATAAATCACCTCGCTTCGAAGCAACTCTGCATGATGGCGAGTAACCATCTTGTGTGGGCTCAGAACAATCTGCACTCACTGAAGGCGACACATGTGCCGGGCAAAATGAACCAAGGAGCAGACATGTTGTCAAGGAACAATGTCTCTTCAGAGGAATGGACGCTCCACCCGCTCGCAGTTCAGAGAATTTGGGAAATCTTTGGCAAGGCTCGAGTAGACCTCTTTGCCTCCAAAGACAACTCTCACTGCCTAATCTTTTTTACAAGGAGCATGGATGCCCTGACCCACGAATGACCCAGCCTTCCATTCTATGCTTTCTCCCCAGTCGCTCTGCTACCGCAGGTACTCAAGTGAGTCAGGTAGCAACGACACAAGCTGATTCTAATAGCCCCCTTCTGGAGGAACCAACCGTGGGTGTTGGAGTTATTACAGTTGCTGAAAGCAGCTCCATGGCCGATCCCCTTGAGACGGGACCTCCTCTCTCAAGCAAACGGCACGATATGGCATCCACGGCCCGAGTTATGGGCCCTGCATGTGTGGCGCTCGACGGGAGCCTTTCGTCCTCCCAGAGCATGTACTACACACTATGGCAGAAGCTAGAGCCCCATCTACCAGACACCTCTACGCTCTGAAATGGGCCATTTTCTCGACTTGGTGTCAAGACCGCGACTTAGATCTGGTCACCTCCGATGTGTCAGTGGTTCTTTCATTTCTACAGAAGATGCTAGATAAACAGTGTCCCTCATCCACCATCAAGGTTTACGCTGCAGCCATAGTGGCTTTCCATACCCCTATTGCTGGCCGATCAGTGGGCAGAGATCTCTATTAGAGTTAATAGATAACTCTATTTTTATGAGGTGCCAGGAGAATGAATCCCTGCGTCCTCATACAGTTCCACCTTGGGACTTACCAACCGTACTAAGGGCCCTAAAAGGGCCCCCGATTGAACCATTGCAATCCTCGAGCTTCAGAGTACTCTTGTTGAAAACCGCCCTGCTGTTAGCACTGGTGTCGGTCAAGCGAGTAGGAGACCTGCAGGCCCTTTCCGTCAACCCTGTTTGCCTGGAATGCGGGCCCAGCGACTCCAAGGTCGTCCTAAAATCAAGGCTGGGTTATGTACCTAAGGTGCTCTCCACCCCGTTCAGAGCCCAGGTCATAACGCTTTCCACGTTTTCCCCCCCGATGGGCAGCCAAGAGTCCCTGCTCTGCCCTGTCAGGGCCCTGAGAATATACATTGAGCGTTCTGCCTCATACAGACAGTCAGAACAGCTTTTTGTTGGCTTCGGTAACCGCTCTAAAGGTGGCCCTGTTACGAAGCAGAGAATTTCTAGGTGGTTAGTAGATGCTATCACATTAGTATACTCCTCCTCGGGGTTGCAGTGCCCCATCGGAATCAGAGCCCATTCCACCAGAGGCACCTCGTCTTGGGCATGGTCCAGCAGGGTGTCCATTTCAGACATTTGTGAGGCGGCTGGCTGGTCCTCGCCGTCCACATTTGCAAGGTTTTACAACCTAGATGTCCCTGCCTTGCAGGCTAGAGTCCTTTCTGCTTAAATAGCAATCTTTTCGGGTTCACTTGACCAACATTGTTCAAGCCCCTCTTTGCTTGGTCTGTCCATAACTGTATGGACGCCAGGTAACACTTTCGGGATGACACCCAGACAACACCCAGGCCACGCTTGACCCTTAAGGCTCACCCTGTGCATGATGTATTCTATTGACTCCCCTGGGCCTAAACCCACATGAGTCTTGGTGTCGAGTCGTTCCACGTCATAGCACGGCATGATTGAACTGGTTCCCATACTCACAGTATGAGTGAAATATTAAAAGGGAATGTACTCGGTTACTTTCGTAACCTCGGTTCCTTGAGATATGGGAACAAGTACTGTTCCTGGCCATGCTATGAACTGCACGCTCGGTTGCTTCCTTTGAAGAAATCTGACATGCGGGGACAGGCAGCGTGTTATATAGCTAGACGCCCCTCCCATTTTGGTGAGCTATCGCCACCGCCTTGGATTGGTTCGTTTCTTTTACCTTACACGAACCAATCACGTTCAGTTATAACAGCGTGATTGAAAAAGGCTTCAGTGAAGGGGAAAAAATTGATATTTTTTTTTACTTTCGATAACAAAAGTAACCGAGTACATTTTCCCTTAAAACAAGCTAAGTAATCTGCCAATGGGGTAAGCAAAATTATCTTATTTCAAAACGAAAGCAAGATTATTTTGACTTTTTGTTTTCTGAAAAATAAATACAAATTTGATTTAATAATTATTAGATATTTGGACTGGAAACAAGAAAAAAATTTTTTTTTGCAGTTTGTA
Source organism: Gymnocypris eckloni scoliostomus (assembly GCA_027564155.1). Classification (NCBI taxonomy): domain Eukaryota; kingdom Metazoa; phylum Chordata; class Actinopteri; order Cypriniformes; family Cyprinidae; genus Gymnocypris; species Gymnocypris eckloni. Next base: position 879,920 of record CM050416.1, on the reverse strand, counting down.
GCATTTTCTCCCTATAAAGCAGTTTGAATTGCCATTTTGTGTGAAATGTGCTATACATAAATTAACTTGAGGGGACTTCCGGTGGCGTAAAAGAGATGACACACGCTTGAAAGTTAAGCTCCGTCTGATTGTTGCAATAAATCCAGTTTTTATGTAACCAGCTCAATTACAATTAGAGTTTATCAGAATGAGTACGTCAACAAAACATAAGAACACATCCAAAAACGAAAATGCGCGAGAAAGAGACAATAAAAAACGATCACCTAGCCCTGCTAGGCATGCTAAAGCTAGCCCGCGCGCATCCGAACTTTCTGACGTGATGGAAGAACTGAAATTGTTAAGAAAAGAAAATCAAGAGGGGCATAAACAAACAAAAATTTTACTGACAAAATTGGAGACCTCGGTTGAGGATTTGAAATGCCAAATGAATGGGTTGAAGAGCAGAATCGGCGAGACTGAAGAACAGATCGGAGTTGCTGAAGAGACTGTGATGAGGCACGAAAGGGTGCTCCGATAACTCCTGGAACGCGAGGCAGATCTCACAGAAAAGTGCGAAGACTTACAAAATAGACTTCGCCGAATAATTTGAGAATATATCAAGTTCCTGAGGGCTGCGAAGAAGAAAACACAATGGGATTTGTAATAGGCTTGCTTACCACAGTTTTACAACTGCCTCAAGATATGGATATAAAGATTGAAAGAGCACACAGGGCACTTGCAGCCAAACCCAAAGATACCGCCGCACCTCCTAGATCGATAGTAGTGAGATTCTTGGACTATGCCATTAAAGATGCAATTTTACGACAAGCTTGATCACAGATCAATGACCATGAAATTCACACCATGAAACAGCTCAAGACGAAGAATGTACGAGCGCAGTGTGTCTATCCAGCACAGATAAAGATTTACCTGGAAGCGGGAGTAAAAACGTTCCCTACACTGATGGATGCTGCACTACCGCTACGGGAGCTGGGAATTAAAGTTCGAGTGAATGAACGAGAAAGACAAACAAGAGAAATATCGAAGGCAAATGGTCAGTGCAAGGTAAAGGTGGACTTGGATTGGGCACGGCGTCGTTGTCGGACTCGGACCTTCAAGTGTTTCTAAAGATTGAACTGTTTAAAATATGTAGACAGTACACTTAAATGAATATTTAAGCTTCAGAATGTGAGTAAACTCTGGTTAAAAAGTAGAAGAAACTGGTTCTTTGTTCTTTGCATTTCACTCACATTCTTTGTGAAGAACCAGTCCCCCCCCCTTTTTATTTTCGGGATAATAATTGATTTTCTTTAAAACTGACGGACGTTTTTCTGATACTTTGCGGAGTGGAAATCACTCTTGGAGGCAGCCGTGTTTCAAAACAGAATGGCTGCAAGCACTCGGTGCACTTTTGATACCCCAGGGACAGCGCCCCAACTCTCTGCCCTTTTTACATCGGGATTTGGCCTATGGGAGAAGAACTGGACCGAATGGATGTGTGGAAGCCTTGTTCATGTACATAGTTCCTGTTTTTGTTCACGTTAATTACTGGCCCTTGACAGCTAAAGTTTTTTTTTTTTTTTATTACTGGAGCATTGGTTATTAGCACATATAACAGTTATAACGAAGTGAATGGATGATGTAATTTGTGTCAGTTATAATGTGAAAGGACTGAGCAGCCCAGTAAAAAGAAAGAAAATATTTAATCAGCTCAAAAAAATGCAATGCTCTATTGCACTCCTTCAAGAGACCCACCTATCTGATGGGGAACATCTAAAACTCAAAAGAGAGTGGGTGGACCAAGTTTACAGTGCCTCATTTTCTAAAGGGAAGAAGAGAGGTGTTGCAATCATGTTTTCTAAGTCGGTCTTTTTTAATATGGAGCAAGTATACAGTGATAAAGAGGGAAGATATGTCATGGTAGTTGGAACAATTTCAGGCAAGAAAATTACTATTCTTAATCTTTATGCACCTAATGAAGACCATCCACAGTTTTTCAAGAATGTTTTTTATCTAATGGTACAGAAAGGTGAGGGAATGTATTTAATTGGTGGAGACTTTAATTGCGCATTAGATAGCAATGTGGATAGGTTACCAGCAGAAGGGGAACCAAAAGCAAAACAAGTAAAGGTTATTTTAGGAATAATGAGAGAACTAGGTTTAATAGATGTTTGGAGATACCTACATCCTAAAGAGAAGGATTTTACTTTTATGTCACATGTGCATGGCAGTTATTCTAGAATAGACCTATTTTGTACATCTAGAACAGATCTACATAATGTCAAACAATGTCAAATAGATCCCATAACTATATCTGATCATGCACCAATTAGGTTAAAACTTCAAATAGGACAAGGTAAACAGTTTTAAATACTGGAGATTAAATGTGTCAGTAATAAATGATTGTAAGGCCAAAGAAGAAATAAGAGAGCAACTAATTGAATATTTTGATTTGAATGATAATGGGCTGGTATCGCCTTCTATTTTGTGGGAGGGGGCCAAAGCGGTAACAAGAGGTAAAATAATATAAATAACATCCAGGAATAAAATATGAGGTTAGCTAAACAAAATGAGATAGAGAACGAAATCAGGAAACTAGAGATTGAACATAAACAAACAGGAAAAATTTAAATTCTAGAACGCTTAAAACAAGAAAGAAAGAAATTGGATGACTTACATACAAAGCGGAGGGGGCACTTAGATTTGTAAGCAGAAAATATTACGAGATGAGTAACAAAGCAAACAGGCTTTTAGCCTTTAAATTATGTAAGGCTCAAGCAAGCAGAGTTGTTCCAAAAATCAAACACCCGGATACCTCAATAATGCTAACTCAACCAAAGGATATAGTTATTGCATTTGAAGATTATTATAGAAAATTATATGAAGGCCAGAATCTAATAAATAAGGAAGAAAAAGTAAAAAGTTTTTTGCAACCAATTGATTTAAACAAATTAACAGAAGAAGAAGCAAAGGAAATGATATCCCCTATTACGGAAGAAGAAATAAGAGAGATTATATTAAAATTTAAAACAACAAGTCACCAGGGGTAGACGGATTGCCTGGGGAATTTTATAAGGCATTTGTAAATGAATTAGCTCCTAATTTATGTAAGGTATATAATTATGTACTACAGAATGAAGACCCACCACACTCATGGTCTGACGCAATCATTACTGTAATTCATAAAAGTGGAAAAGATCCTACGCAGTGTACGGCTTATAGGCCAATAAGCCTACTATGTCAAGATATGAAAATTCTAACTTCAATATTAGCAAACAGAATTCAAAAACACATAACAAATTGATTAGACCAGATCAGACTGGATTTATTAATGAAAGATATGCAATAAATAGTATAAGGAGAGCTTTAAATTTACAGCAGATTGGAAAATATCACATTTGAACCTTCCTAATCTTAGATATTATTATTTGGCTGCTCAGCTTAGGGCTATCACTGCTTGGCTTGGTGTTGATAAAGAGGCAGAATGGGTTAGTATTGAACAGAATTCACTTCCTGGAGTGTCTCTCTGAAGTTCTGCCAGTCATGGATTTGCAAGCACAAAAGGCAGTGAAGAAAACAAATTTACAAATAAAACACACTATTAAAATTTGGTCCACAGTACAAAAAACATTTAGAGGAGCAATAGCCTTATCACGTGCAATACCCATTAAAGATAGCCCTGATTTTCTTCCTTCTGGATCGGATAGTGTCTTTAACAGATGGGAAAATAATGGTTTAAAAATTATTAATCAGCTTTTTGATGGGGAGACCATAAGATCTTTCTCTGTTATCTAATAGGTTTATACTGAAATCTAATGATTTTTTTTTTAGATATTTACAACTACGACACTATATTACAAGTCATAAACAATGGGATATAATTAAAAGATCTCCAACAAATGTAGAAAAATATTTTATTGATATTATTGAACATGGTTCACAGACTAAAAATCATATAGCCCATTTATACAGAAAGTTAATGCAAGATAAATCTGATGACTCATTCTATATCAAAAGAAATTGGGAACTAGAATTAAATACTATAATAGAGGACAAAATGTGGACAAATATATGTGCCAGCTGTCATAAGAGTATAAGTAGTCAAATATGGAAGGAGTTCGATTGGAAGATGAAGATGAGGTTCTTCAGAGTTCCATTAGTGGTCGTAAATTTGATAGCTGTTCACAATTAGCGCAATGCTGGAGAGATTGTGGGGAGGTGGGGGACTATGTTCATATATTTTGGGAATGCCCCAAAAAACAAGTGTATTGACAGGGGGTTAAAAGGGAGATTAGCAAAGTTTTAGGATATGATATACCAATGCACCCAGTATTTTTTCTGCTTGATGGTTGCCCTCCTGATCAGTTTAGTAAGTCTCATCTATTTGCTCTACATATATTATTAATGGCAGCTAGGAAGATAATCACTGTGAACTGGATGAAGGTGCACCAACCCACTTTGACAGAATGGACACAGAGACTGAATCAGATATATATATTTGAGAAAATGACAGCGGACTTACAGCTGAAATTGGACATTTTTCAACAGACTTGGGCATTAATCGAAACATATCTACTTGGTCTTTGAAATGTTGTGGGGAGGGCCTTTATTTTATTATTTTTTTTTTTGCCATTGCTTGTGATAATCTGTACCTTTACTTATTTATTTGTTTATTTTTCTCTGTTAATATTTCAAGTAAATGTTATGTGTATATTGTTAGGTTTCTAACAAGCTTAATAAAAACACAGTTAAAAATAAATAAATTAACTTGCCTTTACCTATGTTGGCATTTAACTAGTTCAGGTAGCCAAATTTAACCACTCACCCACTTCAATGTTTTTTCAGAGTGAGGGAATGAGTCTCGACTTACTGTTACTGTGTCTCGACTATAGGCTGGAGTCAGGTGCAAATGGTCCTGGTTGAAGTTAGAATCAAAGTGTGATGTGAAGGGGAAGGAAAGGAATGTTTCAATTGTGACAGTTAAAAAAAAAGAATTGAGAAACCAGGCCATGCCAGATGCAGCCTCTGCTGCAAAGAGATCAATTATGCTACCAAACGCTGTAAAAGCAGGACTGCTAAAATCCTCAAAGACTCAACTCACCCCGGTAACCATCTTTTCTGTTTACTGCCATCTGGCAAGCGCTTCAGGAGCATGATGGCAAAAACTGAGAGACTGAGGAGGAGCTTCTTCCCTAAGGCCATCAGGCTCCTTAACACAAACCCAGTTTCATAAACACTTACAAGACTCATTATTAACTGTAAAACATTCATATTCTCATCATCCGTATTGCTGCTATGTGTACATACCCGGTACAACCCGTTTGCACATCCCTCTTGCACATCCCTCCTGTTCATATTACTATTTATTAAGTCCCAATATACTGTTTTTGCACATCTTATTTGTTGTACACTTTTTATTCTATTGCACATTTTACTCTTTATTTATCTTTTTTTACCTATATATATGCTCTTGTGTTGTGTTACTTTTATATAATTTTTATTTTTATTATTTTGCACTGTCCACTGAGCGGACCTGATTTGATTACATTTCACTTCTGATTATACCCTGTATAATTTATTATGTGACGAATAAAGAAACCTTGAACCCTTGAACCTTGAACCAAGGGCTCCCATGCCCTTTTGGCACATTGTAAAAGTTGTTTGTATTTCTGTTTACCAGATACAAAGTTAGTTAGTTTGTCACCTTTTTCACCCCTGATGAGTTTGCACCCCTATAAAATGTAAGTCTGAGCTGTTTCAACTGAAACTTGCAATAACTGATCTTAAAATGTGTCAGTGCATTTGTTTTGTCTCAAGATGCACACTAGTATTGCTTTTTTTCTAAGGCATATTTGTAAAACGAATTAAATGTCCTAATTAAACTATTGGTTAATCCTGGTTTAACCCTGTCTGTGAAACATATTTATGTAATTTTATATATTTTTATTTAAAAGCAATAGCAAAGTTGCAAATAACAAGCATTCAGAACTACAATGTGATTTTCTCTTTTTGTATTTTGTTGTTTAATTGACAAAAATACAGCAGAAGGTAAACAGTATTATGGTTAAGACCTAATGCACTGCTCTAATATATACTGACACATTGTTAGTGGTTCACATTCACTTAAGAAAATAAAATGAAATGAAAAGACTTTTGCTTTTTGACAAGAGTAGCTTCTCTAAGTGTGGCATTCACAGTTGAGTGGAACTGATGATTGGTTTTTGAAAACTTTTGCACCTCTTCATCTCACTCTATTTGTGGACATTGTTGCATTATTAAACAGGTAGCTAGCTCAAGTGTGCATGATAAAAACAGACATATCTTAGCCTGCTGACAATACAGTTGTGTAGTCTAGTTTTTTTGTAGTGAGTATACTGTGATTTTTCCCTCCCAGCCTTATACTCACCCGTCCCAGTGCAGCAGCAGCTTCAGGGGCAGGCTTACGAAAGTAGTTTGTTTCATATCTCCTTTAGTGATTCACATTAGTTAATTTCAAGCTTGAACACTCAATGCTGCGCAAGAGTTGCACAATAGCAATAGTCATCAACAGAAATACGGTGTGATTATCAAAATAAGAGTGCTTCACAACACTGGGTGAATTTATGAATGAAGATGTGAAAGGTCTATCACAAAACCATGTATTCGCACTTTTTAAGTGGGTATATGCAAATCCTTGACCTTTCCTAGTGGGTATATGGCATATACCTGCGTATTACTTAGACTACTCCACTGTAACAATATGAATGTCATTGCTTGTAGAGTGTATTCTGAGCATTTATATAGACATGATGTTTTGAGCATCATGATGAAAAATTATTTATACAGTTTTTGTCACCCATGTTACAGTGTAATTCCATTAATTATCAAACAAATTAAATTACGCTATAAGCAGCTCTACAGAAGGCAATAGTGTCGTTATTCAGCTCAATTGAGTTCAGTAACAATGTCAAAGCTGCAAAGTTAGTGCAAATCAGATCAGATCAGATGAAATTCAGTTTTCATCCGATAGAATGAGTGCAGTTAAATCAATAATAACTTAACTGAAATTATTGTACTGAATTGCTTTTTAGAGAAATAAAGCAAGCCAGACTTAACCTTGCATCTTCCACAGGAGAAGCAGAGCTTAATGTCTCAAGCATATGTAGGCTACCTAACTGCCAGCCACAACTCTGGTTTGCTTCACCATGTTAATCTGTTATAAAAGGTGCGATGATAGCTCCCCCTCTTCTTAAATCATTTTTGCCCTCCTGTCACTGTCCCAGAGACTCACAGTGGTGGTGTTGAAGAGGAGGGGTGCGTTCACTGAGTGCTGTTGACAGCATGTGATGAGGCGCACATGAAGTTAATAGCACCTTGTCACCTCGCAATAAAAGTAGCAGCATGCCTGTCTTCTAAACAGAGACCGATGTGCAAGGTGTTCTCAAACGGTCACAGACGGCCTGGCTCCACACCTCTACATTCAACCCCTCTACATGACCTGACCCATACATACCCCATCAGGAGGAGGTCATTGGTGTTCACATTCTCCCTCGGATATTTTAATCCCCTTTTGAATTCAATAAAAGCCTCCTTGAAGCATCACCACAGAACCACAGTATACAAAGGTCTCTATACTTATGCGATTTTAAGCAGTTGAAATCATTGTAAAATATCGCATGATATTTACATCTAAATATTTACATTTAGATTCAAGTGGTAGCACTTTACTATACATTTTAGTAAAGATTGTATTTGTTATCAGTATAATTAAATAACAAGACACTGCTTTTAAAGCATTTATTAATATAGGTTAATGTTGATTTACACTAAGTGAAAATAGTGATAGATGCTTCTTACACTAAGTGCAAACAGCAATGAATTATATTTACACTAAGTGCAAATAACAATGGATTATATTTACACTAAGTGCAAATAGCAAGATTTTCGTGGTGATATGCTATTTACACTAAGTGCAAATAGCTATAAATTATATTTACACTGTTAAAATAGCAGAATTTTCTTATTGCAAATAGTGGCAATTATATGCACCTCAGTGCTGTAGTACATTATAAACAGTATGCAATAATAACGTTGTAACGGAAGAGGACTGGACACAACGGGTTAGTGAAAGTAAGTTGTTTATTTTATAGCACAGAGAGTTCGGGTGAGGAATCCAGGCAGTAATACGGTTAGTGGTAATGTTATAGATAAGTTCTTGAGCTTGGATGAGAGATAGATCCTTGCCCCAGATCGTTACAGGAACTGGAGAGGACATGAGAGGATGCACACACCTCAGTCTTCCGGAGCCTGGGAGAAACTGGAGAACAGGAGACACAGGAGGGACGAGAAGTGACTAGGAGGAACACAGGAGGTTAGTAGAGCAGGTAAGTATCCACTATAGGTATAGCAATACAGAGAGTCCTCAACGTATGAACGAGATCGGACAGTGAATGTATCAGAGGTGTGTGCTTATATGCTGCTGGTAATGAAGTGCTTGATTCCTGGAGATCTTCTGATCAGCAACTTTTAACAATTCCCAGAGCTAGATTAAAACTTAAGGGTGATCGCGCTTTCTCAGTTGCTGCCCCGAAACTGTGGAATTTGTTACCTGTGAGTATTAGATCAACTCAGACTATCTCTAGTTTTAAATTATTGTTAAAAAGGTATTTATTAACTCAGGCCTTTAATCTCTCTGATTGCTGAGTTTTATGTTCTTTGTGTCTTTTTTTTGTTTGGTGCTATGTCTTTGTCTTTGTATATTTATGAAAATGTTTTTTGTTTGTTGTTTTTAGCTTTTTGGTTTTCTATTTTTGTACAGCACTTTGGGCAACAATGGTTGTATTATTTTGTGCTATAGAAATAAATGAAATGAAATTATTGAAGACAGGTGTTCAGTATTCCGGTGATAGGGATCGTTGTGATTGGGTAGTGATGGAGCCTGGCTGATCCGTAACAAACGTTTTGAGTGTAAATTATAATTTTAATTCAAATTATTAAATGGATGCCGCCTTATTGGGACAATATAAGCCCTTCCTGCACCTACCCTAACCCTACTGACACTTTATTTTCAACGTTTTGATTATTTCCTTCATTTTATTGAAAATAAATGCCTTTCCGATGTGATGTATGGTATTTGAAAAGGGAGGGAAAAAAGTTTGGCAAAAGCTGCATTCAAACATGAAATGAACGCTTTACCATCATTGCAGCTGGAGATGTTTAACGATCCTCTTTTGTAGTGTTGACTTTTTGACTTTTGTAGTGTTGACCCAATCACACATTGAGTCAGTGTAAAAAAGCCTCTGGCAACAAGTCAGGCTATTTGCACAAATAATTTTAATAAATAAGGTTAAAGTTATTGTTCATTATTAGTTTATGATGCATAATGGATTAACTACTGTTAATGAATTGTTATCAGTCAATAAAATTAGCAATTTAACTATTTATATTGCAATTAAGGTGTTTTCACAGTATATTACTCGAGGCAGGGCAATCCATTTGTCCAGACAATGGAGGTTTAGAGAGTTTAAAAGATAAAATAAATAAAATAAAAATAAAACTCATTTCATTCGATGATAGATTTAAAGTGAAAGGTCCAGTAAGTGTTGCTAAAACATGTTTGAAATTATCCAAAGCAGATGAACATGAAACTGGCATAGTTTTGTGTTTTTTGTTGTCCATATTGCAGCAGCTGGGAAATTAAACGACTAAGGAGTGGCACCAAAAGGTTAAAAATAATGTACAGTACCACTTACACTAAACAACTGATAGAGTTAACATAAAACACATTGCATCAAATAACTGTGCTATTTTAGCTTGCTTCTGCAAGTCTTTGAACCCTTTTATCATGACATGAGACTGCTTTCCATGGCGCTAGCAATGCCAGGTTCATGGATTTGACTCCCAGGGAAAGTGAGAACTGATAAAATGTAAATGTGTTAAAACCACAAATACTGATACAACCATAAATGCTATATAAGTTGCTTTGGATAAAATCATCGGTACCACTTTATATTAGGTGGCCTTAACCATTATGTGTCATGGTCCAGCTGGTGTGCCCTGACCGGCCACCAGATGTCTATGTATGTTGAGCACATGGCTTGTTGTTTGTTGTTGGTGCCATGTGCTTTCCTGTCTATTGTCTGTCCCCTCCCATATTGTTACCTAATCATTGTTTCAGTTGCTCCACCTGTGTCTCACTCAGTACCCTCGTTTGTCTCCCTATTTAGCCTCCTGGTGTCTGTAGTCCTGTGCTGATCCGTTGTCTTTCGTCGTATGCGTGTTATGTTGACTGTGCAAACAGTTCCCTGCCTGCCTGCCTGCCCGCCCCCCTGCCCACTTCGGGGTGGTTTTTGTTGCTCTTTTTGTTTTATTTTATTATAAAAAATCCATTCTCTTGCACTTGAGTCCTCACCTAATCTCTCCTCACGCACCCTGACACTATGTTTTTACATTTTAATTAATAATTTTAAACAAAGCACTTATTGTGTACATGCATTGTTTTTAAACAGTACTTTAAAAAAAAATGTAATTAAATGTATAATTACACTGTTGACAAATCCCTTACACCTTAACAACTTAAACCTACCCATACCACCAAAAATGTCCCTATCCTTATACCCGTATCCCAACTCAATAGCAGAAAAAGTGTTTTGCAATACAATTTGAACAAAATAAGTACATTGTATGTATTTTTTATGTAAGTACATTGTAGTTAGGAAGCCTAAAATAAAGTGGGACCAAAACATCTGCCAAATGTAAATGTGATGGGACTCAAATAACTCTGCATTCAAAATATGAGGTACCAGGTGAGATACTATAACAAACAAGCTCCTTCTTCCGGTGGCGCTGCTGAGTTCAGTCGCCTGTGAATTAGCTCCGCTCAGAATTGTGCTTTTATGTGTGTTTCTTTACCTAGTTTTTATTTTTTACTTCTCTTTTGATACGTGTATCGTCTGCAATGATTATGTACGACAGAAGAACACTTTTGGACATTGGACAACGCTATGAAAAGAATACACTTTGGTGTTTTATTGCCAATAGAATTTATTTCAGCTGGAAACTGCAGTGAATTGGCAAGGTTTTGGAGATTCGTAAAAATGTAGGTAGGCATGATTCTTCCAATGAGCCTTGGTTATATTGCAATTCCACATTCACTGACTGAGGGAGTGCTGTTATACTACTTGCAGTCCATGGTAGAGTCTTTGTACTCTCTCTCTTTCCCGTAATAATTTCTTGTCTGCATAGCATCCCTCCATTGTTCTAGCTCTGGCAGACCACACCTCTGCCACAAACACACGCAGACAAACTCTAGCGTGTAACCAGGGTCTCTTTATTTCAACTGACTGTGTGTGTAGTTCATTACATGTGCGCTTGCTGTTTGTTATGACATGCCACCTATGTCAATCAGTTAGTGCGGTGAGAAACCATGCCAAAGCACTGCAATAGTTTGCATGAAGTTTCTCAAAGATTCATATTCTTACATCAGCACCACTGAGCACTGCTGATTTAACACACTTTACAAGAGCTGTTTTACTACAACCGAGGCTCATAAAAAGGCATATTGTAAACATCATTTTAATAAAAACTGTCTTTGAGGTAGCAGTTAGCTCTGACATTATAGCCCCAGACTACCATACAATCGGTGATCGTTTCAGCTGCACATTCTCACAGCTTTGGGCTTTGTGTTTGCAATATGTCAGATCGAGAAGAACTTCCTGCTTATATGACTTCAGGGCATGTTGAATAGTGTCCAGTGTCTTACAGAGAGTGGCGATTGGGAAGCTTGTGCTGGAAGGATCAAAAGCGGTGTAAGTGTAGTGAAATTGAGTCAGAGAGCTTTAGTGGAAGATGGAGTAGTGCTGTGTGTGTGTGTGTGTGTGTGTGTGTGTGTGTGTGTGTGTGTGTGTGTGTGTGTGTGTGTGTGTGTGTGTGTGTGTGTGTATTGGTGGGAGTCTGAGTAGGGATGTGATGAAAGCATCCCACGTGTTGGAGCACAGGGTAGGGCCACAGCGCACAGCTCTCTCAGAGGTATGGAAGCAATTACTGGCACTGAGGGCCCACAGACACCCACTGAGAGAAGTGGTCCCAGAAAAGAATGCACACAGTTCTCTGGAAGGCTAAATTACTTTCGTATGAGGATTAAGAGGGTAAGGTTAGTGTTTCTGTTCCTCTGTGTGTTTTTTCTTTTTTCTTTTTTATTAGGAACAAATACTGAGGCATATTTAATTCAGATCACACATTTAAAATGTAAGAAAACAAGCCACAAAAATACCACTGTTAATTAGACTAATGCTACTCCCCGTGTGCATGCTGAGGAGGCCAGGGAGAGAGTGATGGCCGGCCAGCCACCCTCCAGGCAAAGCAGACTCCGGACTCTTCTCGCATGAGAAGCGAGGCAATTAAAATACTGATGCCTCGATCCCAAACCCCACACCGCTGGGTGAAAGTGTGTAAGCGTGAGAGAAGCCCTAAACCCCCTTGGCTCAACGGTGCACATTGACGCACATGATCGGTGCTTTGATTATTAAACAGAAAACAGTCGCAACGGTATGACCAACTTGGAAATAATTTGCTGTGTAGTGTTTTAGCTTTAGACAACAAAGCATTTACCACTACAGCTTGCATCAATACATGCTCGCAATGCAAAGACCATTTCACAGAAATTATGACAACTTAAAATTTTATTTCAGCCTATGTAGAGAATTACTGAACAAATACATTAAACAGAGGCAAAAAAACTGAAATTATGCTGTTCAGTAGAATAAATTATTATTATTATTCATATTGTTGTTGTTTATGTGCAGATACTTCTGCTGGGAAGGATGGTCCCATATAGGGATTGCATTCTTGTAGCTCATCTCATTGCTAAGTGAGTTCCCCATTTCTCTTCTCTGATTTTCTTTTTTTTTCTTCTTTTTTTTTGGATGAAGACAAAAAAAGGAAGCAAACATAATACATGATTCCAGTATCATTGTCAGTTGTAGACATGTGTCTGATATAGCCAATATAATTTAAACAACTTTGAAACTATTATCAACTATTCACGGTTAGAATAATTTGTTAGGTTACATAGAAATTATTTTCTTTTCTTCAACACCAAGCTGACTGAGTAACTTGTTCAAGGAAGTAGCTCCACTGTAGTGGATGTAGATGAACATGAACTAAAATATTTTATGCATCTTTAATGCACTCTTTTTAAGTCATTGTAGTAGAAAAGGATACTTCAAAAAAATATTTGTAATACATTTGTAATAGCAACCAAATCTATCTATTGTACATGTACCAACTTTTACTGTAAATGTTCTTACACATAATACATTACTACATACTGCTGAAAACCATTTATGATTCATTAAGACAGTCACCTGATTGGTGACAAATCGAATCTAATTTGAACAAATCTAAGGCAGCTGTAGACTTTTACAGCACGGCTCACAGTGACACAGCAAGCTTCAGCGTGAAACGCGTCTAGACAATAATGGAGTAAAATGTCTCCGGTTAATATCGTAACCTTGGTCGTGGTGCTTCTTCCCAGGTCTCTTTACACTTTTCCCCACACATACGGACCCTGGCCACCGCGGTCGGGCCTGGTGTCCCTGCACTGCGATATGCATCAAAGAAGACCTCGATCTCACGGTCTGCTGCTTTTAAACTGGTGCGGGTGATGGCTCTGAGGTGACGACCTTGAGCAGATCTGCACCTGGCTGTCACTACAGTCTGACTATGCTATACGACCTAGTTGAACACCACTTTGTAGGGGCGTAAACGACTGACGTAATAGTCCAGCGAAATCTGGAAGCCTGATAGCAGGGGCGTCAGGTGACTCCTCGCCTTTGCACGCTTTTCCCCACAGGGTCATCCGGTGACACTTCGAGACACGGCAGCCACTGATGAGGGGCTGGAATCGTGTGAATAAGAGTGTCCCTCTACCCACGACAGTCGCTGATGTGGGGCTGGTTTCATGTGAATGAGAGTGTCCTCTACACACGGCAGACCGCTGTTGGGGGACTGGTATCGTGTGAATAAGAGAGCAGTGTCTACCAGCCACGGCAGCCACTGATGAGGGGAGTAAGAATTGAAAGAAAGAAAATATTTTCAATGTTCGGGTAAACCGCTATATAGCTGGTGCCGCTATAGAGTTAGAACAGGTGTCCTGACATTTTATCCTACCCGTCAGATTTTCCTACCTTGGCTTACTGCGCATGTGCGCATCAATATTGCATCCTTTTTCTCACGCTTAACAACAATATTTAAGGTATCTGCATTGGGTTGTGGTATGTGTACACATTAATAAAACATAATTTAACAGGTAGCATTTTTCATTGTCGATTTGTACTACCCACTGTTTTAATGGGAGGTAGCAAAATCTGACGGGGTAGGACAAATCGACAGAACACAGGTTTCATAGGAAGAATGATGTGCGCCAAACGAGACGTAAACCGAATACTCCAATGGTTGCGGACAAAATAGCTAAACCCGAGAGCCAACGCAAATGTAATGACGTGAAATAAAAGGTCATTATGTATTAAAGAAGAGTGGCTTGATTAACGTTAAGTGCTGGAAATAGCGGAGGATGGGCACAGAACCGTAACGAAACTCTGAGATATTTACAGTCACACGTAGCCTATTGTTCATAGCGATGTTTAGATAGAATTCACGTTCACTTTTTTAAATAATATTTAACTTATAGATCTCAGTTTAAATGCTTCAGTTTGTTTTCTATTCTCTTCTATCAGTTTAAATGCCTCAGTTGTTTTGATATTATATTATGTTATTATAAACTTAATAAATTTACCTTGTTTTTTTAATGGAGTCACTCATGCTCATCTAGGCTGTATTTATTTGATCAAAATACAGAAAAAAAACAGTAATATTGTGAACTCATAGGCTATTGCAATGTCTAATATCAGGCCCGGATTAACACAGTGTAGTGCCCTAGGGTGAGCACATTTGAAGTCCCCACCCCCCTCAAAAATTCAGGAGCTCCTTCTGATCAAAAACTCAAATTAGCCTTCCCATTACACAGTAATATTTGATTCCTTAAAGTGATTTACAGGGGCATTTTTTGTAATGCCATTTATGTTTTATTTTTTATTAAAAGTATGTAATTATGTCAAATTCAAAAATCTATATTTATAAGCTTTTCCAAAACAATTTATTTAATTACAGAGGCTCGGAGGTGAGATGGATGTTTTAAATTCAAAACAATGTTGTGAGATTAATGTTTTAAATAACAATTTTGAATATATAACTATTTTTTGATTGAAATGATTTAAATAACTGAAATTACACTTTAAACATAAAACTAAAATTGCCAGCAGGTGGCGACAAGTCACTGGTTTTATCACTGAATCATTCATTTTATAATATTGATTCCTTTGAACAGCTGATTCATTCATAAACGAAACAACGCTGTATTTGAATGGAGATGCGCAGCAGCTCAGCTGTGACTGTTTGAAACTATTTTCCTTGACGAAATAGAGCAAAATCAGGCAATATTGTTAAATTCATACAATGTACATCGCTTTATATTAACTTATTGTTTATTGAACTGTTGTATTAATTTAATATCACATTTGCAAACTCCCTTATAATCTTTAAAAGCTGTCACTCACTTCAGTTCTTCGCAATCTTACAAAGCTCCATTATAATCAAAGAAGCTCTCTATACTGCACACCGAATCTCTTATTTACACCCTGTCTACACTTTGTTTGTTATAACGAGAGGATTTGTGAGCTAAACTTGGACAACTCAGCAATGAACTAAAGTATTTTGAGCTGTGAGTGGATTCTGATTAACATTGCATTCAAGGAATCAACATATGTTGGCGATACATTACTCAATGCTTCACAAACCTTTGAAGCTCCCTCAGCGCAAACACAAATCGCTAACAATCGTAGGTATGTTTTAAAAGTCGCACGCAGTACTTTTAAGTCTCACTGTAGAGCCCTGGCTATGTGCCGTGATATTTTCTCTTTTTTAAATGTACGTTTTGCACAACCACTAAACTGATGCTGCTTATCCATTGTGAATTGAATATTATAAATTAGCGGGCTCAACTCTGACTGGGGGGGAGGGGGCACATACACTGTGACCTGACCCAATCGCAGTTCTTTATATGCGTGCATATATGTATACATTGTTTCATTAACTGTTCATTTTCTATGCATTGCATCTCTTCCAACTAAATAATATATATATATATATATATATATATACATACAAAACATTAGTGGTGCAACGGATCACAAAACTCACGGTTCGGACTACGGATTTTGAGTCACAGATCGGATCATTTTTCGGATCAGCAAAAAAAGTTGTGTAACTAGCTTAACCACTAAAGTCAGTAATAAAACAAGAACAATTACACAAATTACAAGCATAGATGAACAGCCTACAACATACAATTATAAATAAAAACAGTAACAGTAGTTAGTATTCATGTGCAGAAATGTTAAAATTAAGTGTCCTGCATAAGTTAAATACAGATGATTAGCAGACAGAAGCAGGTATTATAGGCAGCTGTCTCTTAAAACATAAAACATGTGTATGTATCCATCCGTTGAGGCATTGTCTGTAACGCGGTTTCTCAATCTTCTCAATCGCGCCCCTCTCTCTCTCTCTCTGCATGTGCGCACTTCACTGTGTGCGGCAGCGGCTGAGCACAAAAAACGGAGCGCGAATCCCGAAACGCATGCAAATGATAAACTTTCACTCTATGGTGGTTAAATTTATGAGTTAATCCGCGAATCACATGCGTGCCGAACCGTCGGTACTGGTCCGTACGGATCACGGATCATCTATGATCCGTTGCACCCCTAAAAACATGAAAAATATTTTAAAGGTCTAGTCATTATCTTAATCATTGGTGCCCCTATTGGCTGGTGCCCCAGGGCACTCGCCCAATCCCATCTATGGATAATCCGGCCCTGTCTAATATTGGTTTTCTATTTTAAAATGTATTCCTGTAAAGCAAAGCTGAATTTTCAGCATCATTACTCCAGTCTTCAGTGTCACATGATCCTTCAGAAATCATTCTAATATTATGATTTATTATCAGTGTTGAAACTGTTGTGCTGCTTAATATTTTGTAAAATCTTTTTTTTCTTTGATTCTTTGATTAGGCTAATAAAAAGTTATAAAGAACAGCATTAATAAAAAATTAAATTCTAATAATATAAGTCTTTACTATCACTTTTATCAATTTAACATATCCTTGCTGAATAAAAGTATTAATAAAAAAAAAAATAAGAAAGAAAAAATGTACTGACCCCAAACTTTTGAATAGTAGTGTATATTGTAACACTAATTTATATTTTGAATAGACACTGTTCTTTTTAACTTGTTATTTCTCAAAGAATCCTGAAAAATATCACAGGTCCCCAAAAATATTAAGCAGCACACATTTTTCTAACATTGATTATAAATTAGCATATTAGAATGATTTCTGAAGGATCATGTGACACTGAAAATCAGCTTTGCTTTGCTTCACAGGAATAAATTATATTTTAAAGTATATTAAAATAGAAAACTTTTATTTTACATTACAATAATATTTCACAGTATTATCTTGTGAAATAATATTCAGTATTTTTATCAAATAGATACAGCCTTGATGAGCCTAAGACACTTTTCCCAAAGATCCCAAACTTTTGAACGGCAGTGTATTGTACTGCAAAAATGTTTTCTCAGGTAACCTAAAATGTACATAATTTAGTTACATCAAGGGTCAAATCAAATATAAATAGCACATTAAAGTTAAAAGTTACACACTTTTTTTGGGGCGCGCTGTACAGGTCTGGTATAAAGAATGTTTTTGCTCAGGTGGCTGAAATGTCCACCTAGTAGAGAAAAGTTTTGCTCAGCAAGAAATTTGAGGGAACATTGGTCACGCCTCGTTCCATGCTGGGGCACCGGCGCCATTCTGGGAGGATCACTCTCTGCTACAAATGCTTAAACTAATATGGATACCTGCTTATCTTCTATTTTGTTTTTACCTTGAAGTAAAATATTCACATTCTTCATTTGATTGCATGATAATTCGATTTTTTCTCGTAAGTTTTGTATAATTTTTTTTACTATGTTGATCTGATTAGCATTAGCTAATTAGCATTAGCTCACTGCTGCTTCAGTCATCATATGGTAGATTATCCAAATAAAATGTTTGTTCAACAAGCTAACAGATGTCGATCCATGTATTTGTTGGAAAGCATTTTAATGACAAAGTATAATTGTTGTCATTGTAAATATAAATTTTCAGTGGCCACAGAGGAGAATCAGAGATTGTAGGTCACATTCAGCAGACAGACACAAGCACACTGCATTTTTACCTCTATTTCAACAAATGACAACTAAAATTAAATCCCTGGAAGCTTGTGAACAGTTTTGTAGCATTTTAAAATGCTGGTTTAATGTAGTAAGACAGTGATGCTAAAAGACATGCAGATGAGCCCAGAATATTATCAACTAATTACACAAAGCGTTTTCCTCCCTTTAGATAATCTGCACATAGTATGCTTTACAGTTTTGTCTTTATCACTATCTTGGTACCTTAAGCAATGTTAATTCAATTCAATTCAATATTATTTGTATAGCGCTTTTTACGATACAATCATTGCAAAGCAACTTCACTGGAAATTAAGTTTCTAAAATACATTTATATTGTAGAAATTCAATATAAATAACTTATGGCAAAATTTGGTTAATTCAGTATAATCAGATTATTAATTCAGTAGAGTCGCTGATGGTTGGCTTCCTCTGAGGTCCTCCGAGGGGTTGGTATCATCTCTTCTCAGGTGTTCGGTCATCTCAGATCATTTTTTATGGGTTGGATCCAGACTGAATCTTGTGTAATTCCTAGTGGCAGAAACATAGAACCAAAAAAAGACAATTAGTGTAGCTGTCACGAATCCGGTTCATGAGCTCACGCCCACTCACCACATCTCTTGCACCACACTACAGCTGCACATCACCCAAGGACTGCATTTCCCATCCACCATTGCACTAATCACACGGCTGTCACCAATCACTCATTTGCACTAATTACACAGCTTCACACCGTCAGGCACGCTTTATAAGCCTTGGACTTCATCTCTCTCATTGCGAAGTCTTTTTAGCCCCATCTGACATTTCCGAGCGTTTACCCTAAGTGTGTTTCCCTGTTTGTTACTTGGACTGTTCTTACGACTCTGACCGTTTACTGCCTGCCCTTTTGACCCTGCCTGCCCTTCGGATACTCTCTCTGTCTGCCGCCTGCCCCGACCTTAGCATTGCCACTGTTGATGAGTCTGCCTTGCCTACGTTACACCTGTTACTGTCACAGAACTTTGCCTGTCTGACCTCCTCTTGTTTATATTAATAAAGCTGCATTTTGGATCTCAACGCCCTGACCCCTCTCAATACAGAAGACTTCGCCACCTCAGATCCAGCGGTTTTATTTCTGCTACCCAGCCCAACCATGGACTCACTAGACCAACTCCTACATCTTCACCAGGGAGGCCTGTCCATTGAGGAGTATGTTCACCAGTTCTGTGAGCTGTCTGACAAGGTACATTTTGGTGATGTTTTCTTAAAAGACATTTTTCGTTTCGGACTAAGTGACCTAAGTCATGGTTACCTGAAGGAAAGTTCGATGTTAGTTTAACTGATTTCATGGACTATGCTTTGATGGTTGCTGGCTCTTCCTTTACTGTGGGTGTCTTGGAAGAAAAACGCAACACCGCGTCTGAGACTGAGGTGGCGGACACACCAGAACGCACGCACAAAATGGCGGCCACAGCAACCGGTCACATCATTACTGCCATTCATGAATCCGTAAAGTAACAGCTTCTCATTGTGAGCCCAATCAAGTCACAGCTGATCTACCTGAGCCTCATAACAGGGCTGCCAAGCCAGAATCTGCTCACGTCATGCCTGCCAAGCCAGGGTCTGCTCTCATCGTGCCTGCTAAGCCAGGGTCTGCTCTCATCGTGACTGCCAAGCTAGGGTCTGCTCTCGTCGTGTCTGCCAAGCCAGGGCCTGCTCGCTTCATGTCGGCCACGCCTGAGTCCCCGGCCAAGATGGCCACCAAGCCTGCGGATGCACCTCTTTGGCCAGGACTGATTGCTTGTGTGTTGGACGCACCACTGGTGTCGGTGCGAGCAGCTGGCATTCCCAGAGCCGCAGCATTGACCGTTCCAGTGTCACTTCACGTCTCCGCTGACCTGCCAGAGTCACTTCATGCCTCCGCTGACCTGCCAGAGTCACTTCACGTCTCCGCTGACCTGCCAGAGTCACTTCACGTCTCCGCTGAGCTGCCAGAGTCACTTCACGTCTCCGCTGACCTGCCAGAGTCACTTCACGTCTCCGCTGACCTGCCAGAGTCACTTCACGTCTCCGCTGACCTGCCAGAGTCACTTCACGTCTCCTCTGATCTGCCAGAGTCTCTTCACGTCTCCGCTGACCCTCCAGAGTCTCTTCACGTCTCCGCTGATCATCCAGAGCCCACTCCATCCCAGGAGCTCGCAGAGTCCGCTCCAGAGCCCGCTCCGTCCCAGGAGCTCGCAGAGTCCGCTCCAGAGCCCGCTCCGTCCCAGGAGCTCGCAGAGTCCGCTCCAGAGCCCCTGCAGGTTCCGTCCGGCTCTCCTTTGTCTCCGCTGGTTCCGTCCGGCTCTCCTTTGTCTCCGCTGGCCCCGTCCGGCTCACCTTCGTCTCCGCTGGTTCCTTCCAGTTCAGCGCCACCCGAGCGCCCCCGAGACTCAGCACCTCCAGAATGCCCCCTGACGTTCGCGCCTCCAGAGTGCCTCCCTGAGGTAGTGGATCTCCCCAATAACTTTTTGGGGGGGAGCTACCCGCCATTGCTCACGGAGACTCCGGACCCGCCCCTGATCCATCATGGCTGCCCGAGGCCCCGGATCTACCATGGCCGCCTAAACTCCCTGCCTCGGTCCTTGAGACTATATGTGCTCTCTTTGCCTCTTGTGTCTCAGTTTCCTCTAGGTCCCAGTCTCTGCCATGGGTCTCTGCTCCGCCCTGGTGGGCTCCGGTCTCGTCTGCTCCGCCCTGGTGGGCTCCTGTCTCGTCTGCTCTGCCCTGGTGGGCTCCGGTCTCGTCTGCTCCGCCCTGGTGGGCTCCGGTCTCGTCTGCTCTGCCCTGGTGGGCTCCTGTCTCGTCTGCTCCGCCCTGGTGGGCTCCTGTCTCGTCTGCTCCACCTTGGTGGTCTCCAGTCCCGCCTGCTGTGCCCTGGTGGGCTCCGATCCCGTCTGTTCCGACCCGGTGGGCTCCGGTTCAGTCTGCTTCGCCCAGGTGGGATCCGGTTCCGTCTGCTCCGCCTTATCACTCTGCCGGCTTTGCCTCGGTTCCTGGTCTTGGCTCTTCCACATAGACCTGGCCCTCCGTCTCCTCCCCCGATTCCACCTCTGCTCCACCGCCCTCCTGGATTGTTCTATGTGTGGAGCGTCTGGAAGCCGCTCTTTGGGGGCTCTGTCTCGAATCCGGTTCATGAGCTCACGCCCACTCACCACATCTCTTGCACCACACTACAGCTGCACAGCACCCAAGGATTGCATTCCCCATCCACCATTGCACTAATCACACAGCTGTCACCAATCACTCATTTGCACTAATTACACAGCTTCACACCATCAGGCACGCTTTATAAGCCTTGGACTTCATCTCTCTCATTGCAAAGTCTTGTTTAGCCCTGACTGACATTTCCGAGCGTTTACCCTAAGTGTGTTTCCCTGTTTGTTACCTGGACTGTTCTTATGACTCTGACCATTTGCTGCCTGCCCTTTTGACCCTGCCTGCCCTTCGGATACTCTTTCCGTCTGCCGCCTGCCCCGACCTTAGCATTGCCACTGTTGATGAGTCTGCCTTGCCTACGTTACACCTGTTACTGTCACAGAACTTTGCCTGTCTGACCTCCTCTTGCATATATTAATAAAGCTGCATTTGGATCTCAATGCCCTGACCCCTCTCAATACAGAAGCTGTCAATTGGCGTAGCTGTCGTTCCATCCAGGAACAACCCTGGATGAAATGATCTATTCAACCCAAGCTAAAGCATGATAATGTGCGTTTGATCAGATATACCTACAGTACAAGATTGTTAAGCGTTATTTTCGCTAAGCATTCTAATGTCCCTGTTCAAGTTCCGCTAATTCACAAGCCAAGTGAGAGTCATACTTGCAAAGGTGATGTTAGTTATTAAACCAAACACAATCAAAACTTTCAAAAGCATGTGGCAATATGATTTTTTCTATTGAGGGACAGGCAGTGGGTTAATCTGTGACATTATTAATAGATTTAATATCTGGCATCTTCTCATCATCTCCGCGACAAGCTTCCCTTGGTGTTTTTACATAGAGAAAAGGCAAAAAAACATACTGCACTGTCCAGTTTTCTCTCAGAACGATGATCGGAGTCAATTTTGCAATTCTCAATGCAAAATTAATGACATACAATGGTGATATATTTCACAATCATGACGGAAAATCTAAATACTGGCCTAAATCAATAGTGGAGCGGCACCGCAATCCTCCCAGTATGGTGCATAAACAAAGCAGTTTCCCAGAACTCAATGCGACGTGATGTCAGCTTCACATTATCTATAGGTGTGTGCATGTACATGAGCTGCCTAGGTCTCCAGCGTGACTTTAGATCACAGTGTCCATAGGTTGCCATACTCCATGGGTCCAATTATAATTTTTTGTCTGAATAACTGTGATAACTCCTTGTTAATATAAATATCCTTAAGCAACAGGCATTAAGTCTAAGAGTTTGAATTTTTTTGTAGAACCGTTGATATAATCCAAAATCATGTAATTTATATTTCCAATGTTTCAAAGCAGTGAGGTTCAAGTATGCAGTAACTTTTATTTACGCTCTCGGATTTTAATTGCAAACATTGATTGTTATAAACTGCATTTAGTTTTTTACATTTAAAATAGCTTTTTGTCAAGATATTTTCTTATATTTCAAGGATGTGGAACACTAACTCTCGTATGCACAATTCTTTTTACCTGAAGAAACAGGGGCTGTTATCTTTTCACTTTGAATAATAATATATAACAATAACAATAATAATAATAACAACAACCATAATAACAATAATAATAATGTATATGTTGCCTGGGTGTAGATCTTGTTGTCTGTTGCCTGGATGATACCAGAAAATGATAAACCAGTTGTACAGAAATCAAGATATTTGCTGGAATTTATGAATGCCTTCAAAGAGGACTGAAGTGTGTAGATGGCTATGAGCCAATGGATGCCAAAAGACGTTTAGATCTGTTTATATATATATATTAGTGGTGATAAAAAATATCGCCGTTAATCTATTCTCAAAGTTGGGTTGGGAGCTGGGTCTATACTACGATGACTTTCACCCTGATATTTTAGCGCGGATGTATACCGAACTAGAGGCTCGCAGTCCGTGATGGACAGATTGTTAATGGCTGGTCTATGTGGTAATACAATCGGCAGGACATCCAAACGCTCATCTATCATTCATCAACCTCAAATATGGCTTTTCATCTGAAAGATGTATGTAGTAGCAACTTTACATGGCCGCTCAATATGATGTTAACCTAGAGAAATGTGCGCTATTGAAGTGTTTGTGTGGAAGCTTTGCGCAGGACAGGGGCCACTTGCTCTTAAAATCTCTTAAAGTCATTTTTGGTCATACAGATAAAAGTAGCCTAATACATCTTTCGAATCTGTAAAGACTCTACGTTATTTGTGTACACTCAGAATAACAACGAAAACGTTGCGCTTTTAAGCAAACAGGATGCACTTTAGGTCTCATGTGAACTTGAGAATTCACTCCCGTGTCACCCTCTGCTTCAACCTGTGTGTATGCCTACGTTGTGAAATTACCACATCAGACGTGACGTGCTAACATGGATGCAGCTATGAAGCCGGGTTTGCTTCAGGGAAAATTTATTTTTAAGAAGCTTCCCAATGGAAAATGTAAACAGTTCATCACGACCTCTTATGTAGGCCTACAGTTCAAAATTCATGTTTAACTGAATAAACAGTTAGTAAACACAAGTACATCTTATTGAACATAGTTTATTTTCATCACCAATTATCATAGTAGAACAGCTTTCTCAAGCAGTTTGTGATGCATTCTGGAAACAGGAGATGAGCCCCTGGTCTAATGCGCCACCTGGCTTGAGAAACCCGTTCTCAAAGACTTACTTTAAGCCATTATTTGGGTAGCACACATATTCTGAATGCCTTCGGCAGAATTCAAATGAGCCATTTTAATCTAGATTAATCTAGATTAAAAAAATTAATCTATGCCCACCCCTAATATATATATATATATATATATATATTCTTCTGCTAATGCAGAAGGAATACCATACAAAAATACTCAAATTGTTTCCTGCAATACTTGTTCAACAGTGCTGTATCAGCTACTGGGTGAAAACAGACAGCATGACCTGTAGCTTGATTTTACTGTAGGACAAATAACTGATGAGATTCTTTAAAAAAAATAATTTCAGCATTTTGTTCTTAGATAGATGCTTCTAACTAAAGTGACAAACAATGCATTTCAAGGTACTTTTACAATTATTATTATTATTATCACACATTCCTATAACCTTGTAAGCACCATCAAAGCACATCACTGACACATTAAAATTCATTACTCAAATGACTAATTAAAAGTCATTTACCAAGGTAATAATTAATGGAATGAAATTGATGAGTGAATATTGAATATTAGTAAGAATGTAAGGCAGAGTAAAGGGTATTCCTTTGTCGCTAATTGCATTTGGGTTCTACAAACATGCTCCTCCCAAAATGTTACAGATTCCATGAGTTCACAGACCTAGACTAAGGATACAGATGTATGAAAGGTGGCATATTTTGAGAAGAGGCTCAGTTGATATTTGTTTGCTCATAGACCTGCAGGCATTCTCCCTCACCATCAGAAGTGATTTAATGTGGTGCGCCTATCTCCACTATCTTTAGTAGAATGCTGTAGTGTTAGGAGTCTCTGCTCCCACTACTCTGACTTTAGGTGCACATCACTCAGTTGCCAGCAAATAAGACAGCCATCTGCTTCTGGAGCCTCCTACTGCTGCCTCATGTCCACAGCAACCCACTCCAATGTGCTTCTTGCTCATCTAAAGATTTCTCTGCCTCCTTCTTTCTTCTGTGTTCTCTACTCGTTTCTTCCCTCCATTCCCGTCTCTTTTACTATGCTGTCCAGACACAATGCTGCACATTTCCTTTAGAGTGTTTGACAGTGAAGTCTGGAGGCAAAAAGGCTTTGGGTGCTTAGCCACACATTCTGGTTGGCAGAAAATGTGTTGGCTGAAGCACAAATAATAGCACTTGGGGTTGATGATGACTTGTGCAGTCTTCCTGTCCGAATGAGGTAGAAACCTGCAGAGAGAGAAGTTAATAGCTGAAAGAAGGCACTATCCTCTCTCCTCCTCTTTTACATATCCAAACTGAGAGACAGAGAGAGAGAGGAAACAAAACACAAATGAGACAGTTAAAGCACGTGAAAAAGGGTTATGAAACTGTTTTGGAAAATACGTCTTGATACTATCCTCAAAGTTAATGGCAGTCTGGACTAAAAACAGTAGTGGCAACATTTTGGCTCTGACAACACACAACAGTAATTATTCATAGTGAGAGTCATGGCTTCCAGGGGTTGAAGATTGATTATGTTTGATATGCTATTTTGTGTAATCTGTCTCTGGCTGGGACCCATCCAAATTGGCCAGAACTGGAAAAAGGAGAAGTGTCTTCTCAAATGAGAGAGAGAGAGAGAGAGAGAGAGAGAGAGAGAGAGAGAGAGAGAGAGAGAGAGAGAGAGAGAGAGAGAGAGAGAGAGAGAGAGAGAGAGAGAGAGAGAGTGTAAATGTAGCTGGTATTTCAGCAGTATGCCTATCTTTAATTAGTTGCAATGAGTTTTAGCCCACAAAGAATGTTACACACCGGGACGAATATCCGACGTTATTCGCCAGCGCAACGCGTTTGTTGTGTTCACACCCAAGCGATTTTCGCTGACGATGAGCCGAGTGAACATGCAAATTCATTCCCTGACATTAGATGGCGCTTAATGTAAAACAGAAATACCCCGGTACACAAGGTGGCGCTGCGCAACTTTACGCTTCTGACACTCGCTTGTCACTCAGAAGAAGAGAGCAAGTATTTACACGCTTGTCAAAATCATACAAATTTGTCATAAAGTTATTTGTGTTCAGACACCAAGGAGACCAGCAGCTCTACATTCATCTTGCCTTGCATCTTCTTTGTCTTCTTATTTCTTCCCGGCAGTGTAGATCTCACCGTCGTTTAGATTTTTTTTATAGTAATACAAATAATTTAGTTCAGTTAGAGGACACTGCTGCTCAAAGCAGTGCACCGAACGAACGAGAGCCGTGCATCACAGTATTAATTTGTACCTGTATTTTAAATCAAACATTGTGTTTGGGGTTATAATTGATGGGATTAATTTCCTGAATATAACGCGTAACGGTCGGTAACTCTGGTGCAGTTTGAACGGGAGCGGGCGGTCTAACATTATCCCGTTCCTGACGTCCTTTTAGAACAGCATATCTGCGCTTTATTCTTATCGAGCTCCGGTACAGCCTGCACTCGGACCGTTAGGCTGCAGCACGAACCAGTGCTTCGTTTTATTTGCGGGGGTCTGAGCAAAGCATGTGCAACGCTGCAGATATAATATACAGCTCTCAAACAGAACTGGCAGGTTGTGATGGTGACAGATCAGAATAAAGATGGAGTGAATGCGATGTCATTGAAGGACGTTCAACTATCTTTCCTTTTTTCTTTTTTTTGTATTATGCTTATTCTATCATTTTAAATGACAGACTGTCAAATTTATTTATTTTTCTCTGCTGCACTTTTCACTGTGTTAACAGCAAGATGTTAAATGAATTTCGTATTTTGACAGGACTTGTATACTATATAAAATATATATTAGGCTAAACCTACATTTTTTTTCCTATTGTGTTGTAGGCTGAATGTTAGCATAAACGAATTATATCCTGACAAAACGAATAAAAATAAGGATTACAATTTTTATATAACTTTTTTCTCTCTGTGACACTTTATTTCGTGTTGGCAGCAAAATGTTATTGACATTTTTCTGTCAATAAATACAAGACGAATAAAATAAATACAATTTTATGCAGACTACACTTTTATTTGTTAGCCTAACTATCTGTTCAAGCAGAAATATGAGTGAGCCAGAGCGCACATACAGTTCGTTTGCGCATCATAACGGACATAACGTGCGCCTAATGCACGATCCTGTATGTCACTGTAATCATCTTTTCCTTGATTACAATAGTCGTCCATCAAAACTTGTGTACTAGTGTGACACTGGCTTCTTTTATCCAACTGAGAGATGTAGTTTGCGTATCATATGATTATACAGCGTTTTTGAGCAACCGTTCAGTCTGTATTACACACGATGAGAAATATGTGCTGCTCCGAAACACAGAATATGTAGAGAGGTGGTACTGTTATTTATTTATAGGCTATATATTTTTTACATGACTTAACATACGAGTCATAATATTAGTGAATATATTATATTGTAGTTTTATCTCTCGCCCCCCTGGTTGAGAAACACTGACCTAAAGCGTGATCTTCCAGCATTGTCTTCCTGATCGATCTATTAGGCATCCCTGATCTAAGTGATGTTAAAAAAAAAAACATTCGTTTCTCATTTATTTGAGAATTTATTTGCTGATTTTTATTTGATTCAAACAGTGCTTGATGCAGAATTGCTGCTGATATTAAAGTCAAAGTAAAACACGCACGGCGCTTACAGGCTATTGTAATGAGAATTTATTTGCTGATTTTATTTTATTTAAACAGTCCTTGACGCAGAATGGCCGCTGATATTAAAGTCAAAGTAAAACACATACAGGCGCTTACAGGGTATTGTAATGTAACTCCCCATCGTGTGTAATGGGAACATTTCCTCACCGTCACAACCCTAGTGCTCAGCAAGACTGTTTTGTGTTTGAGCGCCCCAGGTTGTGACTGTAACTTCAGCTGCTCCAGACACGTGAGCAAAAGCGCCAATCTCATTGGTCGGATAGTTTTGACGCCGGCGTCAAACCAAAAACGAACCCGAGGCGTTTAAAAAATGACGTTTTTACGCGTGGCGTTTTAGGTGTCGGTGTGCACACTCACATTGGCGCCCTTTGTTTAGTCATGAGGCGTTAAACGTCGGCGCCGTGCGAAATTCGTCCCGGTGTGTACGGGCCTTTAGATACAATAATTAATCTTTTAATAAATCGAAACATAGAGCAAATATATGAATAAGAGATGTCTTAATAGGACACGAATAGACATATGCGTTCACACAATGCTTAGAGACTTGTGGGGATGTATGGGTTCCTGAACTACGGAGGCTGTAGTGACGTCATGGTATACCATTGTAATACCACAGGTTGGCATCTGAGGTGAAGGCAGTTCTAGAAGGAACTTAGCAATATAAATTTGAATGCATGAAAAAAAAAATGAATTCAAATCGATTCATATAACTGTCATTTTAAACATGAAAAACAAAGACTTTCAAGATTAATTTTGAAAGTTGGTTTTCATGTGCTATAAACAAAATTCTTATATAACATTTTACAACTGTATTTTATGTAATATTTTCTATGAATATTTAGACTTTTGCTAGTCTATTTACTTACGCATTTAGTTCCTCTGGACAAGCAGGTCAGCTGCACATGATTGTTTCCCCAACATTTTCCAAAGTGGTAGCATATCTGTTGGAAACAGTAGTGACCCTAAGACAAAACCATGATGACACCATTAAGTCTAAAGTATTATTATGATTATTTTTGGGGCAATTTTTGCAATGACCAGATTTTGCCATTTGAATTAGGATGTAAGGAAGTTTAATTTAAATAAATTACTATTAAAATCCATTTATATAACCTTTAATAAGAAAAAAAGATGAATTCTCCTTAAAATGTGAAGGTTTATAAGACTGAAACACAAAAAGAACAACAAATATACCCCCTATTGAAATTGGTGTTATGCTTAACCAGTTTCATCATATATAAATATAGCACACACAAAGCCAAAATATTGTTGTGGGTACATCCATGGTATACTCATAGTAGCTGCTTGCTTTAATGTGTAAAATGTAAAGCACATGCTCTACCCTTCACCACGATGGCACGTCTCAGAAAATACTAACAAAACAAACTCTCATAACAGATACCATGATAGAACATAAAATATTAACAAGTCTCCTCCTTTTATCATTTTGAAAAACAAAAACAAATAAACAAATAAAAAACATTCACTTTCCTTATCAAGTCACAGCTACATTAATATAACAAAAATCATGCAGCCTTAACTGTTGGATTCACTTGTTTTAATTGAGTAAATTGAATAAGCAGCAACATTTTTTATTTTGAGTTTGTATTTAAATTTGTGTATATATACCAAGGGTGTAAAATGTACTCAAAAATTATACTCAAGTGAAAGTATAGATACTCAGTGAAATTATTACTCAAAAAGTACAAGTATCTTGTCAAAAGTAAAAGTAAACATGTACAACATTAAACTATACTTAAAAAAGTACCCTAGCAAAAAAAAGAAAAAAAGGAGATTATTTCATCATGTTGAGTCATCTTCTTAATGCAAAGTGAAATTGCTTAAAAATAAAATGAACAAAATGTTTTGTCAGACAGATTTGTTTAAATGGAGAAAACAAAAAGCCCAGTGGCTGTAGGTCAGAAGATTTATATAGAAACAACAATTAAAATGCAGCAAAGTGGAACACAAAAATACAGCCCTTAAATGGATACACCATCCTTTACACCCTCATGCCATCCTGCATGTATATGACTTTATTAAGATGAACACAAAGAATTTTAGAAAAAAAACCTCTGCATATAATTGTACAGGATATCCAGAGGAGATGTTTAAAAAACTATTCAAGTACACAGTAAATGATACACAACTACACAATAAGTGTAAGAAAAATACTAATATTTTATGTGTGGTTTTTAAAGTGATCCTGTACACTTGGATTATATGAATTAAAAATATGGAAAGCAAGTTATATGGAAGCAAGTCATGAACATCTGGGACAGTGTGAGTAAATCATTAGAGCATTTTCATTTTAGGGTGGACTGTCCATTTAAAGAGCCAGCTGTGATGCAGAGGCCAGAAAATGCAGGAAGAAGAGCCACTTTTTGTGTTGTCTCTTCAACACCCCTGTCTGTATAAATAATTAATCGTTTAATTGTTTATTTGGGGCATTTAGTGTGTTTTTTTCTCCGCAAAAATTGATTTATAATTATTTGGGACTAATTAGATGAATTATTGAGCAAATCATGTAATTATTTCAATAAATAAATAATTAATTGACAGTCCTAACTGTTACTCAATATATCAATATAATACAACTCATCGACTCCCTGGAAATAACATCACTAAACATGGTTTATAATTAATTTAACATGCAATGCTCATTTAAACACGTTTTGGTAAAATTTGTAAATTTAAGATTTGTAAAATAAAAAAATAAAAAATAAAAATCATCCCTACCAAAACATGACTTGTATTTATATTCTTATCACTTATTGTATTTGCACTCAGCTATTTTGTGCCTTCAGCCAATAAAAGCAACTTTGCTGCTTCAGTGTACTCCCTCAGATTTGATGCCCAAACGAAGCTGTCACTAGCTTAAAAAGTCTGAGCAAATCACTCACAGGCACGAAGGAGATATTGCCGGGGATGCAACGTTCATTTCCTCTTCAGGGAACCAAGGTTGCAGTCGTAACCGAACGTTCCCTTTTAAGGGAACTCTGTTGCATCAGAAACACTTCGGGAACGTCAATACAACGTCACCATAGCGACGAGTGCCTGTCCTGTGTGAAATCAAGCGAGCAGCACTAGGACGAGAGCACCTGAGAACCTGGGGTAGAGTCCAGGTCCAAAGAATAAAATCTGATGAATGTGTGTAGTGAGGACCAGCCTGCCACATTACAAACCTCTTGGAGAGCAACTCCTGATATCAGGGCCTTGGAGGCTGCCATACTCCTGGTCGAGTGGGACTGGACAGCCATACGGGAAGGTTGACCGGCCGACTCATAAGCAAGTGAGATGGCCTCGACCACCCACTTGGTCATCCTTTGCTTAGATGCAGGGGACCCCTTGTTAGGAGGTCCAAAACATACGAACAACTGTTAATTTTTACACCACAGGGCAGCTCTGTGGACGTAAGTATCTAATGCCCGCACTGGGCAAAGCAATTGTGCCTTTCCTGGTCCGCATTCTGAAAGGAGGAGGACAGAAGGCTTGCAGCACCTCAGCCTCAAAGTACCATGGAGGAAAACCAGATACCAGGGGGTCTTCCCCAAAGACATTCCACCCAAAGGACTGTGGTGAGCACTTATGGCCGCCACATAAACATTTAAAGTGGACGGGGCTAGCCCTGCAGTGAACCGATCTTGCAGGAACTCCAGCACTGTACCGACTGGGCAGTTAACTGGGTCCAGCTGATGGTCACTACACCATGAAGTGAAACTTTCCACTTCAAGGCATAACGTTTCCTCATGGAGGGAGCTCTGGAGTGGAGAACGGTCTCAACAACCTCAGTTGAGAGACCTGAGTCTATGAGCTGGGCCCCCTCAGAGGCCAAGCCCACAGTTTCCACAGTTCTGGTTGGGGGTGAAATATCGAGCCCACTGCTTGGGACAGAAGGTTCTTCCTGATGGGGAGCTCCAGAGGAGGCCCGTCGAGAAGGGATATTAAATCTGGGAACCATACTCTGCCCGGCCACCACGGGGCAATGAGAAGTAGTAGAACCGGGTCCCGGCGAACTCTCTGCAGGACTCCTGGGAGCAGAGCGATTTGGGGAAATACATACAGACAAAACCTTGGCCACGTTTGCACCATCGCGTCAGGTCCGAGAGGAGCAGGATGCATGAGTGAGAACCAGAGTGGACAGTGAGACGTCTCTTGAGACACAAACAGATCCACTCGTGCCTCCATATCAGCTCCACCACCTCGGGTGGAGCCTCCATCCCCCTGGCCTCAGCCCCTGCCTCGACAGGATTGCTGCTCCTATATTGTGGGCCCCTGGGATGTAAGCTGCTCGAAGAGACAACAACTTCCCTTGGGACCACAGGAGGATTTAGCATGTCAGTTTGCAAATTGGATGTGACCGCAAACCCCCCTAATCATTTAAGTAGGAAACCACTGATGTATTTTCTGTGTGGACAAGCACATGGTGGCCCCCGAGATCTGCTAGGAAATTCTTGAGAGCAAGAAATACAGCCAACATCTCCAGACGGTTGATGTGCCATGAGAGATGCTTGTCCTTCCACAGACCATGACTCGAGCGTCCCTCTAGGATCGCTCCCCAGCCGTGAGAGAGGCATCTGTAGTTAGCATCCTGCGATGACATGAAGCTCCCAGCACGGGACCCTGGGACAGGAACCAAGGTTTCTTCCACATTACCAAGGCACGAAAGCATCGCCGCATGACCTTGATCATGCGAAAGGGGTTGCCCTGAGCCACCACTGTACAGCAGTCCAAAAGGACGTTGGATGCTGATGCCATAAGACCTAACAGTCTCTGAAACTGTTTGACAGTGAGTGACTGGCCTAGCCTTATTCTTTTCACAGCTGACAGGATGGAGTCTATACGTGCCGGTGACAGGCGCGCCTGCATCGATGTTGAGTCCCATACCACGCTAAGGAAGGTGGTCCTTTGTAGTGGAGAAAGCACACTCTTTTTGGCATTTAGCCATAACCCCAACTTTTTCATGTGGGCCAGCACGACATCTCGATGCTGCACTGCCAACTGATGCGACTGAGCTAGAATCAACCAATCATCAATGTAGTTCATAATGCGACTACCCTGAAGCCGAAGAGGCACCAGGGCTGCATCTACACATTTCGTGAAAGTGCGGGTGATAATGCTAGGCCGAACGGAAGAACCCGATACTGGAATGCTTTGCCCCCAAAAGTAAACCTCAGGAACCTCCTGTGACACAGAAGGATGGAAATGTGGAAGTATGCGTCCTTGAGATCTATCGTGACAAACCAGTCCTCGGATCTGATCTGTGGCACGATATGTCTCAAAGTTAACATCTTGAACTTGAGCTGCATGACAGAGTCGTTCAGAACTCGAAGATCTAAAATTGGACGCAACCCCCCATTATTCTTTGGAACTATGAAATACCGGCTGTAAACCCAGTTTCCCTGTTGGAGTGAGGTACATATTCTATGGCCCCTTTCTCTAACAGAGCTTTCACTTCTTGTTCCATTACCAGAACCTGCTGGGGGGCCACCTTGGTGGAAAACACCCCCATAAACCCTTTTTTTTATAGTCTGCAGGACCCAACGAGATATATTGGCAGAAGTTTCCACACTGTCAAATTTCTACTAGAGGTACCAGACTCGAGACTGGTTTTTGGATTTATATGTAGTTGAGCAGTTAGAACGGCCTCGAGTGTCAGGACTTCTTCTCCGCAGCTTTCATAAAAGTAATAATAACGGTCCTCAGACCCGTTTCACACTTAGAAGGCTGCGGTTGAGCGCGGTTCCCATGTCCCCATCATTTAGGTGGGGGAGCACGAAAAGCCACGCTCTGCTTAGATGTTTGGGGCTGCTCCCGCTCAGCGGAGATATGAGTATGGCGGGGGAGGAGTTTATGGAATGCAGCTTCTTCTTGTTTAGCCGATTCCTGAAATCTCTCGACAACCAATATAACTGCATCGCCGAAGAAGTCAGAGCAAAATATTTTTTTTTATTTTTCTCTTGGTGTTACTCAGATAAATGTCTCTCAGTGGCCACTAGGTGCTGCCATAGCCATGAGAGACAAATCTGTGGCCTGACACAGTTCACAAACTGCGTTCGGACCAATACCCTCGCCCTCATTGAGATTTGCTAATAATTCAGCCTGGCAGGCTTGCAGCAGTGGCATAGTGTGTAAACATGCTGCACCCTGACCAGCCGCTGAATAAGCCTTTCTCACCAGTGCTGATGTAGTTCTCACCGTTTTCTCCCATGATCTCCACACCTCGGTGTGGAGATCAGGAAAAAAAATGGCAATCCCCGGTGTTGAGGTTGTGCGCGAGAAGGCGAGAAGCATTCGTCAAGTCTGCTTTTTAAATGAACGTCCTCCCTCTCTGCTGGCAAATCGATACTTAATCTCTCAACCGCTCTTGTCACGACCTCAATGCGACTGAGGTGGCGGGTCCTCAGTATACTTTGCATTAGCACTTACAATATCTAATTCCTCAGAATCAGAAAGTTGCAGTGTCTGTGCCTCGATCGGGCGTGAAGAAACCGCAGTGCGTGCTTCCAACCCTGAGACGAGGCACTGAATCTGTCAGGTGAAGAAAGAGAAAAGGCAGTTCCCATCTCTACCTCCGCTGACAGATTCCTTTGCGAACCCCAGGACTGCAGCCTTCACTGTGCCTCGGCAACAGCGGGACCTGAGCCCTGGGTAACGCGAGCCTGATCGTCCTTGCGAATGAGCGCCAGGCGGGATCGGAGAGTCCGCAGGGGAAGCACATCGCAGTGCTCACAGCCAGCACTCTCGGGCCGTGCATGCTCTTCTCCCAAAGAGACAAACAATTATGTGTGTATCCCCACCCATTAGATAACGCGGGCAGGGAAGAACGCACATTCTAAAAGCTTGTCGTTGCTTGCTCGCCATATCTGTTCTCTTTGTAAAGTATTGACAGACAAAACCAAATAGGACAGACAATGTCACACAGAGCACTTGTGAAGACACAAAAAGCTAGTGACAGCTAAGTGTGAGCAGTCTTTATAGCTTCCTGGTTCCTGACGTCACCCGCTCTGATGTCCCAATTACACCTTGGATTGATTTCACATGTGCTTCAAGACTTATCTCGCAAAGCATTCCCAAAGCGTTTTAATGCAAAAACGCTTTGGGTTTTTGTTCCCTTAAAAGGGAACTTATTGGTTATTGCATGTCAAAAGCACTTTTGAAATTCTAAACCATATTTAATGTGTATGAGATAAAAAAGAAATGCACAAAATATATATATATAATAAAAACACTAATACAAAATGTAATAAGTAATTAAGTTAAAAATAATTACAAAAATATTTGGAAAGTATTTTACACCCCTGTTAAATACACATTTTAATTTTTTACCCTGCTTGTTACTTAATTTACTAAGAACATTTACTGCAATTTTCCAGAATGAAATCACTTTTGTTTAATTTTAATTAACTACAGTTAATTAAATTATTCTAGCTGTCATTCTATTTTTAAATTCCAATTCAGGTTTAGGTGAGTTCAATTTATGAATTAAAAGCCGTTCTTCAATTCTCAGTTTTGCCCAATGCACATATTCTAGTCAATTTCCCAAATAATTACAAAGAAACAGCAAGCATCACATTGCATCAAAAGTAACATTTTGAATTACAAAGACTGAAATAGAAATTTGTTGAATTTCCAATAGTTTTTATCAATTATATATATGTGTACATGCTTGCATAAACAAATAGGCATGTTTAATAAATGCAATGAAATAAAAAAACATGCAATAAAAGTGATTGTAAAGGATATATGATGATCTGAAAGGAAATATGACGATCAGTGGAGGAAAAACACAAAACAAGAAAATAAAGAACAAGAGTGCACAGGGTTTTCTCAAGAGGCAGACACACTGGCAGAAAGCGGTGGTAAAATAGCTCATCACTCTTTCTGGGGCGCCCTCTGAATTAACACCAAAAAGCCGTGGTGTGACCAGCCCTGGACTGAGCCTAATCAAAATCTAGAGGTTCTGTAAGTGAAAGCGAGTCTGGTCACTGCACGCCTGAGAAAGAGAGCGAGAAAGAGAGGAGTGAAAGTCATGAAGTGGACAGTACCCTAGAGATATACTTCTCTCTCGTCTTGTCATGATGCAGCATGGTGGCTCTCTCTCAGTTGTCAGCTCTGTGGCCAGCCCTATTTACACATTTATACACACCTTCTTATTTATTTATTTACTGCCATGACAGAGAGCCACTCAACCGGCTACTCTACACACATACACACTCATCACAGCAATTTAAAAGACTAGAGCAAAGCGAGAAGGTCTTACGGCACTGCAAGATGAAAAAACAGGGTGGCGGGTGCATTCAAGAGGCTAACAGTTTTAATGGGTGGCAGGCAGGAGAAGAGTAAAGAGTGGCTAAATTATTCAGTCATGTCCCTGGGTGAAAGGGACTGTGTTCTCTGCTGCAGCTCTACAGTCCTGTCTTTGAAATAAGAGGGAATAAGGACACAATGGGGGGAAGGTATAAATGGGCCAAAAATGTGTGTGTGTGTGTGTGTGTGTGTGTGTGTGTGTGTGCGTGCGTGCGTGCGTGCATGCATGTGTCTGTGAGTGAGAGAGAGAGAGAGAGAGAGAGAGAGAGAGAGAGAGAGAGAGAGAGAGAGAGAGAGAGAGAGAGAGAGAGAGAGAGAGAGAGAGAGAGAGAGAGAGAGAGAGAGAGATTTTATGGAGGAAAAAAACATTTGGAAACAATATATTGCAAGGTAGTAAACTACAAAAGCTAAGAGAGATAAAGAGATACTTTGGCAAATCCGTTATTTTGTATTTTAATAATTAAAAAGTCAACCTCATTGTTATTCAGCACTTTCATGGCTGGGGGTGGGGGGTGGGTGGTTGGGGGGTATGTAGTATTATGGAAATATAAAAATGTAATATTCAAATTTCTTTCTTTCTTTCTTTCTTTCTTTCTTTCTTTCTTTCTCAGGATAACATAGCACCTCTGCCTAATTTTCAGATGTGATTCATTGCAGACTTATGCTCATCAGTACTGTACTGCATTCAGGCCCTTGTTTCCTGATTGTTAACATTCATGTTCTACGACAGCTTGCGCAATCAATAAATGTCCCCTGGCTAATAGGACACACATGTTTTTGCTTCCTCTCGGAGCTCGGGCATTGGAATCAGATGGCAGACAGCTTTCTTGATCGTCCCTCATGAGATCATTACATTGCAACATTATCAAAAGCATGTAGGGAGAATAATGTTGGATGTGCTATAGACAGCATGGCATGCGTCACAGCATGTCATTTAATTTAAGTTGGTATTGCCCCCCCCCTTCCATTTATCTGTGAGGGCTACACCATTCTCAGTGTGAGAAACCCCCTGTGTGCACCATGAAGTGGACTGGTCCATGTGTCAAAGAGGAGTAATTGATGACAGGCGTGTGAGTGAGTAAACCTAATCAGGAGCTCCAGGGACATGCACCAGTGATTCCTATATGCAGAAGAGGAAAGCTTCACAATTTGTGTCACTATCTCTCTCTGTCTCTGGTTGCTTCCTTTTCAAAGTTTTCAACTCTATACTGTGAATTTACAGGTAATGAATGGAAATTCTGGATTGTTTGTGAGTCACTGTGGATGTTTATTTACCAAAGTATATTAATTAAAAATACAGTAAATATCTATATCAAAAAAAGAATTAGTAATTAATGGAGAGGCAAAATAGAAGAGCTCCAGTAGTGCAAGAGTGGAGGCTCTTGGATGTCTTGTCATGGTATTTTGTATGTGTATTGTAACGGGGTGAAGAATCACATGACAAGGGGATGTCGGTAAATGCCCCGGAGGGTGAGTTTATTGAGGGTTTTTCTGGGGTGCAGACTTGTCTCTGTGTCGTGGGTTGGTGCTCTGTGCTCCCGGAAGATCGGTGCTCGTGCTTTCCAGTGGCTGTCCTCCGTGCTGTGCTCGTGTGCAGGGGCTGGCTGGTCAAAATGCTGCTTTCTGGAATAAATGCAGATCAAGAGTTAGCATGGAGTCTTCTGGAGACATGTCTCCCTAGCGTGCGTGTTGCGGCGGCTTATCAAGCCCTGCCATGACGAGCCTCAGGTGCGCCCGGCCAGCCCATGACGAGGACGTGCAGGTGATCCTCGTTGGTTTCAGGGTGACGGTGATGAGCGCTCGGGACACCCGTCACAGTATATATATATTTATATATATATATATATATATATATATATATATATATATATATATATAACAAATTGTTTGGTCAATGTATTATTAGTGTCATTCATTCATCCATTCATTAATTAATTCATTCATTCTGCTTTTTGACTTAGTTAGGTCTGAGGTCTGGTAAACATGACACAGTACAGCACAAGTACTTCGGCAGTGCCAGGCAGATGCGGTGACAAATTATGCATCCACAGTGGCAGTTTAGATGTTTTACAACGTATTTTATCAATAAAAGATCAATTAAAGTTTTTTTTTTGTGTGTGCGTTTGTGATTAGGTTCAATTCTTGAGCTGCACAGGGAACTTATGATAACTATACTCGAGCCAAAGAGTGCCATGATCTGTAAATGGGCAAATTTGACCTCTGGTGTTTAAATGGAATATCTGAAGATTTGAGTGCTATCTCCATTCTGTCAGTGTCGAGGACATCCATAAGAGATTTCCTCAACATCATTGTCAAGTGCAACAAAAGAAACAAATAATATATACGTTGAGTTCAGAATAGCATACTAATCATACACCGTCTGCCATATCTATATCACAGAAATAGTAAAAGTAGTATGCTAGTACACTATTTCCATATTTAGATTTAATTTTGAAACTCAAATGGCCACTTATTAATTAAGGCAGTCATTTGTTTCAAGGCTGCCATTTCTGCATAAAAAATATATTTTATTCTGAATCCTGATCTAAGCTCAGTTCTCTAAGCTGTGACATTGGAGATCAGCAGTCATTTCTTGAACATATTCATAAATTCGGTTGTGAAGAAAGCTATACACAGGTTTACAAACTGGATGATGGTCTGCAAGTTGTTGAGTCTGGAGAGGCTATGCCAAGAAGAGGTCACAGGGAAAGAGTAGAGATAAAAACAATTACATAAACAGTGGACACACACAAACACACACACACACACAAAACCCCACCTTTTCAACTCCTTTTTTAATGGAGTTCAAGCACTGCTTTTCACATCAGTCCCAGCGGTAATGTGGGATGAAGAGGGCAACAGTAATTCTGATAATTGTGTGATGGGGCGAATGAGTAATACACTCATTGGAACACTGACCCTCTGAATCGGCAGTCCCCATGAACCATGAGTAGAAGTGAGGCAGGTTGAAGGATTTGTTTTATTGCTTTTTATCTGTTTGTAAATGTTACATCCACATGCCCTATGAGTGAACTAAGAAAAGTTTGGGTACTAAATCTCGCTTTTAAGTAGGACAACAAGAAAATGTCTTTGTTTTCCTTCTCTCTTAGTCCTTT
This sequence comes from Gymnocypris eckloni scoliostomus, assembly GCA_027564155.1. Lineage (NCBI taxonomy): Eukaryota > Metazoa > Chordata > Actinopteri > Cypriniformes > Cyprinidae > Gymnocypris > Gymnocypris eckloni. The sequence goes on along the minus strand of CM050416.1, from coordinate 840,721 downwards.
GCTCTGGCTGGTCACAATGGAACACTGAAAGACTGCACTATCAATGGCATTTGAATCATGTGTGGCTCTTGAGTTCAGGGGACCTTCACTTTCTCTCTCGTTCTCTAGACAAGTGAAAGGTTGTTTATGCATGATGTCATATGATGTCTTGTGGCCCTTTGCATCTATCAGCAGAACAGAACAGTGACAGATCTATCTGGCTGCCATCTGACTGACACACTGTCTTCAAGTCACATGAAGAGCACACTAATATCCCACTCGTTCATTCACTTGAGTACAGTATGTGTGTAAGACGGGGGAGGAGGGATTGTTTATTTAACAGGTTTACCACACCATATTAAATTAGTTGTGAGTTGGAAATGAGTTAGCACTTTTCCACTGTGGATGAAAATGGCATTATGACAGTTGTTTCAAAAAGAGAACCCTAACTTTAAGAAGGGCTAAGAGATGCAAGGATTTTTCCAAGCATAAAGAAAACCTTATCTCAGTATTAGGTGAGCATCATTGTGGAGCGGAGAGATTAGAACCACTCAGCTCAGAAGCATACTGAAATCCTACTGCCATCTTGATCTACCCACCTTTTTTATTTATTTATTTTTATTATCATGTTTTTATTTCTAAGGTTTTATTTATATTTATTTTTTATTTTGTCAAAACAGGTCAAGAAATGTAAACACAATACAGAATGAGATACTGTATTTTATCAGACAAAATGTCTGTACTAATGTCTAATTTGATGTCTAAGTGTACTAGTTATCAAGTAGATGTTTAATAGGACTATATCAATTTTAATTAAATTATATATATATATATATATATATATATTGACATTGCACACCTAAAAACAGAGAATTTCAGATACATTTCAAACAAAATCTATTTAATTAAGTTTAAATCTCACATTTTAAATAATAATAAAAAACAGTAAATAAAAGATAGTACAATACAAATCATAACATTTACATCTATGCATTTGACAATGTTTTTTTTCTAAAGCGACTTGCATTCCCAGGGTATCAACCCCATGGCCTTGATGTTGCTAGTACTAAACGTCTACAGGATCAAATATCATCATGTCACCTCATGAATAATTAATTAGGGTTCACTTTGCCATTCACTTGTCAGATAAATATTTCCCCTCGCCTGTTTACCAGCTTTCCCTCAGCGGAGGCAAAGTTTATTATCAATGTCAAGTCATTTGCAAACAAACATTACATCCACTTTCCACGACTTCTTAGTTTCTCAAAAACCATACAAAGGTACCTTGAGGGAAAAAAGACAGCTTTTATGTCATTGCAAAAATGTTATAGACCCAACACTAAAACAGACATGGGTCACTAAGAAAAAGTCAATGCCCTCTGTGCTGCCGCAGTGCCACAGCCCCAGGACTCCCAGCATGCTCTCTTCTCTTTTACTCTAATGAGTTTCAACACAGATAATGTGGCTGATGATCTTTCATTGATTTGGCTATCACTTGCTTGTCTGGTAATTGATCCGTAGCTGAGCCTCTAGTTAATTATATCAGCTTCGACATGGCCCTAGTCTGGGGGGAATTTGAAGTCTTGCAGAATAATAGTTTTAATAAAGGAGTCCATTACTGTGGCTCTCTGCTTTCCTTGACTGCTGCTATTGCTGCCACTGACAGGATCTAAGCTCACCCTCAACCCCAAAAGAGAAAATGAGGACTGGACAAACTGAAAGAAAAAAATGGAGATTTCAAGCAAAAAAGGAAAGGGATATTGGTAGAGTCCTCTCAAACGTCTCACAAATAGCAACTATTAATGGGCAGGTCAGAAGTTGAGCTGCAGACTTGACTTGAAACACTCGGTAGCACTTGAAAAATCAAGAGACCAGTACGTTCAAGAGAAAACTGAAGAGGGGGAGAAAAATTGAGATGGGAGATGTGACCATAGAGACTAAATAAAGTTACTGCTGATATAACAGGTAGAATCTAATATTTTTTATAAAAAAAATAAATAAAATTAAGTCATGGTTATACTACACATTATTGCTTGTGTTATTTTCAGAAACAACAATTCATGGCATTTTAGGACAGATGAAATTGAAGGGACAAATGTGTGACAATGGGCTCTTAAGTATCTCTCTCATTAGTGTCCATTTGCTTGTAAAGACGTGCGGTCTTTGCGTCTTTGGTTACTGTGGAGGGTACAGAGAGGGAGAGAGAGAGAGAGAGAGAGAGAGAGAGAGAGAGAGAAAGAGGAGGTGAGAAAATTAAACAAAGCGGCATATTAAGGGCATATTAAGTTCTCATTGTGGCTGCCACCATTTCTTGTGCCTTTTTTCAGTCAATCTAAAAAAAAGAGGAAGAAGAAGACACTAGATTTGAGCAGACAAAATGCTGTGCAGATTACTCAGGTAAAGGTTAGCCAGAGCTGTCATTAGTGCTGTACAGAGGCTTTTAACAGACAGTAACAGCTGTCTCCTTCAAATTGCCACAAAATTTCAAGTGGCTTTCTACATACAAGAAGCCATTTAATGTAGCGAAAGGGAGAAAAGTTAATTCCCTTTCTTTCTGTCTCATAGAAGGCAGATCACTGTGACATCTTCCTCAGACACACTCGCATTGTCAAAGACATTTTAACAGCTGACGTGAGGGGAAGTGCTGGAGGAAAAATGAGTGGAAAAACACGCAATAATAACAAAAAATAGCTTCATTACACAACACATTTCTCATGTAAAATGTTTTGGCATGTACAACGAGGGAGAGATGCTGCCACTTATTGTAAGTGCATATGTTAGGGCTTTCTCTCTTTTCCCCACCTTTGTGAGACTGTCTGCTGCAGGGACCAATTTGGCAAAAATGGAGCCTCTTCCTCATTTTTTTCTTAATTAAAATCTGAAAGCATCCACTCGAGGTTTCCCCGCGTGTGTGTGTTTGTGAGTGGGAGAGAGTATGTAGGATTATGTGCTCTGCCGCACTACTCCACAAGACAGTGTGTGTGTGTACGCAGGGGAAGCTGGAGGGGGGTGGGGAGTGGGGATCGTGGACTGATTACATAGAACCATTAGCTAGAGCTGTTTAATACTAGAGGAGAAAAAAAAAACAGACAAAGGAATCAGAGTTTGTAATAAAATCAAATGGTTATGTGCCCACCTTAAAATACCTGTCTGAATGAAACATTCAGGTTCAATTCCACACGATGTGAAAGTTGACATGAAGACATGCACAAGCAATGAAATATAAATACTTTTATTTCATTATTTTTATATAATAACTTTTTTTGCAGGGAATTTTTAAACACTGTTTACGTATTCACTACCAAGAGTAAGAACAAAATAAATAAAAATAAAACAGCACAATTGAAACGCTCAGAAACATCTTTAAGTTTAGCATTGAGGTTATTATAGAAGTTGGAGCTTGTCCAATTGTATTGACAAATGCATTATTTGCTTGGAATAGTTGTGTGGATGGGCCAGTACTGCGTGTGTGTGTGTGTGTGTGTAAGAGAGAGAGTGCATGTATTAGAGAGTGGCTCAATCCCACTGAGGTCTAGAGTGGAGAAGCATCAGGCATGGAGAGCTGGTAATAAGACAGGGACAACCCTTTCCCCTCCTGCTCTCTCTCACTCTCTCTCCCTCTCAGTGGGAAAGCAGATCAGTGGAGGAGAGAGAGAGCCATGTCATTGACTGCCAGCAAGAAGAGAGGAGCAGTTAACTCAGACGCCAGGCTGCGGCCCGACACACACATGCTCTACCTCACAACAACACACATGTACTCACTGCTGCACGCACATGCACACTGACACAGCACTAGCTGGAGTTAGTCTGAAGACACAGGACAGGCATCTCTGAGGGAAAGAAGGGGCCCGAAGAAAGAAAGCAGGACAGAGAAAGAGAGGGAAGGAGAAATAGAAAGAGAAAGAGAGAGAGAGGAGGGGCTGCTTTGGAACTGACACACTCCAACACCTGATCTCCACACAGCTGGGAGGAAAACCACGCTGGACACGCTGGTGAGAGAGGGCACCTTTTGGGAAGAAGGGAGGGATGATTTGTCTTGTGCTTTTAGAAAAATAATTTTGTTGCTTTCTTTTAAATCAAACTTTTTTAAAGAAATGTTACAGTGATAGGATAGTTGCTTTAGATTAGAAGATATGGAGTATAGTCACGCGAGGAGCGAATGTGTAGTTTACATGCAAAATATAAGCCGTGTTTTTTGGGTTTTTTTTCTGTGTCGAGGTGTGCAAAGGGCAGGTTGCGGGTGAAAAAGTTTGTCTGATGATTGATTTCTGTTTGGAATGTATATTTGTGTATATGTCCGTGTATGTTTGGAGGACAGCCCATAGACAGCCTGACTAAAAATTTTGAAAACAAATGTGTGTTTTGGAGGGGGGGGGTTGGGTGTAAGGACAAAAAAGCTACTCCTCTCCTTCACCATCTCCTCCTTCATTTCTGCCATCCCCCTTTTTTCTCTCCCTCCTTCACTTCAATTCACACCCCCATCCCTCTCTTCCTCCCTCCTTACCTCCGACACTCCGCTCATCCTGCCCTCTACCACCACATGCCCCAGAGGAAATATGCATTGTGCAGCCCTGCTTCTGAATTAACTCAACACACTCCTCCTGCTACTGGCAGACAAGACCCTCCACTTTCCCCCCTCTCTCAAGAGAAGATAGCAAAGAGAGAGAGAGAAAACTAAAATAAAGAAAGAAAGAAAGAAAGAAAGAAAGAAAGAAAGAAAGAAAGAAAGAAAGAAAGAAAGAAAGAATAGGACAGAAGAGAAAAAAAGAACAGAGCAGTCACCCTTTGCCTCTTTGAACCTCCACCTTCACGTACTTTTCTCTCCGGCTCCCCTGTCCCTTCCCCTCTTCTCTGCTGGCAGTCTGAGGAGACAGAGTTGGATGTGAGAGGCGGTGTGGTGCGGAGAGAACGAGATCGAGAGAGGGCACGCGAGTCCACGGCCAGAGCCAGCAGCAGGAACAGGAGCAGCAGCAGCGGTGCAAGGGGAGGAGGAGGAGAAGGAGAAAGCTCCATGCAGTTCAGCACCAGACCGGCCAGCGCCGAGCCGGGCTTCATGGGGACATGGACACAGCAGAGCACTGACAGCAACCTCCTCTTCAGAATGTCCCAGCAGGTCAGTGGCATGCTGTCTCTCTGTGTGGCTGTTATTCATGTGTTAAAAAAGTGTATGTTTGTGCGTAAGCATGATTTTTTTTTTTGTTGTTGTTTTTTTTTTTTTTATGTGTGAAAAAAAGGTTGGTGTAACACTTGCTACTTGTGTAAGCTATGTTTTTGCTTCACTTCTTTGAGTAGTTTAGTGGCTGATGCCTGTTGTGACAAATTTCAGCCTTCTTTGTAAAGTTTTAGAGCATTGAAGAACATTTTTATAAAAATGTTATAGCTTTTATAAATTGCATTAGTGAATATGCATCGGGTCAGTATGGGAGGTTTTCATTTTGTTTTGGTGACCCTTGGTAGATCAGGCTGTGGCACACATCTAATTGACTTCATCTGCTTGTTGCTGGAGTCCTTATCATCGTCATCCTCTAAAAGTTCAACAGATTAAGACGCTGTGTTAAATCTACAGCTCTATAACATTGTGTGCAGTTATTGTAAAGTTCCTGTGTTGAATGCTTTTAACAGGACAGAATGTTTATTGGGAGGGGGATCGGGGTCTGTGGAGGGAGAGATGGTGAGCAGAACATTAATCATCAGGGCTGGTTTCTCTGTGCCATGCACACACTGATACAAGCGCAGGCCCCTGGATTCCCTTTGGTCAACAATGGAGGTCCATCCACATATCTTTCCAGATTCCTTACGAACGTTTTTTTTTTTTGCACTCGATCAGCTCTCTTTATTTGAGACACCAATATGCGTATCGATGTAAACAGAACACAATACAACGGATGTGAAAAACTATTTTGATTTTATTTTATATTAAATAATATCTTAATAATAAAACTTTTTTCGTTAAGTTTATATTTCACTAAATAATAATGTTTTTTTTTTATTGAAACGTTTTACTCTGCGTGGTCGTAGTTGACTTAGAAACGCAGAATCTGAGTGAGAATAACGATGTGAATGGTACTAATCAGTCGCGCACTACGCTCTGCGGCGCATTGGAGCTCCGGCGCAGGTGGATTCAGTCCTGCACTTAAATCCTTCATGAAAACACTATGAGCTTTAAAGGGTTCTCACACTTATGACAAGTTAACGGACATTCTGTATAGACCCTAAGCGTTTAGTGACCAAGTCAAATTCTCTAAATAATTTATTCTGCATTCTTGTATTATAACGCAGCTTTGAACATTTGTTAAAAACGGATGAATAATGTTTATACCGTTTATCCTTGACTTAAAATATGAGCGTCGACAGTAAATCACTCAATAATCATTGAATATAATAATTTTATTAAACGAGTCTCGTATGTATTGTACATCAATTATAAATTATTTTATCAGAACAATATTGTCTCAGCTCTTCAAATGCTACTGTGCTGCTTAAATATCATACAGTAAATGGTGTGCATGCAAACCTTTTTGAGTGAATGTCAAAGAAAACTTCTAGAGAAATGTAAAACAAAAACAATACTCTTGTTCATAATCAATAAACAAATATTGCTATGTTTTTTAATGTTCCTTCTTTAAAAAGCTGCGAAACACTTGCAACTCCCCTAAATATGTGTATTTGCTAATGCGTATTTTTGAACGTAGTTTGTATTCTAATGTATTTTTTAAAGAGCGCTGTAAACCTTTTTGAGCGTGTAATTTAAACCAAATGTAGGCTATGCGTCTTAAGTTCATTTCATCTTCATCTTCAATTAATTTCCGATTCCGATTTTTTTATTTTTATTTTTTTTATTAAAAGTACCTGCGCATTTCCACAAATAATACTGACACTACTGACCACGTGTAATTGTCGATATTAATATCAAAACTACATGAGCAAATATTCTGTGCTGGAATTTATTTTATGCAACAGTCTAGTTTTGTTAATGTGGGTTATTAATGGGTTCTAATTGCTCAATCTTGACTAATCGGCTGCAGTGTGAACGATAATTTAAAGGTTCTTAATTTGATGTGATTCATTTGACACGCGGTGCTGAAACAAGGCTGGGATCAGTTCACATTGTAAACGCGTTTCTGGTGCTGAATCTGATCAGATCTCCCGTGAAACCTCTGAGATGCTGGTGCACCACTCTCTCTAAGAGTCCTTCTCTCAGCATCCTCTTATGTTTGCACAACTTGTTGTTTTCCCCTGTTGCCCATTCTATGAACGGCAATTTTTTATAAATATAAATGTAAACATATTTTATATTGTAGATGTGTAGATTTTGTATAACAACTTTCGAGAAATTTTCGAATGAATAGGCTAATACAACGGCAACGGCAAATACGTTGCTGTTATTAATGTTATATGTATTATGATTATGATTAATCATAGGCTAATAATTATAATTTTAAAACGAATGAAACTGAAAATTAAAGATTTTCTGCAAAACGATTTGTCTTATTTAGCAGCAAATTAGTTTAATCACCACATCAAAACGTAAAACACTGTAATTGGATTATTTCTATAATTTTAAATGATACATTTTTGATATGTTAATTTCTTGACTGATGAAATGAAAGACGCACAAACTAAAAATCTTCGGGTTGCGGGTGCGACATGTGTGTTAGACATAGACTTATAGTGAAATTAATTGTTAACAAACAAGCTAAAATAGCCATAAAAGAGCTACCCGATTGTGTTCGATTTGTCCGATTTAAACATGTATAGGCTAATGTTCTCTGATATTTTAAGATCTGAAAACTAAACGCGATTTGGAGGGGAAAAAAACCCCAAACATATTTACACCTACAATTAAGCGTTATATGCCGTTTATTGGTGCTCCTATTTTTATTTTATATATATATATATATATATATATATATATATATATATATATATGCTATATATAGCTTCCCGAATGAAACAAATATATGAACTAATAGGGTCCCTTTCAGACTTTGGCAAAATTAATCTTGTCAAATTTGTCTAGTTTCTTTTTCTTATTTTTAAGGACTTTTTTTAGACTTAAATTCTGCGGTCTTCTGATCATGTAACCTACATTACATTTACATTTACATTTACATTACACATAACTGGCGTGTCCGTGCATATATTTGTATCTTCTTCTTCTTATGTCTGTCGCTCTCTGTCCTTTTTTGATCAGGTGTATGTTTGAGTATGTGTACAGGAGTGTGTGTACATGTGATTATAGTGAAGTGTCTGAAGTGTCTTTTTTTCCCTCTGTGTGCTGCATGTGTGTGTGGGTGCTAGATGAAACGACTCTTGGCTGGCCTTGGTTGAGAGAAAAAGAAGGGTGGAGTGGAGGAGAGGAGAGGAGAGGATAGGAGAGTGAAAGAGGATATGTGGTTAGGGAGACACCCACCACCTTTTCTCCGCAGATAGAGCAGAGCCCAGGGCAGTGCCAATACCATCGGTGCAGCTAGTGCTGACTAAGATGGAGCAGCCACAGGAAGCGTGACTGTTTCAACCTTTGGTGGCAGGAAGGTGCCTGTCACAGGGTCATTGTCAAAACTGAAGCAAATTAGATCTGCAGCTAAAATGAGCAAACCTGTTTAGTCACTGGTTTGATCATATGTTGGAAAATACATAAATACATAAATACAGTGTTTTATTAAGTAAAACAGCAACTAAAGGGAAAGTTGAATTTCAATTTTCTTTTGTGGACAGCTCTGCAAATTATTGTGCCACTGTACAGAAGAGAGGCTGCTGGTTCAGAGGTCTTTTTGCTGAACAGATCTGGCTCCTGCCGTTAACGACTGACCCTGTTAAGTAATGGACTCAGTTGAGGGGAGTAATCTCACCTGGCTCAGGGATGCTTTCTTTCCTAATTCCTCTCGCTTTCCCTGACAGACAGCCTCTTAATATTTGCAAGGAGAAACTGGAATGTGGGGGAAGCAGAGAGGGCGGGGAGAGGATCAGAGAGAGAGTGGTAAACTTTTTTCACTCTTTTTGTGGTAAAGCGAGAGTGCTTGCTGGCGTGTTTTATTGTGGAAGTCAAGAGTTATGAAAAGGTGCATGTAGAGGTGATGAGAAGATGAGAGAGAAAAGGGCGAGATATGTTTGGCAACTGGATACGAGAGTTCTGTACTTTTTGAGTGTGTGTGAACGTGTGTTTATTATGTCCGTACATAAGCAATACATGCCAACTATTGTGCTGCCTACACCTCTGCCTACTTCTCTACTTTCGAGGCGATATGTTGAAGTTATTATTGTTTCTGCCCTGAAAAAAAACCGATTCAGTATTTCTCCTTCCATTTAAGTGATTACATAATTAGTATATTAATCAATATGCTACAGTTATGGCTTTTAATAAACATGTTGTTTATAGCAGTTTCTGTGTTAAATTAGTTTTAATATTCATGATTTAATTCCCTCAATTTCACTGTTTACAAAGAAATGTTGGAATATTAAGCTAAAATGCTCTTGAGAAATATCACTATACTCTGTTATTGTGTTTTGAACATTCTTCACAAAACATATATTTTTCTTTCTTAAAATTAGATGTCTGATATTTTTTAATCTTAGAACCCTGATTTTTAGTGCTCTTTTAATTTGTCCTCACATTGCATTATTTTCCTTGCTTTCTTTTTCTTTCTTTCTTTTTTAAAATTGTGTTAATCTTCAATATTTCAAAGCGAAGAGAGGGAGTGCAAGATGAAGAGAGGGAGGGAGTGAAAGTGTGGGATGTAAGCAGGTTGTTTTGGGGAAGGGGAAGTTGTCCCTGGTGGGTAGAGAAATTCACTCTTCTGTGATACTGGCTTGCAGCCAGTTTGGAGGCAGATTCATGAGCACTTCACAACGGGGACAACCTCCCCCCCCTCCCTCAACCCCCAGTCCCACACTCAAAAGCACACAAATCGATCCAGTTAAGATTTTCATTCAGCTTCACTAAAGATTTGGTTGCTATCTTTCCCTTATTCTCTGGAGCGGTGAGTGGATATGAGTAGGTGTTTGAGATCTGTGTGTTCCTTGGGCTATGATCAATAGCTGACACTGGGCACATCACTCACATGCTCATGCAGTGCCTCTTCTCTGCTCTCTTTCGGTCCTCAGGGGTGACACAGCCACTCACATGTTCGTTCTGGAATATATTTCTGGAGTGTCAGAAAATGGAGCAATACTGTCTCCAGCGTAGCTTAGAAGAGAAGAGGTGATGTTGTGCTCTCTGTGGCGACACATGGACGCAGTCATTGCCATAGACATAGACACGCTAAAAATGTCAGACCATCTGCTCTGCTCTTATCAGGATGATGAGTGTTGAAATGAGTGTTGGTAGCTGTGTGTTCCCATGAGTAAATGCAGATTACATTGTTAATGTTGTTAATGTAATCTAGTCAAGAAACACTTGACACAAATAGAAGCCATTTGAAACTATTGAAAAATGTTGAATAATTATTTTTAATGGTGACAACATTTTGCACTGATTCCCTCCATTAAAGGCAAATTCATATCTGTGAAGTCATGAATGTAAAACAATTCTTTAACCGTTCAAATGAGGGATTGCAATGAAACAGATGTCAATATTTGATATTATGAGTTTCAGCTGGTTTTTAATGCACCAATACTCTGTAGTGTTAACACACAATGGTTACCTTAAAGAGCTGCTTCTACTTGATTTAACCCATTCAAACTGGTTTGGTTATATGTAGGTTGATTCAGTGATATTAAACAATAGTTTTTAAAAAATAAAATAAAAAAAAAACAAGCCCCCCAAAAACTATTAATTTAGGTATTTTAGGCTCTACCATTTTTTCCAGTGTATTTTTGGTCCTTGTCAAGCTAGTCAAAGCTTAAAAACGTTTTTTTTTTTTAACAGAAAGGAAGTCCTGGTTAAAAGGGAAACTGCTGTTTCAATAGTCTTAAAGTCAGGATGTCACCACCCCCGGCATAACGGTAATGAGGGGACATTACCATCATTCTGCGTCTTGTTAGTTCCCAGAGCGCCTGACACAATCAGAATGCAGCAGCTGCCCTTCAGACCTTAGAGATCTGAGAGAGAGAGAGAGAGAGAGAGAGAGAGAGAGTGAGTGTGTGTGTGTGTGTGAGAGAGAGGCCTTTTAGTCCTCCTCTAGAGACAGAGAGATCTGATAGGCAAGACCTGAGGGACTGTGTTCCGCAGATGAGACACCCTGTGTACTACCTCCATGTAAATATAAACTGATCCTCACAAAAATTAGCATAAACATTTTATTAATTCATGTTTTTAAATTCTCTACAAAAAGGCAAAAAAAATGCATATCTTACACAAAACTTCTAGTTGTGAATATGTATATTTATATGTATATTTAAATCGATTCAACAGAACTTAAAAAAAGATCTGTGGTGGTATTTGCAGTGATGCTTAAAGTAAAATGTGAGTCTTTTTACTCTAATGATGCAATTTGGATTTTCTTGCTACATTTATGAATAAATGTTCATATGTGTTAAGGTCTCAGTTCCTACATTATTTAAGAGTGAGCAGAGGTATCATAACCTAGTTAGGAGTAGAAAAATGTTGTGAACACAGAGGCAGAGACCAGATGCTTTAAAACAAAGAAAGAATGTGTTGGAATTATATAATGACAGTGAAAGTTTTTCTTTTGTTTGTTCATTTATAAACAGTTTTTTTTATTTTTAGACTGTATAATATTTTTGTTTAAATTTACTGATTACACTGAAATAAAATAAAACAATGAGATAAATGATATAAATGAGATAAACTAGATGCAGAGATTTAACTTGATCTTGATCTGCACATTCTGTATTTATTAGTATTGAATACAAAAGCGTCTGATAAACAGAGACGATTTTCAGATTTCCCGCTAACTATACTGCCGCCGCTGCTGTCTGTGCCTGAGAGCTTTAGTCCCGGAATGCCGGTAAGAGGTTCCATTATGATTTACAGTTGCTCTAACAAGAGTCAGTTAGAGTCACTGGAGTCAGTTATTAAGTCCTCTGAGAGCTTCACTGGTATGGAGTTATGCCACATCCAATCCAGAAAACACCTGCCCTTCCGTAAAGGTCATTCAAATCAGACAGTCAGACCCCAAAGCCTGCTGAGTGTTTTCACTTTACCACTGGGTTTCATCTTTAATTCTGGGATGCTGCAGTCAGTATCACATTTTGAACTTTACACCACCTGAGATCCTGAAAATAATATGCTCTTCAAGCTCTCACATGCATGATTTTATTATCACTTTTAACATATTTAACAGGTGTGAGAGTCTTACATCTGGTGATGTAATGCCAATAAAATGTCAGCACCCCCGGTGATTGATCATGTCACCAATGTTCATTTCTTGTCTGAAGAAAATTGTTAATACAGTGTGTTCAAAGATGTGGAAAACATTTAGGCAAATTTATGCAGATATCCCAAGTAAAACCAAATGGTTCACTATTTTTCTTTTCTTTCTTTTTTCCCCTGCAACTTGAATAACCTCAGATATTCAGGCAAATTTTAGGAAACAGAATTTATCTGCTATGTGTAAGATTAAAAAGGTTATAGGAAATCAAAAATTGAGGTTTTAGCAATTACATTTAAATTACAAACAACAATACAAAATGTACTTATTTTTCTGTGACAAAAAAATCACAAACATGTAAAACCGTATGCACTGCAGTTATTCAGTAATTCTGCAACTTCCAAAGACAATTACCACACATTAACACATAATGTTATATAACAAACTAAATTAAACTATTTATTTGTTTGAGGACAATGAACTATAATATTTGGGAAAACCATGCATCTTGATGATAATGCAATGGGAACATGGGCCATGAAATGAGAGCATGACATCTCTTTCTTTGATTTTTTTTTGGATTGTTGCCAATGCCATTGGCACATTCAGAGAATGCTATCTTAAACAGCTAAGAGGGCAATTTCTCCCATCAACAAAACACAGACAAGAAAATCACACTCCCCTCTTGCAGGAAAGAGTCTCTCATTTTCCATTTGCTGTGTGGTTTGACTGTGTCACCATAATTTCATCTAATGTTGTGGCTGATTTACCATTATTATTATTATTATTATTACTACCTTCCACCATTATTACTGTTGTAGTTACAAATGTCCGCAGATAATGACAGTAATTTCAGTTGCTCACAGTGGTTTTCCTCATTAGTGACACAACACTGGTGCTGTTAAGCACGGGAAAGTAAAGCACTCAGTCCAAGTCTATATAAAAATGGCAATACTGATGCAAAGAAAAAATGATTTATTTGGCTGTTGAACTGACATTCTTGTGTTTATTCTCTGATATTAGTTCCTAAAGACTAATGTCAGGTGTAAAGTCACTTATTAAAAATAAATATTAATAGATTTTAGATAAATGAGTTCTACAGGAGTGACAATGATCAAATTGTTTGAAAAAAAACAACTTACAAACATTTGTAGTTAATCCATTTATGCAAGTATTTCTTTTCATTTTACTTTAAAGAAAAGTTTGATTGGTCTTGATCAGCTTGAAAATATTTGAACTTTGACTTTCAAGATATATAATATTTTTATTTACAATGCAAAACTGTCTGAGATCTATGACTTATAGAAAAGAGACAAACAAGCTCTCCCTTCACTCTCTCTCCATCACCATCACAAAATTGTGTATCAAAATAAATGTACTGAGCATGTAAACATTTATTTGATCTTTTCCTGCATGCATGAAACATTCTAAAAAGTTAAATTAACTCTGAAATATTTCTGTTTCATGTGTGCTTTTCTGTTTTAACCTGATGAATTATGACCAGCATTTGTAGAAAATGTCGATATGCGAGTGTGTGTGTGTGTGTGTGTAAGTGTGTGTGAACGTGTATGCAGGCTTGTGCTGTCATTATCCAGAATGGCAATCAACCAGAGGCGTATTTTATATCAAAATATTTTGTGCTTGTGTGTGTTGTAGCTCTAGGCTTGAGGGAAAATGCTTTTCTTGCTTTGCTTTAAACTGATACATTTCAGATTGTGGAAACACACAGCACGTGCATTCATGAGGCACATCTCAGGATTGTTCCACTCCGCACACATACGAAATATTGCACTGTAAAAAGCGATAACCTGCAATTGTTACGTTAAAGGGCTCTTTCTACCTGCTATTTCTAAAATATAAATATTTGTTTTGTTGTTATAAATTAATGCATACAGGTTGGTTCAGTGATGCTAAATTATATTTTTGAATTGAAATAATTTAGATGTTACCATTTTTAGGTTACTTTTTTTATTTTTTTCAGTTTAGAAACTCTTTGAATGGATGAATTTGTCCATGTATTTAACTCATGTCTGTCAAATTAGTTTATTCTATTTATTTTATGATTTCAAAGGGGATTGCATGTGTAGCAATGACACAATTTTTATAAGCATTTTAAAAATCATCAAAAAGGTTCCATTTCAAAAACAAATTCACTGGCACACAGCCTAGAGCATGTAAAAGTGTGCATGTTAAATAATAAAATTAGATATAATGCATAAAAAGTCCCAGCGCCATGTTTCACAGATACACAGCAGATGTGATTTAGGGTGTGTTTATTTTCATATATTGAGCGGTGCTGCTCTTCCTTCTCTCCAATCCATTGTGTCAATTAAAGCTCAAACAAACTAATTTGCTCTTGTGATAGACTCCAAATGAAGTGGCCAGTGTATCTAGGCAACCAAAGAGGTCAGAGTTCCCTGTCCTTATCGGGAGCTGCTGACTGTAGAAGAGTGGAGACACTCTCTGATAATGGCCCTGTTTCCAGCACAAAAGAGGATTGGGGATGTTTTTTTTACATTTTTAGCGTTCACCTTATTGGTGCCTACCCATTTTTTTATATTTAGAACATGCCACGATTGAGTACATTAACAGAATGTTTTGTTGTAACATATGCTATTTTTCTTTTAAGAGTGACCAGTGATACCCAAATGAATATTTAAATATTTGAGATATATTAAGACAGTCTAAAATGTGAAATGCGTTTGCTTCAGGGAGTGGGTTGCGTTTCGCATCGCATCGACCCGTGCGGATAAATCCGTCTCACGTTGCATGAGATGTACATGGGCAGTTAACAGTAGGCAAGCCTTCTGTTATTTCAGCACTATTGATTTGCACCCATTCAACAACTATTACACGATTCAAGGAGTGGGGATTATAATCATGTGAAGTGAAACTCTATTTCCAGAAGCATATGTATGGGAGAAGTACATTATCTGGTCTTAAAGTCAATTGATAATACCCATGGCATAGAGGGGATTACAGATAGAGGATGCATTTAAAAGTTTAAAATGCTGTCTGATCAGCTAAAGAAAGTGTAATTCCTTTCAGGTTGAAAGCGTTAATAACATCACCGGTAACGGTATCCTCTGTGAAGTGAGGGCTAAAAAGATGTTATGCACGTCTGTCTGTGTCCGTGCGGGTGTGTGCATGTGTGTGTTGTTTAGAGAAGAGGGAGCACATAAAATAAAGTGCCCAGAGGTTGCTTCTGGCATTTTCTGGTCACCAGACACTTGTCGTAACTCAGAAAGAGTAAAAAAGCAAGGAGGGGGAACCATGTGTGTGTGTGTGTGTGTGTGTGTGTGTGTGTGTGTGTCAGAGGGGTTGGGAGCTCCTGTCTCAGTTCAGCTCATATCGCGTACCAATATTTGATATCCACTCATTAGAGTGAAGAAGGAACCATCAGGCCACTGAACACGCTGCGCGTGTAGTGCCATGAATGTACGCACACACAGACGTAAATACACTCCCCCTCAACCTCATTTCATGCACGACACTCCTGAGGTAGTTTGGGGAATAGAAAATTGCTTTCTAAGGAAGGCTCTGGCCAATTAAGGCCTTGACTGTATTGAATGTCAAGTGTTAATTTAGGTTGTCTCTCCTGTGACCCCTCCTCCCCCCTTTTCTAGCAGTTGAGCTGGCAGGAGTCTTCAGATGAGCAAATACATGTGAGGTAAAAGTTGATTGCCTGAAGGACCTCGGGTTTTATGTGTCATAGACAAGTGGCAAATGTGTTCTCCTTCCAGCGTTTCCCTTCCCCACCTCTCTGACACCCCTGAGGGACAGAGAGGCAGGATTAACTGTACTGCAGCGATAAGAATGGGCGGTTTACTTTGGGGAAAATATGAGTGTAATCACCTCACGGGCAGTAGGGTGGGTTGAGGATGGACTCACTCTCTCTCTCTCTCTCTCTTTCTCTCTGTCTGCGATACAACTTTGCTGACTTGTCCCATAGTCTAGACAAATGACTCGAGGAGTAAAGGAATTCTGTGACAAAAAGAGTCTGTTTTCATTTATTTTGTATTTTATTTGATT
Organism: Gymnocypris eckloni scoliostomus; assembly: GCA_027564155.1. Classification (NCBI taxonomy): domain Eukaryota; kingdom Metazoa; phylum Chordata; class Actinopteri; order Cypriniformes; family Cyprinidae; genus Gymnocypris; species Gymnocypris eckloni. Next base: position 824,438 of record CM050416.1, on the reverse strand, counting down.
TATCTAAAAATGTGTATGTACACATATGTGCATACGAACATACTGTACATACATAATTTACTATTCATAGCTAATGAGAAATTGAAATTAGTTTAAAAAGCAGAATAGATGCAAACTATACAATTGTTGGTATGTAGTAAGAGAACAGAGCTATGAAATTAATATTAAAATTGAAATTGAAAACTCTAGAGGAGACACATGTGAGAATGCATCTCTTATTAAAGCTATTGTTCCATTACCTCAACTTACTCATTTTGGCCAGTGTACATGTAGAGATGGTGAATGGATGCATTTTTAAAGCCCCTTTATATTCTTACATGACAGACACTTGGTCTTAATGGCTTTATTATCATCATTGTGAAGCAAAGGCCTGTTTCTTTAAAGGTGCAGTCTTTGGTCTTTCTCTGTCTGTGTAGAATAAATGTTAATGCATTTTTGAGATTCAGCGCACAGCTAATTTACATAGCCCAACGTGCTTTAGACCTTAAAAAGGCCTCTGGCTGCATTTGTTACTAGAAGGAACCAGCATGAGCTACGTTCTCTGATCCGCATCACACAGACAATAGGGAACATGTTCTTGTTTTGAAATTGAATACATCAGTGTATTGATAAAGGTCCTGTGTGTGTTATTACTGCCTGAAGCTGCTGACAGGAGTGGAGGAACATACAAGCTCCCAAGGGGATGGACTCCCATTCACATTAACAGAAAAAAATTACAAAAATAATCTAGATTATACTTTTAAATTGTAAACCAACATAGAACACATACTTGAGAGTGTAAAACCAGATGGTCCACACAAATGATACAAGCAATCAAACAACTAAATAAATAACAATGACAAAAAAGCTATGTATGCTTAGTCCATACAAATATAGATGCCTCAACAGGAGTTTTTTCAGCTGAAGTCTGAATGAGGGAATAAGAGACACAACCACATGATAGACAGATGATCACAACCTTGTGTCCCGTTCACTGTGCTTTTTTGAACCTTGATTTCAGTCAAAAGAGCTGTAGTCTAGAAAGAAGGAGAAAAGAAACTTCTAACTTCTCCTTTTTCTTTCTCTTGTCTCTCTGTCAGGATTTCCTAAAGTGGTCTGACATAAATGGACATTCTGGGGCCAAGGGCAAAATTATTATGTGATTACTCACTCTCATGTCGTAGAAACCAAAAGGAGAAATGGTGAAAAATGTTATGCAGGTCTTCTCCACCATCTTTTATACGTCTTCGTCTGTAATGACCACAGCTGTTAAGTTCCAGAAAGGAACAAAATAAAAATATTAGAACTTGTAGTCTATACAGCTCATGCATTGTATTTAATAAGTCATACAAAAGGTTGATATGCAGAACAGGCCAACATGTTTCAGTCAATATTTGTTGAAAATCTAATTTGCATATATATTCAGGTAAAACATAAAAATAAAAATTACATTGACGTGGATCACCAGATTTTTATTTTCACTAATGCCAAATGCTCTTGCAACTAAATTAACCTAATGGTAGTTTGAATACACATAATTTAAATGTTCATTTTAAAGATTTGAGAGCTTGCAGTGGGAGGAAACATTTTAATTTCATATTCACTGTAGTAATTGTAAAGAAATAAAAGAAAATCACTTCTCTCAAACCTCTTGCCACAGTTTTCCAGTTCTTCAGAAATTGATCAAATGCAGGTGTTAAGACAATTACCGATCAATTGCAGCCAAATTCAGTTTTCACCTGCAGTGCACAACCTCAGAAACCAACCACTTCTTTGGTCAAAATAACTAATGACTGTTCATGTACATAATATTACAGTATTTTTGGTTCATAATGTCTTGTTACATGCTTATTGTATGTCTTTCCTAATTGTATTCATTACTTATCAATTTATTTTAATAGTATTTTATTGTTATATGTTATTTTAATATTGTAATTTCTAATTTCTGTATTGTAATCCTTTTTATTGTCATTACTTTTTTATAATTCTTTGGCAATATTTTATGTAAACACAATCATACCAATAAGTATTGTAAATTAAGAATAACTGTCTATCCCTGGATCCTACGATACTTTAATATTGATTTTTTCTTTCTTTATGCCATGGTAAAAAAAAAAATGGTACATTCTTTAAAAGCTCTCCTTGTGTATTTCACAGAAAATTTCAGCACACAGGTTTGGAAAGACATGAGGGTGAGTAAATAATGACAGAATTATCACCCACTAAAACACTGTAACTCTTATATGGTAGAAATATTTGTGTATGTACATCCAAACATGCACACAGAGAGGCTTTCTGAATGTGATGTGTTGGGAAAGTACTTGTCAAGTGGCATTGATTTGTTAAAGTGCTGAATTAGCACAGTACGCCAGCTGCCACCGCCCGCTCACTGTTGTGCTGCCGTGGGCTCATTTTCTCCTTAACAACTCTTTCCCATTTCCCCTTAGCCCCTCTTTTGCTCTCTCTTTTTTCTCTCTCTCTTTTTCTCTCTCTCTCTCTCTCTCTCTCTCTCTCTCTCTCTCTCTCTCTCTCTCTCTCTCTCTGTCGGGCCACACACGCTCTTTCTTTAACTCTCGTTAATTCTGTCTTACACGCACATATTGCAGACACACCTCAGCTGTGACCCATATCAAACCCAGCTTCTCCCTGTCTTGAGGACACACAGCCACACCCACATAAACACTTATGCAATCTGTTGGGGAGGAAAAAAAATCACTTCTGTGTTGTAGTACATTACCATGTTGAGTCCATGAAATTTAGATCGAATTCTTCCTTTTAACCCCCCCCTAAAGTAGGATGAATCTAGGCTAACTCAGCATAACCCCGGCCAGTATCTGTATGTCAGGATCTAGTGGAATCTGTGTCTCCCAGCTGTGTCTGACATTGACTGGGAGCTGTAGCCGGTCAGAATAGGATTTTGGCTGCACTGAGAGTCCACATTTTTATTAGGTAGCCAAAGTGTTCCATAAGCAGTTCCCAAGGTTCCCTTGGAGAGAGTGGCTGAGTCATATCCAGACTGTTTCAGGCCACACACAGTGGCAATAGAATTACCATGAGCTCAGTTCAGCTCAGTTCACAACTGCATTCAAATATTATTAGTGTGTACATAGACTACAACATAGATATTTGCTGATGAGTTACTGCCACGGTATAGAAAGAGTCTGAAAATTTGGGGTGGGGGGTAGGGTTTACTTCCTGTCAGCACCTCAGCTCAGAAACAGTGCCAAGCATGGCTTTAATATGACTTCAGCATAACCATTTTCCCAAATGTTGTATATGCAGAGTTTAGAGCCATTTGCAAGGTAAGGAGTGGAGCAGGGTGCACTTAAAAAACATAAAAATCTTAATTAACCGGTTTTATTCAAGTCAAACATTTAATTTAATATAGCTAAATTAATCTAAAAGTTGGTTAAATCAGGCAGATATTGCTTGTTAAGGTCACATTTGCAAGTTAACACTTTTTACAGTGTACAGCAGATGTCTGTGCTTTAATAAAGCATAATTTGACATATCAATGCATTTCTGTTTCTGTCAATGGCTTCACCACTCTGAACCATATTCACACCTTTTAAAAGAGGTGCAGATGTTCTGGTGACCCACTACTTACTCATGATGTAGTGACTGTGTGTGTTGGAGTGAGTGGGAGACTGTTTTTGGATGTTAACTTAGCCTAAATACCCTCCATCTGCTGACCAGTTTGTGACCTCTGTACACATACACATAAAGTATATACAGTACATGCATAGACAGTAACCAGTGCTAGCTGATATTAATTGTACTTTCTGCTTCCTTCCTTGTGTTTCCTCTCTTGCTTTTTATTATGATTTTTCTGTGTTTTTTTCTCTTTCTTCAATAGGGAGAGTGACACACCCTCCCCCCAACCAGCATTTCCCTAGTGTATTGCGTGATTAGACGCTGAAAGGTTGATGCCCGCTTGCTCTGTCCACAGCTCCCATAAAACACTCAATAAAGCACCAATCTAGAGCTTGATAGCACCGATAGAGAAACTCTATTCAGGGAAGAACTACTCTCCAGAAACAGGCAGAAGAATGTACAACTTCCTAAAATAAAAACCCTTTCCTTCTTTTGTACTATTTAAGATTTTTTAGTAGTGTTTATTTGTATTATTATGATTTGAAAGTAATCTTTAGAGACACCACAGCCAGTACAATAGGGAAACATTTTTTTTACATGAAAATGTTTGTTTTTTGTTTGCAATGCCTGTATGTGCTAAATAGGGTGGTGACTGCTGTAAAAAAATCCATGCATCTCAGGATCATGAGGTGTTGAGGTCAGCCAAAGAAACATTAGATCAGTATGTGAGTGTATACATGAGCATCTCTCTGTATACTGTGTTTGTGTGTGAATGTGTGTGACAGTAGGTGGAGACAGTCACCAGAGGAAGTCATAAATGGCCCCTTTGCAAACTCAGCATGTATGGGGCTTTGTATGTCTCTTTCTCTGTTTCACCGCCTTTTTTCTTTGCTTTTCCCGTCAAAGGCAGCCAAGCAGAGCCAGAAAAGCAGTTCCTTGGCAGGGCCTAATGGCAGTATGATGTAGTCGGTTGTGACTAGTGCATTCCTTTCAGGTTAAACCAGGGAAATTGCATTGTGTTCAGATTCCAAGTCGCATGAATGTTTTATTGCCACAAGAGTGTCAAAGATCATTGTCTGGGCCTCAGGAGAGTGGCCGAGGAAGCCTTTGACTTAGCGCTTCAAATGGGAGAGAGAGACATGAAAACACTTGGATGAACAAATGGTGGTTGAACAAATAGTAGAAGGTGAGGCTAATAGACTGTGGCACATACTAAGGGGGATTTCAGTCTCTTTAAACTGTGACTTTTAAGAAAAATGCATACCCTGCGACAATGCTAGGCTGAAGAAAATTTGACAAGACACATGCAGAGACGAGGAGAGAAACAGTGGAACAGAGGATTTTGGTCTGCCTTCTCTGTCCCTCCCTCTCTGATAATCTGTGTGTGTGTGTGTTTACTATGCGTGAGAGTGCTCAAGTGTGTTTGAGGCAGTGAGTAGGTGTTTGCTTTTGGCAAGTTCCTGAGAAGGGCTCGAGCATTTTGAAAGTGGGATGTGTGGTGGGGGTACAGACCTGTTATCTGCACACCACTGACAGGAGGGCCATCGCTCCCAATGGTACCTTGTGTTACCGCTTGTACTCCCTCATTCCTGCTGTTGTAACCTAACCCGAGAGGACCAAGGGAGGCATAGGGTGAGGACGAAGAGAAAACGAGGCCCAGATTAGGGAGTTCAAAATGGAGGTATTAGTGCTTTAAGAGATTTCCCTATCCAATGTGTCACCAGTTTGAAGAACTTCCAGTCTTACTTTTTTCTCACGGAACAGAGTGACTATGAAACTAAGTTTTATTTTGTTTATTTATTAAGTATGATTTCATTTTTTCAGTGCAGTTCAGTTTTTTTAATGTTGGTCAATGGCATAAGACTCTCCATGATAAAAAAGAAAGAAAAAAAAACAGCCACCAACTCGCAAATGTCCTCTTTTAAGAAATACAAAACTTTAAATGAACAATTCTAAATATGTAGATAAATAGTCATGAAAACTTACTTTTCTTTCTTTAAATGATATTGTGTCACCCTACCATTTTTGACTTTGTCTTAAAATTAAATGATCAAAATTAATTTGAATGCAGAAGTGAAAAACATGCTCATCATAGAATAGTTGAATTAAAAATGTTGCATGTGTAAACTGCATATTGGTAATGAGCTAAGCACTTGATTTTCTATAAACTCAGTAAAAGACGTTGTTCACAAACCCTGTCATAGTCATGAAAAAGTACATTATGTGAAACCATATGACTGCGAGGAACAGAGCCAAACTCAAGCCTTTATTTAGCGATCTTCATCTCCATCCTGAGCAGGGACCGTAAGCAGCTATGCTTAAGCTGAGCTGACGCGCTCGTTACAAATTCAAATATTACCACTTCAAGAAGCTTTATGACAGGATTACGGTAGAAAAATGGAATGTTCATTGGCTCTCACCTGCGTCAATATTCTCAGCGATTATAAATTTAATCTATTGTACAAATCTATTGTATTTCACCAGAGAGGACTGCAGGTGCAATGCATTGTCATTTAAACTGCTTTTGATATTTAAAAATAAAATAAAAAAAATATTGTGATTGAACTTATCTTTCTGTCATGTTTTTCTTTATACTGTAGGCTACATATTTTTAAGAAATAGTTATGGTTAGGTTTAGAGGTAGGAGTGAGATTAGCGACTATAAAAATGCTTTTTAATGCTATATTGTTACTAAAATTGTAATTTTCCTATTTAAGTCTAATACGTTTTATATATTTTTATATTCACTATAAATTGTGTACTTTTAGGTTTGGGGGTAGGCTAAGTGGTTAAAAATCTAAATCGCTTATTATTACAATTATAAAAATGCATTGATGCAAATATCTTAATGATAAAAAAGATTTGTAAACATTTTACATTTATTAGCTGAAAATATGTAGCGTTTTTCATGTTTTAAATGTTGTCCAAATTGTAAGTTTCAGCATCGATAACAACATACAAAAATGTACATTTTGTGCTTGTAAAAGTTATGTACTAATACTAATGATGAGGTGATAACATTTAAAAGTATAACAAAGTTTGAAAGTCTTTTGTTCAGTTTAGTTTGAGAGACCAAGCTGATGTGTTTTGATGTGGTCTGTGTGTATGTGAATTATTTATTTATGCTATTGCATCTCTTCTGCTCTGACCATGGGGTTGGTTTGCTTTGATTAAATACATCTTTTTTCTGTGTGTTAGCTAATAATTTGAGTTGGATTATCCCACCTACACCATCATTCAATGTACACACGCCAAAGATTTCCTGTGTCCAAATGCACATATGGTTAATCCGGCCCTATACACACTGACCCGTATCAACATCATTCTTTCTGTTTGCAGTATGCATTTCCTCATGCTGCTGCATGTAGCAGTGCATGGCTAATTAAATTAATTCAAATGCCTTTAATGACTTATTGCCATCTATTTTTAATGGGTGGTACATATCAAAGAGCATTAGTATATCACATCTCAGCAGAGTCGCATAGAGAACGTTTGGGCTCATGCAATCTCATTGCGGGTTTCACGGCCGAGCTGAGTGTTAACACATGGTTACAGCAATATCATTATTATAATTATGTTACACTATTGTATTCTCTGACTGACTCTACGTTGGTAATTGTGCTTATTGAGCTATTTATATTAAAAGGGATTTTGTGTCTAGCCTAGAAAATGATGAAAAATGAGACAAAGAAAGTGGCAAAAAGTGATTGCCTGTAATTGTTTGTTCTTTTTTTCTGTGATGATTACAGTGAAGCGTTTGGCTAATGGGTCAGTGGGAAGAGGCCCACCAGTTTATGATGAAACATCTTCTCTCTTTTGGCCTGGTTGGTTTAGCATTATACTGCCTCCTTGTTGGGCCCACCAAAACCAGGCATTTGAAAAAAAATTTATGCATCTGAAAAATCCCTCATAATTATATATATTCCAGGGTCTGTCTAACAATTAGAATAAAATTAAATATTACATATTTAAGATGTTGAATCACAGAAGATGTTTAACCCCTTTCTTCTAAGCATACACAGCACAATTGCTGATTAGAAAGATATGATTTTACCCCTTTCTGGTATTGGTCTTTTATGCTCCTGCAGATCGAATGCTTTTCATATGTTAATGACAAGATTCCACAACTTTTGTTTATGCACACAGATCTACAGTGGGTCTCAGAGCAACAAAGCAAAGTCGAATCCCTCAAACCTGATGTAATAAATAAATAAATAAATAAACACAATTAAATAAATACATCAATTAATAAAACTTTCTTTGCATTTGCATTTGGCTAACGGGATCTCCTCTTCTCAATGTCAAACTCATTGGGGTTCAGTGCTTAAGTCCATTTCTATAAAATATTAAATACTTGGTTTCCTGTAATTTAAGGAGTGGGTGCATCTGTTCAGACTTTGCTGTGCTTTAATTAGCCCTGATCAGAGTTGTTTTGTGATGATAGCACAGTGCAAACAAACTGGCACCATGCAGCAAGGGGCAACAGGCCATGGAACTACACATATATATGCACAAATGCACACAGCCACACAACCTTAAGAGAAGAACAGGGGGCTTCTCTTCGTCTTTCCCGGTTGTAGAATTATCTTCTTTGCTGTTCATTTATTGATCTGTCTCTTACTCATATGTAATTCTTTCCATCTGTCTTCTGCTTTCATCTAATCTGCGCCAGCTCTTAATGGCTGCTATTCCCGCAATGAACAAGATAGTAATGTGCCCCGGTAGCTCTTATGATGTGAAATTACCCTATTAATTGCTTACCCTGCTGACAAAGAAGGTGGCGTATCCCAATTATTACTGTTAATGAGGTGCAGAATGCCTTAAGTGAGTCCTCAGTCAGAACATTGACAATAGCACTGCAGCAGCTCGTTAGTGATGGGGACAGTAATCAGATCTGCATGGAAAAGAGAAGGTGTTGCAGATGGTACACAATGACTCAGAGGTGAGTTGGTTTGTGTTTTGCTCTGGAGGTTAATTTTGTCTGCTCAAAAGTCACACACACACACACACACACAAAAAGTAATAGTTTCTACTGTCAGAAAAATGTGCCTTTTAATAAAGAAAGATAACATTTTATCATAACTGCACACTATGAATCATTAGTTAAGCAGTAGTGAATAGTCAATTCATCATTTATAAAGCATTGTTCCAACCTTAATAGGCATTAGTGAGCAGTTTATAAATACAGCTATAAATGTTTTGTTCTTGAGCATATCTATGTTTAATAATTGTATTTTCATACTTTATTAATGATCAATTTATAATTTCTAAATTATTATGCTATTTACAAACCAGTAATTTAGGAGTTGTCAGTGGGATAATTTAGAAAGTGTAAGTTAATGATTAATAAACTATTTAATGTACATTTATAAATCATATTATTTAGACACATAATAATAGTTGCTCAGTGCATTAATAAATGCTTTATTAACAAATATCCCTGCTTTAATTCATGATTAAGTCAGGTATTTATAAAAACATTTAGTAGTTGCCAGCCATCTATTTTTGTGAGCTCATCTAAAGTGAGGACTATTTATTTATACCTTGTTCATACCGTGTACCTACATTTACAAAGGAGGTTTAAAGGCAAATTTTTCTTCCAAACAGAAAAGTTAAACAAACACAACACAGAGGGATACAGAACACAGAACTATTTTTTCAAGATGCAAAAAATGAAACTGTACAACTGTACACTTGATAAAAAATTTAAATACACCTCTGCAATTTCATAAAAAAATTAAAGTGTACAGTTGTTCAGTTTCATTTGTTTACATCTTGAAATAAATATTTATGAGTTCTGTATCCCTCTGTGTTGTGTTTGTAATTTTTTCTGTTAGTAAGATAACTGAGCCTTTAAATCTCCTTTGTATTAGATATGCTTATCAATCAAGAACAAGGCATTTATAGCTGTATTTATAAACAGCTTACTAATGACCATTACTTTTGGGACAATGCTTTATAAAGGATGAACTGACTATTTACCAATTACTGACTATTTACCAATTATTCATAATGTGCAGTTATTATAAACAATAAATAACCAAAACTAGCCAAAGTAAATAATCAAAGAGTAAAAGCAAAAAACCAAGATCCCAAAAAAAACTGGAACTAAAAAAACAAGGGTAAATGAAAATAAAAAAGAAAATAAAACTAGATTAGAATACATAAAAATAAAAAAAGAACTAGAAAAAAACTAAAAAGGAAACAAGGATATACAATAACAAGATAAGAGATTTAAAAAAGTAACTTGATCAAAATATCTAGCGCAAGAGCAAGGATAAATTCAGGACCAAGAAACAGGTTAACACCAAAACGAACTAGCAAAGACGTAAGGGAGAGGGACCCAATATAAAGGAGCAGAGCACATGAGGATCAGGTGAACACAATCAAGTAAACAAGGGCTGGACAAGGACTAAACAAGGGGGCGTGACCAGGGGAAACAAGGAGGTGGGACAAGAGGAGCACATGGCAAACACAAACAGAGACAGAGCCATGGGCTGAGACACAAAACAAACAAAGTCAAGTCAAGTCACCTTTATTTATATAGGGCTTTTAACAATACAAATTGTGTCAAAGCAACTGCTCAATATCAAAATAGGAAAATAGTGTATCACTAATGTAAAATGACAAGATCAAACGCCCATTTTTCTATTAAAGGGAATTCATTATTGAATTCAGTGATGTCATCATCCAGCTCAGTTCAGTTTAAATAGTATCTGTGCAATCAAGTTGGTGATATCGCTGGAAATGAAGTGTCCCCAACTAAGCAAGCCAGAGGCGACAATGGCAAGGAACCAAAACTCCATCGGTGACCAAACAGAGAAAAAAACCTTGGGGGAAACCAGTCTCAGTCGGGGGGCCAGTTCCCCTCTGGCCAGACGAACCAGTAGTTTGTTCCAACTGCAGCATAGTCAGATTGTAAGGGCTCCACTGGTTCCAGTGGTCTTTTCCCGATGGCTGTCTAGCTGACGAGGTTCTCACTGGGGATCTGTCTCTGGGGCTCATCTAGGTGTCCTGGTCTACGCTGACATTCAGAGCTGTAGAGGTCGTCTCTAGGTGCTGATCCACCATCTGATCTGGATACAGACTGGATCTGGTGACTATGGTGACCTCGGAATAAGAAAGAAAAAGACTAATATTAGCGTAGATGTCAATCTTACGATGTAACAAGTACATCATGTTTTATGGGAAGTGTTCCCGGTTCCGGTTGACCTAATTAATGCAGCTTAACCATCCTTTAACGGAATTGAATATTAGAAGCGTATTAGTGTGTCAAGTGTACGCCAGGTTAAAGAGATGGGTCTTTAATCTATATATAAACAGACAGAGTGTGTCTGCCTCCCAAAAAGTGTTAGGTAGATTGTTCCAGAGTTTGGGTGCTAAATAGAAAAAGGATCTGCCGCCCGCAGTTAATATTGATATTCTAGGTATTATCAAATGGCCAGAGTTTTGAGATCGTAGCGGACGTGGAGGACTATAATGCGATAAGAGCTCGCTCAAGTACAGAGGAGCTAAGCCATTCTGGGCTTTATAAGTAATTAACAAGATTTTAAAATCTATACGATGTTTAACAGTTCATATATAATATATTGTATGCAGAAACTGGCTTTGTTATTGTTTCTTCTCTTGTCATCTAAATATGATTTACATTAATTATGTAATAGCTAATAGTTATAGTTAAGCTAATAATACCTAATAGTTTATGGTTTTTATGGCCCTGCTCAAAGGTATAGCTGCAGTATCCTTTATCACAGTCGGAAATGTATTCGTATGGTATGTACCCCCAAATGGTAAATATTAGTACCATACAGTGAAATAAATGTATAGAAGGCCTCAGTGACAAGCTTTTGTACAATCTTTTTTTTTTCTGATGAAGTTCCTGCACAAAAACATAACCGATCTGAGAGTTTTATAGAGGTGATCATTTTCTCTCACTCTCCCGTCTTTTGTCTGTGACATTTTTTTTCTTTTTTATCTGTGAGTGAGAGCTGTAAAATTGTGACTCAGTTTTGGAGCCGTTTATTAACGCGAATGGAGAATCCTGTTACACGGAACAGTCCCTTACCACACCGCAACGACAGCACTTCCCTGCCAAATGACTTGCTCAACCATTAATGGAATGCAGAATGTCATTGTTCATATTTCATAATTAATCATATCCAGCCTTGTAGCTTGTTTTTGTCTTCTGTAAAAGTATCCTTTCCTGTTGTGGAATCATTTATATCCAGAGGAGCAGTTGACTGTGTCCTTTACCATTAAAGGAACAGTACACATATGTCATTTATCCTTAATATGTCCTCATTTGTAAGTCGCTTTGGATAAAAGCATCTGCTAAATTACTAAATAATAAATAATGCAAGCCAGCACAAACCACTTGTAAATACTAGATAATGTCCCTGTCACTCTCACCACAAACAAGTTGATCAATATCATCCGCTTGCAATAACAGAACGATTTAATATTTTGCTTGTTTGTCTGTTTTGTAAATTAATAAATCCATGACTTATTGAATGCTGTAAGGCTCCTGATATATTTTAGCCAGGGCAGGGTTAGAGAGGGAAGAGAGAGGCTGTGGGAACAGTCAATACTTTCATATGTTAGGTGGTGAAATTAATGACCCAATCATCTCCATAAGAAAGCTTGTTTTAAGGAGTTCCCTATCCACTGATCAATGCATTCCTCATAATCTTTATCCCTGTCTTTTAAAACGAAGACCTAAATAACCTCTTATTGTTTACATTAAAATTTACCCCTGTATTTCACAAATGTATATAGATAGAATCACACATTTTTTAAATGGCATGAAGACCAGTTTGTACTCTATTGTATAACAAAGCTTTTTCTTATTCTGGTAGATGTGATCCAGACCAGCCAAGTGCACACAATGCAATGGAAAGACAGAAAGTTGGATTCAATTTAAGGGATTCCTTCTGCATCCATGCAAATTAAAACTTCATTATTAACCTGGTGGTGCACTTCTCTGAAGTGTTTCATTAGGAAAATTAAAGGAAGTAGGAAAACAATCAATAGCATCTGAAATTAAAGCCATATAGCCATTTTGGATGCATCAGACAAACACAGGTTTGCACATTCAGTGGTTTTATATTATGCTTGGAGAGATGTTTTAGAGTTTACAAGTCTTGGCATCATACTAGCGATTATCGCATTTTTTTTTGCCTTAACAAGCTCTGGTCAAATATATGTTACAGGTAGAGGAAAATTAACCATACATTTCACTTAATTTATACCTTGCGTGGTACACTTAAAGTGATATTTGTCAATGGTTATCACTTTGAGAAGAAACTTTCAGTGGGTCATAACATATTGTACCTGTACATGTAAGTTATATTTATTTAAATACTTAATACATTTCCTTGTGCTTTACTTGTAATGTCAGCAAGATTCTCTGCACACAAATTCAGAATTTAACAAAACATTTGTCAGACTTTTGTCATGTACCAGCCCTGACCATTTGAAAGTTTTTTTTTTTAGTATAATGTTATAAAACATTACATTATATTCTACATAAAATATAATATGTGACATTTGCACACTATGAACAGATGCCACCATAATAGACCAATTTTCAAGTCAAGTTCTATATTCAAGTGTTATTAATTTAAAACCTGACAACACAAATTACCCCTTTGTCACAAGAGCAAGTGACTCTTTAGCTGAAGTGAGAGATTAGAGTGTATGCATGTGTGTGTATGTGTGTGTGTGTGTGTGTGTGTGTGTGTGTGTGTGTGTGTGTGTGTGTGTGTGTGTGTGTGAGAGAGAAAGCGAGAGAGAGTGATACACTGCAGTCCCTGAACATCTGGCAGCATGTCATAGGGATGTTCGTTGGCTGTCATTGATTGTGATAAAATAATTTAAATGCATAGTGATTAAATAAGCCTGTTAAGAGACAATCACCCATTATATTTGCTGGGTGACAAGGAGGTTTGGTTTCAGGACTGTGTATTTTATGACAGCTGTAAAACAATGAAAATAAAACAGTATAAGTGTGAGCATGACACTTTTACATTCTCACATCTTAAACAGGCTGTTATTCAAATGTAAGGAATTAGATGTTCTGCATTGTGTATAATACATTGGTGTGTAATACCGCCCAACATATCTGGTGTTCAGTTTTAATTGTGAAATGATCTAGGTGTTCAGCTCTAGAGAACTGTTAGAAAACAGGGTGAAGACTGCAGTAAAGTAAATCAAATTGGCAAATTGTGCAAGTTTAGCTCAGCAATATTTTTCTCTTTCCTCTAAATCCTGTCAGATGATATTTTTGATGCAGTGCAGGCAGGGCCGTTTCTAGCCAATTTGACGCCCTAGGCGAAATCTATATTGCCCCCCCCCAATTATATGTGTATGTATATATATATATATATAGGTGCATCTCAATAAATTAGAATATCATGGAAAAGTTCATTTATTTCAGTAATTCAAGTCAAACTGTGAAACTCGAGTATTAAATAAATTAAATGCACACAGACTGAAGTAGTTTAAGTAGTCTTTGGTTCTTTTAATTGTGATGATTTTGGCTCACATTTAACAAAAACCCACCAATTCACTATCAACAAATTAGAATATGGTGACATGCCAATCAGCTAATCAACTCAAAACACCTGCAAAGGTTTCCTGAGCCTTCAAAATGGTCTCTCAGTTTGGTTCACTAGGCTACACAATCATGGGGAAGACTGCTGATCTGACAGTTGTCCAGAAGACAATCATTGACACCCTTCACAAACATTAATTGCCAAAGAAGCTGGTTGTTCACAGAGTGCTGTATCCAAGCATGTTAACAGAGATTTGAGTGGAAGGACAAAGTGTTTAAGAAAAAGATGCACAACCAACCAAGAGAACTGCAGCCTTATGAGGATTGTCAAGCAAAATCGATTAAATAATTTGTGTGAACTTACAAGGAATGGACTGAGGCTGGGGTCAAGGCATCAAGAGCCACCACACACAGACGTATCAAGGAATTTGGCCAAAGTTGTCGTCAGAGAAGTCTTACCTGTGCTAAGGAGAAGAAGAACTGGAATGTTGCCCAGTAGTCCAAAGCAAGTTTTGTATTTCCTTTGGAAACCAAGGTCCTAGAATCTGGAGGAAGGGCGGAGAAGCTCATAGCCCAAGTTGCTTGAAGTCCAGTGTTAAGTTTCCACAGTCTGTGATGATTTGGGGTGCAATGTCATCTGCTGGTGTTGGTCCATTGTGTTTTTGGAAAACCAACGTCACTGCATCCGTTTTCCAATAAATTTTGGAAGACTTCATGCTTCCTTCTGCTGACCAGCTTTTTAAAGTTGCTGATTTCATTTTCCAGCAGGATTTGGCACCTGCCCACACTGCCAAAAGCACCAAAAGTTGGTTAAATGACCATGGTGTTGGTGTGCTTGACTGGCCAGCAAACTCACCAGACCTGAACCCCATAGAGAATCTGTGGAGCATTGTCAAGAGGAAAATGAGAAACAAGAGACCAAAAAATGCAGATGAGATGAAGACCACTGTCAAAGAAACCTGGGCCTCCATACCACCTCAGCAGTGCCACAAACTGATCACCTCCATGCCACGCCGAATTGAGGCAGTAATTAAAGCAAAAGGAGGCCCTACCAAGTATTGAGTACATATACTGTAAATTAACATACTTTCCAGAAGGCCAACAATTTACTAAACATATTTTTTTATTGGTCTTATGAAGTATTCTAATTCGTTGAGATGGTGAATTGGTGGGTTTTTGTTAAATGTGAGCCCAAATCATCACAATTAAAATATCCAAAGACTTAAACTCCTTCAGTCTGTGTGCATTGAATTTGTTTAATAAATTTTTTAATACAAGTTTCACAATTTGAGTTGAATTACTGAAATAAAGGAACTTTTCCACGACATTCTAATTTATTGAGATGCACCTCTTTATATACATATATATATATTATTTCCAGACACCAGTTTCTTGTCACATCCAAATTGGTTGTCATAGTAGTGACACTAATTTGTCGAGATTCAGCGCATTGTGAGTTTCACAAATCTGAATGCATTATTTGTAAATACATTTTAGATAAACATTTTGCACAATTTATTATCTGTAATATAATTGTGTTGCCACTAGATGCCTGTATAGCCCTATGTAACAATCCCTAGTAGCTAAGACATTGCACATAATTTACACATAAATCACACATACATTTATTTTATTACATTTGGATTTGGAGACAGGTTTAGATACTATCAATGGCTATTTTTTTTTCTTTCAATGCAGCTACTTAATCCTTTGCTACTCATTAACGTGTGAACTTCCCCTTTAAATAACGTGACGCTCTGCCCTCTATGTGTGTGCTCCCGTTACGTGATGTGTTAGAAGTGAATGAATAGAGTGGGGGAACTATGACGTGACTCTGTATGCGTATAGGCTGTTAGCATGAAACTGGTTCATTCAACAAAAAGCCAATAGGATTTTTCCATAGGTGTTTGGATTATCGCAAAACATAAGCTTTGTGTTCAATCAAAGTTCATGAAACGTACATGTTTTGTCCATCAAGATAATCTTCACAAAGTAATTTAACTTTGACAAATTTTGAAGCCTAAATAAAAGCACCAGAACTGAAAAGCTAAACTTAGGCTATAAACGAACTACTGCACCACGGTCGCTTGCCTTCAACATCACCACCACCGCACTCCCGACAACTCTCAATCTTATTTTTAACGTTGAGTGAAAAGGATTTACATACATACATATGAATTTTAATCCACGCTACATGAACCGTTTCATATAAACTGGAATAAATACAAAACTAGAGCCAAACTAAAGCTGAAATGAAACATTAGTTATAAATAGTATAGTGAATAAATGAAATAATCATGACAGAAGGACATATGAAAGCACGTATTTCTGTACATTTTGAAATAATGTACATTAAAACTCAATAATTCCTTGATTGATATGAATTAAAAACGTATTGCTGCATATTCAATCTTTTAAATAACAGCAGAGTGAGCAAGTTTTTGGATTATAGAAATATTTAACTTATTTTATTTAACGTGGCTTGAAGCACTATGCATTATTACATTTTCACTTTCACTATGTAATGCCGGTAAATGTGGTGTTTACATGTAATAATCGTAATATGAGTCTCCGCATCAGTAAGTGTTAAAACGAGCATATTTCCTCCGAAGACTTGTGTCGCATTTCGGGACAAAGTAGAGCTGGGCGGTATGACCAAAAATTTATATCACGGTATTTTTCTAAATTATACCGGTTTCACGGTATATGACGGTATTTATTTTTTTCATGCATGACCGGGTGTTAACCACATTTTCTACTGACTGAGGAAAAACTGCAGTAGATTGACTTAGAATGCCGTATTTTAGTGTCATGATGAGTGAATATTGTAGAAAAAGTCCACACTAAATACAGGGGTTAAAGCAAAAAAAAATTTTTGACTGAAAATATTTCCTCGGTCAAACCCCATTCCACAGCCATACGGCTACAGTCACAATCACAGTTTAAGAGCGGTGCTTTTCTTCTCGTAATTAGGAGCGCTTGTCCTCCAAATTAAAAACATTTAGGAGTACCTTCTGATCAAAAAAATAAATTCTGATAAAAAATTAGCCTTCCGAATACGAGGTGACGTTTGACTCTTTAAAGTGACTTACAGGGGTATTTTATTTTTACCTTTGCAATGGCATAATTTTCATCTACTTCAAATTCAAAAATGTATGTTTATAAGCTTTTTAAAATTTATATTTAAAACAATATAATAAGTACAATACAACAAAAAAAGTTACCAATCATGAAATTAGTATTAATAAAAAAATAATTTGTATAATTTGGCACAGAAGAACACAAAAGTGGCTTGTACGTACATTTTCAGATGTTTAATGAGGCTCAGAGGTGGCAATTACATTCATAGATTCATGTGGACATTAATGTTTTACATATAAATTTGCTTTTAGTGATGCACAACGGCTCAGCTGTTACTTTATTTGGAACTATTTTCGTTGATGAAATAGAACAAAATCATGCAGTACTTGTTTATTGATCTGTTGTATTAAATCAATATATCACATTTGCAAACTCCCCTTATAATTATTAAAAGCTGTCTCCTGATCGCGATCTGTGGGCGCAGACATTGAGAGCGCGTGAGTGAGTTCTCAAGACTCAAAAGCACGTGAAAATGTGATACATTCTGTCGGAACCTGTGGGAATGAGTATAATTATTATTAATACCCGCAATCCCGCACCGAAATTCAAGTTCTGCTCGGTGTTCTCTGCTAAGAACCAGACTGTGAATGATGCGAGTGGCGTTACTATTTTGTTTGCCAAGGCGGGGATGATTTTTGGTGTTCCGCAGAACAACAACAGTGTGCTACATGATTCCTACATGTTTCTTCCCCTCAGTAATCCCCGATAACGTTTAAATGGTGAACACGGAGCAGTTTTTCCGTGAGCGGGAATGTAAAACCCGGAGTGGATCCAGAGCGAAGTTATTACAGAACGCTTAGAGTGGAGAGAGGAACGTGCCTTAATCCACTCCAGGCTTTGATCACATCCCCCTCAGCAGACTGAATACACCTCGTCTTTCCTTAATGTAAGACACATTCAAGCTAAAATCAAGACATTTATAACACTATTTGAGAAATGTAAGCGTATTTACGGTCTTAAAATGATGAAAAGTGAATTTAAGAAGGCGGGAACCCTGCAATTGGCGGGGAATCCGTCGTATCGAGAGAACTTTAGTTTGTGAGAGCGTGGGAGCTGATGGCAGCGGACGGTGGATATTTTGTGGCGGTCAATGTGGATATTGTGGATGACTTCTTCTCTCTCGTCACACTCTACTAGTGCTTCAGTTTCGGAACTTTCACGCTTAGTAACACATACAGCTGTATCCTCGCCAAAATGCAATAGTGGAAAGAGACCCTCTCTAACAGTGTCGCGTTTCAAAGCGTTATTTAAATGACACCGGTATTGCGGTATTTTAAAATTCATATCGTAAGAAAAATAAACACCGGTATTCGGTATGAACCGGTATACCGCCCAGCACTAGGACAAAGCAACAAAAACAAAAACATTGTCGAACAACAATATAAAATGCGGGAAACTATTAATTGGTTATTCTAAAATGAATTGTATTACAAATTATACTACAACTGGAAAATACTGTAAATGTATAAACTGTTTGGTGTGATGATGTTGAATGTCTCCAACAACGCCTGTAGTCCCATTTAGCAACTTGTTAGCAACCGTCTTTAAAAAAAAAAAACGTAACAGCTTAAAAAAAATCCCGATTGTGGTGTAACTGGTGTGTTTTATGTTGTAGAATAAAACGTGGAATTATCTCAAGCTTTTGTGAGCCACAGACCTTATTTAAGGGATTTAACCAAAATTAATCCGGAAGTGCTAAAATGCTAACTCGCTTCTGGGTTTTTGCCTACAAAGCATTTGCATTTTCGACACCTCCGTGACCTCGTCAATTAGCTAATTTTAATATGCCAATATGTTTTAATTGGCTGTTAAAGTTTATATGGGAATATTACATGACATGCTGATCCTTTAACAATGCATTGGCGCAATGCATTGTTATGCTTTTGGACAAATCTAACAACATGGCACAAATACTGCCTAACAAAATACTGATTTTGTGCCAATATTTTAAATTTACCTTTGAACTTAGTTTTATTGCATGAAAAAAGTCTTACCTTGCCAAAGCACTGACAGAGCCCATTGATTTAATGGCATTGATGAGCGCTCCAAATACAAACATGCAACAATCAGGCGGCAAACTGACAGCGCTCTGATCCAATAACATACAGGCATCGTCAGATTGACAATACTCTAACCCAGTGATGTTGGGAAACCAGTGGTGGCGGCAGTCATATTTCAGGGTGACCGTGCCACTCTTCATCACAACCCAGCTAAAATGTAGTGCCAGTATGTGCGCTCATTGGCGCCCCTTCAACTGGTGGCACCCTAGGCGACCGCCTAGCTCGCCTATGCCAAGAAACGGTACTGAGTGCAGGGAAAGTGAGGCATTAGGAAATGTCATGGTAAACATTAATTCTGTCTGTTTCCTCCACCGCTGTCTTTTTAAGAATATGTCTGCTTTGTAAGATGATATGTAAAAGTTAAGCAGGTTTCTGTCACTAACTAAACTCATCTTTCTCATTTTATAATAACAACACTTCTAGTGGCCCATAATGTGTGGCCTGTATGGTGTAGGAAATAAGGAGGTGTTTCTCTGAAAAGGGCAAAAATGCAAGCAAGGCCACCTCAGAGTGCTGAGTGTATGTTTAGGTATGTGTCTGTGTGTTTTGTGTGTGTGTGTGTGTGTGTGTGTGTGTTAGTGAGAGAATGTGTGTGTTGAAGAGGGGAGGGGGTAAAAGTCCCTTTGAGCTGAAGATTATTGGTACGCCACAATTTACAAGAGATATGCCGTCATTAGAGCTATAGTTGGTGAAGAACCAAACCACTGGGTAAATCTGCCATGAAATACTAAACTGAGGCAATAAAACCTGAGCATTTGCAAGAAAATGGAAACAGATGAGAGGCCGTAAAGGATACTTGATGTATGTATATGTGTGCGTATGAGAAAAAGAGAATGGAATGTGAACTGCTAGAAAGAGAATATGAATTTGAATGTATTTTAGTGAGTGTGTAAGCAAATTTAGTGAGTGTGTGTGTGTGTGTGTGTGTGTGTGTGTGTGTGTGTGTGTGTGTGTGTGTGTGAACACTGTGGTCTTTACAAGTGCCACAAAGCCACATGCGAATACTTGCCAAAAACAGTTAAATCTTTGGCAGAGAGACACTAGTAAAGGGTGGGCATGGGATTGTGGAGGACAACCACAATACAGCCCTAAAACCAGCACATCGTATATAACTTATAAATACAAAACAAAAGCATTATTAATTTATACATTAGACTAATTATTACTTTGACTCTAATATTACTTTTAAACTAATGGAATACAAAAATGATAGAGCTAAAAGAGTATCAACTGAGAACATTATGTTGTCTGTTCTCAAACATACACAAGTGTGCTATAGTGTATTTATTGCAGCGTTTTCTTGAGGTTCTGGTGTCTTGTTTCTGCTCCTCTGAAATGGACAAGTATTTTTTTTTTCTCAATGAGAGTACTTATTTCCAGTTGGTGGTTGTTGTGTAACATGTCATTTAATAATTTCTGA
Organism: Gymnocypris eckloni scoliostomus; assembly: GCA_027564155.1. Taxonomy (NCBI): domain Eukaryota; kingdom Metazoa; phylum Chordata; class Actinopteri; order Cypriniformes; family Cyprinidae; genus Gymnocypris; species Gymnocypris eckloni. Next base: position 803,692 of record CM050416.1, on the reverse strand, counting down.
GTGGGTTTAGTTACTGTATAGTGTCCTCGGTTTGAGCACACTCACACTGCTACAAGCTTCAGCTGCAGAATGTAATTATAAATCAAACATATATAATATAATACACTTGTAATAAAGAATGGCACAGACTCACCACTTTTTGTTTTCAGATTTTCCATTTAGAAAATTCAGAAAACTGATTTATCTGATGAATGAAACCATGAATGATGGTGTGACCCCAGAAATATCTCCATTCTGTTGTGTTCCTGCTCGCCTCATCTAGAACATCTCTCCATTATCTGTCACCCATTCTATCTGCCCCAGGAATTTTCATCAATCGTCGTTACTACTGTCTACATTCCACCACAGGCAGATACTAGCTTGGCTTTGTCCAAACTCCACGATGTGCTCAGCGGATATATTAACAAACATCCTGACGCTGCCTCCATCATCGCCGGGGACTTTAACAAAGCCAACCTCAAGAAGGTCATGCCGAAATTTCATCAGCATATATCCTGTCCAACCAGAGGACTGAATACATTCGATCATTGCTACACTCCGCTCAAAAATGCCTACAAAGCCCACTCACTGCCGGCTTTTGGGAAATCGGACCATGCCACTATTTTCCTCACACCGGAATACAAACAACGGATCGTCCAGGACCCCCCGGTGGAGAGGGAAGTGACGCGCTGGTCCTCCCACTCTGAAGCTACGCTACAGGCGGCTCTTGATGACGTAGACTGGGACATGTTCCGGGCGAGTTCATCTGACGTCAGCGAATTCACGGAGGTAGCATTGAGCTTTGTCAACACGCTAACCGAACAGGCCACTGAAACGGTAGCAATAAGGACATTCTCAAATAAGAAACCGTGGGTGGACAGAACAATCCGTGATGCGGTTAACCATCAAACTGCCGCATACAACGCCGGTATTTTGTCAGGAAACATGAGTGAGTACAAAGCATCGTGCTACACTCTCCGACGGTAGTTAGAGCCGCTAAACGCCGGTACAGGGAGATAATTGAGTCACATTTCCAGCTCAATGACTCTCGACGCATGTGGCAGGGACTGAAGACCATCTGTTTCTCTGGAAACAACTCCTCCGCAGAGGTGAGAGCAGATCCGTTGCTGGCCGAAGAGCTAAACACCTTCTACGGCCGTTTTGAATGCAATGGCGGCAGCGCGACTCTGCCGATCAGTGCGTCAGGAAGCAGCAGACAGAGCAGTGATCATGTATTCACCGTGTCAGAGGATTAGGTTCGGAGGGAACTAAAGAGAGTGAATGTCAGAAAAGCAGCAGGACCTGATGGGATTACTGGTCGCGTTCTGAGGTCCTGTGCTGATCAGCTTGCTGGTTTGTTTACATCCATATTTAATGAGTCCCTCGCTACCTCTGTTGTTCCCACCTCCTTTAAAAAATCTGTCATAATCCCTGTGCCTAAGAACAGTAAACCCTCTTGCCTGAATGACTATCGTACAGTTGCCCTCACATCAACAGTCATGAATGTTTTTGAGAGACTTTTAAAGAAACACATTTACTCCTCCATTCCTGTTACTTTGGACCCTCTTCAGTTTGCCTATCGGCCAAATAGGTCTACTGATGATGCCATCTCCCAGGTCCTGCACTCGTCCCTCACACACATTGACAGTAAAAATAGCAACTATGTAAGGCTGCTTTTCATCGACTATAGCTCCGCTTTTAATACTATAGTCCCCACCAAGCTGGCTGTTAAACTCTCAGACCTCGTCATAACCTCTTCACTTTGTGACTGGATTCAAGATTTCCTCACCGCCAGACCACAAGTGGTGAAAGTCGGCCAGTTCACCTCCAACTCCATCACCCTGAATGTAGGAGCCCCACAGGACTGTGTCCTGAGCCCCCTGCTCTACTCTCTATACACCCATGACTGCGTGTCCTCTCACAGCTCCACTTCTATCATTAAATTTGCTGATGATACTGTGGTTCTGGGCCTCATTAACAACAATGATGAGGCCGCATACTTGGATGAGTTGGAGAGACTCACATCATGGTGCCAGGACAACTGTCTCTCTCTGAACGTCAGCAAAACTAAAGAGCTGATCGTGGACTTCAGGAAGAGGCAGCAGCGGCCCTACACCCCTCTTATGATCAGTGGGACCCCTGTCGAGAGGGTGAGTAGCTTCAAGTACCTTGGTGTAAACATCTCCGAGGACCTGACATGGACTACACACATTCAGACTCAGGTTAAGAAAGCCAGGCAAAGACTGTACCATCTGCGACAGCTGAGGAAATTCAGGGTCTCACCAACAATCCTGAAAACTTTCTACTCAGGGGCCATAGAAAGTGTACTGACTCAGTGCATCTCAGTGTGGTATGGTAATTCCTCAAACCAGGACTGCAAAGCTCTACAGAGAGTCGTGCGCTTGGCTGAGCGCATCTCAGGGTCTGCTCTCTCCTCTCTCCTCTCTGCAGGACAACTACCTCAAACGCTGCAAAAGCAGGGCTGCTAAAATCCTCAAAGACTCAACTCACCCGGTAACCATCTTTTCTGTTTACTGCCATCTGGCAAGCGCTTCAGGAGCATGATGGCAAAAACTGAGAGACTGAGGAGGAGCTTCTTCCCTCAGGCCATCAGGCTCCTTAACACAAACCCAGTTTCATAAACATTTACAAGACTCATTATTAACTGTAAAACATTCATATTCTCATCATCCGTATTGCTGCTATGTGTACATACCCGGTACAACCCGTTTGCACATCCCTCTTTCACATCCCTCTTGATCATATTACTATTTATTAAGTCCCATGTAATGCAATTTTATATGGAGCTATTATTTCAGCTCCGGGAATTATTGTTAAAGATTCAATATTGCTTGATTAAAGTAATATTAATATTTAACTTACAATTTATACCTTATTAAGTGGTCGTCCAGCGATCACTAAACAGTATATTCTTATTAGTCTCTCAAATTCAAGCTTAGGTAACGTCATCTTTGTGGCAAGAAGGATAAAATACTTAAAAATCACATTCCAGAGACAATTCTTTATAAAACGAAACAAGGTTTATTTACAATACTAATATTCTAACATACGTAATAACACACAAACATGCACACATGCATACGGGAGTTTTGAGTTAAGGTTGAAAGAATAACACTCTTTCCTATTTCATAACTTAACTAACCAGGAAAGATCACGACAAATGCCTAGGCTTTGTTACTGCATTCAGATCAAATTTACCAGTTCAGTCAGGATAAAACTTAGTTTGTTGTACTTGCTTTCTGTTGGTTAAGCAGGCTGGATCTTTGTTATTCGTCCATGTGGAAAACCACGTTTTCAACATGTTGCTCTGGGAAACTCTGCTGGCTCGCGTCGCTGTTGCGTGACGTCACTGGGGAGCCGTGTTGGAATCACAGAATTTCTGCTGCTGGTTCTGCGATGTTACGGCTTTGGCACGGTCTTGGACTTCTTCAGATGGTTGGTTTCAAGGCAAGAGTCCAGCGGACCGTCCGGGTCGCGAGTTGCGAGAACAGGAAGAGAGTCCAGGAGCACAAGAGAGAGAGAGTTGCACGCTGGCGCGTTGTTTTAAACAGTCCGATTTGGACCCCGCCCACAGGCGGCTGGTCGAATCAGAGTGTCTGTATGGGGCGGAGCCCCGCCCATGTCCATGGTTTCTGATGATTTCGGCTTGCGTTATCTGATATTTCATTCATTCCGTGAAAGATATACACAGGCCTTTATATCTGTTGTAACATACGTTATGATGCCAAAGTTTAACGGTTATCAACACCACTTATGACTTACGATGCCAGCTTCTTTTAGAGACTAAACATCGCATTTGGCACAACTTACACATTACAGTTTAAGGCACGATTAAAAGTCACCCACATTGTCCTAAATAATTCACATTCACAATAATCACATCAAGCCTATGAAAGGCAGAGTTAACATTAATATTCATCTTGTTTCTTGTGTAGATGGTTTTAAAAGTCATGAAATGAACGAATGTCTTTTAGAAACGTTCCCGTCAATTTCCTTTGTTCTGTGACCGAAAGAAATCACGCGCTTTTGTGCTGGATGAGGGGGAGGGGCTTTAGAGAGACGCTGATTCTCTAGCTGGCCCCTGGTGACTGTAGAGACAGTTGAATTCCTGCCGACATATGTTACATATCCCCCTTTGGCTTGGTGATGTTCCCGATGGAACATCGTCAGGCCCTGGAACAAGAGGCAGGGAGAACAGGCACATACAAGACACAAACATCATTTCTATCACTGACTGAAACCTGGTGCAGGGTAATTTGGGAAGGAACAGGTTAGAAACTTGAGAAGACATAGGGATGCATTGTTTAGCATTATTGACAATTGGGTCATTTTGACTGGTTTAATTGTCAGGGGTTCGACGAGGCGGTATAGGCATGATCTCAATCAGGTTGGTCGAATTCTCGGGTTCGGGTTCTTGGTCGGGTTTACCACGTCGGACAAAAAAACGCGGGACGCCTGACGGGTATTTGTTGAGAGACTCTTGAACGGCGTTCACTCGCTTGCATAGGAGGAAGGCCAGTGTCAAAGTCAAAACATCTCCTACGATAGTAGAGATACAAAGCGCTGTGTCAGCGGCAGACAAAGACCGAATAATTGGCACGCTGGCGGGCGGAAGGCGAGCGATAGCTTCTAAAGCTGTCAACCGGTGTCAAATCAATAAGAGATTTCGATTTCAGCCTGATATTCATCGTCGGTGAGGTGATACAATGCTAACTCGTCAATATGGAGGATTGCGCCCTTCGGGACAGTGATCCATAAAGTTTGGTTGGGAAAATTAATGCGCGTGGCGGTGTCGTGTTGATCGCATGTGAGGGTAGCTGTTCATGCTGGGGTGTTGACCAGCCATCGGTTTCTGATGATTTCGGCTTGCGTTACCTCAACTTGAGAACATGGTGTTGCTTCGGCGGGGCAGCTAGTGTCGGGTTTAATGGATTCTAAACCGCAGATGCCCTTGGTATTATCGCGTACGCAGAGTTTACTCGGGTAGAGAGAGTGAATGTCCTAAGTGAGCGTGCCCATCTTTAAGTTTGGGGCCAGATACAACTGCTCGTTGTTATCGTGATACGCAGCGACTTTAGGAGTGTGGATTTTGACATAGGTTTTCCCTTGCCGCAATCCCACATTCACAACGTCTTTGAGCCGGTAAACATTATTAAAGTCGATAATGGGCAAACTGAAAAGACACTTAAGTCACCTGTTTCCGGGTTTGCATATATTGGAATAGCGCTACCGGGAAAGGGGCGAGATGGGTTTGGATTAGACTAGCGGGGCCCGCAGTGGCCGAAGTTACAACGTTTGAACAAGGCTAAGAGGTATCGTGTAGCACGGAATCCTATTCATGGCTAAGTTATCGATCAAGGAACTTACATCGCGTATCATGTCGTTCATGATTTTGGCGGGTGGCCTCGACCGATTGACAACAGTTCTCACAGCGAGTTACGACGACTTTATTGACGGAAGTCGATCTCAATTTCAGGACCTGGATTCAAGGATTGGTTAAGGGGGTTCAAAGTGAGAGAGAGGAAAGGAAAAACACAAAGTGAGACACGAGATAAAGAAACCAAACGACAAAGCAAACAAAAAATAAATTAAAAATAAAAATCAAACAAAATAAAAAAATAAATTAAAAAAAGTTGAGAGTCACTCCTCTCTACTAGATTGGTCCTAGCAGTGCTGCGGAGGAGAGAATATGGGTTGTGTCTAAGCATGGTTGCTATATGCTTATGCTTGTGTGGTGTAGAGCATATGGTTGTCGGTCTGTGTCAGTGGGTTTGATCTTCCCCCTTTTCCTGTCTGTGGTTTGGATTTGCCGGTTGGAACTGGCAACACATCATGGTGCATCGTGTGTGTGTCAGCATAATCCCCCTCTGGCCGTGAGGTACTACGAGCTTTGGCGCAGTGAGTGGCTTAGGGAGGACACCGTCTTGCAGATGCAGCATGTACTTGACAGAGTGGAGCGTGCGGAGCTCGGAGGATGTGTTCAGGTCCGTGGAGGAAATGGAATGTTCTAATGGGTTTGACATGTGAGCTGCCATGGTTCGTAGTGACGAATCCGCATTTTGGGGGGTGAGGAGATCGTCAGGCAATGCGGGAGAGGGCAGGTGTGTGCGCGCCAGTGGCGTGCTGGCGGCGGGTTACTGCTACCACTGTAGGGTTGGGGGGGAGGGCATGAAGTGTCCATGACTCTTCATGTAATGCACCTGCTTTGGTGAGGGCATCGGTTTGGTCATTTGAGGGGCTGGAGTTTGGGAGGAAACGTTTAGGATGTCAGAACTGATCTGGTGTTCTTCGGAGGAATGGCAGGTGACTGAGACAGCACTTTCAGGAACTTGAGGAGTTTCATCAGCAGGTGTTTGTTGGACGCTGCTGTGATTTGGAGTATTAGGTGTTGAGTTAGTGTTTAACTCTGTTGCTGGGTTTTCAGGTGGAGTTTCATGTCCATCTGAAGTTAGGGTGTTTGCGGTTCTCTGAGAGTGAGGTGAAGCAGTGCTGTTTTCTGTGGCTGATTTGTTCAGCTTGTCACTTGTTTTTCGTCCGACAGCTAGTCAGGCTGAATCTGGTTTCTCTTTCTTTTCCCACTTCCGGTCCTCCTCTTGTCGTTGGAAGAACTCTTTCATCATCATTTCCATCAGCTTTTGTGAGGCGAAATGCAGTGGTGTTTCTTGTTCTGGTGTGGATTCGGTTGGAGCTCGGTCAGTTTGGAATCTTGGTGAATTCTTTCGTCGATTCCTTGGGCTGACTGCTCCAGGGTGAGTTTGTCGCTTTCCCTTGGAGTTTCCATACGAGCTTGGCTGGTTCCACGATCTATCCCATGGGCTCTCATGAGGCCTTGCTTGGATCCATGACTTATCCCAGTGTCGTCCAGGTGAGCGTTGACGTCCACGCGGTCCATCCCAGCGATTTTACCTCTGTTTAGGTCGGGTGCCAGCGTGTGAGTCTCGTTCTCTGTTGGACGGGGGTCCATTCCACTCTCTGTGTGGTGGCTTAGCACTGTCTTGGCGTTGGGTGCCCTCTAGAGCCAGTTCATGGTGTTGAGTGTTGAAATCAAGAACTGCGCTCTTTTCTGAGGTCATCTTTTGTTTGCAGTAGGGCTTTTCGCAGCCGTTGATAATCAGTCTTTGTGTTAACAGGCTGCCGGTCAAGGAAGCTGCGCACTTCAGGACTGGATGTCGTTCGGAGTAAGTAGAGTTTATCTTTGTCCGTAACGTTAGGTCGCATTTCCAGATGGAAATCAATATCTTGCAGATAAGCTTGGACATTTTGGCTGTTTGGCAAGCTGGGGTTGAATTTTCCGATGTTTCGGGCGAGCTTGTCAAGATCTTTTAGGTCCAAGCCGTGCGACAATCTGCGGCTGGCTGCAGCAGATCCTTTTGGTTCTGTCGTGACATAAAGTTCTTCAGACGGCGCTGGTGAATGTTTTAACACCACCCCCTCTGTCTTTTGTTCACGTGTTGGTTCAGGAACAGGTGACCCAGTCCTGCTTGGCCGGGGTGCGGCTGGTACGCGTCCTGTCCTTGACAGCTCATGGCGTAGTTCGTAAGCGTGCTTGAGTTCCTCTTGGAAACTTTCAGACTCCTCTGTGACGTAGTCGAGCTGTCGTGTTAGGTGGCTGATCTCGTTTCTTGACTCAGCCAGATGAGCTTCAAGGGCTTTGATTCTGCTGTTTTTGTCCCTGAAGTCAGTCTTTGCCTTATCTAGTAGCTTCTCGGCATACTGTAGCTTGTCAGCACGATCAGCGTCCTCTTTGATTTGCTGCATTTCGTGGCTGGTAGCTGCTAGAGTCTCTTTTAGCCTGTTGATCTCCTCCTCGGCGCCCTGTTCCACCTCATCGGTCCCTTCCTGTGCTTCACGTTCCAGCTGCTCTATGCGTCGTTGTGCGCTTGTCAGCTCCTGCTGGCGTTGTGCGGCGTGCTTGTCGCTCAGTTTGAGGGTGGCGATGAGTGTGTGGCTTAAGGAGCTGGTGATCTTGGCTAATTCTTTGTGACTGTAGCTTTGACTTGGGTCTTGTCTCATAATGCTTGTTATGTTGTCATCTAGCTGGTCTTGTGTCTGGTGTTTGAGTATCTCAGCAGCTTTAGGGAGGATGCTGTCTGTTGTAACACTTAGCCACATTTCAAGTCCTTCCCAGTGACCGACATGTTCTGTTTTGTGAGACATGTTCTGGCGGGTGAGGGAGATCTTGGACCGAACTGACACAGACCTTGTATGGGAAACAAAGCAAAACAAAACAGAACAAAGCAAAACAAACAGGGGTGTGAATGTGCAAAGTGTAGTGTCTGCTAGTGTTTGAGTGTGGTTCTCTGTGTCTGTGGTCCTCTGTGGTGGGGTGCTTGTAATTTGCAGCTTCTGCGTAGAAATTGAGCACACGTAGAGGCAGCACAGCTGGGAAACAGAGAAAGAAAAGCACACTAACAGAATGAGTACACAAGGATAATAATTGTGTGCTTCACCTTTTCTTGTACGAGAAAGTCTCCTTTTCCATTTTGGAAGGAGATCAATCTAATACGAAGGTGAAGGACAATAACACTAATCAAATATCTATTTTCTAATATAAGATTTTTGTTAAGTCTGATTTAGAAAGACGCTTCTAGTCAGAAAATTATAAGCGGAATTTTCTCTTTTGAGATAGGGCTGTTATTGCTATTCCAATTTTCTCCTTGATGGAGGAAAACAACAGCAATGACAGTATTGGTCCCTTAATGGCAAGATTTTACACCGCGACGCTGGTTAGCGTGTCTCTCGCACGGGTTTAAAAATGTTGCCGATGTCTATCTTCTCATTGCACCTGCTTTAACATGGGGGATAGGATTTCACAATGGAGGTTAAATGTAAACAGGTAAACAGCTTTGAACGTAGTTCTCAAGTTTCATAAACATCTGTTCAATTGTGACATTTCTCTCTATTCGTGATCTTCCCACTGGCAAAGTCTTAAGCAAACAAGTCAAATTAGAAGAATTTAGTAAAAGGGAGGAAAGATAAGAGAAGATTGATTTATTCCCAAGGTTTAAAACGAATACGTTTTAATAAACAAATATACTGTTTTTGCACATCTCATTTGTTGTGCATATTACTCTTTATTTCTCTTTTTTACCTATATATATATATGCTCTTGTGTTGTGTTACTTTTATATAATTTTTATTTTTTATTCTTTTGCACTGTCCACTGAGCAGACCTGATTTGATTTACATTTCACTTCTGATTATATCCTGTATAATTTATTATGTGACGAATAAAGGAACCTTGACCTTGAACCTTGAACTTGAATGAAATTAATGGATATTGTCCTCTCATAATTCATAATACATAATTAATATTTCATACTTCAAGTACATGCAGAGGCGTAGCAATGGGGCAGGCAAGGCAGGCAATTGCCCGGGGCCCCGTATTTTGAGGGGGCCCCCGACAGCTGACCATTTGAACAATCGGAAATGTCATTATTAATAATATTCACGCAACATGGAGCAATATATCGGCATCCCCACTAGGGGGCTCCCTCTCGCGTTACGCTGAATGTGCTTGCTTTTTCCTCGTGATGCATCGGCTGCCGTTTTCAAATTGGTATAGCACTTACTCGCGCATTTACTAGGCTATTTTAAAAAGGAAAAGGACTTCTCCATCTGGCAGCCAAAAGCGGAAAAAAGCATGAAGAGTTAAGTGATGGAGGTAAGATTGACTTAATGAAAATTATATGACAAACAAATGTTTTTGTTAATTCCAGCTTATTTTCATTTAATTATTTGCTAGGTAAATTACTAGTCCAATTACTAATAGGGTTACTGGGAAACAGGCTAGCTAGGGTTGCACTTAGCAGCAGCATGTATTATATAGCAATTAGCAGGTATTAATGTAGGCTGCAATAGAATAGGTGGTACCGGGAAAGACGCGCAAATCACCACTTGGCAAGTTTCGGTAACTTACTGTGTCTTGCTGCCAGTGGGGAGCTCACGAAACAATCGAAATAAATATCGTTATATTTACTTAGTTGACATTATTTATTTAGCTCTTCTACATTAAATTAGTTGAGTTAACATAATTAGTTGTCAACTAACAATGAACTAATAGTTAATAAACATTAAATTAAATTTAAAAGATTAAATTAAAATGACAATCATATATTTCTGCATGCAGGAGCATTACTTAAGTTCCTGTCACTCACCACCAGATTCCCCAGTCCCTTCTCCTGACAGTGAACATGGTAAGTTCAGTGTTAGATATAGTGTTACTTACTATATCAATAGATTTACTTGCATTATCAAACTCTTCTATTAAATTAGATAAAGTAGCTAGTTGATAAACTAATAATAAATAATAAATAAAGATGCTAACCATATATTTATATAGGAGTATTGCTTAAGTCCCTATCACCACTGCCTCAGACAGAAGATACCCCAGTCCATATGAAAGTCTGTGAATATGGAGGACATAGTGACAGCATTTGCTGTAGCTAAAGCTCATAAGCACCATTTTTAAGGTGACAATCTGTTACTGTAAATATGAAGATTGTTCAGTATCTTCAAGATTGTATTGTACAGTATTGTATCTTCTGTCATGAAAATGATTACAATTTTGTTAAAGAATAAGCACTTTGTTTAAAAAAAAAAAAATTAATATTTGTTATATTATCTGTTTTGTACTTTTTGTATGTTGTATACATATATATCTAGGTAACAAAGATATAATAACAAAATAATCTTTTAGAAGGGCCTCATCTATTAATTTTGCCTGGGGCCCCCACTTCATCTTGGTTCGCCTCTGTTTACATGAATAGCAGAACTTGAATGAATACATACATACATAAATACAAACATACATACATGCATATACATTTAACCAAAGACACCAAATTGTACAAATCACATGACACATCTCTGTCATTAAAGGGGACATTAACACACAGTTTCTGACACAGAAATACTCCGTCATACATTCAACTCATTTTTGAAACTTTGTTCATGTTTAGCATAAGAATTAGGGATGCACCGAAATTTAAATTCTTGGCCGAAACCGAAAATTCTGGATGCAAAAACCGAAACCAAAAATGCATTGTAACAATTATTTACTATTTTATTAAATAATATAAAGCAATTTTGTTAGATTTTTTTTCTGTATACCACCTTAAAAAAGCTTGAGGATACGTAATAACATTGTTCTGTAACATACAACTTTTACATGTTCATTCATAAATTCACCCAGTCTATGTTGCAAATCACCAACTTTTTGAAAATCACGCTGTGTTTCTGTTGATGACCAGTTCTATTGCGCAACTCTTGCGCAGCATTGAAAGTGAATCACTAAAGAAGATATGAAACGAAAGCAAACTCAAACTACACTCTTTCAGTGTCTGCCTCTGAAGCTGACACGAATCGCTTGAATATTTTAATTGGCAAGGCTTAAACAAATGTGCAAATTATAAAGTTTTGTGAAATTGCATCAGTGACCCCATCAGAGCAGTGACAGATCAGTCAACTGTCATGAGTGTCTTTCACACTGGCCTCTGATAGTCACTATCTGACCTGGTCATGATCAAATATTTTAGCTTTGCTTGGCAGCATAAAAGAAAAGTATGCAATTATTTGTAAATTTAACTGACTGAAAACGAAAGTAAATAAGGGTAGTTGAAAGACTTCTTATCCTGTGTCTCCCTCTAGTGGACTGAAGTTGTCCTATAGAGAAGTGGTTCCCAACCTGGGGGGCGCCAGAGTTCACAGCAGAGGCGCAGGAGCAGATATACATTGAAGTAGGGCTGAGCAATAAAACGATAACTATAATTAACGTGATATAATTTTCCTCGATAAAACAAGTTAGATAAACGTTCAATGTAATGTTTATGTGGGAAAAGCGGAACAAAACAGTGCTACTCATTTGAACCGTGCCACACGGACCATATCCGCTCGGTTCAAACAGCGGCGTAGAGCAGAGCGAGCTAACTAGAGCAGATGTGTTTACTCACCGATCATGCAACCACTAAATAGCACTGTGAGATCCAGTGAGAAGCACTTGAAGTCAACTGATATAAACTAGTTTAAATCCAGATAAAACAGCGCTATCAAACAGTAGAAAAACACTGTGTGCAATGATACAATCAGATGGCTTTTCAATCTATAAATCGCCATCGTTTACACGGATTTACTGTAGTAACATTAACTGCACCATGGTATTGTGGCAGAAATATAAAAAAAGGAGGTTATTGCACTTTTTACAGATGTTACTGAGTTTGATATTGAACATAAATTTACATCTGCATCATAACTCAAACTACTACTATCAACTCAATGTCAAATGTGCATTTCTAAGAGACAAAAAAATATTAGTATTATTACAGTGTTGGGGGTAACGCTGTCACGAATCCTGTCCATTCACTCCCGGTTACTCACCACCAGAGGTCACTCGCTCACCACATGGACTCCTGCACCACACTAATGGTTGCGTCACCTAAGACTACATTTCCCATAATCCATTGCACTGACGACACACAGCTGATCACACTAATCGTGCAGTTGATCACACATTCACAGCCTACATAAACCATGGACTTCCTCTTCCCCTCTGCCGAGTATTGTATAGCATATGTCCTAACGATTGCTACTCTACAGAGCCCTCTATATTGTTATAGTCTTGTCTTGCCTGTTCTCCCGTGTTTTGATACCTGCCCGTATTTCCTGGATTTACCCTTTGCCTTGCCCTGTTGGATATTGTTTGCCGATCGTCGACCCACGCTTGCCCTAGGATTTCTCTTTGTCTTGCCCATGTTGTTCCTGTTTGCCACTGAATGAACCTTGCTTGTTTTGTAACCACGCCTTTGAATAAAGCTTGCAAATGGATCCGCACGCGTCTTGTTCGTCCCGTAACAAACGCATTGCAAGTAACGCGAGTTATGTAATAATATTACTTTTTTCAAGTAACTAGTAAAGTAACTCATTACTTTTTAATTTACTAGAAAATATCTGAGTTACTTTTTCAAAAAAGTAACGCCGGTTACTTTTTTTCAATTTATTGACTAACAGTGCGCTGTGTGAACATGATCTTACTGTAGTTGTAATCTAGACTAAATGTGAATGTGTATTAATTCATCCCACTTGCAAAAAAACTGATTTAGTATTCATCAAAATGAATTAAAACAGTGAAATGCAAACTCAGAATATGACGTATGCAATAATTAAATATGTTATACAACACAAATATATCTAATCTCATTTTATTAACCAATGTGTTTGCTGCTGACCTTTGATGATCCAGTTCAACCATAATAATAATCAAAAATTACTTAAGATAAACAAACAATTGTGCTTCATTGTTTTGTTTTTTATTGCAGAAGAGTGTTGAATCTTCTTTTTCTGCATTCTACTGTACAGACGTGAATTTACTTTTCCTTCCACATGAGGTTAATTTATTACACTTTTTGGTGTGAAAGGGCTTTTGAATTTGCTATAAATAGAACTTCTTGTATTAAAAACAAACAAACAAGCTCTGCTCATATTTAAAAAGTAACGCGAAAGTAACGCAAATGTAACGCATTACTTTCCATAAAAAGTAACGTAATTAGTTACTTTTTTAGGGAGTAACGCAATATTGTAATGCATTACATTTAAAAGTAACTTTCCCCAACACTGTATATATATATAAATATATATATATATATATATGGGCGTGTATAAAATATAATATGGGGGGGGCATGGAAAAAAGTTTGGGAACCACTGCTCTAGAGAGGGCATATTTGCTCAGCCAATGCAAGTCTTTGGGGAATCTTTGATTTTTGATCATTATTAAATATACAAAAACTCATCAGTCTCATCAGTTAGAAAAGATATAGAAACAAACTACAGATCAGGTCCAAGGTCTCTTAACGAGTTTGGTGCCTTTATCAATAAAGCCCTAGGAGGATATACAGTACAGTTGAAAATTACAGTCTCAGGAGAACAACATTTAAATAGTATAACAGTATGTTGGCTTTCTCATGCCAACATAACTAGCTAATAACTTTAGTAACATTAGTCTGGTGGATCAGTGAATTTGGGAAAAGGGGAGAGATAACACAGATCCTGTGTGTGTCTGTGTACAGCAGTTAAACTGAATACAATGTTTATATCTCCTTGATTCAGATGATGAGAGAGATGATAACTCCTGGCCAGTCTTGTGGACTGAAGGTCAGGCTAGTGAATTTAAAAACAGGCATCCTTAAATGTGCATTGAAAACTGCCAGTTGATAAAACCTGTGCTCCAGGGACCATATTCTTAAGATAAATGTAACTGGCTGAGTTAAATGATTATGACTAAACTGTAGAAAATCAGTCCAGTCTCCCCAGCTGTAAATGTCATTAGCTGTTAAAGTCTTCTGTTGCTTATAATAATTTGACATGTTGATGTCATATAAGCAGTCTTTCAGAATGCTCTCAGTTACATGTAGATGCATATTGTATGAGTTAGTGGGGTGGTGCTTATGGAATGTCGCTTTGGGATGGTGAGTAGCTATGAGGTTGCAGGAAAAATCAGAGTATACTCACTACAAAAAAAAAAAAAAATCACTACATCACTGGTTTAAACCCTTACTGTTTGTTTAAGCAACACGTGTGGCTCCATTAAGCTTTTGTTTGAAGGGATTACAAAATACAAGTCCAATTAGGGCTGGGCTCCAATAGTGTCGGAGTCCTTGGCAAACTTCTGTTTCCAAAGTGAAGGCTTCTGTCTTCAATATTGAAACCGTACTTGAGGAAATGTTTTGCTGCTTAGTATAGCAAAGACTAACCATGGTTAATAGACAGGCAGTTTAAGAGTTAACCTCACAGCGTGATTTTTAATGTCCCTGTTGGATTTAACAGCCTAGGCTAAAAAAGCCCAGGTTATGGTCTCATTGTGTCCTATGCTGACTTAAGTGAATTTGAATTTTTTAATGAATGGTTCAATATCCAATTCATTAAAGTGGCTGTTTTATTTGATGCATTTTCTGTAGGCAACTGGAGAGAAATTAATTGCAAGCTTAATGTTTATTGGAAGGGATGAGAGTCTGACCCTTTTTAGATAGGATCATAGTCACAGAAGCGCTACTCAGCGTGTCCCTAAGAAATAGACATTTTGGTCGATTCTTGGCTTACCCCTCTGCAGGGGAATGAAAACGATAGAAAAAGGTGTCATTGCAGTATTTCATCTTTAGAGGAAGGTGACAAGTTGGAATGACTCTTACTTTAGGATTCCTTGTTTTTTTGTCTTTTTCTCCTCATGTTTTCTCAGGTCTTTTGTCTTGTTTTTCTTCTAGCTGTACAGACAGAAATATGATTGTACTGTAGGCAGAACCTGATTTTACCAAGAGCAACATGTTCCTGGGTCAACATCTTTGTTGACCCTGGAACAACATTGTTATTAACCAATCAGATTTGAAGAACAACTTTATCATTTTTGTTGCTTGTACATCAGTGTCATTCATCTATAATTGCCTCTTATTTTAGGGATTACTCATGCTTAAGGTTAGGTTTAGGTGTAGGGAAATGGTAAAGATTACATTTTTGGATTAAAATGTTGTTCCAGGGTCAACAATATATGTTGACCCAGGAGCACATCTAACTAAAACATCTAAATCTACTGTAGCACTAGTCTACTTCTGCTTCTTTTCTTTTTTGTTGTATGACATATAAGATTAATATATCTCACTCACTCACATATGCAGACAATATGTATATTTACTAGGGGTGTAACGATACGTGTATTCGTATTGAACCCGGTTCGTTGGACTAATCTATTATGTTTGGAAAATAAAAGAGCTTAAAGTGTGTGAAATATCAGTGCCACTATGCTCAACAACGCAGCCTGCTCCAAAGCGTCTGCTCCATACAGCGTTACAGAGCCGCGGCACATTGTAGCAGGAGTCATTGCTCTGATCACTTGGCGCTTTCACTGCAAGCGGTTCGGGTGCAGAGCCTGGTTTAAGGCCTAAGTATACTTCTTTTTTTCATGCGTACGTTAGCGTATGCGCACAGTCGAATGTGCAGCCTTTCAAAGTATACTTCATTTGACTCTTACGCATACACAGACGTTCGACGCATGCGCTTTGCGCCAAATTGCAATACCTCTCCTGTCCTAACGGGGCCCGTAGGGAGCAGTAATGAAGATTACAGTGTGACGAAGGACACAGAAGAACAACTAATAGAAGTCCGGTAAGCACAGAGGAAAGTCTAGCCATGACCAAGTATTGCTGCAGCTATACCGTTTGGGAAGCCAGACAGGGTCTAAGCTTACTCCGGAGGTGTGTGAAGCCATATGTTTATGCAGTTTTTCTTCAGCTACCTTGTGAATCGATACCCCCATGGCAGCGTTTCCACCTTGCGGATAAACTAATTATTGCAAGAGAGTTTAATGCGCATGTGCAACCTGCTCGTACCAAGTACTTACTTATTTTTATTCCTGAGTGTTTACTAAACGTTCTGTAATTTATTAGTCCGTATATAATACTGCATGTGCCTCATCTTATTCGTTTTTGTTAATAAATGATGTAAGCTAGTTTGTCATTGTAGCCTGCTGTTTTATTGTTGTTATGCTTTTTAATTAAGAATAACAAATAATCCATCTTTTGTTTTAGTCTTAAAAGGGAAAGGTCAATAGATATAAGCAAAACAGACAATTATATTTTCTTGTAAAACGTGACTAAAGATCACAAATTCAAAAGCGAAAGTGAAATCATCTTAAGTCAGGCTTATAATATAGCAAAAGAGGAATTATCCTTCACAAGATTCAAATCACAAATAATACTAATGACGAAAAATAACTTTTGTTACTATGTAACTATAAACTATGATAAAAGTGCATCAGTATGCATTGATTGATCCATGTTGTAGCAAAAAAAAAAAAAATGTGACCCAATTATCTGCTTGTGAGACCAACTGAGAAAGTTAGTCGCAAAAGAGCAACCAGTGTGAAGAATATCTGATTTGGCATTTCTAATTAATGTAGGCCTGTTACATTATTATTTGTATTTGGTCTATTATTATTATGAAGTAAATTTTATTATTAAATTAAAGGTACAATTAATTTGCCCCACAATAATTCTGATTCAGAATTGTGATTCTGATTAATTACCGCATAACTGATATGCTGCGAGGATAAGATTAGGCTATTTACTCCTCAATTAAAATGTTTTTTTTAAGGTATTTTAAAACATCATTATTAGGCTGTAGACTACCTACAATGAATTATAGTCATTAAATTAAAATATTAACACTGCAGTCATAAATACAAATCTATGAGAAAAAAAGCTTTTATTTCCAGCACCGACTTTTAAAAACCTGTTTAACACTAAATATATTTCTTCTCTTTTTTTCAGTATGTACGGGCCACAAGAGAAATATAAAGGAAATCAATGAAAACAGCTATAGGCTATACCGTTATCAGCTTATGTTGAAGTAGATTCGTCTCTCTCGTCTCTGAGAGGATAAGCGGCGTCAGATGCCGAAAGCTCCATCATTACTCCATCATTCCGTTTTTACTTTCACTTTTTGCTTATAGTGAAATGACTGATTAAGATGTTCACCAGTATATATCTTGCACTTAGTTTGCATTGTGCAAACCCTGGTGCAAACGCATGCTTGTGTGATATCCATTGTCTCGCATTCATGGTTTAAAACAGAAATATTTCCAACATTGCAACATGACCAATTCCCCATCAAAAACGTACTGAACCGTAACACCACTGTGTTGTATCGAACCGAACAATGAATTTTGTGAATCGTTACACCCCTAATATTTACATCCACAAATTTATATCAATCCAAATGAATCCAGTCTATTACTAATTCTGACAGCTATATTTATATAAACCCAAATGCAATCTGATATCTGATTCACATATTTGTTTACATGTGCATTACATGTATTCTGAACAAAACTTCAGTGGCATGAGCATTCAGAACTGGAGAAAGCCAATGCAATAATGTCACAAAAGCTACCATGAATTATTATTTTATTTTTTTTATTTTTTTAATAATGTATATAAAGACAGCTAGCATATATGTCAGAAGAGTTTTTTAAGTAGACATTTAGTAAATAATCAGTCTCATCCACTGACTAGGTTGTAAGATGTAAATAAACATACGCACATTTGTAAGATGCCTTTGTGAATATGTGCACAAAGTATTTTTGAATCCAACTGAGAGCACAGTTGGATTCAAGTATTTACAGGCCTAATTTTTCAGGTCTACACCACCACTTCCAATCCAATTTCATTCTAGATCAAGCTCAGTTGGATCAGTTGAGGTGTGAAGTTCTATCCAATTAAGCCATCAATCCGATTACTAATGTATTATTAGGTTGCATGTAAACATAGCAAGTCTAAAACATTTTTGTGTTCCCCATATGTAGAACGCACACACACACAAAAAAAAATACTAAGAGGTATATGAGACTAGAGTCAGAGATAATAGGCAAAAGAGGAAGGAAGAGAGAGAGTTACCCCTGAATGTGTGTCAGATAGAGATTTGAGGGGCTGACATTGGCTGGAGACATGCCAGATGTCAAGGAATTGTGTTGTTGTACACTGAGGCACAGCCACAGTCCGAAAGTATTGATTTCCCTGCTTGTAGGAAGCCAGTAACTGTCATGTAGAGAGGCCTGACCTTGGAACAGCCAAGACAACTATTCCCCAATTCCCAGCAGCCTGACTGAAGCTCAGAGCAATGTAGTCAAGACAACAACACAGCTCTGCTTTATGGCAAAGAACGTGGGCTCATCTCACAGCAGAGAAAGAATGAAGAAAAGGAGAAAGAGAGAGAAAAAAACAGTCCACGCTATCCAGTTCCCCATGAGCTCTTCATGGGCAGCCTTGAGTCTAGTTATCACAGTGCTTGAAATGACAATAGCTTGACTTAGATTTTCCTCTAGAGACTCAAATCTGGTCTGAGATGGACAGGACAAGAGAATGAAATGGATGAAGGAGAGGTGTGCGAGGGAGAGCTAGGTTAGGAAGTAGAGGATGTACTACAGAAATGGTTCATGTGGGAATGTGATGCTGAGTAAGACACAGCCCTGTCATCTGCAGCCCTTCCTACAGAAGACACAAACTCTTCCTTCAGAACTTTAGAATACTGTTATTATCACTGTGATAATACTAAGTATACTCAGGCATTACTTCAATTATTTCAGCACAGCATCACCAACCAATTAAGGTATTTGCAATGAGCCTGTCTGCCTCTTCAGATTGCACTTCCTGTGTACTTCGATTCACCAATATAGTGCCTTAAATAGTACAATGGTCTTAAATTGTACAATGGTCACTGCACCTAAAAGGTTTCCTTCTCTTATCTCCACCACTACTGCCCTCCTCTCATTTTCTACCATTGCAACCATATAAAAGCAGTTTTACACCTACTACTGGTAGATACTACTGCTATTTTTGGTGATTGAAAACAGCTAAGTATATGTATTTTTATTTATTGTGGGTCATTGCATTTTCCCACTGATTCACAAGTCACAGACAATTTAATTACCTCTTGCTCTGCAGTGATGGTTCCGTCTTTTTGTCCTTCCATCAGCATTACAGAGTCAGATTCTTCATCTTCTGCTCCTCCTCTTTGTTATTTCTTGGCCATCAAATTTAACTGTTTTTCCATACACGTTGGAGCAGTTTGTAAATGCTATCCATGCCTATCTTACTAATAAATAGTAATTAAACCTTACTTATGTACTATGTATTACAATGTATTGTTCCACATATGTGTTCATGTCATTTAAATTTCTTGACATCGATTTGATAATTAAGCAAGTTTTACATATCAAGAAATGAACAATACATTTCAGTCTTAGATTAATCTCTGGTACACTTTATTTGAAGGTGTCCTTGTTACAGTGCAATTATACATTTATGTACTGAGTAATATTAATTAACTACATGTACTTACTATATTAGGGTTAAGATGAGGGTTTGATTTAGGATTAATTGCATGTTATTATGCATAATTAATTGTTAATATAATAGTACTTACATGTAACCTGTGTAACAAAGACACCATAAAATAAAGTTACCAAAAAGTATTCTATGTGGAGCAGGGCTCCATGAACAATGCCATGTGTAATATAATAATAATAATTAGCTTCATAAAGTGTTCATAAAATTATTGGCAAAAACACACAATGTACATAATACAGACATACAATAGAGTCAACAGCATAGCCAAAATGTTCAACTGTCCTTGCTTGAATGATGAAACTAAATTTGACGATCCATAGCTCCCAAACCACAGAACAAGCGTAAATCAAACAGTGGGACATCAGTGCTGAATGTGACCGTTTAACACACAGACGCTCCAGGGGTGAGAGCTTACGGCAGACCGGTGCAATGCAACAGCCAGCTGCCTACCAGCATGAACCACCAGCGATGAATGAAAATAAGTAATAATGAATCTAGATGAAACAAAGACAAAAAGAAACAAAACAAAAGATAAACAAACAATTCATGTGTGAAACAGCAGCAGTTAGTAAACAAACGTTATGCATCCACACTGGTAGCTGCTATTTGTATAAAATCAAAGACTACTGGTACTGCTGGCAATATTGGAATGAATAAAAGCCAGCTAAATGTAAAAATAAAAGTGCTGAATGCAAGTTTAAAACAGTTTAGAAAGTTAGAATACTTGGCTGATGAGCAAATTAAGGGTTCTAGGGTTATGTGAAGAGTTACACAGAGTCACTCTCAAATGGTATGTTAATCTGATTACAAAACCCAAAGACTATTTTTAAATTGCATTTTAAAAATGTACAGGTATTTATTTCAGATTAGAAGACAGCAGAAATGTTTTTCCTTCAAAAATTATACATAACCAATTCAGTTTGAAATTTAGTGTAGCATCAAAATAGAATATAGCGCCATAGAATAGGGGGAGACATTAAACATTTATTTAAAAAACAGTTCATGTGTGAAAGCATTGCTGTCATCCCAACCTTGTCACTGACCTTGTTTACCAACATAGACATAGATCTGCTATCTCAATTTGCACTTAGCTCTAGAGCTTGGTCCTGTTGGTCTGAATTATCCATGACGTGCTACAGTAAATGTGTGTCACCAGCTGCCTAAACTATTTCACACATTGATAAATTTGTTAAGCAGCAGAAGTACTGGTGTCTGTGACACTGATGCTTCCCCTAGGGACTGGAAGGAAGGCAAGCCATTGCATGTTGGCAAAGTACACTCCAGCGGGCTGGCAGACATGGGCTTGCTGGCAGACAGAAATGGGTCATTTGCATGGTCCCTGCCCTACCATTTGTCTTTAAATGATTGCACTTCACACACTAATGATTCCACAACAGAGCTACTGTGTCTCTGTAGACCATAACTCTAAGTTCCACTTAGAACAGATTATTAGGCTGTGGTACAGGCTAAAAAAAAAAAAACTCAAATAATACAACAAAGTCTGTGGAGCACTGCTCTACACATATACACTCTTCCCATCTCAGCTGAATCGTCCTTTTCCCTGACTCCAGCAGTGTCTTTGATTTTTTCTAGGCAGATGAAAGTGTGACTCTGGACTATGCTATATAGATTCCGTTTATCTGGTGTAACACAAAAGGTTTTTTTATTCTGTCAAAAAAAAAAACAAAATAAGCTGGGACATGTCTATAAAAAGGCCAGTAACATGCCCTGCCCTGTTCCTCACACTCATGCCATTATATCTTCTATAAGATTACATGCTTCTGCAGCAGTTGGTGATTTCACTATAGGAAATTGTGTGGTTAGTGTCTTCAAAGGACTGAAGATATATTGTCTGCACGTATACATTTATCTCAAGGAGTTTGTAGCTTAAAACTATGTCTAGCTGGTTTGATTTTTTTCCTAAATGTTTATAGTAATAAAAATAATAATTATGCTGTGTTACTTTTGGCGGGCTTGATAGAATGACTAGAAAGACCAGATCGTATAGCTTTAAATTAACTGCTGTTCATAGAGATCATTGTAAAATAAATATGCATTGTCAGGTACAAACACCTGAGAAGATATGATGCCAACCATGAAACAACACATAGAACTACCAAATTTTGCTATAAGTTTGACTGCAACATATAATCATTGCTGTTAATAGTGTTCATCATCTGTTTGATTATGTCATTAACTGATTGTTACCGTTACCATATATTTCTGCCATATGTACATCAACTTGACAGTCACCACTGATAAGCTACTACTAAATATTTTGTAGTAACGTTTTGTATCATGAAAAGCGCTATACAAATAAACTTGAATTGAATTGAACAGGCAAACCAGTAAGTTGTAAAAGGTTGAAATAACCATATTCAAATTTCAAGTCTCCTAGGTGATTGGGAAGACTTCTACAGAAAGTTGAAGCACACTGTATGTACTTGCTTACAATATGACAGTGGTGAAATTTTGCAAGCATGAAAACCCATCTTTTCAATTATGCTGTGTTTTTCAAGTCACCACAAAACTAAATATGCATAAACATTATGCTTTGTATAACAAGTGGCTTCCTACAAACACTTACGTGGACCAAAATAAATGATCAATATCAATACAAGGAGCTCTGGTAAATTAAGTTTAACACTTATCAGTTTAATTATTCAACCTCTCTTACAACCATTCTAATGTATTACTACTTTATATATGTATTATTACTACTCTAATATTTTTTGAATAACAAAAATAATCTGTTTTTAAAATACACTTTTACATGTGAGAACATTTAGGAGTTTTTGAACCAAAAACCGTTCTGAAACCAAAACTTTATTTTATTTTTTATTTTAATTTTTGATTTAGTCATAATTCTGATTTTGAGGGAGATTATAATATGAATATAATGTTTTATTAAAACAGGAATGTTCCAAGCAGTTGGACAAACATTCCTCTGCAGCTGTCTTAATCTGAAAATGGAGAGATGTATAAATTATTGTCAGACATGCACACACAAAATGTTTGGCAGTTTAAGCCTACCTCCCAGTAGTTTGTACTCAAATCAAAAATAATGTAATACAAGTTTTGATATACAATAAACTATTTTTCCATATACTAGTCATATTACATGTTATTATGCTGACTTCAAATAATAGTTCCTCTGGAGTGTGAGTTAAGAATAAAAATGCCTCAGAGTCTAAAGGGAAAGGTTTTTCAGTTGGAAAGAAAAATAATGTATGAAGTGCAGGCTTTTTTTTCAGTGGAAATCAAAATGGACAGGATTACTGTCAGGTGTATTACAAGCAATGGTTATCATTTTTCTGTCTTTTTTAAAAAACAGATTCTTGATTAAAAATGTCAGCTTCACTGCCTTTCTAATTAATTACTGGGGCCATTCTGAGCAGAGCTGTTGGTCTAATTAGTCTGAAATGGGAGCTGATGCTGATCATTTTGCATGTTACAGCTGTCACTGTGGCCTCTCCCTCAGGTGCCCCATCAGCACATACTGGCCCTGCATGGCCCTGTACTACCATGAGGCAGAGATGCCCCAATTGTCCAATGACTTCTTGCAGAAATGCTAATGAAGCACAAAGCAGCAATGTGTGACATTAAACATTTTTTTCCATACACATTGGGGGAGTTACCAAACAGAAGAAATGAAAGAAGATTTTAACTTATACCCATAAACATAAGCAGACACATTCATACAGCATCATCTTACATATACATTCATACAGCATCATCTTACAGATAGCACTCTCTGTTAGACTTTCTGTGCCTCATGAACAGATCTCTTGTGAAAAACATTTTACAATATTTTTTTGGGCCAAACTACCTATAACTTGTGTACATAATTATACGTATCACAATTACTTCTATTAAAATATGTTTAAAGTGTCCTGCAAAATGTACTAACAAGCATTTCTGGTAAAGTAAAATATAACTTAATTTAATTTCTATTGATAATTGTGTGTCATGTATTTAAATATATTTGTAATTACATATTTATAGTTATAAAGTTGCAATTTAATACCGTACATTAATATGTATAATGTGTTAACAGTAAATGCTATATGGAATAACACAGTACAGTTAAAATTATAGTCAAAAACGTTGTATGCAATTTAGTATGTTAGTCAAAACAAAATAAGTGTACTTCTTTGAAGCTGGGCAAGAGATTATTAAAATAAAATGATAAAAAGTGAAAAGTAAAACATTTTACATTATTACAAAGTGCTTTTTTAAAAGTGTACTAAAGTGTGTTAAGAAAGAGTAAAGAAGGTGTACTCTCATCAAGTACGTGGACATGGCCTTTTATTCCATTAATATTATATTATCTGCAAGTACAGTTTTTAATATTTATGCATTTAACAGACACTTGCAAGAAGTAATATGTAAATATATTTATAATTACATATTTATAGCTAATAAATGTAATAATATATATAACTAAATAAATGGGCATTAACCAGTGCACAAGCTAGGATCGAATCATGCAGTGTGATTAGCTTTGTTTCAACTGCTAATGTCTGAAGACTTTCAGTCTTTGTACAACCACCAATTTACTATTACAGTCTTTCTATATACCTGCAATGACAGTGATTGTGTTATGGCGCTTTTCCACTGCGTGGTACGACTCGGTTCGGCACGGCTCGTTACGGCACGGCACGGCTCAGTTCGGGTCGGTTTGCGTTTCCACTGTAGTTTAGTACCGCTTTAGAGTGGGCGGGATTATTCACGTGTCGTTAGAGTTGCGCTGCCTCTAACTGCGGTGACATCATCGTGAACGCGCCACAAACAAACACACAACAAAGGAGCATATCGACGGTATTGTGTTTTTCATTCTCGGCATGTGGATGTGTTTAACAGCAATGGACAACCTATGAGAATGCTTGGGATTTACCCCTAGCAGCAGAGACTGTGGTGGCAGTGACACAGGCTGTAACGTTAGAGGAGGAGGGCAGGGATGTTCGCGCAGGTGTACTTAGGTTACTTAAATAGTAAACTATTCTTGTAGAATGTTCTGTGAATTATCAATAAACTTTGAATAATATTTAAAAAAATTCAATGTATCCCTTGTTTTTTTGTTTATGTGTTGGTTTGTCATCATGACATCAATCATTTATCTTTTTCAAGAGGTTCATTACGTGCTCATACAATAATACATATTTAATAATATAGTCTGGAGGTACACTTATTCGATCAGATTGTTTTTAATTGAAGAAAAACACAGATACAAAGGTAAAAATATAAACAGAAAACATACTCCAAAAATATACATAAGGCTTTTTCATTCCGCGTCGCCCCATCAAGCTCTCGCTTGATCCGCTCCTCGGCTATCAATGAGAGGAACGTCTGTACTTCCTCAACAGACAACGAAACAGCTATTTTGTGGTTGATGCAAAAAGGTCAGTTTGTTTAAACATAAGTTGCGTCCAATCTTTTGCTGGCTGTGCTGATTTAAATCTAGCGGGTTGGGCTGTAGAGGAGGTTCTCGTGTCGCAAGTTCAGTGACCCAGTAATGAGTAATTTTCTCCGGCCAATCAGTGATCAGTAGAGTTTACACGTCACGTTTTGGTAACGGTACGGATCGCTTGGAACCTCGGCCGAGGTTGTCACGGTTCATGGGTTCCCGGTCCCGTCCTCACCGTGTCTTGTCTGTATGCGTGTGCGTATGTGTGAGCAGGTGTCTGTGGGTGTGTGTGATTGAGGCTAATTCGCTCCAGCTGAGAGTCATCACCATTGGGCTATATCAGTTCCTGTCACGCTCTCCCTCTTGTCAGATCCTTGCAGTTTGCGGTCGGCGTTTACGAGGCGTTTCTGGTTCCTGGTTTCCGCGATTCCTGAGCCCTGCTGCTTTCCTGGACTCCGATCGCGGAGACTCGTCTGCCCATTGCTTCCCTCGCTACCCGCCTCAGCCCCTACGGAGCTCCGTTTCTGCCTCACGAGCTCCGTTTCTGCCTCTGAGCTCCGCTTCTGCCTACGGAAGCTCCGCGTCTGCCTCAGAGCTCCGCCCCTCTGCCTCTAAGCTCCGTTTAGTTTCTCGCTGTGTATTACTTCTTGTAATAAACTCTCTTTTCCGCATAACTGAATCCTCCCGTCTTCATTGTGACAGAAGGATCTGACCAATCTTCATGGATTCAGCGGAGACTCGTGGTTTGCAGGAACTGTTAGCCGGCAACAACGCTCGTATGGATCTCCAGGAGGAAAATGTTGAACACCGGGCGAGCTGTGCAGGCGTTAGTAGCGCAGGTGTCCGAGCTCACAACCCAGGTACAGTTATTAAGATCACCCGCTGCGCCACCCACACCGCCTAGCTTTTCCATCCCGGGAACCAAAGCCCTCAGCACGAACCTAGACTCCCTGCACCGGAGATGTATGCGGAGATCCTAATCTCTGTAGGCGTTTCTGGAAGTGTTCTCTGTTTTCTCGCTCCAGCCACTGGCGTTTGCCACAGAAGTTTCCAGAGTGGCACTAGTGCTTACGTTGCTGTCAGGAAGGGCAGCATTGTGGGGAAACGGCGGTGTGGGAGAATCGCCATCCCTGTTGTTCCTCGTTCCACTCACTTTCTCAGGAGATGAGGAGGGTGTTCGATCGCGCTGGTCGGGCGCGAGGCAGCGCGCATGCTGGCCGATCTCCGCCAGGGGAGCAGTCCGTTTCTGACTATTCCATCCAGTTCAGGACCCTGGCGGCAGAGTGTGAGTGGAGCGAAGGCGCAGTGGGACATGTTCCTGCATGGGCTGGCCGACCGTATCCATCAAGAGATTGATGTGGTGGAGTTACCTCTCGGGTTGGGCGAACTTGTGGATTTGGCCTTACAGCGTGGATGCCGCGGCTTCAAGCAACGCGATCTTGCGGCGCAAGTTAACACCGAGATATCCTTTCTTCGACACCGGCGGCGATACGGTCGGTCACTCGTCGGTTGACGAACCCATGCAGGTGGGTAGAGCTCGGCTCTCCGGGAGGAGAGAGTCGGAGGGCGAGGGGACTATGTTTATACTGTGGCGCGGCTGGCCATTTCCTGGTGAAGTGCCCGTAAAGACCAGGCCCGACAGTAGGTCTGAGGAGCTACTGTCGGGCGGGTATCTCTCAACAAAGCCTCATCCACCACCCTCCTCCCGGTGAGGTTGCAATGGGCGGCCGAGCGACATGAGAGGACGGCGCTGCTAGACTCGGGCCGAGGTAACCTGCTGGACATTTCCTGGCCCAACTCCTTCACATTCCCTTGGTTCCCCTCCGTCACAAGATCTCTGTCAGCGCCCTTAATGGACAGTCACTTCCTCCGATCAGTCTCTCCACGGTACCCATCACCCTCGTCACCTCAGGCAACCACTCAGAGACCATCACGTTCCTCGTCACCCACTCACCCCTGGCCCCGGTGGTGTTGGGTCACCCCTGGCTCACACAGCACAATCCTCGGGTGGATTGGGGTCGTAACACCGTGTCGGAGTGGAGTCGAGCCTGTTATGCCTCTTGTCTTGTGTCTGCTGGTTTTCTGTGTGTGATTCTGTGTTGCAGGAGGAGATGGGGAACCTGTCTAACGTGCCCGAGGAGTATCTCGACCTGAAGGAGGTGTTCAGTAAGTCCAGGGCCGCTTCTCTCCCTCCTCATCGTCCCTACGACTGTGCTATAGACTTAGTACCAGGTATGTCTCCGCCTAAGGGCAGATTATACTCGCTTTCTGTTCCGGAAAGGGAGGCCATGGAGAAATATATTTCTGATTCTCTGACAGCCGGGTTCATCCGCCTCTTCTTCTCCAGCGGGGCAGGATTTTTTGTCGCGAAGGATGGTTCTCTGCGACCTTGTATTGACTACGGGGCTTGAACAACATCACGGTAAAGAATACCTATCCTTTGCCGTTGATGTCTTCAGCCTTCGAGAGGTTGCAGGAGCATCCATCTTCACTAAGTTAGATCTTAGAAAGCGCTTATCATTTGGTTCGCATAAGAGGGGATGAGTGGAAGACCGCGTTTAATACCCCAGAGGGCATTTTGAATATTTGGTTATGCCTTTCGGGCTCTCTAACTCTCCCGCGGTCTTCCAGGCACTTCAATGACGTGTTGAGAGATATGGTCGATCAGTTCATATATGTCTACCTGGATGACATATTGATTTTTTCTTCTTCTCTCCAGGAACATGTTCAACACGTCAGGCGAGTGCTCAGAGGTTGTTAGAGAATGGGCTTTTGTCAAGGCGGAGAAGTGCGCGTTCCATGCACAGTCGGTTCCTTTCCTGGGTTTCATAGTGTCGCCGGAGGGTTCGCATGGATCCTGACAGGGTTAAGGCTGTGGTAAATTGGCCAACCCTGATTCCCGCAAGGCCCTGCTGAGGTTTCTGGGGTTCGCTAATTTTACCGGCGTTTTATTCGCAATTTCAGCCAACTAGCCGCTCCTCTGACTGCCTTGACCTCCACCAAGATGGCGTTCAGGTGGTCGAATGCAGCCGAGGCCGCATTTACCAAACTCAGAGGCCGCTTCGTTTGGCTCCCATTCTCCGGGCCCCTGATCCCACACGTCAGTTCGTGGTGGAGGTCGGCCAGCGTCAGAGGTGGGGGTAGGTGCAGTGCTATCCCAGCAGGCCACCTCGGACGACAAAGTGCATCCCTGCGCGTTTTTCCCATCGACTGTCTCCTGCGAGCGCATAATTCGACGCCGGTAACAGAGAGTTGCTGGCCGTCAAGCTAGCGTTGGAAGAATGGCGTCACTGGTTAGAGGGTTCGGGGTTCCTTTCATAGTTTGGACCGACCATAAGAATCTTGAATATATTCAGTCCAAAGCGTCTTAACTCCAGGCAGGCTCGTTGGGCACTATTTTTCGGACGTTTTGATTTTTCCATCTCCTATCGGCGGGTTCTAAGAACATCAACCCGATGCCTTGTCACGCATTTTGACATTTCGGACCGCCGGTGTCTCGAGTGCATTATACCTGAGAGATTGGTTGTCTCTGCAGTCACTTGGGAGATCGAATCGAAAGGTCCGCCGCGGCCTGGAAGAAGCGCCTCCGCCTGGATGCCCAGCGGGCGGTTGTTTGTGCCGGAGGGTTACGGTCCAACGTCATCCAATGGGGTCACTGTTCCAGCGTGGCTTGTCATCCAGGAATCGGTCGCACCATGTTTTTGATTAAACAACGATTCTGGTGGCGGGCCATGGCTCGCGATATCCGAGTTTGTTTTGGCCTGCTCAGTCTGTGCTCGGGGTAAGACTTCAATCGACCTCAGAGGGTTACTTCAGCCGCTGTCAGTCCCTTGAGACCCTGGTCCCATATCGCGCTAGATTTCGTTACTGCCCTCCCACCCTCCCTGGGTGTCGGTTGTTTTAACCGTAGTGGACCCGGTTCTCGGCGGCCCATTTTATTCCCTTGCCCAAATTGCCTCAGCCAAGGGACACAGCGGCTACGGTAGTTGATCACGTCTTTCGCATTCATGGCCTCCGGCAGGCGTGGTTTCCGACAGGGGTCCCCAATTCGTGTCCAAATTTTGGAGAGAGTTTTGTCGACTACTGGGGCGACTGTGAGTTTGTCTTCTGGGTTTCACCCTCAGACCAAGCGGTCAGACTGAGCGGGCCAACCAGGATCTCGAGAGGGTGTTGCGATGTTTGGTCACTCAGAATCCCACTTCCTGGTGTCAGCAACTTTCATGGGTTGAGTCTCACAACTCGTTACAGGTGTCGCCCACGGGCCTTTCGCCGTTTGAGTGTAGTTTAGGTTACCAGCCACCTCTTTTCCCTAGTATGGAATCCAGTCGCGGTCCCCTCTGCTCACGCCTTCGTCCAGAGGTGTCACCGTACCTGGGCGAGAGCCGAGACTCTCCTCCGGGTGGGGGCGTGCACCAAGGCTAAAAGGCTGATCGCCACCGGTCGAAGCCTCCCGTCTCGTCGTTGGTCAAAAGTGTGGCTTTCTACCCAGAACATTCCGCTCCGATCCGTGTGTAATAAGTTGGCTCCCAAATTTATTGGCCCGTTTCCTGTCACTAAAATTATTAGTCCGGTGACAGTCGCCTCAAACTCCCTCCTGCGTACAGGAAATTCATCCACGCCTTCCATGTATCCAAAATTAAACCCGTTTTCGGTCTCCCTTAATCCGCCTACTCCGGTTCCTCCCCGCGCGACTCGTAGATGGGGAACCCACCTATTCGGTCAATCGCATTCTGGACTCGAGGCGGAGGGGACGAGGTTTTCAATACTTGGTGGACTGGGAAGGTTACGGTCCGGAGGAGAGAAGTTGGGTTCCGGCCAGGGACATATTGGATCACTCCTTATTGATGATTACAATCAACAGGTAAGTCGGCTGGGGCGCGAGAGGCGCCTCCTGGGGAGGGGTACTGTCACGGTTCATGGGTTCCCGGTCCCATCCTCACCGTGTCTTGTCTGTATGCGTGTGCGTATGTGTGAGCAGGTGTCTGTGGGTGTGTGATTGAGGCTAATTCGCCCAGCTGAGAGTCATCACCATTGGGCTATATCAGTTCCTGTCACGCTCTCTCCTTTGTCAGATCCTTGCAGTCTAGGCGTTTTCTGGTTCCTGGTTTCCGCGATTCCTGAGCCCTGCTGCTTTCCTGGACTCCGATCGCCGGAGACTCGTCTGCCCATTGCTTCCCGCGCTACCCGCCTCAGCCCCTACGGAAAGCTCCGCTTTCTGCCTACGGAAAGCTCCGCTTCTGCCTACGGAAAGCTCCGCTTCTGCCCACGGAAAGCTCCGCCTGCCTCACGGAAGCTCCGCCTCTGCCTACGGAAAGCTCCGTTTAGTTTCTCGCTGTGTATTACTTCTTGTAATAAACTCTCTTTTTCCGCAACTGAATCCTCCCGTCTTCATTGTGACAGAGGTGGTATTAAAAAAGTACCAAGTACCAGGTACCAGGTACAGTACCCAGTGGAAAACCCCCCAAAAGTGAACCGTACTGAACCGTACCGTACCATGCAGTGGAAAAGCACCATTAGTTTCTATCTTTGTGTGGAAATTTAGGTTTGCTGACTTTGTAAGAAAAGACTCGTTACAAGACAAGACCTCATTTCCACTTCAAGGTAATGTCTGAAACCTGATATCAGCAGTCCCTTCCTCTTATCTCTCTGTCATGTCAATGCTAAAAAGAAAAGGTCCAAGGTCCTACATATACAGTAGCTGGGGAAATTTAAGCAATAGCTGTATGCACTTATCACACCAGTTCCAGTGTAAAATGGGTTAAACGTAATAACAAAAAAAACCATAAAAGACCCAGTTATATTTACATGATAGATCTGAGACAAAGCTTGATAAAAGTACATATTGACTCTTCTATTACAATGACAGTACTGTAACTGAGAAGGAAGCTCAAAAGTGACAAATATGACACATTCCGCATAGGCAGTGTTAACAGGCATTTAGCCTCTCCTTTGAATATTTAGCTGGGGCCCACAGCTTATTGTGACAAGTCAAAATAATGAATACATGTTTTCTTTAATATGTTAAGGGAACCTTTTGAGGTTGAACCTTTTGCAGTGGAAACATGCTACAAAAATTCTGTCTATGTTGTTTTTGTGTTTGTGTGTGTACATGATATGCACTACACACTAATCATGGTAAACATTATCTAAGAAATGTTATTTGTTCAATCAACGTTGTCCACTCACATGTACAATTTCCAAAATTATAAATGTTAAAAATGCAAATGAGACCTTGGTTATTATTTTCCACTCCGTGTTTCTGACGTTTTGTCGACATGATTAATTAATTTAGTCCCTTTTTTGGTAAGTCCAAAGAGCCCAATTAACATGCCTAATGTTGCTGCATCATGTAAAAAACATTGTTTTTTAATACCTGGAGAATAGTTAAATGACTTCCCTTCATTATTCAAATGTCTATGCAAAGTCTCCACATGGGGATGGCACAAACACGATAATCATGCAAACAACATGAATGGATAAAACTGAGAGAGAAAAAAATAGGCTTTCTAGACACCACAGATATTTACACTTCCAAGTCATTTCTTCTCTTTTGTCACGCATACAATAAAAACCCCATGATCCTATAATCATTAGCCATTTTTTTTCACTTCCTGTCTGTTCTATTAAAATTTTATCTTGACTGGGTGTTTTAAATTGCATTATTGCGGATATTGTACACCTAGACCTGACACAGTTATGTTGCAGATAAATGTATTTACTAGTTTGAATATTTGCTTGCAGTATATAAGCTACACGTGCTTAGAGTAAGATTATGATAAAATAGATAATTAGATGAAGTAAGTTGCAATTAGCAGGAGATCATGTGGATGTGTTAGAAACATGTTACAAGTACACAATCTCAAGGAGCAGGAACTTGATGCCGGAAGCCAGTAGATGGTGTTGAGGGACAATTTATTGTTTATTTTAATATGATTTGACGAAACAGTTTTGTGTGCTGTTTTTAAGTTTCACAGTTAATATTTGTTTTTAATGAGGGCGAGAGGCCCCAAATAAAAGCATTGAAAGCAGCATTCGGCTGTGCTATCCACTTCATATTGCCCTACAAGGTAAATATTACAAAGAGGTAACACATGTTGAGGTATGCTCAAAATTCAGCACATGCTGAGGTCTTGGATTTGAGGCAGACCCACAGCTTCAAAAAATTGTGTCCTTCTCCAAATCATTGTGGCTAAGTGAAACCTTTTCACCAAGATACATTTCTTCTTCCAAGATTTTTAAGAGCTATAAGTAAACACATAAATAAGGAGAGAGTGGAGCCTAAAGACTGCCTTTGTTAATTCACTTGTGTGCACAAAAATAAGGGATTGTGAATCCGCTAAGCCATATATGTGCACACACAAGAAAAAAACAAGTTTGTTTTGTTTTTCCCTTACCTCAGCACATCTGAGAGAGATTTGTGGAACCGAAGAGCCCTGTCAAAACAAAGATGGCCAAAAGAGACTGGAGAGGGACAGGGGCCCGAGAAAGAAAGAGCCACTCAGAAGGCAGCTGGAAAAAGAGCATGTGGTTTCCCCCTGAGTACATGTGTCTGACTTTCTTACCTTCTCTTTTGGTCTCAGTTTTTATTGCTCTCTTTTTCTCCTGTTCGCTCTCAGAGGAGACTGTCACAGCTGGTTGTACTTACAGACTTCTGTGGTAACGCATGTGTTTCATTATCCTTGGACGTGTGTTTTGCACCAGTTCTAGTCGTGTTATTGTTAGGATGTGGTAAAATTATAAATAAGGGATGCAGATTGGAGTAGGGTGTAGGTTGGAGTTGATGCTGTGTTGGTGTGGGAGATATGTGACTCGTTAACTCTGGGCCACTGCTTGTTCTCATGACTGTGTGGCAATAAAAGGTCTGCCACAATTTGTAGTGCTAATGACTTAATACTGCCCAGCCTAGAAGATGCACAAACATCCGTCAATAGCGGTATAATTGCATTGGGCCATCTTAGTTGAATGAAGTGGACCATTGTAGGATCCAGGGAGTAGAAGGTGGTAATTTTGTTGGGTCGATTGCAGGATGGCAATCAAATCCTTGGCAAACATTCCCTGTTACATATGTGCTAAAAAACGTACCTATAGCTTTTGAAGAACAGTTCCACTGGGTTGGACAATGTTAAAATTACCCAAATAATCATTGACCCTTAAAAAACAAAAAAACAAGCACCTACCTTTCACTGGAAATTAAACTTTATACCACATGCATGCCTTGTATTGATACGTAACAGCATATGCATGCTTTGTATTGCTTACAAACACTAACATTCTCGTTCTGTGCATGTAATCTTTTAGTTATGCATACAACTTCTAACATTAAAAATGTGTATATGCATTTAAAATAAGAAGTATTATGAGTAGTTGAAAAAAAAATGGTGTGACAGCAAAAATGTACAAAAACAAACTTAGCATACAAATAACATGAGAAAAATGTATCTTCATTCTTATAGTTACAAATAGCATGAGCGAGGTTTATCTTCAATGTTAGAGGTTATTATTATTATTATTTTATTTTTTCGTCACACCATAGAACACATTGATACGTCAACTACCCTTATATATGAGCAATTTAGAACTCCATAGTGTCCTGGTTGAAAAAGCACAGTCCCCTTGCAGAGATTTGACCTGTGACATGCAGATGGTCTCATCTCCTCTTCGCCCCTCAATATCTCTGAACTTTGTTTGGCCTGATAAAGAGTGGGATGGACTTTCATTGAGTCTCTCTGACTCTGTATTCATGCACACACATTCCAGTATATATCCAGACAGCCAGGGCATGGTGGGAGGGACAGTCTCACAGTTGTCTCTGTGGTCATGTAGGAGTACAAGTGAGACCATGATGAGTCTCTGTCTATATTTTCCTTCTCTCTCTACTTTACTCTTCTCATTTCTTTCCCGTAACAATCTGATGCACTATATGCTAATGAAGAAACACAGTCTTAGAGGAGCAATACTTTTCAGAGGGGCAGCTGTCTAAAGTTGGCATTACATCATGCAGACCCAGGTAATGCACATACACACATGCAGAATAAGGGACTTTATTACTGCAAATATTACAGCCTGATTTTTGAAATGAAAACAATAATGTTCATATTGTGAATTGTTGTCTTGATTAAAGTGAGTAAAAAAATGAGAATGAGAAAAAAAAATTATATTCTCCTCTTCTCTCTCTCTCTCTCTCTCTCTCTCTCTCTCTCTCTCTCTCTCTCTCTCTCTCTCTCTCTCTCTCGTTGGGTAAATAAATTGCTATCAATAATAACAACAATATTTGTAAAACATTCAGTGACACTGCACTAAAAATCATTTATAGATTCCAAATGATTCCAAAAGAAAACACATTTATATGGCTTATACTAAATACTAAATACAATTTGTTAGTATATATATATATATATATACATACATACATACATACATACATACATATATATATATATATATATATATATTTTTGGAGAGAGTTTATAAGAAAGATCATAATACATTTTAGAAGACCCACAATTCTTGTTTGTATGTCTACACATCCTTGCTGGTCCGGTGTAATCAATATGGAGCTGTCCCCTCCTTCTGGGGTCAATCTGGGAGCAAAATGCTTGTGGTCTGACTAATGCTACTACTGTGGCGGTATGAGGATATCCACATCTATACAGAAAAACATTACACTGTTGCTTTTTTATGTCAGTTGTGTGGGAAGTTTGTTTTATACAATTATATAGTTCCTGTGTTTGCAATACTGACTGTGTGTTTGTGTGTGTGTTTTATTAGTCTTTTGTTCTTTGTCCAGTTTACTCTAGCATTGGTTGACATCACACGCAATCTTTTGTGGGGTAATCAGAGCAGGTGGCAAAGCCTGCTGGGAATTAGTCTTTATCAACAGAAGACTAATAAGAATGAAGGAAAGACTCAAAACATGCAGTGTGTGCTACATACAATACCTCTGTGTTTTATTAGTTGTTTTATTCATGCTATGTCATGTGACAAGAGGGAAACGTCAAGAAAGAAAAGCTTAGAACCTGTTCTACACTTGGTCTTAGTTTTTTAATCAACAGTTGAGAACCTGATCAAAAACTTGAACAAGAATCAACTCTCTGGTATTTGGAGAATTTTTTTTTTTAAAACAGACTTACAGACACCGAATTACCAAATATTTATGTCTATAAAAAACTGAGGATTGTCTTTGAAAGACAACTTAGCAACATATAGACCCTTTTTCGGTTACATTTACATTTACATTTATGCATTTAGCAGACGCTTTTATCCAAAGCGACTTAAAGTGCATTCAGGCTATACATTTTTTGTCAGTATGTTAGTAAACATTGTGACGTTTTTCTTTGTTTTTTTAACTAATTGTTAAATTATAATTTCAATTTCAGCAATCAAATTTTTTTTCAGCTACATGAGAGTGAACTGGGCCAAAATACAAAAAAGTATGTTAAACATTCAATGTGATGGATATAATATTTGATGCTGAACGTATCATGTAATGGCCAAATAGTTATTTTAAAGTATATACATCCTGTAAATTATGTAACTTAAGTACACGGTGACATTACAGTACATTTACAATACAGTACAGTTAAAGTAAAATGTGAATATTTTTTAGAAATAAAAATTCCAGAAACTAATTTAGAACTTTCTTTGTTTGAATATTCATTCTTACCAAGTTCTTAAAAATTCCAGCCACTAACAATCACAACAATGTATATTATACAGTGCTCAGTGTAAATGAGTACACCCCCTTTGAAAAGTAACATTTTAAACAATATCTCAATGAACACAAAAACATTTTCCAAAATGTTGACAAGACTAAGTTTTATATAACATCTGTTTAACTTATAACATGAAAGTAAGGTTAATAATATAACTTGGAGAACTAAATTTTCAGTTTTACTCAAATTAGGGTGATGCAAAAATGAGTACACCCCACTGAAAGTCTCTGGAGCAAAGCAAAATTTTAGACTACAAATGTCTAATTTAACAAGAATTCAACCACAGGTGAGTCTAATTATTCATTAGACAGGTGACAGTTGACTATAAAAGGGTGTTACTTAAAGAAAACCCTTTCCCATTTCATGCTGTCAGCAATGGCACCACATGGAAGAGAAATGTCACAAGACCTGAGAAAGAAAATTATTTCTTTACACAAGAAAGGTGAAGGCTACAAGAAGATCAGCAAAGCTTTACTTATCAGTCAGAATACTGTAGCAAAAGTGGTACAAACATTTAAAAAAGATGGAACTGCAACCATCTCACAGAGACGTCCCAGGTCACGGAAGTTAACACCTCGTCAGGAGCGCCTTCTGATGAGATGGGTTGAAGAAAATCGACATGCAAGTTCACTGCAGTTATCTAAAGAAGTAGAAAGCCAAACTGGGGTGACTATTTCCCGTGACACAATACGACGTACACTGCAGAGGAATGGCATGCATGGGTGCCGTCCATGAAAGAAGCCTCCTAAAGCTCCAGGCACAAAAAAGCCCGCCTAGAGTTTGCCAGGGCCCATGCTGACAAAGATGAAGACTACTGGGACTCTATACTCTGGAGTGATGAGACCAAGATAAATGTTTTGGAACTGATGGCTTCAAAACTGTATGGCGTGCAAAGGTGAGGAATACAAAGAAAATGCATGGTGCCTACAGTGAAACATGGTGGTGGCAGTGTCCTTATGTGGGGCTGCATGAGTGCTGCTGGTGTCGGGGAGCTGCATTTCATTGATGGCATCATGAATTCACAAATGTACTGCTCTATACTGAAAGATAAGATGCTACCATCCCTCCGTGCCCTTGGTCGTCGTGCGCTTTTCCAACATGACAATGATCCTAAACACACATCTAAGGCCACGGTTGGATTTCTGAAGAAGAACAGGGTGAAAGTGATTCAATGGCCAAGTATGTCTCCTGATCTGAACCCAATCGAACACCTATGGGGAATTCTGAAGAGACAATTTGAGCATCACTCTCCATCCAGCATCCAATCTCTAAAAGAGGTAATTCTTGAAGAATGGAAAAAGATAGATCTGGCAAAATGTCGCCAACTTGTTCATTCCATGCCTAGAATACTTGGTGCTGTCATTAAAAATCATGGAGGCCATACAAAGTACTAGATTTAGTAGTTTTTGTTGTGGGGTGTACTCATTTTTGCATCACCCTAATTTGAGTAAAACTTAAAAATGTGTAATATAAAGTTATATTATTAACCTTACTTTCATGTTATAAGTTAAACATTATTAAACGTGGTCTTGTCAACATTTTGGAAATGGTTTTTGTGTTCATTGAGATATTGTTTAAAATTTTACTTTTCAAAAGGGGTGTACTCATTTACGCTGAGCACTGTATATAAATCGTCAGTTTGTTGTTTTACACACATGCACACAGATATTTCATACACGGCATCATGAGACACATAATACAATGTTAGACACGTAATACAAACCATAATCCATAACAAAAAAAGACAATACTTCATTGAACTTTTTCTGATAAGAAGTGTGCGCTGCAAACGCAAGCATTTTTGATGATTGTTTCTGTCCAGTCTGCTCGTTTTATCTCGTTTAACCACAACTGTCGTCGGCTTTTTGTCTGGCAGTGACAGCAGGTATGCAAAAACATTTCAAATTGGAGTCTGTACTCCATTGATTCTCAAACCAAACATCACAACAAGATTATATTTTAAGCTTCTTTAGTAGCCGAATCTGTGCTGGTTTGAATTGAACGCCTCCAGTTTTCCTTTTGTTTTGCCTCCAGCTAGCACTGTGACGTAATCGTGACATGGGCACAAAAAGAGTGCCGATTATCTATAGAGAATGAGAATGTGACATAACGCCGTGTTGAGTTCTGTGAAACTGCTTTGTTTATCTGCCATACTTGCAGGATATAGCGCTGCCCTTCTATAATTGAGTTTAGGGCAGTATTTGATTGTCTTTGTTGTGATTGTGAAAAACGTCACCATTGTTTGTCATTCATGCTGCATCGAG
This sequence comes from Gymnocypris eckloni scoliostomus, assembly GCA_027564155.1. Lineage (NCBI taxonomy): Eukaryota > Metazoa > Chordata > Actinopteri > Cypriniformes > Cyprinidae > Gymnocypris > Gymnocypris eckloni. Next base: position 765,421 of record CM050416.1, on the reverse strand, counting down.
AATTGCAATAGTAATATCATCATCCGGAGAGAAAACTGGATAAAATAGTATGTTTTTTCACCTTTTTCTGTGTAAAAACACCAAAGAAAGCAGGTCGCGGAGAAGAAGTTGAATAGTAAATCTAATGTCACTGATTAAACCTACTGCCTCTCACTCAATAAAAGAATCACATTTCTGTGTGTTTTTTTGAAAGATTTGATTTTGATGGTTTTATAATTAACGTTACCCTCTTTGCTAGTATGACACTCACTAGACTTGAGAATTAGCAGAACTTGAACAGGGGACTTTCTAAAATGCTTAAAGTGGCGTAATGTACCTAGACAGTGATAACTACAAAACTGTAATGCGTTTATTTACGTTAAGCATTTTCCTCTCATAAGAACACGCTTATTGCACAGAGACAGTGATAAAAGACCAAATTCTGTACACACCGTTATAATAAATCATAATAATCGAATAAATCATAATATGTGCAGAAAAACAGATGAGCATTAAATAGCAATGTCTTAATCCACATGCGCTTTCTACTTTACGATTTTATAAAGGGAGGAAAACGCTTTGTTTAAACATTCCCTGACTGGCTCACTTGCATGTCTTTTAGCATATACCTTAGTACAGTAAACCAGCATTTTAAAATGCTATAAAACTGTTCACAAGTTCATAGGGATTAGGTTTTTAGTTTGTGACTCGCTGAATGTGACCCACAATCTCTGACGATCCTCTGAGGCCATGGAAATAGTAACATTTATAATGACAACAATTATACTTTGTCATTTAAAAGTTTCCAACAAAGAAATGGATCGACTTCTATCAGCTTGTTGAACACACTTTTATTTGTATAATTTAATATGACGGCTGAAGCAGCAGCGAGCGTCCAGCGGGTGACACTGTTTTCACCATAATCAGATCAACGCAGTAAATTAAATTATACAAAACTTAAGAGAAAAAATATATAATTATCATGCCATAAATTAGCTTCTTTTCCCTGCAAATGACGCAATCAAGAATAAATAATTGTTTAACTTAAAGGCAAAAACAAAACAAAAGATATCCGTATAAAGAATGAGAAGTAACCATGGAAATGGACAGCGTATCCTGCTAATATGGCAGCGCCTTCCCGAAATGCAATGCGGAGTGAAAAGAATGTGACGTAACTCCTCATTCTCTATAGCATCTTTACAGTTTTTACAGAATGTGTGATTTCAAATGTGTAAAGCACAAGCAACATTTCTGTAAATGGATAAACTCAGTAAACTCTAATTTATTGTTGGGCTTTCTATTGTGCCATTTGTATTATTACTTGGTGGTACAGTATATTGGAAAATAACTTTAAATAAATATTACCAAATAGGCAAATTACGAGTCTGTTTATTAAGTTATGTGAAAAAATTGAATTAATAATAAAAAGGGCGGGGGCTTATATTTAGAGAGAAAAACAAACAAGTTAATACATTGTTGCCATATTCAGACTTGTGTTCAAAACTCTGTCTGACACTATGGCTGGGCGGTATATCGAGTTTGTACGATATACGATACAAAACACAGAAATAAATCATTAAACAAAATAGTGACTGTGTAAAACTAATGGATTCTTCTATATGATACTACAAAGCATATAGTTATTATTAATTATAATTTATGTATAATAAATATACAGCATAGATATAATTAGGCTGAATATTTAATAAAATAGCATGCAGTTTACCTGGCCAGGAAGCATTTTAAGTATTTATAAAATTATGCAAAAATATATAACCATGTTACAATGATAAGTGAACTAAAGTGACATTTCAACACATCATGAAGAGACAACCACTCTTAAATAGCTTGTTATGCTTAGCAAGATATGATTGATTGGCCAACTACATGCCAAATGTCTCAATTAAAATATTAAAAATGAATTAATGTAAGTAATTACTGTGTGTGTGTGTGTACTTGTGTCAGACTTTGTATCCCTCTGCCTTGTGTTTCCTTACCCTTGTGTTATGTGCCCATATTTGGTCCTTCCTGTTTCCTGTCATCATTAGTTTATTAGTCCTCTGTGTCTTGATTTAGTTCCAGGTGTGTCTTGTTAAGTCTCCCTATTTATAGTCAACCATCATCTGTAGTAAAGTCTACTGTTTATGACCCTAAAAGGAAAGTAGCCTCCTCCTCCCTCGTTTTGTTTTCCCGTTTTGTGAAAAGTTTTTTGTTTACCTTTTTCTCTCCTTCGCGACGATGGAATTCACTGCTGTCCGCAGCTCACCGAGCCCGGCGTTCGCGGGAAGTCTGCCGTTGTTCGTGGAGGAGAGCCGCCGCCGCCCGCAGCTCATCCTGGTCTGCCGTTCGCGGAGGACCTTGGCCGCCATCCGCGGCTCGCCTAGCCTGCCATTCGAGAAATCAGCCACTGTTCGCGGCCAGCTCAAGCCCTCCACCGTTCGTGGCACACGTAAGCCCGCTGGTGTCTCCGCTGGCCCCGCCCAGCTCATCTTCATCTCCGCTGGTCCCGCCAGCTCATCTTCATCTCCGCTGGTCCTGCCCAGCTCATCTTCGCTGGTCCCGCCCAAAAATCTTGTCCGCTGGTTCCGTCCAGTTCAAAGACACTACCCGAACGCCCCTGGTACCCTGGGCTTGTTAGTGGATTATGAGGATGGTTTGGAGCCCAGCCCTAGAGCCTGCTCCTCACCAGCGCAGTCACAGTGCCTTCTCGCCAGCGCCCAGTGTATTTGTAGCGTCCAGTGCCTGCTCCCCGCCAGCGCCCTCCAGTGCCTGCTCCTCGCCAGCGCCCTCATAATGCATGTTAAAATTGACATACAATGAAAGGAAGTGCTCACATGTACAGCAGCTCTCCTGAGTGCTGGGGAGGGGTATGTGGATTGGCGTTGTCCAAAGAAGGCCTGTCCACCATCTGGCTCAGGAATGCTCAGCCCCTATCAAAAGGATTGACAGAGGCCTCTCTTTGTCTGAATGCTCTGTGCCTCCAGATAGCTATAAAACACCTGGATCAATCAGCGGGTGACAGCACAGAGACAACGAGAGAGAAAAAGAAGATCAGTCGCTGGCAGAAGCGGCTCACCTCCCTCCCTTGTCCTCCTGAGGCGGCCGCATGCCCCCCTCCCTGTGCCCCTTTCTCCAGCACTTTGAACACAGTTATGTCTCTGGATACTGCAGTAGGCTGTCACTGGTTTGATCTCTGTCAGCTGAGTCTTTGAGAGGAGTTCACAGGGTCCTCAGTGGTCCAAGAAACAATCACCCTGGACTTGTCTTTGTCTCTTTCTTCCGTTCAGTGTCCACTCTGTACTGCCTACACTCTGACTGATGTCCTTCATGTTTAGCTGGACATATCTGCACTGATGTGAATAGCAAAGCAGAATTATTAGAGTTGATAGAACACACTTGCTGACTAGAACAATCTTGGTCATATTGGTCATACCTATAGCCAAAAATGCTCTACAGGCCATAAATACTCAGGGAATTATTATTATTATTATTTATTTTTAATCTGACAAATATTTTCTATACATCCATCCACACACACACACACACACACACACACACACACACACACACACACACACACACACACACACACACACACACACACACACACACACACACACATTCAGACATTTGCATTTATTTATTTATTTATATATTTAACACTTCTTAGGTGTCAGGTATAAAATGACACAATGATGACCATCAACTCATCAACTCTTTTATTTTTATTTTATTTTTGGAAAATTATGTTGTTAAAAATGTAAAATGGCATTGTTAAAAATGTAAAATACTTAATGGTAAAGTATTTTAAGTGTAAGTCAACGAGTTGCATGAAAACAAATGTATGAGGGGAATAAGGGGGAAAAGAGTATCAGTCTTGGCTAATGTTACATCTGTAGTATACTGAATTAATGGATTCATAAAGTGTCATCATACAAACTGTAAACCCTTTTATACATGAACCATTCAAAATGTTTACTAATCATTTTATGCTAATATAATATTCAATAAATAAATACATATATTTATAATACATTCTATTAAGTAAATCATTTTTAATGCATCATATTTTATTAAAACATTTGATATTAAACATCATCATCTGCTCTGCTTGGAGTGTTAAAAGATTTGTGCATCTCTAAAGTTGCACATGCCTAAACGGGTTCTCATTTTAGATGCTGTCAGTATACTGATATTGTATTTTTCAATGTCAATCCAAATGCACAAAATTCATGTGTACACTTTACAAATTAATATGCACTTCATGCATGGATACACATATTATGCAGGTCTCTTTTTTTTTGTACATTTAAAAAGTTAGAAAGTGTAGTTTAGAAAGTCCAATAATGCCTATCATGGTGCTGTCTTTATTTGTCACATTTTTTCCTGCCTTGCCTGTACTTTTATGGCAGGATATTGACAACATTGTGGAAGCTAAGCCTTGAATAAGATCAATCTTGTGGGTGGTAGAGAGGACGAGAAGCTTTTAGTGTTTGCCGGCGACCTGATGTCAGCACAGTTGGTCTGTGAGGCGTGTTTGTGCTATTGTGTAAATGTAAAAGACACAGGAATCAATAGAGATTGCTGGAATAATGCTTTAGGATCTCAGCTACAGGTATAGCCTATAATCAGCTTGAGATCCATACTGTTCCATGTTTTTGTGCATTAGTACCCTAAGAAAGTATGCCATGTGATTTGTGGCTTCTATTGTTTTCATCATATGCCATTAATATAAATCTATCACATGGATAATGCAATACTGACACTGCTGATATGTAAACTGACATCCTAATTTAGTATTAATAATTATTTCGTAATTAGCTCGTAATTATTTAATTAAACAACATTAACTATCACATTAGTTGTTATACCCCACATTTGATGTTTCCATTTTACTTAGTGGTTTTCCAGCTCCATCTTCTTTTGTATTTTAGTGGCATCTTTCCAATATGTGATGTAATTTAGTTTTTGTAATTGTGTGATTTGGTTGGGCCTGATTGTGCTGTGCTGGTTTGGGTGTAGTGTGAGTGCCAGCTGTAAAAGTACGCTCTTCTGCAGATTCAATATATATATATATATATATATATATATATATATTTAATTATTTTTATAATAATATAGAACTATGATAGAACAAAAAAAAAACTAGTAGGTGACAATAAATGGTGATAAATTAATTAATTTGATCTGATTCAGAAAATACATAAATTACTCTCTTTATAAATGGGACCATTACATCATTGATTTGATGTATTTTATGAAGTCTTGAATTGATAGACGAAAGAGAAAAATAAATAAATCATTGGTTCACCTGAATCATGAAAAACTGAGTGAACATTCTTGCTGTGGCTTCATAGGCAATATTTTCATTGGCAAAACTGAACAAAAACAGAAAATATTGTGAATAAAATACAACACAATATTCACTTCTTATTTACTGAACTGTTGTTTAAAACCAGTATCACATTTACACTGCTATTTGACAAAAACAACACTTGTGTGGTATGCGGTTGCCCTTGTTGCTTGTGTGAAAATCTTTTGTAATAAAACATTATAAATGATCAAAAGCTTATTTCTAGTAGATTTCAACTGCTCAACCTTCAACATTTTGGTCATGTTGTTTCTGTCACATGACCAAAATAAATAGAGGATGGAAATGTTATGGGATGCAGAAAAAAGTGAACATTAAAAACAATGCATTAAAACAAGGACAGTTAAAACAGAGACTGATAAGCTTATCATGTTTTTTTATTGTAAGTCATAAAATAAGTGCACATTTAACGTTGTAGCCTGAGAGTGCAAGAGATTGATGTTAATATTAGTTTATTTCTGAGTATCTCGGTATGTTTGTGAATGGGCATTCTACTTATATTGGAGATAAAAGGAGGAGATTGTTAACAGAGATACAAACTAGTCACATTTTGCCATAAATCACAGCCTTGAATTCAAAATAGGTCATTTGTGTGATTCATGTAGAAAATGGGTTTTTGAACCCATTACTTCAGTACCAACAGTGCTGAAAAGTGAAAAGTGATTTTTATTTGTTATAATAAAATAGTGATTATTTTATATCTAAATATAAATCCAAAATCAAAACACGCGAAAATAACTATATTAGGGAGTTGAAATGTCAAATGAGCCAGTGATCCTCTGCAGCCTTTGGTTGGTTATAGTGGGAACCTCATGTCATGTCATTTTAGAAGTCTTTCACTTAAGCATGCCACATTTTCCATGACTTATCTGCACTAATAAAAGTGGGGGAAAAAAATCATGATCATGTTTTAAGTGAATTTTAAACATAATGTTTTAATTTGATATAAAAATATAAAAAAGGCAAATCAATCAATCAATCAATCAATCAATCAATCAATCAATCAATCAATCAATCAATCAATCAATCAATCAATCAATCAATCAATCAATCAATCCCTCCAAAACTGCTTAACTAAGAAGTGAGCAACATGTGTTGATTAAAAATAAATAAATAAAGTGTTCTACTGCCTGGGGTCGAACAGCCATCAGGGGGTTAAAGCAAGTAGACTTTAGGCCTAATCTCTGTTAATGCAGATGAGCATGTTATGTCTTGCAGCACGCAGTCAAAATTGATAGAAAAAACTACTAAATGTGTGAGTAAATTAACTTATCCAGATATAATTGAATAATTACAGAAGCTTAGTCATTGATTTGCAGAAAGTTTTTTTGTGAGGGATAGTGTTAGGGGATAGAATTTACAGAGACATTATCTTGCACCCCTCAGCAAACATGCAGTTGCGCCCCTGATCTGTATCATGAACTATATTTACTCAGGGCATGAAAACGTAAAATCACATATAAATGCAGTTATGCAGTTATGTAATGTTGAAAAAGATAACAATCAGGAAGACAAAAAGTTTTTTTTTTTTTTTCTGAGAGACCTTTACAGCAGAGGTGTGAGAGAACACGAACAGCGTGGCCTCCCCACCTTTCCTTTCTTCCTGCAGGAGTCTTTTCAGTGGCAGTGTGATTAAGGCGATCTCTTATCACACAATGCCATTGTATTGTCCTGCCAGGCAGCCTGTCTCGTTGGGACACTTAACCCCTCATTGCTAAAAGCTTTTGGGGTCAGCTCTGGTTCAGTCTCCACATCGAGTCATGGCGGCTTTTGTCAAAACAAGGACATTCAAATTGGGCAAAAGCAGACCAGGCTTCAGGTGAGAGGAAGGAAGAGCTCATCTAAATGCCTCTACATGAATATGGCACAAGATAGAGTGCGGATGCCTTGGTAGCACAATGTCACTCAGCTTGACAGTGAGACATAAGCTTGACTGCATTAGTTTGAGACATAATTCACATTAATAAATGACATATTTGAGTGAAAACATTTTTGGGGATATTTATTGGAAAAAATGCTTCATCAAATAATCTTCAACAAAAAGATTGCAAAGTTTAACTAATTAAATCTTAATTTGGTAATTTTTCATACACAATTAATAAATCAGAAAGGGCAAAGACTACATATACATATAAAGATTGGTAATCACAGCTATTGTTATAATTTAATGTATAACAGTTAATGAATCTTTCAATGATGATTATTTGCTTGTTCATTTACAGGCCATCCGCTGTACTCTGGTAAACTGCACATGTGAGTGTTTCCAGCCTGGAAAAATCCAGCTCCGGACTTGTGACCAGTGCAAGCATGGATGGGTCGCGCATGGTGAGTATCTCTTAGTGTATGTGTGTAAAACCAGCCTGGTCTCAATGCTCCATTGCTCAGTACATAGCTATTTGTGTGCAACATTTACAGGTGTGAAAACTATTCATATTTTCTATTAATTGGATTAATTAATCAACATATCATGTAATTAATTAGATAAAAAATGTTACATATTGATAACATTGAAAGATAGTATTAAAATAAATGGTCTCTGATCCATTATTAATGTTTCCTAAAAGTACACTCAAACGTACTACTGTATGCTAAACTATCTTTGCTATTCAGTAAAACCTTTTAGGCTAATTGAGTAAAAACATTCAATTTGAATTCACAGCATATACAGGGATATTAATATATACTTACTTATGTGTCCTTTTTTAAATTAAGATACAGTCTTTCAGCCTTTTAGATCTTTGCAGATCTTTTACTGTGTTTCTGCTTTGTCTGTCATTGGTTATCCAATTGTTTAGCTAAATTGTCAAAACACAAGTTTAAATAGAATAGTTGATTTAGTTTTTGATTTAGTATTTCAATGACACATAAATTAGCAAATGTTTCTATTTGGGTCTCTTAATGTGTGATAAGGACTTGTAGATTCAAATGACAAATGGTTCAATGTCACAAAGTAGCAGTTAAAGTCACGTATGTGCAATAGCTCATAATATATCTGAAAGGCAAATAAAGCATGTCATTCAACTTGACATTAGTGAGAGTAAACTCTTGATTCTACATTTGGTGGTCTTGCTGTTTTCATGTGTCTAGAAGGGGGGGGTGGGTGTTGGCGGCAGTGGGGCATGGGTTTAACCTGATCTGTCTCTATCTTTCCTTTTATCTGGTCCCCTTCTTTCTCCTCTGAGCCCAGTGAAGTTATTGCTTCTCATAAAACTGCCTCTTTAGCCAGTCAATATGCTGTGACTCGCATATCCATTTTTATTCCCTCACTTTTCTCTGCAAGCTTTTGTGTCTTCATTCGTGTAGCGTTTAATTCACTAATAACTGTCCTTTCACTTATTGCATTATACTGAAAATAAAAAAAACATAGTTTGTCAAAGGTCAAAAAGTAGCTTAAGTGCTGGTGAAAACATCAAATGAAAGGAGATGACAGTCAAAAAGCATATAGTTAAGTAAGAAAAGAGAGAGGGAGAAACAGACATTTGGTTTCATAGAGAGAAAAAAGAAAACACCTGTTGGGTTGGGATGAAAGGAAAAGAGACAGGCCTAAAGGGACCATCACAGGGGCCCTTCGCCTAGTTTTAACTGTCAGCCGCTATTCTTCCTCCCTTCCTCTTTTTCTCACTCTTCTCTACCATAGAGTTCTCATTTTGTCTGTAGTGTTGGCAGCCATTCTGACAAGTAGTTCTTCATTTTTTATTATGTTCGTGTCTAGCAGGCTCTGTTGTCATGCAAAGATCTAGTCAGCACAACAATCAGTCTTGGACTGAGGGAAAAAACAGGTGTTGTACAGAGTCAGAGAGAGAGTTCAGAGAAAAAAGAGAAACAGATAATATTGATACCACTATCATTTCTTCATGGAAATGTCATTATCTAAGTGTGCATTTCGTTCACACAGAAAATCAGTAAAATGAAGAATGTCTGTGTCAACACAGTTCAAAGTTCAATAATATAGTTCAAATAAAAGACAATACATCACATTTATCTTATATGTTTACTATCAACTGAAATGTGCATGGGTGTCTTGTTACAACCAGCTTTGTGTTACAAACTAATAATTAAAAATGAATGATGTTAAAGTACACATTATGTAAGTAGAAGTAATGCTATGTAATGCAAAGTGTGACCACATATTTAGCCTTCTGGTGAACGAATACAAGTAAAAAAACTTATATAGTATGTGTTTAGCATTTAAGCAATAATAATAATTGTGTGTTTTTGTTTTTGTGATTATAGCTCTAGACAAGCTGAGCACACAGCATCTCTACCACCCAGCGCAGGTGGAGATTGTACAGTCCAATGTGGTGTTTGACATTAGCAGTCTGATGCTGTATGGGACTCAGGCAGTACCTGTGAGGTTGAAGATTCTGCTGGACCGTCTGTTCAGCGTTCTCAAACAGGAAGAGGTTCTGCACATCCTCCATGGCCTGGGCTGGACCCTGAGAGACTATGTTAGAGGCTACATACTACAGGTAAATTAAAAACTACAAGTAAAAAACCGAGAAAAGTATTAGGTAGATAACATATCTGACATTAATCATTAATCATAATAAAAAGCAAATTTAAAATGAATATAATATTTAATTTTAATAAATAATAAGGTAAATTTGCATATCTAAACATGAATGTTAAAATCTATACATAAAATAACCCTGAACAATGGATTTTTAGCTCTATGAATTTTATTTATTTATTTAGTCATTTAGCAGATGCTTTTATCCAAAGCGACTTACAAATGAGGACATTATAGAAGCAATCAAAACCATTAAAAGAGCAACAACATGCAAGTGCCATTACAAGTCCTGGTTAGCCTAACACAGTACACGTAGGAAGGTTTTTTTTATTGATTTATTTTTTATAAGAAAACGAGTATATAGAATATAGAAAAAAGAAACTTAGTGTTAGTTTTATAAGAAAAGCTAGCAGTTAGAGAATAAATATGCTATTGATAGAGGGTCAAATGTGTCTGTGTTTTTTTAAATAAAAAAGAAGACAGGTTAGATAAAATAAAATTAGAATAGAGAGTGCTAGAGTTAGAGGGTCAAATAAAGATGGAAGACGTGTTATTAGCCATTTCTTGAAGATGGGTAAGGATTCAGCTGCTCGGATTGAGTTAGCTATTGGCAAGCAGCTATTGGTAGCCAGTGCAAATTGATGAACAGAGGTGTGACGTGCATTCTTTTCGGCTCATTAAAGATTAATCTTGCAGCAGCATTTTGTATTAATTGTAGAGGTTTGATGGAACTGGCTGGAAGACCTGCCAAGAGGGCATTGCAATAGTCAAGTCTGGACAGAACAAGAGCCTGAACAAGGAGTTCTGTTGCATGTACCGAGAGAAAGGGCTGGATCTTCTTAATATTATATAATGCAAATCTACAGGACTGGGCAGTTTTAATAATGTGGTCTGCGAAATTCAGCTTATCACAACCAATCACAACTCCAAGGTTTCTGGCTGTTTTTGAAGGAGTTATGGTTGATGAGCCTAATTGGAAGATGAAATTGTGATGAAACGATGGAGAAATCAGAATTTAAGAAAAGATAGAATAAAAAAAAAAAATACAGAGAAGAAAATGATTCTTGAACTTTCATGGATGCAGCCAATAGCAGACTTTAGAACCACCATGATGCTTTCCCTCACTCTCACTCCTTTAATTGGAATCAGACACATTTATTAATCAAAGGTACAGGGCTTTTGGGTTTGCAACAAAACCAAAGTGTTCCTGTATGAATTAGTTAGGAGCAACTGAACATGTGCTTGTGGTTAGCCTTGTGTGTCCAACGCCAATAGCAGAGCGAGGTGGATGGCTTTGGTTTGGAGACCATGCCTAAGTGGAACAGCATGCTGAGCTCGAAGGCGGTTTTGAGGCCTTGTACGAGGAAATGGCTTCTGTGAGTAAATCTCTCCCTCTCCCACACTTTTTTCTCTCATCATTTGACTGGAAGGATTTTTTTTTTTTTACAGTTTCTACAGTCATTTGTTGTGTGCGCAATGTCTGTTTGTCTTTCTCATTGCTCTCCCCCTGATGGCTTATTGGAAAATCCCCCAGACATTAAATATGACATGGCAAAATACTGACTACTGTATCTGATGTAGTCTGACATCTGAGAATTAAATAATGTCTCTGCACAGTCCAGAATTTGTGTGGGTTTGCAGTCAAGTAAGGACATTCAGTTGTTGTGTATAGTTCACAATGTTCCAGATGTTAGGTAGTAGGTGTAACACTTTAGGCATTCTCATCTCTTAGCATTGATATTAGTATCACTTTTGAAAATAATTCAAATTGTATGTGATATTACTCTAATATAATTATAGTTCATTAAGTACTGCCCTTAGTCTATAAAATATTGCTGAAATGATCTTGGCATCCACCCTATCTACCTTAATTACAAAAACAAAAAAGCTTACTAAAGTGCAACATATTCAGCTTTTTAAAAACAAAACTTCCGCCATTGGCCAGAATTTTTTTTGGGATTGATGCAGGTAAGAGATTTGATTCAGGACTGATAAAAAAAATGTACTTAATGATTCTTCTCTTCTCTTCTCTTCTCTTCTCTTCTCTTCTCTTCTCTTCTCTTCTCTTCTCTTCTCTTCTCTTCTCTTCTCTTCTCTTCTCTTCTCTTCTCTCTTCTTCTCTTCTCTCTCTCTCTCTCTCCTCCTCTCCTCTCCTCTCCTCTCCTCTCCTCTCTCCTCTCCTCCTCTCCTCTCCTCTCCTCTCAGGCTGTCTGTTCTATGCCTGTTCTTCTTTTTGACTTGTTTTCTTGTTATTTACCTGTTAGCTCTCAACCTCATCTGTCTGCCAGTCTAGAGGCAGAGTGTTGAGCACTGTTAATCAGAGCCTTGACATATGATGTCACAACCCACGAAAGGTGCCAGCAGGCGCATATGCGCAAGAATCTTAATCCCAAACTCATACATATTTCATGCAAAAAAGACTGTGGACCATTTATTTTAATATTATATTTCAATGTTATCAAAATCTAAAAATTGTAATCTAATTCATTACATGATGTGTTGATTAATTAATTGAATTAATCGCAAATTTGGATGTGAAATTACATACAAAAGATAATTTAAAGCCAATATTGTGTTAAATAAGAAATTATTAAGTGGACATTACAAATAGTACCTTTAGAAATAAATATTTTATTTGATTCAATATAAAATGTATTACACATAAACGTTTAGGCTACAACAGTCTAACATAAACTATGAAACATAAAAGAAGATAATTTGAGAAACATCTCAGTGTTTTTTGTTCATACAATGAAAGTCATTGGTAACCAAAACAGCTTAGTTACCGACAGTCTTCAAAATAACTTATTTTATGTTGTGCAAAAGAAGAAAGTCATACAGGTTTGAAATGACATGAGGGTAATTAATGACAGAATAATTGTTTTTGGGCAGGGGCGCGGGAAGGTGTTTTATGTAGGGGGGGGGAATCGTTCTATAGCCTACGCACTTTCATGAGATCGTGTTAGACAACAATTAGCTATTTTACAAATGGGAATAGGCTACAATGAATTCATAACAATGTTTTACATTCAAGCTACATTCAAGCTTAAAAACCCTTAAAATGTATAGTGAAAAGTGACCACTCTGGAGCCTCCATGTCCTGTAAAGCTCGCTTCAGCTTCCACTCTCCACACAAACTGTTGGATATTGCACATTTATATAGGTTAAACATTTAAACTAACACTGTGATATGCTTCAACTGTTTATAGGCCTATCTATCGATTTTATTTTAGTCAAGTCGTGATGATTTGATAAGGCTAAATTAATCAAACATAGGCAATCAACTCTGATGCTGGCCGCTTGGTCGTTGCTTAAAAGAAAAAAAAAACATTTAACGAACAAAAAATGCTCCCAAGGTTTTTCTAAATTAACTTTATGAAGAAAAAAAACGAAACATAGACTAATCACTTTTCCATTACATACAAAACTGAACTATTTTAATAGGTAGCTATAAGCTGTTTTGGGAGAAGGGAATGACTCATATCGCTGAAAAAAAATAATAATAATTCTTCCAGTACATGCATGATATTTCCATGTTCCGCTTTTAAGCCACAAATTACAGATCCCACAACACAAACATAACATTCACAAACATAAAAGCAAGCATTGGCAGTGCTGCGTGTGATTTGGCAGGATGCGCAACGCTGCATCAAATAGCCCTGCATCAGTTTAATAACTTTGATAACTTTAATTCTTACAACTGTTAAATGAATGGGCAAATGGTAAATATGTCGAAGATCACATAGAAATAGATAGCAAAATAGCCAATGTATACTAAATGTTATAAACATCGGAGCAACCATAGAAATGTTTAAATGAATCTTTATTATAACAAATTTAGCCCATATTTTTTATTCACAACAGTTTACAGTTGCCAGGGGTGCTGCAGCACCCTCAGCACCCCTGTTCCGCGCCCCCTGTTTTTGGGTGAACTATACCTTGAATTGTATTAATTAAATTATACTCTAAAAAATACACTAAAACTACCAGCAGGTGGAGGTAAATGTCATTTGTCATTTGTACATTTTAATGAATGAACACTATTCGTTCAAAACACGGATCCATTCAAAAACGGAGATGCACACCAATTCTGCCATGGCTTTAATGCACTAGCATAGCCAGAAAAGAGATTCTGGGTATGCATCAGAAAAAAACTGGGTGTGCCACATTTATTGTGCCACATGCAAAAAACCTGACTCTGCATATCATAACGTCACAGAATAGACTGGGCTGATGTGTAAAACTATACTCAGGCTCACCATATAATCATAAAACTATATAAAATATAACTGCATGTGACGGCTCTAATATATTAATATTAATATATATCATATTAATAACACGTTATTAACATGTCTAATCAGCATATTTATATGCCACACCTGTGAGGTGGATGGATTATCTCGGCAAAGGAGGTGTTCACTAACACAGATTTAGACAGATTTGAGAGAAATAGGCCTTTTGTGTACATAGAAAAAGTCTTAGATCTTTGAGTTCAGCTCATGAAAAATAGGGGCAAAAACAAAAGTGTTGCATTTATCATTTAGTTCAGTATATATATAGATGTTTGTTTTTTTATGATTTTATTTTTTACATAAATATAAGCCGTTATTTTGCCATGTGAGACAGATTTGATGTGACAGCGGTCAGCTGGAGACGGTCGGTTTTGAGTATTTTGTGTCTGGCATTCACATATTTAGAGTGCCACAATGGCAGAGTGATGTGTTCTGTTCTCTATTGAGTCAGAGTGTTCATGGGACACTGTTAAACTCTGTGATTTATGAATAATCCCCTTATGCTTTTTTCTTTCTCAATTTCCTTCCATCTGCTGTCAAGCTGTCTCCTAGATAGCATACCTGTCACCACTAATAAGTCAACAACGCTTTATCTCAGAAGTCCAACCCGTTGCTTGTCATACTTTTTTCTGGTGCAGTTATCAACTGCTGTATCACACACACACACACACACACACACACACACACACACACACACACACACACACACACACACATGTTGGTTTTTATGGTTTACGGGGACTTTCCATAGGCGTAATGGTTTTTATACTGTACAAGCTGTATGTGCTATTGCCCTACACCTACCCTACACCTAAACTTAGCCCTCACAGGAGACGGTGCATTTATATTTTCCCTCAAAAAAACTCTCTTTGATTTATAAGCATTTTAAATTATGGGGACACTGAAAATGTCCTCATAAATCACCTTCTCCTTGTAATACCTATGTCATACCCATGTCATTATACAAATTTGTGTCCTCATAAACCACATAAACATGCCCACACACACACACACACACACACACACACACACACACACACACACACACACACACACACACACACACACACACACACACACACACACACACACACACACACACCATTGTGATTTCCTCCTGGTGAGATTTTGCTGCATAATCTTGATGCACTACACATCAAATACACTACCATTGTACATTTCCTCTCTTTTTCTGTTGCTTTTTTGTTCTCTCAGACCAATTTTTTTTTTGCTCTTAACAATTTATTGAACATCTTGAGAAATGTTAAGGGTGGAAACCATTCCAAAATTTACAAATACAGGATCAGTCTTAAAAATGTAGGGCATTCGTCTGTTCCCATTACCTTTAATGTTGTGTCAATTATTTATTTATTGCTATATCATTCAAATCATGCTATATCAATATATATTTTTTATAATTTTATTTTAAATGATGAAATATGCATAGACATGCTTTGCTTACCTTGCTACTTTAACCATACAACAAACAAGCAAACAATTGAATTATTTCAGAAAACACAAACACTGTCTAAAAACAGGCTAGAAACCTGGATGTGTGAATCTACTTTTATATTAATGGAAATAAAAGATAATATTACAGATTATTTCCATTGCTTACACACAAAATCTTTACTTGTTACACAGTTTCTGAAACCTGACACTCAAACACCAGAGCCACACACCACATCAGCAAAACCATACACTAATTATTGGCCTTTGACTCAGTTTTCAATTTCATAAAACAATTCTTGCAAAACACAAAAATCTACTTTAAATCTACATTTTCTACATTAAATTTGTATTGTGTAATAAATAATAAATAGAAATTGTGTTGATAAATTGATAACTACAATAAATACATACACAACATTTTCAATATGTCCACCTTGGTATTGAAGAAGGTTGTAGAAACAGCACTCTATATATATAATGCCATTTTTTTTTAAATTAGATTATTGTGTGGCTATAATAATAATTTATTTTAGTAATCATTTATATTACTTATATACTATTTTAAATATGTACTAAAATAATATGTACTATTATAATGTATACTATTTTAAAGTGTACCATAACTTAATGCAAGATTAATGCATTATAATTAAAGTCTAAATGATCCATAGAGTGCATAAGATCAGTAAAGAATACTTTGGAGCAGACTCTCAAATGGGAATAGAAGAGCATGAACATGTTCATGTTTGAGCGTTTGCTGGCTGCCAAAATCTTGCATGCTGGATTCACATGCTCCTTTGTTCTTTTGCTTTTGTTCTGATCTGTTGTCCGAGTCTTGACTGCTGATAACTGTGTGCTCTTCTTGGGCCCTTCAGAAGGGGATTTGTGTGTGTGTGCATGTGTGGTGGGAGGATGTGCATCTTTCTAGACATCTCCTGTTAGTATGTGGGGTGATATGTGAAAAATGGACAAGAATCCTGAGAGTGCCAGCACACTACCTCTTTCTAGTCCCTTGCCAGCACCCTCTTCTTTCCCCTCTCCTCTCCCAGCTGTAAGATGTAAGCTGGAACACCAGCCTGACAGAAATGGAGACCAGATGCCTGTATTTCTCCGCTGTCACTTGGCCATTCCCCAACAGATGGAATTCCGATCAGTCTGGGCTGTCTCTTGTTCTTTTAGAAAGAGGGATTGAGGAGGAGGAGTACGGAAAGTGGAGGAAGGGGCCATGGCAGCCAGTTTTTGGATTCGCCCCAGGCTAAGCGACATTCCCAGTAATGTTCTTGTCCTTGTATAACATTCAGCTTCTGCTAGCTTCCTTTAACTCTTTTACGAGAAGCAGTTTCTCTGACTCTGACTATGACTCTAGGAGAGCCAGATGGAACTGCTAAGCTAAGCAAACTCCTTCCGTGCCCCGTCCTCTTCTCTCCACTTTTCTTCAGCGCTGAAACCCCCCACAACATTCATTTACCCAGCCTCCCACTTTTCTCCCTCAGGGACAGACCAGGGTGTCCACACAATGAGCCTATTTTATTCAAATAAACCTGACATCTGGGTGCAGTATGCTTGGCCCATCTTGCATAGCGCAAAGGAATTTGTAGGGGGCACAACCCATCGTGCTTCAGTGAGGCACAATATGCTCCCTTCTTGATACATTTAATGAAGGATGTCCTCTAGCCAAAATACATGATTTGATTAAGAGAGGAGGTAACAGACCCCAGAAAACAGCAACCACAAGCTGCCTGACAGTCATTACACAGACAAAAACACATCACACAGTAGCCCTTCAGTGCCATGAGTGCATTTCACTCAAGCACATGCGCTGAAAAAGACACTTACTTTCCTATACTAAAAAAAAAAAAATATATATATATATATAAATATATATACTTACAATGCTTATACTGTACATATTACTGAAAAACAGACAATTGTATTCAAATAAATGTTTAGGGGAGTCATAGCAAAAGTACCCCCCCCCCCCACATATATATAAAGGTTTTATACAGAGTTTTCAAATGTTATAATGACAATAAAAGTGAAATTAAAAAGGGAGTCAGAGTGCCCATTTTCAACTCTCTCCAATACAGAAGTATCACAAGTCTTCAATTAATATCTGTTCGAGGCGGAGCAGAAATTTAGTCATTGTATGTTACATTGTTACAGATTTACTTACCACAATAATATCTCAAAAATATTATTTTGTTTAAAAAGTGTTATAGATAACTGGCATTTAGTTAACTGTACATATAATTTGCAATGCATAAGACGAACATTAAATTAACCTCTGTGCTCCAAAAGTCAAGTATTTTAGTACAAGTATTTTCAGTCAGTCAAACCTCTCATTCTCACTCATTTTTTTCTTGCTTTACAGTTCGCCTCACTCGACTTCTAATCGCTCCTGAGAAACTTCCATTTTAGGTAGTCTAGCTCTGTTCAGAAATTTTGGAATTGATCCTTAAACAAACCTTTTATGCACTACATGCCTCCTGACACCCCCTCCCCGTTTCGTGCTATGTCCCATCCCTTTACCTCCATCTCCTCCACAGACTCCCACCGTCATCTAACCTGCTCTTTGTTATCGCTGGCTAATGCTTCGTCCACCGGCTCTGTGGAGCCACAGTGTTTCTGAAGGTGGAATTCTTGCATATGGTTATGATTTCAGTACGTCAAGCTGGATTTGAGTTTTAAGGCATATGCTTTGCTCAGGGCTAGCCAAGTCAGCTTCAGGCACATCAAAGGTTCACTGCACTGAATCAAGGTGATTTCACCAACCCAATCTCCCCTTCAACCCCCTGCCTGAAGCATCTTCCCACCCACCCAAATGTGTGGCCAGCTGCAGTAGAACTCACAAATCAGTTTTCACAATTGTCTTTACTTTTCTTTTGTCTAATCACACCTTTACCAACACAAGGCTTTTAATTTGTGTGGCTCTACTTTCTCTAATATTGTAGGAAACAGTATTATGTATCAGCGTGTCTTTTGAGAACTATCTTCATATGCTAGTGTTTAGAAAGCTAATCAAAAAGCAAATTTTGAGGCTACTCATAGTTACAGTAAATTATAGTCAAGTTACACTTTCTAAAAAAGAACTGATAAGTTACACCACAATATTCTAAGAAAAAAGATTTAGATAACTACACTGAGGCTAATAAAGCTGCAATATATTTTCTAAAATATGTATTTATCAATTATTGTATTCATTTCTGCACAGTATTTATCAGGCACAAATATTGTGACAGCATTAAACATGAACAGATACATTTACACTACATACATTATTTGATGACTATTTGAAAAAAGAATATTAATAATTGTTTGTTGCAAGAAAAGCTATGCTGCTTTATAAGCCACTGATCTACTGTAAGCTACTGTAAGCACACACAAATCTAACAGGAGGTCACTTGATTTCCTTTTTCAAACACAACCAATCAAAATGCCATACTAATTCATCAGTGCCTTATACTCACTCCTCACATGTGGAAACACTCATTGCTTTACTTAACACAAACCAATCATGGCTTTAGAATAGGCCTACAAATACACATCTACACAACTACACGTTTGATGTATTTATTTTATTTTGTACTGTGTAATACTGTGTTCTCAACCACAAATGCTTACAGTAATAAAAGATTGGTTTCGATCTTGCTTTCGTGTTTACCTTTAATTTTTCAACATCTCTCTGCCAATTACTTTCGATCTTGAACAAAAATGTACATTAGAGCTCATGAAAAATACATTTGAATAGCATCTATTCTAGGTTTTGAATAATATTATGGCAAATATGTTTGCAACGTAAGACAAAAGTCTGCTTTTGAGATGTGTTTGTGATATTTTGAATGCAGTGCTTCATTTTGCAATAGATGTGAGGCATTTTTGTGTGTGCAGTTCTTGGATTTGTGTGTAAAGTTTCGAAAGAATAGGCAAAGTTTTGGAAACGCATGTAAACTGTTGAAAAAAAAGGTTAACTTCAGCTTTCTGCCATTTTAGCTGCCTTTACCACTATGTGTTCCAAGTTGTTTATGTAATCGAACACATTTAATTTAGTGCCAAAACAGATAAGTGAATGTTTTTTGCAGCTAGAGGGTTACATTCAGGTTACAATGCATAATACAATTTGGAAGTAATGCTTCTTATATTGAATATTCACACATCTCCATTCTGCCTTATCCATGATAGATTGCATAAGTCCACATTGATTCAGGGAGACTACTTGAAACAGGAAGCAGAAATAAGTATTAGAAGATCAGAGGAGAAACAGGCCTTAACATTTGCTCCACTGTGGGAAAGAGAAAACATTAGGGATCAGAGTTCTAAATGTGTTAAAATGTGATAATTCAGTTTAATTAAATTGGAGCATCACACATTTTATGAATAGCTATGGGCTTCTCAATATTGTCATTTACAGTTTTTTCAACTGCTTACACGAAAATCTTTACTTGCCACACAATTTCTGAAACCTGACACTCAAACACCAGAACCACACCAAATCTACAAAACCATAAACTAATTCTCAGCCTTTAGCCCTATTCGGATGGTAATAGTTTCTCATGGGGACGTAAGTGATTTTCACCATTTACAGGGGGTAGTTGGTGATTTTAATGCTGTCCAAATCCAGGATGTCTGTGTTTTTCTCTCACCACCCCTGTAAAAATCCCCGGCCGAATTACCTACTGTTTTTTGACAAACACCAAGATCGTGTGGTAATTTAATTGCCGTCCGAATCCACATCTCTGAGTTTACGAGAAGAAATCTATTCAACATTCAGTGTTTAAAACCTTTTTGAGCACTCCCGAACACCGTAAGGTAGCTGTTGTACATCTGTGTAATTTGCATACACATTTATTTCTGAAATGCTGGAAAGTATTTAAAAGAACAATACTTCATAAAAGTTTTGAAAAAAAGAGGCAGAGTTTTGAAAATGTGTGTAAGCAGTTGAAAAAAACTGTAATCTAAAATATTCATTTCATCTAAAATATTGTAATATTTGGTCAGTTGAAACAGTTTTGAGATTAACTGATTTTATACATTTTTACATTCTTCCCCATGTAGGGAGCCATTCTCACCTCAGTAGTCATTATTTCCATACTTTAGTTTGTGTTTGTAGTTTGTACTTTTAATGAGGTTAACGTGCAGGTTCATGCATGGTCAAGTCCAGGTATATCCCTGCAGAGGGTGTGTCTCGCATTTTGGGAGCGCACTGGTCCCTTTCAGCGTCACACAGTCAAGCTTTGGATCTGGGCTTCATTAGTAAGCCTTGAGTCTAAGCAGTGCCTGCTGGTCATTGATCCTCTATGGTAGCTCATTCAGGTCACGTCACAGTCCCCTCTGCTCTAAGGAGCAGCATTTCATATTATGCCAACATGCTGCATTTCTCTTTCCCTTCACCCAGCACATCATCTTTTTTTTTCAGAGCATGTTTTTTTGTCTTTTGTTTTTATACCCCTGCTGAAAAATCCAACATAAACCAGCATGGATTCCAACATGTGTTTTTCTTTCTTTATTAAACAATTAATTAAAAATGTATTTGGAAAACTGGTCTTTAACTACAAACATACACTAAGAAACGTGATATGTAACACATACACAAGTTTTGTTGTGGTCTTTCTGGGATCATACCAGGACCCAAAAGACAACAAATGCTGGTCCGCCAGCACACCAGCATCCCAAATTGATCCCAGTATGCAAAACATACCTTAATACTGGTCTACAAGCACTGTGCTGGGGACCAGCAAACCAGCAACCAGCATCCCATTCTGGTCCCAGCATGCAAAACATACCTTATGCCGTGACCAGCAATGCTGGATTTTTCAGCAGGGATGTCACTACCTTATTTGTTCACTAGTTATTTTGTACCACTTACTTTGCAGTATCACAAATGAAAACACATGTAAGGGCAATGGCTGTCTGTCTCTGTACCCCTTTATTTGGTCTAATGAAGTTCAGGTCTGCATATTCAGAGTTTTGTGTTCTGGGTCTCCACAATGCTAAAAGATAACTTTTATGTATCACGATAACTCAATATTTACAAGTCAAAGTGTATAGTGCCTTCCTTCATTAATTCTGTCTGATAAAGATAAATGATTTTCATGACTCAGTTAACAGTAAATCCACTCAGTGAAAGTAATGGCACAACTTCATGGTTTCTGCATTTCCAACCTTGGGGGACCCTCTCTACAACCATCAACCATGTATCACAATGTGTTTTTATCTATAGCTCGATCACTCTCACTGAAAGGCTTTGTATTTGAAATTAGACACTCTAAGCTAGTCTGAACAAGTGCATTAAAGTGTTTGTTGCTGATTTCTGTTTACAGTAAAGTACGGTTGACTGCAGGGAAGTGTTTTATGATGTCACTTGCAGTTAGATGCTAAAATATCAAGTCAATATAAATGACAGAGAACCATGAATGAACACAAAAGTTTGGTGGCAGCAGTCTGACATTCATTCTTCTGTGGAACACAGAAGAGGATATTTAAAAGAATGTGAACTAAACTGAACATTTTATGGTTTATGGGGGTCTCTCCTCAACCACCACCAGTGAGCAGCATCCACTTGGATGATGCGATGGCAGCCACAGGGCAACGGCGCCAGTGCGCTCACAACACACCAGCTACAGGTGGAGCGGAGAGAGAGTTGTTGGGTGAACTTTCCTTTTGTGGCCTTAAACTAATTTAACTGTTTCATATAAAATGATGAAGACTGGTCAGAACTATGAAAGCAGCTGCTGTTGTGCTTCCTTTTATCTGTTAATGATACAATGCTACTTAGGATAAGTTATTTAGTAAATGAAACCAAGTTTGGACTTTTAACAAAAGTAAAGTCATTGCATTTACATCATTATCTCCTAGGTATGAGTCTGAGCCACAGATTTGGCTTTCAGGGATTTTAGCTCCCGTCTCTAGTGTTGCTGCATAACTAATGGGGTCAGGGTAGTGGGGACTAGCAGTTATGTTCACTACTGTTCAAAGGGGAGAGAGACATGTTTTAATTATCATTTCATATTTAGTTTAATACATATATTACATATATATTTTGCATTTGTGGATGCAATTTTGTGTTTGTATTCAGTAAGGAAGGAAATGGCTGGCAGGCAGAAATGACTGTCATTGTTGATGGGAAGGAAAATTGAATTTTCTTCATGGTCAGCAACACTAAGGATAATGGGAATTCAAAGATCTCGTTCTTAACGTTGCTGGGTAGGACTAGTTATTGATTGGTCAGCAGCATTGTAGAGGGAGACAAAGGATCTCTTAAATGTTCAGGGTAAATTTATTTTATATAATGTAAGTCTGTGTAGTAAATTTAAATTATTATTTATAACTAACGTTTTTTACATTATAACTAGTAACGAAGGAACATTGAGTCCAAATAAGCTTATTGTATTACTGTATAGATGGAAAGCGTATTGTATTACTGTATAAAAAGCTAACTGTATTATGTAGAGTGTTATAAGAAAGAGATGGACTAAGTGAGTGTGATTAATGTACCTGCATCTGATACAGCATTCATTCTTCAGATCAGTCTTGTATTCTCAATAAACATTAGTTTAAATGTTCACTGAGGAAAGTGTTATCTTTGTCATACCGTTAATATCCTTTCATCTGTTAAGGGTGATTTCTGATGACAGCACTGCTCAGTGCATTTGTTCGCTTTTGTTCACATTTATAGTTTGTAAAATACACGCTGATATCAGGGGCGCGGGAACAGGGGGTGCTGAGGGTGCTGCAGCACCCCCTGTTTTTTTCTGTGGGCAACTGTAAACTGTTGTGAATAAAAAAAATATATAGGCTAAATTTGTTATAATAAAGATTCATTTAAACATTTCTATGGTTGCTCTGATGTTTATAACATTTAGTATACATTGGCTATTTTGCTATCTATTTCTATGTGATCTTCGACATATTTACCATTTGCCCATTAATTTAACAGTTGTAAGAATTAAAGTTATCAAAGTTATTAAACTGATGCAGGGCTATTTGATGCGCGCGTTGCGCACATCCTGCCAAATCACGCGTGCAGCACTGCCAATGCTTGCTTTTATGTTTGTGAATGTTATGTTTGTGTTGTGGGATCTGTAGGTTGTGGCTTAAAAGCGGAACATGGAAATATCATGCATGTACTGGAAGAATTTTATTTTATTTTTCAGCGATATGAGTCATTCCCTTCTCCCAAAACAGCTTATAGCTACCTATTAAAATAGTTCAGTTTTGTATGTAATGGAAAAGTGATTAGACTATGTTTCGTTTTTTTTCTTCATAAAGTTAATTTAGAAAAACCTTTGTTCGTTAAATGTTTTTTTTTCTTCTTTTAAGCAACGACCAAGCGGCCAGCATCAGAGTTGATCGCCTATGTTTGATTAATTTAGCCTTATCAAATCATCACGACTTGACTAAAATAAAATCGATAGATAGGCCTATAGGTCAGGGGCGTAGCCACGGGTGTGCCAGGGTGTGCCGGTGCCACCCACAGTGGCAGCTGGCACACCTAAAAACAGATGCAGAATTATTATTTTTTTAATCGTAATAAACATGGGCAGCGCAAAGGAGGGGCTAGCAGATGCTTCAGCACCCCTAAGAAAGACCAAAGCACCGCCATTGCACCCATAAGAAATGAAATAAATTAAAAACATTTTACTTATTATTACGCATTCATAACTCTGCATTGCAATATAACGTGACGTGATTAGCAGGCGCACTTTTCGAATTTACAGCATTTTATTTAAAAAATGATCGGTTCCTTGTGCCAAGAAGGCCTGTCCCCGACTAAAGTTTTCACTAGTCACACATAAATTGATTAATATAATAATTTAGGCTACTAACCATCCTTTAATATATATGCGTATAGCCTATTCCGCGCCCAAGCGCACGTCTAAAGCGTGCAACGGCAAAAGTAGGCTAATGATTATGAATGTTGGGGGAAAGGCAAAATAAAACATTTGAATTATTCGTTAATAAACTAGTGATTTCTTCTCAGTCAGTGTCGGCTGAAAAGATAAAGTTGCAGAATGCGACGCTGACTTTAATAAAGAAATGCACCTTTTCATTCCGACTACGTATTTAAAGATTTTTATTTTTTCGTTCCTTCGTTCGGGTTCATTGCTGTGACGCGCTCCATTTCACGGAGACTGCACAAGACGGCAAAAAGCGCATCTTGTTTCTCTATGTATTGTTTCTCTGTGTAGCCTACATAAATAAAAGCATATATATATATATGAACTGGCTGTTGAATTTTGTATTTTTGAAAGTTCAATAATAATATAAAAAAACTTGCCGGACGGATTCATTACCCCGCTTTGTTCCGGGACCTCACAATTTACAGATTTAAGCAGTGCTTACAATATTTGTTAATTTAAAATTTAATTAAAATGTTTAATTATTTTCAAAAATAAATAAATAATAATAACATAATTGAGGCATTCAAGGCCAGACCACGCCGTCTCGCCCTTTGAGCAGCTAACAGGCACCATTAAATACTGTGCTATGTTGTTGGCGATCCTGAATGTAATGTATAACAAATATTTTACTGCTTTCTCTAATGTGTCTTGCAAGACATCTATTCAAGATTGTTTATTGCACCAAAAGTAATTTAAAAGGAACATTATATGTAGGCCCATGTACAGTTAAAGTCACCATTGCAGGATGTGCAAAATGATAATGATTTAATAAAAGGAGGGATTATTTAAAAGCATTTTGTTTTTATTTAGTAGAGCAGCTACAGCTGTTTTTACATAATAGCCTAGTCACTGAAGTCAATGATTATTCTTTGATAAAGTAAATGTGCTTTGCTCACTGTAATTTGTTCGTTGTTTGAATAACCGTGGAAATGCGGAGTTATGATTAGAAACTTAAAATGTATTTTTATTAAACCTGTGATCATCAGGTTAAATAGGAGTTTAGTCTTATTCAAATATGTGACTTAAATTGTACTTGCCTAAAAGGGGGTTATGATGTGTGTAGTTAATGATTAGGCTACAGGGAGCGCGTTTGACTAGAGCGCAGTTAAAGAGCTGTTGTAGGTTATACTGTATGTGATTGTCGGTGACCCTCTTGAGCGAGAAAAATGGAAAAACACAACAACAACAAAAATATAGCTGCAAGCAGCGATAACCAGGGTTCAAGAATTTTAAGGCCTAAGGTGGTATGCTTTTAGGGTCTAGGCCAACATGGCTGACAGTGAAACTCATCGAAAATGGACAATAGGCTCACAGAAACACACACACACATAAATAGAAATTAAATGGTTAAACTATCATATTAATAATCATTAAGCTTGCTTACACAGATACACACACAGACACACTCATACGGACATACATGCACACATATTTTGTTGCAGATATAGATATGTGAAATAAATGACAGGTGACAATACTCTTTGCAAGTCTTCTTTAAGAGTTTATATCAGGGATCTCAACACTGCTCCTGGAGAGCTACCATCCTGCAGATTTCAGTTACAACCCTGCTCCAACACACCTGTCTGAAATTAACCAGTAGCCTTGAAGACTGTGATTAGCTGGTTCAGCTGTGTTTGATTGGGGTTTGGAGATGAAATCTGTAGGACGGTAGCTCTCCAGGAGCAGGGTTGGAGACCCCTGGTAGGCCAATGTGAAATGCAGGGCTGACAATTGAACACATTCACAATGGAGAATTCATTAAAACTGTCTCTCTCTCTGTCACATACACACACACACACACACACGCAGAAATGAAAGGTTTAAAAATGCTTAATAAACAGTAAGCATACAAACACAGACATACGCAGAAATGAAAGGTTTAATAATACTAAATATACAGCACGCATGCTAACACACACACACACACACACACACACACACACACACACACACACACACACACACACACACACACACACACACACTCACTTTGTTGCAGATATAAAATAGTGATTTTCAAAGACATCCAAAACAGAGAATAGGTTAACAGACACATGTAGCCTACACAAAAATGAAATGGTTAAACTAACATATTAATACCCAATAAGCATGCTTGTTTTTTTGTTTTTTTTGCGCATTAATCTGACAATAAATGTGGCACACCCAGTTTTTCTGATGCACACCCAGAGTCTCCTTTCTGGCTACGCTCCTGCTATAGGTTCAAGCATATCACAGTGCTAGTTTAAATGTTTAACCTATATAAATGTGCAATATCCAACAGTTTGTGTGGAGAGTGGAAGCTGAAGCGAGCTTTACAGGACATGGAGGCTCCAGCGTGGTCACTTTTCACTATACATTTTAAGGGTTTTTAAGCTTGAATGTAGCTTGAATGTAAAACATTGTTATGAATTCATTGTAGCCTATTCCCATTTGTAAAATAGCTAATTGTTGTCTAACACGATCCCAACGAATTGCGTAGGCTATAGCACGATTTTCTGTTTCTATTTGGCGTAATATTTATACGCAGAAATTGACTACCCCCCCGCACAGCACCCCCTACATAAAACACCTTCCCGCGCCCCTGGCTGATATGGAAGCAGCAATAATAATCATTACAAATATAATCTGACATATTTTATTGATATCATATACAAATTGTGTTGTCAACTATAAAGATTACTCTGCTCTTCTCCCAGTTTACCGGAGACTTACTTTAACCTGTTTCGGGAGGAGAGGATAAATGTACGTGTTGTTTATCCCACAGCTAGGATTCAGTGTTTAAACTACCAAATGCATTTAATTGCACATATTTCAGAATCGGAATATCAGATATTTCATAATATAGTGAGCATGTTTGTGAATATTTTGAATAAAAACGAAAAACGATATAAAAGCGATCCACATGTCATACAGAGCTATGTGGCTGCATGCGTTGTGTCACATGACAAGCATGACGCGTCGTCATGGAAACAATAAGGCGATACGTTCTAAAATAACGGTCGCCTAATAAAACTCATGCTGGGGGCTAACGTTAAGCTAGAATATTTCAAACTCACATGCGAAAGGGTTAAACACATTTTGTTGTTGTTTCTAATTTATATACAGACTTGTACTGCCAAACTGTTGTATAAACGCAATATCACACTTGTAGACGTGCGACATGGTAAAATTATTTGCTCTGGAACAAATAATAGTTTAATGAGACCAAAGCCTGGCCGTTAGATTTACCCAACACAAATTATATCATGTGTTTAACCACTTTAGAGACATCAGAGCCAGCGTTAAACTCCAGAAGATCGGGCCACGGTGATGCTGCTCTCGGCGGGTGTAATGAGCGCTGAACGGCCGCTGAACCGATGGAGATCCTGTCTCTGAAAACGTTGAAGCAAATTTTTAAATAGACCTTATCTTTATTAACAAACCATATATTTGAAGTCCAAGCAAGCACATTCTCGCCTAAAAAAACCCTCTTAAAACTGCATTCCGTGACACAAAACTATAATTTTTTTAATTATAGTGGATTTGGGCGTCCGCAATGACACTCGCTGTGAGAAATACGGCAACTTCGGCAAGCGGAGTGATACAAACGGTGGATATATATATATATATATATATATATATATATATTAGTGTTGTCACGATACTGGAATTTCTAACTTCGATACGATACCTTGAAAAATATCGATATTCGATACCATTTTCGATACCACGGAGAAAAAAAAAACTGCCACAACATTAAGGGGGTCATTTTTTTTTTTTTTTTTTAGATAAATATAACAAGTCTAGAACATGACAATGAGGTATATTTTACATGAACAAAAATGTCTTGAGGTAGTGCACTTGTTCAAGGTGTAGTGTCTAGTGTAGGTTGTGAGTGTTGTTTTTGTTGCAGGTCGAGTCTCATCTTCTTTCTGGTGCTACAAGAAAATGCCAAACTTTAATAAAAAATGTTATTTTCTTTTTAGACCACACTTTTAAAACGAACTGAACTATCTAACTAATCTTAGAACTTAAGTTAATGGTAATAGATATTTGTTAACATGAATAAACAATGAAAAATAATTCCAAACCATTTATTAAATCTTAGTTAAGTAAATTTTAACTAACATTTACTAATACATGTACTAATTAAAATCCAAAGTTCTATCTGTTAATATTTTTTTTCATTGGACCAGAGCGAACATGATCTGTTGTATTTTTATTACCTACAGTTATCAAAGATTAAAATATACTGTAGCAAATGCATTGCTCATCGTTCATAAATGCTGGTTAATACATAATATTATTTTATGAACAGATTTTAATGCGGATTCACATATCACATAAGCGTGCGTGCATCACACGCGAAAACAATGCTCACTGGATCGACATAAAGACAAAATGCAGAATTTAAGTAATCATTTTTTGAATGAAGTTAAATAAGCACAAGTTAATTTACATTTGACCACAGTTAAAGTATTTAAAGATTCACAGTTAAAGATTCCTCAGTCAGATTATATTAACTTGAAGAATTACGGTGAAAAAACACTCATATCAGGTTTCATCGTGCGCACGCCCGGACCGGTTAATTTCGGTCTGTGTTTGTATATCGGGCAGGTTAGTGGCGCCGGCTACAAACACAGTTCAAGTGATGCGTAATCAAGTTGGGGTCAGGTTGTTGTGCTGTGGGATGTGTTTCACATACATACATTTATTTATTTGTATGCACCCACCAGAATATCACAACTTTTCCAAATGAGCACGCATATGCGCAGTACCGTTTGTTTATGTTGTTGCCGTTGAAACCGTCTATATTAGCGCCTTTTGTTAGCACTGCTCTGTAGCAACTCTTGCATATTGGCTTGCTTGTGTCCTTCGTTTGCATGTTCATTTGCTTCATATCCAAAATATTTCCAGATAGCACTCCAGCTGTGTTCTTTATCAACCAAAGCCGGTTGCGGAGGCGCCGCCCGCCATATTTATATTCACTTCACTTTTGCTATTTAACCAGAGCGAATGAGGCGAGACACGTGACAGGCACTGCGGTCACGTGGTGTGGTGTTGTCAACGCGCCTTTGGAGAGAAGTGAAAGTGACAGCTCGGCTAGGATCGGAGTATCGATACCGGAAAATTAGTATTGGTACCGTTCAGATATTTCAGTATCGATATTTATCGAAATATCGATATTTTTGACAACACTAATATATATATATATTAGAGGTCTGCTACCCGACCCGAACCCGCAGGTCCCGAAATACTTTCGGGTTTCGGGTTGGGTTTCGGGTTAATGTTTAATGGATAGCTTCGGGCTCGGGTCGGGTTCGGGTTTGTAGCTAAACCAAAACTATATGCAGAGGCTTCGCTGCTTTCATAGACGCACGCACACACATTGCACACACATTGCACACAGATATCAGAGATCGCGCAGAGCACAAACAGCACGGAAACTTTTATTAGTAAAATAGCTTCGACAGGCTACTGACTCGCAAGTCACAACATTATATTTATCTGCAATGAGGCGGCAAAATCGCTGTTTTTGAAGTAACTAAGCCTCATTGCTTGTAGAGAGAGACGCGCAGACGCAGGTTCACATGCACACGCAACATTCATCCCTCTGTCTGTCTCTCTGTGTTTGTCTGTCTCGGTCTCTCTCTCTCTCTCGCTAATTCAAATAAATATAATCTTATTTAAGATCTTATGTCTGATTTAAAGTAGACAGAATGCTAACGAGCCTTAACTGA
Organism: Gymnocypris eckloni scoliostomus; assembly: GCA_027564155.1. Taxonomy (NCBI): domain Eukaryota; kingdom Metazoa; phylum Chordata; class Actinopteri; order Cypriniformes; family Cyprinidae; genus Gymnocypris; species Gymnocypris eckloni. The sequence goes on along the minus strand of CM050416.1, from coordinate 735,197 downwards.
CAAAAAATAACCATAATTTGCACGGTGGAAGAATTATCTTCTTGTCCATAAAAAAATAATAAACTCGGCAGAATGTATGCGACCGCTGCACCTGATGTTCACAAACTTTCATAACTGGTAAATGTTTGTGAAATGGCAGATCCTTGATTAATCTGTTTCTTTGCATGCAATCGTGAAATGCAGCCTCTTTCCTTTTTTTTTTTAGTTGGCTATTCTTTGTGGGGGGGATTTCGGGTCGGGTTCAGGCTCTAAATTTAACTGTGCCGCCAGGTAAGGTCGGGTTGGGTCAGACAGATCCAACAGATCCGCAGATACGGGCCGGGTTCGGGCTTCAGTTTTGACCCGTGCAGACCTCTAATATATATATATATATATATATATATATATATATATATATATATATATATATATATATATATATATATATATATTATTGCTGTCATTCGATTAAAATAATTAACTAATTAATCACGCATTTTTCTGAAATTAATCGCGATTAATCCCACCTGACATTAAAGTTTTTAAATATATTTTTATATTGCAATAATTTCACATTCAATCTTCAAATGTACAATGTACAAACGACATAAAGACTATATTTGTAATATTTCTTTAATGGCATCTTTTTTTATGACTGAAAGCCAGAATCACTGATATCAATGTCTCTATTAAATAGTTTTCCCTTAATATTTAACCGTTGACTCTGGCCATTCAGCATTACAGTAATTGAGAGCTATCAATTTGAACATTTATTTGACTTAACTATATAGATAACTTAACTTAACTTAAATATAGATGAACCCCTTAAAGCTATAAAAGTGATTGATTTCTTATTTTTTCTTTTGTTCTTGCATTAATAGACATCAGCATTTGGTTATTAACTTATTTGCCCGCTATTGCTTCAAAAGCTGCTGCTGAACGTGACGCGGATCTGACACGCATCTTTTTTTCTCACAACTCTCTTTACATTTTCTGATGCCCTTTAGGTCTTAAAGTCTCTGCTAATGAGCGGACGAGTTGAATCGGGTGATTTAGATGAGGGAGACAGTGCTGGGGTGCATCAGGACCGTTTTAAAAAAACATTTCAGAGACATGTTCTTAAATGTGACTCATGTATAACATATTGCATGCATGCACACAGTTTTTTGGTATCTTCATGCTTTAACTGACGGCATAACTAGGACACTGCATGCCCGTAGTTACTTTAGCTGTTTGATATGAAATGATACAGGCTACAGCGCGCGCCAGCACCGTGCGTGTATTTGAATATTTGAGGCATTGTTAGAGCACGCGTCTGAAACGTCTCCCGTTTGATGTGGTCATAAAGATGTTCTGCAACTAAATAAACACAATATTTTTTCAAGAAAAAAGAGACAGAGGCAGCAGTTGTGAATGGGTCGGCCAACCCTAGCCCTGCGTTAAATATTTATTAGGAGTTAATCTGAAAAAATGAATCTCCTGCGTTAACGCGCTAATTTTGACACCACTAATATATATATATATTGGTTAAATAAACATTACATAAAAAAATAACAAACATAATTCTATTTTTAATTTTATTAACATTATTATTTTTTTTACATTTTATTTAATATTTTAAATACTATTTATACATTTCATAGTGTTTTTATTCATTTTTACATTTATTCAAAAATAATAACTAAAGGCAATAAGGTTTCATTATAGTTAACATTAGTTAACTACTTTAATTAGCATGAATTAAGAATGAACAATACTTAGATGCTATTTACATTAAGTAAAAATAGCAGTATTTTCTTAGCGATATGCTATTTACAGTGCAAATAGCTATATATTCTATTCACACTATGTTAAAAAAGCAGGTTTTTCTGATATTTATACTGCTTAATTCAAATAGTGGAAATTATCTGCACCTTAGTATTGTAGTACATTATGCAACAGTAAAGTACTGGGTGTAAATTATAAGCAGGAGGGCAAATATTGTCCCAATACAGTGACATACACCTACCCAATGTGTCAAGATTTGAAAACAGAGTGGAAAAAAGTTTGGCAAAAGGTGAAATCGAACCATAATGTTATAAATCTACGAGAACTATTTTTGTGCACAGATAAAACAAAAATAAATTATTTATCAATAATTCGTCTCCGCGTCACAGTTCCTCTTTTTTTCTTTTGTTCTCGATTAACAGACATCGCATCAGTTGGGTTATTAGGTTATTTGGCTGCTATTTTTTAAGAGTTGCCCCTGCTGAAGGTGACGCGGATCTGACACGCTTCGTATTTTCTCTCAACTCTCTTACAACTTTCTCTTACCTTTTCTGACCCATTTCAGGTCGGACTCATTTCAGTCTCTACTAATGAAAATCATGAACGCATTTAACACACTTGCCCCACCCCAGACATATGTGGGTCATAGCAGCCATACCTTGTAGCCCAAGACCGGTTTCCCACTGGAGCTAAGCAGGGCTGAGCCTGGTCAGTACCTGGATGGGAAACCTCCTGGGGAAACTAGTGGCGCTTTTCCACTGCGTGGTACGGCTCGTTACGGCACGGCTCAGTTTGCGTTTCCAGTGGGCGTTTTAGAGTGGGCGGGATAATTCACATGTTGTTAGAGTTGCGCCGCCTCTAACTGCGGTGACATCATCGTAAACGAGCCACAAACAAACACACAACAAAGGAGCATATCGACGGAATTGTGTTCTTCATTCTCGGCATGTGGATGTTTTTAACAGCAATGGACAAGCCTATGAAAATGCTTGAGATTTACCCCAGCAGCAGAGACTGTGGTGGCAGTGACACAGGCTGTAGAGGAGGAGGACAGGGATGTGCCTGCAGGTGTGCTGCATTATTAAATAGTAAACTATTCTTGTAGAATGTTCTGTGAATTATCAATACACTTTTGAATAATATTTAAAAATGTTCAATGTATCCCTTGTTTTTTTATTTATGTGTTGGTTTGTATCATCATGACATCAATCATTTGTCTTTTTCAAGAGGTTAATTTCGTGCTTATACAATAATACATATTTAATATAGTCTGGAGGTACACTTATTCGATCAGATTGTTTTTAATTGAAGCAAAACACAGATACAAAGGTAAAAATATAAACAGAAAACATAATCTAAAAATATACATAAGGCTTCTATCTCGTCTATCAACGAGATAGTCTCGTTGCGTTTGTACTTCCTCAACAGACAACGAAACAGCTATTTTGTGGTTGATGCAAAAAGGTGCGTTTGTTTAAACAGAAGTTGCGTCCGATCTTTCGCTGGCGGTGCTGATTTAAATTTAGCGGGTTGGGCTGTAGAGGAGGGTCTCATGTCACAAGTTCAGTGAAAATGATGATTTTCTCCGGCCAATCAGTGATCGGCAGAGTTTACACGTAGGTTTGGGAATCGAAAATCGATTCCGATTCCAGAATCGGATACTTAAGGTCAGGAATTGGATACTTGTTGTCAAATTAAAATTTCGATTCCTCCTATCGATTCCTATGCGCTTTGTTTCTTCATCTGTGAGGACCGGTGTGACCTAGCAATCTGCCAGGACCTTGCTCGCTAATCTAAGCGCTCCAAAGTTTGGCTGCATTTGCGATCAGAAGCCAAAAAAGCTAAGTATAATATCTGTGATAGCTAAACATGTTGCAAGAGAGGTGTCACCACCAACAAGACATTAATTTAATAGATCGTTAAAGATCGCGAACATGATTCAAACACCCAACATGATTCTATTCCTAAATTATTTGTCTACCTTTGAGGTGTGCGATCACAATGTTGTGATCACTTGGTTCATCCGTGCAGCAGTGGCGGAGCCAGGGGGTGGCCGTGGCCTGCTCAAAACTGCAGTTTTTGTCCCCTTTTTCTTGACAAGAAAAGCCTTTATTTGGACGTGGAACCGTTGTATTTTTTTGCATCCAAATCAAACGGGAGACTTTTCAGAGTGCACTGCAGCTTTGCCTCAGCGCCAGGCGCGAGTCAAATTAGTGCGGAAAAAGTACACTAGCCAAATGAGCTTCGGTAGAACAATGAGATGCTGTTAGGCTATATGTCAGTAAAACAAACTTTCCTGTCCTGTCAGCCGTCACTGTGCTCACGGCGCATGCTCTGTTTGCGTCATCATAAATAAGCGCACAACATACGAGTCTGTCGTCAGTTAAGTCATGAAATTACCAAAAAGGCGATTAAAGCTGCAAACTGTGCATGCATGTATGAATGCATTACATTTCAGAACGTCTCTCAAATGCATACTAAAATATAGGCTCTCGTGCGATTCCAGATCACAATAAGGTGCAAGCTGATTTGTAATTTAATGCACAAGTAAATGCGAGCACAATGCATTTATACTAGAAAACATGCACTATTTGTTCATTCATTTTAAAAGTACAAAGGAAAATAAAACCATTTAAATGCATAAAACAACTAATTTTACAATCGAGCATTTATGTGCTGTTGTCTTCCGGCCTTTTTCACATTCTTATTATCACTAACTGCATGTCTCATCCATGAGTATGTAATGTTAGAGAACAAGTTTTTGGGGGTTTTGAGAGCCAGAACCAAACAGACAGAGCTATAGTGAGCCCCTGGAGGTGAGGAATAATACAAATAATACCTGGAGATGAGGAATAATACAAAAATGTGTCATATTCACTCAGTATTACTTGATATAATAATTTACAAATATCTAAATTAAAATTAAGTATAAATTAATTGTATTCAGCTGTGTTTTAGGCACTAAAATAGTTTAGTACTTTACAGTCAACCACATTTTTATATAGAATTAATGTAGATTTCTGTGCCACCCCAGGCTGGTTGCTGGCCCCTCCCTGGCCACCCCTATGAAAACATCCTGGCTCCGCCACTGCCATGCAGCAAACGATCACATCAGTCAGTGTGATTTAAACATTTAAACCTGCATTCTCGCTGCCGCTGACCTAAAGAGAGCAGCTGTCATGTATATGAATGAAACAGCTTCACAGTATTTTCAACCACACAGTATCATTACATTTACAGAAGCACTGTTATACATGTTTATAGTTCAGATAGAAACTGTGATATGTACGGTAGTGATTAAAATAGAGTAAATCTCCTTTTGAAAGTAATTTGATACTTCAAATGAAGATTTATCGATTACATTGCTACGCCAGTGGGTGATGAAAAGTGTCTGTTAAAATGTATTTGTCTTTGAATCATACAAGAGATTCGTTCAAGGATGCTGATTCATCCAGTAATGAAACAAGTACATCTTGAGTGAGTAATTCATAAATTACATGTGATTTTGTTTAGTTGTCTATTTTTTCTTCAGAATCATGAGAGAACCACAACTTCCATTGGGAAAAAAATAAAAATATTAAATTTATCCAGAATCATGCAGCTCTATTTTGCACACAAACATCTCTTAAAAAGTCCAGTTTTTATGTAGGCTGTTCATTGTATTCAGCTCCAATAAATGTTTTGCTAAAAAGAGACAGGATAAATGTTTGATATCATTATTTAATCACATTGGAATCGAAACTGGGAATCAAAAGAATCGGAATCGATAAGCAGAATCGGAATCGAAATCGATAAAATTTAAACGATACCCAACGCTATTTACACGTCACGTTTTGGTAACGGTACGGATCGCTTGGAACCTCAGCCGAGGTGGTACTAAAAAAGTACCAGGTACCAGGCACAGTACCCAGTGGAAAACCCCCAAAAAGTGAACCGTACTGAACCGTACCGTGCCATACCATGCAGTGAAAAAGCGCCATAGGTTGCTGCTGGAAGAGGAGTTAGTGAGGCCAGCAGGGGTTCCTAATGCCCCAGTATAGTGATGGGGATGACTATACTGTCAAAAAGCACCATCTTTCGGATGAGACGTTAAACCGAGGTCCTGACTCTCTGTGGTCATTGAAAATCCCAGGATGTCCTTCGAAAAAGAGTAGGGGTGTAACCCCGGCATCCTGGCCAAATTTTCCCACTGGCCTCTGACCATCATGGCCTCCTAATCATCCCCACACACTGGGCTCATCACTGTCTCCTCTTCACCAGTAAGCTGATGTCTGGTGGGCGTTCTGGCGCAATATGGCTACAGTCGCATCATCCAGGTGGATGCTGCACACTGGTGGTGGAAGAGGAGATATCCCCCTTACTATGTAAAGCGATTTGAGTGCCTAGAAAAGCGCTATATAAATGTAACAAATTCTTCTTCTTATTATTATTATTATTATTAATCCCTTTATGACTACAGTGTACCCATCTTCTGATGTCTACTTTCAGCAGGATAATGCACCATATCACAAAGCTCAGATCATCTCAGACTGGTTGTCAACATGACAACGAGTTCGCTTTACTCAAATAGCCTCCACAGTCACCAGATCTCAATCCAATACAGCACATTTAGGATGCGGTAGAAAGGGAGATTCGCATCATGGATGTGCAGCCGACAAATCTGCAGCAACTGCGTGATGCTATTATGTCAATATGGACCAAAATCTCTGAGGAATATTTCCAACGCCTTGTTGAATCTATGCCACAAAGAATTAAGGCAGTTCTGAAGTCAAAAGGGGGTCCAACCCGGTACTAGTAAGGTGTACCTAATAAAGTGGCCAGTGAGTGTATATATATATACAGTTGGTACGGAAAGTATTCAGACCCCCTTAAATTTGCCACTCTTTGTTATAATGCAGCCATTTGCTAAAATCATTTAAGTTAATTTTTTTCCTCATTAATGTACACACAGCACCCCATATTGACAGAAAAACACAGAATTGTTGACATTTTTGCAGATTTATTAAAAAAGAAAAACTGAAATATCACATGGTCCTAAGTATTCAGACCCTTTGCTGTGACACTCATATATTTAACTCAGGTGCTGTCCATTTCTTCTGATCATCCTTGAGATGGTTCTACACCTTCATTTGAGTCCAGCTGTGTTTGATTATACTGATTGGACTTGATTAGGAAAGCACACACCTGTCTATATAAGACCTTACAGCTCACAGTGCATGTCAGAGCAAATGAGAATCATGAGGTCAAAGGAACTGCCTGAAGAGCTCAGAGACAGAATTGTGGCAAGGCACAGATCTGGCCAAGGTTACAAAAAAAATTCTGCTGCACTTAAGGTTCCTAAGAGCACAGTGGCCTCCATAATCCTTAAATGGAAGACGTTTGGGACGACCAGAACCCTTCCTAGAGCTGGCCGTCCGGCCAAACTGAGCTATCGGGGGAGAAGAGCCTTGGTGAGAGAGGTAAAGAAGAACCCAAAGATCACTGTGGCTGAGCTCCAGAGATGCATTTGGGAGATGGGAGAAAGTTGTAGAAATCAACCATCACTGCAGCCCTCCACCAGTCGGGGCTTTATGGCAGAGTGGCCTCTCCTCAGTGCAAGACACATGAAAGCCCACATGGAGTTTGCTAAAAAATACCTGAAGGACTCCAAGATGGTGACAAATAAGATTCTCTGGTCTGATGAGATGGCCTTAATTCTAAGCGGTATGTGTGGAGAAAACCAGGCACTGCTCATCACCTGTCCAATACAGTCCCAACAGTGAAGCATGGTGGTGGCAGCATCATGCTGTGGGGGTGTTTTTCAGCTGCAGGGACAGGACGACTGGTTGCAATCGAGGGAAAGATGAATGCGGCCAAGTACAGGGATATCCTGGACGAAAACCTTCTCCAGAGTGCTCAGGACCTCAGATTGGGCCGAAGGTTTACCTTCCAACAAGACAATGACCCTAAGCACACAGCTAAAATAACGAAGGAGTGGCTTCACAACAACTCCGTGACTGTTCTTGAATGGCCCAGCCAGAGCCTTGACTTAAACCCAATTGAGCATCTCTGGAGAGACCTAAAAATGGCTGTCCACCAACGTTTACCATCCAACCTGACAGAACTGGAGAGGATCTGCAAATCCAGGTGTGAAAAACTTGTTGCATCTTTCCCAAAAAGATTCATGGCTGTATTAAATCAAAAGGGTGCTTCTACTAAATACTGAGCAAAGGGTCTGAATACTTAGGACCATGTGATATTTCAGTTGTTCTTTTTTAATAAATCTGCAAAAATGTCAACAATTCTGTGTTTTTCTGTCAATATGGGGTGTTGTGTGTACATTAATGAGGAAAAAAAAATGAACTTAAATTATTTTAGCAAATGGCTGCAATATAACAAAGAGTGAAACATGTAAGGGGGTCTGAATACTTTCCGTACCCACTGTATATATATATATATATATATATATATATATATATGAGTTTTATATATATAAAACTCCTCAATGGGGTTGAGGAAAGGGGAGTAAGGAGCAAGGAAAAGAGACATCATTCTCGAATGTGTGTCAAATCAGGCTGTGTTTCCTATATGGGAATCAGCTGTAATTTACATTTACATTTAGTCATTTAGCAGATGTTTTTATCCAAACTGACTTACAAATGAGGACAATAGAAGCAATCAAAACCAACAAAGGGGAACAATATGCAAGCGCTATGACAAGTCTCGATTAGCCTAATGCAGTACACATAGCAAGTCTTTTTTTATGAAAGAAAACAAGAAGAATGAGAAAAAGCTAGTTTTTGATTTCATGTTGATGATATCAGTATTTGCATGTTGATTTTTCACCCCTGGTAAAAATTAAGAAATTACTGCAACTCTGACTGTTTTTTTTTTTGATACATTAAATTAAGAATTTCAGATAAAACATTTAAACAATGTTTTAATACAGAACCATAAAAATGTAAAGTAAGAAATACACTGCTCACAAAAATTAAAGGAACTTTTTAATCAGAGTATCGCATCAAGTCAATTAAACTCCTGAGATATTGATCTGGGCCGGGTTTCCCAATAATGATTGATCTTAGCGCTCAAGAGCGTTTTCTACAAGTTATTTTAGCAAACGTTCGTTATTGTTTCACATGCGCTTCCCAAAAATGCACTTAACACAATCGCACGTAGCCGTGCTTTAAGTGCTACTTAAGAGTCGCTATCTGTTGGTCAAGTGCTGAAATGTCAATTTATAGAATGGCTCGTATTTGTAGTACATGCTCGTTTATAGAAATTTTAACCTAATGCTGCGTTCCAGACAGCTCAGATATAATAATATAATATAATATAATATACATACACATATATATATATATATATATATGTAATGCGTTAACGCAAATTAATTTTAACGGCACTAATTTTATTAATGCGCGATTAACGCAGCATGCATTTTCTGTTTGACCCGTGACCTAATCCGTAGTTGGATAAATGGAGAATGAGATGCACAGTGTTGCCAACTTAGCGACATTACACACCCTTTTAGCGACTTTTTTCCCTTCAAAAAAGCGCCCAAGCATTATTTTTTTCTGAGAGTTGCCTGTATGCTTCGCTCCTGGGGGAAAACTCTCTTTGAGGAGGGAGTGGTCACCAGCGTTACTTGCGGTACCTGCCCCGCTTCCGCCGAGGTAGAGCGGTGGCTGTGCTCATGGGAATCGCAGATGGATCAGATGGAGGGAATGAAGACGGGCGAGACCCTATCTTCTCCCTTTCCCTTCAGATCCAACGCCCACTCTCTGAGATCGGAAGCCCGCCCTGCGGTTCTTCCCCTCTGAGAAAGGGCTCGACGCTCTGCCTGTCTTTTTCCGAGGAGGGGGAAAGGGAGGACGTCGATGAGCTAATGTTCGCACACGCATATTGTGAATAAATATAATATAAAATAAAATAAAATAAAATAAAGTTATAGAGAAAAAACTTATCTGGGGAGCGGAGCTCGCACACTCAGCTCTCTCGAGAAAAAAAGGAGGGGCTGATCGTGTTTTCCCGATTGAGAACACAGGGATCGCACATGGATCTGGCGGACGGGTTGGAGACGGGCTCGCCCTATTTCCACCTGCATTCCCCAGATCTAGCGCTCTCTCAGGGCAGAAGCTTGCACTGCAGTTCTTCCCCCTTGAGTGAGAGCACGCTAATCTGCAGCAGTTTTCTCTCCAGAGGAAATTTATATTGTTTTTATTCAGAGTGGCTCGCGTGTTGCCGAGGCAACGCATGCATTACGGTCATTCTCAGTTCATTATATGAATCTTTCACATCAGACCGTGTTAACCTGTCTGGGTGTTTGACTGCATTTCATTTTGAAGAATTAATTATGCATTTCATCTGACTATGAAAAGTTATATATATATATATATATAATGTAGAAAAACATATACAATTATATATATTATATATAGTATACAGGAGCCTCTTAGGATATTTTCTCGAGTGAGGGCACAATGTTTACCTCAGCCCCAATCGTGTTCCAGCTCCTCATTCAAGGAATGTCACTTCTTGTACTCACCAGAATCAGAGTCAGTGTCAGAGTGGCGCTCCCGGGCCGAAGACGGATCTGCAGACCGTCATTTTTACTGGATAGTTTTCGGCTAGAACGTCCTGATGCCAATGGCCTAGGGCTTTGAGGGCCGGCCCCTCTGGGGAAGAGTGGTATACACCGCATCACACGGTGCCCGTCTCTCCTCAGTGCCCTCAGGAGAATGGTCTGTTCCAGTGTCCCAGTGTTCCAGGGCGCAGCGGTCTCCAGCGAGCACTTCTCTCAGTCTCTTCCGCCCAGAAACGTGGCAGAGCTGGGAGGCTCGCCACTGCTTCGGGGGTCTCTAGAGCAGCTAGATCAGCCGTCTCCTGCTGGTCCCCAGCTTCAGGGCACCGAGCTAGCCGCTCTAAGTACACCAGAGGCCAGTCTCGAGATGGTCCTGCCTGAGCAGACTCTGGTTCTTTAGTCTTCCTAAGAGATGACGCGGGTCTGAGGACCGTCGTTTCCAATTGGAGGCTTCTGAGGCAGTCCTGATGCCATGGCCCAGGACTTATGAGGGCAGGCCCCTCTGGGGAACAGCGGGGTACACCACATTACACTGTTCCCATATCTCTTCAGTGCCCTCAGGAGATCAGTCTGCTAACCCTGCCAGTGTTGCAGGGCACAGCGGTCTCCAGCGAGCACTTCACTCAGTCTCTTCTGCCTGGAAATGTAGCGGAGCTGAGAGGCTCGCCACCCCTTCGGGGATCTCTAGAGCGGCCGTCTCCTGCCGGTCCTCCGCTTCAGGGCACCGAGCTAGCAGCCCTAAGTACACCAGAGGCCAGTTTCGAGAGACTGGTTCCCTTAGTAGACTATTTGTCAGTGTGTAAACTACTGCTGAATGTGTCTCGATGGGTCATGCACACTGTAGAACAAGGCAATCGCGGCGCTCTGCCACCGTCTTTCAACGGGGTCACTCCCACGCTGGTGGGTCCCGAGCAGGCTCCGGTAATGGAACAAGAAGTGAGCACTCTCCTGAGGAAGGAGGCCATCGAGGTGGTCCTTCCTCTAGACAAATTTCTTCATTGTTCCTGGGAAAGGGGTTGCGTTCTTTTTAGATCTAAGTTAACTGAACCGCTCTCAGATCTTTCTGATCTAAGTTCAGAAAGCTCTCTTCAAGCACGTGTCTCACACCAGATCCGAGGACTGGTGGTCACGAGCGATCTAGAAGACGCATACTCGAGTCGATTCTCACTACGGTCAGGAGAGTCAGAGAAGGCCTGTCACTCACTGTCAAGCAGTTTCAAATATTGCTGGGTCTGATGGCAGCTGCGTCCAACGTGATACCTTTTGGCCTGCTGTACATGAGACCCCTACAGTGGTGGCTCAAGACCAAGGGGTTCTCCCTGAGGGGAAACCCGCTTTGCACGATCAAGGTCACGCGGCGATGCCTACGTGCCTTGGACATGTGGAGGAAACCTTGGCCCGGTTTTGGGAGCTCCTTGTCACCGCATAATGCTAGCGACGGACGCATCCCTGACCAGTTGGGGAGCGGTCATGAGTGGCCACCCTGCCTGCGGTCTGTGGAATGGTCACCATCTCAAGTGGCACATCAACTGCCTGGAGATGCTGGCCATGTTTCGAGCACTCAAACACTTTCTCCCGGACCTAAGAAAATCACCATGTGTTGGTATGCACCAACAACACAGCAGTGGTTTCTTATATCAACCACCAGCGAGGTCTGCGTTCGCACCCCTTATACAAGCTGGCACACCAGATCCTTGGGTGGTCCCAGGACAAGTTCCTCTCGCTGAGAACAGTCTATATTCCTGGGCATCTCAATATAGGATCATCCTGTCGAGGCAGGGGCCGAGGCCCAGGGAATGGAGGCTTCACTCCGAGGTGGTGAAGCAGATTTGGAGAGTTTTTGGCCAGGCACAGGTGGATCTGTTTGCGACTCGTTAGACATCGCACTGTCCCCTCTGGTTCTCTCTGACTCATCCAGCTCCACTGGGGCTGGATGCTATGGTACAGACGTGGCCGAGGCTTCGTCTGTACACCTTTCCCCCGATTGCTCTTCTCCTGGGAGTTCTAGAAAGAGTGTGCCTGGATGGGGTCCATCTATTGCTAAAACCCCGTTCTGGCCGGACCGAGTATAGTTCTCTGACCTGATTTCTCTCCTTGACATCTCTCCATGGGGGATTCCTGTCAGGAGGGATCTCCTCTCACTGGCAGCGGGCATGATCTTTCACCCCTGCTCGGAGTTGTGGAAGCTGTGGGTGTGGCTCCTGAGGGGGCCCTCTGGTCCCTCTGGTCTCTCAACTGAGGTTGTTGAGACCATCCTCCAATCTAGAGCTCCCTCAATGAGGAAACTGTATGCCCTGAAGTTGAGACTCAGGGTGCGGAGACCGCCAGCTTGATCCAGGTAACTGCCCATTTGGTACAGTGCTGGAGTTCTCACAGGCCCATTTCTCCGCAGGGTTAGCCCACTCCACCCTGAAGGTCTAAGTGGCGGCTATAGCGGCCTACCTCGCCCCTCTTGGTGGCCTTTCAGTAGGCAAAACCCTCTTGTTACACGTTTCCTCCGGTACTGAGGCCAGGGAGCTTATGCTAAGTGGTGGATCAGGATGCTATCCTATAACCTCGAGTCCTCTGATCTCCCCTCGCTTTTGGGAGTCAAGGCTCACTCAACTCAAGGTATGGCGGCCTCCAAGGCCTTTCTGGCAGGTGTACCTATGCAGGACATCTGTGATGCTGCTGGGTGGTCTACGCCCCTAACTTTCATCAGGTTCTACGACCTGGATCTGCGAGCCACTCCTGGCTCGTCTGTTCTCTTGCCATAGATGTGCCTTCCACACACTAAGCAGGGATTTACAAGTCTGGCGGCCATACTTCCGGCATCCCTACTAGAGCTATGCTTCATTCCTAGAAGCTGGCGCCGGCTGCACCTCACGTGCTTTTAAGCTTCCTGGTCATGACGTCACTCGCACCTGATGTCTTGCCGTCAATTTGATTGATTACACATATGATTCAGAGCTGGATATCGCTGATGGCATTCCCCATAGCGTTCGACGCAGCATCTCGTTCCCTCGGGGAATGTCTAGGTTACGTACGTAACCCCCGTTCCCCGATGGAGGGAACGGAGACGTTATGTCGTGACGACATAGGGGATTTACCTGGAAGCCCCGATCAGCTCTGACTTAAGAGAAAACACCAATGAAATTGGCTAGTGGATTTTGCATACCTGAGCCACTCCTCATGCATACGGGTATAAAAGTGCGACAGGTGCATCCACTGATTAGGTTTTACACTGAGGAGCCGAGAACGAGTTCCTGGCAATCAGCGATGGTTCAAGATTGTGGCATGGCGACATAACGTTTCCGTTCCCTCCATCAGGGAATGGGGTTTACGTCACGTAACCTGGGCGTTCCCTATCTGTCGGTCACTGGCAGGTTATGTCGTGACGACATAGGGGTCCTATGGAAAGCTCCACAAGCTGAACCCCGTCACAACCTTGTGGCATGCAGATGTTGACAAGCGAGCGCGTGACGGACAAATGCCATGCAAGAGGTTGTAATCTTCCTACCGCCCCAGCGCAAATTCGCTAACCTTGTTGCCCACCGGGACCACTGAGTACATCGCTGCTGGAGATAGCCAAGCCGCTGTTCCTTTCCCCACGGAAATCGGAAGGGATTTCAACCTTCAGTGAAAGACGTCTTCAGGTCTTTCCTATTTGTTGTTACAGCTTGCCGTAACGGCATGGAAGCGTGCCTTCCGGAGAAGGGCGCTATGGAGGCCACATCCTGCCCGAAGGGAGGTAACATGTGGAGACACTGCGTTTGTGTAAAGCCCGGTTCAAGACTTACAGATCCAGGATTGGACGAAGGCCACCACCTTTCTTGGGTACGATGAAGTAAGGGCTGTAAAACCCCTGCCTCATCTCGGCTGGAGGGACCGGCTCGATTGCATCCTTTGCCAGGAGGACAGCAATCCCTTCGCGCAAGACAGGGGCGTTCCTGACTGCCATCAGTCTCGAGAACGCTGTTGAACTTGAGAGGTCGCCTGGCGAACTGAATCGCGTAGCCGAGTCGAATTGTGCGCATGAGCCAGCGAGACAGGCTGGGCAGCGTGAGCCACGTCTCCAGATGCTGTGCAAGCGGCTCCAACGGCACAATCGACATACCTGTGGTGGTGCAGCGAAAGAGAGTAAGTGTGGATGGTACAGAAGGCGGTGCGTTCTGAGGCATCCTCACCGAACTCCCTGGGTCCCAAACGGGACTGGCCAGAGGTGCGTGGGGAGGAATATCGTCTCCGAACCGTACTCTCTTGACTGCTGGCAAAATGGGTCGTGGGCAAGAGTGAGGAAGCAGGGCGGTGCACACTGTCGTCCCATGGACCTGAGAACCCGGGGGGAAAGAAAATTGCTCTTTCTTTGAGAAAGTGAGGATCTGGGCACCGAACGAGATCATGTCGCTCACAGCGGAGGGATGCTGATCATGTTGAGTGAAGAGGATGGGCGATTGCTCTCACCCTCTGAGGTGATGGCGAGGCACGCGGGCATTGAGCCTTGTCACCGGCCGCTCAAATCCTCTGCCTGCTGTTTTTTTCTCACAGATACTTGGGAGGAAGAAAACGGGAGGGCGCAAGGGGTGGAGTCGCTCTCTGAAAAGTAAGCTAAATGCGAGCGCAGTGCGAGCAATCAGCCCCGGTGAGCACAGTGTCAGCGTGGGATTTCCCAAAGCGTGACACACACTCAGCGTGAGTGTCATCAGCGTGCAGGGGATTCCCGTAGTCTTAAAATGACGGCGCGGCATTTGCAACATTCGCTGCGCTGAAATTTGCACTTCTAGTAAGGCTTTCTTAGATCTTACCGGATAGCCGCAGGGGATGACCGAGTCTGAAGCTGGTCCTAATCTGGCTGCTGAGGCACTTCAGTGGCAGATCTCGGCATCAGCGAAGATTCAGCGAAGAAGGGTCTTCATCGCTGAAGAGAAGAAATCTGAGATGCGGTGGCAAACAGCGGATTATATAGCCAGACGCCCCTTCCATTTTGGCGGGCTATGGCGGGCTGCATAGCCATTGGCTCGCTCGCCACCGCCGTGGATTGGTTCGTTTCTTTCACCTTACACGAACCAATCACGTGCAGTTATAACTGCGTGATTGAAAAAGGCTTCAGTGAAGAGGGAAAAAGGGATTTTCCCACACTTACGTCGATATCTCGATGCTGTAACAGTGAAATATCGAAAGGGAACTGTGTTTACAGTTTTACGAAGAGTTTGTTTTACAATAATCAAACTGAGTTTAAAGCATGACATGTGCTTATAGTTTTGCAAACTTGGTCTAAAGATTAGGTATATGAGTGAATGGTTCCACTAAGTGGGCCTCTAGTATCACTTTTAGTGTAAGCAATACAAAAGAAACCTGTAATATTTTGTTATGCATTATTTTGAACTCAATACCTATTCACTGCAAAATACTGTAATTTTAAGATGCATCAAGACAATTTCCAACAAACATGCTAATTTGTGCAATCCAGTAAAATAATATGCTAAATAATCGGATATCGTTGATAAATTTGAATGTGCAAATTGCTGTGTGAGAGCAGAATAAAAAATAAATACAAATATTAGCACATTTGAATTATTTCAGTACCATGTGCTTCTCTTATCAAAAAGATATTCAAGACATTATGCCAGGCTGTGCTCTATCTCCTCTGAGGAACGCACTTCCCCTTACATGATTTAGAGATTAAAGCAAAACATTCCACTGCTTGGCCCCTAGAGACAGTCATTAGTGGTAAATCATAGTCGTGTGTCAGGACAGGGCCATGGGTCAGGCTGCACATGCATGAACTGAGCAGAGGGAACATGATGTGTGCCTGTCACTAACAAAGGGTTAATGCGTGAAAGTGCTAATGTTATCTGTTAACAGATAATAAACAAGAGGAAATTAAACTGAGTTAACTTAGCGCCAACATTCCAAGAAAAAACTAAGAACTAATCCTAAAAAAGGCAAAGGAGTTTGAATAAGCACAAACTGCTATTTATTATAGGATGCAAGAGGCTAAGCTATCATGATTTTAGTTTACTCTGCTTTAGGTATATATTATCATCATAACAACTAGTTGAGTAATAATGCAAAAAAAGTGCCACTAGAGACAGAAGGGGTGTAGTCTTACAGTAATAGAAAGAGTGTGTGAATGCTTTATTCAGCCCACAGATGTCCTCTTATGTACTCCAATGTACTTGCTGTGTGCCATTTAGAAGTGTTTCTGAGATTGTGTGTGAGAACATTCTGCTCAGCTATAATACATTTACATTTAGTCATTTTCCAGACACTTTTATCCAAAGCGACTTACAATTGGGGAATAATAGTGACATAAGGTTGGGATTCATCCCTTGCATACACAGGAAAACAAATTATGTATCAATATTTTAATGAAATATAAGATATTATTATGAAAATCTGGCCAATTACTACTCCCATTATTACACTTCTTTTTTCAACATGCAGTCCCAGCAACACATTAATATGCTAATTAGATACAGTGTATAGATAACATTGCATTTATTGGGAAATCCAGTTTCTGGAATTTGTACACACATATTACATAAAGCAAAATGTTATATAAAAGAATTTTGTTTTATCTTTTATAAGATAGTTTAGACTCATCCTTATACACAGTTCGGTATTAAAAAATCCAGAAACCTAAAAATTGATTGGTTAATAAAGAAAAAAGAAAATCCCATTGATTTTGCCTTTTCATGTCTATTCATGTCATTTTATTTTTAGAAAAACGTAGTCCTGGTGTCCTGTCCTCTATAGAGGAGATGGCATATTAATAATATGTAATATTTCAAAAATGCTATTTTCCATTTTTTCTTATGCTCTAAACAGTGTAATGATATGAAAAAAAAATATTTTTATAACAAATAACAAATATTTTTATTCTGGTTCTCAGGAGGATATCTGGCAATGTGGAGGTTAAGGCAGAGCCTGCATGAACCAAGAGTAGGGATTTGGTGCTTTGGTAGGGATCCCAGTTCGTCGGTCATCCGACGTGACTCGGAGTGACCGAATGATTGCGAACGTCTCGGTTATGTATGTAACCTTCATTCCCTGAAGGAGGGGAAAGATCTCATCCAGTTTCCATTTTGTTTAACTTGATGTACTAAAATACATAAACATAAAACTGCAACAGAAATAAAAAACTATAGATATAATTAAAAAACAATAAGCACAACAAGAACTCACAACAACATTACTAAAACTTAAACTCAAATTAATTTGAAAGCAGAAAATACAAAATATAAAAATGCAATGTAATTCAAATATGAACAAAAACTAATAGTATCTCAATGCTACTAAATTAACACTGTTCTGATTTGTAACGAATACATGTTCATATTTTCTGTAAAATTTAGTGATCTTCTGCCACGATCAGCCTTTAGAAAGAAGAAAAACATGTATTATACTATATATTATACTAAAAGCAATATTGTGTAACCGTGATCACGCACATTGTAGAGACAATACTTCATAAAATGTAAATTTACTGTGAAAGAGTGAAAGAGGGCAAATTACAGTGGTATCTAAAACCAGATGTGAATGAATGAAACCTTTAGCATTTTACAGAGGGAGAACATGTTATCACATTCACATATTGCACACGTGACAGGATGAGAAACTGGAAATGAGATTAGGAGGGAGGATGAAGGTGATAAAGAGAATGAGATGTGCTGTTGTACGTTGCATTGATTGTTTCTCTCTGATCTTTTATTATGGGAAATAAGGAGAGGACTTTGGTGTGTGTGCAGTGCTTAGGGGAGCTCTCTTTGGGTGAAAATCTATGTTCAGAGACAGCTCTACACTACTTCTCGCCAGGGTGTTTCCGGCTGGCTCCAATAAACCTTGCCCCAAGGAGCATTGCACACTAATTAGAGGCGAGAAATATGTCTCTGATTCAAAATGCCACAGAGACACAGAGGCACTGTTATCCTGACAGACAGACCAAGGTGTGAGAGAGACCTCCTCTATGGTGACTGGGAGCATTCAGTCTTCAACTGGTGACAGTTAGCAGCTCTGACATCCCGATGATCACACTGTCTTTATCACTTACAGCTATATGGATGACATCCTTATCAAATGAGTGTAAGGATAACTGTACTTTAAAGTATGCCTTTGATAGCCAATCATTTTGACTTTTATACAGAGGTGGACAGTACATTTACCTGATTACTGTATTAAGTACACTTTTTGAGTATCTGTACTGTACTTGAGTATACTTTTTTTCTGTAAACATATGACTTTAACTTCAGTACATTTGAAAGACAAATATCATACTTTTCACTCCACTACATTCCTATCAAGTTCCTCAAAGTAGAAAAGTTTTCCCTTTTTGAATTTTAGTCAGTATGTAGTGAGTATGTTTGGGCATAAAACTATCTACAAAGTTACAAATCTCAAAGTCCACTCCAAAGGGAGATATTTAGTTGTAAAAAAATCCCCTTTCAAGGACTACAACGAATGGCTCATTTGGGCTACAAAGTTCTTTTCCTTCACAAATCACAAATCATCACAAATTGTAAATCCCGCCAATGGAAATTTGACTGGTTGGCAGGTGGGGAGAACGCTTGGTTGAGCACTGCATGTTTCAAAATCGAAACCCATGCGGGTGTTTTTATATCACTGTATTTCTTATGGATACTAACTGTTTTCAGAAAATGTTGGATGTCATTTTCATTTCATCTTGCATATAATGTCTGATAAAGCAGCGTTTGTGAATGGAGCTCTGTTTTGTGTCCACTGTTACCGGGGAAACCACGAGCTCTCCTGCTCCAACACCGCCTCCCTCTGGCAGATTATTAATTTGCATATACAGTGGGTACGGAAAGTATTCAGACCCCCTTAAATTTTTCACTCTTTGTTATATTTCAGCCATTTGCTAAAATCATTTAAGTTCATTTTTTTTCCTCATTAATGTACTAATTAATGCACCCCATATTGACAGAAAAACACAGAATTTTTGACATTTTTGCAGATTTATTAAAAAAGAAAAACTGAAATATCACATGGTCCTAAGTATTCAGACCCTTTGCTGTGACACTCATATATTTAACTCAGGTGCTGTCCATTTCTTCTGATCATCCTTGAGATGGTTCTACGCCTTCATTTGAGTCCAGCTGTGTTTGATTATTCTGATTGGACTTGATTAGGAAAGCCACACACCTGTCTATATAAGACCTTACAGCTCACAGTGCATGTCAGAGCAAATGAGAATCATGAGGTCAAAGGAACTGCCTGAAGAGCTCAGAGACAGAATTGTGGCAAGGCACAGATCTGGCCAAGGTTACAAAAAAAATTCTGCTGCACTTAAGCTTCCTAAGAGCACAGTGGCCTCCATAATCCTTAAATGGAAGACGTTTGGGACGACCAGAACCCTTCCTAGAGCTGGCCGTCTGGCCAAACTGAGCTATCGGGGGAGAAGAGCCTTGGTGAGAGAGGTAAAGAAGAACCCAAAGATCACTGTTGCTGAGCTCCAGAGATGCATTCGTGAGATGGGAGAAAGTTGTAGAAAGTCAACCATCACTGCAGCCCTCCACCAGTCGGGGCTTTATGGCAGAGTGGCCCGACGGAAGCCTCTCCTCAGTGCAAGACACATGAAAGCCCGCATGGAGTTTGCTAAAAAACACCTGAAGGACTCCAAGATGGTGACAAATAAGATTCTCTGGTCTGATGAGACCAAGATAGAACTTTTTGGCCTGAATTCTAAGCGGTATGTGTGGAGAAAACCAGGCACTGCTCATCACCTGTCCAATACAGTCCCAACAGTGAAGCATGGTGGTGGCAGCATCATGCTGTGGTGGTGTTTTTCAGCTGCAGGGACAGGACGACTGGTTGCAATCGAGGGAAAGATGAATGCGGCCAAGTACAGGGATATCCTGGACGAAAACCTTCTCCAGAGTGCTCAGGACCTCAGACTGGGCCGGTTTACCTTCCAACAAGACAATGACCCTAAGCACACAGCTAAAATAACGAAGGAGTGGCTTCACAACAACTCCGTGACTGTTCTTGAATGGCCCAGCCAGAGCCCTGACTTAAACCCAATTGAGCATCTCTGGAGAGACCTAAAAATGGCTGTCCACCAACGTTTACCATCCAACCTGACAGAACTGGAGAGGATCTGCAAGGAGGAATGGCAGAGGATCCCCAAATCCAGGTGTGAAAAACTTGTTGCATTTTTCACAAAAAGACTCATGGCTGTATTAAATCAAAAGGGTGCTTCTACTAAATACTGAGCAAAGGGTCTGAATACTTAGGACCATGTAATATTTCAGTTTTTCTTTTTTAATAAATCTGCAAAAATGTCAACAATTCTGTTTTTCTGTCAATATGGGGTGCTGTGTGTACATTAATGAGGAAAAAAAATGAACTTAAATGATTTTAGCAAATGGCTGCAATATAACAAAGAGTGAAAAATTTAAGGGGGTCTGAATACTTTCTGTACCCACTGTATATATGCGGCCACAAATAGTGTAAATCTGTTGGACTATGGTATAAATAAAATTCAACTGTATAACAGTTTCAGTGCAATTCATGTTTTTAATGTTAGAATTAATGAACAATAAACATAATACATATTACCATTCCACTTATCTTATTTTTAAGCTGTTGTTGACATCCTATCTACAACATGATTTAGCCCAAAAAAACAACAACAATAACATTACCACTTTAATATGTCTTGCAATATCTGTGCGTGCAAAGTTTCTATGCAATCCTGGATTATCATGGCATAGGGAGCGCCTCACGTGATCTCTCGCAGCATATATCTGTATAGCAGATTGTCATTGATATTTCAGTGATGTTTACATACATGTATATTAGCTAGCGTGCTAGCAGCTTTCTGCACTCACCCGATACGTCCAAAACTGAGGCGATTTCACCCCAGCACTGCTCTTTCTCCTTACGTTTTTTAAGCCGTACAGCAGCTGTTTTGTGGTGGCGCTTTGGCTATTGAGAAAGTACTGACATAATCATATAGCAGTCTTCACCACGATTTAAATCCTAAACATCAAACATGTTTGATATGATCGGGGCGTCCCCAATGTGTGTGCAAGCAGATTGGGAGGTGCAAGATTTCAATCGGTGAAGGCCTTCCATTACCAGATAATCCGCGCCGAACATGTTACAAAGTTACAGCTACAGCTGTGCTGCTGTTTTTTTATTTCTTACCAGTCTGTATTTACAGTAGTTTCACTGTCCACTGTATACACAGCAAGAGTTTTGTGAGATCACTACCATGCTGCTTTAGTGGGGGTGGGTACGGGTGTTCGATTATTTTTTATTTTTTGGTCAACTCGATTACTTTCTATAGGTTTTTAACATTCTAAAAGCTCATCATTCCAAAGTAGTGCAAGTTGCTTCAGAGGCATAATGTATTACACACAACAATAATAAAACCATGCGTTTACATAAAAAGGAAATTTACCTTTGGTACTTAAGGACTTTTAAAAGCAAGTACAAAAAAGATTTACAACTTTTACTTGTAATAGAGTAATATTTGACCAGCAGCATCTGTATATTTGTATTATATATATTTTTATTATTATTATTATTATGTTATTGTTAACTACGGATACTCGCAAATCAGGCAACCAACTGGACATTATTTACACACGACACTGCTCAACTGATCATGTACTGGTTACTCCACTGCACACCTTGGATCACTTCCTCCTCACTCTTAACCTCAACATGGTTCCTGGCACAACACATACCCCTCCACATGTCATGTACGTAACCTTCACTCACTCTCACCCTCCCGCCTATCTGCTATGGTTTCATCTTCCCTTCCTGCCCCTAAACAGTTAACATATCTTGATACTAACAGTGCTACTGCTACTTTCTGCTCCACTCTTACGTCTTGTTTAGACACTCTCTGCCACCATGTCTTATAGGCCAGCTCATACTACCCCTTCTACCCCTTGACTATCCGATGTTCTCAGCAAACATCGTTCTAAGCTCAGGGCTGCTGAAAGGGTGTGGAGCAAATAAAAAATATGACTGACCTTAATGTGTATCATTCACTCCTCTCTTCCATCTCTGCTAATCTCTCCACTGCTAAAAGAACACACTATCATAACAAAATTAACAATTCGTCTGACTCTCGCATGCTCTTTAAAACATTTTCCTTGCTCCTTTGTCCTCCCCCTCCTTCATCAACTCTAACAGCTGACGATTTTGCCACATTCTTCATTAATAAAATTAAAACCATCAGTGCACAAATTTCCACACCACAATCTGTCAAGCACATCTTACCAGCAAACATACACTCGTTCACATCCTTCTCTTCACTCTCTGAGGCAGAAGTCTCCAAACTCATCCTTTCTAATCATCCTACTACTTGTCCGCTTGATCCTATTCCATCTCATCTCCTTCAAGCCATTTCCCCTGCAGATGTACCTGCACTCCCTCACATCATTAACACATCCCTTCACACTGGTGTTTTTCCCTTAGCATTTAGACAGCCTTGTATAACCCCACTGCTTAAGAAACCCACCCTTAACTCATCTCTTTTAGAGAACTACAGACCAATTTCCCTTCTTACTTTCATTGCAAAATCACTTGAACGAGCTGTTTAACCAATTCTCTGCCTTTCTCACACAGAGCAACCTCCTCGACAGCAACCAGTCTGGTTTCAGAAGTTAACATTCAACTGAGACTGCCTTGCTCTCAGTTTTTGAAGCCCTAAGACTGGCAAGAGCGGATTCCAAATCTTCAATACTTATCTTGCTGTATCTGTCTGCTGCTTTTGACACGGTTACCCACCAGATCCTCCAGTTAACCCGATTGGCAAAGGGCATCTCAGGAACCACATTCCAGTGGTTTGAGTCTTACCTCTCAGATAGGTCATTCAAGGTATCTTGGAGATGTGATTTATCCAAGTTGCAACATCTAACTAACAGGGTGCCTCACGGCTCAGTTCTTGGACCACTTCTCTTCTCTGTCTACATGGCATCACTAGGTTCTGTCATTCAGAAACATGGCTTTTCATATCACTGCTCTGCTGACGACACTCAACTCTACCTCTCATTCTGTCCTGATGATCCGATGATAGCTGCTCGGATCTCAGCTTGTCTAACAGACTTTTCTTGCTGGATGAAGGACCATCACCTTCAACTCAACCTTGCCAAGACAGAACTGCTTGTCTGAACTTCATCAAACCCATAGTTGTATCACAATTTCACCATCCAGTTAGGCACATCAACCATAACTCCTTCAAAAACAGCCATAAACCTTGGAGTTATGATTGATAATCAGCTGACTTTCTCAGAACACATTGCTAAAACTGCCTGGTCCTGCAGATTTGCTTTATTCAGCATCAAGAAGTTCAGGCCCTTTATTTCGGAACATGCTTCACAACTCCTTGTTCAAGCTCTTGTTCTGTCGAGGCTGGACTTTTGCAATGCTCTCTTGGCAGGTCTTCCAGCCAGTTCTATTAAACCAAAGAATGTATTTAACACATCCATTTATCAATTTGCACTGGCTACCAATAGCTGCTTGCATACAATTCAAGGCATTAATGTTTGCCTACAAAACAACCACTGGCTCTGCACCTCTTTACCTAAATTAATTACTTCAGAATTATGTGCCCTCTAGAAATTTGTGTTCTGCAGGTGAACATTGCTTTATTGTGCCATCCCAAAGAGGTACAAAATCACTTTCACGGACTTTTAAATTAAATGTTCCCTCCTGGTGGAATGACCTGCCCAGCTCAATCCGAGCAGCTGAGTCCTTAGCCATCTTCAAGAATTGGCTAAAAACACATCTCTTCCATCTTTATTTGACCCTCTAACTCTAGCACTCTCTATTCTAATTATATTCTTAAAAAAACAAAAACCTAACACTAGCTTTTCTAATCTTATTGTATTCTATCTGTTTTCTTTTTAATTATTATACAATTAACAAAAGCAACAAAGGCATCTACCACTAGCTTGCTCTCTTATTTTTCTATTCTATCTGTCTTCCTTTTATTTATTTTATAATAAAAAAACATGCTACGTGTACTTCATTAAGCTAACTGAGACTTGTTATTGCACTTGCATATCATTGCTCTTTTGTTGATTTTGATTGCGTCCTCATTCGTAAGGCGCTTTGGATAAAAGCATCTGCTAAATGACTAAATGTATGTATATATATATATATATATAAATACATACACTCACTGTCCACTTTATTAGGTGCACCTTGGTAGTACCGGGTTGGACCCGCTTTTGCCTTCAGAACTGCCTTAATTCTTCGTGGCATAGATTCAACAAGGTGTTGGAAACATTACTCAGAGCTTTTGGTCCATATTGACATGATAGCATAACGCAGTTACTGCAGGTTTGTCGGCTGCACATCCATGATGCGAATTTCCCGTTCCACCACATCCCAAAGGTGCTCTATTGGATTAATATCTGGTGACTCTGGACGCCATTTGAGTAAAGTGAACTCATTTTCATGTTCAAGAAACCAGTCTGACATGATTTGAGCTTTGTGACATGGTGCATTATCCTGCTGGAAGTAGCCATCAGAAGATGGGTACACTGTAGTCATAAAGGGATGGACATGGTCAGCAACAATACTCAGGTAGACTGTGGTGTTTAAACAATGCTCAATTGGTACTAAAGGGCCCAAAGTGTGCCAAGAAAATATCCCCAACACCATTACACCACCACCACCAGCCTGAACCATTGAGACAAGGCAAGCCTTTACGCCAAATTCTGACCCTACCATCTGAATGTTGCAGCAGAAATCGAGACTTATCTAACCATTCAACGTTTTTCCAATCTGCTTTTGTCCAATTTTGGTTAGCCTGTGCGAATTGTAGCCTCCATTTCCTGTTCTTAGCTGACAGGAGCGGCACCCGATATGGTATTCTGCTGCTGTAGCCCATCTGCTTCAGGGTTTGACGTGTTGTGCATTTAGAGATGGTATTCTGCATACCTTGGTTCAGAGGGGGTAGTAACGAGTTACATTTACTTTGTCACATTTACTTGAGTAAATTTTTTGGGTAACTAATACTTTTAGAGTATATTTAAAATGGGTACTTTTATTCTTACTCAAGTACATTTTTTAGTGAAAAAACTTTACTTTTACTTCGTTGCTGTTTGCGACGCTTCTCTCGTTACTTTATCTTAATGCAATACAAGTTAAATATGTTTCAATTTATTCCAAACGCGCCGTCTACTTTTCTCTGGGCAATAAGCGATGCCCATTCATGAATGATTCATTCTTTTGAGTCAATTCTGTTAAAGGCTTGATTAAACCTTTTGGCAGACCAGTGAATCGGTTTGTGGAACAGTTTAAATGATTTGTTCAGTTCCCTGCAGCACGCGCCGAGTGTCTGAAGCGGTTGTAAAGTTTAAAAATTTAGGCTAAGTCGTTAGGCTAAGACCTCCACTCCTAGGAGCCCCTTGTACTAGGCTGAGTGTAGTCAGGTCTCCTCTCGTTTTAGAGAGTTGCTATGCTGAGACCTCCACTCTTAGGAGCACCTCGTACTAGGCTGAGTGTAGTCAGGTCTCCTCTCGTTTTAGAGAGTCGTTATGCTGAGACCTCCACTCCTAGGAGCTCCTCTTCTAGGGGTGAATGTTACTAGACTTCCTCTAGTTTAAGAGGATTGAGCATTGATAGGCTTCCTCTTGTTTATGGAATTGCTCTGCTGAAGTCTCTGCTCCCCAGAGCTCCGCATAGGCAGCACTATTAGTATGTAGGCTCTATTGTGAGCCTCGTTAGCTGTCTCTAGGGCTGTAGTACTGAGTCCGTTCTCGGACTCCGACTCAGAGACGTTTTCTATCGTCTCGGACTTGTCTTGGACTCGTTACTTGGACTCCGGATCTCGGACTTGGATCGGACTCGCCAAATGTTCAAGTTGGTCTCGACCGAGTCCAGCAATATGCTTTTTTTTCTTTCAAAACAAAGACTCGCTTGTTCCGCAAATGGGTAATGTAATTGCCATTGGTTTAACTCCATCTAGAACGGGCATTGTCATTGGTCTGTTGCACACTGTCACCAATGCAGCTGGCTATGAGTGTCGCCTTGGCAGGCATAAATTATCTTTATTTTGGCCACAGACACGCTGTCGGCAAGTTGCATAATACATTGAATTTAATGTTTTGCCACAATTAGATTTTTTATAAATCGAGAAATCGTGATTTTGAATAGAAATATTACCAAACGCTAGCAATTAGACACTTTGATAATAACAGTAAAGAGAAAAGAGAATCCAACGCATGTCGATGTACAAGATTTGTGATGCTCTCTAGGTGCCATTCACACAGAGTGTGCTTTTGTGTTGATGCGGGCAGTGGAATAGGAAAAATACAAGAAGATGTGAGTTAAACATCTTTTAATAACTAGAGTGCCGCTTTTAGAAAGCCGCCGTTTCATGCACGCGAGGCGCTACAAGACGCCGGGCCAACCGCCAAAGGTTTAACGCCGTCCATAGTAAAAAAAACAACGGAACAACAGCGTAATGAAATACAAAACCTGTGAAAACTTACTGATTTACATGTACTGATATCTGATCTGTGTCTGAGCAGGTTTGCATCAGGGTGACAGGTGTTAACTGCTGTTCATTGTTTTACAGAGCCTTTATAGTTAATAATAGCACTCTAGGTGTTATACCTTCAGTCATTTTGAATTGAATTGAGTTTTTGGAGCATTTGTCTTGTATTAATTCAGAACATATAGCCTAATATGCATAATATAAGTTTGTACAAGAGATATAGTTCATCTTTTCTGCAAAGATATTTAGTGATTTGTTTCACATTTACATCTTGAAGACAACGTCATGTGTGGTGCACTTAGAATATACTATTCTTTAACTAGAGGGTTAATAAAGAGAAAGTTTCTTGAATCATGTTGTAGTTACATTTTCAAGTTGACTAGATAAAATCTAGAAATAAGTCATTGCTTAACCTAAAATATCCTCCTGAGACGCCCCCACAAAAAAAAAACATTGTTTAGACCATAAGAAAAATTTTTTTTGAAAAACTATTTTATTCATATTCGATTATATGTCCTCTGTAGAGGATACAAGGACTAAAATTAAATGGCATGAATAGAAAACGGCAAAATCAATGGGAGTTTTTTTTTATCACCAAATACATTTTTAGGTTTCAGGATTTTTTTATACTAAACTTTGTTTAAGGATGATTCTCAACTATGTTTTAAAATGTATAACAAAATGATTTGATATACTATTTTGTTTTATGCAATATGTGTGTAAAAATTTCCATAAACTGGTTTCCCATTAAACACAGTGTACCTATACACTGTATCTAATTTGCATATTAATGTGTTGCTGTTGGGACAGAATGTTGAAAAAAAATCATAATGGGAGTAATACATGGCCAGATTTTCATAATAATATATGATATTTCATAAGAAAACTGATATATAATTTATTTCCCTATTCAATTGTTGTCTACCAAAATGCATAAAAAACATGCTTTTAGTCCTGGTGTCCTCTACATTGAACATGAATGAAATGATGTCCGGTTTCATAACAGGAAGTTATATTTGAATTTGAAAACCCATAACATTTTCCTGAGATGTTGCTTTATGACAAACAATCTGAAAATGATTCAGATTTAAAAGACATTACAGAATATAATCATATTTCCATAAGGATGTACAATTTTTCACTAAATTAAATATTGCCATCTTTAAAGGCATAGGAGAGGGTTTAAAAAACATTTAGTATCTCTATAAAGCCCTGAATGAGCTCTGTACAGGACATCC
The DNA here is from genome assembly GCA_027564155.1 of Gymnocypris eckloni scoliostomus. Taxonomy (NCBI): domain Eukaryota; kingdom Metazoa; phylum Chordata; class Actinopteri; order Cypriniformes; family Cyprinidae; genus Gymnocypris; species Gymnocypris eckloni. The sequence goes on along the minus strand of CM050416.1, from coordinate 707,185 downwards.
AGGCTTATAACTGTGACATGTGAGGTCTCAGAGAAATTCACTAAAATAGAATGTCCACTACAGAGGCAAAAACTCCATAGCTGGGCCTAATTTGATCCTACAGTGTTGCTGCACATGTTTTAGATCATTACAAACAATAATGCTAAATTATTATATTAGAATAGAAGATATGCCGTCTCTCGTATCACATCAATTATCAATAATTAAGTATGTGGTTTTGAAGAAGATTTTTTTCTTTCTCTGTTTTGACCGTCTCATTTGGACTTGGACTTGGACTTGGACTCGAACCTCTTTGGACTCGGACTTGACTCGGACTCGAACCTCTTTGGACTTGGACTTGACTCGGACTCGAACCTCTTTGGACTTGGACTTGTCTTGGACTCGACAAAGGTGGACTTGACTACAGCCCTAGCTGTCTCTAGCGCTGAGTGTTGTCAGGTCTCCTCTTGTTTTAGAGGGTCGTTATGCTGAGACCTCCACTCTTAAGAGCCCCTCAACTAGGGTTAAGTGTTGTAGGCTTCCTCTTGTTTAAGAGAGTCATCCTGCTGAAGCCTCCGCTCTCCAGAGCTCCGCTTAGGCAGCACTATTAGTATGTAGGCTCTATTGTGAGCCTCGCTAGCTGTTTCTAGCGCTGAGTGTAGGCAGGTCTCCTCTAATTTTAGAGAGACTTTATGCTGTGACCTCCACTCTTAAGAGCTTCTCATCTTGGGCTGAGTGTTGTTAGGCTTCCTCTCGTTTAAAAGAGTCATTCTGTTGAAGCCTCTGCTCTCCACCGCTCCGCTTAGGCAGCAGTACTAGTATGTAGGCTCTATTGTGAGCATCGCTAGCTGTCTGTAGCGCTGAGTGTAGTCAGGTTTCCTCTCGTTTTAGAGAGTCGTTATGCTGAGACCTCCACTCTTAAGAGATTCTCAAGATCGAGTGTTGTTTGGCTTCCTCTGGTTTAAGATAGTCATTCTGCGGAAGCCTCCGCTCTCCAGAGCTCAGCTCAGGCAGCACTATTAGCATGTAGGCTCTATTGTGAGCCTCGCTAGCTGTCTCTAGCGCTGAGTGTAGTCAGGTCTCCTCTCATTTTAGAGAGTCGTTATGCTGGGACCTCCAATCTTAAGAGCTTCTCAACTTGGGCTGAGTGTTGTTAAACTTCCTCTCGTTTAAGAGAGTAATTCTGCTGAGGCCTCCGCTCTCCAGAGCTCCGCCTAGGCAACACAACTAGTATGTAGGCTCTAGTGTGAGCCTCGCTAGCTGTCTCTAGTGCTGAGTGTAGTCAGATCTCCTCTCATTTTAGAGAGTCGTTAGTCTGAGACCTCCACTTTTAAGAGCTTCTCAACTTGGGTTGGGTGTTATTACAACCTCTACAGCCCTGAACGTCAGCGGAGTCTAGGACACATAGATGAGCCCCAGAGACAGATCTCCAGTGAGGAACTCGTCACCTAGACATCCATCGGGGAAAGACCACTGGAACCAGTGGACCACTTAAAATTTGACTTTGATGCAGTTGGAACAAACCATTGGTTTGTCTGGCCAGAGGGGAACTGGCCCCCCCGACTGAGCCTGGTTTCTCCCAAGGTTTTTTCTCCATTCTGTCACCGATGGAGTTTTGGTTCCTTACCGCTGTCGCCTCTGGCATGCTTAGTTGGGGAATCTTCATTTCCAGCAAAATCATCGACTTGATTGCACAGATATTATTTAAACTGAACTGAGCTGGATGATGCCATCACTAAATTCAATAATGAAATGCATTCAGCTGAAAATTGAGTGTTAAATCCTGTCATTTTAATTTATTGACACAATTTTTCTATTTGATATTGTGCAGTGCTTTGTTACAAATTGTATTGTTAAAAGCAGAGGTGGAAAGAGTACAAAAATATTCTACTTAAGTAAAAGTACCATTACATTACTGAAATTTTACTTAAGTACAAGTAAAAGTACCAGTCTAAAAATATACTCAAGTAAAAAGTAGCTCATTTAAAATTTACTAATTTGGAACATTTTTAAATTAAATTAAAAAAATGGGATAGACCAAAGGTGACAAACTCAGTTCCTAGAGGGTCACAGCCCTACACAGTGTATATATAACCCTAATTAAACACATCTGATCCAGATAAACTAATCACTTAGGCTGATTTGAAAACTACATGGTGTGTGTATTGGAGCAGGGTTGGAACTAAACTCTGCAGGGCTGTGGCCCTCCAGGAACTGAGTTTGACACACCTGGGATATGGGCCTATAAATCTCAAACTAGGTGTTTTTAATTAAAGTAATTGGTTAATTAGAATAATAAGACAATTGGGCTGTTACCAGGCAAATTAAATCAGTATCAACAAAATTAATCTTTGCAATGCTGAGGAAACACAGAAGCTTCATCTGAAGTGGCATAGATGTATTTACACACTGACATGAATGCATTTAGCCTGCTGTTACAAATGCAGAAATAATGTTTTGATAAATAAGACATAAAATGTGACCCTGAACCACAAAACCATAAGGGTCCATTTTCCTAAATTGCGATTTATACATCATTTGAAAGCTGAATAAATCATATTTCCATTGATGTAAGGTTTGTTATGACAGGACAATATTTGAAAATCTGGAATCTGAGGGTGCAAAAAATCCAAATATTGAGAAAATCTCCTTTTAAAGTTGTTCAAATTAAGCTCTTTGTTTTGATTTATTTACAGTAGGAAATTTACAAAATATATTAATGGAACATGATCTTTACTTAATATGCTAATGATTTTTGGCATAAAAGAAAAATGTATCATTTTAACCCATACAATGTATTGTTGGCTATTGCTACAAATATACCCCAGCGACTTAAGACTGGTTTTGTGCTCCATGCCAGGGTCACAAATGTTAAATAGTCATTTGAAATTAAAAAATAAATAAATAAAAAGATACTTTAAATGTTAAATTAGAACCACCAGTAGGTGTCAGCAAGTCACTGATAAGAGAGTCATTGCGATTGAACAGAATCATTTAAACGGTTAATTCATTCAGGAACAAAACACCGTCATTGCTCAGAGTCAGAAACGCAAAACTGTGTCTGATGGCTGTTTGGAATTATTTTTGTTGTCGAAATAGAGCAAAAACAGGCAATATGGTGTCTAAAACGCAAGTCTCTTAATTAACTTCTTGTTATTTGAACTGTTGTAAAAAGAAAAACTACAGGCCTATGTAATCATGGTGATTTTTTGAGAAAAACTGCATTCTTCATGTGATGTTGACTTACTATATTAAATTATATAAATATATACATTTTCTGCTTCTATATCTTCAATTTTGTGATCATTCTAAATGCATTTTAACAGACTTAAATCACACAGTGAAAGAAAGCACTCCAAATGCACGCGGATTAGTCTAATCTAACGTTACTAGATTTCTCGGCACACTGTTTAGAGTGATTTGTTTGGTTTTTGGCAAAATACTGATAATGCCAAATCGCACATCATTAAAACAGCAATTACTATATTATCGCAGACGATATTGCACACCCTGCACCACTGTCTTTTTGGCTCATTTGTGCAAAACCTTTTGTTAAACTGTTAAAGCTTAATTTTAACCACCAATGCAACAATGCAAGTATTTACGTTACCTCTACATGCTTGCAAAGGGTTGATGTCGAGATATTATAAGCTGCTAACGTTAGTTCAGTCTCCCGAGGCAAACAGCTTACACTGAATAATAGAGCATGATTATATGGCCAGGGGTTCACTTCATTCCATTGAGTTCAACTTCAGCAGAATACGACAGGGTTTGGTTTTCAGCTGGGTCTGCACCATTAACGCCTGTCTAGTCCGTCTGCATCTTTCTTGTGATTTTAGCGCCAGTTTCTTCTTCTGTCCATTATTTACTGCAGTTGTTTCCACGGAGCGATTTAAAATGTAAATGTAGCGAAGTACAATACTTCACAAAAAAATATACTTAAGTAAAAGTAAAATTACAGATTAAAAAATTACTTAAAAAAGTACAAGTACACAAAAAAGCTACTCAATTACAGTAACGCGAGTAAATTTAGTTTCCACCTCTGGGTAAAAGCGCTATATAAATAAAGGTGACTTGACTTGACTTATTAGGCTTCCTCTCGTTTAGAGAGTTATCCTGCTGAAGCCTCCTCTCTTCAGAAATCCATCTTTGGTAGTAATATGACTGTTCTAAAAAGAACAGCATTGATAATAAATCAACATATTTGAATGATTTCTGAAGGATTATGTGACACCGAAGACTGGCGTAAAGGCAGATGAAAATTCAGATTTGCTGAATTTTTTGCTTTCATCACTGAAATAAATTACATTAAATATATTTTGAACGGCAGTACAACACACACACACACTAAATAAATTGTATATATTTCTAAATAAAAATAGGCTATACATATACATGTACAGTAGCCTATATGATCCAAAGTAACTAGTAACTAACTAGTAGTTTTTTTATCCGATAATTTTTTACTCTTACTCAAGTAAATATTCAGGCTATTGCTTTTACTTTTACTTGAGTAAATATTTATATAAGTACTTTTACATTTACTTGAGTAAAACAGTTTTTGGGTATACTACCCACCTCTGCCTTGGTTGTAATGAGTGGCTATTTGAGTTGCTGTTGCCTTTCTATCATCTCAAACCAGTCTGCCCATTCTCCTCTGACCTCTGACATCAACAAGGCATTTTCATCCACACAACTGGATATTTTCTCTTTTTCCGACCATTCTCTGTAAACCCTAGAGATCGTTATGCGTGAAAAACTCAGTAGATCAGCAGTTTTTGAAATACTTAGACCATCCAATCTGACACCAATAATAATTCGATATTCATCCCCTTTCTTTCCCATTCTGATGCGCGGTTTGAACTTCAGCAAGTTGTCTTCACTATGCATATGGTCTGAGCACTGACATTCTTCATTATAGCCTACGCCATCTTTATGTAGAGCAACAATTTTTTTTTTCAAATCCTCAGAGAGTTCCCCTTCGGGAACCTCGAGCTGCGTTTGAACGCTTTAGGGGAACGCCATCAGCGATATCCAGCTCTGAATCATATGTGTAATCAGTCAAAATTGACAGCAAGACGTCAGGTGCGGGTGACGTCACGACCAGGATGCTTAAAAGCATGTGATGTGCAGCCCGCGCCAGCTTTCTGTCATTTAGCAAAGCTCTCTGTGTGTGTCAGTCACGTATATGTTCTGTGAGTCTATTTACTGTCGTTCGTCAAAGAAAGATAGGAAATAAGAAAGAGAAATAAAGAAATAAGGAAGGAAAAAGACTAGGAAGCAGACATGTCGAAGGCATCTTGTAAAACAAAGAAGGGCGAAAGTAGATCACAGTACAGACTGTGTGTTCCTCCCTGCCCACGTTATATCACGAGCGGGGATACACACAGTCTGTGCGTGGTCTGCTTGGGAGTGAAGCACGCAGAGTCGACTCTTGAGGGGGCCGGCTGTCCGCATTGTGAGTGGTTACCACTGCGTACGCTTCGCTCCCGGAGGGAAGGCTTTGCCAGCGTTCCTCGCGGTGCTGGCCCTGCCTCCGCTAAGGCGGAATGGCGGCTGCATTCATGGGGCTCGCAGTTGGATTTGGCAGAGGGAATGGAGACGGGCAGGTCCCTATCTTCATCCTCACCTGCCAGATCCATTGCCCGTTCTCTGGATCGGAAGCCCGTTCTGCGTTTTTTTTCCTTCAGAGAGCGGGTTCAGCGCTTCTCCTATCTTCCTCCGAGGGGGAAGATGTGGAGAGCGCTGATTATTCGCCTATTTAATCCCCCCAATATGAGGAGTTATTAGAGGTAGCCAAGTTGAACATCGATTGGCCCGCCGAGAACCAGACCGAAAAACAGAAAAGTAAATTAGATGAACGCTTTCTGCGTAGTAAGTCACTACCTCCACGCCGGAGCCTGCCTTTTTTTCCCGATCTCCACACAGAGGTGTCGAGATCGTGGAGAAACCCCTTTTCATCCCGCTTATTTATCCCCGCCCAACAGATGCTTGCGGGCTATCTGTCACCCGGTGCAGCATCGTCTCTGAAGGCTCCGGTCTTGCCCTCCATGCCGCTGCGCATAACATCAGCACTGGTGGGCAAGGGGTACATGGCAGCAGGTCAGGCTGGTGCATGTCTTCACACTATGTCAGTGCTACAAGCGTATCAAGCCGACCTGCTGAAAGAACTAGATGAGGGCAAGCAAGTCAGTTCGAATGATATCCTAGAGTTGAGGAGAACCGCTGATTTAGCTCTCCGCGCCACCAAGGAGACCGCCCGTGCCATTGGGCGGTCCATGGCAGCGTTGGTGGCAGCGGAGGGGCACTATTGGTTGACCCTGTCCGACATGAAAGAGAAGGACAGAGTCTTCCTAATGGACGCCCCGCTTGCGCCTTCTGGTCTGTTCGGCGACGCCGTTGACTCGGTCGTCGACAGATACCAGGAGGCCCATAAACAGGCGGCAGCATTTCAGCGGTTTCTCCCTCGCCGCTCTATAGTTCTAGGGGCTGCTGGGCGGGTGCAGCCCCAACCGTGTACCAGCTCCTCATATACGGATCCAAAGGCAGAGCGTTGCCTCTCGTGCTCCCCCGCAGCGGGACCGAGGTCAACAACGCTCTAAAAAATCATGGCCTTCTGGGATGAAGCCCGATCTGAGGGTTGTGCTTCAGTCTAGGGAGTCCTCGATGAAGCGGTCCTGACATTTACAGCTTAGGACTGTTCAGGGCGGTCCCTGCTTGGGAAGAGCGGGGTGCACCGCATTACACGGTGTCCGTCTCTCTTCAGCGCCCTCTGGAGATCGTTCTGCCAACCCTGCCAGAGTTCCAGGGTGCCCGCAGTCTGTGGAGTTGTCACCATCTCACATGGCACATCAACTGCCTGGAGATGCTGGCCGTGATTCGAGCACTAAAACGTTTTCTTCCGGACCTAAGAAATCACAATGTGCTAGTATGCACCGACAACACATCTGTGGTTTCTTATATCAACCACCAGGGAGGTCTGCGCTCGCGCCCCTTATACAAGCTGGCGCACCAGATCCTTGTGTGGTCCCAGGACAAGTTCCTCTCGCTGAGAGCAGTCTATATTCCTGGGTATCTCAACATAGGAGCAGACATCCTGTTGAGGCAGGGGCTGAGGCCCGGGGAATGGAGGCTTCACCCCGAGGTGGTGAAGCAGATTTGGAGAGTTTTTGGCCAGGCACAGGTGGATCTGTTTGCGACTCGTTAGACATCGCACTGTCCCCTCTGGTTCTCTCTGATTCATCCAGCTCCACTGGGGCTGGATGCTATGGTACAGACGTGGCCGAGGATTAGTCTGTACGCCTTTCTCCCGATCGCTCTGCTCCCGGAAGTTCTAGAGAGAACGAGTATGGTTCTCGGACCTGATTTCTCTCCTCGACGGCTCTCCATGGGAGATTCCTGTCAGGAGGGATCTCCTCTCACAGGCGGAGGGTATGATCCTTTACCCCCGTCCGGAGTTATGGAAGCTGTGGGTGTGGCCCCTGAGGGGGCACAACTCATAGCCTCAGGTCTCTCAACCGAGGTTGTTGAGACCATTCTCCAATCTAGAGCTCCCTCAACGAGGAAACTGTATGGCCTCAAGTGGAGACTCTTCACTTCATGGTGTGGAGACCGCCAGCTCGACCCAGTTAACTGCCCGATTGGTACAGTACTCGAGTTCCTGCAGGCCCGGTTCTCCGCAGGATTAACCCACTCCACCTTAATGGTTTACGTGGCGGCTATAGCGCGCCTCTGTGGTGGACAGTCAGTGGGAAAAGACCCCCTGATTACACGTTTCCTCCACAGTGTGATGAGGCTCAGGCCTAGGGTACGATCCCATGTCCCTCCTTGGGACCTCGCTGTGGTGCTAGAGGCTCTCTGCAAGCCTCCTTTTGAGCCTATCGAGGAGGTATCAGAGCGTCTCCTTACCTTGAAGATGGTGCTGCTTTTAGCTATATCTTCTCTAAAGAGAGTTGGGGATCTGCAGGCCCTTTCTGTGGCCCCTTCCTTTCTAGACTTTGCGCCTGGTCTGGCCAAAGCCTTCCTGTACCCTCATGCGGGGTACGTCCCATTTTGTCCTCCTCCCTTCAGGGAGCCCGACCAGAAGAGGCTTAATTGTATGTGTCCAGTGCGAGCACTGGACGTATACTTCCACAGAACTGCCCTGTGGAGAAAGACAGACTAACTGCTGGTATGCTACGGTCCCCCTAAAAAGGGTCTTCCAGCTTCTAAGCAGACCCTTAGTCGGTGGATAGTGGATGCCATCATAGTTGCCTATGAGGCCTCTGATCTCCCCTCACCTTTGGGGGTCAAGGCTCATTCAACTAGAGGTATGGCGGCCTCCAAGGCCTTTCTCACAGGTACCTTTTCAGGACATATGTGACGCTGCTGGGTGGTCTACGCCCCTAACCTTCGTCAGGTTCTATGACCTAGATCTACAAGCCACTCCTGGCTCTTCTGTTCTCTTGCCTTAGCTGTGCATTCCACACATTAAGCAGGGATTTGCAAGTCTGGCGGCGTGGACATCTCGTTCCCCTAAAGCGTTCCGACGTAGCTCGAGGTTCCGAAGGGGAACGTCCCAGGTTACGTATGTAACCATGGTTCCCCGAGGGAACGAGACGCTGCGTCGCAGGGCCATACTTCCGGCATCCCTACTAGAGCTATGCTTCATTCCTAGAAGCTGGCGCCGGCTGCACATCACGTGCTTTTAAGCATCCTGGTCATGACGTCACCCGCACCTGACGTCTTGCCGTCAATTTTGACTGATTACACTTATGATTCAGAATTGGATATCGCTGATGGCGTTCCCCTAAAGCTTTCCGACGCAGCGTCTCGTTCCCTCGGGGAACCATGGTTACATACGTAACCTAGGACGTTTTTTGGCATGAGGTGCCATGTTGAACTTCCAACGACAGTATGAGAGAGTGAGAGCGATAACACCATGTTTAACACACCTGCTCTCCATTCACACCTGAGACCTTGTAACACTAACAAGTCACATGACACCGAGGAGAGAAAATGGCTAACATGGCCCAATTTGGACATTTTCACTTAGGGATGTACTCACTTTTGTGGCCAGCGGTTTAGACTTTAATGGCCGTGTTTTGAGTTATTTTGAGGGACAACAAATTTACACTGTTATACAAGCTGTACACTCACTACTTTACATTGTAGCAAAGTGTCATTTCTTCAGTGTTGTCACATGAAAAGGTACACTAAAATATTTACAAAAATGTGTAAAAGAGTGTACTCACTTCTGTGAGATACTGTATATTAATAATAATAACAATAAAAATAGCAATAACACGTTTGATTTGAATGAATGAATAAACAAAAAAAAATCTATACAAAATATGACAACATCAAGGATTTCTTCATTTGGCTGTACCCTTCAGTATATCACATCACCTTTGTCCATCTTTGGCAATCTTTAGAAGATATGACCATACATTTAGCATTTATTGCATTCAGGAGGAATACATCATTGTTTGAAGAGTTCAGATGAAGCCTCTAAGTGCAATTTGAAAATTTTCTCTAAAATGAGGAAATTGTATCAGGTTCCTATGTGTAAGTTTGGTAATTTCACTTTAATTGCAATTAATAGATTATTTTCAAATGACGTTAAAGTGAAATAACTGAACTTAAACATAGGAACCTGAGAAAAATGCTAATTTTAGAAGACATTTTTGCATCTGAACACTTCATTTGTACTGTGGTCATAAACCTTTAGCTTTATAAAAAAAATTCAGGAATTACTATACAAATGAAGCACATTACATCTAATTTAGTTCACTGTTATGCTTTTGGAGATACGGTGAAAAAAAATATTTGATCCCAGCTGATTTTTTACGTTTGCCCACTGACAAAGAAATGATCAGTCTATAATTTGAATGGTAGGTTTATTTGAACAGCGAGAGACAGAATAACAACAACACAAATCCAGAAAAACGCATTTAAAATTGATTTGCCTTTTAATGTGTCAAATGAGTATTTGAACCCTTCACTAAACATGACTTAGTACTTGGTGGGAAAAGCTTGTTGGCAATAACAGAGGTCACACGTTTCTTGTAGTTGACCACCAGATTTGCATTGTCATGCTAGAATACCCATCCATGCATAACCCAAAGCATAATGTTTCCACCTCCATGTTTGACGGTGGGGATGATGTTTTTGGGGTCATAGGCAGCATTCCTCCTCCTCCAAACAAAGCGAGTTGTGTTGATGCCAAATAACTCAATTTTGGTCTCATCTGACCACAACACTTTCCTCACCATTCTCATGATCATTGAAACTCCGCGAGGTGAGATCTTGCATGGAGCCCCAGACCGAGGGAGATTGACAGTTATTTTGTGTTCCTTCTGTTGTCACCTTCTCACCAAGCTGCTTCCCTTTAAGATTGCTCCTAATCTCAGCTCCATACCTGCATAAAAGACACATGGGATAAAGAAATCGTGCTGATCGATAGGGGATCAAATACTTATTTGACTCATTAATATGCAAATCAATTTATATATATTTTAAATGCATTTTTCTGGATTTTTTTCTGGGCAAACATACAAAATCAGCCGGGGATCAAATACATTTTCTTCCCACTGTAAATTTAATGGCGAATGCAAATTATAGTAGTACCTTTATTTTACCAGGAAAAAGACTCTGAGTCTAAAATCTCTTTTCCAGGAGTGTCATGGCCAAAGTAGGCAGCCGAGTTTGCATATACAAATAAACAACACCTTTACAACATACATTATTTTGACTTTGATGCAGTTGGAACAAACTATTGGTTCGTCTGGCCAGAGGGGAACTGGCCCCATGACTGAGCCTGGTTTCTCCCAAGGTCCATTCTGTCACCGATGGAGTTTTGGTTCCTTGCCACTGTCGCCTCTGGCATGCTTAGTTGGGGAATCTTCATTTCGAGCAAAATCATCGACTTGATTGCACAGATATTATTTAAACTGAACTGAGCTGGACGATGCCATCACTAAATGCAATAATGAAATGCATTCAGCTGAAAATTGAGTGTTAAATCCTGTCATTTTACATTATTGACACAATTTTCCTATTTGATTTTGTGCAGTGCTTTGTTACAATTTGTATTGTTAAAAGCGTTATATAAATAAAGGTGACTTGACTTGACATTACAAAACCAACATATACAGTAACCGGATAAAACAATTACAGATCATTAAATTGCTCTCTTGATTCTATAATAAAGACTTAAAATAGTTATAAGACACTAAGTTGTGTAACTTCATCTCATTTTAATGCAGAATCGGCAGCAAATACACTAAGTTTTGTTAATAGTTATATATGACTATGAATTTTGCAGAACATGGTCATTTAATGCATTATGGAGCACAACAATCGAAATGTAATGGAAATAATTTAGTTTAGTCCACAGACTCTATTGTGTCAGTAAAGTTTTGTAAATGTATAGGCCTACTACTGTAGGTATTGAGAAAAGCACATGACTGATTGTGAAAAGTGTGGGCAGGATGTTCTAATGGCACTCTCGTGTCTTTACTTTGCAAACTTACATTTTAGTTGGAACCATTAGTGATTTTTTACAGGCTGTTAGTGAGGGCAGCAGCTGATACAAATATGTTGTGGGAGTTTTACAGCAAACAGCCATTTGTACCTGCCTTTGACCAGGGGACTCTTGAAAGGGAAACAAGGGAGAGGCTGAGAGAGAATGTCTTGAGCTTAATAGCTCTTGAGTACAGTGGCTCAGCTCAGTGATGTAGTGTCCCTCCGGATATGGGCATTCCCCTTTCTGCACCTTGGCATGACTTTTCACTTTGATTGTCAGGCAAGGCTGCATGCTCCAGTGACTCCATATCCCAAAAACCCTGGGACAACAGAAACTGGTAACTGAGTGCTGTGCAAATTATTATAGAGGGTGCTTCAGTAGCTTAGACCCATAAATAACTGTGAATGTGTCACATATTGTAAAATTGGTCACATAGTGTTTTTATATTTTCCTCTATGTATTTCATCAGTCTTTACTTATTTTATTATTATTTATTGAGCTCAGCTCAGCCGTGAGCTCAGCTTTACAGAAACTCACTGATCAGATCACAGACACAGCACAACAACCCCCAGACTCTGTTTTAATAATTCTTGGGTACTTTAATAAAGCAAATCTCTCCCTCGAACTGCCAAAATACAGACAGCACATCACATGTCCCACCAGAGACAGTAACACATTGGATCACTGCTATACAGCGATAAAGGATGCATTTCACTCTGTCCCACGAGCAGCTTTAGGACTATCTGATCATTATTTGGTTCATCTTATACCAACCTACAGGCAGAAATTAAAATCTGAGAAACCTGTATTAAGAACTCTTAAAAGATGGACTAATGAAGCAGAGCAAGATTTAAAAGATTGTTTTGACCTCACTGATTTAAGTGTTTTGAGGCTGCTGCAAACGATCTGGATGAGCTCACTGAGACTGTAACATCATATATCAGTTTCTGTGAGGATATGTGCATTCCTACCAGTAACCCCCATTTCTTCCACAACTGCACTGAAAATAAGTGAAGATGACATGCGCCAGGTCTTCAGAGAGAACCAAAGAAGGAAAGCACCAGGACCAGACAATGTGTCACCAGCCTGCCTTAAAACCTGTGCTGACCAGCTGGCCCCCATCTTCACAAAGATTTTCAACAGATTACTGGAGCTGTGCGAAGTCCCCTTATGCTTTAAATGCTCTACCATCATCCCCGTCCCAAAGACACCCAACAATTACTGGACTTAATGACTACAAACCTGTGGCTCTAACGTCTGTGGTCATGAAATCATTTGAAAGGCTGGTTTTGGCTTATCCGAAGGCCTGCACTGGACCTTTACAGGATCCCCTGCAGTTTGCCTACAGAGAAAACAGGTCTGTGGATGATGCAGTCAACATGGGTCTGCTTACATACAGGAGGTTAAGGAGGTGGCTGTCTGGTGCAGTCTTAACAGCCTGGAGACAAACACGCTCAAAACAGTTGAGATGATCGTGGACTTCAGGAGAACCCCCCGCTCTCACCATCATGAACAGCACTGTGACTGCAGTGGAGTCATTCAGATTTCTGGGCATCACAATTTATCAGGACCTGAAGTGGGACAATCATATTGAGTCCATTATGAAAAGGCCCAGCAGAGGCTGTACTTCCTTCACCATCTGAGGAAGTTCAACCTGTCACAGGAGCTGTTGATACAGTTCTATTCTGCCATCATTGAATCCGTCCTCTGCACATCAATAACTGTCTGGTTTAGCTCAGCTAGCAAATCTGACCTCAGAAGACTACGAAGGGTAGTCCGGACTGTTGAGCGAATCATTGGTACAACCCTCTCCACTCTTCAAGAACTGTACTTATCCAGAGTGAGCAAAAGGGCTGGCAAAATCACTCTGGACCCCTTACATCCAGCACACTCCCTCTTTGAGCTGTTACTGTCTGGTCGATGCTACAGAGCTCTGAGTACCAGAACGACCAGACACAAAAACAAGGTGCTTGGCCTTTTGTTGGTTCTATAAGAGGGTAAAAACTTAAAAATGTCTATAACGACACAATCAATTTTACAAACAACATAAAAATGTATTTGCAGTGTTTTTGTCTAAAGTGCCACAAGTGTCTATAAGGACATTTGCATAAAATAAAATGGCCACCACTGGCCAATGAAATTTGAGCACCTATTAGATAAGGTTAACAGAGGTTGTTCGGAAACAAAACTCAGTGGGTCTATTTGACTCATGGCCCTAAAGGTCTGAAAGAAATTTGAAATAAATCGGCCTTCTGGGAGGCGATATCACAATTTTCAAGGGCGTAAATGACTCTATATTGTGTGGTTTTTCACACATTCACATTATATGATAGATCTCTTCATTCCAAACAACTCTGCCTCTAGAACCACACCATAATCAAGAATATGTAAAAAAACTTATTTTGTGAAATAGTCCTAGGTTGTTCTCTCAATTAAAAAATAAAATAAAAAAATAACACTGCAGAACAATTCTCTGGACTCTATAGGTCAATGAGTATCAAAACATATATTTTTTTTTACCCACGACGGGACACCCCTTTTACTCAAATGCCCATAATTCTTGAACAGATAAGTTTGCCAAACTCGGAACATGTATGTAAGAGTTCAATCTGAGGTCACAGTAAAAATATAAAATAAAATTTGAGTTTGGGCACTTTGGCCACAACAGGGGGAAAAAACATCTATTACTACGTTGTTCAGATTGACTTAAAAATTGGTATGCTGTGTCTTTGTCCAAAGTGCCAGAGGTGTCTATGAGGACATTTATGTACTGTATCTAAAAAAACATGGCCGCATCAGGCAACAATTTTGAGCACCTATTAGACAAGGTTAACAGAGGTTGATTGGAACAAAACTTGGTGGGCATGTTCAACTCATGGCCCTAGAGGTTTGTAAGCTAATGAGTTTTACACTTCTGTAATAATGTAGTATTTAACAAATCCACACAACATTCATATCATTTGATGGATCTCTTCATACTGAGCAACTCTGCCTCAAGAACCACTGCTGTAAGTTAAATCGTTCATGAAATATTCTCAACAATGTAAAACAACTTTTTGCGAACTTGTCCTAGGTTTTTCGACCTCAATAAAACCACTGCAGTACAATTATCTGGATTCTCTAGATCAATAATTACCAGAAAAAAAGAAAGAAAAAAGAAAGTTGAACCTTACCCTTTGGGTAGCTATGATGTAGTCATTTAGAAAAGGGACATGGTCAAGTGCATGCAAAATATCTCCAAATATCCCTAAAAACAAAAACACAGAACTTCACAAACATAGCAACATGAGCACAGGCAAAACATGATTGTAAACAAGCATGCAAAGTTTCATGGAGATTGGACCATTGGTGGCACTATAAACCAGTTTCAAAAGCACTTTGTTTCTATGGTAACTGATCTCAAATTGCAGAAAATCAAGGTTTCAAGGGTTTCAAGGTTTCTTTATTCGTCACATAATAAATTATACAGGGTATAATCAGAAGTGAAATGTAATCAAATCAGGTCCGCTCAGTGGACAGTGCAAAAGAATACAAATAAAAATTATATAAAAGTAACACAACACAAGAGCATATATATAGGTAAAAAAAGAGAAATAAAGAGTAAAATGTGCAATAGAATAAATAGTGCAAAACAAATAAGATGTGCAAAAACAGTATATTGGGACTTAATAAATAGTAATATGAACAGGAAGGATGTGCAAGAGGGATGTGCAAACGGGTTGTACCGGGTATGTACACATAACAGCAATATGGATGATGAGAATATTAATGTTTTACAGTTAATAATGAGTCTTGTAAATGTTTATGAAACTGAGTTTGTGTTAAGGAGCCTGATGGCCTGAGGGAAGAAGCTCCTCCTCAGTCTCTCAGTTTTTGCCATCATGCTCCTGAAGCACTTGCCAGATGGCAGTAAACAGAAAAGATGGTTACCGGGGTGAGTTGAGTCTTTGAGGATTTTAGCAGCCCTGCTTTTACAGCGTTTGAAGTAGATGTCCTGCAGAGAGGGGAGAGCAGACCCTGAGATGCGCTCAGCTAAGCGCATGACTCTCTGTAGAGCTTAGCAGTCCTGGTTTGAGGAATTACCATACCACACTGAGATGCACTGAGTCAATACACTTTCTATGGCCCCTGAGTAGAACGTTTTCAGGATTGTTGGTGGGACCCTGAATTTCCTCAGCTGTCGCAGATGGTACAGTCTTTGCCTGGCTTTCTTAACCTGAGTCTGAATGTGTGTAGTCCAAGTCAGGTCCTCGGAGATGTTTACACCGAGGTACTTGAAGCTACTCACCCTCTCCACAGGGGTCCCAACTGATCATAAGAGGGGTGTCCTGAAGTCCACGATCAGCTCTTTAGTTTTTCTCACGTTCAGAGAGAGACAGTTGTCCTGGCACCATGATGTGAGTCTCTCCACCTCATCCAAGTATGCGGCCTCATCATTGTTGTTAATGAGGCCCAGAACCACAGTATCATCAGCAAATTTAATGATAGAAGTGGAGCTGTGAGAGGACATGCAGTCGTGGGTGTATAGAGAGTAGAGCAGGGGGCTCAGGACACAGCCCTGTGGGGCTCCTATGTTCAGGGTGATGGAGTTGGAGGTGAACTGGCCGACTTTCACCACTTGTGGTCTGGTGGTGAGGAAATCTTGAATCCAGTCACAGGGTGAAGTGTTTAGGCCGAGGTCTGAGACAGCTAGTTTGTCAGTTTGACAGCTAGCTTGGTGGGGACTATAGTGTTGAAAGCTGAGCTATAATCAATGAATAGCAGCCTGACATAGTTGCCATTTGTGCTGTCAATGTGTGTGAGGGAGGAATGCAGGACCTGGGAGATGGCATCATCAGTAGACCTATTTGGCCGATAGGCAAACAGAAGAGGGTCCAAAGTAACAAGAATGGAGTAGCAAATGTGTTTCTTTAAAAGTCTCTCAAAAACCTTCATGACTGTCGATGTGAGGGCAACTGTACAATAGTCATTCAGGCAAGAAGGTTTACTGTTCTTAGGCACAGGGATTATGACATATTTTTTAAAGAAGGTGGGAACAACAGAGGTAGCGAGGGACTCATTAAATATGGATGTAAACAAACCAGCAAGCTGATCAGCACAGGACCTCAGAACGCGGCCAGTAATCCCATCAGGTCCTGCTGTTACAGACGAGGCCCTTGCACCTTCTCTCTCAAACCACCAGAGGGAGGCCTCGCCTGATTATTAGCTCATTAGATTCTCCTCCCACATACCTGGGACTGATCGCCGGCACCTGTCATCAATACACACACTCACACCATTCCCCATAAAAGACTGTGGTTCCTGCACCTCAGTGCGAAGTCTTGATTTGCCCCGGTGATCAATTCTGAGCGTTTATTCATTGTTATTCTGCCTGCCCTTGTATTACTCTGATTGTTTCCCCGATTACGATTCCTGCCGCCTGCCTCGACCTTCTAGCCTGTCCATCGACTCTGATCTGCCTACCGCCAGCCCCGACCCTTTGCCCGTCCATTACCTGTGTTCT
Source organism: Gymnocypris eckloni scoliostomus (assembly GCA_027564155.1). NCBI lineage: Eukaryota > Metazoa > Chordata > Actinopteri > Cypriniformes > Cyprinidae > Gymnocypris > Gymnocypris eckloni. The sequence continues at coordinate 690,197 of CM050416.1, read as the reverse complement.
GTATTGTTTGCTGTTTTTCAATAAACTGCAGATGGATCCTCAAACTTCTGTCTCGTCACACCTGCTGCTTTCCTGACATTTGGATTTTTGTTTATAATGTTTATATACTCACACATACACTAGATCTTAATTTTCATTTGTTACAACTTTTCCTTGAGGACAACTTCTGTTAATCAAGTTTTTGTTTAAATATTTTACATTATAAAAAAATTATTTTACTAAAACCACTGCAGTACAATTCTCTTGACTCTCTAGGTCAATAATTATCACACACAAAAAAAGGAGTTGACACTTTAGATTTGGACAGCTTATTACTGAGTCATTTTAAAAATATGATTTTTATCTAGTGTACCCAAAAGCATCTAAATCCTAAAAGAAAATCCAAAACTTCACAAAACTAGGTGAGCACATGTGACACATGATGCTAAAGATGCATGCAACATTCTATGGAGATCGGCGCTATAAAAAAAATGGGGTTACACTTTATTTTGATAGTCCACTTTAGACTAACTATACATAACTTAGCTACTACATGTCAACTAATTGTCATTCATTTGCAACTACATGTCTACTAACTCTCAGAGTGGACTGTTAGATTAGGGTTAGGGTTAGTCAAATAAGTTGATATAGGCTATTCTTAAAAAGATTCTTATAGTCAGTATGTTGTATGTTGTGGGCCCATAAGTAAAGTGTTAGAAGATATTAAGCAGACAATTTACTAATATTCTATTGACGTAGTTGCAAAGTAACTTACTGTTTGTAAAATGTCTAAAGTGGACTATCAAAATAAAGTGTTACCAAAAATGTCACTATACATATTATAAAGGTTAAAAATACAATATTTATATGGTAAAACTCCAGAAATAGCATTTATAGGTGGCAGCAGACGACCACTTATTCTAGTTACTAATATAGTACTTTTCACAGGTTTTGCTTTAGGATTCATATTTAAAAATTAATAAAAAAAAATCACTGTTGTAACATTTAAAATCACATTTTGTCCAAGTTTAAATATTCATTTGCATTGAGAAATCAGGTTTTACAATTATGCCACATTATAATGTGAAGCCTAGAAATTATAAAGACATATAAAGAGAAGAATTGCAGTAAGCATTTTGTTACCTGTCATTTATTTCCTATATCTATATCCACAAAAAAATGTGTGTGTGTGTGTGTGTGAGAGAGAGAGAGAGAGAAAGAGAGAGCATGTTTAATGAGTATTAATATTATATTTGAACCATTGTATTGGTTTGTTTGTGTGAATGTATTCTCCATCATGGATGTGTTTTAGTATCAGACATACATTTCAGGATGGCCTTAGACCAGCACTTCAAAACTGACCCCCTCAAATAGATTTTCCAAAATACTAAGGCTGTGTTGAATAAACATGAGCACTGCACATTTCAAAATCAAAATGCGGCATGGGTGTTTTTATATGAATGTAATGGGGGGGTGAATTGACAAAACATATCGGCATTATATATTGCCAATCAGCTGCTCTGATTTGTATCATCGAGGACCCTATTGGAATTGCTCTGTTTCTTATTATTATATTATTAGGGCCCGAGCCCCGATGGTGCAAGGAGCATATTTTGCTCAGTTGTTTCTTCTCCTTATCCAAAACTGAGCATTTTTTGTGGACCTAAACGTGCTTGAAAACTCATGAAACTTTGCAGTAGCAAAAATGTACATCTGATATGGGTTTCAGAAGTGGGTGTGGCAAAATGTCTCAATAACGCCACCTATAAAATTTGATTTGCAATAGATGGATGGATGGATGGATGGATGGATGGATGGATAGATAGATAGATACAGCAATACATTTATTTTCAGAGGAAGTAATTACGTAGTAGTCAATATGGCTGTTTCTAGACCTATGTCTTCCCAAAACCCTAATACAACTTATTTTTATTATTTTGATCCCTACCCACACAGCCCTGGTGGTAATATTCGTCCTTCCAGAGAACTGCTTAGCTAAATTACTGACATATACCAAGATATTACTGACATATACCAGTCTTTTTGACTGAACCCCTGCCCCTTCCACGTTATTTCCATTCATTCGCAAATGCATTTGTATGTGTGCGTCAGCAGTAAATAATGCTGCTGGTGACAGTCACTATAGCTGTTTGCTCTGGGTCTGTGAGCTCGATCTCTAGAGATCTGCGGGCAGGAATAGCTCAAGTGATGCTGCTGAAGCAAACAAGGGAATGGAAAAGCCACCTCTGAGCTAATGGTCTTGCATCTTCCTGGCAGCATGTCAATAATGGCTCTTATCACATTAGGCAAATAGTCCATTAGCTTTTTCTCATCATCTGCATGGTCTGTGGGAGCGTCAGTTTGTATATAGCCTATCTAATGGTGTGTGTGTGTGTGTGTGTTGTGTGTGTGTGTGTTTGTGTAGGAAAGAGAGAAAGAGTGCTATAGATTCTTAAGCCACCAAATATAAAACACTTGGCTTACCTCACAGTCAAATTAGGATTGGGGAGGGGATATACATTTGCTTTGTTTGACTTGAAACCAAAAAGTCATATATTTTGTATAAAGCAAGAAGTAAGAACAACACATACATATATTTTCTTCATGTTTTCATCTGTTCTCCTTCCAGATGAGCTAATATTTTGAAGGTTGCTCTTTGAGTTATTTTAATAACAAAAATATAATAGCTTTCGAGTAAGAGGTGTAAGCATTACTCTAAATGATAGCAGTAATGTAAAACTAGGGATGAGCGAGTACAGCATTATCTGTATCTGTATCTGTATCTGTTAACCATATGAATTATCTGTATCTGTATCTGTACTCGGACTGGGCGGGGCCTAACCCGGAAGTGGGCGGGATTTAACCTGGAAGTGGGTCGGGTTGTCTTGAAATGGGCGGGGCTTTAACCGGTATGTTATTTTAAGCATGCAATTGATATGGGTTGATCAGAAATTGTTATATTTATTGCTGATTAGAAAACTATTTACATGACAGCATCAGCATTGAGCTTCAGATCAATGGTTTTGATCACGATAACAAACGAACTGTATACAGAACAAGTTTTGCAACAATGAATACAACACATGCGGTTGCAATTATGAAGTAAAATGTAATGAACAAGAGTTTTCATCTCAACATAACTTTCTTTTTTTAACTTTTAATTTTTTTATGATCAGTGATATTTTTTTTATTTCCACACCAGGTATGTGTGTGTGTGTGTAGCTAATTAATTGTATAATATAGTTTTATACCACTACTTCCTTTTTTTTATGAAATACAGCAAGAAAGTGTCAGACACTCAGTGCGTGAAGTAAAAAAAAACTGGTTAGAGCCAGCTGACGGTTTAAAAAAGAAAAAAAAAATCTCCGACAGGCAGAGACGCGAGTCGCATTCTACCAAGCACCACGTCTGAACAAACCCCACGTTTACCAAAACTCTACTGGTTAATAAGTAAGTACTACAAACCAAAGTAAAAAACAAACCTGAAGCTGAAGAAACCCTAAACGTTAACGGAAAAACCCGCAAACCTGAGTGACTGAGGGAGAGACAGAGAGAGCGAGCTGTTCTCTTCTCAGTGTTCTGTGTGTGAGTGAGCAGAGCGGGACACAGCAACACAATAAGGGGCACACATATCGCTTTTGCGCTCAAGTTCGTTATTTCAAATGTAGACGTGCGGTATGCGCGCACATAATGGAAGCGACGCGGTCGCGGAGCAACGCTCGTGCATCGAGATAAAAACATCTCAACTTTTCAGAATGCCGCGGTCATGTGGACGAAATTTCCTTCTTGTAACGGAGAGCGCAGCTGATGGTTGCTTAGCAACGACAAATGCCTCTGGAGCGCAACCGCCCAACGCTTTGGAAAAAGGAGAAAGCAGCGGCGCGATATGTGAACGGGCCCTAAATCTGTATGTGTGTAGGGAGGCGCTGTGACTAGCCTATCACAGAACGCAGACACAGTCAGCTACCCAATGAGAATGTTTATTCAATCCGAGCACAGATATTGAATGATACTCCTACTTGGCAAAGTGCTTTATCCGTACCGGAAACTCGTTTCAGCCGGCTCAACTCTATGTAAAACACATCCCAGTATCAAACTGATTCAATACATGAGCAAATTGTGAGCATATGTTATACATTTTTCAGGCATATGTAAGTAATCACTGGATTGAAAGAAAATATTTATGATATAAAATAATATAAAAAAGACACTGTTGCACCAAAGACCCTCAGACAGGACATTTCTCATGCACTCCCACTATTCCCCCCAAATAACTCCATGTCCATCTAACATCTGCTTCTCAGATCAGCAAATCAATCTCATTCTCTCACAGAGGGACATCACAGAAATCCTCAAACAATTAATTGGAACCAATTATTTTCCCTCAGTCTCTCTGCACCTGAGTGTTGCCCCACTTCAGAACTGACTTGTATTACAGTCAAAATGACTGTGATGCAGATCACTCAAATTTGAACACAGATTCATTCCAATGACAAAACCACAATTTCAAATTTTTACTCTTTCTAACAGTAAGTGGTTTAAGCTCACAAGGATTTAAATTGTTAGTCCACCCCAAAATTAAAATATTGTGGATACTCTCCAAAATGGTGCTATGGTGACGGGGAGATGAATTGTTGAATAAAGTTGTTATATATATATATATGTATATATGTACAAACCCGATTCCAAAAAAGTTGGGACACTGTACAAATTGTGAATAAAAACAGAATGCAATGATGTGGAAGTTTCAAATTTCAATATTTTATTCAGAATACAACATAGATGACATATCAAATGTTCAAACTGAGAAAATGTATCATTTTAAGGGAAAAATGAGTTGATTTTAAATTTCATAACATCAACACATCTCAAAAAAGTTGGGACAAGGCCATGTTTACCACTGTGTGGCATCCCCTCTTCTTTTTATATCAGTCTGCAAACGTCTGGGGACTGAGGAGACAAGTTGCTCAAGTTTAGGAATAGGAATGTTGTCCCATTCTTTTCTAATACAGGCTTCTAGTTGCTCAACTGTCTTAGGTCTTCTTTGTCACATCTTCCTCTTTATGATGCGCCAAATGTTTTCTATGGGTGAAAGATCTGGACTGCAGGCTGGCCATTTCAGTACCCGGATCCTTCTTCTACGCAGCCATGATGTTGTAATTGATGCAGTATTTGGTCTGGCATTGTCATGTTAGATTTTGCAAGGTCTTCCCTGAAAGAGACGACGTCTGGATGGGAGCATATGTTGTTCTAGAACTTGGATATACCTTTCAGCATTGATGGTGCCTTTCCAGATGTGTAAGTTGCCCATGCCACACGCACTCATGCAACCCCATACCATCAGAGATGCAGGCTTCTGAACTGAGCGCTGATAACAACTTGGGTTGTCCTTGTCCTCTTTAGTCCGGATGACATGGCGTCCCAGTTTTCCAAAAGAACTTCAAATTTTGATTCGTCTGACCACAGAACAGTTTTCCACTTTGCCACAGTCCATTTTAAATGAGCCTTGGCCCAGAGAAAACGCCTGCGCTTCTGGATCATGTTTAGATATGGCTTCTTTTTGACCTATAGAGTTTTAGCCGCAACGGCGAATGGCACGATGGATTGTGTTCACCAACAATGTTTTCTGGAAGTATTCCTGAGCCCATGTTGTGATTTCCATTACAGTAGCATTCCTGTATGTGATGCAGTGCCGTCTAAGGGCCCAAGATCACGGGCATCCAGTATGGTTTTCCGGCCTTGACCTTACGCACAGAAATTGTTCCAGATTCTCTGAATCTTTGGATGATATTATGCACTGTAGATGATGATAACTTCAAACTCTTTGCAATTTTCTCTGAGAAACTGCTTTCTGATATTGCTCCACTCTTTTTCGCCGCAGCATTGGGGAATTGGTGATCCTCTTCCCATCTTGACTTCTGAGAGACACTGCCACTCTGAGAGGCTCTTTTATACCCAATCATGTTGCCATTGACCTAATAAGTTGCAAATTGGTCCTCCAGCTGTTCCTTATATGTACATTTAACTTTTCCGGCCTCTTATTGCTACCTGTCCCAACTTTTTTGGAATGTGTAGCTCTCATGAAATCCAAAATGAGCCAATATTTGGCATGACATTTCAAAATGTCTCACTTTCAACATTTGATATGTTATCTATATTCTATTGTGAATAAAATATAAGTTTATGAGATTTGTAAATGATTGCATTCCTTTTTTATTCACAATGTGTACAGTGTCCCAACTTTTTTGGAATCGGGTTTGTATACAGGTACATCTAAAAAAAAAAAGATATCGTGAAAAAGTTCATTTAACTTATTTCAAAAAGTGAAACTTTCATATATTTTAGATTTATCACATGTAAAGTAAAACATGTCAAACGTTTTTTTTTGCGTTAACTTTCAGGATTTGAGTTTACAGCTCATGAAAGTCAAAAATCCAGTATCTCAAAATATTAGAATATTTACATTTGAGTTTCAATAAATGACTATCCATATAGTATAAATTCCATGTATCTCTTGTTCTTTGAAACCACAATAGGGAAGACTGCTGACTTGGCAGTGGTCCAGAAGACAATCATTTACACCTTCCACAAAGCGGGTAAGTCACAGAGGTTCATTACTGAAAGGTGTGGCTCTTCACCGAGTGCTGTATTAAAGCATATTGAATGCCAAGTTGACTGGAAGGAAGAAATTGGATAGGAAAAGGTGCACAAGCACCAGGGATGACCGCACGCTTGAGAATACTGTCAATCAAAGCTGATTCAAACACTTGGGAGAGCTTCACAAGGAGTGGACTAAAGCTGGAGTGAGTGCATCAAGAGTCACCCAGCTCAGATGTCTTCAGGAAAAGGGCTACCAAGACACTTCTGAAACAGAAACAATGTCAGAAGCATCTTACCTGGACTAAAGAGAAACAGAACTGAACTCAGTGGTCCAAAGCCCTCTTTCAGATGAAAGTAAATTTTGCATTTCATTTGGAAATCAAGGTCCCAGAATCTGGAGGAAGAGTGAAGAGGCACAGAATCCATATCATCTGCTGGTGTTGGTCCACTGTGCTTTCTGAAGTCCACAGTCAACGCAGCCATCTACCAGGAAATTTTAGAGCACTTCATGCTTCCTTCGGCTTACAAGCTTTATGGATATGCTGATTTCATTTTCCAGCAGGACTTGGCACCTGCCCACACTGCCAAAGGTACCAAAAGCTGGTTCAATGACCATGGTGCTACTGTGGTTGATTGGCCAGCAAACTCGCCTGACCTGAACCCACAGAGAATCTATGGGGTATTGTCAAGAAGAAGATGAGAGACACCAGACCCAACAATGCAGATGACCTGAAAGCCACTATCAAAGCAACCTGGGCTTCCATTACACCTGAGCAGTGACACAGGCTGATTGCCTCCATGCCACACCGCATTGATGCAGTAATTCATGCAAAAAGGAGGCCCAACCAAGTATTGAGTGCATAGAAATGAACATACTTTTCAGAAGCCTGACATTTCTGTTTAAAATATCCTTTTTTATTGATCTTATATTATATTCTAATTTTCTGAGACTATGAATTTTGGGTTTTCATTATCTGTAAGCCATAATCATCCAAATTTCAAGAGATAAAGGCTTGAAATATTTAACCCTATGTGTAATGAATCTATATATAATATGGGTTTCACTTTCTGAAATTAGTGAAAAATATTGACCTTTTTCAGGATATTCAAATGTTTTGAGATGTACCTGTATGTGTATATATATATATATATATATAATTATAATAATATTTAATTAGAATAATAATGATACAATAATATAATTATAAAAATATAATAATTATCCTCAGTTTCTTTCACACTTCCTTTGACTTCCTTTGACTTCCTTTCACTCTTCCACATGCCTTTGTACATAAGGTTTTTTGCATTTTGTCAATACATTCTCTTGCTTTATACTCTGATTGAAAAATGTGAAACAATGAGATAAACTCATAACTGATATTTGGTCATGTCATATTTGTTTGAAAAACTTGAAAAGTGCTGAATAGTGGCAGTGGTTCAAACAGTGAAAGGTCATTGTTGCTAAACTTGCCAATGCAAATGTAAATATTTAAAAATAACTGCATCATGGCTGCTCTGATTATCTATTGTGAAATAACAAGTCAGTCAGTAAACAACACCTACTTTTGGATTATTGCAGATAAGCTTGTTCCCTGCACCAACTTTTATTCTCTATATAAGGTTGATGTCTGAGTTTTTTTAATATTGTCATCATTGTTATTATTATTATTATTTTTTTTCAATTAAATTTAGCAAAAATGTCAGAAAATTCATATATGTATATGTAGGTATATGTATTTTTGGCTTGTTTTCCGCACAGAGGCAATGCAAGGAAATGCAATTATAGTAGACCTGTTCCAAATTATAGAAAATATTAATGTTCACAGTGGGCTATGTGTGCACATGTATAATGCTTAATATTTATTCAGCTTGGTCAGTGTATGCCAATTTTCACAAAGATCATGAGCAGTTAATTATGATTATCGTTTAGCCAGGAGGTCTGAAATTGTTCTTCTTCCACATTTACTTCATATGTGTCATCCAGCACAATTGTAGATAAATGATATTTATCACTGGGTGGCTGAGCCGCACACCTCACTAATACCTTGTGCCTTTACACATTTAAGCACTACTGAACAAATCAAATCACTTTTATTGTCACAACATGAACACTATTAACACTATTAACACTATTAACACTATTAACACTGTTTTGCTATAAAAATCATATAAAATTGCATGTCCACATTAGCCCTTCTAAGAATAGAGGGCCCTTTGATAATCATTAGGCACTATTTGACCAATGAGAGTTACACAAGACTCGTGTGAGCTCTCTCTCTGATGTTATGGCTCCAGGTACTGGGCTTTGACTGAGTCCCCCCCTTTTTTTTGCCACTTCCCTACTCAATTATTCATTGCTTAAAATAAAAAGGTCAGAAAGTAGAATACTGAGCAATTCATAGGTCCAAGACCTTCTAAGATCACAGGGAAACCTCTGCTTAACCTCCCTTGAAGTACTGAACACAGGGGATGGAAGGGATTTTTGGTTTTGGCATATAATAGCTACCCTTGATCAATAGTGAATTTCTGTTGTGTCCACTGGGAGTTACTGGATCAATGTGGTTCCCAGACCAAATTTCCATGGTGAATTATATGTTTTAGAAATGTTAGTTCTATATTAGGTATGAAGAAGCAAATGTTATAAATGGGATACTGAAATAGGTAACACTTTATTTTGTCCACTTTAGTCATTCTATTAAGAGTAAGTAACTTTGCAAATACATGTCAGACTAGAATTCATTAGAGTATTAGTAGACTGTCTGCTTAATATCTTCTAACACTTTATTTGTATGGGTCCACAACATACAACATACTGACTATGAGTAACTTTGCAAGTATATGTCAACTTATTCTACTCACCCTAATCCTAACCTAACAGTCTACTCTGAGAGTTAGTAGACATGTAGTTTCAAATTAATGAGAATAAGTTGACATGTAGTGGACATGTAGTTAAAAAGATACTTATAGTTAGTAGAATGTCTAAAGTGGACTATCGAAATTAAGTGTAACCCTGAAATGTTTTGATCAAAATAATAATAATAATAATAATAATAATAATAATAAGAAGAAGAAGAAGAAAGAAGCAAATATTAAAGTATAATAATAATAATAATAATATAAAAAGGTAGAGTGCCATGCATGATTGGTGTATTTACCTGTTTTTTTACTCTGTACTCACTATAGTATATTTCTTAGAGTTTAATAATCCCATGACTATGATAAGAGGTGATTGTTATAAGGACTTTATTCAGTGGCTTAATCTTCAGCCTTTAACACAAGACCGGGGGATGTTAATATAATAACTGCATAATTGACTGCATTTTTATGCTTACAACATTGGAATAGCGAATATGTGTCCATCTTTTGTCTATCCTCAGAGACCATTTACAAAGCTCAAGCCTCCAGCATCATTATTGGGTTGCAGTAATTGACACCAGCAGCAGTGAGAAAAATACAGCCATCACAGATCACAGTTGATATATTTGTAGCATTTGCTGACTGCCCAATGGATAGATGAGACCCGTGACTTAATGATATAATTATTAAGTAATTGACTTTAACCTCACAAACAGTGTTCAGCCACATTATGTAAAGGAGTCAGGAATGTGTAATGGCATTGTAATCCATCACAGCTTTTTTTTGGGAAGGCAAATCTGCAGAATGCATAGATAGAAGCAACATTAAGCTAATTGGGAGATGAGTGCCTTGGTGTAAAAGTTCTTCTAATGGCAGGTTTGTTGGCTGACTAATGCAAGGTTGTTGGCTAAAGACCTGAGGCTGATTTGTGGGCAGACATACTAATATTGTTTTCATACCAGTCAATCTAAATGTTGCCTCCTCTTCACCTCCTTTAGTTTTAGTTTCCATACAGTGTAATATTTCTTGAATCAAGAACTGAATACTCAATAGGATACAGGTATGGGAAAGAGCTATCACAGCAATGAAAAATTCTAAAATGTTACCAAAAGCACATGATGTTTGTCTCCAAGCAGAACTCTAGACAACACCCCACTTTTCAAACAGTATTGAGTTTTGCTTTGTGTTTGAGTGTGGTTTTAGCTTTAGTTTTCTTGGGTCCAAATGTCTCTGGAACTGTAGATGGTGTGTTTGCATAGCCCCTCTTACACTGGCCCTCCAAAAGTACTGTCTGTGACCTGTATCATGATAGCTGGCTGGCCTCTGTGTTTCTAACCAACTACACTTGGTAAACATTGCAGTCCAATGTCTTCTCTTGCTTTATACTCTGATAAAAATAAAAAAGTTAATCTCATAAGTGATTTTGAGTGAAACTTGGCCATGTCACATTTGTTTGAAAATCGTAGTGCTGAATAGTGGCAGCAGTCCAAAGGACCATCAAAGGTCATTCTTGCTGAACTTGCAAATGCAAATGGCACTGTTTGAAAATAAGTGTATTCTGGATGCTCTTAGGATTTTCTAAAAATATATTGTGATATACTGTAACAAGTCATTTAGTAAACAACAACTACTTTTTATTATTGCAATTAAGCGTGTTATTTGTACCAACACCACCAAATTGAACCAATCACTAACTATCGTTATGAGCTAGGATAATATTTCAGAGATGTACCATGTAACATTATGGGACATTTAATCTCTCCCTCCAGGCCTAATAGCGTACACTGCACTGAAAGTGGTGTCCATATGTGAGAAGAGATAGAGAACTGTGTTATAAACTATAATGTGATCAGTAATTAAGATCAGGCATTTTTGGGTTTTTACAAGGTAGACACAAGGCCACAGGCTGAGTACTTTAGGTATTCGCAGCCATACTGATGTAGAGTGATATTACATGGGTATGAGCGTGATATTGTGTTTATACAACAGTTCGATGGTACAAGTGTGTGAATAAATAAGTTACAGCTATGTGTGTCTTAAAAAAAAACATTTTGTATGCAGAACTACTTCCTTCCAGCATAGACTTAAATCCAAAACCTTAAATCCAACAGCTGTGCCCAAGCCCCTATTACTAATTTGAAAATGTCACTTTAGAACTAGTAATGTGACATAAAGTTGCTTCATTGAAAGCTTATTGTATTACTGTATTGAAAGCTTACTGTAATATGTAGAGTGTTATAAGAGATATGTGCATTTGTGATTACCTGCATCTGATACAGTATTCATTCTTCAGCTCAATCTCATATTCACAATAAAACATTAGTTTGAATATCCACTGAGGAAATCAATATATTTGTTGTAGTATCCTTTCATCTGTTAAGGTTGATTTTCAAAAACAACATTGCTCAGTTCATTTGTTGATTGCGTCTTACAAGGTGTTGTTGACAGTGCCGGCACGTGCTGTAAATCCGACTGAAAGGACTCTCTGAACTGCAATGTGAACAAACATGGCGGCGCCCATCTCACTCTATAGATAACGATCAAGATAAGGTTTTTAAGGTTTTTAAACGACAAAATGTACTGACTTACACATATTTGTGAATCTGAATATCAGATAGTTGATGACATGGTTAGCAAGTTTACAATATACAATATAGAAACAATATAATCTATTATAATCAGCGATGTTGTCTACACTGGATGGGACACGACAAATCCCTGACAGTAAATTAATGCCATGTTCTATTTATGATGTACTGACAAAAAGTTTACATTATTTTTAATGGCCACGTCCAGTGTAGACAAACTTTAGCTGTTGCAGTGCAGCGTGACACACCTGTCGCGTCCAGTGTACACGATGTACACACGGTACATGCTGTTAATTGTAACATATATGGCAAGTCTGTCTGTGATCATGGGCATCATTTAATTTATTAAAACAAGTACTAATAATACAGAAATAAATATTATGTACAGTGGTGGCCAAAATTATTAGAGCACTAGTATGTTCACCAGTTAATTTTTTTTTAAGTCAGTTATTTCTATATTTTGGTGTAGTGTGTCAGTAGAAAATATTAGTTTACATTACCAAACATTCATTTTGCCATTTATTGCAATAATCCAGTGTCATTTTTGTTTGCACAAGGAGTTTGACAACAGCCAGTGCTCCACACAGAGATCTGATTTCTTAATCATCCAGTCTGTCTGGAATTACATTAAGAAACAGAACAAACTGAGAAAATCTAAATCCAGAAGAACTGTGGCAATGTCTCCAAGATGCTTATAGAGACCTATCTGCAAAGTTAAATGAAAAAAAAGCGATGTGCAAGTGCACCTAGGACAAAAGCTCAAGGTTCAAGGTTCAAGGTTTCTTTATTTGTCACATAATAAATTATACAGGGTATAACTAGAAGTGAAATGTAATCAAATCAGGTCCGCTCAGTGGACAGTGCTGAAGAATAAAAAATAAGAATTATATAAAAGTAACACAACACAAGAGCATATATATGGTAAAAAAAAAGAGAAATAAGAGTAAAATGTGCAATACAAAAAGTGCAAAACAATAAGATGTGCAAACAATAGGATGTGCAAAAAACAATAGGATGTGCAAAAAAAAACAGTGTACTGGGACTTAATAAATAGTGATATGAATAGAAGGGATGTGCAGACGGGTTATTAAGGGTATGTACACAAAAAAAACGGGTGATGAGAGTATGGATGTATTTTCAGTAACAATCTTGTAGGTGATTATGAGACTGGGTTTGTGTTTAGGAGCCTGATGGCCTGAGGGAAGAAGCTCCTCCTCAGTCTTTCAGTTTTTGCCATCATGCTCCTGAAGCACTTGCCAGATGGCAGTAAACGGAAAAGATGGTTACCGGGGTGAGTTGAGTCTTTGATGATTTTTACAGCTCTGCTTTTGCAGCGTTTGAGGTAGGTGACCTAAAGAGAGGGAAGAGCAGACCCTGAGATGCGTTCAGCTAAACACACGACTCTCTGCAGAGCTTTGCAGTCCTGGTTTGTGGTGTTACCATACCACACTGAGATGCACTGAGTCAATACACTTTCTATAGCCCCTGAATAGAAAGTTTTCAGGATAGCTGGTGAGACCCTGAATTTCCTCAGCTGTCGCAGATGGTACAGTCTTTGCCTGGCTTTCTTAACCTGAGTCTGAATGTGTGTAGTCCATGTCAGGTCCTCGGAGATGTTTACACCGAGGTACTTGAAGCTACTCACCCTCTCCACAGGGGTCCCACTGATCATAAGAGGGGTGTAGGGCCGCTGCTGTCTCTTCCTGAAGTCGACAATCAGCTCTTTAGTTTTGCTCACGTTCAGAGAGAGACAGTTGTCCTGGCACCATGATGTGAGTCTCTCCACCTCATCCAAGTATGCGGCCTCGTCATCGTTGTTAATGAGGCCCAGAACCACAGTATCGTCAAAATTTGACAATAGAAGTGGAGCTGTGAGAGGACACGCAGTCGTGTGTGTAGAGAGTAGAGCAGGGGCTCAGGACACAGCCCTGTGGGGCTCCTATGTTCAGGGTGATGGAGTTGGAGGTGAACTGGCCGACTTTCACCACTTGTGGTCTGGCGGTGAGGAAATCTTGAATCCAGTCACAGAGTGAAGTGTTTAGGCCGAGGTCTGAGAGTTTGACAGCTAGCTTGGTGGGGACTATAGTGTTGAAAGCTGAGCTATAGTCAATGAATAACAGCCTGACATAGTTGCCATTTTTGCTGTCGATGTGAGTGAGGGAGGAGTGCAGTACCTGGGAGATGGCATCATCAGTAGACCTATTTGGCCGATAGGCAAACTGAAGAGGGTCCAGAGTAGCAGGAATGGAGGAGCAAATGTGTTTCTTTAAAAGTCTCTCAAAAACCTTCATGACTGTCGATGTGAGGGCAACTGGACGATAGTCATTCAGGCAAGAGGGTTTACTGTTCTTAGGCACAGGGATTATAACAGATTTTTTAAAGGAGGTGGGAACAACAGAGGTAGCGAGGGACTCATTAAAGATGGACGTAAACAAACCAGCAAGCTGATCAGCACAGGACCTCAGAACGCGGCCAGTAATCCCATCAGGTCCTGCTGCTTTCCTTACGCTCACTCTCCTTAGTTCCCTCCGAACGTCGTCCTCTGAAAAGGAGATAGCATAAACATTGCTGCTCTGTCTGCTGCTTTCTGACGCGCTGCTCGGCAGAGTCGCGCCGCCATTACATTCAAAGCGGCCGTAGAAGGTGTTTAGCTCTTCGGCCAGCAACGGATCTGCTCTCACCTTTGCGGATGAGTTATTTCCAGAGGAACAGATGGTCTTCAGTCCCTGCCACATGCGTCGAGAGTTATTGAGCTGGAAATGTGACTCAATTCTCTCTCTGTACCGGCGCTTAGCGGCTCTTATTGCACGTCGGAGAGCATAACACGATGCCTTGTACTCGCTCATGTTTCCCGACAACAGACCAGCGTTGTATGCGGCGGTACGATGGTTAACCGCAACACGGATTCATCTGTCCACCCACGGTTTCTGATTAGAAAATGTCCTTATTGTTACCGTTTCAGTGGCCTGTTCGGTTAGCATGTTTACGAAGCTTAATGCTACATCCGTGAATTCGCTGACGTCATCAAGAGACGCCTGTAGCATAGCTTCAGAGTGGGAGGACCAGCGCGTCACTTCCCTCTCCACCGGCGGTTCATGAGTGATCCTTTGTTTGTATTCCGGTGTGAGGAAGATGGCGGCATGATCTGATTTGCCAAAAGCCGGCAGTGAGTGGGCTTTGTAGGCATTTTTGAGCGGAGTGTAGCAATGATCGAGTGTATTCAGTCCTCTGGTTGGACAGGATATATGCTGATGAAAGTTCGGCAAGACTTTCTTGAGGTTGGCTTTGTTAAAGTCCCCGGCGATGATGAAGGCAGCGTCAGGATGTATGTTGTTATATCCACTGAGCACATCGTGGAGATTGGACAAAGCCAAGCTAATGTCAGCTTGTGGTGGAATGTAGACCGAAGTAATGACGATTGATGAAAATTCCCGGGGCAGATAGAATGGGCGGCAGATAATGTAGAGGTGTTCTAGATGCGGCGAGCAGGAACGCGACAGAATGGAGATATTCCTGGGGTCACACCATATCCTGTTAATCATGAAACACACTCCACCACCTTTGGTTTATCCCGGCCATTTAAGCTGCTTTTAAATGCAAAGGATGTCACACCAAATGTTGATTTAATTTAATTCATATAAGTTAATTGATAAAGAAAATCGATTTCCGACATTATTTTTGATAGCATCCTCATTTTACAGCATTTTTACAAAAGTTCCTAAAACTTTTAACTCTACTGTAGCTTACTGGTAGGTTTCCGGTAGGTTTCTTGAAGCCTATTGGAGATGTTGCCACAGCTCTTCTGGATTTAGTTTGACATGCCGCAGTGTACAGACTTGATGCATCATCCGTAGATACAAAGGTGTTTTCGGCTTAAAGTGGTGCTACACAGATCAAACACAGATCTTCATGTTCATTTGCGTATTTACAAAGATGGTACATCCTGCTCATGGGAAATATTTTATACTTGATTCAGTAAAGATATAGCACACATACATCATACAGACATCTTTTGATTTGTCCATTTCCTAGAGAATTTGCTCATCTGCAATACATCTGTAAAATGTTTCCTGACACATGTTAAATAGACCTTTAGGAAATATCTTAGATTTTCAGAGTGTATGAAAATATATTTTTTTAAAACATGTTTATTAGATGTACAGAAATAGATGCTTTCCTGATTAAATGTTCTTTAGCAGACTTGACAGGTATTATATAAATATAAAGAAGGAAGGTAATGAACATCTAAAAGTGAGAAAATAGACAGAAAGAACAAGAACATTTTTTAGTACTATTTAAAAATTCACTTTGTAATAAGATTTTTTTCCCTTTTACTTACATCAAATTGAAATACAGGAGTTCAAACCCCTGTGCCATATAAAAAAATATTGTTGAGGCTGAAATGTAAAGTCTAACCTCCAGGCTAAACTCATACTCAAACACGGAATGAAAGTGTAAAATGTTTTTAATGTATATTTAACAACAAATACCCCAGTGACTATTGATGTGCTGTCTCTGAAGAATTTATCTTGCTTAAATTTCTGAGGCCATGCTTGTTGTGAAACCATTCTGTATTCCCACCTCTCGTTCTCTCTTACTATCTTGTCTTTTCTTCACTTTCTCTCATTATCTAACTCTCCCACTCTCTTTAAACATTTATTACTGTCTGCGCCTTAAAGGCCCTTTGTGCTTTGTGCTGTTGATTTTTACAGCTCTTAAAATCCAGAGTAATCATTTATCATTCATAGAACCTAGCAGGCTAGGGCAGACAAAGCCTTGCCTTGTGTCATCTCAAATTGTCATCAGAACAACCATTGATCCCTTGATGTTTCTTGTTCTGTGTCAAGGGTAAACCAGATCATATATGAGAAGAGCAAAATAAGCTTCTATCCCTTAAACTGGAAGTGCCATTCATAACCTCTCATGGTAGCAATAGCAGAGTGGCACACTTTTGGCATCTAAGCCTGTGGCAAATGCCAATGAAAATGTATATACAGTTTATAAATAGTATAAGAAAGGTTATGCCTGTTACTTTACATGACTTTAAAAGCCTATTTAGTCACATGAAGACAATTTCAGTGGTAAGACGATATACAGTATAACAGTTGATTCATTTTCAAACTCATTATTCTCATTTTCGCTTTTCAATAGGGTCTAGGAAGCACAGTAATGTCAGGAAACATACTTCATATAATGCAAGTACCATAGAGAGGAACACTAAGTCACACATTTTATGTATCAAAGTTATAAGCCTGACCACAACACTAAAATATCCTGCCACGATTCCATTCCTAGAATCTCTTGCCATATCTCAGCGTCTGGCAGTGGGCAAGTGTTTGAAGCTCAAACTGTTATATTTTTTCAATGGTTAAAAATACCATTACTTAGAATGCTGGCTGAATACAAGCTCATTTGAAGTGGTGCTTATTTTTGCTCCTGGAGAAATACTGCTCTCTCAAGATGGAAACTTCCCACATCCCCTGGTTTTGGCTTTGCAAAATGAATGAATGAATGAATGGCGATAATAATATTAAACAAACAAAACAAACAAATAAACAAACTAACCATATATATATATATATATATATATATATATATATATATATACACACACACTAGTCAACATTTGAAGTGGATCAAAACCTTTTATCACAGTTGTCCTAAAACCTAAAACCAAAATGCATTCTTGTCTTAGGACAACTTTTTTGATCCACTTCAAATGTTGAGTACTGTATATATATGTATATATATATATATATATGTATGTGTGTGCGTGTGTGTGTGTGTGTGTGTGTGTGTGTGTGTATATACAGTATATATACTGAACAAAATTATAACCGCAACACTTTTTGTTTTTGCTCCCCTTTTTTCATGAGCTGAACTCAAAGATCTAAGACTTTTTCTAAACCAGTCAGTTTCTGGTGTGATCAGCATTTGCCTCACGAAATGCAACACATCTCCTTTGCATAGAGTTGTTGATTGTGGCCTGTGGAATGTTGGTCCATTCCTCTTCAATGGCTGTGTGAAGTTGCTGGATATTGGCAGGAACTGGAACATGCTTCGTATACGCCGATCCAGAGCATCCCAAACATGCTCAATGAGTGACATGTCCGGTGAGTATGCTGGCCATGGAAGAACTGGGATGTTTTCAGCTTCCAGGAATTGTGTACAGATCCTTGCAACATGGTGTCCTGTACTGTGATCCCTGTACTGTGAAAACTGGGATATATCCGTGAAGAGAACATATCTCCAAAGTGCCAGATGCTATCGAATGTGAGCATTTGCCCACTCAAGTTGGTTATGGCGACGAACTGCAGTCAGGTCGAGACCTCGATGAGGACGACGAGCATGCAGATGAGCTTCCCTGAGATGGTTTCTGACAGTTTGTGCATACATTCTTTGGTTATGGAAACCAATTTTTGCAGCAGCAGTCCGGTGGCTGGTCTCAGACCATCTTGGAGGTGAAGATGCTGGGTGTGGAGGTCTTGGGCTGGTGTGGTTACATGGGGTCTGCGGTTGTGAGTCCGGTTGTATGTACTTCCAAATTCTTTGAAATGCCTTTAGAGACGGCCAATGGTAGATAAATGAACATTCAATTCACGGGCAACAGCTCTGGTGGACATTCCTGCAGTCAGCATGCCAATTGCAGGCTCCCTCAAAACTTACGACATATGTGGCATTGTGCTGTGTAATAAAACTGAATGGACCAACATTCCACAACAGGCCACAATCAACAACCTGATCAACTCTATGCAAAGGACTTGTGTTGCACTTCGTGAGGCAAATGGTGGTCACACCAGATACTGAGTACCCCCAGTACCCCCAATACAGTAAAACTGCACATTTTAGAGTGACCTTTTATTGTGGCCAGCCTAAGGCACACCTGTGCAATAATCATGCTGTCTAATCAGCATCTGTATATGCTACACCTGTGAGGTGGATGGATTATCTCTGCAAAAGATAAGTGCTCACTAACACAGATTTAGATAGATTTGTGAACAATATTTGAGCGAAATAGGCCTTTTGTATTCATAGAAAAAAGTCTTAGATCTTTGAGTTCAGCTCATGAAAAATGGGGGCAAAAACAAAAGCATTTATAATTTTGTTCAGTATATATATATATATATATATATATACACTGAACAAAATTATAAAAATGAAATCCAGGCGAAAATCATGGTCTCAAAATCTAATTATAAGATAACACACATCAAAGTTTTATTTCTACCATTAATTTCACTCTAATTTAAATCTTTCACATGGCCTTACTCAGTCAATATTAAAGATATAAAGGTTAGATTTTCACAGAATGTTCTTTACCATATGAAGGATGATTTTATAAAGAAACCATCAAATGACACAAAAATGACTTTAGCTGGGTTTTCACAGAGAGGAAAATATATAGCATATATATATACATATATATATATATATATATATATTATGGGTGTACCGGTTCACAAAATTCACAGTTCGGTTCGATACGACACAGTGATGTCACGGTTGTTCGGTATGTTTTCAAATACGGGAGCGGGGAAATTGTTTACGTCGCAATATTGGAAATATTTCAGTTTTAAAGCATGAAGGTGAGCCAATGGATATCACACAAGCACGCGTTTGCAGCAGGCTTTCACACGTAGAAACTTTGTGCAAGATTTATGCCGGTGAACGTCTTAATCTCAGTCAGTTCACTATAACCAGAAAGTGAAAGTATAAATGGAATAACTGAGTAATGACGGAGCTTTCGGCATCTGATGCCGCATATTCTCTCAGAGACAAAGAGAGACGAATCTACTTCAACATATGCTGATAACCAGTGTTGGGGGTAATGCATTACAAGTAACGCGAGTTACGTAATAATATTACTTTTTTCAAGTAACTAGTAAAGTAACGCATTACTTTTTAATTTACTAGAAAATATCTGAGTTACTTTTTCAAAAAAGTAATGCCAGTTACTTTTTTTGCATTTATTGACTGACAGTGCGCTGTGTGCACACAATCTTACTGTAGTTCTAGACTAAATGTGAATGTGTATTAATTCATCCCACTCACAAAAAACTGATTCAGTATTCATCAAAATGAATTAAAACAGTGAAATGCAAACTCAGAATATGACGCAAACCTGCAATAATTAAATATGTTAAACATATACAGGTATGTCTAATCTAATTTTATTAACCAATGTGTTTGCTGCTGACCTTTGATGATCCAGTTCAACCATACTATTAAGCAAAAATTACTTTAGATAAACTAATAATTGTGCTTCGTTGTTAGTTTATTTATTGCTGAAGAGTGTTGAACCTTCTTTTTCTGCATTCTACTGTACAGACGTGATTTACTCTTCCTTCAGCCTGAGGTTTATTCATTACACTTTTTGGTGTGAAAGGCTTTACATTTGCTATAAATATAACTTCTCGTATTAAAAACAAACAATCAAGCCCTGCTCATATTTAAAACGTAACGCGAAAGTAACGCAAAATTAATGTAATGCATTACTTTCCATAAAAAGTAACTAAGTAACGTAATTAGTAAATTTTTAGGGAGTAACACAATATTGTAATGCATTACTTTTAAAAGTAACTTTCCCCAACACTGCTGATAACGGTATAGCCTATAGCTGTTTTCATTTATTTCCTTTATATTTCTCTTGTGGCCCGTACATAGTCAAAAACAAAATAAGAAGAAGCGTATTTCGTGTTAAACAGGTTGTTTATTTCAAGTCGGAGCTTGAAATAAAAGCTTTTTATTTAATAGAATTTTATTGATTACTGCAGTTTTAATATTTTAATCATATGACTATAATTCATTGTAGGTAGCCTATAGGCTAATAGACTTGTTTTAAAAGAGTAAATAGCCTAATCTTATCCTTGCAGCATGTCGGTTATGCAGTAATTATTGAGGGGCAAATTAATTGTAGGCTACTTTTAATTTAATAATAAAAGTAACTTCATAATATTAATAGGCCTTATAAAAATAAGAATGTAACAGGCCAACATTAATTGGAAATGCCAAATCAGGGCTCTAGACTCAAGACACAAGACACTCTAGAAACCAGCACATTATTTAGTCTTTAATAATTGTATTATTATTTATGTATTTTTTTGCTACAACATGGGATTAATCAATGCATGCTGATTAACTTTTATCATAGTTTATAGTTATATGGTAACGAACGTTCTTTTTCGTCATTAGTATTATTTGAGATTTGAATTTTGTGAAGGGGAATTCCTCTTTTGCTAATGTTATAAGCCGGACTTCAGATGCTTTCGTTTTGAATTTGCGATCTTGTAGTCACATTTTACAAGAAAATATAATTGTCTGTTTTGCTTACATCTATTCACCTTTCATTTGAACAAAAACAAAATATGGATTCATTGTTACTCTTAATTAAATAGCACAACAACAATAAAACAGCAGGCTACAATAACTTACATAATTTATTAACAAAAACGAATAAGATGAGGCATGGCATACACCACATGCAGTATTATATATGGACTAATAAATTACAGAAGGTTTAGCAAACACTGAGGAATAAAAATAAATAAGCAAAAGAAAGCCTTAAACGGAGGTAAACAGCAAAGATAAGCTTTTTTTAAAATGAAAACAAAAAGAAAAGCAAACCTACACTTGCTGTCAGTGACCGTGCTTGCATTTTTTTTCCACAAGAATATTAACATGTTCACCTTCTCTGAATATAATGAATATAATTCCGGAACGCTTTTGAATATGATCCTCATTCTGGTCTTGTTTTAAAGAGGAGACTTTGAAGTTTCTTGCACAGGTGTCTGTAGTTTAAAAAAGTAGTTAACAAAAAAGTTATAGCTGTTTAAGTTTATTGTAATAAAAAAGCAATAATAAATAAACTTTTATATTTTATTAAAATAACATATAAATAAAAATTTGGTTCACCCTAAAATTATATGAAATAAAAGCTATAGGTCTAAAGAAGTTGTGTTCCAAATTTGAGACTGATATCATAAAAAATGAGATTTTTGTGAGCTGTTATACCAACAAAGGCCACTAGGTGACATTCATGTCCAATTGATGATTCCTAAAGGACACTTGGAGACCACTTGACCTCACACCACAGCAAAGATTGATATCCTTTTTTTATTATTTAAAACATTGTGTTTAAGATGTAAAATATTTTGGACAAATACTAGAAAATATTTTTTGTTTGGATTATTAACATAAAAACTGAAGTTTAAGTGATTGTAAGTGTGTTTTCATAACTCCTGGTATACTTTTGATTTTTTTGCTACCTTCTCTTATCACAAACTAATAAATTATTGTCACTACATAATATTTCCTCCAAAACAGTGGTCAAATTTGAAAAGTACACACTTAGAGCTTTCCAACGATATATAGTTTGTCAATATTAGATCAGTTTAAGTATAGGATATAATTGTTTTAAACATGCAATGGCAAATGGGCCCACCGGTGGGCCAGTGACAGTTAACAGGTTAAGAAACTTTACTTTTACTTTACTTTAGCGTGAAAACCAAATCCTCCATCCGCTATCATTTCCTCAATATTCGCATCATTTTTGGCGCGGCTCCGCATTTGCGCTCGCGCTGACACGGCGAGTATAAACCAGGCTCTTCACCCAAACCGCTCGCACTGAAAGCGCCTCTCTTTACGTGGTCAGTGCAATGACTCCTGCTACAATGTGCCACGGCTCTGCAATGCTGTATGGAGCAGGCAGCGTTGTTGAGCACAGTGGCACTGATATTTCACACTGATATTTCACACTTATTTTAAGCTCTTTTATTTTCCAAACATAATAGGATTATTCCAACGAATCATTCGGTTTGTAATGCATAACGAACTGAAAGCCTCAAACCGAATGGTTTAATACGAATACGCCTATCGTTACACCCCAAATATATATATATTAGTGGTGGGCATAGATAAAAATTTTAATCTAGATTAATCTCACTGTAATCTTGGAATTAATCTAGATTAATCTAGATTAAAATGGCTCATTTGAATTCTGCAAGGCATTCAGAATATGTGTGCTACCCAAATAATGACTAAAAGTAAGTCTTTGAGAACGGGTTTCTCAAGCCAGGTGGCGCATTAGACCAGGGCTCATCTCCTGTTTCCAAAATGCATCACAAACTTTAATCTCTTCCGTCCCAATCCCACGAAAAAACTGGGGAAAATCTCGTTCCACTCCCGGAAGAATGACTCCCATTCCCTCCCACTCCCGTGTTTTTTTTTGCCGATAATTGTCAATTACAGTAAAATATAGTACAGATCACAGCGTGCCCACCTTATTAGTTGAATAAAAACCCCAAATGTCGTTTTTGTTATTATATTGAACTGAAAGCCATTTTATGCACAGTGTTGCACAGATTACATTTCATGTAAATCATCCATGCTAACACACACGTCTTCTATTTTTATTTTTTAGACATTTCACTCTCTATATATATATTTTTCAAAGACGTAGTTTCGAAGTTTCTTGCTCAAGTTCACATGAGACCTAAAGCGCATCCTGTTTGCTTAAAAGCGCAACGTTTCGTTGTTAATATGCACACAAATAAATGTAGAGTCTTTACAGATTCGAAAGATGTATTAGGCTACTTTTATCTGTATGACCAAGAATTACGGAGATTTTAAGAGCAAGTGAGCGTCGGAGCCTGTCCTGCAGCAAACGCTTCCACACAAACACTTCAATAGTGCACATTTCTCTAGGTTAACATCATATTGAGCGCCATGTAAAGTTGCTACTACATACATCTTTCAGATGAAAAGCCATATTTGAGGTTGATGAATGATAGGTGAGCGTTTGGATGTCCTGCCCGAGTGTATTACCACATAGACCAGCCGTTAACAATCTGTCCATCACGGACTGCGTCATTCATTTAACCAGACACACCAAAGCAAACAGGAGGAGAGCATAAAGAGACAGGGCAACTAGAATGCCAGCCTCTAGTTCGAAGACTCATCTTACAGTGCAATTAGGCTAGGTATACATCCGCTAAAATATCAGGGTGAAAGTCATCATAGCTTGGTAGTATAGACCCAGCTCCCAACCCAACTTTGAGAATAGATTGACGATATTGTTTTATCGCCCGATAAGAGTCTCACGTTAACGCAGCACGTTAGCGCCGATGTGACCCACCACTAATATATATATATATATATATATATATATTAGTGGTGTCAAAATTGTGGCGTTAACGCAAGTGATACGTTTTTTAGTTTAATGCATTAAAAATATTTAGTGCAATTAACGCAGGGGTCTAGGGTTGGCCACCCCACTGCTGCTTCTGTCACTTTTCTATGCACTTATAAATGCACTTTTATGAAGTGCATTTATTCAGTCACAGAACGTCTTTACAAATAGAACAAACCAGATGTGTTTCCGACACGCACTCTAACTTCACCTTAGCGGCAGGCGCAAGGCAAACGAGCACGGAAACTGTACTGTGCTTGTAGCACGTGATCTTCGCACAAAGGCGCCTGTACGCGCTGTAGCCTGTATCCTTTCATATCAAAGCGCAAAATAAACTACGTGCATGCAATGTCGTCATGAAGTTTCCAAAAAGGCGATTAAAGCTGCCTTAAAACTGTGCATGCATGTAATATATTTTATATGAGTCACATTTAAGAACATGTCTCTGAAATGGTTTTCAAAATTGTCCTGGAGCAGCCCAGTACTGTCTCACTCATCTAACACACCCGATTCGACTCGTCAGCTCATTAATAGAGACTTTAAGACCTGAAATGGGTTAGAAAAGGTAAAAGAGTTTAAAGAAAATATGATGCATCTGCATCAAATAACCAAAATAACCTAATAACCAGCTACTGTGATGACTATTAATCAAAGACAAAGAAAAAAAGTGGAACAAATAACTTGTATAGCTTTAAGGATTCATTTAGAATTTAGTGTTTGATAACTTCAATTTCAATTTCTGTATATTTCCTCTGAAGAGCACAGGTAAATATGACATTTATTACAATGGGCTTATGTGAAAATTGTTTTAAGTTCACTTAAATTAGAAGTATTTTGTGTGTACATTAATTTCAAGATTGAATGTGAAATTATAGCAATAAATAATGATAGATGCGATTAATCGTAATTAATCCCAATTAATTAAAACAAATGTGTGATTAATTATTAATTTTGTTTTATTATTGACAGCACTAATATATATATATATATATATATATATGTGTGTGTGTGTTTTTAAATCTTTTCTCTGATATGACCTCTAGGATGCTGCAGGCAAGGTTCTGGATAGATGGAATATAATGTCTCGAGAAGAGGAGATCATCACTCTTCAGCAGTTTCTGCGCTTTGGTGAAACCAAGTCTATTGTGGAATTGATGGCAATCCAGGAAAAGGAGGGTCAGGCAGTCACAGTCCCCTCGTCAAAGACTGACACTGGAATCAGGACTTTTATTGAAAGCAACAATCACACACGCAGTCCTGGCCTTCTTTCGCACCTAGAAAACAACAGCCCCTCTAGCATTCACCATTTTGAGAACATCCCAAACAGTCTGGCCTTCTTGCTGCCCTTCCAGTACATCAACCCTGTGTCAGCCCCCATGTTAGGGCTGCCACCAAATGGACTGACCATTGAGCAATCAGGTCTCAGAATGCGAGAGCCAAATCTGCCCAATCAGAGCGAGCCAGTGGAGACCAGTGAATCTGAAGTGTCTCTCTCACCATTTCGTAATGGTCAGAGTCCCAGTCGAGGGACAATGGGGACCTTACCTAATGCCATTGAACCTAAGATAGAACCCAACAGAGCTTCACCCATCTCTCCAACGCCATCTTCACAGCAGTCCCAGCAACCGCAAACACCAACACAGCAACCAAAGGGGCAGCAACAACAGCAATCAAGTACTCTGAACAACCACCAGATCCATCACCACTTTGAAAAGAATGAACAATCGAAAACCATTACACACTCTTCTTTCTCTTCCAAAATGCATCGCATGCGTCGTATGGGTGCAACCTCACGTAAGGGTCGTGTCTGCTGCAACTCCTGTGGCAAGACTTTCTATGATAAGGGTACTCTAAAGATCCACTACAATGCTGTGCATCTGAAGATTAAGCACCGCTGTACTATTGAAGGCTGCAATATGGTCTTTAGTTCATTGAGAAGTCGTAACCGCCATAGCGCTAATCCCAATCCTCGACTACATATGCCCATGCTAAGGAACAACCGGGACAAGGACCTCATTCGCTCCAGTTCTGGGACAGCAACACCTGTCATATCAAGTGCAAAAACTGGCTTCAATCTAACTAGCCCTGGGCGACCACCACTAAGTTTTGCCACTCCTCCTCTTGACCCCATGATACAGTCACCCCTGCAGAGCCCTCTTGTTTTCTCTTCCCTAAAGTCTGTGCAGCCAGTGCAACCTGTGCCACCTTTTTATCGCACACTGCTCTCTCCTGCTGACCTAGTTAGTCCCCCAGTCTCTTTGCCCACCAGTCCAATTTTGCCTACCACAACTAACAGCACATCTCTGACAGACCAGCAACATATGTTAACTGCTAGCTCCCACAACATGCATATATCAGAAACACTGTTTTCTCATCGCCTACTTACAACTCCCAGTACCCAAGATTCTGTGACTGTTGACCCTATGCCTAAAAAGAAGCCTCGCAAATCCAGCATGCCAGTAAAAATAGAGAAAGAAATTATAGATGTGGCAGATGATTATGATGACAAAGATGATGATGATGATGATGATGAAGATAGTTGTCATCATCATCATCACCATCAGCCATCCAACATCCATAATAATGTCAATGGCAACTGCAACAACAACAATAACAGCAGCTGCAGCAGTCATCACTGTGGGGGTAGTAGATATCAGTCTCCATCACACGATGACATGAGTCCCAGTCTAGCCCTTAGAGGGATGCTCCATCCTGACCAAGAAGAGTGCAGTGGGAGTCATGGCTGTAGAGGCCATGGCGACCTGCGCTGTATTGACAGCTTTACCTCTGAGGACCAAGATCATGAGCGTGATTTTGAAAATGAGTCAGAGACATCTGAATCCAAGATGCTCTACCGTGATGAGCTGATGTACACTGACGTACATCAGCCTGCCCTGGACAGAAACCTGGCCAAGGAACACCAGGGAGTAGAAGATGAGGGACACCTACGGAAAGATTTGGAGGAACAAAGCCATTCCCCACCCTCTCAACACCAGCCTGTTATCAAAATCAAGGAGGAGATCAATGATCCTACTTATGACATGTTCTGCATGGGTCAATATAGCCTTTACAATGGGGGTATGGCAGCTGCCGCTGCTGCCAGCATGGCTGCCTTACATGAAAGTTTCATCTCCTCTATGAGCTATGGATCAAGCCCACCAAAATTCTCTTCTCAGTCCCCTGACGGTGATCTCTGTTCTAGTCCTGATCCCAAGATTTGCTACGTCTGCAAAAAGAGTTTTAAAAGTTCATACAGTGTAAAACTGCACTACAAGAATGTGCACCTAAAAGAGATGCATGTGTGTACTGTGGCTGGATGCAACGCTGCTTTCCCCTCCCGACGGAGCAGAGATAGGTGAGAGAAATAACCTTTTTTCCCTCTATCAAAATCAAACAGATATACACAGATGTAAATATGATAACTGGTAAACTTATAAGAGGCCGTTTAGAAGTGAATATATTTTAAACAATAATTAACTAAATATGTTTAATTCACTACATTACACTATACTGTACTATACTATTTTTAATAGTGAAATGTTTCAAATTATGTACATTTAAAAGTAGTTCTGTTACGAATCTTTCAATCTGTCAAAAGAATCTGTCAATCTTTATTTATTTACTCATTAATTTATTTACATTAAACATTTCATAACGTTGGGATATAATCAGTCTGAAGAATCTATTCAATCAACTCATTCTTTATTGCATATTTGAAAGGGACAGAAAAAATAATGTTTTAACAAGAAGAACGTGTTGATTGTACATTTCTGAAGATGCTTATTTAATGATTTAATGTGTTGTTTACCTATACTTGCTCACCTGTCACGCACAGGTTGACATGCATACATTAGCAGAGGTTGAAGCTTGTCAAACCACTGCATTAATTAGCGCATCAGGAGGTGCAGATTTCACTCACTGCTAGTTAACACATTTACCATAAACATTCCCTGAATACATTTATGCTAGAGGGCAAGACACACACTTATCTTTACTCAAATGTAGACTCTCCATAAAATACTGTTGACTATTGAACTAAAGTGTACCATTAGTGACAGAAGTTAGTACTAACATAATTTAGCTAAAAGTTAAACACTAATTAGTATAATTTAGTAGCCCTCTTACACACTTACATACTGTAGGTCAATACATGCAGTCCACCTCAAGTAAGATTCTCCACCTCAAGCAAGCCTATAAATAGTAAGAATCAAGTAGAAAAATACAGAAATATAAAATGGCTTAATAGACATGCAAAATAAAATGTAGTGTCAGAGCAATGCATGTCAGAAAGAGAGAGAGAGAGTGAAGGAACCTCATTTATCTCATTAATTCCAGAGGAAAGAGAGATAAGAGCCTGTCTCTCCTCACCCTCTCTGGTCACAAGTGACAGTTTTATTTAGATAACACTTTATTAAATGTATTGAAATTTAGAAAAATTATAAAAGTCATGTTCATTTACATTTGTGTGTGTGTGTGTGTGTGTGTGTGTGTGTGTGTGTGTGTTGTGTGGTGCATGCATTTATTCCACTTTACTAGACATTACAAATGAAAATCTAAGGTGTAATCACTTCTGATATCTTCCCTGCTTCTGTTGAGTTTGTATTAGTGGTTACAGTGTAAACATAATTGGTGACTATGGGACAGAGAAGAGAGTAGTGAGATGTTTTGTGAGCACTGTAGTGCGTTTGTACTCAGGTGCTGCAGTGACTTCCTCCTGCCTGTGGGGGGACACCATATTTATTTTCTTAATGTGAATCATCCCTGCCGACAGTAGTGGAGGGCACAGTTTTTGGGGATGTTCCCTTAAAAGGCTAGAGAAACAGAATTTGCATTCTACAAATGAGTATATGATATATCAGATCAGTTCAAAGAATATAAATGTATAAAGTGTTTAGTTAAGACTTTATTTTATATGTGTCTTTATTGCAGTGTAATTATACATTTACGTACTGAATTAACTACACTTACTATATGGATAGGTTTAGGATGAGAGTTTGGTTTAAAGATAGTTGCATGTGATTATGCATAATTTATTGTTTTACTATAGTATTCATATGTAACATGTAGCAAGGACACTGTAAAATGAAGTGTATATACTGTAAATACCTGTATCATACATATTTATTATTTTATGGGTGTCCTTGTTACACATTACATGTACTTACTATTATAATAACTGTAAATTATGCATAACTATGCAAGTAAACCTAAACCTAACCCAAACCATATAATAAGTGCATGTAGTTATACATACATATAAGTACATCAGTTTTTAGTTATAAAAATGGACTTCATAATGTACAGTTATTATTATATTGTATATATTTTTAAACAAAATGCAATATACTCATCAGTACCATCATTGTTTTTCATTACCAATATTTGCTCATTAAAATTAATTAAATAATTTAATATTTTACAATAATTTAATACTTCATACAACAATTTAGTTTGTTTAATACTACTTTACACATTAAACATTTTGGTTGTCTACCAAAGTTATGAATGGGTTCCAACACAAATTGAAAGAAAGAAAGAAAGAAAGAAAGAAAGAAAGAAAGAAAGAAAGAAAGAAAGAAAGAAAGAAAGAAAGAAAGAAAGAAAGAAAGAAAGAAAATCAGTGTGAACTTAGATGGCTTTAAAAAAAAAATAGAAAATGCTAATGTGGCATCTAAATTCAGTGTTAACAGACTTCTCCACACCGACTCTTAAATGAGGTCTTGCTATTCCAGAGTAGGAAGTTAATTTGATAAATTGCATCCTGTTCGGGTATCTCAAACAAGCATCCATTTCCCCTTTAAAATGAATAAACATTGGCTAGAGGATTCAATAATAATAATAATAAATGTAAGGAAATATCAGGGATGTGGCAGAACAATATTACTAATTACAGCAGGTACATTTATTTGTTTGTAGCCAAGAGGGAGAAGTGAGTCTATAATGTAATATTACATAGTGACTGCTGGAAACACACACACCTCTGTAGTCTGTAGTGTACCCCTTATTATCTTTGTTAATTAAAAACATTATTTCCTCAAGCAAATAGGGAACCTTTTTCCTCCTCTGTTATTCATTCATTCATTCATTTGTTTTTCCAATGTTGCCCTCACTGTTGCAAATGACATTGAGTGTCTGCCTGGCTCCAGATTCCCATGGTGTGCTAATTTTCAGTCTATGGTCCCACACAATCCAACTGTGGTAAGGGAGAGTGAAGGTTAATTATATCTTCCAGTCCCCCTCCTCTCTTCCTGTGGTGTTGAGACATATGATGTCAGGCTTAGAAAATTCAGCACTTCAGACATACTAAACCTTGTAATTTTTCTTTGTTGAATATTCTCAGCTGTTGTGATGATGGTGGCCTTGACATAGAGAAAGTGATCTAATCTTCAGCTACCCACCACACATTAGAGAGGAAAAGATAAATACAAAACAAAGCACCTCATCATTTAATGTGGCTCTCTTTCCCTTTGCAATTGAGTATTGCAACTCATTTGGCAAATGTGCACACTTGGCAGGAACCAAAAGGGCCATAAAATCATAAAGTTGATTAACATTCTCCGGACAAGACACATTAAGAGCCATACATCTTGCATCCTCTGCAGAATAATACAAAAAAAGATTCTCAGGAGAAGCTGCCTCAAGCTCTGGGTAAATTGGTTAGGTCAAAAAGGAGGGAGAGAGAGCTGAGGGGACATTGGGGGATGGAGCAGGGGACTGAGGGCAAACCTTAGTTGTGGCCTGAAATGGGGTTGTAGGGGAGAAGGAAATGAGGCAGAAAGGCTTAACCTGATAAATGAAAGGATAGACTCTCTACCATGTAGTATTAGGGCTTGGGCTGTTTATTTGTGTATTTTTATTTTTTTGCACTTTTTGCTTTATTCTGTTAAAAAAAATGTTGTCTCTGTATGTTTATTATTAATGTGACTTTTTATACCCTTTAAGACCTAATACAGATTAATATCCTATGTATATTCGCTTTGAGATAACATATATACAAGTGTATTTCAAAACATAAAAATAAATGCTTAGAAAAATGCTTAAAAATGAAATCTATTTAAAACAGGAATTTAACATAGATTAGCCAATGAATAGCCAACTGTGTAATTTACATCTCAGTATGGCAAAGATGCACTTGACATAAGACACTTTTTCTTCACTTTAATTTAATCTTTTTAAACTTCAGAGTCTCTATCTTTTCAGGACAGGTACCCCAAAATGTGTCCAACCAAATGCTGTCTTGAACAAGAATTCAATTACACATACCAAATATAGCTGCATAGAGGTAAAACAAAGAGCTAAGGAGCTGTCTTTAATTACTCAGTAAAGACCAGAGTTCTCATACCCTGCTCCTGGAGAGCTACCTAACTGCAGACTTAAGTTCCAACCCTGCTTCAACACACTTCTCTGTAACTACTGAGTCCTAAACACCTTGATTAGCTGGTTCAGGTGTGTTTGATTAGGGTTGAAGCTGAACTCTGCTGGACGGGAGCTCTCCAGGACCAGGGTTGGAGACCCTGTTAAAGACATTTGTTAATACAGAATTTTACCATAAAATGGCCGATGCCAAAAAAGGCTAGGAAAATTAGGAATCGTTCAATTCTATATGCTGTTCCGAATCTAACAAGACCAATCTTATGATGCTTGGCCAAACAGCATAAATGTTTTATTTTTAAATATATTTTGACCAGTAGGTGGCGCTGTGCCGAAACTACCTTGTGCGCTCAGGTCATGCTTGTTATAAGACAAGTTTGTTATAACATACCAAGTTTAGTTAGAATCTGCTAAAGCGTTGCAGAGATACAGCCTCATGTCAATTTTTGCACAAACTTTGACAAATTTGTTAACACACTTTGCAAAAAAGCTTTGATATATCAAAAAGCTTTTGATATTTTTTGCCTGAAGTTGCTCTGAAGATGATCTATGCCAATTTTTTGAAAATTGGACAAACCATCTAGGACTCAATCTGAAATTGTCAATTTTCAGATTGGCTGTCATAGGAAAATTTGCTTATCGTTTGATTCGGTATGCCACTCCAAATCTACTCATAGGTCATGCTCGGTAAAACACGTACCAAGTTTGGTCTGAATCAGCTAAAGCATTGCAAAGATAAAGCCATTAATACATTAGATAAATGTCAATTTTGTTGTGTGAATTTTGTTAAATTCGTTAACACGCCTCATGCAAATGGTTTGGTATATCAAAAAGCTTTTGATAACTTTTTGCCAGAATTGTCTGAAGATGATCTGCCAATTTTGGTGAAAATCGGACGGACCATCTTGGATGAAAATTCAAAATTGTGAAAAAACTTGACCAGAAGTAATTTCAATATTGGTGTGCATTTGACTTGGCATAAGCCAAGGTATCAGAAAAAAGGATAATTTTGCTTCTTGAACTTATGGTTCAAAAGTTATTAGCAGAAATATGAGAGCAAATTTGGCCTATTGATAGTGCTAGAAAATTTGAGATAGAGACTGTCCTCTATCTGTGTGTCAGACTGTGTTCATAACTTTTCCGCAAGCGGTTCTATGGGCTGCTATAGACTCCCAGAGCAGAAGAAGAAGTAGTAGTAGAAGAAGAAATAGAAAGAAGAATAGTAATAATGAGAAAACTAACGAATACAATAGATGCTTCAGTGCTTGGCCCCTAATAATTTATGACAAACAGCAATTAGCAAGTAGAAAATCATGAGTTTTCTGTGTGTTTTTTAGTTGCTCAAACCTGCATACTTATTTAATTTTCCAACAGCAAGTTGATTGCGAAAGAAGTGGCTTGAGTTTATTTATTTTAAAAAGTAAGCAAAGGCAATGAAACTGTAAAAGTGGTGTGTGCTCTCTATACTCTATTTTGATGTACACAGATAAAACAAATCCAATCAAAAGGTTGTCTATAGATACTGCATACAGTAGTGTATAGATACAAATCATTTAAAGCTTACTGCTGAGACACATCAAATCTTATTATTTAAATATGTCACCTTTAGATCTTGGCTTGAATTGAGGTGTAGGTAAAGGGGGTGGCAAAAAGTCAACCTTGTGTTAAATTAAGTTTCTTCTGTCAAATGCATATTTGCAAGACTGTGATGTAAACACACAACTGGCTATATATTGGCTAATCTATATACGTACATTACTGTTTTAATAGGAAGCAAGTCAACACATCACAGAAAACTGTGCTCATTAAGACACTTAACAGGCACTTTAATTTAGCCATCTTATATTTAAGACAACAATAATATCATATTGTACTAACATCATATAGCATTCATGTGGGTTTAGAAGCCAATTAGCCAATTCGTTATGCCAGCCTAGAGCTTATGAGCAGTGTGGGGTGCAATTTCCAGGGATGGTCACATGCTGCAAAAGGAGCCGCCGACTTAAGCATCATTAACTGCATTAAATTGACAGTCACAATGAAAAGTTCTAAATAATTGCTATGAGTTACTCAAAATAAAACTAGCTATCCCTTTATATATTTTCTTTTATGATATCATTGAAAATAGTCTGATAGGTTTCCTATCAGAACCCTTTTAAAACATTGAACTGGTCTGATATTTTATAAATAAGCAAAAAACAATGATGGTCAACTATGCATATTCATCATATCAGTTGACCACCACAGCTAGTCAGTATGCTGCTCTCTTGAGTGTTGATGATGCTTTGGTGGTCCACTCCTCTATACATTATATCACCAGAAAGGGTCCCTCTATTGAATTTTTTTTACTTCTTGCAGGAGAATGTCGGATAGGGAACTAAATAATTAAAGAAAAGGGACCCTTTTTGACTGCATCAACCATGGCACTGCTGGTAAGCTCTACAATACATTGTACAATCTATTTATCAGTTACATTTAGGTGATTATTTAAGTTACTTTTAGCCCTCATGCATGGCCTGGGTTCCCAGAGGTATTTTTATTTTGTCTTCTTGTATCTACATTACTATTAATTTTAGATTGGAAATGTGGTAGGCCATGGTTGTATGGCACTCACAGAGGCTCAGTGAACATCTTGGTTGAAATATCTTGTTTGTTTTATTTTGGTTTTGTTCATTTATCTTTTAACCAATTCTACATCAGTATTACTAGTTTACTTTTGTTTTCTGTCAAACCACAATATTTATTCAATTGTTAGTTGCACATCATGATGATTTATATATGTTTTGCATGGTCTTATATTTGAGGTAGTTATTAATCAGTTGTCTTGAGGCAGAAATATTTGTAAGAAAATAAGTCAAGGTTTAGATGAATTGATGTAAAGTGATTTTTCTTGCTATGTGTTATGTGATCCTGAATTGGAGTGAGAGAAAATCATCTTTATTAAAGTGAAGCTTGAATGAACAATATGCTTATGAGTCTCTATTAAGCAACCTTCAGGAGGGAGTCAATGTGCTAATGCAGTCCAAGTCTGAGTTAATATGCTATCGAGTTTACCTAGATTATTGCATTACCATGGCTCAAATCAATTGATAAACTCCCATTCAATGTGCTGGAGTATTTAATTGAGTCAGAGTCAATTGCATTTGTGCATGCCTGCAGACATGCTGACAGGAGTAAACACTTTAGCAGGATACTGTCTAAGCTGTGTTAGAGTTATTGAACTCTCTGCTGTGTCAGAATGTAGTGTGCTCCAACACACATTCAGGCACTCATTCAAAAAACTAAAACAAAAAAAAACAAGTGAAAATACTGCCTTTTTTAATGAATGTATTATAGCAGATCTTTGTACGTTTTCAGTTCAAATAAATTGCTACATGAACCCTATCCTCTCTTCCCTGCAGACATAGCTCCAACATCAACCTGCACCGCAAACTACTGACCAAAGAGCTGGATGACATTGTCCTGGATCCCCAGCTTACAACCATGCCTAAAGAGCGGCGTGCTGAGTTCCTGTCAACTATCTATGCTGACCACCATCTGGGACTGGAGGGGGTAGAGAATGCTGGACCACCACGAGACAGAGGACATGAGGGAATGAGATCCCCAGTCGCTAAAGAATATTCACGCCGCAACGGCTATTGCCATGGCCCCAGTGATGACTATATGGTGCTGGACCTGAGCACCACCTCCAGCGTACAATCAAGTGGCAGTGTGCAGTCCTCACAGGAGTCTGATGAAGGCAGTGATGAGGGCATCCTGCTGGATGACTTGGAGGGTGCTAGTGAAAATGAAGACTACACCCCTAGTACTGTGGCTAAGAAACTGGCAAGGGAGGGAAAGGATACAGAGGACGCCAGGAAGGAAGGAAGAGATGGAGCCACAGAGGAGGTGCTTCTGCACTGTGACCCTTCATTCTCACCATCCGTCTTAGTATCCAGTGGAGGTAATGGCACAGGAGGCAGCCTGTGCACCATCTGCCACAAACTGTACAGTAACAAAGGGACCCTTCGAGTGCACTACAAGACTGTCCATCTGCGTCAAATGCACAAATGCAAAATACCTGGCTGTAACATGATGTTTTCTTCCGTGAGAAGCAGAAACAGACATAGCCAGAACCCCAACCTACACAAAAATGCCCCCTATACCACAATGATTGACTAGACCAGACATCCCTCTGTACCACATTTCCTCAAGTTACAAATACTCCACACAATAATTCCCTCTCCATTCCTCAGCATCATAATGCTATAAAATAGCATTATTTCTCCCCAAACGTATTTCAAGTATGACAAATTAGAGCAGAATTGTGCCCTTTTGACATTTCCTTTTTGGAAGCAAAATACATAATAGATCTCTCCATCCCTCACACAAACTTCTCCTCAGTCTTTAATTTGTGGCTCTTGCCTGCAGAAATGATCATGAAAAAAAAACATTTGTGTAATGATATCTTTTACAATAAAAGAATCCCATACAAGAGCATGTTAAGACTGGCTTAAACATGTAAATATTAATGTTGTGAGGGGCTATTTGGTGTTACTTTTTTGTAAATTTTTTTGTCTAAAACTTTCTTTAAAAAAAAGTTAAGCAAGACAAAGTAGCATCTGCCTAGCTTGATTCTTATATATTGGCTTTAAGAATGTTTTACCTTAGAAAAGAAAAAGTAAAACATGTGACTTGTGACTTGTTTTATCTACATGTTAGATATACAGATGGAGCTGGCATGCTTTTAGCTCTGACACAGTACCTTTTTCTTTTATTTTCTCATGTTTATAGCTTTGGTACATAAAAAATAAATAAAAATACCTTTTGCACTTTGCAACTATACTAGTGGGACTTGTAACATTATTACAAGGATTACACTTTACAATTATGGTTATCTGACTTGAAAGTGACATTTTTAAGGATTCTGTGCCAAGCAGTAATTACTTTTCCTTTAACATACATGTGCCAGATCTTGATATGAGAGTAATCTCATTTGACATGATTAAATCTAATATTCATCCCATTTAGTAAGTGTTTCAGGTATATTCATTTGAATGCAGTAAATAAGTATTACTGGCTCTGATAATATCATTTAAAGAGTATAAGTGTATGCATAAAGGCGCTGAATTAGCCCAGAGGATAGGGAGATAATCTTTCTACTGCATGTGGTATTACTTTAAAAGAGTTAGTAAGTGTCCTATAATTAATTTTGTTTCTCTAAATTAGATTTTTTCATATAAAATGCCATTGACATTTCAGAGTGCTAGACAAGAGAGGCTCTAAACTGTGGCCAAAATCAAAGACAATGTTCAAAACCTCATGAACAGAAATTACACATTGAAAAGATGTTTAGGTAGTTAACTATCTCCTCAGATGCTTCCGTTCCAGACAGTCATTTACAGCAGAACATATTTATCTTGTTAATGGCAAACATTGACTATTGGCCGCACAATATCAACGCAAAGAAAAAGCACTATTGAATTGAATACAGTTAGTGGGTATGTAGATATGACTATTTATTTCTAGTTATCTGTTTATAATAATTAACTGAATGCAAATTATCCCTTTGATGTCTGTTGCTGTCATTTCAAATAAATGAAATGAAAGATAATTCTGAATGAATGAAATGTAATTTACATTACTGAAACTCCATTCAGTTCAAAAGGTTATTAATGCTGGACAAAGACGATGCATTTGGTCCCTCCTTTTTGCGCTATAACAGTAGCAGGCCTTGTGGCATGATGGAAGGTATGAAGATATATTTCAAAGAGGAAAAGCAGTGTTTCATTCAAAATGTGTTGCTACACAAAACCTGGAGATATTTACATCACTGATCTGTGTAATAATTAAATTGTCAATTCATTAAATTCAGTGATTCAGTAAATGTTGCTTACAATACTGCATCCAAGACACCTAAGCTTTCCTTCTGGGTTTCTCTTTCATTTCTTCCTCTGTTTTCTCTTGCTCTGCCACCAACCTACCCGCTACCTCTTACCCCCATCACTGCTTCCACAGTGGGGGTCCTAAAGGGACACTGTTCAACAGTGTACGGTTAACTTCCCCAGATGGCACACAACACAGAAAAAGAGTTGTAATTGCCTGTTTATTCCACATAAGGGAAAAATTGAACACATACAGCCAAGTTCCCCCCTAGAGTCAAACAGTGTTTTTCTTTCCTGATCTCTGAAAGGGCTATAAAAGAGTGCAACTTCAGAGGAATTTTACTGCTTCAAAAACAATGCCCAAATGTTTTAGTTCTTGCACCAATTACTGATCAGTAGGATAGCAGCAACATGTGGACCCGTTAACCTCAAAACAGAATGCACTTTTAGGACTGACAAAGGCTGGTGTCAGGGATCTGCAAGAAATGGGACCCAGATGCAAATGAACGGACAATTGTAGTTTATTTACAGGACATTGACTGGAAACAGCAGGGAGAGTGGATAGTGAATCAGTCCAAACAGAGGGCAGGGCAGACAACACAATATGGGCAAGAGGGATGACCACTGAGCCTGTCCGAGGTGGTAGCGGACTGGAGCACAGAGGCGGCAGCTCAGAGGAAGGGATAGGCAGGACAACAGGGACCATGAAGTGGATCTCAGAGTCTAGCTGCCAGGTAGGGACTCACAGAACCAGAAACTTGACTTGTGAGGTGGAGAGCTGCTTCCAGGTAGTAGTGGTCAGAGGCCAGGAATCTGGGTAAAGGGCAGGACAGGGCAAAACACGATAACAAACAAGACGAGACTCAAGACAACACAAAAGACACAAGACAGAAAACACAAGTAAAACAATAAATAATCAAAAAGTAAAAAACAAAAAGCCAAGATCCAAAAAGGGAACTGGAACTGCAAAAACAAGGTTAAAGTTAAATCTAAATAAAGAGAAAACAAAACTAGATAAAAATTCACAAAATCAAAAAACAAGAACTAGAGAAAACGAGGATATAATATAACAAGATAAGAGATAAAAAATCACTTGAGCAAGATCAAAATAACTAGCGCAAGATCAAAGTTTCACTCTAAGACCATGAAACAGGTAAACACCAAAACAAACCAGCAAAGATACAAGGGGAAGGAACACAATATAAAGCAGCAGAGCACACGAGGATCAGGTGAACACAATCAAGCAAACGAGGACTAGACAAGGACTAAACAAGGGGGCGTGACCAGGGGAAACAGGGAGGTGGTACAAGTGGAGGACATGGCAAACACAAACAGAGACAGAGCCATGTGCTCAGACACAAAACAAACAAAGAAACATTAAACAGGAACAAGACAGACAAGACTGTCAGTGCTGGTTCCTGACAGCTGGTGCTTTATTAAAACCTTAATAATAATAATTATTATTATTATATCATCATCATCATCATTATTATGTATATAGATGGGTAATGTGTTATCATAAAGTGAAGGTTATCAACCTAGTAGCCTCCATATTTTCCAGCCTGTCAAACTAAAGACTTCTAGAGAGACACACACAGCATGGACAGAAAAAAAACCCTCATATTTCTTTCTGTCGAGAGAAAGAAAATTACATCCAAGTGTGAATCCCTGATTACTTACACATTATGCTAATGTTAGCATTGGAATTGTCTGATTGAAGTAAAAAAAAATAGATTGAAAATAACAGTCCTTTGAATATCCATTAATATATGATAGGAAAATTGCGTCAGTCATTTGAAAAGATATATGTATGAGAGAAGGAGGAAAGGAGTGAGGAAGCAATTTAAAATAAGCAAGGATTTTTCAGGATGTTCTGCTATAATGAATTGATCTTCTTTTGGAAAGTAAAGTACTACTCTTGTACTATCCCATCCTGCTCCTATTTTACTTTTCCCCTGCATAAAAATGAACAGCATATTATTCTCTGAGAGCCCATCAAGATATATTTTGCCCAGAGTCAGGCAGTCATTACTGTCCTGCATTGTCCCCACAGAGTTAGGCTTTTACCATGAAGCCACTTGCTAAAAGAGTCTGTGAGCCTTAAATATCTCATTGCAGCTCTGAGGACAGGACCATTACAGACTGTAATATTACAGAATATAGTATCTTGCAAAGGTGATCTTTAAGTTTGCTATGTTAACACTGTTCCTTTGAGGGCATGGAGTGATAAAGCACAAACAATGAGATCAAATGGAATTGAAATGGCAGAATCAAAGAATTATGTCAAATAGAAAAAGACATTTTAAAATCAAACACAGAGGAACATTCTGATCAGTGTGATCAGTTACATGAATATCAGTGATACAAAGGAAAGAAAAGGAAAGAAAAAACATAGTCCATGATTTTAATACTAGTATAAAATAAAATGTGTTGTGGAACTACAAACAATAATACATAAGCCTGAAATATTTGTTAACCTTTTATTTTGTTCTAATGTGATGTTTGATGTAGCTGTCCCACTGAAGAAAAGTGCATCCATTTTTGATGGGTGATTTTAATTGCTTATCAATGCTACTTTCATTCTAAATTATTTACTTTTCATCCCACGAGACAGTATTATGTCCTCCTTTAATGAATTTAAATTTCTTGGAATCTTTGTACTTTTTTGTGCATAAAATGCATATGGCGTGTAAATGGAATTTTTGTACAAATCAGAATTCTTGTACAATTTTATATTAAAGATTTATCAGTCACTGGCATGTTGAAGTTCTTTATTCTTTTGGATCAGACAATTACATATATTTAGTTTCTTTGCACAGTTGGAAGTTAGCACTTCATGAAACTCACAACAGAAAATTCCTATTTATGCCATAGAAGAGAGATAGTTGTGTACCATGTCTCAAGATATTTGATTGATGAGGGTCAAAAAAATTATTTCCCCCACCCTCCCTCCCACCCATAACTGGACACCTGTTGTGTACACACCCCTCACCCCATCTAACCGGCCAACTGGTTATCCACTCCAGTGAACCTGTGGAATGTGTGTTTTGGGAAATGTGTTTTTGTGTGGGGCATTGAAATGTGCTTTTAAACTGTAAAATGTGAAACAGTGTTAAATGGGGACAAAGGAAAGTTTTTATTAAAGTTTTTCACAGGTATATCAAGAAAAAGTATCAGACATACACTTAAAATGAGCAATGACTGTTTTTCCAGAAAAGAGTAAAAAACAAGTCAAGACAAGTTAGTGTTGTTAAAACAAATTTAGGAAAAGGTAGAGTTAGAAAACAAAAAACAAATCAAGACATGTTAGTTAAAACAACAGCATAAGATACTTGTGAAAATCTATGTTGTCTAACATTACAAGTTAAATAATATAGAATTGCCTTATCTTACCATGGTATAAAATAAATAAATATCAAGCCGTTACATAATAAGATACTAGTCAGAAGTTTGTAACATCCAGAGTTAGAAAAGTTACAAAATAAAACAAGAACCACCCATTTTGCCACGATCTAAAAAAGAAAGAAAGAAATATCAGAGGCATTTGTTAAAACACCACCAAAAGATACTTGTTGAAATGTATATTGTAGTCTATCATTAGCTACGCTGACGAAAGTTAAACAAGAGAAAAAAGTTCTGAGCACCTTGCGTTGAGACGTCCGTGCATGGTGGTGTCAAAACTCAGAATGGTGGCATCCGGCCCCCAGACAAGGAGAGACCCAAAGCGGCGATTTAAAAGAATTAAACCATGTAATGTTTTAAAACATTAGAACGAAGATTATTTTTAATAAATCTTTTACATTTCTTAATTAATTTAACCATTCAATATTCAGCCTAAAGCTTTTCACTTTAAAAATAGTTTAGTATAGTTTACTTTTAAACAAATAGATCCTAAGTCACGGGAAAATTTGTTTTATTTAATTTAACCTACATAATTTCTTTTTATAGTCTTTAATTGTGTTAATCTCACGATAGGGTATAACAGTTTAAAAGTGTAGGCACGTATGAGCGTACAAACTGATATGAAAGCAGATGTTTTGACAGTCTTTGGATTTTCAGTCGTAATTAACTTCTAAGGTATGTAATGTAAATATTTCATCTCACGCAGTGCAACAAAGTGAGGGTCGTGTGATGATTACTGGAGCGACCATATCAGATTAAAAGGACATTGTAAAACGTCTAAAGATGTTTTTCTGGGGGAGCTACTCATTTGCAATCTAATGAGTTTTTGAGGTTTTTAACTTTCGCTGATGTCGATTGCTGATCAAAGAAGTTCCGTGTTAACAGTTTATGACATACGCCTGTGAATGCAACCTCTGCCAAAGCTTCACTGGTATGGTCAAAGGACGCGCGTCCTATTGAATCTTGTTTATGATGCATTTAAAAGTTAGGATTAAGTTTAGGAAGAAAATGTTTTTCCTAATGGAGTCATGTATGTTTGCCATGCAGACCTGGTGAAAGTAACTTTAAGCTGATGTAAGATGAGTCAGATAAAGAATAAGATACAAGTTTAAATAAATAGAGTTCTTCAAAGCTGTTTGTATTAATCAAAGGGTCTGGTGTAGGAAAATGTTGTTTAATTTAGTAAATTTATTAACTAGTTTTGTTATTAATTTTTTTCATATATTTTTAGCCCCTCAACGCAATACGCTGTAAATGCAAACAGACATATGCACACACACACGCACATACAAACGTTCATTCCGTGGCAAGAATTATGACACATCTACTTAAAATGCCACATCCGAACAGATGGTTTACATCACGCAAGATCGATAAACAGATATCCTGATCTTTGATTTTTGGCGGTTAGCGTTCAAACACATGTAGATAAGGAAAAAACCTGCGTCTACATGCGAGAGATAAGGTAACATCGAACCAATTAAGTTGTAAAAGAAAAAAAAAATCTCCGGCTGTGTTAAGTAACCTGCTGAAGATGTGGCAGGGTAACTGCGTCTGATGAATTTGCACTGGGGATGTTTTGATGAGATTTATAATAAAAAGTCAGAAGCCAAATAAATATATGGTGGACACGAATGATAATAAATAGTAAATATAAAATGTATCCAGAGTTTTGTTTTAACAAAGGTGATGTAAATCTATATCATACCGTCAGGTAAATTATGTAAACAGATGCAAAACTGCTATTTAAATGTGAAATAATACAAATGATTGTTTATACACACGTGTACGAATGATTGCATTATTTATAGAATACTTATTATTAGTGATCGACCGATATTGATTTTTTATAACCGATACCGATACCCATTATTTGTACGTTTATGTACCGATAACCGATAGGCAGAACCGATATTTATTTACTGTTATAAAGTAAATAAATAACAGAGTGAAGTAGGCTTGCCGCGATAGACGTGATGACGGTTATACCATGTCACTTGCTTACCGTGGACGTCGTTTAGATTGTTTTTATAGTAATACAAATAAATTCGTTCAGTTAGAGGACACTACAATTAAAACTGAACGCTGCTGCTCAACGCAGTGCACCGAACGAATGAGAGTCTTGCATCACAGCAGTCTAGGTCTGCATTGCCGGCTGTCCCGACCAGATTTCTTGCGCCGTGGGATTAATTTCCCGAATACAAGGGGTAATGGTCGGTAACTCTGGCGCAATTTGAATTTGAGCAGGTGGTCTTACAATATCCCGTTCCCAGACGTCCTTTCAGACTAGTATATCTGCGCTTTATCCTTATCAATCAGTTCAGCCTGCACCCGGACCGTTATGCGCTCGCTGCACACATGGACCAGTGCTTCGTTTTATTGTTTGTGCACAGCGTGTGCAAAGATGCTCAGAGCAGGCTAGCAAATATAATTAATATACGGCTCTCAGACAGAACAGGCAGGTTGTGATGAGTGACAGAGCAAAATAAGTATGGAGCAGGTCTGGATGCGCTGTCCTTGAAGGACGTGCAATTCTCTTTTCTTTTTTTTTTATTATGCTTATCCTATCATTTTAAATGACAGACTGTGTCAAATTTATTTATTTTTCTCTGCTGCACTTTTCACTGTGTTAACAGCAAGATGTTAAATTAATTTAGTATTTTGACAAGACTTATAAAATATATATTAGGCTAAACCTAATTTTTTTTCCTATTGTGTTGTAGGCTGAATGTTAGCCTAAACGAATTATATCCTGACAAAACGAATAAAAACAAGGATTACAATTTTTATATAACTTTTTTTCTCTCTGTGACACTTTATTCCGTGTTGGCAGCAAAATGTTATTGACATTTATCAGTCAATAAATTCAAGACTCTTGACAAGACGAATAAAATAAATACAATTTTGTGCAGACTAAACTTTTATTTGTTGGCCTATCTCTCTTTCTTTCAGCAGAAATGTAAACAAACAGTGAATATATCGCGGGAGCGGGTGAATGCGAAATAAAACCTCGCGGGAGTGCAGACCTCTACATCACAGATCAGATTTAATTTATCACGTAAAGAGAGATGACTGACAAGAAGAGTGAGGTGAGACCGACAAGATGATGCGGAAGAGTTTCAAAACGAAATGTAAAAGCGCCCGTTTTATGCCTGTTGACTTCTGAGTCTGATATTAATCTTAGTCTGGGAGAAAACTCACCGAGATCTACCAAGTGAAAAGTAAATACATTATAAAATACATATTAAACAAATAATTAAAAAGGCTTGTTGTGATGTATCTTTATGTTGAATTAATTTAATAATAATAAATAAAATAGTGTTTTATTATTATTCACTATTCACGTCGCTGTATTCAACTATATACTGAGCTGTATTCAAGCAGAAATATGATGTTATAATGATCGAGAGCACATACACGGTTCGTTTGCG
Organism: Gymnocypris eckloni scoliostomus; assembly: GCA_027564155.1. NCBI lineage: Eukaryota > Metazoa > Chordata > Actinopteri > Cypriniformes > Cyprinidae > Gymnocypris > Gymnocypris eckloni. The sequence goes on along the minus strand of CM050416.1, from coordinate 645,919 downwards.
CATCATTTATAACGGACATAACGCGCGCCTAAAGCACGATCATGTCACTGTAATCAACTTTACCTTGATTACAAAACTTGCCCATCAAAACTTGTGTGTAGGCCTACTAGTGTGAAACTGGCTTCTTTTATCCAGCCGAGAGCTGTAGTTTGATAATCATATGCTCATACAGCGGGTTTGAGCCGCCATTCAGTCTGTATTCACAGCACCATGAGAACCGTATTTCTCCTCCTAAACACAGAATACGTAGAGAGGTGGTACTGTTATTTATTTATAGGCTATATATTTTTTTACATTACTTAACATGCCAGTCATAATATTAGTGAATGTATTATTTGAGTTGTATCTCTCACCCCCCTGGTTGAGAAACACTGACCGAAAGCGCGAGCGATCTATTACCCCTGATCTAAGTGATAATGTTTTAAAAAAACAACATTCGTTTCTCATTTATTTGGTTCCACAGTATTTGCTGTTTTTTATTTTAAACACTACTTGACGCTGAATTGCTGCTGATATTAAAGTCAAAATAAAACGCACACGGCGCCTAAGGAAAGCGAGGAAAACTCAAACAAAATATCAACTTCATTTTAAACTACAGTTTTAGGTTTATAAGCTGTTTAATAGGCTAAAGAGTGAATAATAATTCACTGGATAATGTTAATTCACTGAATAACATTCTCTGGAATATTGAAATAAGCTATAACAAACAAAACATCGTATTTTATTGCATTTCTTAACTGGCATGTTATCAGAATTATTAAAATGTTTTTGTCATTCTAAATTATGAAAACTGCTGACAGCGCGGTTTATCTATTTACACACATAACTATACTCAAACTGCGATCACTTGCGGAGATAATAAATAATTAATTTCGATAGAGATGTATTTATTTAGACGTTTATTGGTGAAATAATGGTTCTATAGTAGGCTACATGCTAATATAATTTTGCGTGTTTCAAACAAGTGAATCTTGTATAAAGTTACATGCGGTGGTCATGCTGGAGCTTCTCCTGAGTGAACAGTGCCCTGTCAAATGCAGAGAACAAAATTTCACTGCTGGTTATACTCTGTATAATTATGTATGTGACGAAGAGAAAAAACCCCCAAAAACAAATTCAAAACCAATTTTTTCTTTTTACTAAACCGATAACCGATTATGGTAAAATGCTTAAATATCAGGAAAAATATCGGTCAACCGATATATTGGTCGATCTCTACTTATTATTGTGGTTTAAACACTAATTTCACAAATTAATTTGATTGTGCTATTTCACAAATTAAGCTCATGACGTATAGGTTACTAAATATTTGTGGTATCAAATTATACAAAATGTATAATGCCAAACAATTGTGTTCATGGACATATTCTGGAGAGTTTATGTTTAAAGGACATGTAATCTCCGGATCACACATGTTGGACTTGGTTAGTCTGACAGAATTGACAACGCACACCTTACAGTTGGACCGCTCACCAAAAACAAATTCAAAACCAATTTTTTCTTTTTACTAAACCGATAACCGATTATGGTAAAATGCTTAAATATCAGGAAAAATATCGTTCAACCGATATATTGGTCGATCTCTACTTATTATTGTGGTTTAAACACTAATTTCACAAATTAATTTGATTGTGCTATTTCACAAATTAAGCTCATGACGTATAGGTTACTAAATATTTGTGGTATCAAATTATACAAAATGTATAATGCCAAACAATTGTGTTCATGGACATATTCTGGAGAGTTTATGTTTAAAGGACATGTAATCTCCGGATCACACATGTTGGACTTGGTTAGTCTGACAGAATTGACAACGCACACCTTACAGTTGGACCGCTCACCAGGGAGGCTGCGAAGGCGACAGTTGCTCAACACTTATCTCTATTAAAATTGATCTCAGCTATGTATGAGGTGTTCAAATTTGGATTGCGTTTTAAATATAGGGAGGTTAGTAAGAACAAAAGAAGGTTTGATTGCAATCAAATTCGTAAGGATGATTCGCCTTTTGACAGGATTGTGTATCTCATACACTTAGAATTGATTGATGGTTCTTACAGGTCCCTACAAATGTGAAAAGTGAAGAGGAAAGAAAGGAGGATAGAACAGGAGGGAAGAGAAATAGACAGTAAGTTGAGTGGATCGGTCCACTAGCAAGCAGTTATGCCCGACTACGAGTATAGTGTTGTTTTCAGTTGCTACACAACTATCAACAAAAATAATTTTTGGGTAAAAGAGATTTGTCTCTCTAATTTATTTGAACTCGTAGTGAGGGATAACAATGTGTCCTATTAAGGCTCAGGTGGGTCGTTCCCAAGCTAGGATACACAGAGGAAAGAAAATGGTAAGACAAAGTAAAATTGTAAAGTAATAAACAGGCAAAATAAGCAAATATGAAATTAAGTAAATGAGGAAATAAGTAAATAAAATAGTGATTATGTGTATAACCAAAACAGGAAGAATTAGGGGTAAAACGCAATAAAGTAATGAGTGAGTATAAGTCTGAATAGAATCTACTTATATGGGTAATAAATCAATTAGGTAGAATAAGTTTACTTAAACCTAAAATGATTATGCCCAAAAGGGAATACTAGAAGTAAGGATCATATTAACTGATATGAGGGGAAAATTAGAATGATTCCAAATAAATTTAATGTTTTAATTAAATTTGAATTTGGCACAATTAATAATTGTAAACTAGTATTTTCCTTTCTAGTAGAACTACAAATAAGTGGTAAAAAGTGAGAAAAGGGAGAAATAAGGAAGAGAAAGACCAACAAGTATATTAGTTGAAATGTTTAAAGGGTTAAACCACTTTAGCTTTTCAAAACCCACACTTTATTCAACCATTGGATGTTAATGCTAACTTCTAACCTTTGAGGCTAATGGCTTTAGCATAGACTTCAATGTAAACACAACCGTGCAGTTAGCAATAGCCTGGCGTTTGTTTACAAAAGCATCGATGTACTGCGCGTGTGCAGTTCAAAGTTGCTCCGGAAGTAGGTTAAGACTTTCGTGTCACAATCGTATCTGTGGCAACCAAAACAAACTAGTGGACTAGCACATTAATTGTTGCATTACAAATACAGTTAAGCATGTTACATGAAATGTTGGCGCATCTCAACACTGTACAAATAACAACACCGCTTTTAGTTGGTTCTGCGATGTGGCGCATAAACTCTCAGTTCGTTCAGAGTTAAAATTAAACCTTATTCAAATAACAGATTTGTGCTTCGGTTGAGGAAACAGTGATCAGTGTATCACAAGCCCGTGTCCGTTTCTCTGGACACAAACACAACAGGGTTTCTTCGCTGTTGGTTCAAAGGTAAACTTTACTTGATAAAGCTTTTAAAGCTCCCATTCAAATCACTCTCGGACGCACGCAGTGTTTTGCGAGATTGAATTCATTTTGTGAGCGGTGTACACAAACAGGCAAGCATTATTCTCTAATGTTTAACCCAGGGAGTCATAGCATATATGATCTGACAATGGGACACGCACTGACAATCAAACTATGAATAATAAGGCTTTGATAAATAGAATTGAGGAACACGCTCAAAACTATTCTTTATCCACTGATTTATTTCCCTTTTAATTACTGCAGTTTGTTTAGCTTTGTGCGGCTAACAGTTACTGAGATTCTGGAGTATAGCTATTAGATGACCTGGAACACGCAGGACATTAATTCAGCTATAAAACAAGGCATTACAAGAAGAGAGGAAAACGCTCATCTCTGACCTTATTGTCCGATCTCAGATGTTAACTTTGAGTTCCCTTACTGCACTTGAACAATGGAGAGGCGGACTTGAGTTACAACCTTCTCTGCGCTCATTCATTCAAGGAGGCGCGCGCTGCTGACTGTCAGGCTGGCAACTGGGAAAAGAACAGAGGACTCAAGTGCTGAGCAAAACAGAGGAGTGAAGTTTAATAGAAAACTTCGGATGTCAACATCCAAAACAAAACAGAAAGCTAGGGGGAGAAACAGGCTCCCCGCGCCCACACCACTGGGGCGGATGATTCAGAGGAACAGGTGGACGGGGGTGCCGTCACGCGCTCCAAAGCCGGACACGCTATCGAGCGGATTAACTACTCCTCGCCTGGGAATCCTGGACACAGAACGCAGAATGGAAGAGAGGAGGTCTCAACATACATGGTAAGACAAACCATAAATGACATACCGACACAGAAAGAGGGCATAGGCCTGAATAAATAGGAAAGGGTAATGAGTAACAGGTGCAAGGCTGATGGAGCGCACAGTGCTGTGAATCAGCACTGATTGCTCCCCCACGTGCGGCAGCCGGTGACAGGATGTAAACAACCCACCACATGTAGCTGTTAGTGGCAGGAGTGAGTCGGAGAGGGGTGCCGATCGTGACAGAATCCCTCCCCTCAGGGATGCCTCCTGGCATCTCCAGAAGACTCACCATGACACCGATGGAACTGGGCTATGAGGGCGCGATCCAGTATATCGCGGGCCGGAATCCAGCATCTCTCCTCCGGACCGAAACCCTCCCAGTCTACCAGATATTGGTGACCCCTACCCCTGCGCCTCACATCAAGGAGTCGTGGTACGGTGTAAGCAGGCAACCCCTCAATGAGTCTGGGAGGCGGTGGGGCAGAGGTCTGGGGTTGGAGAGGGGAGCGAATAACGGGCTTGATTCTAGATACATGAAATACCGGATGGATTCTTTTAAGCAGAGGGGGTAGTTTGAGTCGAACCGTCACCGGGTTAAGCACCTTGATCACGACGTACGGTCCAATTAATTTAGGTCCCAGTTTACGTGCGGGCAGCTTGAGAGGGATGTCTAGGGTAGACAACCAAACCTTCTGACCACACACGTAAAGTTGGGGGCTTAGAACGGTGACGGTCCGCCAACGCGTCTTGTTCCTTTCGCCAGTCCGGATAAGGGCTTGTCTGGCGAGCCTCCATGTCCGGAGGCATCTTGAATGAGCATGCGCGGATGGAACAATGGCGTCGGGTTTTGTGAGGGAAATAAGGGGGCTGGTAGCCTAAGCAGCACTGGAAGGGTGACAATCCCGTGAGACGAGACCGGGAGGGAGTTATGTGCATACCGACCATGGCTAATTTGGAACTCAAGTCAAAGGCTCTGCTGACGCCACGCAACGCAGAACTCTCTAAGTCCTGATTGGCCCGCTCGGACTGACCGTTAGTCTGCGGATGGTAACCGGAGGAAAGGCTCGCTGTCACCCCCAGTAATCTACAGAACTCAGTCCAAAATCTGGATGAGAATTGGGGACCCCTGTCAGAAACCACATCAACCGGGAGGCCATGGATGCGGAAGAAGTGATTAAAGACAATGACAGCCGTCTCCCTCGCTGAGGGTAGTTTGGGGAGGGGAATGAAATGAACCGCCTTTGAGAACCTGTCAACCACAGTGAGGACCACGGTATTGCCACTAGACGGGGGTAGGCCTGTGACAAAGTCCATGTCGATGTGGGACCAGGGTCTCGAAGGGATAGACAGCGGTCGGAGAAGCCCAACTGGGGGTCGATTAGAGCCCTTCCCCACCGCGCACACCGGGCAAGCCAACACGAACTCCCGAGCATCCCGCACCGACGGCCACCAGAACCGCTGCTTAATCAATGCAAGTGTCCGAGCCACTCCTGGGTGGCAAGCTAGCCCAGAGGAATGGCCCCACTGAAGGATGCTGGTTCGAACCGACTCCGGTACAAATAACAGACCCTCTGGGCACCTTGCGGGGATGGTGACGCCGTCAAGTGCCTCATGGACCCTGGATTCCACCTCCCAAATGACCATCGCAATCACCCGGTTGGGTGGCACGATGGGCACCGGAGAAGGGAATCCAGGCTCCACTTCAAAAATCCGCGAGAGTGCGTCCGGCTTACCATTCTTACTCCCTGGGCGATAGGAGATGGTGAAGTTAAAATGCCCAAAGAATAGAGCCCAGCGGGCCTGCCGAGAATTTATTCGTTTGGCGGAACGGATGTACTCGAGATTCTTATGGTCGGTCCAAACCAGAAAAGGAACCCCTGCACCCTCCAGCCAGTGACGCCACTCCTCAAAGGCCAACTTGACCGCCAGCAACTCCTTATTCCCAATATCGTAGTTCCGTTCCGAGGGGGTCAGACGATGGGAAAAAAAAGCGTGTACCTTGTTGTCGGAAGGTGATCTCTGAGACAAAATAGCTCCAACTCCCACCTCCGACGCATCCACCTCCACTATGAAATGGCGAGACGGGTCTGGGTTCTTTAGGATAGGGGCCGAAACGAAGCGGCTCTTAAGCTTCTCAAAGGCCTCCAGGGCCTGTTCAGACCAACAGAATCGCTGTTGTGTGGAGGTAAGATTAGTCAGAGGCAGGGCGATCTGGCTAAAACCTCGAATGAACCGCCTGTAAAAATTGGCAAACCCCAGAAATCGCTGGACCGCTTTACGATTATCTGGGATGGGCCAATTAGCAACTGCTTCTACCTTGGCCGGGTCCATCCGAATGCCTTCCGACGACAAAATAAACCCCAGGAACGGAACTGATTGTGCGTGAAACTCACACTTTTCCAGCTTGGCGAATAAGCGATTCTCTAGAAGCCGCTGTAACACTAGCCTGACGTGCTGGATGTGGTCACGCTCGTTCTGGGAGAAGATCAGGATGTCGTCGAGGTATACAAACACGAAACGGTTGACCACGTCTCGAGCACGTCGTTTACGAGTGTCTGGAAGACTGCGGGGAGTTAGAGAGTCCAAAAGGCATTACCAAATACTCAAAGTGGCCCGTAGGGGTGTTAAGCATGATCTTCCATTCGTCCCCTTCCTAATCCGAACCAGGTGGTAAGCATTGCGTAGGTCTAACTTGGTAAAATGGTCGCCCCTGCAAGAGTTGAACGCTGAAGACATTAACGGCAAGGGTTGGCTATTCTTGACCGTAATGTCATTCAGCCCCGATAATCAATGCAGGGACGGAGCGATCCATCCTTCTTCTCCACAAAGAAAACCCGCCCCAGCCGGAGAGGAAGAAGGCGTATAAACCCGGCTAATAGAGACTCATTGATGTATCTCTCCATGGCCTCCCTCTCAAGACCGGAGAGCGAATAAAGGCGCCCCTTCGGAGGAGAAGTGCCAGGTAGTAATTCTATCGCACAATCATACGGGCGGTGCGGAGGAAGAGATGAAGCCGGGACTTACTGAACACCGCCCTCAGGTCATGGTAAGCCTCTGGAACATTAGCCAGGTCGACTGGCTCACTTTAATCAAAGCAATATTGAATCTTTAATAAATTATTCCCCAAAGCTGAAATAATAGCTTCTAGTTTTATTACATAAATGGTGGAGGAAATAGCTGGCAATTAATTTGACTTGAAATTCATAACACATTCATAAGAGTCAATAAGTGTATTGGCCTATTTTTATCCGGAAAAATAGATTAGATACAGAGAAACCTTTATTTGTGATACTGTATTCTTGTTTGTGGCACACGGTGCATTTTGAGTGAAAGACAGTGCAACGCGAGTTATTGTTAAGAAGAAATTAACTGCAGTAAATAATTAATATTTGTCTATTAAGACATGATTAAGTCGCTCTAAAAGCTCATGAGAGACAATGAGCGGATTCCTAATTTCTCTCTTTAAAAGGCCTCCATAGTATGATTTAAGTGCGTGTCCCACTTCCAAATGATAGCATATGATATCAAATCTCCCGGCTTGAGAACATTAACATAGCTAATTAATGATTCTTGGCCACGTTTAATTCACCACACGAATGAAATCAAGATGCGCGATGCTCAGAGAAGGAGGGGCCAACGCAGTCTGTGGGAAGAATTATGAGATCGATCAAGTTAAATTGTTTTCTATGCATGCTGGTTGTCTAAACAGGCAAATATCAGCATAAGGTCTGCTGAGGCCTCAAGAATTTATAATAATTAATCCGTAGATTAATTTATCTTGCCCTAAATGAGTGTGATTGTCGGTGCTATAAAATATAATAATCTAAATAGTGCTTGTCCATTTATGTACTGAAAACTGTGCATAAGTTACATCCTGGTGGTCTGTGTCACCATAGTGAAAAGCTCAACCAGGAAGTCTTCGGAAACCATTTCTGGAGCATTTGCTAGTGCAGGCGCAGTCCCTGTGCCATTTTGAGCTGTTGTAAACAAATAGCATTAGCACAAAGCTAAGCTAACTAAAGCTAATGAGCTTTCATTGAAGCATATGCAAGGCTATTAGCATTGACGACTAGCGATTAGCACCAAGCATTTAGAGAGTTTTGAATGTGGGTTGAATGCAGTGTGTTTTGAAATGTAAGTGACTGAACCAGTAACTTTTGAACTTTGACTCACACTGAGACTGGCTAACGCATGTCTTTATTTATTATTATTTTTCCCTTATTCAGGATTATTCTCGCTATCTCTTCTCCCAATTAAAAGACTGTAACAAATGCAATATTAATAAACTGGCTGTATGATTATAACTGATCATTATTGTCTAGCAACCTCACAGGTGGTTTTAATAAACATTTGTTCAAGGTCTTTATTTTTAGTGGGTATTAGTTTAATAGCTGGTGGTTTTATTAGAAAATAATTTGGTACTACCTCATTACTACCTCATTCGGTACTACCTTGATAAAACGGTGATTCATTCAATTATAACTGCTCTCCTGATTTTAAAGACATCAGTGGATAAGTGCTATTGTTAGGAATTTTAAATTGTTAATTTAATGTCATAATGAATTACAAATTTGAAATGAATTTCAAGAAATTATTTCAGTTTCTGCTTCCACGTAGCTACAATAGCCACTGATTAATCATAAGCGCTCTTATAATGTGACAACAACATTAAGATCTTAATCGTTATCAAGAGGGCCAGAACGTTTAATTTCATTCACAAGTAATTAGGGTGGCACCGATTAACTTGGTTTGATGATGTTAATGACACAAGGAGGAATGAGTAACTTGTGATGCTAGGGATCCAAAATTAGTGATTTGGAAGCTGTAATTTAATTTAATAATTAATTGCGAATTTAAAAATTCTAACTACATTTAATAATGAATTACAGTTCCTGTTTACATATTGCAATAATATTGGTTTAACAACTAAATTGTAAATTGCTCTTGTAATTCTAATCTTAATCAATCCTATCAGTTTTCATGATAACATCATTACATTTTAATTAGAAACCACGATTTCTAATTTTAAATTCTAATTTAAGTCACAACACAAGTCTGGCTTTACCTGTTAGGCCTTCATCTCCTTAGGTGATCTGATTAACTGAGTAAAATTTAAATAAGGTTCCCTTTACTTAGGCCTGAACAGAACTTTCGCAATTGAACAGATATTTGTGAAACTTGAGAACTACGTTTCAAAACTGTTTTCGATTTTACTTCCTCTATTGTGAAATCATACCCCTCCAAGTTAAAGCAGGTCAATGAGAAGATAGGCATCGGCAACATTTTTAAGCACACACGAGAGACACGCTAACCAGTGTTGTGGTGTAAAGTTTAACCATTAAGGGACCAGTACTTTCATTGCTATTGTTTTCCTCCATCCAGGATAAAAATTTGAATAGCAATCACAGTCTTATTACAAAAGAGAAAACCCGTTTACAATTCTCTGACTAGAAGCGTCCTTCTAAATCAGACAAGAGCGACAAGAGGAAAATCTGCTACCAGAAAGAGATATTTTGTTATTGTCCCTCTCCCTCACCTTCTTATTAGACTGACCTCCTTCCTTGAAAAACAAGGAGACTTTCTATTACATGAAAAGGTGAAGCATCCAATTTTTACCCCTGTTTACTCATTCTGTTGGTGTCCTTTTCTTTCTCTGTTTCCCAGCTGTGCTACCTGTATGTGTGCTCAATAATTTCTCCACAGAGTCTACAAATTAGAAGCATGCCCATCAGAGGATCACAGACGCAGAGAATCACACTCAACATTAGCATACACTATACTTTGCACATTTACATCCCTGTTTTGCTTTATTTTGTTTTGTTTTGCTTTGTTTCCAATTCAAGGTCTGTGTCAGTTCGGTTCAAGATCTCCCTCACCCTGCCAGAACATGCCTCACAAAACAGAACATGTCGGTCACTGTGAGGATCTGGAAACATGGCTAAGTGTTGTGACAGACAGCCTCCTCCCTAAGGCTGCTGAAACACTCAAACATCAGACACAGGACCAGCTGGATGACAACCTTACAAGCCTCATGGGACAAGACCCAAGGCAAAGCTACAGTCACAAAGAATTAGCCAAGATCACCGGCTCCTTAAGTCACACACTCATCGCCACCCTCAAGTTGGGCGACAAGCACACTGCACAACGCCAGCAGGAGCTGACGCATAGAGCAGCTGGAACTTGAAGCTCAGGAACGACGGGAAGGGACTGATGAGGTGGAACAAGGCGCTGAGGAGGAGATCAACTGACTAAAAGAGACTCTAGCAGCTATTGGCCACGAAATGGAGCAAATCAAAGACGATTACGCTGATCGTGCTGACAAGCTACAGTATGTAGAGCAGCTACTGGAGAAGGCAAAGGCTGACTTCAGGGACAAAAACAGCAGAATCAAAGCCCTTGAAGCTCACTTGAATGAGTCAAGGAACGAGATCAGCCGCCTAACACGACAGCTCGACTACTTCAAAGAGGAGCATTAAAGTTTACAAGAGGAACTCAAGCATGCTTATGAATTACGCTATGAGCCGTCAAGGACACGACGTGCACCGACCTCACCACTGCCAAGCAGGGCCAAGTCACCTGTTCCTGGACTGACACGTGAGCAAAAGATGGAGGGGGTGGTGTTGAAACATTCACCAGCACCCTCTGAAGAACTTTACCTCACAACAAAGCCAAAAGAATCTGCTGCAGCCAGCTGCAGATCGTCGCACGGCTTGGGCCTAAAAGACCTCGACAAGCTCGCCAGGAACATTGGCAAATTCAACCCCAGCGTGCCAAATAGTCAAAATGTCCAAGCTTATCTTCAAGATATTGATTTCCATCTGGAAATGTGACCTAACATTACGGACAAAGATAAACTCTATTTACTCCGAACGACATCCAGTCCTGAAGTTCGCAGCTTCCTTGACCAGCAGCCTGTTAATACAAAGACTGATTATCATCTGCTTCAAAAAGCCCTCATTAAAGAGTTCACAGATCCTGAGTCCGATCAAGGCTTAGTGGCTGCCCTGGAGATGAGACAAGGACGTCACGGACCTCCTCAAGCCTACTGTAGTATATCAAGGACCGAATCAGACAAATCAAGATTCGGTCAAAACATGGTTGAAACATGAGGAGCCGAATTCCACAAAAGGGAGAACAAGACAACAGCAGGAAGTTGTAAATCAGATCCCTAGCTCCAGCCCGTCTGAATACAGCCTAACCAGCCAGCCTTTCTCACAGAACGGCTTGAAACATTAAGACAAAAGAATACGTATTGATAAGTCCAATGCAGGAAGGAGACTATCAAATTTGGGGCGAGTAATAAATATTAATGGTCAAAGAGATGCAACACGTGACCATTACATGTAAATCTGTGATAGAAATCACAGCTACAGACTTTCTTAGACTGACTTCCCCCAACCACACCTAGAAGACAAAGAACCCGACTGAAATTCCTTGGTTCACAAAGACTTTAAAATCATCTTAAAAGACTTTCATTTTCATTGTTAATGAAACTAATAATTTATATGCATAACTGCATATTATGCATGTGACCCACAAATTTGCCTATCCTTGTTTCAATCACTCATTGTGTATGTCTTGCTTTTAATAAGTATTGAATAGCTTAAACCTTAAGGGTTAATGTTCATGTTTGGTATGTATGAGTTTGACAATTCTAGCTTGAAACGTTTCTTACAATTGATTCTCTGTCAAATGTATCATATTCTGATTATAGAAATCACATCCAAAAGTATACTTTGCAAGAGTATGTAAAATTCGGGCAATGTGACTGACCATGACATGTTAATTTATTGATTGGGTGGAGAAACAAAGCAGCACCCAGAGCCAGGATAGGATCTAATTGGTCAAGACGACCATTGGGAGGTGTCTGAAAGCTGAGTTTAAATACTAAGGACTCTCTCTTGAAATCGCTCTCTCTTGAAATCTCTCTCTCTAACTCTCTTACAAGCTCTTGAAACCCTCTTTAGCCATGCTTTTTGTCATCACTTTTTGGGCTCTTTGAGCGCCATGTGCTCTGGCTTACACGCCAGATGCTACCATGATGAGAAGAAAAGCCACCTAGTCTCTTTACATCCTTTTCTTTTACTTTAGTTTATTTTCTTTCTGTTGAGTTTCGTGTGCTAAGTTAAGTTTACCAAAGTCCAACCTCGAGCGCCCGTCTAATCTTCAACCAGCCCACAACTCCGCAAAACCAGCCAAGAGCCAACGCCCACTTCAACGACTCCTGAACTCTAAGCCAATCAGCGACTTCGGAGAAACCCTTTTCTGCAAAGACTGACGACAAAAGGGAATCCCTTAAACAAAAAAGCTACGCAAGTACAAACCCCAGATTCTTGCTGAGCTGGTGTATTTTTAATATAGATTTTAGCCTCATTGAAAAACTCAATGCAAGGGTTAAATAAGTGATTGATGGTTGTTCGGGTTTATGCAATTGCACATATTGCTGCTTTACTAAATCATTTAGTAATAATATTATGTATGTAATATTATTATATACATTATTACAATATGTAATAATTTTACATATTGCACTTTACTAAATAAAGTCTTATTTATATTGAAAAGAGAAGTATCTTGTGTTTTGTGCTCACAAGTTAATGTCTTAATCTGTCTATTTTGTTACTGTGCTATTTAATAGTGTTTTCACTATATTTTGGGATTTTAATATCCAGTGCAGAGTTTGTTATACGGCTTTTTCAGTGAATCGCCGTGAAACTGTGAGTCAGTTCAAATTCCCTATAAAATCATTAATGATTCCCTTTGAGCTAAATTGAACTTTTTCCTTATATATATATATATATATATATATATATATATTACCCTTACACAACTACAGTTGACTCAGACAAGCATACTTTGGAACTCGTAACGAACCTGACATGGAGGATGAACTGAACTTTAAAACTCTCTTCCTAAGAACCTTCATCCTGGCATAAGCCACCATCTTGGCGTTCTCGCATGTCCACGAACAATGAACACTCAGCAGTTACGAGACTTGTGTGCAGAAAGCCTACGGAAAACAAAAGATGGCCGCAGAAAAGACCGCCTCAACCCCAGCAGTTCTTGACTTCAACACTCAAAGTCAAGGGTTGGCTCTAGAGGGCGCCCAACGCCAAGACAGCGCCAAGCCACCACACAGAGAGTGGAATGGACCCCCGTCCAACAAAGAACGAGACTCACACGCTGGCACCTGACCTAAACAGAGGTATGACCGCTGGGATGGACTGTGTGGACGTCAACGCTCACCTGGACAACACTGGGATAAGTCATGGGACCAATCAAGGCCTCATGAGAGTCAATGGCAGAGATCGTGGAACCAGCCAAGCTTGTTTGGAAACTCAAGAGAGAAAAGCTCATGGGAATTCAATGGGAACTCCAAGGGAAAACGACAAACTCACCCCGGAGCAATAAGCCCAAGGAATCGACGAAAGAATTCACAAAGATTCAAAGCTGACCGAGCTCAAACCGAATCCACACGAGAACAAAAGACACCACTGTATTTCGACTCACAAAAGCTGATGCAAATCAGAGGTGGAAAGTAACGAATTACATTTACTCGCGTTACTGTAATTGAGTAGCTTTTTTGTGTACTTGTACTTTTTTAAGTAATATTTTTAATCTGTCATTTTACTTTTACTTAAGTATATTTTGTGTGAAGTATTGTACTTCGCTACATTTTAAAACCGATTAATTACTGAGTAAAAAAAAATCGCTCCGTGGAAACAACTGCAGTAAATAATGGGCAGAAGAAGAAACTGGCGCTAAAATCACAAGAAAGATGCAGACGGACAAGACAGGCGTTATTGATGCAGACCCAGCTGAAAACCAAACCCCGTCGTACTCTGCTGAAGTTGAACTCAAAGGAATGAAGTGAACCCCTGGCCATATATTCATGCTCTATTATGCAGTGTAAGCTGTGTTTGCCTCAGGAGACCGAACTAGCAGCTTATAACATCTCGACATCGCCCTTCGCAAGCATGTAGAGGTAACATAAGGTGAATACTTGCATCGTTGCATTGATGGTTAAAATGAAGCTTTAACAGTTTAACAAAAGGTTTTGCACAAATGAGCCAAAAAGACAGTGGTGCATGGGTGTGCAATATCATCTGTGATAATATAGTAATTGTTGTTTTAACAATGTGCGATTTGGCATTATCAGTATTTTGCCAAAAAAACAAACAAATCACTCTAAACAGTGTGCCGTGAAATCTAGTAACGTTAGATTAGACTAATCCGCGTGCATTTGGAGTGCTTTATTTCACTGCGTGATTCAGTCTGTTAAAATGTGTTTAGAATGATCACAAAATTGAAGATAGAAGCAGAAAATGTATATATTTATATAATTTAATATAGTAAGTCAACATCACATGAAGAATGCCGTTTTTCTCAAAAAACTTCATAGGCTTGTAGTTTTTCTTTTTACAACAGTTCAAAAAACAAGAAGTTAATTAAGAGACTTACATTTTAGACACCATATTGCCTGTTTTTTGCTCTATTTCAAAAACAAAAATAATTCCAAACACAGCCACCATACACAGTTTTGCGTCTCTGACTCTGAGCAATGACGGTGTTTTGTTCCTGAATGAACCGTTTAAATGATTCTGTTCAATCGCAATGACTCACTTATCAGTGACTTGCTGACACCTACTGGTGGTTCTAATTTAACATTTAAAGTATCTTTTTATTTATTTATTTTTTAATTTCAAATGACTATTTAACATTTGTGACCCTGGCATGGAGCACAAAACCAGTCTTAAGTCGCTGGGGTATATTTGTAGCAATAGCCAACAATACATTGTATGGGTTAAAATTATACATATTTCTTTTATGCCAAAAATCATTAGCATATTAAGTAAAGATCATGTTCCATTAATATATTTTGTAAATTTCCTACTGTAAATATATCAAAACTAAGAGCTTAATTTGAACAACTTTAAAGGAGATTTTCTCAATATTTGGATTTTTTGCACCCTCAGATTCCAGATTTTCAAATATTGTCCTATCATAATGAACCATATATCAATGGAAATATGATTCATTCAGCTTTCAGATGATGTATAAATAAATCGCAATTTAGGAAAATGGACCCTTATGGTTTTGTGGTTCAGGGTCACATTTTATGTCTTATTTATCAAAACATTATTTCTGCATTTGTAACTGCAGGCTAAATGCATTCAATGTCCGTGTAAATACATCTAAATGCCACTTCAGATGAAGCTTCTGCGTTTCCTCTGCATTGCAAAGATTAATTTAGTTGATACTGATTTAATTTGCCTGGTAACAGCCTAAATGTCTTATTATTCTAATTAACCGATTCCTTTAATTAAAAACGCAGATTTATAGGCCCATATCCCAGGAGTGTCAAACTCAGTTCCTGGAGGGCCACAGCCTGCAGTTGGATTCCAACCCCCCTGCTCCAACACACAAACCATGTAGTTTTCAAATAAGCCTAAATGATTAGTTTAGCTGTATCAGATGTGTTTAATTAGGGTTATATATACACTGTGCAGGGCTGTGGCCCTCCAGGTACTGAGTTTGACACCTTTGGTCTATCCCATTGTTTCCTCCCTCCCACTGTTGAAATGTAACTAAGTAATTTTTACTCTGAGTAAATTTTAAATGAGCTACTTTTTACTTTTACTTGAGTATATTTTTAGACTGGTACTTTTACTTGTACTTAAGTACAATTTCAGTAATGTAACTTTTCAGTAACTTTTACTTGAGTAGAATATTTTTGTACTCTTTCCACCTCTGATGCAAATGATGATGAAAGAGTTCTTCCAATGAAAGGAGGAGGATCGGAAGTGGGAAAAGAAAGAGAAACCAGATTCAGCCTGGCTAACAGTCAGACGAGAAGGCAGCGACAAGCTGACCCAATCAGCCACAGAGAACAGCACTCCTTCACCTCACTCTCAGAGAACAATAAACACCCTAACTTCAGATGGACACAAACCCCACCTGAAAACCCAGCAACAGAGTTAGACACTAACTCAACACCCAATGCTCCAGATCACAGCAGCGTCCAACAAACACCTGCTGACGAAACCCCTCAAGTTCCTGAAAGTGCTGTCTTGGTCGTCTGCCACTCCTCCGAAGAACACAGGATCAGTCCTGACATCCTAAACGTTTCCTCCCAAACTCCAGTTCCTCACCTCCTAGGCGATCTCATTGAGAAAGGTATTGCAAGAAAGTTTTACCTCTCCGTCATCATCGAATGACATCTCAGAATCGAAGCCCTTCTCGATACGGGAGCCGACATTACTCTAATGTCTACAGAACTTCTCAAGGAAGTCCAAGAAAGAACAAAGAGGACTAACGTAACCCTCAAGCTCCAAAGGTGCGAACTGAACATCCAAGCATACTTCCACACGGGCCTACAACTAAAACATGTGGCCCCAATTCATTTAACAGTGGGACCCATGGACCTCGTCCATCCAGTATACGTTTCAACACTCAACACGTATTCACTCCTCATTGGGAAAGATCTACTTAATCGCTTCGAACCTCTAATAGACTTCAATCACCTAAAGATTT